>JAPFRF010000011.1:24654365-27054365 GCA_029282475.1 Phrynocephalus forsythii | reverse complement strand
ATACGGTAGTTGAAAGTAGACAATTTCTCATTACATTTTTTGTTTTTTCGTGGTGAGAAAAGCAGTTGTGCCTAATGGGCTAAATGCCCGTTATCCCAACATGGCCCCTCTAAGTTTTTCTGCAAAAAAGTCAGCCAACAAATCTGGGGCAATAGGAATTCTATCACAGTCTTGGAGAGAAGTACTGGAGGAGGATGGGAGGAAGCGGAGACGGGAGCAAGATCTCTTGTAGCAAAACATGCGGTAAGAGGCAGTTAAGCCATGTGTATAAAACAAATCCAATTGTCAAAGGAATGCATTTCTCTCCTGATTTTTGCAAAGTGGAAGGGTGAAAAAATGCAGGCCTAAAAAGCATCTCTCTTGGTCTCCTGCCTTGAAGGGAGAGGGGAAGGAAAGCATTCACACTAGGAATCATGACCTGTCATTTTAGTGGGAAAAAATAAAAGTAAACACGGAGTAGGGGGGCACAGCTGGGCTGGGGCTGCTAGCCTAGTGGCTCTCCCTGCCCCCCACCCCCTACCCCAGGGAACTGTGCAGGTGAAGCTTCAAATAGGAACTATTCAGTTTTCTGAGTAATGTAGGATTTGACAGCTTTCTAACAAGGCACTTGCGCTCATACTGATGTTACCTAAAGCAGCCTCCCCCCACCCACCCTCCTCATTCCTTCCTTTTGCATTTAAAAAAGGGGGTGGAAGCAACAATTGAACACGCTCCATTGAAGCAGGACTTGACAGCTGGCTCCCGGCCAAACTGCCAGGCTTGAATTGCTTCTGCCGGAGCCAAGTCCCTACCCGGCATCCTTGGACTATAGACCGAAATCGCCTCCTCTTTTAATTCTTAGAGCAGGCATGTCCAAACTTTGGCTCTCCAGATGTTTTGGACCACAACTCCCAGAATTCCAAGCCTGTATTTCCAATGGCAAAGGACTGTGGGAGTTGTGGCCCAAAACATCTGGAGGGCCAAAGTTTGGACATCCCTGTCTTAGAGGAACAAGGTGTCCTCTCCTCTAGGTGCTCAGCCGGAAGAATTCGGAAACGACACAGCAGTTAACTTAAGACAGCAAGCCGGACGTAAATCGTTGTCATCATAGACAAGAATCTGGCGTACAAGGGAAAGAGAGTTGCCCCAAGCAAAACCCATGAGCGGCCTGCTGAACTTCACAACGGCCTGTTGGCCTTGCTAATTGGACAGACTGCTTTTTGTAGGGATGGATCATTGCCTCTGGGCTCTTCGCTTGTCAAGTGGAAGCCTCTGATTCCAAAAGGATGGCATTATGACATCTAAGCAGGTGTCTGTCCCTCTTTTTCATTCCCAGATTGCTTTCAGATTGATTGGCACAGAAGTCAGCCAAACAACTGCAGGATGAGGAAAGTAGACTGTGTGTGTGGTCTGTTGTACGTGAGAGGTAGCTTTTAATGTGCAAATAAGATGGTTGTATTTAGGCAATCCTGGGGTTAGCCAACTCCTCCCTGAAGTTTCAGGTCCTTTCTTCAGGCCACCTGAGTTGAGATGTAGAGAGACGAGGTCGAATGAGCAAATCCTTATTTCATATCACCCGATCAGCATGCATTAAGTTGTGCATGTTTTATGTGCAAGGCTGGTAAAGATGTGTGCCTTGCCATTTCTTTTTACACAATCTACAAGGAAGAAGCCTGGCCCTCAAACAGAATCAAATGTTTAACCGTGCTCTCAAGACTTTCAGTCAAGAAACAGGAGCCCCTAATTAGAAAACCGTGGAGGAGAAGGCAATCTCATATTCAGGTTGCCTCTCCTTGCTCATCTGCTGTAAACATGCAGCTGAGGGATTCCTCTTTGGCTGCTCGAGTTTCCCTCTGAAGCATTCAGCGCTAATTGCTGACAGAGAGAAAGGCAGAGGGCAGAACAAACGATGCTAGGAACAACCAAGGTGGATGCCAACAAAGGACCTGGGACAAGGCCAAGATCTTTTAAACAGCAATACCAAGTTGGAACAGGAGCAGAACAGATGTTGAGATGCTCAACAATGGTGACACCCAAGGAGGCCCCAAAAAGCCAACACAGGTAACTGAGTGTTGTCAGTCAAGTCCCCTTCCCTAGGGCATTAGCTTCCTAAAGAGGTTCACCTAGTGCCCCCCTCCCCATTTTTAGGAAGCTAATTACAAGATAATTGTACCAAGCTGTCTTCTGAGATGCTCCATGTTCATCTGTGTTGTTCTATTTCAATTTAGGTCCGTTGTTTTTAGCTAGCAAAAGGATTAAGTATGCATTTTGCATTTAATTGTATTTATATTACATAGAGTTGTTACTGTAGGTTGGGAATTGCCCGAAGAGCGTTGATACTAATGGGATGGCCTAAAGGAGGAAATAATGAACAAATAAATAAATAAACATTGCAGTGCAATTTTGTCCTCCCCATTTTTCCCCAACAGATACTTAGTATCCCCAAGGCCAAAGAGCATGTCTGCTGCTTCATGGAACCGCAGGGTTACCTCCAAAACCCTCACCTCTGCTCCCATCCCCCAACGCACAAACCATTTCTGAGACTTTTTGCAAAATTCCTGAATGATCCAATTGAGACATCTCTTTATTTTTAGTCAGCCTCATTTTGGCTTGTTTTATACCACTATTCACTCCCTGAGTTTACTATCTGAGAAGGCAGGTATCAACCTTTATTCTGCATTTTAAAAAAATGCTCCCTAGAAAGAACCCTTTTAAATGGCCTTTGAGAAGCTCAGCATTGTTATCTTTATAAGCACAAGAGGCCAAGAACATTCGTGATTTGCATTAAGCATTCCAGGTGTCAAGATCTGGCACTTTCCAAGCTCCTACTATTCACCCCTGTTTTTCCCCCTTCTAATATACCAACTCCAGCACATGTGTATCATATATCTGAATGATAAAACTTTTTATCAGTTCTACACCAGCCTGTTAATGATGCCAAAGCTCCTTGCAGAATTACATCTCTTGAGAAGGGGGTGGAGATAACAAGCAATAATAGAAATGTAGCACATAAACAAGCAGAGAGTAATATACCAATTCTTCCTAGCATTCCTTAAAATGCTTAAAAGGGGTCATTTAGCCAACACTTTTTTCAGGTTCTACAAGGATTAAAAGATAAAACCACCAAGGGCTCCCTTTTGTTGCCTCTTCCTTGGCTGGTACAATCTCATCCACGGAGGAGAAGCGGGTTTACTTTGTGTGTGCAGAAGGGGGCGTTGAGCTGGACGTTTTCCCAGTGATTATAAGGCTAGCAGAGACACATGCAGAGAAGCACACAACACTGTGTGTCCTGGATCCTAAATTGTTCTACTTATTGGCACCAGAAAGGTTTGGGGATTTGTGGTTAGGGCAAATTTGAGCCTTTCAAACATACGTGCTTTGGAAAACATTCCAGGCTTTTTACCGTTCAGGAAGGCATTTTAACAGCAGCTAAACTGCTTGCTTTGAGAACTTGGACACATCATTCAGAAGACCAGGAGTATCTTTCCCTCCCTCTGTAATGTCATGGAACAAAAACAGAAAAGCATAATGGGAAGGAAACACACACACACACACACACACACACACACACACACACACACACACACACACAGAGAGAGAGAGAGAGAGAGAGAGAGAGAGAGAGAGCAGTCTCAGTGGACATTTCCCAGAAACCTTGGAAAATGCTCTCCAATGGAATAACAGGCAACATTCCAATGCAGGCAGATGTGAACACTGGCCATAATAACCACAACATAAAAAGAAGCATAGAATTAATTCAAACAGGAGAGAAGGGGTGGGAGAAGGATACACATTAACATCTTCTCCCACATTCTAGTCTCAAAAGACAAAGAACCCATCTGTTTCAGAAGATGCCCTCCACACCAAAACTTTTTTCATGAACACACAAAGCTGACATGCCAAGAAAGCTAGCCTAGCAGCCTTCTGTGTGACATGTAAACTTTCCCATGTGCGGTGCTTACTATGAAACAGCTAGTAAAACAATCCAGATTGTTCCAGCAAATAATCCAAGCCATATGTTTTGCATGAAACCATTCCTTCTTCACTCCAAAGATGCTGATCAGCTGAACTTGGAGCCTAGAGTAAAACCCATTCACAGGGGCCCTTTCAGATAAATATTTGGTACATCAAGCATACTGCCACTCCACCCATCTTCCATTACTAGCCACGACAATCTGTAAAGGAAGGCAGAACCCAAGATTTTTGGAAGAAAATACTTCCTTACCAAGCAGTTGACACCCATAAATGAAAATCTTGGAAACGGTTTTTGCACAGTCAACTACAGATGCACCACATGTTTTAAGTCCAAGTCATACAAGTAATTCATCATATTGCTTCAATGATTTCACATAATGTGCTCTGGTGAATCAATCCTTTTTAAAATGATCTCTGTGCCCACATTGGTTTCAGGGTGTTATATTTTATTGATGTGTCTGAATGGTTTATATGGGTTACCTTCACACTGCAGATGAAAGGAAGGCTAGAAATATTTTTCTCTTGGAGATACTATCTGAATCCTGTTACATAGTTAAGGTAGAATGCAAAAAGCCCCTGAGCAAAAGCCTTTATAATCCAGTTAGATAAGAACAGAATCAAGACCAGTGAAGAACAACAATGTGTTTTGTACAGAGGTAATCATTCCAAGAAGAAATAGATAACTGCTGCTGTGACTGTTAAGTATCTGCATTTGCTGAGAATAATGAAAATGGGGCTTTCTTTCTCTCCCTCCACCTTTGTCAGAGTCTCCCGTCATTGTTATTTTGGCCTCAATCGAGAAGAGAGCATTTTCCTTCTCGTTAAAAAAAACAAAACTGTGTGGTATTTACAATCACCGAATTATTGAATATATTTTTTTAGAGAAATAAAATTAATTTGAAACACCCCAGTAAGTGAGGGCATTATTTCATCACTAATCTTGCCTCATACTGTGGGCTTGTTTTTGTTTCCTAGAAAAATATCAAACAATAGTTGCTCTGGAGGTAAGCAATGCAGCAGTGCTAGCGAACCTTCGGCACTCCAGATGTTTTGGACCACAACTCTCGCAGTCTTTTGTCATTGGCAATCTAGGCTCAGAATTCTGGGAGTTGTGGGCCAAAACATCTGGAGTGCCGAAGGTTTGCCACCACAGCAATACAGGACCAATCCTTTCCCTGCGCCTGTAATGCTCAATAGGTGGCCATCTCTCTCACTGCTGTATATCACAGCATCACTGGAACATTTAGAGAGGTAAAAATCAAATGAAACAGTATCCTATCCTACCACAATTCTCCCACGGGCCGTTAGTTATCTGAACTCAGTTTTTCCCCACTTTTTATTTACAATTTTTGAGGTAAGCTTGGGAATACACCGCATGGAGTTTATCCAACCAGTTTTATTCCGATGCCCTGGACAACCAAAATGAAAATAAATACCTGCCAGATGGAACCACAGGCCTCCGCGTTGTTCTGTACAGACACCTCAGGGCAGAAATCAATAACGTCTGATCATAATTTGTTTTAGAACTCACTGAGGACTTTGCTTATGTAAGTGAGGGAGTGCACTGATCCAATCTACTTGATTGCTTCCATTTTACCTTCTGTCTGAGAGAGAAAATAAAGCCAGATACTTTCCATCAGAACTTGGAAGGCTATTTAAAAATAAATGAAAAGAACTTGCTGAGTTACTCATTACTTCTTGGCAGGCAGACTGCCGTCACCACTGCTTCAACTGTGCATGTAATTTGTTGCACTGCAAACTGTTGAAGCATCTTGCACGGAAGTTACCAGCAGGATTTTTAAGAAAGAAAGAAAGAAAGAAAGAAAGAAAGAAAGAAAGAAAGAAAGAAAGAAAGAAAGAAAGAAAGAAAGAAAGAAAGAATATTTTTCTCGTTCCCTCCAATGGCTGATTCTGATATTGACCCTGGAAACTATTTATAAAAGCACAAAAACAAAATAATACTTCCAATCAATCAGACTCAATTATATTAGAAACAGAATGCTAGGAAGTCTAAAATTGTACGGGGAGCCTCTAGTTAGCATCATGAACGGAGGTTGAATGATGGGTTATCCATATTTTAATAACATTCAACTCTTCCTCTACTTGTCATTCAAGTGAAAACAAACAACACAAACTCCCAGAAACCCCAGGGCAGCACAGCTAGTGGTGAAGGCTTCTGGGAGTTTTAATCCAAGAACATCTGGGGACTCAAGGTCAAGACCACTGCTCTTTGTTGGGCTACAGCTGAAAAGAACCTGGAAGCTTCAGTTAGTTCAGAACATAGGAGCAAAGAAGTATTTATAACTGACATCAACAGGAGGAATCACATTGACTCTAAAGGAGACCCATAGGGTGACCATTCAATTCTGAGGCCAGCTCAGACACCAGTCTTATTTCAATGTTCTATATAAGTTGGCACCCAAATATCTTCCGGAATATCAAATGGTTGCGTAGAAAATGGCTTTGACCTGTCCGGCTCCAAGAGTGGGGGAAAAAACTCCCTTCAGAAATGCAATCAATTTCCACTCTAGCTGGTTTTAATGAGCATACAAAACCGCACTTCTTTTTACTCTGGCATACGATGTTGGGTCTGCTCTGCTGTTGTTGTTTTTAACTGTGCATTTAATGGACTTGAAGGGCTTTTTAAAGGTGAAATTGGTTTTTCTTGATCTTATGGCTGAAGAGGGTTTTTCTTTTTCTCAGTGCTTTCATGATGTTTGTAAGCTGCCCTTGAGTGCTATTTTGCAGTAGAAGAGTATGGCACTGATGATGGTGGTGGTGGTGTGGTCATCACCATCATCATCATCATCATCATCATCACAGCAGCAGCCTGTGGCTTAAGATGATCAGGGGAAGCTCCAGTCTTCTCCCTATACAGTACCTGAGTTACAATACGTGTCAAGAAGGAAAAACCAGTCCCAATGGGGAGCCCCAACTAAATCATTCCTTCCCGTAGAAGTATGAGGGGTACCAACCCATAGTAGCTGAACCTCAGTTTTTTTTAATGCCAAGAAATCCTGGCTGGCAGATTCAGCTAGTTTTATGGGTTTTTTTCTGTTCTGACAGCAGGTTTCATATGTTTTAATTGTTTCAATTATATGTTTTCTTCTTGATTATTAACTGCTTTAACTACACAGGAACTACACTGTCAGACTTTTTTCCAAGTGTGAGGTGACAGCTCTACAGGAAGCTAGCAAAGTGCACATGGACATAGGAGTTCAACTGGGGGAAACAAGGACAGGCAAAGCATAATAGGTCAGAGCAGGTGTCTCAGGATGGTGGTCTCTGAAGCCCCCACCTTGGTGTCTGGTGGAGATCCCTGGACAAATCTCTCCCTATCTGTCTCTATACAGCAACAATCCCCCCTTCCTTCCTTCCTCTGTGGGCCCAGAGGTGGACCTAATGGCAACCCCGTTGCTATCCACTCACCACAGAGAACAAAAAAACCAAATGTCAAGTATGAAGAAAGAGGCACATGATGCATGCCAGGAAAGCCTGCTGCTGCACCAAGTAGGGCATTAAATTATTAGAAGTTTGAAAAACCAGTCCCTGCTGAGCTAGGAGTACTTAGAGACCTAAGAACTTGAAAGCGGATTTCCCTCTGGAATTGTTTGGAGGATCATAGCCAAAGGGAACCTAGTTCCAAATGAACACAGGCATTGTCAGTAGGCCACAAGACCGCAGAAGTGGCATTTCATCAAGAGGTGGCTTAGACCAGGATTAGGCACAAGAAAGACTAGCAGCCCCTTTCACAGACATCCTGCAGGTTGTACCCTGCCATGGACAAAACAATTATGCAAATCACAACCCTTTAGGTCAGTAGTTTCAAAAACTGAAAACACGAGACACCCTGGTGTGGTACGTGTATGGATTCAGGAACAAATGCAATGTGCGAACAGAGCTTCAAAACTGAGTGAGACACTGAAAATGAGGAGATGGAGCAAAAAGAAGGCAACAATTCTGTGGGTGGACCTCGGCATCATCTAAATCAGTGGTTCTCAACCTGTGGGTCCAGAGATGTTCCTGGACTGCAACTCCCAGAAATCCCTTTCAGCAAAGCGAGTGGTGGAGGCTTCTGGGAGTTGCAGTTCAGGAACATCTGGGGACCCACAGGCTGAGAACCACTGGTCTAAATGAAAGAGCTCCAGATGTGTTGCACTACAATGCCATCTTCCCCAAATGAGGTGCTTGTGGTGGCCAGGATGGCAAAGACTTTTAGTTCAATGTATGCAAAGGGTGCCACTGTGTGGGAAAGGCTAGAATATTTTCACAGAAAGTGCCCTCATGGTGCATCTAAGCTATTTATCTATATGAGCTGTATACCATTTGAATTGTCATATGTCCCCTAAACAATTGTATGATTCATGTGAAGAGTGAATGCTGATAATCTCTGTCAGCAATCCTTTCTGAACTGCAGTTAACAGGGTAACCTATGGTTTACCTTCCAAGATCTGTTACGGACTCCTAATACAAAATTGGGTGTGTCTCTGGGCCTTCATTTCCTCATCAACTGCAAACTTCTCCAGTTTTGGCAGAGAAGATTTCTCCATTTGTTAAGACTCTGGAAACATTAGAGCAGTACGGCAATGGAACCAATTGCCTCAAGAGGTGGTGAGTGCTCCAACACGGGAGGCACTCAAGAGAAATTTGACCAACAACCTGGCAGATACCTCCATGATGTGTATTCCTGTGTGGAGCAGTTGGTTGGAATCAATGGCCTTTTGGGCCCCTTCCAACTTCATGAGTCTACGATTCCTTTGAGAACTACACCTCCCAGAATCCTCCTAGCCATAGTCAACAGATGTTCGGGCTAAGAAAACTACACAGACGTTAACATTTTCAAGCCTTACAGTCTGCGGAATGGTAAGAAATCCTAATGGTGGTTGTGTTCACATTTGCCCGACTTCAAGCTGGAGTGCCCCTTGGTTACACAGTGAGATGCATGGCCCTGGATGCAGCTGGGACAACACCAGGGAACCTCATTAGTTCGTTGCAATTAACCGCAGCAATCTGCAAGCTTAACACAAACTCCAGTGCAATTCTGGCTGTGATCAAGAAATTAACAAGATACTGCTGCACAGCTGAGACTCATGGCTTCTCTCCTCCACCATGCCGCCTGCTTCCAAAAAGGTATTGGATGACTACACACTATTCTCTTGCCAATAGAGACTTCTGACCTGTCAGTACAGAGAAGTCTTTCTAAAGTTTGAAAGAACAAAAGATTCTGACAACATGTATTGGAAGTCTTCTCTCTCTGCATGATACAACATGGCACGAAATGGCCTTTGCAACCTGTGTAGACAGAAGCACACTTGCACACATACACACAGAGGAAAAGTCCTTCCTGGCCCTTTTTGCTTCCCATCTTACTTGAGCATCTTTCATATCTCTTGGAACAGCATTGATTCTCTCCTCTTTACTGGCAGCCCTATCAATCCAGTCTTTTCAAAAATGGGTAACACTTGGTTGTCTGATATTTTAAAAGGTTTTTAATTCTTTTTTTTAATCAATAGCCCATATGCCATGCATCAACCAATTTATTTATTTATTATTTTTGTCTCTCTGAGAAATCCAGGCCTATAAGCTGAACTTCCAAAATAACAAACCAAAAACCCTGCATCCACTGAATCAAATGAAGATTTGACAGCTGATTTTTAACAACAAGGGCATCCATAGCCACAAAGCTGTTTGCTTCTGAAACCACAAACCTGTCTGCTACTGGGTTGCTAACAACAATTAAAATACCACAATCCCATATCACCTAAAAAAAAAAACAAAAAAACCAAGAGCTATTAAAATGCAGGATATCCCAAAAATGAAGACATCCAGGACAGCAAAATGAAGTCAAATTCAGCCCAATAAAGGGGCTACAAAGGTGTTACAGGGGTAAGATGTTTCCAAAGGCCTCTTTGAACAGTATGGCTTTAACTTCCAACCCCACAACAATGAGCCCATAATTACCGCTAGAGATGGGCCTTGTAGGTGACCTAAAATATTCCCTTGTTTCAGAAGCTTTTTTACTTCTGCTTTTTTTTATTTTTATTATTTTTTTTTTTTTTTAATTTTTTTTTTGGTAAAGGCACTCATTCCATTCCAGCCAGCTAACGGGAACCATGCACAGCTATCAACCCCATTCTCCCCCATATGAAATGAAGATGACTTAAACAGAGCAGTTTTGGAACTAGGTAGCGGAGCAGCCTCAGGTTTCCTGAAAAGGTTATCTGCAATGACTCAGTCAGAAGATCGGTAATTGCAAAGGAGTGTCCTTGGAAGAAAAGCTTGCTCAGCTGAGCTCTGGCCTTCTTAAATGTGGGATCACCAGACAAGCATTGGGTGTTATCTTCCTAAGTCACACAACAAGATAAAGAAGGTCACCAGCAAAGATCTAGCTAGAGACTGTAAGAGCTGGGTGGGGGGCTGGTCTGGGGGCTGGCATGGTGGAATGCCAGCTCCCAGAATCCTGGAGATATTCTGGAAGTTGTCATTTAAATAAAAACAACCCCTCCTCCCCCAAAAAAACCCACACGTTTCCACCTCTCAGATCAACTATCTGTACAACGTTCTATCTCAGCTGCATCCACACACCAAGGTCCTCTGCAATTTGCTACAGCCCAAAATCAGAGAAACATCCAAAGATATCCCCTGAAGACTGTAATGCAAAAACAACAGCAAAAGCTACCCGCATGCCAAACAAATAAATGACCTAGATAACAATGTCTTACTTGACTTCCAGGAAACACTCATGTTTGGTCCATCCATGGAGAGAACATCAGGGAAAGAATACTAAAGCTGAAGAAGAGCCACCTAGGACAACATTTATGTTTAACCCAAATCTAGCATGAGTAACAACATAACCCATTTTAAAGGGATGGCCTGCTTTCCTATATCAATCCTACTAAGTTGTGGTTGGTTTGCTTTTCACTTTTACTTTTTAAATCATTGAAGAATTCTGAACTATTGGCAAGAAGAGGTAGTATGCATAATCCAAAGAACATAAGGAACGGGGGGGGGGTTACAAACTGAGGGTGACAAGTCTTCCTCCTTCAAAAACTGCAAGGACCCCCCCCCTTTGAGGTCTACAACCTATAGATTTTGAACCTATGGTCTTGAAGGAATCAAATGCTTTTCTACATTTTTGTTTATCTTTTTCAAGCACTCTTAAGTGCAACAATCTCTTAACCAAGAGTAAGGAGCCTCTCCCCCTCTCCTTCTGTTCTCCACTGCATCTTCCATAATCCCTCACTACAATAGTCCCCCCCCACCCTTTCGCGGTTCATATACTCCGGTCCTGCTATATTGTGGGACTACAGTATATGAAAAAAGCCCCCTGGGGTAAGGGGGGGGGAGTCCCTCAGAGGCCTCAGAAATAATTTTTGGTGATCCCGAAGTCACTTCCAGTTTTCGGGAAGTCACTTCCGGTTCGCAGGGAGGCCCTTTTGGGGCCTCCAGAAGGCCCAGGATGGCTCTCACAGGCCCATTCGGGGCAGCGCCAGGCTGGGGTAAGTACAAGAACCCCTAACTAGAACCTCCAGGCCTGACCCGACCTGCATCCGCATATCGCGGATTTTCAATTATCGCGGGTTGGCTCAGGTCCCTAACCCCAGTGATCAGTGGGGGGTCACTGTACTATGATAAGACTCGGGGGAACTGAAGTTCCAAAAATCTGCAAGATTACAGGTTCCCTGATGCTTCTCCAACAGCTAGGGAAGAAATGAGAACATAAGGATTTTAATAGTTAAAAAAAGGTGTTCTTTGATATTCTGGGGATGATTTTAGCTTTGCAGCCACTGTCAAATAGGCAGTATCCACTCAGCGTGTACAGCATCCGCACAACCACAATCTTTAAAGCACACACAAACAGAAAAGACATGCAAAGCCAAGGGGACAAAACATGCATTTTTCAAGCAACAAAAGATGTCACTTTGAATCCAGACTAAATGACGGCGCAAAGGAACGAAGGCCCTGAGATATTCAAGACCCAAGTTGTTTTGAGCTTTATAGGTCAAGCACCAGATCCTTGAACAACATCTGGAAGGCAACTGGTATTAATCCAGGCGCACCAGCTGAATGTGCTTCTGACAAGCTGCCCTGCTGGTCTACCATCTTCAAAATATCTATTAAGGGCAGGCAGAGGGAGAATGCCTTGTGAGAGACAGGTCACATGGCCCCAAAAGCATTGCTCAATCTGGCTTGTTTATCAACATTTCAAGCAACCTAATAAACACACAAAATAAGTAAAGCAAAGCAACCAGACAGATATAGACAACAATCCCTCGAGTTGTCTCAGTTCAGAGGATGTTTAGTAGAGGACAACACAAAGAGGCTCGGCCCGTGAAACTCTTGTTAGGGATCATTATGGCAGGAAGATGAAATATCACAAAGCAAAAACAGGACATGAAAAGATGCACCAGAGACCCGTTTGTCTTCCATTAGGCAAAACTTCTGTCCTTGAATAGAAAGAATGAGGTGGGACAAACAAAATGGGGGGGGGAGGATCTGGTTGGAAACTGGACCCCTTCGCAAAATAATAAAAAGATGCCTTTTATTCTACATTTAACATTGCAAGTCCAATGTACACTTATTGAGAAGAAAGCAAGTCCCACTGATTCATCAGAAGTCACTAAGCTGAGTTCCTAAGTTCAGAATGCAAAGCTCTGGACACTGGAAAACATGTTTTGTTCCCACAGGTCTGAAGTCAAAACCTATTCTGCCTCATACCAGGCCTCCTTCCTCAGCTACAGCCAGACATGGAGATGAAATGTTGACACCTGCTGAACCAAGGGATGTCCAAAAATCTCCAAGCAGCACTTTCTTTCTGAGAACCTAAATGGCCATGTTGTTAAAAAAAAAAAGTCTGAAGCATTTGAAACTTCACGCCTTCACCACCAAGGCCATAGCTAACAACCCATACTTTATGGGTTTCAGCACCTTAGGCCATTGTTCACCTAATGGCCTATTGAGACTACTGTTTACCTAAGGAGCCTATTCAGGCCATTGTTCATCTTATGAGCCTATCTCACACCAGGGTGACAGGAGGTCAAAGACAACTATAAAATGGAGGACTCACAACTAGCTTTCCACAGACTGACTAAGGTGTTTGGATGAACATCGAAATGTTTCAATCTCTCAAGAAAAAGAAGTCCAGTTGCCATGACTCAGCTTCCAGATAAACTCACCTGGAGGACTGAGGATCTTCACAGACATACAGCTGAGGAGAGATAATAGAGGTGTAATTCAACAAGAAGAAAAGTGACACGATTTAGAAGTGTCCTGTTTCTATTTCTCTTCCCCCTAAAGCAACTTGAAGAAACTAATGAAGCATGAGGAGGAAGTATAATAAAAGATGAAAAATGAGTAGGAATGGAGAGCTCTTGCCGGCAGAGCACAAATCCTATACACTCCAGTAAACAAAAGCTGAACTAGAGTTAAAGGTGTATATTCCTGCTGTTTTCCCCTTTCTCACATCTGGGATGGAGAGCAGTAGTGGTGGATGCCAAAGTTGTGTTCTCTAGGAAAACAAAGGTAGAGTAATTCAGGAGCTTCTCTCCTTGGATAAAACACAGGCAGACAGAAAAACCATCAGCATTCATTGTGCTCTATTGTCCAGATGGGGGAAAAAAGGAAAAATGAAGGATCCGTACCATAAGTGGCTAGCTGGTTGGCAAAAAACAAAAAGATTTTTAAGGAGGGGAAGAAAACCTTAAATTGCAGATTAATTTCAGGGGGAACTTTCATGACTCAAAACAAAAAGAAAGCCAAATGCTTATCCCCTATATTTATTCCCATGATGATACTGAGAGTCATGTCAAAAGATAATAGCATGGCAATGGTTCATTAAAACAAGACTGGGGCTACCACGCTGTAAAATCAAGAGATTCCTAGCTGGTTTAACAATATCAGGAAGACTATCAAAGCAATGCTAAAGAGTTTTTTTTAATGGAAAAGAGGGCTGAATCAGTCAAGGAAGACAACTATTTCATGTCCATTGAATATTACAGGAAACTGAGTTATTAATGTACTGTATGAAGTGTCTGACCGTGCGTTGGTCTCTGCTGAACATGTTCATGGAGCCACTTTCTGATGTCTCTCTTCGAAGCCTCTCTTTTCTACAGCAGCCATTTTGAGATTCATAACAAACTATCCTGAAACTGGTGACTCTGTGTTGGCATTCCTAATATCTAATTTCTGTCCAATCATTCTCCTGTTTGTTGTCTATAGAAACCAGTAGAGTACTGGTGGCAGAGGATGGTGTAAATCACAACTCAATGAGACCCTGGAGTCATGAGGGATAGTTGATGGTACTACCAGTACACACATGGGGGACACAGCTGGTGTCTAGGTTTCTGACAGAGCCTTGCTTCTTTCTTCAACACCAACCCGTGCTATCTATTGTTGGTCAGCAATTGTGACCAGTTGTGTGTTTTATCTTATCTTACACAGAACTGGAGACAAACTAGCATGTAGATCTAGTTTTTTTAAAAATCATCAGGTAATGCCAATAGCTTGGGGCTATTACTTATTCTACTGACTCCTCAAAATATTTAAAGTGGAGAGCACCACCATTTTGGGAAGATGTAGGAACACTGCACGAGAGATGATCAAGCATATAACACACCCCAGATCAATCCCCTGTGGCTCTTTAGAGACAACCAAAATTAACATTCCTGCCAAGAGAATGTGTTTAGAGAATGTGTTTAGACAGTTCATGTGTAGATGTGAATAGTTAAAACAAACTACCCAGATGAAATATCTAACACAAACCAGGCCTTACTGTATATTTCACGGAACCTGAAGCCAAGAGGGACCCCTACGGATAATTAAGATTGACTTTTGGCTTATTTCTAGATTGAGCATTAAGCCTGGTGCTCGGGAGCCAAACCAATTGCAACTTTCTCCCACTACAAGAAGAGCTGTTTTTGATGCTACGCAGGCAGGGCCAAAATCTCTCTCATCCTAATTCAGGGCCTGTGTAATCCCATACATTTCTGCCAGTGAAAACCCAAATGCAATTCCCTGAAATATGCATAACAGGGAAGGATATCACTACAGAAACTCTCCTGAGAAGTAAAAGCAAAAGCAAAAGTATTCTGCTTATATACTGCCCCATACCACTTCAAGTAGTCTTTGGTGGTTTATAGTATTTAATTACAGTATGCAGGCTACACATCCCCCCTCCAACAACAAGCTGGGTACTCATTTTACCGACCTCAGAAGGATGGAAGGCTGAGTCAACTGTACCCATGAAACACTGTCTTCAAATGCCTTCACATATGAGCCGGGTCCCAAAAAGGAAAGGGCCCCAAGTCAGTGACAGAGGAGACCCTTTGAATGGAGAAGGCCCCAAGTTCCATCTCAAGCGTCTCCAGAGAGGACTGAGAAAGAACACAAACTGAAACCCTAGAGAGCGGCTGCAGACAAGATAAGATA
This sequence comes from Phrynocephalus forsythii, assembly GCA_029282475.1. NCBI lineage: Eukaryota > Metazoa > Chordata > Lepidosauria > Squamata > Agamidae > Phrynocephalus > Phrynocephalus forsythii. Next base: position 27,038,984 of record JAPFRF010000011.1, on the reverse strand, counting down.
GCTTAGAAGAGCTATTTTTTTAACTACAATTATCACAATCCCCTGGCCATCAATTGCAACCGTTGTCAATGTCTTCTTCGAACTGCAGCGCTGTAAAAGGACTCACTCTATGGGTCATTGAGTCCAGTCCCTGTCAAGGAGGCACCTTGGGGATTTAGACACCCCCAACCTCTAGGTCTGCAGCCAGAGACCTGAACCCTGAGCTACCAAAAGCAGCTCTTCCAGGCATTTTGATAAAGGAGCAAGACGGATTGTGTACAAGACCACCGCTCAACATCAGGAGTATTTAAAAGAAGCCCCAAAGCCAAACAAACACAAGCCTGGCAGGCCCTGTAGGAGAAAATGTTGTAGCCATTGCTAGGTTGACAGCTGCACAGCTACACAGCAGCATGAAAAAGACCAAGGACTACCGGCATGCGTCGAGGCCAGTTGTCATCTCCTTCTACCCATGGACCGCCTGACATCTGCAGGCAGAGTTCCTCCAGACTACAAACATCTGCCACAGACCATGTTTAGTGAAGAAAACAGCTGAGGGGATTAGGCTGGAGAGGCAGTGATTCCTTGAAGGAAAGGAAACATGACACACAAGGACTGGCTTACATATCCCTGGGCTTCCCCCATCATTTGATGTCTGGGACGATGAACCTGTAGAAAGCCCTTGGTTACCTTAGTTGGAGCTTGGAAAAAAAGATCCTTTTTTGAACTACAGCTCCTAAAAGTCACCTTTCGTCACTTGGACACACAAGCTGAGTTCTCTTCTGGCCACGGCAGTCCCAGAACAGGGATTCCCCCCCCCCAAGCTTTTTCATGTCCTATTTATCTCTCTAATGCAGTGATGGCAACCCTTTCAGAGACCGAGTGCCCAAACTGCGATTTAAAACCCACGAATTATTCGCAAAATGCCAATATAGCAATTTAACCTGAATACTGGTGGCTGCGAAGGGGCGATATCACGTGCCCACAGAAAGGCCTCTGAAGGCCATCTTTGGCACCCAGTGTGACATAGGTTCGCCAAAACTGCTCTAATGTAACAAAGGAAAATTCGACTTCTTATGTCATCGTAGAACTCCAGAGCTGGAAGAGAGCTTATGGATCACGAGTCCAGCCTCTGTCAAGGAGGAACAGTGGGGAACTGAACTCCCAACCTCTGGTTCTGTAGCCAGATACAGTGGCACCTTGTATAAAGGAATCAATTCGTTCCAAATGAAATTATGTTAAGCAAATTTTCCTTTATACAAATTTCTCATAGGAATGCATGGAAAACAGAGTAATCCCTAATCACAACCATGCTTATGATGTATGAATATTCCCCATAGACATTTCTATTAAGCAAATTTCCCCTATCTGCAGAATTTTTATGCTGTACAGATTTTATGTTATACAAACCGTTTGTTATACAAGAGTCCACTGTACTTTAAACCAATGAGCTAACCAGCAGTTCTTCATAAGAAGAACAGAGGTGGGGACCTCAGGCAGGGTGTGCTTTCAACAGTACCCAGACAAACCAAAAAGCCTTCACCACCAAGGCCATAGCCAACAACCCATACTTTATAGGTTTCAACACCTTAGGCCATTGTTCACCTTAAGGCTATGGATACTATTGTCCACCTAAGGAGCCTATTCAGGCCATTGTTCATCTTATGAGCCTATTTCAGACCAGGGTGACAAGAGGTCAAAGCTGCCTGTAAGATGGAGGACTTGCACTAGCTGTATTCAGACTGATGAAGCTGTTGGGATGAGCAGCGAAACATTTCTGTCTCTCAAGAAAAAGAAATCCAGTAGCCATGACTCAACTTCCAGATAAACTCACCTGGATGACTGAGAATCTTCACATACATACTTCATAAGCAGCAGCATAGCTTGTAACTATGACTTGATAATATACAAACCATAAAAAGCAGTATTATTACTTATTTGTTATTTCCATTTATATACTGCCCAACTTTCTCAGAGGAAGTTCTGCTTGTGTTGTTTCATTTGTGCTGCTCTATTCACATATTAAGGTTGTCACGCAATTTGCACGCAGTATACTGCTCCTTAGAAAAGAAGTTCACTGAGTGTGCTTGGGCCAATGTCCCTCTCATGATCTCTCACTCCCTCAACCTACACTGTCTGACGGGGCCGATGTGAGGATAATATTGTGTTGAGGGATACCTATGATTAAGCATGTGGTCTCTGGAAGGAAAAGAGGATATAGAAATAATAAACAAAATCAAACAAGCGTAAAACAATACCTTTATTTTTCAATGGAACAGAACTGGAGAGAGAAACAGTGGTTTGTTTTTGGCAACCAAATCCCACAGATTAGATTTCACACACAAAACGTTATTTCTGAGAGCAGAGAAGCACAGCAAGAGAAGAAGCAAAAAATAACACAAGTCGTCCTGATTTCTGAGGAACGACAGGCCAGAACAAAATAAAATGGGTGCCAAACTATGTAGTACTGCAGTTGGACTCGTTTTTTTATTATTATTCTTATTAAAACACCTTGGAAACCAAGTTGGGACAAAAAGGAACTCAACAAAGAACTGGCTGCTATGCAAACTGTGTAGTAATTTCTTCCGAGCACTCCCCCATTCCCTCATTTTATGAAACAGCATGCGCCACGATTGGGAATAGCACACTGTCCAAAAATCGTTGTTTGTGAAAGCTTCTGATTTGTATCTACACAACAGGCACAAGCTCAAAGGACCTCACACAGGCAACAGACACCACCATTCAGACTCGAAGCAGTCAGATTAACTTCCCTCGCAGGCGTAATGGTGCACATGTGCCTTCAAAGGCCCCTGCTAGTCTTAAAAAGGTGCACAACACGTTTCATGCTGCAAGGAGAGCCCTTCGCTCACCCTCAGCCTGGCAACTTCCGATTTGCACACCAGCTAATGATGGGCACATATCTTGTTATGGCTTGAAGGCGGGAAGGAGGCTGGGTGGCGGTGTGGTTATTTACAAAATTCCTAACCCCTTCCGCCATAATTAAAAGGCTGCAATTCCCCAGGTACTATTAAAACCCACCTTGGCGTCTCAGAGCAACCATGGAATTAACTTCCTGAGTGCATAAATTCCTAAGCGGTCAGATCACCAGAGGCAACCTAAAAGCCCGACACAATGTTGCTTGACAACTACACAAATAGGAAGGGAAAAGGCCTGAGTACCGCACGGAGGTCTCTCACTGACCTACTTGATGGCCTTTGGAAAAATCTCTTCTCCTCCCACCTATCCTCTATAAATCACAACCACGTGACACAAAAATACTGTGACAACGTGGGTTATGTGACAGCCACAGAGTTAGACTTAGGAAAGCAAGGATCAAATATTTCCTCAGCTATGAAACTCTCTAGACAATTGTGGATTGTCACAATCTTTCAGCCTAAACTTGATAAATCAATCAATAAACAAAATGACTGCAAACCGCACACAGAGAATGTTGCAAGGGCAGGCTTCTGAACCTCAGTGCTCCTTTCAATAAAAGAACAAGTTTCCATAGAAGACGTATGTGCCACTAAAACTAGACACATGACTGGCTCCCATAAATCCTGCTGAGATGTCAGGACAGAGATGAAGGAATACTAAGAAAGTTTCACACTATAACTAAAGAAACAATCCTTCTTAGGTTTGGGAGAATGATGGAGGGACTTTTATTTATTCATTATTATCTTCTGTGAATCCATCTCATTCTCCCCTTGGTGATGACATCTGATGGCACCTAATCACTGGTTTTTAGGTGCATGCTATATTTAGAAGTGCCTTCTTCTTCTTTGCCTCTCCTATATTTCAGCTTTACTGGACAAACCCAAGCTTTGCTACAATAAAAGGGGGCATTTTTTTCTACACATTGTACAGTTTGCTAAAGCTCTACTGGGTCTTTCCTCTTTGGCGGACAGTAGGAGAAAGGCTCACACTTGATAGCTATTCCTTACAAAGAAGTTGCTCCATCCTCCAGGGTCACTTTGGATATCTGCTTCAGGATACAGCAGGCAGAACCACACACAATGTCCAGAGTGTGGTCACCCAATATACTTTGAGAAAGTCATTACAATTTGAGCAGATTTATTTTTAGTACCTTTTCCAACTGATTCCCTAGAATGGAAACTGCCTTTTTCTCTCATATCTTCCCACATTTGACCAGTTTGTTGAATTTTCAAGCAGAACTCCAAGATCTCTTTCATTACCAGTCCCTACCAACAATCTTTATAAGAAGTCACAATCTTTTGGCCTTCCTGTACCTCACATTACACTGCACAGTGAGCTGGTGTTAGACATTTACTTAGACAACAGGACAGATAATCATGGTAAGTAGGAAGAAGAGTTGGGTGCTACCCGACTCTGGGAAAGGCACGTTTTGGTCTAAAACTCCATGTTAACTGGAGGATCCTGGTAGGCATAGTCCAAAAACTAGCTTTTCTAAGTTCTGGCTTGTTACAGTTTCTTAAATAACCAACTCCAAGTGAAATAAGAGTAAACCAAGCTCTGTCAGGCCAAGAAGTAAATACCAGAGAGGAAATGCCACAGAAACCTAGAGATTCTTCAACTCTAGTCTAACAGTGAAGCTTTGACTGCTCGCAGCAATCCTTGGTGAGAAAACCCATTAAAACTCAACTTCATAGGGCAGTTAAACATTTAAATCATATCCTGCTGTAACCTTTGAGAATTCCAGCAGTGTTTCAAGGACAGACAAATGTCATCTGCAATGGAGGAAGCTCTCTTACACAGAGCAAGGGAAACGTGTGGGTACAGTAGTACAATACAGAGATGAACAGTTTAATGATCTGCACTAGAACCTTTCCTGGTAGCGACACCAAGCTGACCACCAGCTGGTAGCTCTCAGATCCTCCTTACTACTCCCTTTGGACAATGAGGATGGCATCTGTCTGCCCTTGAAACACCACTGGAATTCTCAAAGGTTACAATCAGAAGCTCTATATGTTTCTCTAGTATCTTTCAATACCAGTCCATAAGATCCTTGAGACCCGAACTCATTTAAAGTCTCTCATATCATCTCTTGACCTATTTGGGGCAGCAGCCCCTTCCTCCTTTATTTCACTAGCACTAAGTTCAGCCATGCTTTTATATCTGTAGGAAGATGGAGGCTGAAGTAAATGTTGAGCCCATTTTATATTTTCTCTCTGTCACTTGCTAACACTACATATTTTTTCCTACACAATGGATCTGCTGCTTCGTTGTTCTTCCTCCGGCTCCAAGCATAAGCCAAAACCCCTTCTATTATTTGAACAGTCTCGTACTCAGCTGGGAAAGACCATAATGCCAGTAATAACACTGGGGCTGACTATGCAAAGAGCCTTAGTTTCCTTATTCCACATTGAGTGCAAACAAACAAACACACACTCAGGCCATGAACGAGAAGGACACCCAGCGTAGCCCTGGTTCTCCTAAGAGTCACTACCCTGCCATTCCATTGCTATCCAAAGCCATGCCTCTCCCTAGTCAGATAGCATTCAGTCTGCAGAAAACATACTGACTTATCCCTAGCCCTGTTTTGGAGTTGTTGTTGTTGTTTTTAAGAAATAGGATGATGATGATGATGATGATGATGATGATGATGATGATGATGATGATGATGATGATGATGATGATGATGATGCATCTATTTGTATTCTATTATTGATGCTGTTTTCAAGACAGCGGGCAGCAGAGTTAGGTAGACTACTGCTGCCTGTGTCTTACCAATAATAACACACAGAGAAGGATATCAATCATCTCAAGGACATATTTATATTTATCCCGGGCCCTTGACAATGTATACAGCATTGCTAAAGGATAGCCCTCCCCACACTGAATGCCTCAGATCAAAGGAGCTATGCGGTTTCCATGTCTCTAGATTGAGAGGATTCAGATTATTTTCTTCTAGCCTAGAAGGCGAAAGATAGCTCCCTTGCAGTGGTAGAACAAAATACTTCATTTGAGTTGGTGATGAAAAGAAGAGGAGAAGAAATTAATGGGAACAGAGCCCCCCGCCCCCGAAAAAAAAAACCCCACAGATTTTATAGCACTCCACTTGAAGTTAAACAAGCTCCAGATAGTGTGACTTATTTTTAAAAAGATAGCAGCTGTTCTGGCTGGGTCATTCTGGGAACTAAAGTGCAAACAAACAACTTTTCCCAAGTCTTAGTTAATACAACAAAGGAGGGTAGCTGAACATAGCCCATGCTCCTTTTTCTCTTTAGACTGAGACTCCCCACACATCATGAGACTGGGATACCCCTGCCTTAATAAAAACATTCAAATTGGAAAGTAGACGCTTACAACTGGTCTGTATCCTACACTGCTCACTGGATCAATCTCAACTGAGCTCTACATTACGATTTGGACCCGGGGGCATTTAGAGTAAATCAGAGAGGGATTTGTCAACAACAGGGCGGCGGCGGCAGCGATGGCTTTGAAGGGTTTTTACAAATAAGAAGGCTTGAAGAAACAATTCCTAAACCCCAGGGAGAGGTACCAAAGAGCCGGAAAGCGGCTGCAAGAGAAAACATTCCAAACTTGGACTGGAAAAAGAAACACATCAGAAGTTTGGTCCTCCTTCTCCTATCTGCCTGAAGACAAGGCCTTCAGCTCCAGGTTTCATTCAACAGTTAAATGTATATCACATCTTTCCTCACAGAAGGCCATGGAAGCACACACCATGGATTCCCTAAGTGGTCTTTCATCTGACAGGGAGCTGACAGAGAAATCAAAGGCCCAGGAGGACACAATAGTCACCATAGAGAAAAGTGGTCTGCAGAATGGGCCATGATACACAGCCTCCAAGTAACTAGCTGCAAGTAACTAGTCACTATAATATGTTCTCTTTCCAGTCACTGAAAATGATAATAAAGTTACATTATGATTAAAGTGTACCACCTTACTCTTGGGGAGTGGAGTTCACTTTAATATAGAGTATATGGAGCTGTGGCATCCACTCAGTGGTGGAGGAATAATATCACTTGGCTGAAATGCGGACTAGTAGTATACATTGTCTTCCATTTAGACTGCGGAGAGGAAATGGAAAGAAAGGCGGAAAGGAAGTGTTTGCTTTATCCTAGACCAGCAGCTTCCAATATTAAAATGTGTTTTTAAAAAACTCTACCCCCTCCCCAAAAAAGAAATATTTTAATTACTTTTGAGAAACACGATCAACGCTATTTTAAAAAAACTGCACTTCTAATACAGAGGCCTACTTTTGAGGTTGGGGTGAGGGTTTCAGAGTTATCAAGAAACAATATTTTTAAAAGCAACTAACCAGCCACAGCCTGAGCAGAGACAGAGGCAGAAGGATCCTTCGGGGCATTATGGAAAGGGAATGGGACTGGAACAAGCCAAAATATTTAGTCAACATTGGTTGGCAACGCCTTAAATTCTCTCTTTCTTAAGTTGCTGTCCTAGTCTGCTGGGTAAAGGAAAAACACAAGCCACAAGCAACCAGCGGCCTATCCTGACAGCAACGGGGCTCAGCGCAGAAGCCAAGCACCAACTGCATTGCTTTCTCTGTGTGAATCATTCTTCTTCCCAGATGGCTCAGATTAAAAATTAAAATTAAAATAAATGTTGTTTCTGAATCCTATGGTTCCAGACTGAGGCATGGAGATTGTTTGGCCAACAATTACACAGTGCTAAAATAAATAAATAGTAACAATAATAAATGTAAGAAAAAGCAAATCAACAAGCCATATAAGTTGCTTGAGCCATCCAAAAAGACAGCAACATGTGGCTTCTCTGAAAATAACAGTTTGGGGAGGGGGACAGAACAGGAGCAAAAGATGATTTAAGACAGAAAGTGGGGAGAGGGAGAGAGGCAGAGGGAGAGAGAGGGAGAGAGGGGGAGGCAGAGAATATGACAAACAAGGAAGAGTGGGTTCCTAGCAGCTACCATGAGGAACAGCAGTAGGTCCAGATCTGTATTCCATGAAAGATGGAGAGAAGCAACACACAAACCCCAGGTTCCAAGCACCACAAAGAGCAACAAATTATCAAGTTTGCATGAGTCCTGTTGAGAGAATATTCAAAACCCACATCTTAATTACCAGATTAATGCCAGAAAAATTTCCTAGACCAAAGTCCTTTCCTTCCATGAATTTCTTGCACGAAGAGGTATGCAAATTTCAAGGCACACTTTCTCCAACATCTATTCTTACACTAGTTCCCTGTGGGTGAGGAACCAGATCCGTCCAATCCATACTAACATCTGTGTATGTTTCTATCCAAGTGTCCTGCTACTGCAGGAGCGACTGAGTGCAAGTTTGGGGAACTCAAAAAAGGATAAATGGAATAGATCAGTGGTTCTCAACCTGTGGGTCTCCAGATGTTCCTGGACTGCAACTCCCAGAAATCCTGGCCAGCTCAGCTAGTGATGAAGACTTCTGGGAGTTGTAGTCCAGGAACGTCTGGGGACCCACAGGATGAGAACCACTGGAATAGACAGAAACTCACCTTGCACAAAAAGTATGTAAGAGGAGAGGGGCATTAAAAGCCATGCAATTCTATCTTCACAACCCACTTCCAGGTAAAAGGAGCAATTAGCAAAGGTTGCTCCTAGATTTCCAGTCTGGATCAAAGAGCGTGTCCTACTAGCCTAGTGGGTAATCAACATATTCTACTCCTTTTTCTCATCTTTGTTGATGAGAGAGCAGTTCTGTTCACTCCCCGAGTCATACCAGGCTCCTTTCTTTCCATCAGATGCAACCTCTGCCCTGTCTGAATGCTTCTCCGAGGTAGCCTGCTCTGCAAGGGGGGAAATTACTAACCGAGGGGTAATGTTTTAAAGTAAAACATGGTGATTTACCAGAGCATTGGACTACAACTCCCAGAATCCCCCCTAGCCAGCATGGCATGACAATACCTGGTGGATGATTTCTGGGAGTTTTTGGACCATAAAAAAACTTTTCCCATCTCTCTGCTTCAAATGCCTAGGTTTCATTTAATCATCCAAAAGAAACAAGGGCACTGTTTTAGTGGCTAAGCTGGTTGCTCTCTGGAGCAGTGGATCCATGAGATCTATCAATAAATGGGCAAATCCAGGAGGAATGGTTAGGTATCGCAAAATTTGGGAGAGACAAGTAACAGTGAAGTTTTTCCATCTGTCTTCTTTTGTATGGTCTGATGAGTATTTACTGTAAGTTTTGCTCTTGAATTTTTAATTACTGGTTGGGTTCCAAGCATATTTACTGTATATTGAACTATATTGTCCACAAAATGTAATAAAATCAACTCTGAAAAATGATAACAATGATTAGAGATATGCACAAACCGGTTTGTCCCAGTTCATAAAGGAAGCGGCACAGGCATTGCTCCCCCCCTCCTCTGGCTCAATCTGGCATGCACCAGGCCCAGCATACTAGATTTCTGCACCACCACAACTGATCTTCCACTTGCAGAAGCAACTTAGGCTTCTCTGCCCTGCCCTCTTGGCTGATCTCCCACTCAAGATAAAAGGGCAGGGCATACAAGTTTGTGCTCTTGCTCATGACTGGGAGATTAGCTAGGAAGGCAAAAAAAGCAATCAAGCTGATCCTGGGGAGCAGGTGATTGAGTCAGAGGGGTTGGAAGCAGCAGCAGCAGTGCTGCCACCTTTATGAACCAGCACGAACTGAGACGAACCGGCTCATGCCCATCTCTATTAATAACCTCAACAAGGCTTGTGCCTAAACCTGTAAAAGTTTAGGCACAAAAATAATAAATTAGTTTACAGTATGTTCTTGCTTTTCCTTGTTGATTACCTATAAGAATGATCCTACCTACTACCTACTGTTCATTCAGAGGCATGCTTCATTCATGTTCCGTCATACTCACTCTTGGACAAGCATTATATAGGCCTGCAGATGTTTCAGGCCGTCCTCCCTTAACAACAGAGTTCTGTTCCTACAACTAGGTCATTGTGTGAATTGGTTGTTAAGTGAGGAGCTTAAAGTAGCTGCATTGTGGTATGTTTGAGGCTGCCCTCCTTGCAGGCAGGCCGGAGAAGGGAGGCTTCCTGTATAGAAAAAGAGAAGCAGAACAAATAGGACAGGAAAACAAAGATGGTGGTGGCTGATGCTCCACTCCATTTGGGTCATTCTCCTGACCCACATTGTGACACTCACAGCAATGCCTCTCCCTTGGAAGCAGCGGAGGAGCAGGAAGGTGGGGGATACTGCAACCCTGCTTCCTCCCTGTATGAGCTGCTGACAAGGTAGGTGCAGGCGAGTGGATGCTTTGTCCCAGGTCCTGTGGGCTGGAACAGACCGTTCTTCCTGAGGCAGCCATTAGGGAGTGGCAGCAGTACTAGCTGCTGCTGGTGGTTTTACGTTCAAGTAGTCATTAAAGAGGTAGGTTGTTAAGTGAGGAGTACCTATATCTGCTAAAACTTTGCTTACGTCACATACTGTATTTTAACATGCAAATAAGACAATTTATTCCAGAACTCTGGGTTTCCATGCATTATCTCAATGGGATGACTTTATGCCATCAAGAGAAACTCACCTGAGAAATTAATAAACTGGATGAACCTCAGTTTCAGGAACTGAGATTTAGACAAGAAGAAAACCTGAGCACAAGCCCAGCAGGACTTGGACTCTTCTTCCCCCAACTCTTTGAAGTCACCACTCTAGGCAACCTGCATAGGACTCTTATGTCATTCATTCATTCATTCATTCATTCATTCATTCATTCATTCATTCACTCACTCACTCACTCACTCACTCACTCAAGCAAGTTAGAAGAAAGAGTGAATAAAAACAAGCATGTTATATTTTCCATTAAAGTTACTGAACATGTCCATCCAGCAATGGTGGATTCGCATGAAGGAGAAATTTGCTCATCAGAATGACAATCAAATTAGCAGCCACTTACGATGCAAGCTGAGGGATATGTTGATGGTCCGCTCTTCCACAAAGCCCTTCAAACTGGGGATCTTGGCACATTTCAGGACCGTCTGGGAAGAACTGTCACCAACATGGACCCAGCACACTGTGTCGTCTGCATAGTTGAAGTCCATCGCAGTGGTCTGCTTGGTACTGGTAGGAGTGATGTTTGGGACGGATACACCATTCAGGTAAGTAGCCATGATGTTCTGAGAGTTAGCAATGAGCAAGATGGGAGGACGCTCCACCGGTTCTGAAGGAGACACAAGAACCAACGGAGAAGCAAGCCTTAGGTCCTAAGGTCTAATACTTTCTTAAGAGAGCAACACAATGAGGATCAATATCCAGGACACTCTGGTCACTATTACACTCAATTGCTCCTGTCAGATATCAATTTTTCTATAACATATAGTGTGGCTAGGTTCTGTGCCACAGCAATCAAAATTTGCAGGACAATGACCAGTGTTACTAATAATTAAAAGTATCACTTACGATATATAGCCCGCTAAGTATCAAAAACCCTTGATTAATGAACAAATGTGGATGTCTTATGTGAATGGGACTGCATGTATATATGTACTCTGATGCCTTTTTGTATATATCTGTTTTCATCCTCCTCTCTGGCTCATTGGCATCACTAACTCCTCAGATATTAATAAGGTATAGCTTCGTGATGGTTGGGATGGATTTGTGGGCAGTTTTTATATTATTTTATTACTATTTATTATACATTATTTCCTGTTGCTGGTCACTGACCATAATAAAGTTTTGATTGATTGATTGATTGATTGATTGATTGATTGATTGATTGATTGATTGATTGATTGATTGAGGGTTAAGCCCCCCCACACACAAATAACTGCAAGGGAAATCTCTGAGTGGCAAATACAATGGTATACATTTCAATATCCCTAGTGTTAAAGAAGAAGAGCCAAAAAGAATGACTTTTACAGAAAGCAAGAGTCTGTTCTACAGACTCTGTTGCATGGAAAAACCTGTCACATAACCGTATGACACTTCTACAACAGCTGCCAATCTTGTAGGTTTTCAGCTTGGGACATTAGCAGAAGTTCATTTTTTAAACTACACTGCCCAGATTCCTCAGGCCAGCATAGGCACACTTGCTGGGTTCTTTTGGAGATAGTCATCCCCGCCCCACCAACCTCGGCCAAAAAAAGCAGCTAACTTTCCCAAACTTTTGGAACCAAGTTGGGCATTTTTCTTATGGAATCAAAACAGGCAGAACATCCATATTTCAGAGTCTATCTAATACAGCTGTAGAAAATCAGTAAATATTGTATGATTAGTGGAGTGACAACTCTGATTTTCCGAATGTCAATGCAACCTACTGGGTAGAAAAGCATAGGGCTAGACATATGCACACATTTCTTACCATTCTTGGCTTTGCATGATTTGTGATCAGGCTGGAGAAGATACCCTTCCACACAGCTGCATGTGTATGAGCCATCATGGTTGGTACAGGTCTGGCTGCAGGTCCCATAGACAGTACACTCATCAAAATCTGTTTGGGGGAGAGGAAGAAATGGAGGAAATCAGAGCTTAGCAAGATCTCCAACCTAAACAAAAAGGCCAACTTCACAATGCAGGAACCATAAATAATATTTTCTGAAGTGCTGACTACAAAAAACAGCCTGCGCTGGAATAAAAAAAATACCTATGTAACTGAACATGAAGGTTATTATTAATTTAGCTGGTATGCAATTTGCCCGAGTAAAATGCTTCTGGAAGAGGAAAAAGAATGAGTATAAAGACAGAGTTTCAAACATACACAAGGACTCTCTTAGCTGTTCTCAACCAGGGCATGGGACTCCATGGGGGGCCCTGACATCTTTGAAGTGGGCCACAGACTGAAAAATATGAGAAGCTTTCAAAAGATCTCTGTATTGTATTCTTGTTTTTCAGGGGCCCCTGGAACTCAAGAAGAGCTCTCAAAAGGGGCCATGGCCTTCAGGTTTAGAAAGGCTGCCCTAGACTGGAATAGTTGAACGAAATTAATAATGTACAATCTCATTTCTCCCCTGAGAGCTTTTTTTTTTTTTTATAATTTTATTGAGTTTTTGAGGAGGGGAAAAGGGGAAGGGGAAAAGGGAAGGGATAAAATTTAAATTTACATTGAATATGTCAAGCAAAGTAAAAGAAAAGTAATATAACATATTGATAAATTGCCAAATATTATCACAATACTAATAAGTTTGTTACTTCTTGCCATCTTTTCCGAGAAATCTCATCATAGTCTCCCTTTAAATAGCCGGAGAGTCTGTCGATTTCAATACATTCTCTTATCTTTTCGTGGATATTCTTCTCTGTTGGCACGTTTGGTTGTTTCCAGAATTTCGCATACAATATCCTTGCAGCAACAATTACATGGTGAAGTACATATCTCTGATCATATGAAATATTTATATCTACTATATTTAATAAGAAAAGTTCTGGTCTAAGCTCTATCTTAATTTTCAGACATCTTTCTAAAAATAGTTTAACCATTTTCCAATATGCCTTTGCCTCTTTGCATGTCCACCACATATGGTAAAAAGTACCACAGTCATGTTTACATTTCCAACATTTGTGTGAGCAATTATACATCTTAGATAATCGGTGTGGTGCAAGGTGCCATCTATAGAACATCTTATAACAGTTTTCCTTAAAAGAAATAGATTTAAAGATTTTAACTGTATTCCACAGAGAGTCCCATTTGTTTAGATGAATAGGATAACCAAAGTTTTCTGCCCATCTTATCATAGTGTCTTTGACCTGTGTATCAATCATTTTTTCATTTAACAATATGGTGTAAAATTTACTAAGCAGCTTAGCATCGCCAGAAGAGAGTATTTTATCAAGTGAAGTATCAGTAGTCGTAAATCCCCCCTCTTTGGTGAGGTCTTTGAAGTGTGAATATATTTGTTGATACTTCCACCAGTCTAAGTTGTAACCTTCTGATACTAATTTCCCTAATGGTTTCAATGAAAGGTCAACAATCAGAAGGTGTCTATAAGTTATAACTTTTGGAGTTTCACTTATATGGGAGCTATAAGTCGCTCCCGGCGGAGATAGCCACAGTGGTGCTTTAGGGTAGAATTGTTTTTTAATCAATAACCATATTCTAACTAGGGCGTTCCTTATCCAGTGTTTTTTGAAGCTCCCCTGAGAGCTTTCATCCAAGGTCATAGTCCACTGGCAAACTGTTCTACACAGGAAACTCATAATCTAACAGACACTGTGTGCAAGGGAATGGCAGTATTGCTGTTTAATTACCATGAATTTCAAGGCCACCACTCTGGAGGACTGGGTGCTAGGTTGTGAGAAACTGCAGTCGAATATATCTTAACCATCTGAGGGGTGCCTTTTGAACTATTCCCTTTCAACGCATCCCAAGTGTATACCAATACCACCATTTCTGAATGAGCCAAAAAATGGCTTGAGATCTCCTTAAGATCTGTTCTGCAGGTAATAATTTAAGCCACAGGGATTCAGTTCTCTTTGTCTCTAAGACTGAAATGATTGACCCTGTCCTTTATAGTTTGTGTATGGGTCTGCTTTTGTGCTGTGAAATCAGAAGCCTAATGAGGCTTCCAAAGCAAGGGAGATATTTAAGGAGCGGCTTCACCAGTTCCACTCCCATCCAGTGAGTTTCAAGAGTCAAGTAGGGATTGAAATTCTGTTCTCTGAAATCCTAGTCTATCACTCTGTCCACTATGCCATACTGGAAATAGTTTGATGCCACTTTTATTCACTGAAAGATGCTCCACTGCTCTTCTAAATACAGGAGTAAAATACAGAACTCTTCGTTGAGAGTCAAGGGTACTAATCCATCATTATATGGTATTTCTCAACCTTGACCTGCCTTCTGCAAAGAGTAAAAAAAAATACCATAATTTTAATAGTCTTCAACAACAGTCATTTTACACTCCCATTGGTAATAATGGGGGTGGATTTGTGCAATGAGCCACAAATGTTCTTTGTCTCGGGAAAGCAACCACCTATGCAATATTTTTTTAAATATAAGCATACTTTTTGGTCGAGCAGTTGGGTGCTCTTGCAGTAGTTGCCATCAGAGGCCTCCCAGACTCTCCCACTTTCTGTTCTTCTCTAGTATGGCAGCCACCTACCTTTGCAGCTTTTACCATCTTCAGCCAGTTGGAAGGAACTATTGCAATAGCACGTTGGGCCATTCAGAGTTGGGACACAATGGTGCTGGCAGCTCAGATCAGAGCAGTTTTTCAAAAGCGCTAAAGGAAACAACAGAGGGGATGGTATCAGCCAGGTATTGGAAAGGTGATTTAGATCACAGCAGTCCAGGCAAACCTAAGAACAAGAACTAGTGATAAGATACACAAGATTTCATTTCTATGTTATTATTCATACAAGAAGTTCCAGGGTTCGCTCTACCACCTTATGCAAAAATTGTCTTCTAGCGTTTTGTTACACATCCCTATACCCAAACTAACTATGGCTCCCCACTATGACAGGCTGACTATGGTAAGGCGTCCTACTTCTCCAAAGCCCTTTTGTACCAAGCCCTATAGGTGATAACTGAGTAGAAGACTAAAAATAACACACTCTGAATTAACACATGCCAGATTGTATTCAATAAACTTCAGCTGCATAGCTGAACTTGTAATTCCACGACGTGGCAGTTACATAGTGACTGAATGAGATCTCCCTGCACAAACTCTGGTAATACTGATCTCAGATTTTCCATTGCTTGCAAAACTAGTCTCCCTTTGTTGGTTTGTCATTTTTGAATTAAAAGATACAGCAGAAAATTCACTTAGGCACCCCAGGGTCTTCCAAAGGAAATACAAATATCACCAAGGTTGCTGGGTCAGAAATCACTTAAAACCTATTATTATCCACAACTGTGATAGCTCTACAATTTATTTATTTATTTATTTATTTAGGAGCTTCTATACCGCCCATCTTCCCGAAGGAACTCTGGGTGGTTCACAATAAACTGAATCAAGTTCAGTCAAACACACAACACACAACTAAATACTACAATAAACAGACAATTTTTAAAAAATATACAACCCTGGCAAAAACTGCAGCTGGCAAATTATACTGGCAGATGGCGGGGGGGGGACCTAAACAAGGTCACCAAAGGCCTCATGGAAGAGCAAGGTCTTTAAAGCCCTCCGGAAGGCCAGCAGGGACTGTGCAAGGTGCACTTCGCTAGGGAGATGATTCCACAGGGTGGGGCCCGCCACAAAGAAGGCCCGGGTCCGAGTTGAGGTTTTCCGGGCCTCTCTGGGTGTGGCCACCCGAAGCGAGTGCGCCCGCAACATCCTCGTTGGGCGGGCCGAAGTTGACCACTGGATGATTCGCTCTGCGAATCTTTGGAAATACTTTGGAAATTCTCCATGTACTGTACTGTGAACTGATGTGCCAAAAATGTGCAGGCCACCCCTGAACCAGGCAAGCTAGCAGCTAACTAGTGAGCAGCTAAACCAATTCAGTAAAATCCTTGCTTGTCTGTAGCTGGCAAACACAAGCAATACTGGTTTCTGGGCTCTGCTTGAAATCAAGAAATGTTTCCACTATTTCTCCACCAAATAAACCAGATCTAATATGTTACTGACTGATGTTTTATAGGATATTAAAGTTTCTTCCATCTGATGACAACACTACAAATAACTATTGTCCAAGAGATCCTGTAAGGAACCATCCAAGGTCAGGTTTTGCAAAATTAAAGCCACGGGTTCTTTTAAGCTAATCACCTCATTTTCTTCTTTTCCTGCTAACTCATTTAAAATTAACAGCCATCTCTCAAATGGGCCCCAATGAAATCAATCTCAAGAGACGCATGCATGTGCCTTATTTATTAATTGTCTTGCTGGTTTATATAAGTTTTGTAAGTTCGGGTGACTCTTCCCCTCACCATTGCTCCCATCCTCAAGAGCTGCACCAGAGTTGAATGTTGCTCCACTCCTGGTCACCACATCCTGATGGCAAGACAAATAAATAGCTTGTACCTGACGCTGCAGGCAAGGCACAGGGGCATGTGATCAGGAGGATGGCCATTATTGTTAACTCCACCTTAACTGGCCCTGCTGTTTTTTTTAATACTTGCAAAATTTCAGTTTTGGCAAAACTGCAGAACAGTTTAGCATCCATCATGCAAACATCAGAAGTTGCTATTTAACTGATTTTTCTTAAACAGTCACAAAAGCAGTGACAATGTACTGAGTTATAGAAGGGCAAAACAATGTCTTTGAAACAGGCAGGGTCCCATTATATGTCACAAGACGCTGCTTGCTAGCGGGTCAGATTATGTGGCAGACATAACTTTCTGGACTCCAGTTAGTAGCCACTAATCCAAAATAAGGTAACATTTCTGAGCTCTCCTTAGTACCCCACAGTCCAGTACACAGTGGCTCTCCAAGCGATGAGGGCAAACATCTTTCACAATTTAAGGCAACCCAGTGTCCTCATTTACCACTTCTTATTTCAGGGACTGTTAGAGAACAGCCCTCCATTACAACGGAAGCGCTTTTCTGAAGGGTTGGGCCTCCAATCTCGTTAAAAGCAAGGCAATCCAGAAGGAGGAAGAGAGCAGCAAAGACTTTCAAGTTACTCATCTGCATTTAGCAGCTGAGCAGACGATTCTGCATTTAGCAGCTGAGCAGACGATTCTGAAATCTGACACAGATTTCAGGATGAAAGGGCCTCTTAAGTTTACACACAGAGAAGCAAACTATGAACCTATGTCCTCTTCATTATTTTTCTGGAGATGCAGAAGTGGCCACCCTCCTTCAACAATCTTGCCATCTGATCCTTTGTAAAAATGCAGATGCCAAGGATTAACCCAAGGACCTTCTACATGGAAAACATGTGCTCTGCCACTGAGCTATATGGTCACTCCTTCAATGCATCTTCTTGACATTCAGCCCATTTGCCTGATTCTGTTAGCCAAGTAGATGTATTCGTATCAAATGCAGAACAGCTGCCACATCAAACGTTGTGCAGATACTGTAAGTTGATCCAGGCCATTGCTACAGCGAGACACCATGGATCAGCACCAATAAACCATTACTGTCAGATGCACTGGAGCAGCTTCATAGAAAGAGGCTTAAGGGCACCAAATTGGTAATGAATTGGGATATAAGTGGAGAGAGGTGGGACTGGGCTCAGCTTGCTTAGCTGGGGTCTGAAATACCTTTTGGCTATGACAAATTTATCTACAGTAGGACTGGAACAATCTTAAAACATGTGACGCGGAATAAATGGCTGGACTGTGCATAAAAATATAGTCCATGATGGTTGTTGACAGTTTCTTTAGGCCCACTTGCAGTCTTGTTGGTTTTATTTGAAACCTTTGAAACCTTTTCTTTAAGTGTTGGCTGCTAGACCCACAAACAAGTCGAAAGTGCAACTGAGCACTGGTGTGATAAATGCTGATTTTACAAAGGCTCTGATGCTTCCTTAGAGCAAAAACAAAGTTATTCCCTTACAGCTGGGGTGGGGAATCTCAGGCCCAGCGACTGAATCCAAGAAGTCAGCTTAAATTTGTACATGCCCTATAACAGTGGTTCTCAGACTGGGTGCCGTGAGCATATGCCAGGGGTGCCACGGAAATAATATTTAATTTTCACTAAGATTTAGCAATTTAACTAAACTTCCCATAAACATAAAGGAAATACAGTGATACCCCGACTTAAGAGCAATTCGACTTACGAGCAGGAAACTGTTGGCGTTTTAACTGCTGCCTTACAAACTTTAGATATGGTCTGCTCGACTTACAAAGTTTTTTTAATTATTTTTATTTTTTAACTTACTTTTTCAATTTTTCGAGAGGTACCCCAACTTAAGAGTAGTTCAACTTAAGAACATGCATTCAGAATGGATTAAATTCGTAAATTGAGGTACCACTGTAATGAAAAAAAAAATCATCCAAACAGTTTCATTCATTGCATTAAAGACAACTGAGAATTAAATCTGCATTTTTTCTTTTCCTAAGTATTCAAACCACTTTAAGGGTAGCTGGGCCATGATTTTTTTTTCTTAAGTCCGACAAGGGTGCCATGGAGAAAAAGGCTTGAGAACCACTGCCTTACAACATGATGCTGAAATTTGGTGGTTCCTAGCTTTCTATTCCCTACCCATCTAAAGAGGCTGAAATGTTCTTTCCTTTGGGCCCACCCTTTTCACTTTAGTCCCACTCATCCACGAAATACGTGCTGCCCAAAAAAGTCTTATCTGAGATATTGTTCGCCACTTGGGCCAAAAGAGATTCCCAACTTTTGCCAGCGAGATCGTTTGGAATGATCTATATTCTTCAGGGGGAGCTTGAAGATTCGTCCATCATCGTTGTCATCATCATTGTCGTCGTCATCATCATCATCATCCTCGTCATCGCTGTCATCATCGTCATCATCTCAGAACTGGTAGTGACCCCACTGATCATGGGAGTCCAGCCACTCTCACAGAGTCGTGGTTGTGAATCAAACTCCTAAGCTCTAACTCCACAGCTAGGTATTTAAGCCACTGAGCTATCCATTTCAAGAAGAAGTAACTTTCCACTCATCTTAGGCGAGCAGCTGACACTCAGGACTGGGAGATAGATTTTATTGAGATCAAGAGGAGGGAAAAGTGTAACCCAATGTAATTTATCATAAGCCCTGCTGGCTGTGGCTTCTGGGAAATGAAGTCCAAAATAAACCAAGGGTCAAAGGCTGCCACCACTACCTTACAACTTATCAAGGGGCTCCACAAGGCACTAGGCCCACTTCTGCAGCTTATGGTTCCTTGGGAATGGTGTGGGCTTAATACCATTTCTCAGAATCACGTTTTTCTTCGCAATTAAAGCTACTTCTAGAAACTGTTGGGGGTGGGGGACAGTCCATAATGTATTCATTTTGTAAGAGGAAGGTGAAGAGGGACAGAAGACAAGCCAGAATCCGACTGCGGGTTCATGAGAACACAAGTTTAATTCTGTAAATCAGGGCAGTGAAGTGCCACCAATTAATGAGCTGCCACTCACCTTTCAAGTCACATAACATCCACATGGCATGGGTATGTGAGAGGAAGGCACCACTGGGATTTACACTGCCCAAAATCTACAGCAAAATTCTTGCTTGTGTAAAAATTCAGAGAAATTCCTTGTCAAGAAATCCTCACTTGTCACTGATGTGGTTTCATGGCCTTCCCCCCTCTCTCCAAAAAATGCCTCAACTCTAAACTTTAAGACTAAGAGATTATAAATGGCAGCCTAAGGGAACATGAGGACAACAGTCCCAGTAAGGCAGTAGTTCCCAGATGTTCTTGGCCTAAAATTCCTAGAATTATTGTTTCATATGTCAAAATTATTTATTTACTTGTTTGTTTGTTTGTTTGTCCAAAAGTGGCAGTTCCAGTCCTGCCATAAACTCCTAGGAAGTGAAAACCTGACTGCTTCTGGGCGGTATACATGTCTTTATTTGCATTTCCAAGACATCTGGCAGCATTATCAGGCGTCGGGCAAAAAGCAAAAAAGCAAAGTGTTCTGCTTATATACCGCCCCATACCACTACAAGTAGTCTCTGGGCAGTTTACATTTTTTTAATTACGGTGTGCAGGCTACACATCCCCCCCCAGCAAGCTGGGTACTCATTTTACCAACCTCGGAAGGATGGAAGGCTGAGTGAACCTTGAGCCTGCTACCAGGGATTGAACCCAGGTCGTGAGCACAGTTTTACCTGCAGTACAGGCATTGAACCACTGTGCCACGAGGCAGACCCCAATGGCTGCTGGAAGTGGAAAGCTGTGCCGTCCTCTCCACCTAGTCCTCAAATCTGCCCATCCTAGAGCTTGACCAGCACATTCTGACTCCATAGGAAAGTCCGAGCATAACATCTGTAAGTGCGAAGGAATTGTCTTACTGCCTTCTGAGGCCTTTCCCTTCGCTTCCGCTACACTTACCAACAGCATCCATATGCCCTTGGCTCTAGGACAACTTCACATACGTATGTGGTTTAAGGGTCAGGAAGAACATGCCACTGTGCCGAACTGAAGCCTTGAAGAGCAGGCAATATGTACTTTATTCCTGGGCCAAGATTCTGCATGTGGGGCGGCGGCGGGGGCGGCGGGGGGGAGACTTCTTCAAGGAGGCATGTCCAGCTGTCAAGGGAAGGGCAATGCCCCCTCCCCAGTTCTCTTTTTATTGACCTTCGCTGGGCCACGGCCAGGAACTAGATTTGCCGTATTCCTTTCAATTGGTCTTGTTTTTACAACAGCCAACCCAATGCTGTCAATTTAACAGGAGTTTCCTTTCTCTTTGGGTTTGCTATATTAAATTTCCACAATCCATTACATAACCAGAGCCCACAGATGCCGAGCCAGAGACTTCACAAAGGGGGGAGGAGAGAGAGAGAGAGAGAGAGAGAGAGAGAGAAGGGGGGGAGAAATCCTCCATTGTGACATTGCAACAAATTAAAGGCAGACTGCTAAAGCAATAAGCTGTATGACACACAACGTAAATTCCTAAAACTGCTATAAAATTGTTATTGGATGTGTTATTTTAAGATCGAGCCTAAATCAGCAGGGGGGAGGAACAGGAAGTCAAAGTGATTCAGAGAGACATGACTTGCTTTTTAAAGCATTATTACAATTGACTAGATACTGGGATAAATGTATTTCTGATTATCTGGGACAAACCAATCGCACTGCTCCCAGACACACCCACCTTGGTTCAGTGGAACCCAGAAGGCTGCAGGAAAGAAAAACAAAATGTACCAGCTTGCTGGGAATACTAGCCACTCGAATCAAGCAGCAATAAGATAAGCTTCCACACACAAAGAGGCCAGGGACTGCAGCTTTTGTGGCTAAAAAAAGGGACAGGGATTGTGTGCAACTCCGGGGCACTTCAACCTACAAAAAGCTCTTTGTCTGTCTCCCTTTCTTTCCCAGTCTCCCTCCTGTCCTTCTTTCCAATCTGGGTGCCACCGTTGCTTGCCACTTGAGAGTTCAGCCTTCCAAGCTGGGAGCATGAGTGTTCCATGCATACTTATTTATATCCAATCTGTCTGCAATCATTTCAAAATAGAATTCACCAGGGGAGGTAGGGGCCTCCTGCCAAGTTTACACACATCCTTCTCATCTATACTCAAGCGATCCTGAGTCTGAATCCAGTATCTGCCATCACCAGGCAGCTGCCCACCCCGTAGGCATGGGTATGGAGAATTCATCCTTGGTGGTACCTCCATCTGGGAACTGACTAAAGGGGAGGAAAGAGAGCAAGAGCCTTCATTATCTTAGAGGCGGGCAATGTCAGATTTACACGCAAGTTAGATGAGGGGCTTAGGTGTAAAGAAAGCTCAGTGGCTTGGGCCTGGCTGGGGAGCCACAGGTTGAGAGTTCAATTCCCCACCGTGCCTCCTCACCAAGAGCTGTACTCAAATGATCGGGAGGGTCTGTTCCAGCTCTACGGATTCAAGACCCCCTCACCTACATTTCATGCTTGGAAAACTGCTAGAATAATAACTGGGGAAGATGGTAGAGCTACAGGGCCTCTTAACACAGTTTAGTGCCTCGGTGTGTCTTAATCCAGACTGGAAGATGAGCAGCCCTACTTACTTTCCCCTCTCAGCCATTTAACCTAACCATAACTTGACAGACTGGAATCCTCTCTTTGGACCTGCCTAGGACCAAAATGAGCATCCTCCTTCCTGCCTAAATGGCCTGTGTTATCATATATGATATGCCAGTCTACCTGCTCTACTATTTTGCATTTTTTAAAAATTGCCTTCTTACTATGAATTGTTCCCTTCTATATCCATTTTTATTCATTCCAGCAAGGACTTTTCATTTAGAATTTTTATCTGCATCACTTAAGATTTTATGAGAATCTTCATACACACATACTCAATGAAAGAAGAGAGGCAGCGAACCATAAATGGGCTGGTTGAAGGTAGCTTGATACCGTCACAGGAGAGTACCTGAGTCTTGTTTCAGAGCTTAGCGGCCACTGCCTGAAGCTGCCACTACCACACCTGGAGCCTACATTGGCTCTATGTAGCCACAGGATAGGCACAAATTTAGAGAAGAGCTACTGCAGGACTCCTAGTACAATGCCAACGCTACACCACAATGATCCTTCTTGAAAGCGACATCTGGAATGAGTTACTGAAGGATTATTCATCCAAAACAACAGCCTCATATCTGCTGAATGTTGTTATTCGATCCGTCTAAGGGGAATTCTGGGCAAAACAAAGGTTGGCTGCCAAAGAGGCTTATGCCCCATGGAGGCTGCTGATGGCCCTACCAGTCCGTGTGTCACAAATGGGCCTTGGTCCCAGGGCCGGTGCCAGGTTTTTTTGTGCCCTAGGCGAGGGGCAGGGGTGGTGGGGCGGGCGGTGGGGCAGGGGGCAGGGGGACGGGGCGGGGTGGTGGGTGGGCAGGGCGGTGGCAGGGCGCGGTGGGGGCGGGGTGGCGGCGGATGGCGGGGGACAGTGGCGTGGGGGGGGGGTGGGCGTGGGGGGCGGAGGATGGCGGGGGGTGGCGGGTGGGGGTGGGGCGATGGGCGTGGGGCGGGCGGCGGTGATGGGCGGACGGCGACGGACAGCGGTGGCCAGCGGCGGGGGCAGCAGGCTGGCCAGCGCCCTCTCTCCATTTTGGCACCCTAGGCAACTGCCTAGTTCGCTTTAATGGAAGCACCAGTCCTGCTTGGTCCTAAGAGGTAGAAAAGGTCTGATCAGGATCACCTTCAGGGGAGAAGTATTTGCCATCTACCTCTGAACAAACTTATGTTCCCTCCGCTTTTATAATAAACCTGGAGCTTTCCAGCAGAGCTTGACTAGGCTAGGCTCCCAAAGATACCTGAGGTGAGATACTGTTAATTAACATTGTTTATTTTACACTCTGTCTCAGCAGTCTTCAAAAATGGGAGAAAAGGGTCATCCCAAGACGGCAATGGTCTTCCATTCCACAATGATTTAGTCAGTTGGGTGTGGCCAAGAGAAGCCACAAAAGGTACTGTGTGACCTGTAGACAATTCTCAACCTAATCTATTTCATCCAGTTGTAGTGGGGATAAAATGGGAGAAGGGGGAAGAGAAACCAATATACCCTCCTTGGGAGGGCAGGTGAGGTTCAAAAAAAGTAAGAGACACTGAAGAGGTTTCCTTTATTAAAAAGAAAAAGGAAATGAACTTAAGTGAACAAAAAACAAACAAAGAGGGCAGCATAAGCCTAAAGAACACCAGTTCCTCTTCTTTTTTATTTTATTTTATTTTTTATTTGCTTATCAAAAAAATGTAACATCCTATTGTAACACAATCCTGGAGTAGGAACTGGCAAACCACTCCAGTATTCCTTCAAAGAAAAATCCATGGACATGGGGTCACAAAGAGTTGGTCATGACTTGTAATGACACAACACACACACAGTACATTATTTTCCTTATAAATTACACTGTAACAATGTAACCCATTTTCCATCTTGGTTACTTCATTGCTAGATTCAATATCTGAGTTTAACAGTAGGTACCCTATCTTCGTAAAAATGTCTTGTTTCATTTCCCCTCAGTACAATCTGACCCAGAAAGTCAATTTTTCCCATTAGTACCATTTCCCATACCTTAATTTTTTCCATATTTAGATCTTGTGCAGATCCTCTTCAGGCTCATGCATATGGAGGTGCATCCATTCTCAATAGTTTGGCAGCCACCAGCAGAACTGAAGGCCAGCCCTACCATTCACTCGAGACTAATGGAATTACATATAATAAATAGCATTGATTAAACCCAAGTCAGCCCTACAGCTATTTGGAGAACAGTTGCTTTGCCTTATCCTCAGTGACAATGGCTCAGGGTTTTTTTTTTTAATTAAGCTCTGAGCAAACAGCTTTTCTGAAAGCCTTGTTTGCTGAGCACACACAGGCCAGTGGGAACAGTGGGGAACTATTTGCAGAGATCGCCTGTGGGCACGAAACGCCAACCAAGCCCTTGCCAGGACATGCCTTCGGCATCACTTTTGTGCATTTCATGTGGAACCAAAGCTACTGCTTTGTCACATCTACCATGACATACATCAGCCCCAAAAGGAGGATTCCCAATTAGAAGTGGGCGCAGTTGGCAGTGCATGTCCACTGGCACTTTTGAATGCTTCTGGCACGAAGGAGTGAGGAGGACAAGATTCCACATTCCTATTAATTGCTCTTGTTGGTTATGGCTGCAAAAGAGAATGGGCGGGGAAGACAGTGCCTCAAATAAAACTCTTTGCCTTTATCAAGATGTGGTAGGAACCATTTTGTAGGACAACTACCCTCAACAAAGGCCATTTGGCCCCCTGGGGGACCTTGATACATTTGAAAGGGGCCACTGACTGGATACAATTATTCACAGACCACCTGATAAGGTTTGTTGTGCAGCTTACACAATCCTGATTCAGCCTAAATTTCTTTCATATTATGCTTATAGTTGGGGCCCAAAAAATTATACCCCACCTCATCTCCAGCAAGTGCAAGGCAGCAGACATGGCCCTCCTCAACCCACCCCCCCCACACACACACCTCATGAGGCAGAGATTGTTTTGGTCTCCATGGTGAATGATCTACACATCCTGTGAACTAGAAAGGGAACCAGAGTGTGCCCCTATTGATTCTGTTTCTCAGCTCTGTTTCGCACTAGGTCTAGCCTGCCGGGAGGGTCAGTTTCGGAAGAGGGTGCTGGGTGGGTGGGGGCTCACTGTTTGACACCATGGGTCTGGGCGTGTGGCATCCTGAGGGCTTCCATCATGTGTCGTCCCCCCCAATGCTCTGTAGTAGGCATGTGAAACTGTTGGGAGAGCCCTGGAGTGTTGTGCTTCAGTGCCAGTTACGTTGAACGTCTCTTTCTATTTTTTAAGCAATAAAGTCTGGTTTAACATTAAAATCTACAGACAGTCTCTTAAAGCCGAATCCCTGATTTCCTTACTAAACAGTTTGTCGTGAATCCTAATTTACTAAGGAGATTTAACTGATTTGAAGTCTCACGCTCAATGTAAAAGTTTCATCCTCCATAGCTACTCCTACAAAAACATATTGTGTATATCTATCAGCACAACAGTACAGATGTTAGCTTTTCACCCTGTGAAAAGTGTAATTCTGCCCAGTTGACTGGAAGATCCTGCTTTGTGGGATGTTTGGGGCATTTAGTTTAGTATCTTAAAAGCTGCTTACAGCTACTTACCCCATGGCGCAGTGGTTAAATGCCTGTACTGCAGGTACAACTGTGCTCACGACTTGGGGTTCAATCCCAGGTAGCAGGCTGATGGACGACTTAGCATTCTATCCTTCTGAGGTTGGTAAAATGAATACCCAGCTTGCTGGGGGAGAAGGCACAATGTGTAGCCTGTATACTGCAATTAAACTGTAAAACTGCCCAGAGACTACTTGAAATGCTATGGGGCTGTATATCTACAGAACAAAAAAAAATGTGCCTGAAGGAGCCCAGTGGGATTTTTATTTTACTTTGATTTTTTTTAACATTTTCCCCACCACATCTCCACATGACATTATCAAAAACTGATTTTAAAATCCCTTCATCTAACCCATGAAGCAATTTTATCTAGGCCCCAACATCCCTGCCAAATGTTAATCAAAATGTGGATACTTGTAAGGGGGAAAACTATTCAACTGTTTGTATGAGCAAACAAGAGAGGTCACAATATCGTACCTCACAGAAGTGTGACATCAGTCTCGTATTTTTGTCCTCTCACATTTTCTTAAGTTTGGGGTTTGTTTAATTTTTTAGTATGTACACTTAGGACACTGATGGCGAACCTTTTAGAAACCCGAGTGCCCAAACTGCGATTCAAAACTCACATATTTTTCACATCGTGCCAATACAGCAATTTAACCTGAATATAGTGGTACCCCAGGTTACAAATGCTTTGGATACTACCCTTCAGGAAAGCAAGGATCAAAGAGCAGGCTTTTGAATTTCCTGCAGCTGCAGCACCCTCGCTGTCGCTGTGGGAAATTCAAAAACCTGCTCTTCCATCTTTGCTTTCCCAAAGAGTAGCACCTGGCAGAGAGGCAGATGGGATGCTACACCGTCGGGAAAGCCAGGGGGGGAGTGGCAGCGGCTTGTGGGCTGCTTCATAGCCAGCCCCAGTTTTCTCTCCAGCCATGCTGCTTTTGGGGTGCGTGTGGCTGGAGTGTAAGCCGGGGTTACAAACGAGCCCAAAAGCCACTGCCTCCCCATCGTCAGGCTGTCTGCACAGATTACAGGGGCATGCTCCGAGCGGAGGGGGAACTGCTGTGGCTTCAGGGGGTTACTTAGAATCGCTTGTGGAAGCTCCTGCCATTTTGGTCCTTTAGGACCCAGGGGAGCATAGTGTTTCATTTCATTCCGTTTGGTAACAAAACTACTGTAAAAATTTGTTACAAACGAAACAAAACAAAATTACTACAGAAATGAAATGAAACATTTTTTTCTGTTTCATGCCCCATGAGATGTTTTGGTAGTGGCAGCAATATGCATGGATGCCTCTTTAAAAGTTTAACTGATTTTTTTAATGAGAGGTAACAGTAAAGAATCTAAGGGAGAAGTGGAGACAAAACTATAGGTCCTGACTTCTTCAAAGTAATACATGGCATAGAACACTAAGAGGAAATGCTAGGACAGAATCTAATTATGAAGCCCTTCAACAGTGATGTCAACACAATTCTACCTCCTTCCCTCTCAAATAAATCCAATGAAGCCTTGTAAACGAGTTCTTGTGTCCATGTAGCTTCATAAACCTTGTACTCGCATGCAAGAAATGCGATTTAAAAAGGGTCTTTGGAGCTATTTGTATCACTCTGTCAAGGGCACAACAGCACTCTAAACTTCTGTGTAACATTAAAAGCCAAACAACTAAGGGGATAAAGCAGCTTAAAAGATCTTTACTTCTCTGCAGGGTATCTGTGGCACTAATGGGCTTTCTGAAAGGAGAACTGTTTTGAACATCCCTTGGATATTTCTGGGCAGAAGTACATATATTTAAAATATTTTTAGCTTGCCTTTCAAAGACAGCTGTTCTTTCTGAAAATCAGTTCTAAAGGTTCTTGAAAGAATAAATAAATCAGGCAAACAATATGATTGAAGTATGCCTGAACTGTGATCACTTCCAAGTTGTATAGCTGGATAACACCTCTTCTGACACTACAGGTCAAAATTCTCCAGTCTAACACAGGGGATCTGAAACTTTTAGGCTTGTGAAGACATATGGTACATCATATGGTTTGTGTTAACAATTGCTCTGCTTTTAAGACAAGGATTACAAGGTAGATGACAAGGAATATTTTATTTTTCCCATTTATGGTTTGCTCCTCTCACAAACATTGTATCAGCTTCTACATGAGCTTAGGCAGCTGCAAAAAGAAGCTACAGACAAGCTCTAGCTGTAAGGCTTGGACATCCTAACAAGCCATGGTTCAAACAAACCATGACCGTGAGCCAAGAACAATTAATGAGTACAAGTTGTGGGCTGTGGCATTGTACAAGTCAAGGCTTCTTAATGGAAGTGAGTTTGCACACCTAAATGTCCGAGGACGAGAAACCAAATCATGAATTACTGTGATATATAAATAGTTCTAGTGCTTAACTACAGTTAAAATGAAGTGCAGCTTGTTAATTTAACACTGACTAAGACCCTTCTTCCTGAACATACCTTATATTTCCATCTAAAACATGCCTCCATGCATATCCAACCAAAAATTACAGTTTTGCGCCTGGATAAAATAATCCTTATTTTTTAGTCTAACAATTTTAGACAAACATATAGTCTTATACATGAAAAAATACTTTAAAAATTTAAGTAATTTACATAATTTTACTGATTGGGTTAATAATAAAAGGAAGCCATTGTGAAATTTGCAAAGCCAGTTCTCAAACTTTAGATTTTGATCCTAGCTTGCTGCCAATTTTTAACCAAGATTTTAATTACGAACACTTACCCATGGCCAAGAAAAACAAACAACTGTTAAGCATTTGTGATTCCATAAGCTTGTTTCATAAAGGGTCTCTCCCTGCCAGGAAAATAAATGCCGTATCTTAGAGGGAGGGAGGGAGGGAAGTTTTATGTTTTTTCATTAATTTAAGGAACCAGAATACAAAAATAATAGATGGACAAAACATCTTCCCAAACACAAAATGTAAGGGTGGGGAGCATAAATCTAATCCTGGATGAGACAATATTTTGAAGAAATATTAATGTTTGCCTTGATCTTCTCTAGTAATTGGTTTTGCTGCTCATTTGGAGATTCCAAGGGCTATTAAGCAAAAGGCCAGAAATTATTCCCATCCCTTGCGAAACACACACCATAAAACCCCATATGCTTTATAAGAGTGCAGAAGATGGCCAGCATAGGGGAGATCTACAAAAATGTAATACACCAGACAAACAGGTTTCTTTTCACAGCTCCTGCCCTAAAGATAAAGATTCTGGCAGGTTTTCTTGTGGACAGCCACAAAGGTGTTATCGTTGCATTCCTCTTCCATTCCCTGAAATGCTGCAGAGAAGAAAAATACTTCTAATAAAAGATGCCCTGCAAAGTCTGGTATGAGCAAAGAAAGCAGCTTCTCTCAGCTTTGCTAAACATCCACGGTTTAAAAGTGGCTTCCTTTGTTTCAAAATACTGCACCTCCACAAAATTTCACAGAACAAGTAGCTCATAAGAGCATGGCATCTCGCATAAATGGCCTCCACAACCTCAAATCATCTATGTTCCTCGACTCCATAGAGCCCTGTGAAAAAGACACATGGTGCATTCCTTAAAGGTGAAACTTTAAGAGCCAAAATGCCCTTCTCCAGGAGGAGCTGACTGACCCACCCAAGCCCCCTTCGTCCCAACACCTTTCAGATATGACCTTTTAAAAAAAAGCTCTGGTGACACTGGAAATTGCCTAATCAGAAGAGACTTTAATCATAGCATGATGGGGTTGGAAGGGACTGATAACGCCATCCAGTTCAACCCCCTGCACAAGCCAGGAATCTAAATCACAGTAAATCAGACAGATGATTTTCCATTGTCCAATTTGCTCTTGAATGCCTCCAGCGCTGAAGCGCTCATCCCCTCCCAAGGTCATTGGTTTCATCATCGTACTGCTCTAGCAGATAAGAAGTAATTATTCTGGATAATTCCCAACAGTACTTGAACTCCCTTGATAAGGGCTGCACACATCCCACCCTGAAATCCACCATCATTGCCTCCATTACTGTTGTTGTGATGTGCCATCAAGTCACTTCTGACTCATGTCAACCTTATGAATGACAGCAATCAGCAAAATATCCTGTCCTCAATAGCCCTCCTCACCTATGTAGTGAATGGGAATACATAGTGTGAGTGTGATCTTGGTCTTGAAATCTAGTGACAAATTCTTACACTAGATGATTTTTCTAGTTCCTTCACTGCATCTCTTCCAAATCTCTAGCATCTAATCTCTTGACAGTAGTCTCTATTTAATTAACAAAATATTTAAAGATTTCAATTTGTTCATTGTTGACCTTAAAGTTATGTAGCTCTTCTGTAGTCATGATTTTTGACATCTTAATGTTCTATGCTTAGGCCATTCAAATTCTATTCCACAAAAAGGTGCATTTGAACTTCTTTTGAGTGACATACCCTATGATGCCTACATTGTACTACCACCTTCTCCATTATACATCATTTATTTTGATTCTGCTAGTCAGGAGAAGGGGTATCTCATTTAAGTTCTGATCTCCACCCCACCTTTTACCACAGGAAAGCTTAATCTGAGATTTCGGCCGACATTGGTGCAGACACTTCCAAAAAGCCTCTCACATTCCGTACAGCCTAAGCTATATTTTAACAAATAAAATGCTGGGATTCTTACAAACCTTAATTCTATCTCGTCTACCTCTGCCATATTCTGCACTTAGCTTTCCCATTCACTGTATGATGAAGATATGGGAGTAGCTGGCTTTCAGGATTTTTTGCCCCCAAAACAAGTTGTTGCTTTGTTGGTATTATTAGATTTCAGCTCCTAGAAGCCCCAAACAGTATAGGCTACAATCAAGCACTCTAAAAGTATTAGTCTGGACACTCGGCATCAGAAACCACTGCCATGCAATTTCACAGCAGCACAGCAAGCTGCCTTAGAATGAGTCTGAATATTAGTCCATTTAGCTCCATACCATCACTACTGACTGGCAGTAATAGCTCTTTGGGCCTTTAGGAAGAATTCTTCCCTAGCCCCTAGATCAGTGGTGGCGAACCTTCGGCCCTCCAGATGTTTTGGACCACAACTGCCACTGTCCTTTTTCACTGGCAATACAGGCCTGGAATTCTGCGAATTGTGGTCCAAAACATCTGGCGTGCCAAAGGTTCGCCACCACTGCCCTAGATGGAGAGACACTTGATATCTCCCATCCAAGTACAAACCAGAGCGTCCGGGGGAAAAAAAGACAAGATGTGTTCAGGATTGCAAGGTGGATTCAGTGCCACATTGCAAAACATGGGAGAATAACCCTTCCATGTCTTTCAAGAAGACTCCCAACTTCTTATCATATCAGCTTTGCTCTGTAAGTAAAGAGACAGTTCACTCCTTTATTTGCCCAAGCATCAAGCAAATCAGGAAGTATATAATTAATCAGAATTTCTCAGTTTGTCCCAATAGAGAACCATGATTCCCAGAAGGTACAGAATGGGCAATTAAAATTAATTTAAAAGACTTCCGGAGTTTATTCACAATTTTTTGAAAAAGTGACATGAAGGCACTTCATTAAAAAGCAAAATGCTTACTCAAACGACCTTCACCAGTCAAAGGAACTCTGCTGCAGGGCTACGGTGAACCTGCATTTGTTCTGATCAGACAAAAAAGGGCCATCATTTTAGAGAGCTTTAATAATATGATTCTTCCATCACTTCTATTTCTGCCCCCGCCCGCAGGAATGCTATTTCTGTTTTTTGGTTTTGTTTTGTTTTTAGCCAAAGATGGATCTCTTCTCTGTAAGTGCACCCTACATTCAAACAGGCAACCGAATCCCTCCACCTGCTGCTGGACTCCAACTCTCATCAGCCATAACTTGCATAGCCAAAGGTGAAGAATGATCAGAGATTTAGCTGAAAACTATCTTGAGGGCCCCAGATGCCCATCCCCCCTCCCCTGTACCAACTAGATGAATAACAGCAAATCAAACTCCTGAACTAAACCATGTCATGGTCTGTTAAAGGATGTCATGAGCAACAAGCGGTCAAGGATTTTCAGAAGTAAGATTTGCTAATCAATTACATTACAATGTGTGTCTAATTTCAATAAGCTCTGATTTTAAAAAAAAAAACAGATAGGCGAGCACACACAAAAACCACTCACTACATATTTGTTTTCTTTAGGCTGAATTGCAGGCGATGCCACAGAGAAATTTATAAAGAAATTTATAAAATGAACCACTGTGGCAAAGGTCCAAAGCTCCTCAACTATTTCTCAACCTTTGTCCAGCTGTCATCCAAGGTCTGTATCCTACACATGGCATGGGGGGACTGTCTTCCACTGACATTCTGCCATGATGTCCAAAGCAAGATGAGGTTTTAAATAATCTGGGTTCTCAAATAGCTGTCTATACTGTCTTATCAACAGCTGAATATCAGGGGTCAAACCTTGAGACTTTTTGCAGGCAAACTATGTGACCTGGCAGTTGAACTAAATGTCTCCTGCATTTTTCCTTCCCCAGTTATGATGGGGATATAAGTGCAGGCTACAGGAAAGCCCATGAGACTCAACTCCCAAGAAGATAAAACAGAAAGATAACAACTCTTGCAGGGGAAAGAGGAAAGCAAAACATACTTCTGGAGCCTCTGGACTTGTCATATTTGGGGAGAGGTTACGCCTGGAAATGCTGTCATTTTATTTTGAAAAACGTAGGTTTCAGGTTTGGGTGGTCACCATCCTTGAAAACAGGAAGTACTTTCTGTGAAGTCAGCTGGACTGCATGCTATCTGGGGACAGTAGGAATCACAGATCAACATGGGAGGGATGTGGTGAGAGGTATGACACATAGTTTGGGTCAGCACAAAAATACCCTTGCATGAACCTTGTTGTATCCTGTAAACACTTTTTTGTGTAGTGCAGTGCTAGACTCATGTTATTCTATGGATGGGTGACCTTGTTTTACAGCCAGGAACCTGAGGCCCTGTGGCTTTTCAGCTTAATTGTTACAGTGGTGGCTAGAAATGTGAAGGCCCAGGAAAAATGGGGGGGGGGGGAGAGAGACAGGAAAAAAAACATGTGTTTTTCTCTGTGTGTTTTTTCTTGAAGCCTTTTTGGGGTTTTTCCTGAAAATTTTGAAAAATTGAAAAGAGAAAAAAATGATTATGGAATGTTTTATTTTAAGATGATGAATAAAATATTTTAAGACAGGGTGTTCAAATATTTTCCAAATCATTTCTAAAAATCTGAAACAGTCCCACTCCCTTCCCCTCCTCTTCAATTATTTTTATGAGAATGAGGTTTTTGTTTTATTTTTATTTAATACTGTGAAGAAGAAATGTGAATAATGGTTAATGCTGGATTTTTAAACATTGTTTTGTGGATGGGTTTTTTTTTTGTTCCACATAAACTAGTAAACAGTTCAGGAGATTGTTACTCCATTTGTTACAACTGCCAATAAATAGTATTTAAAAAGTAATTTCTGTTGATAATAATTGTTTGGATACACTATATTTTAATATGCGAGTTGTGATAATTTTTGCCAAGTCAAATTGTCCATAGTCATATTTTATGTTCCTAAAGTAACAGAATGACTTTCAAGCTGCAAAAGGGAGGGGAGTGCTAATGTAACATTTTTTCAACTTTTCTGAAAATTTCTGGGTTTTTTTTTTTCAAAAAAAAATGGGAGGGGGGAAGAACCCCCCCCAAAGCTTCAACATTTCCAAAAAATTTACATCTCTAGTGGTGGCTCAAACAGGCTTGAAGGGCCTTCACAAAGCAGTTCTTAGTTGCAGAGCCAAATATACCACCCTGCCCTCTTGAGCACTCTATAGCTTCTATGACAGTGTTGGCGAACGTATGGCACGGGTGCCAAAGGTGGAATTCGGATCCCTTTCTGTGGGCACCCAACATCGCCCCTTCACAGCCACCTGTATTCAGGTTAAATGGCTGTACTGGCACTTTACAAAAAAAAATAGTGGGTATTGAATCGCAGTTTGGGCACTCGGTCTCTAAAAGGTTCGCCATCACTGTTCTATGACAACAAAACTTCTACAACAGAACTGGCTGTGTTTCTATTAAGAAATCTAGTAATTGGAGCGCCAGCATTCATTCTATGAATGTAGGAAGTGAGACTCCCTCTCTTCTCAGGAATATCTAGGTCCCACCCAGACCTGTAAGAGGCAGCCGGACAGCATAGTTAGGATTAATGCAGCTTCATTTTGCCACCCCAAAGCTTTCAAGTCACTGTCTTGGATCACAAAAAGATGACTCGCTCTCAAAGCCAAAGCTGCTCTCAGCTACACCCCATTTGAAGAATCAGAAGGCGAAAGCCAATCTGTCAGGCAGAATTTAGCTTCCACTCCCTCATCCACATACAGAAGGGAATTAATCCACCTCCTTCCTGGTCTTGTCAAGACACCTGAGTGCTCAAGAAGGCAGAGTGGTTTATTTGGCTCTGCAATTAAGAGCTGCCTTGTGAGGGTCCTTCAAGCCTATTTGAGCATTGCTGTAACAAATAAGCTGTTTAGGAAAACACCCTGTGGAACAACTGAAGGCACTTGGGTTGAACAGAGTTCCCCCGGGCAATTTTATTTTAATGCACACCCTGCTTTTTACCCAAAGCAAAAGAGAAAGAGGTCAGGAAGAGGGAAAGCAGAGTCTGAAAAGATGGTTTTGGGAACATTTAATTCCGGGTCAAAACATCTGGAGGATTTGGGGAGTTGTAGTAAAAAGGGAGGGGGGAGTAATTTTTCCAAGATTTGGAATTAAAAAGTGTGGTGAGTTCTATCTGAGTTTTAATCTGGTTCAGTTCTGACGTTTTTATATGCGCTTTATTGCAGAGATGTTTTGCTTCTTTTTCTTTTCTCATTATTGTATATTTAACACTGTTCACCGCCTTGAATTCCTTTGGGAAAATCGTGCGGTATATAAATATACTGTAAATATAAATAAATAAATAAATAAATTCTATGGTACTAGCAGCAGGAACAACAAGCAGCCCTATAAGGGGAAAGATGAAACAAGACGAGGGGAAAGATAACATAGCACTTTACAAACAGCTGAATGGTTGTCATACAGCAAAAGTACAGGATTCATTCTCAGTCATCTCAGAGTGCAGGACATGTACCGTAATAAGGGGCTCAAGCTACAGGGAACCAGATTTAGGGTGGCTGCCAGGGAAAAGGTCTCAACTGTTGGAGCAGTACAACAATGGAACCAATTACTCTGGGATGTGGTGAGCACTCCAACGCTGGAGGTCTTGAAGAGATAATTAGACCACCATCTGTTGCATATACTTTGATTTGGATTCCCGCATTGAGCAGGGGGTTGGACTTGGCCTTATAGATCCCTTCCAACTCAATTATTCTATTATTCTAAGGCGGACCACTGGCACACTGGCATTACTATCTTTTCTTGTAAGATGGCTCTCTCTAATAAAGCATGTTGCTGAGCCATTTTAGAGAGGTGGATCTATGATTCTCATAATGTTTTCTTTTGTCACCCACGTCTGCCAACGCTGGGATTTTCTGCAGGGTTCAGAGCACTTAAATAAGACTTACTAGGGTATGTATCAAAAAACTGGGTGGTGATGATTCTATGGTCACATTAACAGCCATTGATATGAAATGTCAATGCAGCATCAGAGACACTTCAAGCGGCAGCTTAAGATGGATAACAGAACCCCAGACCAGCCAAAGTTACTCTGATTACATCCTTGTCTCAAAGGGAACGCTGAGTCTGACTCTGTGCGTCTTCTGCGATCAATGAGCCCAGGCTGCGCGCATGTCCTTGCCAGCATTTTATCAATCAACTGCTAAACATATAAAAGTAGAAGACTCATCCCTGACCAGTAGTAAATACATACACACATACCAGGCACCTACAGTGTGCCTTGGTGATCTGGCTAAAATGTATTTCTAAGGAAGCTGAACAAAAAGGGGGTGGACCCGCGTGGCCATCACAAAACACATTTGCAAAAATAGGTTACAGGTGATACCTTTATAGGCCACTAATAAAATAAAAAACAAAGAACATTGCAAGCTTTCAAGTGTAAATCACTTAAAATTTACACTCGAAAGCTTGCAATGTTCTTTGTTTTTTATTTTTATTAGTGGCCTATAAAGGTATTGCCTGTAACCTATTTTTGCAATTAA
Organism: Phrynocephalus forsythii; assembly: GCA_029282475.1. NCBI lineage: Eukaryota > Metazoa > Chordata > Lepidosauria > Squamata > Agamidae > Phrynocephalus > Phrynocephalus forsythii. The sequence goes on along the minus strand of JAPFRF010000011.1, from coordinate 27,002,869 downwards.
GGAAGCAGAAGAAAGCTATACTTTGTTTTTAGCAGTGAAAGAGTCCGAGTTTGGGAAGGCTACATTTTTGGGCTATAACTTCCAGAATCCTCAGCCCAAATGGCCATGAAAAAGGTACCCTAGTACAGACTACTCATATTCCAAGCTACTTGGTCAACTTCAGGTTGTTCACATTTTAAATACACAAGGATCAGCAGCATCTCACTCTGTAAGTGACTACTGGTCCAAGTAATACCAGAAGTATATTTGGCTCCTGTAAAATGACACAGAACATACAAGCACAAAATTCCTAAAAGTCAGCAGAAAACTGCACAAAATGCAATCACACATTTAAATTCAATCTCCAATTTAAAAAAAACACAGCAAAAATTATACTCTAAGTACCTGTCCTAAATCATACTGGAAGAACACATCCTTCCTCATGAAAGGAAGGCTGGTTAGTATGAAGGAAATGGCTATGGGCATGGGTTACTTTATAACAGGCTCCTTTTTATTTGAAGTCCATACACGGCAACCAGCTTTGGAATTTTTTTTCTACGTTTTGCAGGCATTCATATACTGCTAAAATACCTCTCTGCCCTGGGAAGTCCATCAGACAGTCATTGGCATTGACTTGTTAAGAGCCATTAAGGTGACAGCCAGACTTGTTTTACAGTTCAATGTTACCTTCATTGGCCAGCAGACTAGGGAATCAATTGCACTGTTGAATTTTCAGTGAACAACTTACTGCAGATGTCAATATGCCCCACACATCTAAAAGGCTTATAGGACTACTTGTAGCAAAGCCTCAGGGCACAACTTGCACTGTACAAGATTCTCTGGAGATGAATCTGGGTCAAAAGACAGAATGTGCAGCCTTCCAAGGGTTTTTTGGCCCGCAACATCCACCAGACCTAGCCCGTGCAGTCAGTTCTGGAGGTTTATGGGAGTTCAAGTCCATAAATATTGGTTGAACCTCAGTAGCCCAGCAAGTACAGTATAGTCATAAATTTCCTATTTTCACATGATGGCCATACCCAACTTTCCATATTTGTCTCCCCATCTCTGCTCTGTTTTGTTGACTGGAAATAACATGCTGTATACTCTACAGTTAGTTTGTTACTATAGTTCATTAGTTAAGTGCCATTAAGTCAGAAATGACAAATAGTGACCCTAATAGGGCTTTCAAAATAAGTGAGATATTTAAGGGTTGGTTTTACCAGTTCCATCCTCCCAGTGAGTTTCCATGGCCAGCTGAGAGCTAAACCTAGCTCTCCTGAGTCCTAGTCCATCCCTTTATCCACTACACCACATTGGACATCTATACTCTACAGTAGAGATAAGAAATATGTGGCCCTGTAGTTCAGATACCACTACCAAGGCCAATGAGAAAGGACAATAGGAGCTCCCATTGTGGACAATGGGAGTTCTTCACCCCTGCTCAACAGTGTAACAACCACTGTGTGCAGAAGAGGCAGATTCCCTTCCTGGGTATGTTTTCTGGAACTCATCCTGTGAGGAGGAGTCCACAGAAACCACACACAAAATGATTGCCTAGGCCTCCCCCAGGAACTAACTGAAGGCTGTGGACTCCGCCCTCCGTGCTATACTCAAGAGAAATGAAAACTAGCAAACTGGGTCTATTTATGCAATCCCAAATTCTGTTTAATTTATGCTTTTTGTGATCATTCTAAGCGAGAGAAGGATATTGCAGCCTTTTCTCCTTCCACCCCCGACTCCTGGAAATCTTATTGCAGCTTCTGAGAATTCAGCAGGACGGTACTGCCAAGGGATACTTTCAATCATATCTTTGTAGCCTTAGGTTTCTAGGGGAATGCTCTTTTTAAAATATTTCGACGGACAGCCAGATACATAGACACACAAAAGTGAGACTCCCATAAACTGAATCCCGCTGCTTTTAGATGTGTTGCTTTTAAATATGTTCTTATTTACTGTTTTTAATCTATTTAATTCTCTTTATAAATACTTTATCACTTTTAGCTTTTAATGTTAATTTTTTTTAATGATGCAAGCAGCCTTGGGTCCTTTAAGAAAAAGGCAGAATATAAATATTTTAAACAAATAAACAAACCCTGTGCCTATCATCATATTCTCCACTCCTGCCTTAATAGAGGTGTGAAGTTCTCTTTAATAAACAGTATCTCTAAAGCAAAACTAAAACCCATGCATTAGCAATATGAGCCATTTCCATTCAATCAATCAGTATTCCAGAAAATAACTGCAAGAAAGAGAAACGAATCCACTCCTTAGTCAGTCGTAGATGCATTGGGCAGGGTTTCCCTTCACAGCACAACTGATGTGGGAGTGGGGAATATGGAGTGCTCTGGGTTAAAGAACTGACCTGGTTTATGGAACAAACAAACAAACAAACGTTGTCTGCCATGGTTGAGCTCCTGTCTATAGCCAATGGATCTCAGCCCATGCCCAGCCTGGCTCGGTACGATCACCTGAATGTTACTTCTTTAGGAGAAGGTATTCCACTTTCCACAGCTAAATTCTGATCAGAAATAAATGGGTTATGGGCAATATCATATCTTTGCCCCATTCCCATGCCATTTGGTCTCTTTGTACAGGAATCCCTTCCTACTGTCTTGGGAAATGATGTTCCTATCCTGTTGCCAGGTACACAGCAGCAAAGATACGGAAACATACAGCCCAACCTAAAAGCCAGATGTTCCTGGAAGTAGGATATTAAATGCATCAAATTAAGAATGTTGCTTGTTTTCAGGGCTTTTTCCAGCTTGCCACTAAAATGTGACTGTGCGGCTTGCCAGCCAGTTTCACGCAAACACAAAAACTTGTTCCCATGTGATCTCAAATATGCTTCTATACTTAGAGAATACTCTTTTGACATCTATCTAACCATTGGTCATGCCACACTTGCTATAGGTCGAGAGAGGATTTCCAAGTGAACTTGGAACTTGGAAATCCAGATACTTGCCTGCTTTCCTAGCCTAACTTTCCCCAAACAGCAGTCAGGTTGCTCTTCCGGAACCTGCCAACACTCTTAATAAAGCCCCACTGCCTGATATGACAAAAACTAGGCTTCACAGTAGGTAACACAAATCAGCAATGGAAGTCAAGGTCCAGTGAATAATGTTCACCATTTTTAAAAAAATGGGCAAGTGATGGCAGGATTAGTAGATCAGGCAAAGAGTAAGTACAAGCTTGCTAGCCATGGCTGCATGGAAACATCTATGACTAGGCATTCATCAGTTTTAATTGTTTTAATTCTCCTCTCTGGATGTAAAGGGACTCTTAAGAATACAGTAACTTCCAAAATAAAACAAATCTTCAACCATGCATTTTTCAGACACACCAAAAAAGGAAAAGGAACAAAGAGGAAAGAGGGGAGGGGAGAAACCCTAAAGAAATACAGTAGTACCTTGTATAAAGGAATTAATTTGTTCCAAATGAAATTATGTTAAGCAAATTTTCCTCTATACAAATTTCCCATAGGAATGCATTAAAAACAGAGTAATCCCTAATCACGACCATTTTTATGTTGCACAAATTCACCCCATGTGCGATTATGTTAAGCAAATTTCTCCTATCTCCGGAATTTTTTATGTTGTACAAATTTTATGTTATGCAAACCATTTGTTATACAAGGGTCCACTGTAAAGAGAAAAAGCAAACTCAGGCATCTGACCCACATGCATGGTGTCTATAAACACCAATTTGGTTCCGGGAGCAGAAAGCCACATGTTGGTAATCTGTCCTACATGATAGCCCTGGTTGCCATCTCTTCCTTGCCTTGGCCTTCTGGCTAGCCCATTCTATTCCTACCTTCTAACCTGCTCTGGAAGCCAACCAGCGCCTGCACTGTTGTTTTGAAAATGACCAGGGAAGTTGGAACTCCTTCAGCCACCAAAAGCCACCTTTGCCAGCACTGCCCCAGACCAGAATCAAAGGATTCCAGCTTTAATTCTGCAGGGAGCCAGTACCTGGCACTTCCTAAACTGATCAGGATACTTACACTGACTCCTCAGCACCTTGCTTTCATACTCGGGGTGTCTGCTAAGAGGCACAGAGAATGGGGGAAGATGCCGTTCGGTGCTATCATATCCAGCTGTGCCCAGCAAGGAAAGAACAATTGGCGTCATGCTTAATTTCTATGCTGGCCACACATGAAGAGAAACCTCCCTTTTTGTGGCCAGGACAGGAACCAAAGAGGATGGCAGAAGAGGGATTGGAGGCACTTTCCTTTTTCCACCAGCCCCATCAGTAGGAAGGGGGGCGGTGTCTGCTTTTTAGAAAACGGTCATCGTTAGTGCCCTGCATTTCTATGGCAGCAAAGAACAGGGGAAAATTCAGCATGCACAGAGACCGTGACCAGCATGAAAACAGAGGCTATCACCAGCCTCTGAGCACACAGCAAGGTGCAGCGCCTCGACTGAGAGTATAATGTTTAATAAAACCATGTTTTAGCCATGAAACTCACTAAGGGATCGTGGGCAAACCTACCTCAAAGGGAGGGAAAATAAGACGGGCAGAAAAGCTAGGTGTACTGAGGAGCCTCGTGGTGCAGTGGTTAAATGCCTGTACTGCAGGTAAAACTGTGCTCACGACCTGGGGTTCAATCCCAGTTAGTTGGCTCAAGGTTCACTGAGCCTTCCATCCTTCCAAGGTCGGTAAAATAAGTACCCAGCTTGCTGGGGGGTGGGGCGGGGGCAATGTGGAGCCTGCATACTGTTATTAAACTGTAAACTGCCCAGAGACTACTTGAAGTGGTATGGGGCGGTATATAAGTAGAACACTTTGCTTTTTTGCTTTGAGTTTCCTGTAAAAAAATACCATGTATAAATAGAAAATGACAGGCAGGCAGGCAGGCAGTTAAATCACTTTTGTGGGTTCATTTAGAAGAACAGAGGACGCACAAGGTGGACAAAGGGAGTGGGATTCAACCAGAGAGGCTAAATCCTGGCTAACGTGCACCCTTCTGACTAAAAAGAGAATTTCAAGATCCAAGATGGTTTTTTTACCCCAAGTCCAACCATAAAGATGGCCTTGTGCAAGATCCGGCATCCGACAGAGAGACCTTTTGGCACAAACACAGATTCTGCCGGGCTGGCATCCCACTCTTTCCCCCACCGACCGGCAAGAGGGCTTTGCACTCAGGTTCACTTCAGGACAGCCGCCTGCAGGTGAGTAATCTGCTCATGTGATGCCCACTTCTACAGGCCAATATTTGCCTCAGCGGCCGAGGGAGAATGCTTCAACGGGATTAAACGGCAAGGTTAGAACGAAACAAGCTTCTTTGATCTGCACCAGAACGAACCCTCCCGGGTGCTTTAAAACCGCCAGAGGACAATGTAACTACAGTATTTAGTAGCCTGCAGGGAAATCAAAACAAGTGTTTGGGTGGTTTTAACCCCCCCCGCATTGTTTCTCCTAAACATCTAGCTCTACCGCAGTGCTGAGGCAATGCAACCCACCTTCTGAAAGCCCCGGGTTTAAATCTTATACACAGACATATCCTTAGGACTCAGCTCTACTGATTTCAGCCTACTAAGAACTGGGTTGCTCTATTCAATGCGGTAAAGTTGTTGTCTAAAATATTCCTCTCCCATTTCTAGAATGCTCTTTTTACCATCTCACTCTCTGTGGATTTGAAAGGCTAAATTAAAAACTGATTGTTACTCCTTCCCACCTATAAAAGTACTAAGGCAAGTTCACACTTCTCCATATACCGTATTTCTTTTCTATGCTTTGGAAAACTCTCATAGCTCTTCTGACCACTTTGCCTCGCTGTTTCAACAAACACAGCACTAGCCATCTACGTTTCCCTTGCCAACACCAAAGTAGCAACATATGCATCCATCTCTTTGCACAGAGAGAACTGCTTCCACCCTCAATTAATTGCTGATGTTCTCTAGTCTATATTCTTATTATTATTTTTGTTTTGTTAAACTTCTCTAATTCATTACTTGGCTTGTGCCGTCTCTTCCCTCTTTGCTCCTTCTTCACTGCCAAATGTACAGTACATTTTAAAAACAGAAGTTGGAAGAACCCCAATGGGGGACACAGGAGTTCCAGTCATTAGAGAACCCATTCAAGTAACTGGGGACCCTCAGCCAAAAAGGCCATGATCTGTTCATTTTGGGTTTCTGAATGAAAGCACCTGCTTCTCTTGTGAAAAGAACTGGCAAAAAGTGCCAATGATCTGCAGCTGAAATGTGGCACAGAGAAAGACTTTTATTCTACCAGGGGTTGTTCGGCCATGGATTTCCATTCCTCTACTTCGCTGCCCCTGCCATTGTTCTCTCCCTTGCTCTCATTTCCAGGAAGGCTGGCTAGAGTGCTCAGTAAGGTAAGTACTGTATCTGCCTGGAGAGCCTGAGTTTGAGAGTTCAGTTCTCTCAGGAGAAGAGCCAGCTTGTGTGGCCTTGGGCAAGCTGTGCAGTCCTAGAACTCTACCCGAACAGAAGAGAACAGGAAACATGATCATCTTCTAACTGGAAAACCCTGGAAAGGGTGGCCATAAATTGGAATCTACTTTACAGCACACAGTTGATTATCAGCCACTCTTATTATTACATCCTTCAGCTAGGTACTTCAGCTGGCCATTTTTCCCCAGCAAAGAGAGGCCTTCAGGGAAATCCTCAGGGGAGGGAGGGGGAACAGGCAGGAAAGAAGAGAGGACATGGCTGCTTCCATGTGGTAGTAGTGGAGGAGGTAGTGGTGGTTATCAGGGGGCACTGATGCTCTATGGGGCGGGCACAGAAGCAGTAGAGCACACTGTACTTTGGGGGTAAGGGCGCTTTTACACGACCCCTAAAATCAGAGGCAAAGGGCTCCCAAATGCAGAGCTTAAAATTGTTTTCCCACCAGCTGCGAACTTTAAACAAAATTAAGTACAACCACGACCACCTAAGCACGCCCCAGCACACTTTAGAAGTACCTGGTCTCCGGAGGTAAAAAATCTTCCAATGCGGATAGCTATGGACGCCATGCTTCTGTTTTTTTTTTTTTTTTGTCCCTGCCGCCCCTTTAAGAGACAGGAATCACTACGGGGCTGCTCGAATGGCAGACGGAGGTCAGCAGAGGTGAGCCTGCATTCTTTTCTCCCTTTTTTTCTCCCTCCCCTCATGCAGACAGGAGCAATGGAGGTTGGAAGGGTGGGAAAACCAGAAGAGGAACAACACCCCAAGATCTCTGGTCCGAAATTAATTTGCCAGCGGATTTTAGAGGTCGTGTAAAAGCGCCCTAAGTGACCAAGAGCTTCCGCTCCACATTCCCCTCTGATTTATAACCTTCTGAAGGAAGAAAGGAGCAGTGTTGTTTTTGAAACAAAGGAAGAAACCCAAACTCTGCCCACTGCTCATGAGCTCCTTTGTCAGCTTCTTGTAAGGAAGAAGCTTAATGCCCAGAGTATTATCCCTTCCTGTTCTTAACAGTTTGGACCATGTTACTTGATAATCAACACTGGCTTCTTTTGAAGCATCTCTAAGACACTGTGTCTTGGGAATGACATGGTGGACAAAGATGCCAAATAGGGAGATTTTAGGTGTTTTATAAGAAACTTCCCACAATTCCTCACTGTGAGCCATTTTGTCTGAAATTGATGTCCAAAACATCTTGAGAACATCAGGTTGCAGTGGGCAAAAAATGGTGCTTTTATGCCCCTCTCTTGCATGCTGTAGCTCTGTACTTCCTGGCTTCTTAAATCGAATTTTCCAATTGTGCTGGGACCAGAAATTGTGGTTAGAGTCATTCCTACAAATCAGGATCTTAAAGGATGGTTGACCATTGCAGGGAACAATGACTTAGGAAATGAGGAAGTGGGGCAATAAGGCTTGTGAGAGAGATGGATGGTAGAAAGCACACACACAGATTCACAGCATGTTCTCAACCCAGCAAGAAAGATCTGAGCAAGGATGGTTAAATCCGACCAGAATTTCTCAGTTAGTCATCTTTACTGTTGCTTGACAGAACCTGGAGATTCATATTCTCTGTTAGGGATCACAACATTATTTTTCCTTGAGATTCCATGCACACACTCTGTTTCTTTGACACATTCTATTATTTCAGTGCTATATAAACAGTATTGTTCATTTATGTTGGGCCGATTTGTTCATGTTTGGACAGTCCCAAGGCACCCCTAGAAGAAGAAAACAATAAACCACTTCCAAGTACTCCCTACCTTAGAAAACTCTGAGAAATTGTTGTCATGAATCTAAATTGACTTGACAGCACATATTTAACATAATATATTTCCAGTTTTCCATCTCAAACAGGGGTCTCCAGGGGATGGGAATGGAAAGCAGGGGAGTAAATAAAAATCATTTGTGTTCCAACATGTAGTGCGCTTTTTCTCCTATAAATCTAAGGTGGCCCCACAACAGATATTATAAGATCCTCTGTTACAAACATTCTGACAACTTAAATGAAGAGACACTAAATCTGTACATTAACGATCTGGAAGCACACCTAAGGACGGTAGAAGGCCATTTTCCTAAATTTGGTAATCAGCAGATTCCACTATTATTATACGCAGACGATGCTGTAGTCTTATCCCAAACTCAACTGGGCTTAAAAAGACTTTTGGCAGCCTTTGTAAATTATTGTGACAACAACAGTCTAAACGTAAATATACAAAAATCAAAAATTATGGTATTCTCCAAGGTCTGGAAAAATTCTGCTGGTCAATTCAGAACAATTCCTTGGACCAGGTAAGAGAATTTAAATACCTAGGATTGAATTTCACATATAACTGTACTTGGACTGCCCAACGAGAGTATGCACAGAACAAGGCTACTAGTAGTATGACAGCCATCACTCGTTTTTTCTATATCAATGGAGGCCATCATATTCTCCCTGCTGCCCGTGTTTTTAAAGCAAAAACGAAGGCACAACTGCTTTATGGAATACCTATTTGGATTAGTGCTCTTAACTCAGGGATAGAAAAGGTACAATCTACCTTTTTACGCTGAATCCTAGGTGTTCCCAGCTGTGTAGGCCTGGCAGCTTTATATCTAGAAATAGGCTTTGAGCGTGTTGAGACGAGAGCGTGGATACAGACATTAAAATACTGGTTGAGAATCCACTTTCAGGCAGAACAACTGGGATATATTTACTATTTGCTATCCGACTCATATATTAGTAAGTGGATGCAAAATTAGATCTATTGGAATGCCCCTTGATTCCATCTTACTACTAGGACAACAACAGGCCTTGCACGCTCTTAGTCAGCGACTTCATGATAGAGAAAGACAAGAACTGTCCTCAATGGCAAATAGAACTTGTTCACCACAGGCATATAGCATTATCCCAGTGTATCGAACACCTGCATCATACTTATCCACACTCAGAACTCCCCAAGCTTGCAGAGCATTCAACCTCGCAAGATTTAATGTTCTCCCCTCTGCCTTACTTCAGGGCAGGTTCCAGGGAATCCCCCGACAAGAACGACTTTGTCCTTGTGGAGCTGGGGTCCCAGAGTTCCTGTCACATGTCCTCCTACATTGCAACTTCTATGAGAAAATCAGGAGGGATCTGATTTATCCCTTGATCCATAAACTGCAAGGGAACTCAGATAAGTGGTTGGTTGCATATTGTCTAGCGGACCAGAACTCTCACATAACAACTCAGGTTGCTAAATTTTTATTAGCTGCAATCCATAGAAGGGCCATGTTGATGGCAGAAGGCTGACCTATATGTACCTTTTGGGAGGTTGTAGTTTCTGTGCTGACATTTATGTTTTGTACTATCACTGTTCCTGTTCTTTGTCCTGTTGCTTTACTGAATTGGGTCATATGACCGTAATAAATGAAACAAAGCATTTCCACTAAATGCATAAAACCAGTGTCCCATGAGTAGCAGTCAAGATATTTGGGGGGGAAATCAAGACAGACACAGTTTGAAGCAGCATGCTGGAAGTGAAATACAGAATGTCTTCCTATAAGGGAATGAAACCTTCATATTGTCTGTGGCCCTAAGCACATCCAATCTCACTTGATTTTGGAAGCTAAGCAGGGTCGGCCCTGGTTAGTACTTGGATGGGAGACCACCAGGGAATACCAGGTGTTGTAGGCGCCTGGAGTAGGAACTGGCAAACCACTCCAGTATTCCTGCCAAGAAAACTCCATGGACATGGAGTCACGAAGAGTCGGTCACGACTGTAACGACACAACACACACACAACCTTCCAAAAGACCATTAATGAGGGGGGAAAGTGGCTCCTGCCCCACAGAAGTGAGTTGCAAGAAGGATAAAGCATCCTCTCCTGATGCTTCACCATTATAAAATGCCCTTCCCATAACTATTTCACAGAGAAGAAGTGGCAGCCAGCGGGAAAAAAATGGGAACGGCTACCTAATATGATGTTCAGCTTATGCACAAAAGCTAAATGATGCAGGGTGTTACTCGTACATCAGATTGTTACAATTTTTAATGATTAAAACTGGAAGATAATGCTGGTTTAATCTAACATGAGTCATTCACACTACATTGTTTTGCTAACCATAAAAGTATGACTTCACTTTCTTATTAAAAAAATGTGATGTAGCACACAGATTAAAATCTTTTCCCATCCCTTCTTACTATGAATCCGTCAATATATCTGGTTCCTGTTCATTATGTTCCCATAATCACTTGTTCTTCTGCTAATAACAACCACAACTCTCTCTCATTATTCGCTTATTAAGATAGTCAAGATCACATCAGCCCTTTTGCCCCAACTTGGCAATTTCAGTTGGGAAGAAGATGCTTTTTCACACACAAACACTCTCAAGGCTGAGCCTCCTAATGATCAAAAGGAAAGCCAAGCATCCTGCTTATATTACCATCCCACAGGGCTTAAGCACTGTCTGGGTGGTTTGTACTTCATGCAGGCAACACACTGCCTCCCCAACAAGCTGGGATCTCAGTTGATCAATCTCAGAAGGATGGAAGGCTGGGTGAACCCCAAGCCAACATGGGATTGAAAACAGGTCATGGGCAGAGTTCTGGCTGCAGTACTGCAACCTGTCCACTGCACCATGAGACAGGCTCCAGTTCTGTTGTTTGAGTTCATGGTAACAACAATGTCTTTTCTTTGCACCTTGAGCCTCTCCCAATGGTAGGGGCTCTTCCTGCACAGAGACCCGGCAGGCTAAAGAACCACTTACCTCGACAATGGGGCCCTTCGTCGGAGCCGTCCACGCAGTCACGCTCACCATTGCACAGTTTGGCCATGGGGATGCAGACGTCAGTGCCCAGGCAGTTGTGCTCATTTGGCTGGCATCTGGACACCTTGCTCTGTGGACCTGGTGAACAGGAAGGAACACACCGTCAGGAAGAAGAAACAACTAGCTAACCCAGAGGGATTCCTGGCATAAAGAATGAGGTTTAGTTTATACACCAGGCATGCCCGCCCAAAAGGGACTTCCTACTCCCTGTTTACTTGCACTAGAAGAGGAAGAAAATGGTACTCCTGTTCCAAATAAGACACACAAAGTAGTTATAGTCAAAGAGCATCAATGGATCAGAAAAATCACAGCAACAGCAGGACTTAGCTTATACTGAAACAGACCAGAGGTTCATTGACCACAGTTCTGTCAACACAGATTGGCAGCAGCTCCACAAGATTTCAGGCGTTCTTCCCTAGCTCTGTCTGGAATGAATGGGGATTGGGCTTGGAACGCTCAGGATACAGCAGATACAATGTTGAATCTGATACCAAAAGATCTGGGCACAAACACAGACTGAGCTCAAAATTCTACTGCAAAGATTTGTGGGGGCAGGTCAACGTGCTGTATTCTATTTCTAGCTTGATGGCAGTTTCAGATCCTGCTGTGCATTTGATCCCTCTTACTCTATCCAGCCAAAAGGACTAGAACCTACCTAGACCCACCCTTCTCCCATTCTGGGAGATTTTTCTCTTTTTCAAAGAGAGCACTTGGGGCAGCTTTACACGGAGGAGTAGTTCAACCAGATGTCTTTACAGCCAGGGGTTGCCTTGGAGCAACACAGCCCATCAGCCAAAGTGGTGTGCCATGTAGAAACATCCCCCCTTCCCACCCTTCAACTATTTAATTACAACTGGACTGAGCGTCATTAACAAGCCACTTTATTTCTTTAAAATACTCATAAACGAGTTAATTTATTTCATGTGACAAGCTTGTGGTATACCCCAAAGGGCTGCATTAGACAGGAATTTTTAACCTTAGAAAGCCACTTTTAAAATAGCTGTCCTTCCACCCATAAATGTGTGACCTCTAATTGATTTGGCTCCAGCCCAAAGACAAGTTGAGAAGGCCAAAAGTAAAGAGATAAGACCATTTGGACTCTTTGCTGAACAGCTATGAAGCTCAGCAATGGGAAGCTGCACAAGACTCCATCCTGACCGGGACAACACTTAACCCATGGTAATTATATGCTAGTATCACAGAGCACTTCTGTACAACTACGTGAAAGTCAGGTCTATTAAGGCCAACCCACAATACCTGTGGGTTTGTGGCAGCATTTAGACATCTCCTTAATAATCTAAACATATGCCAGCTCTCTTTGCCTATGGCCAATAAGTGACAGAAAGCAACTGACACATAATTTTTAAAGAAAGACAAGATAGGATGGTCTGCTATAGATCATCATCATGCAGGCTACACATTGCCTCCCCAACAAGCTGGGAACTAAACTTTATCAATCTCAGAAGGATGGAAGGCTGGGTGAACCCCAAGCCAACATAGGATTGAACACAGGTCATGGGGAGAGTTCTGGCTGCAGTACTGCAACCTGTCCACTGCACCATGAGACAGGATCCAGTTCTGTTGTCGGAGTTCACAGTAAAAACAATGTCTTTTCCTTGCACCTTGAGCCCCTCCCAATGGTAGGAGCTCTTCCTGCATCACCACCACCATCATCAAGTAAGCATACACATTTAACTGGTCCCAAATCCAGCATGGACGAGATTGCTGATTTACCCACCAATTGTGAGAAATCAGCACAGGAACAGGATCTGGGGTGTATCCCACAACTAACCAGACACATGAGTCAGAGAACAACTTCTTCCAACTCACCCAACCCTAAATAGCTAGGATCTGAGTGGCAGCACAATCAGCCTTTCTTGCAATACTAGTGGTGACAGGGACTAAGAATGCTTTTCTAATGCTTTATTCCTTCTGCTGTTCAGGACTTTTGGGAGCTGTTGAGTGCAAAAATGCAAAAAGCACACAAATGGTCTCTATATTTAAATACCTTGAGCATGTTCTCCAACAGAAACAATATTTCATTATAATATATAATCTTAGTAGTGCTGAGCTGGAAGGGAACCTATACATCAGCGCTGGCGAACCTTTTAGAGACCAAGTGTCCAAACTGTGATTCAGAACCCACATATTTTTCGCAAAATGCCAATACAGCAATTTAACCTGAATACAGTGGTACCACGGGTTACAAATGCTTCGGATGCTACCCTTCAGGAAAGCAAGGATTGAAGAGCAGGCTGTGGGAAACTCAAAAACCTGCTCCTTGATCCTTACTTTCCCACAGAGTAGCACCTGGTAGAGAGTCGGATGGGATGCTACACCGTCGGGAAAGCCAAGGGGGAGTGGCAGCAGCTTGTGGGCTGCTTCATAGCCCCAGTTTACTCTCCAGCCACACTGCTTTTGGGATACCCAGAGTGGCGTGGCTGGAGTGTAAACTGGGGGTACGAATGAGCCCACAAGCGGCTGCCTCCCCTTTGCCCAGCTCTCTGCATGGAGCTCAGTGGTGTGCTCTAAGGGGAGAGGAAAGTGCCATGGCTGTGAGAGGGCGATGTCATGTGCCTACAGAAAGGGCTCCGCGTGCCACCTTTGGCACCCATGCCATAGATTCGCCAACACTGCTATAGACCATCAAGTACAGCCCCTGTTAAGGAGGCACAGCGGAGCAACTGAACTCCTAACTTCCGGCTCTACAACCAAATGCCTAATCTACTTACGCCCAGATGCACTGAGGGATTTGCAGTGACTTGTCCCCAACTCTCTCAGGCAATTTTTGCACACACACTATATCTTATACAAAAATGATATATATGCAGTGCCAGCCCATATCAAAATGAAATAAATTATGCACCCACCTAACAATACTTTTAAAAACCCAAATCTACAGCTAGGGTTTCCAATTAAGTTTACAAATGGCTGTCCTAACTCGGCTTGGTGGCCACTACACATAACACTAGAGAGGTGCAGATTATGGAAGATTGCATCCAGTCAACCAGTCCTTTCCTTCTTAGGGATGTGCCATTTGATGTTGGACATCTTTGGACTGCAACTCCCAGAATTCTTAAGCAGAACCCTGGGTGTTTTAGAAAGCAATCATGGTGCTTCCTGGGACTGGTAATTCTTTTTGGGGGGGAGTTACCCCCTACAGCAGTGGTGGCCAAACCTCGGCCCTCCAGATATTTTGGACCACAACTCCCACAGTCTGTTGTCATTGGCAATACAGACTTGGAATTCTGGAAGTTGTGGTCCAAAACATCTGAAGGGCCAAAGGTTCACCACCACTGCTCTATATGGTCTACAGGGCATTAAGGCTACTTGTTCAAGGAACCAACGTTTTTCTTCATACATAAACAACCAATTTTTGTATAAGTAAATCCTGGACAACATTTCCAAGTCTAGCAGCAACGACCACACATTGTTTTGCTTGAAATCAGCATCATCATTGTTGCTAGATACATTGGCCTAGTTCTACCTAGTTCTGTATAGACCTCATAAAAATAAATGCACTTATAAGCCTAACACCAGTTTCCTTGATTTCAAAGAGTTCAAGTGAGATGGAGTTAATGGTTTTATGGATCATTTCAGACTACATGAGTTACAGAAACACTCCTGTATGGCCTGATGTTGTATGCATAACACTTAACCATGGTTGGAGCTAGCTATATTTTTTCTTTTAACACCGATTAAGATCCCAAAGGCCCTAAAATCATGCTTTAGCTTCAAAAAATGAGCTTTGCCTTTGAATGGGTACAGGGAGAGGCACAAGACCTATTCGTTACCTTGTAACATAACAAATAAACCTGAAACACAGTTGCTGGTGCAGGTGTCACATACCTGAATTCAAAATGAGGTTTCTGAATTAACTTCCAACCCTTGGCCTGTAGTTAGTTACCTGACATAAACTTCAATGGCAATTTATCATCAGTTTAACTGTCAAAAATGTGCCCTCCCTCAAACGGAAACATAGTTGAATGAGAAAGTGAAGTGAACTGTTCTATTCCAGAGACAAAAGTGTTCTTCTCTCTGCTTTATTTTGGACTACAACTCCCAAAAATGCCCCAGCCTGCATGGATAGTAACCATGCTGGCTGTTGGAGTCTGGGGATCCTAAGTCCAAAACAGTGACTATTCCGTCTATGCATTCTTATACACTCAGGTGCATCTGCTGTCTGGCACACCCAGGCAGAGTTTCATCCACACCTGAGGCATCCACTGTGGCATTCTGAATGCATCCAACCAATCGGGATCACCTCAGACACACAGGCAGCCTAGCTCTACGGCACAGATATTGGTCAGTAGGTTCTGATGGCCTATCTCTTGGACTTGTGGGGGTAATCCTGCCTCACAGAGGTTCTTAACAGGACTGTTACCACCTTTTCCTTCACCCTCAATGGCTGTTTCAAATCAGGGCCTCTTATTTAGCAGACTTCTCTTCCTTCCATCAATGCCTCAGACTCTTATTCATCTACTTCCATTTTTAGGTCATCCTAGACCAGTTATAGGGAGATTGTGTAATAACAAACTCTTCCCTTTTTTCAAAACTTCTGTGGTAAAATTACACTTTTGTGCCTCAAGCTGCTGGTAAATCTCAGTTCTGCATATTTCCCCTTAATTTCCCCTGTACTGCCAAACAAAACTATACCATCTATCATGGAAAACATAGCGCCTCTACAAAAAAGGTCCTTTCTGCATACACACAAGGCCATTTGTTTAAATAAAGGTGTGTCTGCCTCCTGCCTGGATCGACAGGGTCTAAAAGCTAGACTCAACTGTGCCTTACTGCTTCATTAATTCTCAGGAGCAGCAACAGCTTTGAAGTAGAATGAGGGTCACATCAGACCCAACCAAGGCTGGGTTCTCACTACTGTGTTAGCAAACAGGGAGACAACTTAGGTAAAGGGACACATGCCTTCAAGCAATTTCTAAACTTCAGCTGCTTCTTTTATCAGTAAAGTGGCAAGAGTATAATGACAGGTCACATTTACAGAAAGGAAACAGGCACTAACAAAAAGAGAGATCTCAGAGTGTGGACGATATTCTGCAGTGACCATCTGTTGTTGCTGGCTGTTGCAAATCTAAATGTTTTGCTCTTCACTTTTTTTTGTCCTTCTGGGAGTCAAAAAAGAAAAGAAAAGAAGCCCCATACTACTTATGCCTTAACATTGGCCATCATAACCCCTACCGGATCCTTAGGAAGGTGAAAAGACATGTTTATGGTTCAAATAAAGAAATCAAGAAGTAAAGTCTTTTTCCTGGAGGCATGGTAGAAAACGTATTTGGCATAGCCTGTGGATGGAGCTCATGAACCAGGAGCCAAGATTCAAGAGTTCATTTCTCCACTCTGCCTCCCTGCTAGAGAGGCTGGATGATATTTTTTGCAGCCTATGTGGTGGCTGATGGAATTACAGTACTTGCTCTGCCCTTCTGTGCAGCTGCACTTACCAGAGTGCAACCAGAAGGAGGGACTGGTAAACCACATCTGGATACTCTGCAGTTAGAAAACCCTTGGATGGGTGCTATAAATCGGAAGCAACGTGATGGCTCATTATTATTATTTGTATAAGATAAGAAGAAGGGTGCTTGAACCGTGACAAGCTTTAAACATGGCTCAGACCATTTCAATAATTTTAAACCACTCAAATGGAGGGTTGGGAGATTGAGAACAGACAAAAGATTATTATTTTTACCCAGTGTGTTGTTAGTCTGTAGAACTCCCTGCCACAGGATGTAGTGATAGCATCTGGCCTGGATCCATCAAAAGGGGATTTGGTCTCCCTACCTTGGGTGATGAGCATTTTACAAACTGAGCAAAAGGTTTACAGTGGACCCTTGTATAACAAACGGTTTGTATAACATAAAATTTTTACAACATAAAAAATTCCAGAGATAGGGGAAATTTGCTTAAGAGAATCGCCTATGGGGCAAATCTGTACAACATAAAAATGGGATCACTCTGTTTTCAATGCATTCCTATGGGAAATTTGTATAAAGGAAAATTTGCTTAACATAATTTCATTTGGAACAAATTAATTCCTTTATACAAGGTACCACTGTAGTAAAATTTTGCCTCAGTTTACGAGCAAGGCTCACCTCGGTGCGGGCCCTGTGCTGCCTGGAACGGGTCTCCAGAGCTCGTTCCAGGCTGCATGGTGGGCCTATGCAGGGCCTCTGGAGCTAGCCCCAGGTCTGGAACTGCCCAGAACAGGCATCTGGGCTGTGCAGTGGGCCTGCACCAGGCTTCCTGGGCCTCTGCACGGAGCAGAAGTGACTTCTGGAAAACCAAGAGTGACTTCTGAAAGACCAGAAATGGCCTCCAGGGCTCTTCATGGGCCTGGCGATGCCGGAAATGGGCCTCTAGAGTGTCCAGACAGGCCCGGCACTGAACAAAAGTCACTTCCGGGCCATGTGGTGGGCCTGTGCTGGGCCTCTGAAGCTCACCCTAGGCCTAGCACCAACCATCCACAGCCTCCAGAACTCGCCCAGGGCCCGCCGGTGCCCAAAGGTGGCCTCCGCAGTGAGCCCTGGGCAGCGCTGGGCCCAGGGCAAGCTCTGGAGGGTGCTGCAGCTCCTGGCCAAAGCAAATTTCCCCATAGGAAATAATGGAAACTGGGAGCCCCAAAACATATCAAGTAATTTCCCATTATTTTCTATGGGGAAATTTGCTTTGATACAAGATTATTTTGGTTTATGAGCATGGATTATGCTCGTAAACCAAGGTACCACTGTTTATCTGCTCCTTCTCAGAGGCGTGACCCAGGGCATCCAATGAGGCCTGTCACAATGCACCTCTGGCGCCCTATCCACAATCCATTTTGGGATTCTAAGCCCCTTGCCAGACATACATAAAAAAGGCCCAGTACACACCCATACTCTCCTAGTGCAGCTTTAAAGCCCACCTGGCCTTCTCTTCACACAGACTAAAGGAATAAGATTCCTCAGCAGCCCATGGCCCTGCCACCAGAATAAGGATTCAATCTGTTCCCAGACACTTTAGCAATAATTTGGGGTGTGCAAGGCTTCATGTTTTCAAGTAAACTAGCTAGATTTGCATCTCCCAGACTAGTACATGAAGCAGAACACAGCTGCCTTTCAGTTTTTGCGAACAGGGACGTGATCAGATTTTGTGCGAAGCCACTTCAAGAAAGGGAAAATAATTTTGCAGATTGAAGCTTAAACAGGTCAAACCAGATTTATGAATGAAGCCTCGAAAACAGACTAGAAATATGAATCACTGCTAGCTACAGCACAGAGACAGAGCAGGGCAAAAGGGAAGAACATCTTGCTGAAATTCTTTCTTGTAAATGCTGCTTATTTGTTAGGTATAATTTTAGACATTTTTACTTTGCTCGTCCGTGGGGGGGGGAGCCCTCCTGATTGGGTTATGCATCATCAGTACAGTCAGGACGGTTGCTACACACAGGGTTACAACCTAACAACTACACACACAAAAAGAAACAAAAAGAAAAGAAACACACACACACACACACACACACACACACACACACACACACACACACACACACACACACCAAAAACAAAAAAACCCAAAAGGACTGAGGAGGAAAAAGGAAAATAAACGAATGGAGCCACTTTTAAAATGTACATATTGATTCCGACACTGAACAGCCACAAATTGAAACAATTCAAGAAACGGGCAACAGTGATGGAGCAGGTCTCTCAGACACGAGAGCAAAGCTGCCCTCATGCGTTCTCATCCTTTCCTGCATATCTGGATGGAATGATGATTACTGATAAGGAACTGTTAAGGAGATACAAGAATACCTATATCTACTGCAGATGCCCCTCTTAGGAACATAAATGCTTGCCTGCCACCCTAACACCAGAAAAAATTAGAACCACAGAAAATGCAATGACTTCTTTACAGCCAGGTTTGGACCAGAACAGGAGGGGATGCCACAGCCTAGTGATGTATTGATCAGTTGGTGTCTTCTAAGGTGAGAGGGCACCATCCAGAAGAAATTAAGCTGAGAGTGATAAGTTGACTTCATTCGTAGACTCTTTGGCCCACTGTGCCATTGGGCTCTGTGTGTGTGTGTGTGTGTGTGTGTGTGTGTGTGTGTGTGTGTGTGTGTGTGTGTGTGTGTGTGTGTGTGTGTGTGTGTGTGTGTGTGTGTGTGTGTGTGTGTGTGTGTGTGTCCATGCAAATGCTTGTCAACCTCCCTGTTAGTATAGTTGGATATTAACAGGGACATTTCCCCACCCCACCCCACCCCCTCTCGGCTCTCTGCGCTCACTCCTCATTTCATTTATCTCTACATGCTGTCTGAGGCAGATCCTGCCTGTCAGCAGAAGCATGGATCTGAGAAGCTTTCTATCTTCTGGGCCTGCTCGCTGGTCCCTTCTCACGCCATTATGGCACCGGACCTGTCATTTCCTTATCTTTCTGGCAAGGGGAGAAGACAGCATTATGAAGTCCAGTGTCAGAGGATTTGCTGTTACAGCCGTCCGCCATCCATCTCGAGCAGCCCCTAACATGCTAGGAGACAAGGATAATCCTAACGATGATAACAAAGGCCATGTTGACTTCTAATATTTTTGTCCATCAATGCCCGCGTTTCGCAAACATTTCCTTCTGTGGGTTTTAAAACTACATCCTTCCTAAGTGCCATTTACATTAGCATTTGAAATTCACGTTTTACTAGAACTAAACCATTTTTCATATCTATAATTCTAGTGGCTAGGGAAGAGGTATCCCATCATTGTTTTTAAACCTTCTCTTTTGATTTCAGGTGACAGAGATTTTTAATGTCAGTTGAGAAAACACCAGAGGTCAGAACAAAAAGAACATTTAATATCACTGTCTGCTAGTGGAATAGATTTTATGCCTCCTGTTGTGATTTTTATTGCTATTATTACATTGCTTTTAAAAAAAAGAAAAAAACATAAACACCATCATCGGATCCTTTCTAGATGGAAAGATTTAACCAATCTTTAAAAAAAAAAAGGAATAAAATAAGACATTGACTCTGCTGTGATAGTAAATGCAGTCTGGATTGGTAAAATGGAGAAGTATGGCGACTGAGAGCATATGTTCCAGAGTTGCAAATGTCCAGTTCAAACCTCAGTTCTGCCATGAACTCTGTTTATAACCTGGGGCAAGACGCTACTTTCTCCACCTCAATGCCTCATGAAATGTGGGGACAATGTCACTGGCCTGCAACTAAGGACCATGCCAAGAAGCAATGGAAGAAATACTAAAACAACCTTCTGTCCAACTATCAAAATGAAAGGGAAAAAAACAGTGACCCCGCCTATCGCGGGGGTAAGGGACCTGTCCCGATCCGTGATAATTGAAAATCCACGATATGCGGATGCAGGTCAGGTCGGGCCTGGGGGGCCTAACTGGGGGCTGTTTTACTTACCCCCAGCCTGGTGTTGCCCCGAACGGGCCTGCGAGGGCCTTCCCAGGCCTTCTGGAGGCCCCCTGGGAAGGCCCTCGCAGGCCCGTTTGGGGCAGCGCCAGTCCTGGGGTAAGTATGGGACGCCAGAAAAACCCTTGGCCCTTACCCCGGGGGGCTTTTTTCATATGGTCCCGCAATATAGTGGGACCACAGCATATGAACCGTGAAAGGGCAGGGAGCCACTGTAAAACACACAATATGTAAAACTTCAAAAATACACAATTTGGTAAAGCAGATGCCTACTTCTAAGCCAAATGTGGTGTAGTGGGCTGAATGTTGGCCTAGGATACAGGAGACCTGGGTTTGAATCGCCATCAACCATGGAAACTCACTGTGGAGGGAGGAGAGGGAGGGCTCCAATATTCCCTCAAACAGCTAGCAATAATTTGCGACGGCTGCTGGGTAATTGCTCATCCGTGACAGCAAAGGCTGCCAAAGAGCTGAGTCTCTGATCCAGGAGAACCAGCTTTCTACCCTCCCTATCCACAGGGAGGAAGGAGGGTTCCTGTCCCCTCCATTACGATCGTGGCTAGACATGGGCGATGGAAATGGAAGAGTGCTCCTTTATCCCATACACAGTACAAGTTCTCAATGTGCCTCGAAATTGGTGGAATCTAGGAAGGTTTTTGCCAAGACTGCTTTATGAATGAGAATAGCACAACTAAGGGAGGTATAAGACCCAGGGCAAATATTGGTTTGTGTTCTGTGACAACAAATTGGAAGCGACTTAGAGTAACCCTAACAGGGCTTTCAAAGTAAGTGAGATGTTTAAGAAGAAGTATTACCAATGCCAAATGCGAGCGAGCTTCCATGGCTGAGCAGGGATACGAACCCAGGCTTCATGAATCCCAATCTTACACCATACTGCATCTCCCATTTGATCTGCCACTGAAAAGAAGAGTGTCTGTGGTGGGCAATGGTTCTTTAATGTCGATACCAAGGGACTTGGCCATGCACAGAATCTGGTTGGCATATGGTCAGAGAAACCATGAAGGTGAAAGTGGTGTGGAATCTCCTACCATCAGGAGCAGAGAAGGGATGTCCGGGGAGGAAGAGGGAGGGGGTCGCCTAGCTGGGAGTCCGGCAGCTCTTATGTTTCCAAGTCAGCATGGGGAACTTGCAATACTGGAAAAGGGAAGTCTGAGGTGACAGGCTGTGCAGTCTGGAACAGGACTAGAGGCAACAACTGCTGTGCTGGTTGCAGATGGGTCTGTCTGGTTAGTGGCACGGAGGGAACAAATGCAGCAGCAGGGGCAGATATTTGGTAGGATAGTAATGCAGGGGAAGTATAACAGCCTGCTGGGGTTATCAGATGGGATCCATACTGAGTGTTCAGCTCCCCTGTTTAGGAGTGACCTGAAATCAATGGGAATGTGCCATGCTGCTGGAGGAATTGTCTCTTCTTTCCCAAAACCACAGATTAACGGAGCACAACCACTGTTAAAAAAAAAAAAAAACCTTAACTTCCAGTCTCTGCCAGGTATCTTCCCTGAAGCTCTGCCAGGAAAAAAGTTTGACACGCATCCCAGAAGATGATCCCCTAATCCCAGCCGGTTCCAGGGGTTCCTTCGTTCTAGGAAAAATTCATCTTAAGAGGCTTGTTTTCCCATAGGAATGCAATGAACACTAATTAATCCATTCCGGAGGAACGGATTACATCGATTTTAAATGCATTCCTATGGGAAGGCTATCCCAAGCCCCCTCAATCAACCTACAGCCAAGGGCTGTGGAGCAGCCTTCCACTGCCAATTGATTGAGGGAGTTTACCCGCAGCCCAGCAAAGGGGGAAAGCTTGCTTCCCTCCTTTTGCTGGCTGCTCTAACCCATGGGGGGGGTGAAAGGGATGACCCACCTGCTTGTCCCCTTCCTGTGTCAGGGTAGCCACCCCTCCTTCATCCGGGTCTCTGCATCAAGCTGTTCCGGTGCACAGACCCAGGCAAAGGAAGGAGCAGTGACGGCCATGCATGGAGCCTGGCAAAAGGAAGGCAGCGGCTTGCAAGCACACAAGGTGCTGCCTCCCCTTTGCCTTGGGCTCTGTGCATGGAGCTGTTTAAATGGGGGGCAATGGCGGCGGCTTTCATCCTAGCTTTCCTGACCATGTAACACCCACGGATCAGATGCTCCATGGATCGGGCACTAAATGGTCAAGAATGCCAGGATGGAAGAATAGGCTTTTGAATACTGTGCACCCATAACCCCCTTGGGTTATGGGTGCACATAATTCAAATGCCTGCCCGAAAAGACAGATTTTTCACAAGATATCTGGTAGGCAAACCGTCAGCTTGTGAAAAATGTCTTCCGAAGAATTGTCTTTACGGGGCATTCATCTTGCAAGGTACCCCTGTATTTGCCTTGTAAAGTGGTTCCTCCAAATTTCTGAGCCTAGTAGGTATCCCTTCTTCACACCCTCAGAGTTTGCAGCTCTATAATATAATTTTTTTAAAAAAAAATTGTAGCACATCACAACAGGGTTCAGTATTCCAAATACTGTACAGTCAAATAACAAATTTGCCTAAAAGTGTTGGCCTACTGGTAGCTTTATTTCAAAGGCTGTTCCTAA
Organism: Phrynocephalus forsythii; assembly: GCA_029282475.1. Classification (NCBI taxonomy): domain Eukaryota; kingdom Metazoa; phylum Chordata; class Lepidosauria; order Squamata; family Agamidae; genus Phrynocephalus; species Phrynocephalus forsythii. The sequence goes on along the minus strand of JAPFRF010000011.1, from coordinate 26,979,702 downwards.
TACTTTCTAAAATAAAATTCACCTCAGTGATTCTTTGTTGGGGAAAACTGTTCTTCTGTATGCCAATTTTGTCTTATTATACTTACCACCAGTTTCCCTGGAACAAACTATACATCAACCAGCCTATAATCTCCTGGATACTGCCTAGTTCCCTGCTGAGATACAAAAGCCTATCTGAAGGACAAATTGCTTTTTTTCTTCTCATTGTTGTTAGAACATCGGCAATGTCACATTTCATTTTTGCACAACCTTGGGGGAGATGTCATGCAAATATAGCAATCTGTTCCTTTTTGATGTGTTGGTAAGACCTGGAACTTAAGCTATAGTTACCATTATTTACCTGAGCTCCTCAGGGATCCTTACCTAAAGCAGGCAAGTGGGAGGATTTTTTAAAAGTTTTCATGTACTATATTCATTGACATTATAAATATGCTAACTAATCTCTCTCTCTCTCTCTCTCTCTCTCTCTCTCTCTCTCTCTCTCTCTCTCTCTCTCTCTCTCATTTTTATTGTTACAGTATATTGAACTACTGCTACAAGTACTTGACCCTGAAATAACCAAGGGCAAACTGAAGCACACTTAAATGATTTAAGTATCTTATGCAGACAATTTTACTAGTGCATTTGAAAAAAAACCCTGTTCAGATAATAACATGTACTTCCCTTAAATTTAAACAATTTAAGAGGAAGGACAAACAAAAATAGAGCAAAGAAAATAAAATGGAAACTCTGCTATGGGGGAAAAAACCATTTTGGAATCCTTCCAGTTGAAAATGATCCACCCTGCATCAGTACTTTACCACAGATTCGAGCTTAGCCTCTATCCTTGTGGTTTTGAATAACTCCCAAGTGTTCTGGAAATATCCAATCTCTCAACTTTTTCATTCAGCATCCTTTTTGACAAATTGCCTTTTTTACATCACTCTAAAGCTCTCTGCCCAGCATTCTTTCCAATGGAAGCAATGCTGTTCACTGCAGCTATCAAATCAGACTTCAAATCTGCTGAGACTGCCACAAGAAAATTCACTTCTATTGGGGGGAAGTCCATTTTATGAATGTGGGATGTTGCACTTCTATATTGACAATTCAAAACACCAGGAAATGGCCTAATATTGCTGCACAATACCATGCCCATATTTCTGAATGGAGGTTGTGGTGGTGATGGTGGGGGACAATTTTACTTTTTAAAAAACATAATCTGAAAATCCTTTTGCCCAAACACTGATTTCTTCTGATAGCACAACATCATCGCTACACTCTTGTGCAGCAATATTTTAATAATGACACATGATTAAATAACAACTGGCCAATACCTAGGACCCAGCCAACTGTGCAGCAGAAATTAATTGCAACATGCACAGGTAGTTGTTACTTCTCTGTGTACATTTGCATTCTCCTGTATTTTTGTTTTGTTTTGCTTTGCCGGGTCAATGGGCGACCACCTTCCTTTGAAAATGTATTGGTTAAAAATAAATTTGGACAATGAAAAGGTTAAAAGTTAACTAAGGTCAACAAAACATGATCTGTCCCACACCATATGACATGAAACAATGTGCTAAGAAAAAGTAAGGCTCCACTGGATCTAATTTTGCAATAGCAGAATGGGAGCACAGACCCTAGATAAAAATATTTATTGATTTATTTATTATTGAATTTATAAAGCCCATCTTTAACTAAGGTCAAACAAATCAAAACATACAATAAACACAATAAAAGACATAATCAACAAATAAACATGAATCAATAGGAAGCAAATAAAAGAACTGCACCTTTAACAAGCCTCACCGCTGCTATATCAGATTCGTCCTGATTATCGATGGCGAAAAGAAAAAAGAAAAAAAAAAAAAAAGAGGGTTAAGCTAGGTCACCAAAGGCCTCGCGGAATAGAATGGTCTTCAGAAAAAGTAAGGCCAGCAGGGACTCTAATTAGGGAGGCTGCAAATAGCAGAATGGGAGCACAGACCCTCGGAGAGATACCTGTGATCACATAATCCTGGATTAATCCATCCCATTATTTCTTTCAGAAGAGAATCCAACATGGAAGGGCAGTGAAGGATGGAATACTGTACATGTGTTCCATAATAATAATAATAATAATGCATCATTTTCACTTCTATCTTACAGCAACTTCCAGAGGATCTGTTATTTATTTATTTATTAAATTTATATACCACTCCGTCTAAACTCTGGGCAGTTTACAAAGCTGAACAAAAATCAGACCATAAATAATACAATACAATACAATACAATATAAGCACAAATACACAAAAACATAATAACTAGTAAACAGTATCACAAACATTGAACAAGGGCAAGATGGGCTACAGATATAACAAAATAAAATACAGAATAGCAGTCATTAGTAGAACAGATTAATATCCAGGGAAAGCCTTTTTAAATAGCCACGTCTTTAGATGTTTCTTAAAGACTGGGAGGGAAGATGCCCGACAGATCTGAGGAGGAAGTTGGTTCCAGAGCCGAGGGGCTGCCACTGAGAAAGACGGATTTCTCGTCAAAGATTTACGGGCCTCCTTCAGCGACGGCCCCCTCAAGTGTCCTGCCGGAGATGATCGAGTGTTATGGGCAGTATTTTGCGGCAGGAGCTGTTCTGTCAGATAGCAAGGTCCTAAACCGGGTTTAGGGCATTGTATGTCACTTTGTATGTTAGGCATAAAGTATTCAGAAGTAGTTTAATAATCCCTCCTTCTGGTGGTGCTCTGAGTCTATGTAGGCTACCCAAGGTTCCACAGAAGGCAGGGGCACATAACTCTACCAGAAACATCCACTCAGGTTGACCTCACCTGGCCCCTCTCTCAAAAGACACAAGAGGGGATTCACACACACCCTGCCTCTAGCGTTAACAGCAAGGCACTCCACGTGAGATCAGAGTGTCCGGCTATTCCAAATTTCTCATCTGAAAGTTCAGCTTCCATAGTCCAGGGACTAATTTATTATTTCATGAAATGGGTTCAGCCAGGGTGGATTTGATTTAAATCACTAGTCAGTAAGGCTCGATTTAAATCATGATTTCTACACAAAGACTCAATTTTGCTGGAGTTGTTTTAATCTTAATCTTAATCTTTAATATTTACAGCCAGATGAAGGTTTCATTTTTAAAATAACATTTCAGATTAGTTTTACAGTTATATCAAAAAAATTACTGATTTGGTGGTTATATACAATTAGGAATGCATAGATAGATAATTGTGAAATTATTGGAAGGTGAACTACTGTATCTCCAGTTTAATAGGTTAATCATTCATATTTGGATTAACCTATTGTGTTGTACTTTACTGGAAGAAGAAAATTAATCATTACCTTAATAATAACAATTCAAATAGTTTTATTTAACCAAAATAACATTATATAGCATTATGTATACTTGTATTTGCTTAAACATCCGTCTGTTAACTGATGTGGTTAAAATATTTTTTAAAAAACAGACTGACGGTCTACTGCTCTAGATATTCCCAAACAGCATCTCTTTTACACCCTGCCGCCATTACAGGTTTTTCTCCTCAAGGAAGAAAGTGAGAAAAAGTTTCACTTTCATTTTACTGCTTGCCCCTCCCTCCTCCAAATTTACTCCTTGTGCAGACCTATTCCATTCCAAACAACCTTCTATTCATTGAACTTCTTGAAATGTAGCATTTAAGAGGTAACGGGGTTGATTCTGTGTACATAGATTTGCAGAGGAACAATGAGATTAAGGTATTTTCCTCAATTCTGATGTTTATTTTATAATATTTTTTTGCTATGAAGGAGGCATGTTATTGTTGCAGACTCAAATGCAGTTTTGAAAATAGCGAAGCCAAGCATCTTTGATAATATCTTCTAGATAGAAAAATTGCCCAAAATAATCAGAAATCTCTGGGAGAGTGTGGCATTGTGAATGGATTAATACACCCTTATGCTACATAATTAAAAACCAATTTTGTGATGAATAACCTTTGGGCTATAATGTATCTTAACTAGAACATGATCTTTAGAGAGATTTTTATCTCAAAAAGCATTTAATTTTTTAAAAAACTGCTTTAAATCAAAAAATCCTATTTCAATAAAAAATCTAATTTAAATTTAAAAATCTGATTTTCTACCCTGGTCACAGCCCACAAATAGTTATACTACATAAATGTGTTAATATTGAAAGTACCACAAGACTTTTGACTGTTTTGGCTGCAAATGAGTAACAGTCACCCCTATAAATGAATTCTTTTTACCACATTAATTTATATACAATATTTATATGCCACTTATGTTGAAATCCTGTGTCTTAGAAGAGTAAATCACAACTAGAGTACTTGTGACTTACTACAGCAAGGAACAGGATTTCAGCCCTAATAAGAGAACACACACCTTTGTGTGACTTCCTGTAAAATAACATTTTATCCTTATACTTATTCAGATATGAGGAAAAAAACACCCAGATAACATTCTATGTACCAGTAAGATATTAAGCTGCCCAAAGCTTCTGGTGCCTTGGGATTTAACTATTTTTTAAACTGTATCAATATAAACCTATGCAAAAACTTTTAAATCAGCATTTCTCAACCCGTTGATCTTCTCTCCCTGCACCATCCCCAGCCATAATACAAAGCGAACCCTGTGCAACAGATTCCCCCCCACACACACACACAATCACCATCCCTAACTAACCTCCTCGTTAAAAGGTTGTTTTGTTTGGATGGCCCCATTAAGAAGGAGAATTTGTGACAGGTTCTAGTCCAGTATTTCCATCTCACAAGTTCTAGCCAAGAACTACATACACTGGATGCGACATATTATTTATGTTCTAGGCAGTTTCTGCTTGAGGCCTCCCTTCATCTTGTAAATACAGGTTTCAGGAAGCCTGTTTCTGGACAATTGTAGGGGGAAATGGCCTTGGGCAAGAGCAGCTGATGCATGAGAGCAAACAGAATACCACCCCACTACAGGGTCCTGTTACCCATAGCCATCTTGTCAATGGCAGCCCTTTGTTGATTCCCTCAGGGTATACAACTGCTTGTTTGACTCCTGACTCGTGCATGCAAGACTGGATGAAATCCAGCAGCACAATTTACACCACTGTAAGGCTGATTTCGGAAGCTAAGCAGGGTCGGCCCTGGTGAGTACTTGGATGGGAGACCACCAGGGAATACCAGGTGCTATAGGTGCCTAGAGTAGAAACTGGCAAACCACTCCAGTACTCCTGCCAAGAAAACTCCATGGACATGGGGTCACGAAGAGTCGATCACGACTGCAGCAACACAACACAACACAACACAACATAACACAACACACACACAGTTGATGACATCATCAGGCACAGTGGTTTGCTGGAAAATAAAAATTCTCAACCCCATCACCACCCCCAGAGGTTGTGAGTCTCCTACTATAAATCCCTTTCATCATCCCTTTTGAAAATAATATAAATGTAATAAAGAAGAGTATCAACGTATTTGCACACCAGAACTAAACAGCCAAAAGAGATAAACAAATATGTTCTTATCTCTCAACAGCACCAGTCAATCAATTAACAACTTCCTGATGAACTGACTGATTAAAGGCTGCAGGTCTAATGACTCACAACAAGCGTGGTGAAATCATTCCCTCAAGATAACTACAAGTGCCCTGAGTTGCATCCACTGCTCCTTGTACGGTCTGATATGCCTCAAGAAAGCTCAGGTGACCTGTATTACGTAAATATTTCTATGAATTTATTTCTGTTTTTGTCCCACAAGTTCTCTGCAATGGTAAGAGATGGAAACATAATATATTGGCATGAATACTATTCAGCTCCCAGTGCATACTACGTACAGATCTTCATACGTACATTACTGAATGGGTCACATCCCAAAATCAGTTTGCCCAGAGTTCCATGTGTCTATTCGTCCTAAAATCTTTTTGAAACATTAAAAGCTAGAAAAACAGAAGACAGCACAGTTACTGCAGATTCTCTAACGTATATACTGTAACTAGATGGATTATACCTTGCAATCAGTTCCTGCAAACCCTTATTGGGCCTGCTGGTAATTAGCCTGCGGTAGCATCTGATTCAATGCTTTTGCTAGACTAATCTATTAAACTGGCATAAACTGGATGAGAACAGAGGGAGGAGAGCTAGAGAGAGACACAAATGGAAAAAAAGAACTGAGAAGAGAAGAACACGGAGGACAGTGCTTGAGGGCAGAACTTGCAGTTTTTTTTTAACCTGGCTAAGTACATAGGAGTATAGTACATGTCTGAAGAGTGAGTATTGACATGAGTGGATGGAGGGACAAAGAAATGAAGAAAAAATGTTGGCATGGAGATGAAGAGGGACAGAGTATTGGGGATGGATCCAATGGACTTCTAAACAGGAAAATATATTAACTGGGGTGTTGCTAGTAGCATCATTGCTTTTCTAGGTGCAGCGCCCAGGCCGGTATCTGCACTTTGAGGTTTTATCCAGTGCTACTCTTGGGAAAGGGGGAATTAGAGGAGTTGCTGGTGCTCCGCTGTTGATCACACCACTATTAGAAAAACAAGAGCAAATGCAATATTTCGCCTAATATGGCCATAACAAGTTCTGCAACAACACCTTGCATAATGGCTTGCACAAGCAAACCAAAGACCTGGAGGCACTGCTTGTACCACAGTGAAAGGAGAGCAGGACAACTTTCTGGTCCTCCAGACATTGTAGGACTACCTTCCACCAGCTGCAGCCAGCAGAGGCAAAAGGCGGGGAATGATGGGGGACTATCTACCAGGAGGACTGCATATACTTTATGCCTATGCAAAGGCAGCACTGGATAAACCCCATTAGTACATTCATGACTGATGGAAAACTAGCATTATACTGGGCAATGTCACTACTCACCATCATTTGACCCAAACCCAAGCTATGGCTTCAATTCTTCCCATGATACGCAACCATCTCAGTATCATTGTTAGAATATCTGTACGACTAGCTACTAAAACTCTCAAGACACCCTTTCCAACAAGTATTAATATCCAGCAAATTTGCCACACGGCTGCCACAATGAATGTCACATGAGAATAATAAATATAGAATGACTGTATTCAAGGGATCCGATTTTAATTTAGTTTAATGTTTCCAGCATTACAAAGACTGAACAAATTCTTAGTTAATAGGACACAGCAGCAGCAACAACAAAAGGTGCTCTATTCTACAAGCACTAAGTCAATAATACATCTTCTTAATGCCAAAGCTACTTATAGGGTTCAGACGGGATTTATATCTAGGATACAAATACTTTACACCTATCACCTACATTAGCCATTTATTTATTTGGGACGTAGCTGGGTAATTTGGCAGACAATCCTACCAGCCAAAAGTGCTCCCTCTTTCCAAAATGCTACTTTACGAAAGGAAAGAGGAGAGCAACACGGGTGGATTTCCATTTCCGGGAGCTGGTTACTCATTTTACCGACCTGGGAAAGATGGAAGGCTGAGTCAACCATGAGCCTGCTACCTGGGATTGAACCCCAGGTCATGAGCACAGTTCTTGCTGTAGTACAGCAATTTAACCACTGCCAGGAGGCTCCTCAATGCCCATCAGCTGAAAATATTCAGCCAGAAGATACTTGGGACTCTGCTACCCAGGCTCCCAACAACAATGGATTCTTCTCAGTATATCCACAAACAGGAATTTGAACCGCTGCCGTGGGACCCTCAAAAACAAACAGAAGACTCCAGCAAAATGGCTCCTCGTGTCCTTGCCACAAGACAAAAAAGGAGCTACTAACTTTTTTTGCAGACCAATATAAGGGATATGCCAGAAGAAAAATAAAAAAGGAAAAAAAAAGGAAATAATCTAAAACAGGAGCAGGGGAGGAAGCTTCACCCTCATATCTCACAAGACTCCTGCATCCACTTCATCAGCGCCCAAAACCTATTACTGTGATGGAGATGGGGAGATGGATAGGGAGATATCTCTTTGGCTCTGGTTTTCAAATTCCAGTTGCTTCCTTTATTTCCTTACTCTTGAATCCAGGAGGAAACTAAACTAGACAAGTATGCAAGCAATTTCTGGGCTAGACAATTGCACACTTTGGGGAATTCCTGTCCCCCCCCCCAAACGTCAATATGAGCACATACATGAATGGGCTCCATGCACAGGAAGGCAAGAAGAGAAAATGTCTACAGCGCAGGAAAAAGGGCAAGGGATGACAGAATAGGGTGCCCTGATGGAAAAGAGGACTTTGGTATCTTTAGGAGTTGCAAAAAAGAGGAGATTTCAGCTTGTGTCCAACTCTAGGGGAGGTGCTCATATCTGTTTTCAAACCAAAGAGCCAGTGTTGTGCAAGCCTGCGGCCACGTGGCCAGCATGGTTGCACAGAACACTGTTTACCTTCCTGCTTTTTACGGTGGTACCTATTTATCTACTTGCATTGACATGCTTTCAAACTGCTAGGTTGGCATTTCAAAGAACAGTTTTGAAGGAAGAGCCTAGCCCAGGGGTCTGCAACCTTTAAGATATAAAGAGCCACTTGGACCCGTTTCCGACGGAAAAAAAACACCTGGGAGCCGCAAAACCATTGCAACATTTAAAACAAATATAACACTGCATATATTGTTTCTTACCTTAATGCTAACACTCTTCTGAACCTACTGTCTTCTCTGTGGACCCATGGCTGCTTATTTATATACAGTGGACCCTTGTATAACAAACAGTTTGTATAATATAAAATCTGTACAACATAAAATATTCTGGAGATAGGGGAAATTTGCTTAACATAATCACCTCTACAACATAAAAATGGGATCACTCTATTTTCAATGCAGTCCTATGGGAAATTTGTATAAAGGAAAATTTGCTGAACATAATTTCATTTGGAGCGAATTAATTCCTTTATACAAGGTACCACTGTATTTCTGCAGGGGGAGGCGTGTCGGGAGAAGACCAGAGCACCCCCACTAAATCAAAATGTCTGTGTGTGTGTGTGTGTGTGTGTGTGTGTGTGTGTGTGTGTGTGTGTGTGTGTGTGTGTGTGTGTGTGTGTAAATCACCAACATTGCAATCTACAGAAACAAGTGGCTCCAGATTCCCTCGCTCTTCCTTTCTCCCTTTCCTTGCACTCAGCGTGAGGCACAGAGGGGGCCCTCTGGATCTTGGGGTAGCAGCAGCACCACTTCCATCTGCCACAGGCAAGGAGGGTGGGGTGGAAGGCTCGTGGGCTTTGTAGTCCCACCGCCCCTGGAGCCCCCCCCCTGAGCAGGACCATGAGAGTGGAGCATGGGGGCTTCTTTGTGAGTGGGTGGATGGGGGTGGGGTGTGGGCGCTGCTGCCCCCGCTCCAAAGGAAGGGCCCCGCCAAGGGCGCATCTTGTGGCAGGGAGTTCCACTCGCCCTCGCCGCCGCCCCAGAAGTCCTCACCTCGCCCCACCCGTCCTTAGCGGGTCCATCCGGAAGTGGATGCCGTGGACGTCGATGTGGGCCTCCCCGCCAGCGTTCACGGCCCAGACCACGTTGTCGGCCAGGCCGGCCCCTCGGGGCACCCCGTGAGGGGGATGAGCCAGCAGCAGCAGCAGCGCCAGCAGGCACCAACCCAGAGCCGAGCCGCCGGAGCCGTCCAGCAGCAGCAGCAGCAGCGCTCCCGAAGCCGCCGCCGCCATCTTGGGGGTTCCTTCCCGGCGCCTCGCCGTGGTCCCACCCCACCGCCGCCGCCGCCGCCGCTCCTCTTGCTGCTGGTGGTGCGGCGGCTGCTCTTCTTGCTCGCCCGGGACCTCCGGGGGTGCCGTCTGCGGCTGCTGCTGCTTTCCCGTCCTCCCTTCCAGGAGGGACAGCCATGGCGCCGGCTTCTCCCGCTCCCACGCCCTCGGTGGGCAGACGCACTCGGCGGGCGGCAGCAGCAGCTCCTCGGTGGAGCCCATCGCGGCCGCTCCGCCGGCCACGGCCCACGGGTGGGTGGGGGTGGGGTCAGGGTTCCTTCCTGGCATCCATCCCGCCCGCCAGCCATGCTCTCTCAGGCCAACGCCTCAGCCGCGAGGGGGCACCCGAACCCACTCGGTTGGCTCACCACCTCACCGGCCAATCGCCGCGCCGCTCCCAGGCCCCGCGCCTCCCTGTTGAACATTTGCATGCCGGCCAGCCGGCCAGCCCGCCACCTCCCGAGCCGCGGCAAAGGTTCCAAAGGAAGAGCGCTGGGTTAGCCTAGCCCAAATATATTGCAGAATAAATACCTACCAATTTGACCTGGGAGGAACTTTCTCTCCTCACAAACGCCACGGGAAGCGGAACGGCTCTTGGTTTCTGCTGTTTCTATTCTACTTCCACATTTCTCATTCCCCAGTAGCTGTGCCATAATCTGTAGCCTACATGTCGAAGGGCTACCCTACTGACTATAATGGTACCTTTCAGGAGTAAGTAGGCTGGGGGTTAGGGCTGGAATTAATGCTTCTTTCTACAAGAAGCTAAACCTCAGGACAGAAATATTTCTGTCATTTTCTGGGTAATTTCAAGTAACACTTGGAGACAAAATGACAGCCAGAAGAAAAGTCAGCCTAGGAAGAATAAGAGCTTGAAAAGCAAAATGATGGCTGATAACCATCTTTGCTTTCTGTCAAGCAGATAAGTGTAGGTGTGGAGTTGATGATTAATCGTTGACTACGCCCATCGTTAACAACTGGCTTTGAGTTTGCATTAATTTATCAGCAAAAGAAAGTACATTATCTCATCAATATATTCAGATTAGTAACAAATCATTTGCCACTTATCTGATTTAAATAACATTAACTTAATGACATTTTTAAGAACAGGGACAAAGTATTTTTTAATTCCTAAAGGAAATGAAACACTTTCTTGGAATAAAGCTGTCCAGTGTATCTTGATGATACACCCAGTTGTTGCCCACATGATTCTCCCAATTTCCTGCTGTAGTTCAAAAATACGACTTATCCAACATCAGCAAGGCACCTGAGATGGTTACCGATAATTTATCTGTACAGGAAAAGTGCATAAGACTAAACTATCTCCTGAAATCTATGCATTCACTTCTCATCTACATAGAGAGTTCACTGCTTGTGTTTCACCTTTAACATTCATACCTGTTTAGCTAATTAGAAAATACATCCTTAAAGCAAGGTGCATTCAAGACTTAGGGGCCCTGAACAAAGGTTTTGTTTTGTTTTGTTTTGTTTTGTTTTGTTTCTTGTTGTTTAAAAAGCTGCTGCCCTTTTCAAGTCTATTTAAATTAACTGAACAGCACATGTAGCACAATATAAATAAAAATAAATAAAGAGAAATTCATCCTCTTATGGCAAGGTTTTGTGTTTGTCTTTTTATAAAGCAGCTTGTATGCTCAGTCCATACATTCTTGTCCCAGCTAACACAGAATTTTTATTTATATACAGTATTTTAAATATTTAGGTTTTGTATATCATTACTGGAATCATTTTTACATGGCAGACCGGGATTCTGGAGACATGGGTTCAAATCCCCATTCAGCAGTGGAAAACCAGTGGAGTGTAGCAATGTTGAACCACTCCATGACCATCACATATATATCCTGAGGATGCTATTAGGGTAGCTTTAAGTCAGCATATAACAGTACTACCTTAGTACACTGTTCCAGTGGCTACAGAGGTTTAGACTTAGTGCAACAGTGCTCTTCAGTCTAGTTCTGGTTGCACAAGCCATTTGGCAACCTATTATACAACTACATCCACCACAGTATAACCCAGACAACTACACTAGTAAGGGTTTTCACTCCAGTTCTCATTCTGTTTGAGTTAGGCCTGATGTCCCACTTTTTAAAAATTACCAGTAAGTCATTTCTAGAAGAATTATCAACAAAAGTGGAAAATCACCAATACATCACAAAATAATCTAAAATCACATATGTCAAAGCAGGGATGGATTAGAGCTAAATCAAATTGATTTAAATCATGATTTAAATTTTAATACATCATTTTTTCAAAATTGAAATTGTGAGTTAAACCAATTTGGTATAAGAAAATTTGTTGGTTTTTTTCATTCTACCCTGTATTAAAGCAACTGAGGGCAGCATGACATTGAAAAAGGCTTAAGGAATTATCTGCAAATGATATGTTGCTTGAAGACAAAAAAGAGTCAAGTTGGTGGACGCCCACAGGAAAATAATTCTCTGCCGATCTATTGCTTGGCCGTGAAGCTCACCAGATAGAAGACTTAGGGCCCCAGTAAGTATACAGTAGGACCCCCATATCCACTGATTCATTATCCACTGATTCAGTTATCCACGATTGGCAGAGGAAAAATAAATAAATAATTCAGCAGCCACGAAGCAAGCTACTGTCACAAACAGCAGCTGTAAAGCAAGCTAATGTTGCAAAACAGCACCTGTAAAGCAAGTTACTACCGTATCACAAAACAGCAGTTTGGGGGACATTTTGGCGTTCTCTCTTATCCATGGTTTTCATTATCCACGGGAAGGCTTGGAAACAATCCCCAGCGGATACTGGGGTCCTACTGTATCTCATTTTAACTAACCTCACAAGGTTACCCTAAGGAAAAAAAATCTCGAGGATGACCAGGGACCTTCAGCTAGCTCTTGGAAAAAAGGCAGACTTCATGATGCAACAGAATCACCTCTATTTATAACACCCAGGTTTTAATACTGCCAATATGGCAACATGAATAACACGAGTCATGAAATGCAGGGAAACAGTGAACGGATAGATAGATGCAAGTCACCAATTCAAGTTGATACAAATAATCAGTACATACATATGTCTGGCGATTCATCAGAGCCGTCTGGACAATCCTTCTCTCCATCACACCTCCAGCCCTTGGAGATGCATGTGATCTGATCTTTACATGCAAACTGTTTGGGGCTACAGGTCTTCGGTGCTAGACAAAAGAAAAAGGAGAAAATAGAAGGGTTAGAGAGAAAAAGAACAAGGTCGGTTCCACCCCACCCCACGCCCAAGTTATAGCTAAAAATAAAATTCTAAAGGCTACCTAGTTGAAAAGCCAAAAATTGTGCTGGCCACAGCAGTAACTTCATTCATGTTTATGATACTTCAGGAAAGAGCAGGATTAAAACACAAGGTATTACGGTAATTAAAGCTTGCTGACAGCCAAAATCTAGAAAGCGAAACAATTTTTAAAGAGCATTTAGCTTGATTAATTTATCTCTTGGGAGCCCACAGCATTTTCAAATTTTATTTACATGCCAGGCACAAAAGACAAAAACAAAACAAAACCCCATTTGAGAACCAAGTGGAAAAATTTTACGCAAGAAAATGCAGTGACTCAATGTTGGACAGAACAATCGGTATTCTGATTAACTGATTAGAATCATGGAAGCATATTGCAAGACAAAGGCTAAAATCCTGCAGTTGAAAGTTAGGCCGTGTAAGGTGGTCTAAAGTGCACAACATAATTGCATCCAACATAATAACAGTTGACCTTCTCTATGAAACTGAGCCCAGTTCAAAATCCACATCCATATCTGTTGAAAACTGAATTGAAGATTTCAGAGTTCCTTCAAATTTATACACTCCTACCTCCCATGCATGCAAATACACTCAGGCCTGGCATATACAGACATGACTGCACAATGCAACTACCAAAGGGAAAAGCTCATGATATAATTACACACCTCTGCATAGAAGCTGTGAGAGAGAAAGCCCATCTTTCAAATCTCTCCTCTAGCACAAACTTTCTAGGTGACTATATCCTGAAATCTTATAATCAAATTATTGCCCTCCTCCTACCATCAAACCATAGGACGACTACACATCCTTCTTTAGTAACTGGTTCAAGGAGCCTATCTTTCACTCATATTTTTTAGCGCTCAGACTTCTGCTCCTGGCGTACCAGTTGTGGCTCATATAGGACTATATATCCCCAGTCCTGGCACACCTGCACTGGTTGCCTGTATGCTCCTTTGCCAAACTTAAGGTATTAATTTTAACACACAAGGCTCTTAACTATCTGGGACCTTACTACTTGTCCAAATCTATGAAAAGCATTGCCAGTTGAGGTACACCAGACCCCTTTCTTTCTAGCATTTAGGAAGTCAATCAAAACTCATTGTCTATTATACTGGTTGTTTTTAATTTGCATTTTGATTGCTGTTGGTGATGGGTTGTGTTATTTCCTTTCAATTAAGATAAAATGAAATGGAAAGAAAGAAAGAAAGAAAGAAAGAAAGAAAGAAAGAAAGAAAGAAAGAAAGAAAGAAAGAAAGAAAGAAAGAAAGAAAGAAAGAAAGAAAGAAAGGGCCATGATAGAGTCCAACCCTGTCCAATCTACACATTTCCCCTGCTGCAAGGCTGCAACTGTATTTTTGCTTTAGCTTTATAAGTTGCATTTTATGCCGACAGAAGTGTAACCATGATCTCAGTCCTCAGTTTTTCTGGCTTGCACACTTCTCCCAATTGAGACAGGTCTGAGGAGCATTAAGAGTGATAACAGCCTCCACTCAAGTGGTGAATGCCAGCTAGATGTGGGAATCCCTCAGATCAAATGCTGCCCTTGGCATATTATTAGGCATCACCCCCTGGCCACCTTTTTTTTGTAGTGGTTGCCACAGAGGAGGCAAGGGAGGGGGGCAGAATAGCAGAGACTCAGACACTTAAGGTCAGAGGCCAAACCACAGAAAAGTGACCAGAACAGTCTAGTTCACCCAGAAATGTGTTCCTCCAACCCTATTGTTTTTAGGCCTAAGACATCATCCATATCCTTCCTGTTAAGTCTCTCTCTTGTTCTCCTTTCAACAGATGGACCATGAACCAGCTGGTACTACTAACGCAATAATAACAAAGATAGCAGCAGGTCCATGCATAGGCTCAGAGGCCAAACACAGGGAGCCATGATTAGAACAGCTCAGAATTCTTCAAAAAGACACTCCTCCAGCTGTGCTCCGTGATCAGGTCTGCATATTCACATGCACATCATCACATGCTTCTATATGTGATGGTCCCTCCCACACATACACCTCCCCTTTTCCAGGGTAAGGGGCCTGGCAGTGATGACCAGATTATTCCAGGCAAGAGAAACCCAGCAAGCCAATTAGTCCTTGCAAAACAAAGGGCAAGATAAATGTGCAGTGGTGCAGAGGGAGCAAGGGAGAGAAACAAGCAAAGAAGGAAAGAGAGAAAGAGACAGAAAGATGGGAGGAGAAGAACGGAATGAATGGATACATAAAAGCTCTAAGAGTTTACATACACAGCAGATCTAATGTGAGTACAAAAAAAGCCACACTAATTATGAGCAGATTCTCCCCTGGTATACGTATATGAACATGTGTGTGTCAGTAGTTGAATTAATATTCATTTGGCATTTAGTGTCTTCAAACACTGATTAGCTAGCACTGGACAGAATCCAACTGGTTTGAAGGTTCTATTGTGTCAACACCATATCTCAATCAACACGCTATATATACATGGGGGGTTGCACAACTATATATTCTAACAATGGAATAAAATTGACAGGAGTGCATTTATAGCCAATCATGTACCTTGCCAGAGTTTTATCCAGTGGTTTTTAAATTTACTGTTCAGAGTGAGCTACATATCAAATACTGGGAAAGAATTAATTACTATATATATATATATATTCTTCAAACTGCAGCATGCAGAAAAATGAAGCTGTTGAATTTGATCACTGCCAATAGAAAATGATCCTTTCAGAGCCCCATCTTAGATTCTAGAACTCAAGCCACTGTGAATCAGAAGAAGAACAGCAAGTAAGAGGATGTACGCCTTTGGACTCTTCTCACAAATACCACCGGGGGTGGTGGTCTCGTGGAAGTAGCAAGGCCTGTTCTATAGGTGTGCTTTGCACTCCAAAATAAATCATACATTTTGGTAATACTGTAAAGATGCAGAGCTAAGAAACTTGGGGGAGGGAACAGATCACAAGACCCTACAAAGCAAGGCACCCCTGACTCATTCCCATCTACATCACTAGTTCCTGCCCTGACATTGCCACACTACCATCGGAATTTAAGATTTTTTTGTTCAAAATGTACATTAAAAAGGAGAAACAGAATTCTATTATAAAGAAGATTATACTGAATCTCAACATATAATTATGACATCAAAGGACCTCTCTCTAGCCAAGACGAAGTAATATTACACTGTTGAGAGTATGAAATTGAATGGCTGCTAATTTGAGGTTTAAGAGTTTGGTTCAAGCATTGGTATACATCTGGTCTAAGTAATTACAGGTTTAATGAATTATTATTACTCTTTTTGTTAAAAACAAGGTGACTATAAAATGTATACGTCTGAGTCCGGAAGAGAAGGAGGGGCCTGCTTATCAGTCAGTTCTGGCAGCCCAACTTTAAGGGAGTCTAAGTCCATCAGTCTCAGTTACCTAGTCTTCCTTGATCTGGGCAAGAGTGCATTTAAAACTGGCCAGGCCTGGTATTACCAATCAGAGAGGATGTTGTTAAGAAGGGATGGGACAGGGAAAGCTGTAAAGGAGGATATACTGGCAGGACCCGTGACCTGTTCTTGCCATAGAAAGAACTTCAGACTAGCCAGAGAAAGAACTCAAACAGTGAGTGAGTGAATACCAACTAAAACTCCTATAACAAGGTCCCAATGGAAACTGACTTGCCATGGAGATTACCACAGAGAACAGCATAGAAATATTAGGGAGCCAGTCCTTAGAGGAGGAATCCTTCCTGAATGAAAAGTGGATTAAGCCAGGAGTAGGTCACAGCTGCTAGACCAGTGTTCCTGAGCCCCAGGAAGCTCCAGTGGGAGGGGTCTGGGATTTAAAGGAAGTACTTAGGAGAAGGCTCTATCCTAGAACAATGATGATGAACCTTTTAGAGACTGAGTGCCCAAACTGCAATTCAAAACCCACTAATTTTTTGCAAACTGCCAATACAGCCATTTAACCAGAATACAGGTGGCTGTGAAGGGGCATCTCTGTTGGGTGCCCACAGAAAAGACTCACAGGGCCACCTTTGGCACCCGGGCCATAGGCTCGCCAACACTGTCCTAGGATATGGCAGAATTGTTGTGAGTAAGAACTCTAACATGCAGTCCATGAATGCAGTAAATTTTTCCATGAAACTCATATGCCCGTCCTTTGCAGCAGGGTATCCATCCATGCCTCAGACACCATTAATCTTCTGGGGCAATTAGCAATGCTAATAACATGGAAGCACCGAAGGCATTCCCCGCTCAGCGCTCTGTTTGTCTTGGGGCAGACACTGCACTCAGTCTCATTCATCCTCTCCTGAGATTTTTACCAGAGGAATGGAGAGAGAGAGAGAGAGAGAGAGCACTGTGATGGGGACTGTGAATCGTTCTCTGCTTAAGAGAAGACCGCACAGAGCCATTCTGACTCAATCCACAAGAAGCATCAGTCCCAAGGGATGCCGCCTACCCACCTCAAGAGAACGATGCCCTCAATATAAAAACTGTTGCCCATTCCTGCTGTAAAGGAACATCTGATGTAATTATTTTTGCATGGAACAGTTCCTCTGTGCAAACACAGCACATGTTTGGCTAAACAGTGTCTTTCAGAAGGTGGCCCATCCCTTCCCAGCAGCCTCCATTTCAAAAACAGGTAGACGTCTGTTGTGTATAAATACGGTGGTCTATGGATTTGAAATCCATGAGTTGTTTCTAGGGAAATAAGTAAACAGTATGCACACCCCAACAGGAATGTTTTCATCTACTCCTGTTTTTTTCCATGTAGGATCCTAGATGCTAGCAAAGTAACAATGGAATAATAAGTCTTACAAATACAAAATTCACAAGGACATCCTCAAGGATTCTGCTGGAGGTGTGGGTGAGAAGACAGTGGGCCAAGAGAGCCACCACCTCATTACCCAAGGGAAGGGGCAAACCCACCACCCTATCAGTCTCTGAATTGCTGAAGAACACACTCTTCCAATACAGAGAACCAGAAGAGATGTTAGACCAGTAGTGGCCAAACTTCGGCCCTCTAGATGTGTTGGACCACAACTCCCAGTATTCCAAGCCTGTATTGCCAATGACAAAGGACTGTGGGAGTTGTGGTCCAAAACTTCTGGAGGGCCGAAGTTTGGCCACCACTGTGCTAGACACTCCCCATCCCAGTCAACAGACCAGAAGCAAAAAAGAAGGGAAAGAGTGAGAAAACCATAAATACTTTGGGAGCAAGTTAGAAGGTTTTTGAGCAGTGTGTGTGACAGGCTGTAGAGGTGGGAAGAAAACTAGGACAGAATAACATCACATATTGTCATTATTGTTGTCTTAAAATTGCATCAAGTCACCAAGTAGTCCAGCCCATATCAAGGAGGCACAGAGGGGGGTCAAATTCCTGACCTTTGGCCCTGCAGCCAGATACCTAACTAATAAGTTCTCCAGAAATGAATTAAACACTGGATGTAGATCAGTGATTCTCAACCTGTGGGTCCTCAGATGTTCCTGGATTGCAACTCCCAGAAGCCTCCAGCACTCACTGTGCTGGAAGGGGTTTCTGGGACTTGCAGTCCAGGAACATCTAGGGACCCACAGTTTGAGAACCACTGATGTAGATGCTTCAAAAATATGAGTGAATGCTGCTTTCAGTGGCCATTTCCGCTCAAGGTTTTTCCTAAGGCACCAATATTCTACACAAGGCATCCTGAAAAGACAGTATTTAAGACCACACAGGGCCTTTTTTGTACTATCAAACAAATGCACATCTCAGTCATCCTTGTGGAAGACTCAAAAGCTTATTCCACAATAAACCTGCCATACACTGGCACCATCATAATCTTTCTGGTGTTTAATCTACCAGACTAATGTGGCTTTCTATTACCTCTGGAAAGCATTCCATCTGATCAGAAAAGATACAGCCAATGAGCCAACTATGGGATATATGCTCCTATGAAGTGGGAAATGGACTGCACAAGTCAAAGAAATACAAAATGGCAGGACAGTGAGAGAGGAGGCAATTACAGTGTGGCTGCTGTTCAAGACAGCAAAAATACTGCTGATTGGTCTTCTCCATATTCACACTTTGGATGTATCTCTCTAAAGACTGACATCATGCCCCATTTAGTCAATAAAGAGTAAGTTTTGACAACCCTCTTGTCACATCCCCCTAAGTTTACCAGAACATGTGGTCCTCTAGAATAGATGTCATTGGACTGAGGTTACCATGATCCCTTGCCATTAGTTATGGGCTTAGGGCAGGCATATCCAAACTTTGGCCCTCCTGTTGTTTTGGACAGCATCTCCCACAGTCCTTTGCCATTGGCAATTTAAGCTTAGAGTTCAGAAAGGTGTGGTCCAAAGCATCAGGAGGGCCAAAGTTTGGACATGCCTGGCTTAGGGGCACAGCAATCCAATAAAATCTATAGGGCCATATGCTCCCCATTTAGATGGTCTCCATTTGTGGGCCAAGACCAGGGCTACTGCACAAGTGGGGTGGGGGAGACCACCCTCTGAGGAAATAATTACTTTTAAATTGAGCAAGGTACCTTATCCAAACCAATTGTGGTCTTTTTCCAAATACAAAATTATTGTAGCTCAACCGCTCTGAAGTTACAGCTTGCCTTTAACATGAGCAAAGCCTCCAGGTGGAAGTGCGCATACATGGACCAAGCACAAGAAATGATTAACAATTGTATATTATAATGCCCATTTCTTTATTTTTTTAAAGTAATAGTTTGAAGATAATATTCATTAATATTTATACAGAGCTTTTCCAGATAAACCACTTGCTATTCAAATTGCTTGTACGTCAGAAAGGAGACCTTAAGACAGGCTGTTTTGAAAATTAAACAATAAATGAAACAGATAAAGTATATCTAGATGAAAGAAGGTACCGTAAGGTGATGAAAAGAGCTGGCAGAAGCAATGCACCCAACTATATCCAACATTAAAAATGCTCAAAAGCCTACCATAATTTTACGCCAGCATGACTCATGTAATTTAGTGTCCCTCAGGTAACATCTATGATGATTTCCTAATTCATAGCAATTTGCTTCCAAAAGTTACACTCCCAGTTATAATTAATAGGATTTGGGCCTTAAAGAAGCATACACAATTTTAACTGAGAATGACTATCACAACGAGCAGCAAGTGGTGGTAATGGAAACACCCTATCAAGGTATCGATGAAATCTTACCCACTCCAGATGCTCCTATTTAGACCAAGAGGGCAGGAAGTTCCCGATGGCTCCAAGGGACGCTCTCTATGCTTCCTATCCTTGGGTAACCCAGGTGTTCTTAGACTGCAACTCCCAGAAATCCCAGGCCAGCACAATTGGCGGTGAAGGCTTCTGGGAATTGCAATCCAAGACCACATGGGTAACCCTAGGTTGGGAACCACTGCTCTAGTTCATTCTTTCAGGTTAAAATAAAACTTTTCAGTCATATTCTTCCTCTTGGATGAGCTCAGGAAACTTCTGTGCACTTTTTGCATCTGGGGTGATTTTCACATATTATCTGCAGAAATATTTTTTGGACAAATGAGATGTATTTTGCACTTCAATAGATCACAAGGTTCCCGCCACCACCTCTTAGTGCTGTTGCCAATACCAAAAAAAATCCCTGGTCTTTTCCCTCTGGGGGAAGGATCCATGCTCTTGTCATGGTTTACAATTATTTTCCATAGGCTGTCTTCCATCTGTCTTTCTTCATATAGCACAAGAACCCTTGCAGACATCTGTGATATATTTTCCCTTTGCACACAGATGTCTGCACAATTTTAATCTAAAATTCCTTGATTCCTCTTCTCCTCATTCTGGTTCTATGAAAAGACAAATCTGCAGAGCTAAGGCAAGTTTTCAATGCGCTTCAAATGATGACCTCAAATGATTTGGCCATCAGCTTGACTAGGACAGCCATCTCAAGCGGTGTAGCAACTACCATCCCCCAGTCTGCACTGTCTGAGCCACCACCAATATAAACAGGCCACTTCTTATTCCTGTCCATTACAACACTTATTTGGAAAGAGTGCCCCATCTGGACGCCACATGCAGGGCTGTGGAGACGGAGACAGAGTCGAAGAGTCGGAGTCGGAGTCGGCAAACAATGCACCGACTCCGACTCCTACTAAGCCTATAACTACATTTCAAGATTAATATAAACCATTTCTAGGTTTTACAAATTTTGTTTTTGGTTCATATAGATAAGCTTTGTTTTTGTTCTAAAACAACCAAATAATGTGGTTTGTATTTTTGAACTGGTAAAGTTCCTGTTCCTGATGTTTATGCCTGCGGTTACTATCCAGCCACTTGATTAATTAATAAAAAAATTTAATAAAACTTTGTTGTTTTCATTGTGTTTGTCTTTTGCTTAAACTGTTCAATACAGTAGACTGTTGGCTTCCCAGCCAGTAGTCCTGCGATAATGACATGGATGTTGCCTTTCTTTCCTTCAAGGAATGTATAAAATACATTCACATATTAATACAGAGGAGTCGGAGTCGGAGTCGGAAGTACAAAAAAACTTAGCAATCGGAGTCGGAGTCGGAACATTTATCTACCGACTCCACAGCCCTGGCCACACGGACCCTAGCTTCTTCAATGTGGAGGTCTCCAGAGGTGTTTCTAAGCCCGCTGTGTCGAATCGAGTTGCCTTGCTTATTCATGCCCCCACACAAATACATGACATCTGGGTGGGGGAGGAGATACTTAGGCAGGATTCGCCTGCATATCTATGTACCTATCACCTATTGACTCTACACACTTATTTATTTATTTATTTATTTATTTATTTATTTATTTATTTATTTATTGTCTTTATATCACCCATCTTCCCGTAGGAACTCTGGGCATTCACAGCACTAACACAAAATACAGTCAACTAGGCAAACACAACAAGTAGTACAAAAGACAAACAATTTTAAAATAACAACCTTGGCAAGAGCTGCAGGATGGCAGAAACTGCAGATTGGCAAGTGATGCTGGCAGATGGCGGGGGGGACTAAACAAGGTCACCAAAGGCCTCCAGGAAGAGAAAGGTCTTTAAAGCCCTCTGGAAGGCCGGCAGGGACTCTGCAAGGCACACATAGCTAGGAAGATGGTTCCAGAGAGTGGGGCCCCCCACAGAGAAGGCCCGGTTCTGGATCAAGGTTTTCCGGGCCTCTCTGGGCGTGGCCACCTGAAGCAAGTGCGCCCGCGATGTCCTCATTGGACGGGCCGAAGTTGACCGCTGGGTGATTCGCTCTGCCAGGTAATCAGGTCCCAGGCCATGGAGGGTTTTATAAACTAAAACCAGGACCTTGAATCTAATCCGAGATGCAACGGGAAGCCAATGCAGGCGGGCCAGAACTGGGGTGATGTGGTCATAACGACGCACACCCGCCACCAGTCTGGCCGCCGCATTTTGCACCCGCTGCAAATGTCAGAGGAGATTCAAGGGCAACCCCATGTAGAGCGTGTTGCAATAATCTATCCTTGAGATCACCAGCGCTTGCACAACAGTTCTCAGGGAGTCCCCATCCAGGTATGGGCGAATCTGGGTGATTTGACAAAGATGGAAAAAAGTGGTTCTGCACACGGCCGCCACCTGGGCCTCAATGGTGAGGGCCGAGTCCAGGACCATGCCCAGATTCCGAACACTGTCCGCCAGCTGGAGGGAAACTCCTTCCATGCTGGGGAGAGGGCTCCGTAGCTGGATGGGGAGCTCCCAAAGAATATCACCTCAGTCTTCTCGGGGTTGGGTTTGAGTCTGGTAGCCTTGGTCCATGCCATGACCGCCTCCAGGCACTGGTCGAGGGTTTGGACAGCTTCAACTGCAGAGGTGGAAAAGGAGAGATAGAGTTGCGTGTCATCAGCGTACCGATGGCAGCAGACTCCAAATCTCCTAATGACCCCTGCCAGCGGCCTCACGTAAATGTTGAACAGCATGGGGGATAGAGACGAGCCCTGCCAGGACCCTGCGGAACCCCACAAGGGAGTGTCCACGGAGCCAACAACTCGCCCCCATGCTGCACATACTGGGGACGGCACTCCAAGAAGGACCGGAGCCAACTGCGAACAGTGCCCCCGATACCCACCTCGGTGAGCCGGTCCAGTAAGATACCGTGGTTGACGGTATCGAAGGCCGCTGACAAATCCAGGAGAACCAACAGGGTAGAGCAACCCTGTCGCCCCCCCCCCCCCGGATGAGGTCATCTTGCAGCGCAACCAAAGCTGTCTCAGTCCCCCGGCCCGGCCTGAAGCCAGATTGGCATGGGTCAAGGAGCTGTTGTTCCTCCAAGAAAGACTGAAGTCGGATCGCGGCCACCCTCTTGATGACCTTGCCCATAAAGGGAACGTTGGCAATCGGACAATAATTGGCCAAATTGTCCGATGCTATGCCTGGTTTTTTGAGGATGGGCTTTACCACAATCTCCTTCAGGCGAGAGGGAAAAAACCCCTCCCCGAAGGAGGCTGTGGCGATGGCAGACGCCCAATCTGGCATGCTCCCTCCGGCAGCTTTTATGAGCCAAACAGGGCAAGGATCAAAGGGGTTGGACACGGGCCAACAATGGGCGATAGCCCTGGAGGCCTCCGAAGAGGAAACAGGCCCAAACTCAACCATGCGAGGAGAGCAAGGGGGTGGGTATGCCTCAGTGTAAGATTTATCATGCATTTGCTATGAAGCTAAGGTGGAGCAGGATGAACTGTGTATACCTCTGTCTGTGCAATTTCTCTGCCCAGGGTCACTCTCTCAGGATCCCCAAGAACTGTGCTACTCTCCGTGTCCACAGGCTGTGTTATTCTCATTTACAGAGAGCTCAGCAAGCCACTCCAGTATTCCTGCCAAGAAAACTCCATGGACATGGAGTCACAAAGAGTCGGTCACAACTGCAACGACAGAACACACACACAGGGTACTTACTGGAGTTTCAGCAAGACCAGCTGTTCCAGGCAAGTTCACTGCTCTTCCTCTCCTACAGCCCCTTGTTTTCTTCTCCACCACTATTCCAGCTCCACTTTCCTTTCTGAGCCACCTTTCCATCCCTCTAACTTTCCCTCCTTTTCTCCTCTCCTTCCTCGTCCCAGCTTTCAAAAAGGCAGCACCCTGCTCTCTTTAATTAATCAACCTCCTGACCAATATAGCCAGTTATTAAACACCAATTGAACTTAGGGGACAGTGGATACAAGGTGCTTCCACTCTTTCACCATTTCCCATGCTCTACACCTGCAAGGGAACAAGCAATTTCCTTCCTCCATGTGTACAGGGCTCCCAAGCAACATTCCCTCTATGCCACGCGGGCACCTCCAGCTGGCTCAAGGGTCCTGCTCATTTGCTTCCGGTGGTGACTGGAATCCCATGCACAGGGGGCAGGGCCACCGCACAACATCCTGGAGAATTAGAGGGACTGTTGTTCCTGAGCAACTTTTTGATCAAACTGAGAGATGCCACTTCCCTTATATATAATCCAAGCAGCATGGATGGATGGGTGGGTGAAGACAGGCAGGCAGGCGGGCAGGCGGATGGACAGACAAAAAGACAATTTGGGAAAATTGCTTCAAATCGCTACAACTGATGCAACGTCACAGCCAAAATGGCCACTTTCCTCTGGGAGGTCTTGCACAAAAAGTAACTTTACCAAAATCTGCCTGGCAGAACTCTTAAACACAGTTGGCAGTGGAAACTAAATAGAATATCTGTACTCAAAGACTATGTTTCCAGTGAACAAGAAGTTGTGGACAAACAGCAGCGGAAATTCCAGAGGTCTGTGGCTAACAACAGAATGCTGGCTAGGCAGCCAGCCATAAACCTTTGGAAACTCACAAGTTCTCCTTTTGCTCAGCCTTCCACTACATCAGAAGCCTTCCTATATTCCAGTGTAAGATCGTGCATCTCAATACTCACAGAGCAGACAACACAACTGTCTGCAGTGAGGGCTGAATCCTCCCCTTTCCCTGAAAGACAGGAAGGGAATCAAGTGTACATACATCTCTCTCTCTCTCTCTCTCTCTCTCTCTCTCTCTCTCTCACACACACACACACACACACACACACACACACACACACACACACACACACACACACACACACACACACACACACACACACACACACACACACGGGGCCCTTCCAGAAAGCACGTGTGCCTTTTAGAACATTCATAAGCCTACTTGGTAAGCAAGGCATTAATTCACACCATGACTTCTGCTGCTAAAGGTCGATATTTTTCAAGGAAGACATTCTCCGCGATGCAGCTGCTATCTACTAATTGCTGCCCATTTCCTATGCCTCAGAGGTTTTGTCCAATCGCACACACGTGCAAAATTAATAGCCAAGGGAAAGCCAAAAAGTCAATGTTATTAGCACAGACTGACAGAGGGGGGTGTAGGGTGTAGGACTAGGGGGCACTGGGTTGCAGGATTACAGTAAAATGCATTTCCACCCACCCACCCATCTCTGCAAAAGGTATGGCATTATCCCAGTCACAGATGGATTCTGAATGCGTCACAAAAGGTTTTGCTTGGCAGCGATCATGCTGCTTTGATGTCTGACCTAGAATACTGAAACAGAGGAGGCCAGTTTCTTTAGGTAATTCATTCATCATGTTGCAGGGAGGGGGGCAGTTGTTTTGGAGGAAACAACCAAGTCTAGAAAATCTGCCTTCTGAATTAAAGCACTGTCCAACTTCAGCCTGAGTCCTCTCATCCTAAAAGCCAGCCCCAATGGGCGCAGAGCAACTCCCTTCTTAATTTTATGGCCTTAGGATGTTGATGAAATCAGGTCCCAAGGCTTTCAAGTACTAGTTTAAGTAAGATTCCTCATCCCCCCCCCAAAAAAAAAAGGCTTCAGCGAATAACCCTGGCTGTACTGATGTCAGGATTTTGATCCAGCGCCTACAGTGTACCCAGCAGCTGCAGATCAGCTCCAAAGAGTTATACTGCTAGCAAAGCTCTGGCTTATCTGCTATTATAATTGGATATTCTTGTTAAACCATCCCTATGGCTGACCCCTGGGACCTGCCACTCAGACACAAAAGGCATTCCACTTCCCTCACCCTGGCTTTCTCCGCTCAGGG
This sequence comes from Phrynocephalus forsythii, assembly GCA_029282475.1. NCBI lineage: Eukaryota > Metazoa > Chordata > Lepidosauria > Squamata > Agamidae > Phrynocephalus > Phrynocephalus forsythii. The sequence continues at coordinate 26,953,815 of JAPFRF010000011.1, read as the reverse complement.
AGCCTTCTCATCCCCCCCCCCAATTAATCTCGCCCCAAACGAGCCTGTCAAAATGCCTTTCGAGAAACCCAACCCTGGTCTTGGATTTACAGAGTCTGTCACAGCCACGATATCCTCCAAGGCCTGGAAATTGACGAAGCATGACCTCCCTCTGAACAACACCACAGGGACTGGCCTCCAGCAGCCACGGCGGCGGCAACAACAGCACACCCGCCGCCTGCCTCATAACTTTTAAAGGCGGTCGTTATTTCCTCTCTCTTGACGAATCTCAGAAGTTGTGTGGTTACTCGGTATACTACATAAGACCACAGAAAGCTGCTTAACACCAGGTCATGGAATATTTGTCTGTCTAGCCCATGTCTGGGCTACTGACTGACAAAGCTCTCCCACAAGCCCAGGCATCATCCTGCACCCTCTTTTTGAACTGGAGAGGCCAGTCACAGGAGGTACACCACTCTCCGTGTTGAAACTTTGTACTGAATCACAGTTCCTCTGTACTAGTGGTTCCAAACATTGAGTAACCCAAATGTGCCTGGTCTACGTCTGCACAGCTACTGGTGAAGGCTTATGGGATTTGCTGTCCAAGAACACCTGGGTTACCCAAGACTGGGAACCACTGCCCTACACCAATGGTTCCCAACCTTGGGTTCCCAGATGTTTGTGGACTAAAACTCTCAAAAGCCTTTACCACTAGCTGTGCTGTCTAGGATTTCTAAGAATTATGGTCCAAGAACCACTGAAGGTTTAGAACCAAGGTTCTATAACCACCTCCGTCTCCTGCTTCCTGATACTGTCAGACTGTGATTCCAGTACCTCTAACCAGCTCAACCAGTGGCAAGGAATGCTGGGAGTGACTGTCCAGTGGCATTTCCAGTGACGAGAATGAAACACCAAGCAAGGCCTTTGCAAAAGGACCTAAAAATCAAAGACACCAAGCTTTGCCGTCATAGTTGGGCGTCCTCCCCAGGGAAGTCCCACCTGTGAGCCTTCTTAAGGAATGCAAAGAAAATGGCAACACCCAGCCCTCCAAGCACTGGAGAAAGCAGAGAATGGACTAGTGGGGAAAAGAGGAGATTATGCAAAATTTAATATATGATGCCACATGTCATTTCCCCAACACAGAAGAGTGATGATACATCCCAAGAAGTTTCCAGCCCCCACCTCTATAAAACCCAAAGACAACAACAACAAAAACAAGTGTGGCAGATAAGATAATCCCTGTAGTCTAAAACAGTGTAGAACTAATTCCTACGTTATCCAAATACCACGTGCCAGCCCCAGCCCAATTCTGATTGAACCAGTCAAGGCAAGCCTGTTAAGAGACCAGACTAACCTTCTGTCTGGCTTCCTTTGCTGAGGGTTGAAAGAAGGGTAAGGACAACAATTACAACAATGCGCCTATTGTGCTACAAGAAACCTAGCAGAAGAATGAGCAAAGAGATGCCACATGTCAATTGCGGTGGGGGGAGTACCGGATTTTAAAACTTTTTTTTTAGCCACCAATGCAAGTGGCGATGTCCCTGGCCGCCTCTTGCTTCAGTGGCTTAAAAAAAAGGTTTAAAAACCCCACACTTCCCCCATCAGGTGCATTGGGGGCAAATGGCGCTGGGTTTTTAAATCAATGAAAAACGAAAACCCACGAAAAATGATTTTTTTAAAAACAAATTATTTCATACGAAATGAAAAATAAAAAACAAAACGAAAAATGAAATGAGATGCCATTTGGGCATTTCATGCCCATCTCTAACCACAATGCATTTTGTGTTGCAATATATTTTCAAGATCCAATCTCAAACTGTCAATGCTATCAGAATATTTTAACAACCAGAACGGTGGTGAAGCTGCAGGACATATACTTGACATCTTGAAGTCTAAGAAGGCACAATTGGATGCCAGTGGTATGATCACAAAATTTGACTTTTATGGTAGTTCAGAAGCCTTTGTTAGAAGCTTCTTATCAGATAGCATATCTATATGTGTGGGGGGGATCATATAATAGCTGAGGAATTGGTAAAACCATGTGCATTGGAAATTGCAAACATTCTATTAGGTTCTGAAGTGAGAAAATTCTGCAGATTCCACTATCAAACAATTTGATTCAATCACACATTCAAGATATTAGTTGGGATATTTTACTGCAAGTAATGAATGCCAATCCCATGAAAGTGAGTCCTTAATTCGATAAGCCAACTGATGCTGATAACTGCAGTCAGTTGTTAGTATTTGTGTGATACATAAAGGAAAAGGAAATTTTGGAAGGATGTTTATCTTGTGAGCCACTGGAACTGAAAGCAAAAAGAACTGATGTTTTCAATCACATTAGAGACTTTTTTGAAACATCAAACAGAAATTGATGTGATAGGCTTAACTTCCACTGATGGTTCCCTTGTGATGTTAGAGAAAAATTCCAAAAGTTAAAATAACACATTGCATGTTGCAATACCATGCATTTGCACTGAAAACTTTGCCAGAGAAGTTAGAACAACACTTAGCTAGTGCAGTATTTTCTAAATTATATTCAAAGACAGGCTTATTCATCTTGTCTTTTGTGCTTCTTTATCACATTGTATGCAAGGATCTTTTCCAATATTAATTTTTTTTCCTAGACGCAAAAAAAATCTGTAGCCAGTACCTTCAGATTTGAAATACTTCTTCAGTGAAACAGGGGCATTTGTCTAAACAGGAATCTTGAGTTGCTTAAAAACATAGACTGATTCATGAAAAATTGAAATGTACTTGCTAGCTACTTACAATGCCTTCAAATAACCCACCCCTAGTGGCTTCCAGGCAGCATCCAGTGGAACCTATTCATTTTCCACATACCATGTATAAGCCAAGTTTTTCAGCCCTTATTTTTGGCTGGAAAAAAAACGCCCTCAGATTATACTCAAGTCAATATGTTTCCCAGGTTTTTTTTGTAAAATTAGGTGCTTGGACGGCTTGGGGAGGGCGGTGGAGGGCAAGTCCTGATCGGACCAGTGAGCGGTGCCTCCACTTCCCATATGATTCCAATGAGAAGGTTTAGAGGCACCCCCTTTGGAGCTTCGTAACTCAGCCCCCTTACCCCAAAATCTTTCCAAATTTCCCTAAAATCGCTTTCTGAAGGTACCCCTGCTACTTTGCTGCCCCCAAGGTAAGTAATTTTGAGTGTATGTTTTTTTTAAAATATGCGCTCGAAAAATATTTTTAAAAATATGCAATCAAAATTTACTTACATTGGGACTCCAAAGTAGCAGGGGTATCTTCAGAAAGCAATTTTAGGGAACCCCCTGAAATTTGGAAACATTTGGGAGTAAGGGGCTGAGTTATGAAGCTCCAAAGGGGCTGGGTGTAGTATTGGCAACTGTGCAGAGACTGTGGAGGCAATCAGGAAGTTTACTCTATGGCAGGGGTGTCCAAAGTTTTTGCAAGGAGGGCCAGATTTGGTGGGGTGAAAATGTGTGGGGAGCCGACCCTTCAGCCGCATTTGGCCCCTGGAATGGACTTTGGACAAGCCTCTAGGACATGCAAGGGGACGACGTTGCAGCAAGGGAGCTGGGGCGGATAGGCTGGGCAGGTGGCTGGGTGGTGGTGGACAGAGGCAGGGAGGGCAGGCAAACCATAAAACTGCAAGCTGATGTCTCCATCCAGCATGGAGAGGGGCCAGCTGGCAGGGAAGTGTGACAGGCTGAGCCAGTGAGGAGAAGAGGCTGCGGGCTGCTCCAAATTTGAAAACGGGCCGCATTTGGCCCCTGGGCCTGACTTTGGACATGGCTCTCTATGGTATTAACTCCCTTATTGCCTCCACACTCCCAGCACACGTTGCCAATTACAACCCCCAGCCCCTTTAGAGCTCTGCTGGTATTTCGTATATACTCGAGTATAACAAAAAAACCACCCTCAGCTTATAATCGACTCAATTAGTTTTTCCAGTTGTTAGGGGTAAAATTAGGCCCTCAGCTTATACTCGGGTCGGCTTATACTTGAGTATATATGGTATATTGTGCAAATCTCTTCTATAAACATAAATAACAAATACACTGTACAAAACACTCTCAAAATCAACACATCCAAATGTCCAGGATATGAAAAGAGACACTTTTGGAGAAGGGGAGGATTAATGTTTTTAAAAGCCAATTCCACAATCAAGTCCTGGGGTGGTCTAGATTTTCAAATTGTAAGTTTATTTGCTCTTGCTGATTTTCTTTTTCAACTTTCAGGCAAAGCAGATGAACCCATCCAAGCACTATGGTTTACAGGATGAGATGAGTTCCTATTTCAGAAAGAGAAGAGAAGAACCTTTCATACTAGGATATAAAGTCCAGTTCAAATTGCCAGTGAACAGTTACAGCTGCAAGTCCTTCCATTTGCAAATGTTCTCCTCTTCAGCATTCGGGAAAAGATCCTTCCTTTCTTTAAGGCAGGCTGCGGAGCCTGGCATGTTTTTGGTTTTAATCACTTTCAGGTTATGGAAAAGATTCATTGTAAATAAAGGGAGAAGGTTCAAAGGCAGCATTTGATAAAGTGATAAAGCATTTGATAACATTTGATAAAGTGAAGGGCCTCTTTCCCATTCCTTAAGAACACTACGAACAAAAATTATGGCCTGAAAAGCTAGACATGAATAGCAGAGGTACACCACCTTCACTCTTCAACTCATTCCAGCCATCTTATTTACTTACTTACTTACTTACTTACTTACTTACTTACTTACTTACTTTTACTTACACAAATAGGTTACAAGTGATACCTTCATAGGCCACTATTAAAAATAAAAAAGGAAAATTGCAATATTTATATACTGCAACTGATTTTCCCAGTGGGAACTCTGGGCGGTTTACAAAACAACATATAAAGTAAATCAATAATAATAATAATGATAGTAAAGACAATAATACAAAGATAACAAATAAATACTTGGCAAGAGGTGCAGAACAACTAATAGCAAAAACAAACAACAAACAGGGGGAGAACAGGACACATTTTAATGATTGCCGAAGGCATCCTTAAACAGCCAGGTTTTTACAGCCTTTTTAAAGGATGCCGGGGATGGAGCCTGGCTAATCTCACTTGGTAATTTGTTCCAGGAAGCCGGGCCAGCCACTGAGAAGGCCCAATTGCGTGTTGCAACCTTCCGGGCCTCCCTAGGGGTGGCCACCCGGAGAGGGAGAGGGAGCCATAGAGGCTTGAGTGGGCCAGGCCAGCTCTGACCTTTGGGAGATACGTTCCACCAGATATTCAGGACCCAAGCCATGGAGCGTTTTTTAAACTAAAACCAACACCTTGAATCTTATTTGGGAGGCAACGGGCAACCAGTGCAGATGAGCCAGAATTGGGGTGATGCAGTCAAATCAGCCTGCACCAACCACCAATCTGGCTGCCACATTCTGCACCATAAGGCATGGACATATAATTGGCCCATCCTCCTGAACCCTTCACTAGCTTCTGATGTTGTTATTTTTTTAAAAACAGGCATGCTCCTAATCACCATTTCCCCCTTGCAAAAAATCCAGAGCAGGCCTGAAATAGTACAGTTTAGCTGCCAGAGACCACAGGAAGAGAACAACACAACAATACCATCTCAAAAATGTGTTCTGATTTCTTCCAGGCGATTCCTGTAGAAAACTTTGGGGCCTGTTCCCATGAGATGCAGCCATCAAGCCAATCCACAGAGACTGATTAACCATGATTTTTTTCTGAAGCAAGGGCAAGCAAACAAAACTAACCTGACCAAAACAGGATGTCTGTTCCCTGCTGGTAAACTGAGCACAGCTGGGCCATACTGGGAAAGCAACCCTCAATGCCTTTGAAGGAGTAGGCTTCTGAACCAGTTCAAACAACACATGGTTAATGCCAGTCCCATCTAAACAACTGCTCACAGAAGTGGCTGACTAGAAGGGGCTTGTATAAGATGATGATCCTCTTTTGTTTTTAGAGAAATCACATTCTGAGGCTCAGACTACACATTACACAAAGCCGTGGTTTCATTGTTCAGTTGGGTTTGTTTTTGTGAAAGCGAAATCAACCTGAGCAAGCTGAAAGATGGGATAGAGGACATCAGAAAAAAGCAGATTAACTCATCTCTGACTGGTAGTTTTTTGTTTATTTGTTTGTTTAAATTAAAACAGGTTTTGCACTATTTTTTCACCCACAGGACAGAGGGGGTAAATATATTGTACAGGAGCTCTACATCTTCACTGTAGACTTCCCTGTGTATCTTGGAGAAAAACAGCTTCATTTTGGCCATGTTTGGAAGGAAGGAAGGAAGGAAGGAAGGAAGGAAGGAAGGAAGGAAGGAAGGAAGGAAGGAAGGAAGGAAGGAGCTATCAAAATGGGGGTGATGAAATTCTTTCTTCATCCTGATTTGCATGTAGCTTACTGGTTTCAACCTTCCAAAGCCTAGAAAAATAATATTTTATTTTAATTATAGTTTCCAAAAATTTGGAAGGTGGTAGGGGATGTACTCAAATAAGTAAATTCTGCAAACAATCTCTCTCTCTCTCTCTCTGTCTTACACACACACACACACACACACACACACACACACACACACACACACACACACACACACACACACACACACACACACACACACACACACACACAGAGAGAGAGAGAGAGAGAGAGAGAGAGAGAGAGATTAATTTATTTAATGTTTTCCTGTTAACTGAACAAGCCCCCCCCCTCCAATTTTACACTGCTGTGCTCCTATCAGTAGTCAGTTGCATGAACAATGATCAAACCAGCAAAAGCACTCTCTGCACTGGTCCTTTGAATGTTCATTCAGCTTTATATCCTTATGCTTCACCATCAGATGAACTTGGGCATAATATATCATTTCACTTTCCATTCCATTTTAACACCTTCTCTCTTGGCTATTTTAATCACAAAGGCTGTCAATGGGAGCCTGCATCTGTCACAGAAAGAAAACTACAGAGCAAATAGGAATGCTACACTAGGCTGATTAATGTACTCCACTCTTTACTAATCACCTGTTTGCAGATTGATCCGGTCCAATTGTGATTATAAATCTGACAAGTCTCATTGATCTCATATGAAGCTTAGAATATGTTAAATTAAGCATTTGAATGTTAAATTTGTCACATTTTTGCACCAACATCATGAGAAAACTCTTTAAATCTAATACGTAAAAACAATGTTTCCAGAAGTGACATTTAGAGATGAGGAAGAATGAAAAATGATTCATTTTGATTTCTGATTCATCAAGGTCAATGAGTCACAAAAATTGTTTTTTCTCATTTAAAGTATAAAACACAAAAGGAAAGCACAAAATATATGAATCAATTTCTTGATTTTTTTCTCATGAATCAAGAAATTGATTCATACATTTTGTGTTTTTCTTTTGTTTGTTTTTACTTTAAATTTCTATAAAATAGTGTTTAGGTAATCTGGAAACATCAATTTTTTAGTGAAGCTTCCCATTACTCTCCTCTACAGGCCCTTAATTTTGAGCTCTTGAAGTCTGGGTTATGTACCCCAAAGAACTCCCCACAGAGGTCCAATGAAACAGCCGAATGAAACAACATATCAAAAACGGCTTAAAATTCATCAATTCGTATTTGTTGGAAGTATCACTCTGTAGAAATATTAATTTACAAGTTACAATTTTTAAACAAATTTTGCAATTCATTTTTAATTGGTGCCCATCTTAGTAATATTAATATGAGGTTTTGTACTAAGCAAAAGTCATTCCCGTGCTGCTTTGTGGAACAAACATGTCAATCCACATCTTCCAACCCTCAAAGAGTAAATGGCCTATATCAGTGTTGGCGAACCTATGGCACGGGTGCCAAAGGTGGCACTCGGAAACCCTTTCTGTGGTCACCCGACATTGCCCCTTCACAACCACCTGTATTCAGGTTAAATTGCTATATTGGCACGTTGCAAAAAATTAGTGGGTTTTGAATCACAGTTTGGGCACTTGATCTCTAAAAGGTTCGCCATCACTGGCCTATACTAACCTTTAAGAACCAGGTTTATATTGGATAACTCTGTGGTTTAAGTATCTGTCTCTGAGCCAGAGGTTGGGAGTTCAATTATTCAGTTATATTTATATTATATTTATTGAAAATATGTTTATCCTGCCTTTCTCCAAAAAAAAAAGGACACAAGGTGGCTTACATAATTAAAAACACAATTTTAAAAGCTAAAACCAGTATTATCATAACCCCCCCTTTCTGATTTGTGGAACAGTGTTTTGCTTCAGTGCAGCATAAATGGGTTCACTACAATGGTTGCAGTTGGCTGGATTCAGATGTGCCAGCCTTGTGATGAGGTTTATAATTTCAGACAAATCTTCATACTGTGCCATTGCCCCCCACTTACAAACACACACAAAGGTAGAAATGGCCAACTTGCGCTTTGTAAAGTATTGGCTGCAAATGTTAGGACTCCTGGCTGTCTTAGATAGGCTCATTAGGCCCAGAAGCACAAGGGGACATCACAGAGACTGAGACTTATGGATAATGCAGTTCAAATCTACAGTAACACTGTACTTTGGTTTACAAGCATAATTCATTCCAGAAACATGCTTGTAAAATAAAACACTCTTAGATCATAGTAAATTTCCCCATGAGAAATAAGAGAAAATCAGATTATTCATTCTGGGATCCCATAGACCGCATACTGTACACACAAAATGCCAAAATTCACAAAAGAATTTGGCCAGAATTCTACATCCACACCATGGTTTAGGTACCTGGCTGGGGAATCTGCTCTGTTTGGGACTAGCAACTGGATTTTACTGTGTTTTTAATGTGACAATAATAAAATGCAAGTTGTAGCCAAATACACACTTGACTAGCTGCCCCATGATTAGAAATGGTTTGAAAAACAAGAAAGGATGTTAAAAACAAATTAAAGAAAAATAAACCCTAACCTACACTCTTCTTTGAAAATGTTCCTGGTTGGTCAAGGGAAACCTCTATTCCTCTCTCCTCCCTCTACTTTGGAAGCTGCCTGAGACAAAATGTTCCAGATAATCTCCCACAATCCAGGAGGGGGGGAGAGGGAGCCCCTACTGGCTCCGTTACAATCATGTGATCTGCTCCAGATCCTTGTATTGTAAGACACTGCTTGTTGATCAAGACAAAATTTAAAATGTTTGCTTGTAGACCAAGTTACTCTTAAACCAAGGTATTACTATATTTATAGAGCCACTTTTGGGTCACGAATTCTGTCCCATCAAATCAATTCTGACTTAAGGGAAATGCTAGTAATTTTTTCAAGATTTGTGAGATATTTAAGGGTTAGTTTCCCAAGTGCAACTCCTCAGAGCAATTCCACGGCCAAACAAGGACTTGAATGCTGATTTCATAATTTCCTCTTCCAACACTATCCAAGACACCACACTGGATACCTCCAGCATAGATCATCTACTATGAATGTATTGTTTGAAGCAAAGTTTATGTCTATTTTTCCTTGGTAGAGTGGGAGTGACATCTGTCCTCTAAGTGGGGTGCATATATAATATTTTAATTAATCCATTCATCTAATTTAATGAGTTGAATATTTATGGGTTTATATGGATAGAATGAGCGTATCTGTCAATTTCTAACATTCAACTACAGTGATGCCTTGAATTACGAAATTAATCTGTTCCAACGGATCTTTAATCATTCAAAATTTTTGTAATTCAAAATGCGGTTTCCGATAGGAATGCACTGAAAACCAATTAATCCGTTCTGAAGGGAACAGATTGCAACTGGCTTTCAATGCATTCCTATGGGAAGCCTGTGGGGACCCAGGAAAGCAGGGGAAGAGCTTCCCCCTTTTGCTGGGTTGGTGGGAAACCCCCTCAATGAGTTGTCAAAACCAGCTGGGAGGCAGTGGTGAGGGGAGCAGAGTTGCCCCAACACAGCAGGGGGGGATCCCGGCTCTCACAGCGCTTGCCGGCTCAGTCCCCTGCTGTATCAGGGAAGCCTGGATCCTGGCTGCCTTGGCACTGCAGAGAATCTTGGCTCTGACAGCAAGAATCTGCTTTTTAAAGACCCATGCATGCCTTGCAAAAAGTGCTTTTGCATGGCATGCAGGAGTGTTTTAATAGCAAATTCCTGCTGATCTGACCCCAGTGGGGCAGCCAGGGTTAGCAGGTAGGTAGCAGGGATCCGAAGGCACTGACCCCCACTTTCTGGGCATGAACAATATGAATTACAAAGGGAAATCTGCGGGGCTGGGGAGCTGTCAAAATCACCTAGCTGTCAGCACACCAACAGCCAGGTGATTTTGACAGCTCCACCTCCTGGCGGATTTCCCTTCGTAATTCAAATTTTTGGCAGTTCAAGGCATTCCTTACACTGTAATTGATTTTCAGACCTAAGACTCCGAGCTCTGACCCCACAGTTTCCCACCTTCACCTTTTAAGACTCTTTTCTCTTCCCATACCCTACAACACTCCAGAGCCAGTGCAGCCAATGTAATGCATACCTAATTCAAATATTATCAAGGACTGCTCCAAAGCTACAACACAATTCAGTCCTATGGGGAAATCTTACACAGACCAAGGAGTTAAGATATATGCATTCCACTATTCTACTTCAATACAGCAACGAAGGAATTCCAAAGCATAAACATGCTAAAAAGAAAAAGAGAGAGAAAAACAGTACAACTCTTGTCTCCTGCTGTAAGCATTTAGATGCCTCTAAGTTTAAATCGGCACCATGAGGAATGAACAGTTCCACCTCAAGCAGAAGTAAATTGCCTTGAACAGTCAAACATTATGGAAATAAGTGTTTACGTGTTTGAAGCTAATCCTGCTGAGATATTCAGGGCCTAAACAGTACAGACATGGTATGTTCTTTGCAGAGAGAGTTCCAATAGGACCAAATGCCAGGAGGGAGTATTTCACAAGATCAAACAAATGAAGGAAAATGGAACCAAGAAACCCCAGTTGGCTTTGTCCCGATCTCTTGTTCAATCTTCAACCACCCCTTCGAGTCATAGAAAGTTAAGGGAGATGTTTGGCTCCAAGTATTCCAAAGGAAACAGTACTGTCAATAAACATGGAGAGGAATGAGCAAAGCAGATGTTCCTAGAATCAGCATGAATGCATCACATTTTTCCAAGACGCGCCAATATGTATGCTTTCCCACAGGAAGACCACAGCAAAAAATAAAAATAAAAAATAAAAAATAAAAATGGGGGGGCACCCAAGAGCTCAGTACTCCTGTTTCCCCATGCTAGTCCCTGACCCTAAAGAATCAGCAGAAGAGAATTAAGCCAGCTAGGCTGGAGAACAGATCATCCTGAAGATGACCCAAGCAAATGACAAGGCTTTTGCGACTACAGAGCACATGGGTCACACTGTCCTGTCCCCCTCCCCATCTCCCTTTCTTTCTAAAGTACTGTAATGGAAATGCAATGCCAGGCATGAAGGGGGAACCTTGCAAGAGAGCTGTGAACTTTGCTTTTACAAAGGAAACAGCACTGGTAATAAATATGGATAGGAATGAGGTTGATTTGCAAAACAGATGTTCCTTCAAGAGAAAGAAGAAATAAATACATACGGCTTTAATTACAGAGCCCCTCCATTGCCTTATTATGCGAGTTCATAGGACCCTGCCAAAAAACAAAACCCTCCAGAAATGCCTCTCTCAAATACCATAGGCTTAGATCTTATACCAATTTCTCTTTGGGTTTAAAGAAAACTAAATTAAAAGCTACATCACTGTGGGAGTCATTCTACCATCTGAGTTATGCAGGAAATGACAAATGTTTTATTTATCAAGGATGGGGCAGTCAATAGGTTTCTGCAAAGACTAGTGGTGGTGGAGCATTCAGCTAGTTCTGGAATAATATTCCAAAATCCCCAGCCAAGTATCAACATTTTAACAGCCAACATTAATTTTGGAGCACCAGCCCTGACCAGAGCTGAATGTTTCAAATTTTTCAGCAGCGAGAACGAAAACCCTTAGGTTTCTGGGATTTTGCCAGCCTCTCCTCGATTTCTGAAAACTGAAAGTGAAGGTTGAGGAGACACCTTCAAATGTTTTTTGCTTTTTGTAAACGACCATGCTGCTTACATTTGCCTACATGGTATATACCCTCCTACTCCACATACACGTTGCACATACATGCGAGATTCATAATGTTCTGTTAACACGCTTCCAGTTGCCAAGACAACAGAAAGAAGACCATCTGTACTTGTGTCCACATATAAATGCCATACAGATTAAAATTAGCAGAGCACTGAAAATGAATATCCATTCCATGTCAACACAGTGGACAGGTATAATAATACTGTAAATCTGTCTCTTTGTGGCCATCATTGTGTTCCATGAACATACTGTAAATCTTGCCTTGCTCAGAACTGCCTCCCAGAATACTGACATGATACAGCATGTCTTACTTCCTTGAAATCCCTTCTCCTAACCCATTTTTTCCCCACAAAGCTATGGCTAAAACCCTAAATACCATGCCACACAAATGCACAATCTAAGAATGTGTTTAGAGGTCAGATCCTTTCACAATTCAATGGTGTTAAATGTGCAGAAAAATGCATCCTCCTCCTGTAACTCAGCCAAAAATCTCTTCACGTCTCAGATCATTTCTTTCCTCTGTTGTTCTCCCTAGCCAAGTAACCCAGTTTGAGCCCCTAAGGGCAGGGATCTGTCCTTTCATGCTCTGTGAAGTAACAAAGACAACCAAGGGCATGGTGCATCATAATAACAATAACAATGTTGATCTTTTCATGTCCACAAAGGGCTTTGGAATCCTTGTTTCATGACGTGTCATGTCTTTTTAACAACGGCATGCACCAACCCAATCAACCCACTTGTGGCTTTCTTATACTACTGGCCAACAGAGAGAGGACTAGAAAGAGGTGCTACATCTGCCCCATAGTAACAATATCATGCAAAATAGGTAGGATATAGGCTCTTTATCCTGTAACGTTTGTCAAGGCTGCCTGGAAAAATGTCAATTTCAATGGACAGGGCTGCGCAAGAGAGACTGCAGTACAACCAAGCTGCTCATTGTTTCTCTCCACCTTTTCTACACAACCACAACCACAAGAGTGATACTCAATCTTGCCCCCCTCTACAGATGTTCCTGGACTTCAACTCCCAGAAAGAACCGGTTGCTTACCTGTAATGGTGGTTCTTCGAGTGTCCTCCGTGATTCCACACCATAGGGTTCTCGTGCGCGTCGCGCTCGATGGTACCGGAAGCACTTCTAAGCAAGGAAGTAGAAGCGTTAGTCTCCGCCCCACCACCCATGGTCCCTTGCGTTGAAACGCCTCAGTTCCCTCTACACGCCGTAATGAGGATAAAAATCCAGAACTGACGTGACTAGAGGGGAGGCGGGCGGGTTGGTGTGGAATCACGGAGGACACTCGAAGAACCACCATTACAGGTAAGCAACCGGTTCTTCTCCATCGTGTCCTCCGTGAATCCACACCATAGGGTGAGTACCAAGCTACCTGAGAAGGTGGTGGGGAGTCACGGAAGAACAGCAGCCAATACCGCCCGGCCAAAGGATGCAGAGGACTTGGCCCTAGTGTCCAGACGGTAGTGGCGGACGAACGTAGATGGTTGAGACCACGTGGCTGCCCTGCAGATATCCTCGAGGGGGACGCCACGGAGAAAGGCAGTAGAAGAAGCCATGGCTCTGGTGGAATGAGAGCGCACTCCCTGAGGGAGGGGCGGTGAGACAACTGGTAACAAAGTTCAATAACGTCAACAATCCATTTAGAAAAAGCGTTGAGAAGAAACAGGGGAGCCATGAAACTTGGGCCCGTAAGCAATAAACAAACGAGGTGTGCTTCGGAGAGCAGCAGTTTTAGAAACATAGAAGGCCAAGGCCCTCCGGACATCCAGGGAGTGGAGGTCCCGCTAATAGGAGTAGACGGGGATGGGAAAAACACAGGGAAGGTGATTGGTTGGGAGAGGTGGAAAGGGAGACCACCTTAGGGAGAAAGGAAACGTCTGGGTAGGCGACAACTTTGTCCGGAAAAAACTGAAGGTAGGGCGGTCATGTCGGAGCGCACAAAGCTCACTGGCTCGTCTAGCCGAGGTGATGGCAACCAAGAAGGCCACTTTTAGGGTGAGAAGACGGAGAGATGCAGTTGCCAGGGGTTCGAAGGGTGGCCGGGTTAAGGCTTGCAGGACCAGGCGAAGAGACCATTGAGGAGTCGGGAGCCGTCTATCCGGGTAGGTGTTTTTAAGGCCCCTCATAAACGTTTTCAGCCTGGGATGCCTGAAGAAGGCTGAAGCCACAGAACCAGGAGGCTGGTGAGCCACTATGGCCGAAAGGTAAACCCGGAGGGAGGACATGGAGAGACCAGACTGTTTTAAATAAAGGAGAAAGCGAAGGATTACTAGTAGGGGGAGGGTTAAGGTGAGGATAGGAGTGGGTAGTCGTGAAGGCCCGAAAGCGCCTCCACTTAGAACGGTAATTCCTCCTGGTGGACGGTTTTCGAGCGGCCTGGCAGATGGCATCTATCATGGCCTGATCCTCCAAGCCGTCAGCTTGAGGTTCGGAAGATGTGGATGGAGCACCAGCCCGTTGTCCCTCGACAGAAGGTCGGACACTAAAGGTAAGGAGATGTAATCCTGGGTCAACTGGAGAAGGGAGGCGAACCAAGGTTGACGAGGCCACCAAGGGGCAATCAGTATGGCATTGGCCTTGTCGCGGCGTAATTTCACCAGAGTTCTGTGGAGAAGGGGATTGGGGAAAAGCATACAGGAGGTGGCGGGACCACCGGAACATAAAGGCGTCTCCCAGAGATCGAGGGCCGACACCCGCCCGGGAACAAAAGCGATCGCACTTGGCGTTGGTCTCCGAGGCAAACAGGTCGATGGAAGGGAGGCCCCATCTCGAACCAGGAGCCGGAAGACGGAGTCCCGGAGTTCCCATTCGTGGGAAATCGAGGTCTGGCGGCTGAGGGTGTCCGCCAAGTCGTTGTCGTCTCCTGAGAGGTGGATCGCCATCGGATAGATCTGGTGCAGGAGGCACCAATCCCAAAGGTCGATCGCGAGGGACAGGAGCGCCAGGGAGTGGGTGCCGCCCTGCTTGTTCAGGTACCACATAGCTGTGGAATTGTCCGTAGCGATCAGAACTACTTGACCCCGAATCAAGGGAAGGAAGGCCTTCATGGCTATAAAAATGGCCAAAAGTTCCAGCTCGTTGATGTGACGAGAGGAGTCCGGAGCGGACCAGAGACCATGGGTCTGGTGTTTGCCACAAAAGCCCCCACCCCGAGAGGCTGGCGTCCGACGTAATCTGGACAGTTGGGGAAACAGGTTGGAAACGACGGCCGGCAAAGAGATTGGACGGACGGAGCCACCAGCGAGTGCGCTCCCAGACCTGGGTGGGAACGAAGATAGGTGTTAGAGGGGGATCCACCTCTGGGTCGAATTGGGTCAGGAGGCACATTTGGAGGTGCCTCATATTCAGTCGGGCGTGCGGTACCACTGAGGTAGTGGAGGCCATCAGCCCGAGAATTCGTTGGACAAGCCGAGCCGGTGCGTGGGTATTCGGGCGTAGTAAGGTGATGGCCGAGGTGATGTCCGCGGCGGCCAGAGGCTGGAAACGCCTTCCGGCGTTGGGAGTCTATCACTGCCCCGATGTACTCGACTCGTTGAGAGGGAATCAATTTGGATTTCTCGCCATTGACCTCGAGCCCGAGGTCCTGGAGGAGATGGAGAGTAGTGCGAAGATGCTGGAGGGCCTCGGCGCGCGAGGAGGAGACCAGAAGCCAATCGTCTATATAAGGAAAAATAACTATCCCTTGTGAGCGCAGGAAGGCCGCTACGGGAGCCATACACTTGGTAAACACCCTGGGTGCCGTCGCGAGGCCAAAGGGCAGGGACAGGAACTCGAAGGCCTGATCCGTAATGATGAAGCGCAGGTACTTGCGGTGAGAAGGATGGATAGAAATGTGAAAATAAGCGTCTCGAAGATCGATAACTGTGAACCAATCGTTTGGTTGAAGTAGCGGGAGAATAGTCTCTAGGGTAACCATTTTGAACTTTTTTGGTGGGATAAACCAATTGACGGATCTGAGGTCCAGTATGGGTCGGAGGCCCCCATCTTTCTTCGGGACAGTGAAGTAGGGGGAGTAATGGCCCAGAGGAACATGTTCTGATGGCACGGGACGGATGACGGCTTTTTGGAGAAGAGTGGAAATTTCGGCCCAGAGTACAGGAGATGGGGAAGTTGGTACAACCTGGCCCGTAGGGGGGAGAGTGGAGAACTCTATCCGGTACCCCGTCGAAATGATGGAGAGGACCCATCTGTCCGTGGTGATACGGCGCCACGCAGGTAGGAACGGCCGTAGTCGGGGTAGGTCAGAAGTCCTTGCGACCCCGTCTATCCTGGTGACGGGCAGAAGGGCGGAACTTGGACTTCTGTTGCTTGTCCTTTCCGGCGAATGCTGTCGCAGAAGAGGAGGGGAAGGACTGGTCTCGCTGGTGCTGTCTCGGAGAGGACTGGGTGAAGGGTCTCTTCCAGGAGGAGCGAAAGGACCGATTTTGTTTTGATGGGACCAAATTAAGGCGTTTAGCAGTGTTTTGGCTCTTCTGGTGCTCGTTCATGATCTCATCCGTCTTTTCATGGAATAAACCTTCCCCTTCAAATGGTAGGCTACATATTTTGTTTTTGGAATCCTCAGACAGGCCAGTGGATCTCAGCCAGGCGTGGCGGCGAAAGGCGATGGCGGAGCCCATGGCCTTGGTGGCAGCATCAGAGGCATGGCGGCCGGACCTCATCTGTTGGGCAGCGATGGACAACGCTTCTTCAATCACTGGGAGAGCAGCGGCCTTAGAGGCATCAGCCGCGGAGTCGATGGATGACTTGATCCTGTTGATGAGGACTCGCTGGTAAGCGGCCATAGCGGCTTGGTAATTGGCCATTTTGAAAGACAAGGCAGCTGTTGAGTATAGTTGCCTGGCCATGGTGTCTATCTTTCTACCCTCCTTGGAAGGGGGAATGGGGATCTGGGAAGACCTGGATTGAAGCTGAGAAGCGGAGACAACCACAGAATTAGGTACTGGGTGTTTGGCAAGAAAGGGTGCATCCTCATCAAAAACCCTGTAGAAGCCCTCCAGCTTTCTTGATTTAGAGGAGGAAGGGATCTTTTTAAAAGAGTCCTTGGCCATATCGAGGATGGATGGGAGGACCCCAAGGTGTGCAGGAGAATTAGAGTCAGATGCAATCTGATCAAACAAATGATCAGAATACTGAGGGGTGGGGTGATGCACAGGAATGTTGAGAGTAGTAGCCATCTTGTTAATGAATTCAGAGTAGTTACCAATGGAGTCCGCAGAAGATGGAGGGCTCTCCCCTGCAACATTGGAATCAGGAGTAGCAGGTCTGTCCTGATCGGTACCGTCGTCATCCCCAGAGTCAGAAGAGGCAGTAGAAGATGACTCCGAGTTAGACCGTGAGGGTGGGTTTGCATCCGTAACAGCGGTACCGGGACGGTGCCGACTAGCCACCGCCTTGGAGCGCTTATGCCGACGTGTTTTGACGGGTTCAAGCGCCATTGAACTGGAGGACCTCGGTTCCGAAGGTCTGTCTCTGTCGAACCATGCGTCGGCAGGCTGCCAACCGGGTCCCGTAGGGCATGGTACCGGTGGGAAACCCGGGAACATGGGGTAAGTCGGGAAATGGTACGGTACCAGGGGGGCCTGGCTAGACGGCCAGGCAGGCGGTACCGAGGATACCGACGGCCAGGTAGAAGGTCCCGGCGGCCACCCCCACGGTTGCGCCTGAGGGACCGATGGAGAAGGTCGAGAGCGAGGGGGGGTGCGAAGCTGTCGTATCGGTATCGCGGCGATGCCTCTTCGCTGCCAAGGGAGAAGAGGGTTCCTCTTCACAGTCGGCGGTGCGCTTCCGAGCCATATGCTCCGGATGGGCGCTAAGTTCAGGTACCGGTGGCAAAGGCGGTACCGTGCCCTGCCAACCCGGTCCCGGGTAGCCCGGAAAAGATGGATGCGACATAGGCGCAGGCATCTGGACGGAAGGTCGCGATAGGGCTGCACTGGTGAACAAGGAAGCCAGCTCCGAACGATGGGGTGGCTTACCGAGAGCAGTGGCCGCGACCAAGGCCGAATCCGAGGAGCATATCGATACCGGCGAGGGGCTCCTACGGTTCGGAGATAAAGATGGCGATCTCCGGCGGGCAGGCGACTTGTCTCGATGCGGTTTCTTGGGTACCGAGGCCTCGGTATCGGTCTTTTTCGACTTAGATTTTTTGGTCGGTTTTTCCACAGGTTCCGCCGCCGCTTGAGAGGTGGACTCGGACTCCATCGGGGGCTTCAGGGATTTCTCCAGAAGGTAAGTATTGAGTCTATGCCTCCTATTCCTGAGAGCCTGGGAGCTGAGACTCTTACAATGCGGGCAGGAGCTCTGGGAATGGGCCTCGCCGAGGCAATACAAGCAGGAAGAATGGCCGTCGGAGAAAGGAATTTTCCCCCCACAACGGACACAGTTTTTGAAGAGGGCCCGTTGGGCCATAAAAGTTGTCGAAGAGAACTATCCGTGACTGGAGCAGAGATTTCCGTTACCATCCAACACGGCGGTTAGAGGGAACTGAGGCGTTTCGGCGGGAACGCAAGGGACCATGGGTGGTGGGGCGGAGACTAACGCTTCTACTTCCTTGCTTAGAAGTGCTTCCGGTACCATCGAGCGCGACGCGAACGAGAACCCTATGGTGTGGATTCACGGAGGACACGATGGAGAACCTTCACCACTAGCTGTGTTGGCCAGAATTTCTAGGAGTTGTAGTCCAGGAACATCTGGGAACCGAAGGCTGGGGGGACTCACTGTCACATGTTGAATTCTCAATATCACACTGAATGGCAAGAGAACTGTTGTAGATACCAGCTGTCCTGCTCCCTGAGGCAGAAGGACTCCCACTGCTACCCCAATCAGCCCTGCTGTCTCTCTTTTGCCCCTCCGAACAAGACAGATGGGCAGGCAAGCTCTCTGCAGGGTAAGCTACAATAGCTGATGTAGTGCTCCCCCACTCTGAGGGGACCATTCCTTAAGAGATATGTATTATTGCTGAGGTGTTCTTGGGGGCTGCCTATTGCACACACTGGGCTCTGAGAATGTCTCTCCACCAAAAACAAAGCAAAGCAAAGCTTTGTATTTATTGTATTTATTGTATTTATATGTTTTTATTGTTTTAATTTTATTGTAATTTTGATGTTTTAATTGTTTGTTTTGATTGTGAGCCGCCCAGAGACCTTTGGGTAGTGGGTGGCATACAAGCTAAATAAATAAATAAATAAAGCAACAATAACAACAAAGGGTGGGCCTTCTCAGCAGTTCAGGGAGCCTACCTTCCATCGCCTTCCAAATGGATGATCAGAACGAGATGGACGAAAGGCTGCAGCTACAGTAAGCCTGCCCAATAACTCGTTCTGAAGACTTCAGCAATGAGGATATATCCAGGGACCTGTAGCTTTGAGACTCTGGTTTAATATTTTGCTGACGTAACAAAGCAGGCTAGAATAACAGGACTAGGAGGCTGCCAAGAATAAAAGCCATATTATATGATTTCCATATTCTCTTCCACTCTAAAACTGTTCCCATCATCCCAATGTTATCACTTGTTACAGAATGATAAAAAGGAGCAGGGCACACTGTGTTATATTTCACGACAACAATGAGGACAAGGCTAGGCTGCAAGATGACTTGCAAGGTCTACACCCCCAACTAAACAGCCTCTAGAGGTGGATAAAAGGCAGGAAAAAGGTAAGTGCAGCAAGATTTTGCAAAGCAAAATAAATTAGCAATGTACACATGATAAGAGAAATCTTGAAGTAAACCTGGACAAATATCATTAGGGAGGAAAAAATTCCAATGGCTGAATTATTGCACCTGCATACTTCTGAGTTCCCCTTTGTTATAACTGTATCGGTGCCTTTCAAGAGACCAGCTGAATGCACATCAAGTGGAAATGTGACTGAACTGCTAAGGGAAAACAACATTATTTCAGTCACGTCTCACGGGTTATGAATGCCAGAAAGATGCAGAGGCAGTTTAACGGACTCAAAAAGCAAGGATGAATCCAGAGATGAGATTCCTCTATCTGCCTGCCTGCCTGCCTGCCTGTTTATTTATTTATTTATTTATTTATTCCAATCCAGTTAGTAATAGCTTTTAAACACCCATGGATTCAAGCCTCTTGATCTTGAAACACAAAGTCTAGCCGGCCGTTCCTCTGCTCCTCAATATGATATTCCTTCTTTAGTTCCAAGTTAGGAAAACATTTTCATTATTTCATGGTGGTCGCTGGTGTTTTTTTTTCCTATTCCTATTCACTTGTCAGTTATAACGGAACCAGTGGGAGGAGGGGAGGGAATAAAACCTCCTGTTTAACCTTGAAACAGGGAAATAGCTTTTCCTTCAGTGCTCCATCTTCACTGCTGTCTCTCACACCTTTTATCACTTTCACTTAGATCTTCACAACTTAGAACAAAGGAACAATTTGGAACAAATTAATGTTTCACTAGGAAGAAACCAAAAGGACAAAAGGCCCCTTTCAAACAGACAGCTCTTAGGGCTACCTTTTGAACTACACCCCCCCCTTATAAATAGCTGTGAGGAAACAGGAAAGGCTTATATAGCGAAGACAAGAATGTCAGGAGAGCCCACACAAAATTAGAGGGAAAGAGGCAAGGTGATTGCTCAATAAGAATCTTGTTTAGAAGCAGGATGGTTTTGATTTACATATTACATTGACTTCAATCATGATCAAAATCATTATTTAAAGCACTACTCAGAAAGACTGGAGCCTCGTGGCGCAGTGGTTAAATGACTGTACTGCAACTAAAACTGTGCTCACGACATGGGGTTCAATCCCAGGTAGCAGGTTCATGGTTGACTCAGCCTTCCATCCTTCTGAGGTCAGTAAAATGAGTACCCAGCTTGCTGGGGGATGGGGCAATGTGTAGCCTGCATACTTACTGTAATTAAAAAACTGCAAACCGCCCAGAGACTACTTGAAGTGGTATGGGGTGGTATATAAGCAGAACACTTTGCTTTTTTTGCTTTTTTAAACACAGTTCCTTCCACAGCAAAGGTGCACTCCTGGTCACTATACCCATCGTGTTTTTGGGGAGGGGCAGTGTTACACAAACTCCTTCCCAAATTTACTCCATCTCCAATAATCCGAAATTGCCTTATGCTTCCAATCTCTAAAAACTTTGCACTTTCAGACAGAGGGAAGGCCTTGTCTTGGTCCCAAAGGGCCAATATCTATAGGTATTCACTTCTTTTAAGGAAAACTGATCAAAACCATCTCAAAGGCTCTAACATGGGAGAAAAGAATCAGTCAAGGAGAGAGAGAGAGAGGGGGGGGGGAATGGTGTATCATTCCCAAGGAGCAAGCGGACAAAAAGGAACGGGAGCACCATCTGTGTGTTAGAGGCCCATGCACATGAAGGCTTCCATATCTTCACCTGTGGTACAACCAGGAGATGTTTGGTGTGGACTAGTCATTGAGACAGGAAGTTTCTACTGCGTAAGAAACAGGCTCTGTAAATATGTTTGGCCCATTGGCACATTAGGAAGAACCATTTGAGGTAGTGGTGAAGCAAACCCCTCTTACTGTTAAAGAAAAGAACCAGTTAGTTACCTGTAAAGGTGGTTCTTCGAGTGGACCTTCGTGAAGCCACACAGATGGGTTTCCCAGGCGCCCCTGCGCCAGAGGTCGGAACTTCCCTAGCAATAGGAAAGTTTGTTAGTCTCCGCCCCCGCACCCTGCGCATGTGCGTGGATGTTCCCACCTAAACGCCTCAGTTCCTCTTGACCGCCAAGATGACAGGTAATGGACGTACCAGTCAGGGTGTGATGGTCCGAGGGGAGGCGGGCGGGTGCTGTGTGGTGTCACAAAGGTCCACTCGAAAAACCACCTTTACAGGTAAGTAACTGGTTCTTCTCCATCGTGGCCTTTGTGAAGCCACACAGATGGGTGATTGCAAGCAGTACTCACTGGCAGGAGGGTAGTCACGCTGTCACAAAGGAAAGCACTGCCCTCCCAAAGGAAGTGGCTGACCTTACGCGGGCATCCACTCTGTAGTGGGTCACGAAGGTATCAGGTGTAGACCAGGTGGCCGCCTGACAGATGTTGTCCAGGGGAACACCCTTCAAGAAAGCCGCGGAGGAGGCCATAGCCCTAGTGGAGTGAGCACGAATACCTAAGGGTAAGGGTACCTTTGCCAGCTTGTAAGAGAGCTTAATAGTCTGTACTATCCAGCGGGCAAACCGTTGGGAAGAGACAGGAGTACCCAGTACTGCAGGATCATGACACACAAACAGTTTATTAGATTTTCTGATAGGTTTGGTCCTAGAGACTAACATCAAGCATATGCATGTCCCTTTCAATCCTAGTGGTAGGATTGGGAAAGAAGTTTGGCAAAACAATAGGTTGAGAAACATGAAAAGAGGAAACAACTTTCGGAAGGAAAGTTACATCTGGGTAAGCCACCACCCTATCATGGTGGAAATGTAAGTACGGAGGGTCACACCTAAGAGCGCAGAGCTCGCTTGACCTTCTAGCAGAAGTGATGGCCACCAAAAATGCAGTTTTTAGGGTGAGCAGCCTGAGGTCCGTAGATGCCATAGGTTCAAAAGGAGGGCGTTGTAAGGCCCGAAGGACCAAGGACAGGGACCACTGAGGTGGAATCAGTTCCCTGTCAGGGAAAGTGTTCTTGAGGCCCTTGAGAAACTGCTTCATTCTCGGGTGTCTAAAGAATGCAGCTGCCTCTGAAAACTGCGGTTGGTGAGCCACAATCGCTGACAGGTGGACTCAAAGAGAAGCTGAAGTCAGACCTGAGCATTTCAAGTGAAGGAGATATTGCAAGACCCAGGTAAGGGAGGGGTTGACCGGGTCAAACCCCCTATCAGCCGCAAATAGAGAGAACCTCTTCCACTTATAAGTGTACTGTTTATTAGTGGAAGGCTTGTGGCAGGAATCAATGATGGACTCAATCAAGGTAGAATCCTCCAGGCTGTGAGCTGAAGGCGAGTCAGATCCGGGTGCAGGACATGGCCGTTGTCCAGTGATAGCAGGTCTGGGAACTGAGAAGATGTAGATAACTTGAGGACATTTGAAGAAGGGACGCAAACCAGGGTTGATGAGGCCACCAAGGTGCTATCAGAATTAGGTTGGCTTTCTCCTGAAGAGTCTTTATTACTACTCTGTGTATCAAAGGCACAGGGGGAAGGCATAAAGGAGGTCCCCCAACCATGGGAGGAGGAGAGCATCCCCTAAAGAGTGAAGTCCCTTCCCTGCCCTGGAGCAGTATGCTTGACACTTGGTGTTGAACTGGGAAGCGAACAGGTCTACACAAGGAGAGCCCCACTTGCTGCAAAGGAGGCTGAAAGTCCTGGGATGCAGTTCCCACTCGTGAGTAGCCTGACATCATCGGCTGAGGTCATCGGCATCGGAGTTCTCCTCTCCAGGTAAGTGCATCGCAATGGGGTGGATGCTGTTGGAGATGCACCAATTCCAGAAGCGGATCGTGAGCTGCAGAAGATGCTGTGAGTGGGTTCCGCCCTGTTTGTTGATGTAGTACATGGCGGTTGTGTTGTCGGTCACCGCCAGTACTACATTGCCGGAGAGGTGTCGGACTAATGCCCAGAACGCTTTGAAGATCGCCAGCAGCTCCAACTCGTTGATGTGGAGCTGTTGCCCCTGCGGAGTCCAGGTATCATGGATGGAGTGTGAGAGGCAAACAGCACCCCAACCCACATTACTGGCATCTGTAGTTATTTGTATGGTGGGAAATGGATTCCTGAAGGGACGTCCAGAGAGGATGTTGGACTCCCAGGACCACCAGCGAAGATGATGAGGTAAGTCCAGGGGGTGGTGAGGAGTTTGTTGGGAGGGTCCCGGAGCGGGTCGAATTGCTGAAGGAACCAGGCCTGGAGAGGTCTGAGTCGAAGCCTCACGTGAACCAGAACAGAGGTCATGGAGGCCATGAAACCTAACAGTCTTTGGACCTCCACCGCTGGGACGACCTAGTGTGTTTGGAATTGATTTAGCAGGCAAAGGATTTCTGCAATCCTGTTCCTTGGTGGAAAAGCCATGGCTCTGGTAGAGTCCAGAATGGCACCGATGAAGTTTACGACTGGAGAGGGTTCGAGATGTGACTTCTTGTAATTGACTTGCAACCCCAGTGACTCTAAGGTGTTGAGGACAGTGGTGATATCTTGGCCAGCCTTGTCCTGAGAGTCTGCAACGATCAGTCAATCGTCGAGATAGGGGAAGACAACTATTCCTAGTGTGCGGAGGTATGCTGCCACTGGTGCCATGCACTTGGTGAAGACTCTTGGTGCTGTCGCCAAACCAAATGGCAGGGCGGAATATTGAAAGATGTCTTCCCCTACAGGGAATCGAAGCAGGTGGCGATGAGCTAGATGGATGGAGATGTGGAAGTATGCATCTTTGAGATCCACAACTCCAAACCAGTCGCCTCTGCGAAGAAGAGGTATGACTTTTTCCAAGGTGACCATACGAAATTTTTTGTATACCAGGAATTTGTTCAGGAAGCGTAAGTCCAGAATAGGACGCAACCCTCCATCCTTCTTTAGGACCGTGAAATAACAGAAGAGGCCGAGATGAGCAATGGGCTTTGGAACTATTTCGATGGCTTGCTTTTGAAGCAAGGAAGCAATCTCTTCCAGAAGACATGGTGATGGAGAGGTGCGAACTAAATTCCCCAACGGGGGATGGCAACTTAACTCTAACAGGTAACCTTTTTGAATTACAGAAAGGACCCACTGGTCCGAGGTGATATTTTGCCAAGCCGAGAGAAAAGGGTTGAGATGAATAGTGTGATAGTCAGTAGTCGTCTCGCTGTCGTCTATCCCTGGGCTTGGAGGAGATGCTAGCCAATTTGGATTTCTTTGACTTAGAGGCGAAGCTGCATAACACAAAGATCTTGCAGGATGGTCGCGTTGCTGGTGTTTGGAGGACGACTGGGTTGAAGGAGGCCAGAAGCGTCTTCTTGATTGAAAACGAAAGGAAGGCTTCGGCCTAGAAGGGATAACGTTTAACTTTTTAGCAGTGTCCTACTTCTTGTGCCTGTCCTCCATGAGATCATCTGTTGCAGTGTTGAATAAGCCAGAGCCATCGAAGGGCAGAAATTTTTTGGGGCCTTATGGTCGTCAGAAAGCCCAGTGGTGCACAACCAAGCGTGTCGCCAAAGGGTGATGGAGGAGTTGAGAACTCGTGAGGCAGCATCAAAAGAGTGTTTGGATGCTCGCATCTGCTGGGCCGCTGGGGCCATGGGTTCTTCATACAAGGCTGAAGCCTCAGCACGCTTGTCTTCTGGAATCAATTCTAGAAAGGGATGAAAGTGAGTTAAAAGGTCACGCTGGTAAGCCCCCATGGCACCTTGATAGTTGGCAATTTTGTGCTGGAGGATGGCGTAGGAGTAAAGGTGACGCCCAACTGTGTCCAACTTCCTCCCTTCCTTAGAAGGGGGAATAGGGGTCTGCTTGATACGTGATTGTACCTGCAAGGATGCGATGACGATGGAGTTCGGAGGCGGATGCTTATTGAGATAAGGTGCCTTATCATCATGCACTCTATAGAGTGCTTCAAGCTTGCATGGGACTGCAGAGGTGGCCATGGTCTGGAAGGAGTCTTCAACCATGGTGAGAAAGGATGGAATCATTGTGACAGGAGCCGTCTCATCATTAGCAATTATGCCAAAGATAAGGCATACTCTCTTGGGTTGAGGTTGGTGGACAGGCAAGTCAATAGTCTTTGACATCTGTATGAGGGAATTGGCGTAATTCCTCATTGAATTAGAGGTGGACGGAGGAGACTTTTCATCAACCTCAGAATCTGGAGAGGTGACCATCTGTAAAGATGTCGAATCCGAGATTTCCGATGCAACGGATTCAACCTCTAAAGCCTCATTGTCCTCCTGGCTAGACCCCGAAGAAGATGGAACCAAGGCAAGCTGGTCCGATTCGACATGGTCCGAGGTGTGGATGGACCATTGCTTGCCGTCGAACCGGAGGGAAAAGGCGGGAATCAGAGGAACAGCCAATGAAGTAGGTTGTATGTTGCGTTCCTTTCGCCTTTTCTTCTTGGGCAGCTCCATCGAAACCGACGTTTCCTTGGTCAGCTTAGGGGGTGTCAAAGCCTAAACCACAGCGGTGGCTACGGATTCGGTCTGGGAGGCGGCAGTAGAGGAGTCGAAACCGACCGATGTAGCCGGAATAGTCGACTGCAGCTGGACGTGCTTGCAACTTCGGTGCTTCTCTGGCTTCGAGGACGAACCCGAAGGGAACGTCGGAGGCAGTGAAGAGGCATGCTCTTCGAATTCGGTCTCCCGAGTAGGAACCGGAGACGAGGCAGCCTTGGAAGCCAAGGAAGGAGAGCGCAATGCGGGCTCTCTGGGCCGACCGGTCCCTTTTGCAGAGGACCAACAGGTCCTGGAATCCATCGTAGGAGTGGAGCCCATCAAGGTGATATTTGGAGGTAGGGATGCGTCATCATCAGATGACGACTCCGATGGATCGGACGGAAGCAATTGCTGATACTTCACCCGAGGAACAGAAGGGACTGATGGAGTTGCCGAACCAGAGTATTCGGTTTCGACGGTGAGAGAAGGCGAAGCCAAAGAAGAAGTGAGAGTCGTGGTAGCAGTCGAACCCGAGGTAATGGAGAGCTTCAGAGGCACTAAGAGCAGTTTCAAAGTCTTCGAAGGTTTCGAAGAGGACTGAATGCGCAGCACGGGACGGGCTGGTGGACGTCTTAGGTTTTGAGGAAGTCATGCCTTGAAGAACCGGGATCTTCTCAGGTTTTTTCTACCCGACCCAAAGCCTCCGACTTACGGGATACCTCCACTGGCTTCTGCTCCATGGGTTGCGGACGAAGTGAGCGTTCAAGAAGATAGCTTGCCAAGCGATTTCGTCGATTTTTCAGGGCCTGTGAACTGAATCCTCTACAAATCGGGCAAGTCTCAGTACAATGATTCTCACCGAGACAAAAAAGACAACGGTCGTGCCCATCTGTATGAGGAATCTTGGCCCGGCAGATGGAACAATGTTTGAAGGGAGGCGCGAAAGGCATGAGCCAAAAACAGTCCGAAGTCAAAACCAAACGAGAAGAAAAATTATTGAGAGAAAACGCACAGAGACCAACAGAGATGAACCTCTAGCCATGGCGGTTAAGAGGAACTGAGGTGTTTAGGTGGGAACACCCACGCACACGCGCAGGGTGCGGGGGTGGAGACTAACGAACTTTCCTATTGCTAGGGAAGTTCCGACCTCTGGCGCAGGGGCGCCTGGGAAACCCATCTGTGTGGCTTCACGAAGGCCACGATGGAGAAGTTATGTTATTAAAATTGAAGCCATGTTGTCTATAGGAGGAAAAGGTACTAGTATGGAGATGTGGGTCCTGAACCCAATCACATAGAACCACATTTTTGGGATTGCATTTACTGTACAAGTACTAAGGGAGGCAGAAAATTTAACCTAAACAGACTACACAGAAGCCAATACCACCGTATTACATTGAGCTCCAGGCCCAGAACCGTGAGACCTTATTCACAAAATTTCTTTTTCCATAGAGGATATATGAATCCACTGCCTCACAGTATAGAATTGGAATTTATAATCTCTATGATTTTTATCCACTCTGTTCCAAAGCATTCAAAGGAATTATATATGCATAATTCTGGAAGGAAGGAATGAAATCAAAGACTGAGTACACAAATTAACTGTTGTATTACTTCCTTTTTAGGCTTGTGAAACTGGAAATGCAATTTAGCTCAAGAATTCAGGTACAAGACCAAAATGTTCATAGTCCACATTGTGAAGATGTGAAGTCCACATTGTGAAGGGGGATTTCAAACACAACCTTCAACACCCAGAGTAGTAGATGGTAATAAAACAACCCATCCTTCCAAGTCAGGAAGAACAGAATATGTTTCAGAATAATCATATGGGACATCCAGCCCAGATTGCCGCTGAAAAATTACACATGCTAAAAATTCAAAAGCCGATTTAGATTAACACATCAAGAAGGCCAGCCTAGATCCCCTCCTTCTCTCTCTAGCATGTTGGTTTTTCCACAGAAAGGGAATTTTATTGTCAGTGAACACACACACACACACACACACACACACACACACACACACACACACACACACACACACACACACACACACACACACACACTTACTTTTTGATATAAAATAACGCAGCCAAGGAACAGAGAATTCTCTACCCTTAACAGGAAAACAGAGCATTGAGTGTCTGGCCTTCTTATGGCTTTATCAACGGGAACAAGAAAAATACAGGAGAAACCAACTTATCTCTTTTTACAGCAATGTGCAGCGCGGGGCTTAGATTCTGTGTTCTGAAATGGATACATAAAGACTTGCCTTGGACTTCAGGTAGGAAGTGCTATGCTGTTACTATGGTAATTGTGAAGGAGAGCAGCTGACAAACAAAACTGGGGTCCTTAATCAGTTGCAGAGGCGTCGAGCTCAAGCGTATGACAGCCATTTTAGGGAAGGGCCATAATAGGGTAATTTTCCAGGAAGAGGCTCTTGAAGGGTAAGGAACTGAGTAGTAGTTACTGCTTGTACTGACACAAGGAGAGCACAGACTACTGCTGGAGGCTTTAGGGAGAAAATGCAAATCCCTCAATAATAAGGAAGCCAAAAATTCCTTAGAAAGACACTGTAGCAAAATTACAGAAAAGAGAAACCGAAATTTACAGAATCAATTGCTCCATGCTGGAAGACAACTGCAGAAATGTCAATGAATATGTGAGAATCTCAGGTATGGGAATTAGTTTTGATGGAAAATCTCAGTGCCCACTTACATTTGAGGTACCAGAAATTCCAGTATCAACTTGTTTTATAAAATTCTTTTTATTCAGTATTGTAACGATCACACTGACTCTGGTAGCCAACACGCACACCCCAGCCACTCATGCTGATTTATGCAACATTGTGCATATGTTAACTAGTAATGCTATTTGATATGTTCACTGTGTGGGGTTTTGATGGTTTATAACCATGTTCTGGTTTTTGCATATTGTATCTTATTAAATTTTATTATTTAGAAAGAGAAGGAGAGAAGAGAAACTGAACTGGATTGTTTTCTAAATCCACAGAAAGTATGCAATCCTAGCTTTGTTTCGCAAGACTTCATGTTGTAGAAAACCCCAACTAAATGGATGATTTCAGTTTTGTATAAATGGAAGGGAGGACCCTGGAAGATTCTTGCATAACTTAGACAGCACTTTCAGATTCAGCACCTTTTCATATACAGTACTACTTCTTGTAGTGTGCTAACGTTCCATCCAACCTATGAAGAATTTAGTTAGGTTTTCAAGGTACGTAAGATATTTAAGGGCTGGTTCTAACAATGCCACCCTATCCCCATGAGTACCCATGGCACAGAAAAGTTTCTATTCCAGGTATCCTGAGTCCTGCTCCATCACCACAACAATCACAACAATTCTCTTCATGTACTTGGCCTGTATCAATGCTTTCAAGCCATCACGGCTTGGAAAGCTCAAGTAAAAGGAGAAAGAACTGACAACATGGAAACTAACAAGGAAATGACACAACAAGCCTGAACATGTAAATAAGTCCTTTTTCCCTTTTTAAAAATCATTTAAAAGAAGTTTTTAAATTGTTCACTTGTATTTTTGCAGTTCATAATTGCTTGAGCTTTCTGAAACAGAATGCTGAAAACCAGCACTGATCCAATTTGGGTCTCCGGTTTCATGAACGACATGTCTGTTAGCGATTTCATTTCTAATCTAGTTGCAAAAGCCACAGGTATGTACTGCTCATAATTTATTTCAGCTTGAGGAGAGGGTGGATGCCGCAGTGGGTCCTTTGCTAAGCAAATATTTACTTTAAAAATGCATATTTTCTCCTTCCCTACCTATCAGAGTTAGCAAAGATTGCCACTGTAACCTAAATTCAAAATAATCTATACTATGTGAAATTAAAACAGAGTACAAAGGCAGGGACAAAAATCAACTCATTTGAAAAGTAATGTTGGAAAGAGAGATTACAGATACCCCATAAAACCAGGAAGGTTGATAAGTGGATGCTTAATCAGTCAACCCTCACTAGCTAACTAACAACATGTTATGCGACTTTTAGATGGATTGTTATGCATTTACTGCTTGGATTGGATTTGTAGTACTACATATGTTTTCCATTTTTTGTTGTCCATTTCTCAGAGCGGCATTTTTCTACATTTTTTCACTTATTGTTCTTAGCTTTGCTAGTGCCTTTTAAATGATGTGAGATTCCTCTTCACCCTCACTGCTCTTAGCTTTAAATATTGCCTTTTAAATGATGCAAGGTTGCTCTTCACTCCCATTTTTCTTAGCTTTAAATTGTGCCTTTAATGTTGTTAATAACCATTGAATATTCATTGTCTTCAACTTTAAATGCTGTCCCTCAGTGTTGTGAGCCACCTTGGTTCCTTTTCAAGGAGAAATAAACAAATTAAATACAGTAAATATATTTACCCAAATCTCACATCTAAATACCAAATAGCAGTCTTGTTGCTGTTATGTGGTGAGCATTATCAACCCCCCCTATGTATTACTGCCAACTTCTGTTTAGTAAAAAGACACTAACAGCATCAGAAGAAGAACGGGAAAAGGCAGAAAAAGCACAGACTGAGCCTAAACTCTTAGTTCAAATCACATTTTCAACAATGAAGAGATGAATCCTTCAATATATGATACCTCCCTAGAAATTAGTCCAACAGTAGCTCCAGGGTTTATTTCACTGGATAAATGAAACTACTTTGATCAAACAAGCCACAAGACATGATGCACAGAAGTCATTTTTGTGTTTTCTTATGAGAGGACAGGCAGTCTCCTCTGGCAATGTTTCCAATTCAAAGCCTCAATCAATTCACACCAAAGCGTCTTAATGTTTGAGATAATGTTAACATATTAAAAATTAATCAAAAATTAAGTGTATTAAGAATCTCAGTTAACAAGATATTTTTTGCATTTTTTAAAACAAAAATCCATTAGAATTGTATTTTAAAAAGCCTCAAACCACACTTCAAAAATCATTGTTACTTAAGGGGCTAGCAAGCAGCTAGCTGCTATTATCTTGTTTTATCTGATTGTGAGCACCTTGGGTCAATTCATTAGGAGAAAGGTAGCATATAAATTAAACAAGCAAATTTTTCTCAAATTTTCTCAAAGGCTTTCATAGCCAGGATCCTGATGTTTCACCACTCTCTGGTCTGGCATTTTCAGAGGGCAAGAAGCTCAGGGAACCCCAGAGCATAGAAAGAACTCCTACCGTGTTTCCCCGAAAATAAGACACTGTCTTATATTTATTTTTTCTCAAGAAGACACACTAGTGCTTATTTTCAGGGGATGTCTTACTTCTGTTAAGTATAATATGCTTGAATGTCAGCCCTGCACACAACCATAGCCACGCCCATCACTAGGGCTTATTATCAGGGTAGGGCTTATATTTAACAAATGCATAGAAATCCTGCTAGGGCTTGTTTTGGGGGGAGGCCTTATTTTCAGGGAAACGGGGTAGTTCCCTGAGCTCCTTGCCCTCTGAAGAGGCCAGCCACAGAGTCTGACAAAACGTCAGGGAGAAAAACTTCCAGAACACGACCAAACAGCCCGAAAAACTCACAACAGTTAAACAAAACTTTATTGCCATTACAGGAATTAAAATAGTAATTTTTCAAACTATTGCTATCCAAAACTAGTGGGCAACCAATTAAGAAATTACTCCCAAGGTATGGCTTTTACATACACATTACTAAACGGGAGGCAAATGGCATGGAGAGATGCTACCTACTGAGGTCATCAGCAGTCATTTGCTTTCAGGAGACAAAGTGTCTTGGGCCCAAGCTTAAAAAGAACCCATCTCCCTCTATGAGCCTGCCCGGGCTTTAAGATCATTAGGGGGGTGTCTTTCTCTTGTGTGTGTTGTGTCGTTACAGTCGTGACCAACTCTTCGTGACTCCATATCCATGGAGTTTTCTTGGCAGGTGTCCTGGAGTGGTTTGCCACTTCCTACTCCATGCACCCTGCTTAGCTTCCGAAATCAGGTGAGATCGGATGTGCTTAGGGCATCTAGGCGTCTTTCTCTTAGTTTTCACCATCCTCACAGGTGTGCTTGGTCAGGTCACAGGACAGGACCTTCTCTGTTGCTGCTGCTCCCAGACTCTGGGACTCCCTCTCATAAGAGGCCTGACTGTCCTTTACCTTTGCTGTCCCTCCATGAGCAGGTGAAGACCTTTCTCGCCAGGCAGGCTTTTTTCCTTTGTGCCTGCCGATCCGAGAGGGGCTTTTAAAATACACTGCTACATCTAGTTGCTTTGAAATACAGTATGTTTTTAGTGCTAATTTTATTTACCTTTTAACTATAATACATGTTTGATTTTTTTTATTTGTATACTTACTGATTTTAGCTTTTAAATACAGTGGTACCTTGTATAAAGGACTTAATTCGTTCCAAATGAAATTATGTTAAGCAAATTTTCCTTTATACAAATTGCCATAGGAAAGCATTGAAAATGGAGTAATCCCATTTTTATGTTGTACAGATTTTCCCCATAGGCAATTATGTTAAGCAAATTTCCCCTATCTCCGGAATTTTTTATGTTGTACAGATGTTACGTTATACAAACTTATACAAGGGTCCACTGTACTGTCTTTTTAATGATGTATGCCTTGGATCCTTTTAAGGAGAAAGATGGGAATGTGATCGATGGACCGAACAACCAATTGAATGAATAACCGAACAAATGAATGACAGATATAGCTAGATCAGGCCTGCCCAAAGTCCAGCCCGGGGGACCAAATCCGGCCCGTCAGGCCATTCTGAGTGTCCCGCGGCTGGCTGGCCCGCCCCTCCCTCCCCCTCCTTCACCCCATGTTTTTTTTTTAAAAAAAAAATCTTCCACCAACACTGACACCTCCGGGAAGCTTGTAGGCTGCTGCCACCAGCACCGCCGGCAACCATGTGAGGCTGGGAGCGCGCGGGGGGGTGGCGCGCGGGCGAGCTGCCGCCACCAGCACCCCTCGGAACCTTGTGAAGCTCGGAAACACCGGCACCCCTGGGAAGCTTGGGCGGCTGGGCGGACGGGTGGTCTGCCGCGACCGGCACCGCAGGGGAATGTGTGGGGGTAGGCAGGCCAACCGGCCTCTGCCACCGCCAAGGAGCTTTGGGGTGGGCTGGCGGGTGAGCCATTGCCACCACTGGGGAGCTTGGGGGCGTGCAAGGTCACACAGATCGCCTCTTCCAAAGGGCGGCCTGTGGCCACGGCTCCCTGTGCTTCCTTTGGTCCCCACCTTCCTTCTTTCCTCCCTCCCTTGGTCCCCGCCTTCCTTATTTCCTTCTTTGTTGTGATTTGGAAATGTTTTTAAAATTGTTTTCATTCAGAGCTTGGTTTTAATGTGCTTATTTCTTAAGTTGTGTTTTAATATTATACCACACTCTCTTTTTAATGACATATCTTAACTAACGTTATGGGGACCCCCATAACCGGGGGGGGGGGTTATGGGATATTATATAGAACAGATAAAGGTTACCCCTCATCTCCTTTAGCGTATGTCACCGTTTATATTTCAAAATATGGATTTCATTTCCAGGGTGTTTTTTTACTGTTCACATACTTCATTGATTTTAATGTTTTTTTATAAGAGTGTTGGTTTTATTTAATATCAGTGACTAAATTTAATCTTGGTTTGGTTGCTTTTATTGTTTTATGAAGACTGAAAGTCGCCCTGACCACAACTTTGTAGCAGAAAGGCTAGGTATAAATATAATAACAAGTTAATTCTTGCAAATGAGATCCATTCTTAGGGCAGTGGGGTTGTTCTTAAATTTCTTTCTGCATCCTTTGCTCAAATAATAGGCAGCTCATGTCCTACGCATATTGTGAGCACATTTTTATAAATAGTGGAAACTTTTTAATGGAGAATTTCGCTGCACATCTTCATTTATAGGATAAAAGAGATGAATTGGTCCCAAAAAACTTTCTTAAAACCAAATGCTGAAAGACAGGGCAAGTATATAGGTAATTCCTACTTAGTAAGGGCAGCCTGCTATATACATGTGGGATTATGGATCGAGCCCAAAAAGCAGGCTGGAAGAAGCAGGCAGAATATCTCTTTTGAAAAGTAAAGCTACATTCAAACCATCCCTTCAAGACCATGACTGTGTTCCACTCTTGGAAAGTTCCCTGCTGCTGTTATCCATTTGACTCGGCACTGATATCAGCTAGGACAACCACTGAATTATACACAGAATTCAAAGGCTAATCACAATAGGTGACCCAACATATTAATATAGAATAAAGCACCAATGACCATTAACCCCAAAGCACATGAAAAGTACATTTTTTCCAATGGGGATGTTCAATGGAAAGAACATCTCTGTTTTTAATCTTTATGCCTACAGTTTACACACAAATAAACGGAACAGTGTGTCAAAATTATTTTTTGTGGACTGAGTAATGAATGACTCTTTAAACAGTTTGAGGTTCCTCTTCTTTTTCAAGTAAAACAAGAGGGAGGGAGAAGGTGAATGGCTATCTCTGTAAGCCTCCAGAAACATATATCTACCTTTTATAATAGGATGCAGGAGCCTTCTGCATCATTCAACAAACAAACAAACAACCCCCTCCCACACACAAACACTTTTCCAAAACCTCAAGTGGAGCTCAAGCCACAGCCAGTTTCATATTTTTGGCATTTTATATGTCCCTGGGGAGTTCCAGAGGCAGAACACTGGTCTGCAGCTCCACCAAAGTTACCCATCCCTGCAGAAGAAGAACTACACAGGAGAGCATCAGCATACGACACTCAAGCAGAATAAAAGGCTGCACAATCTTCCAAAGAAATAACAAACAAACCATCAAAATCTTAACACAATGCAACTGCCTTAAGATCAAACTACACAACGAGTCTAGGAATGCACTCATCATCTTGGGCGTCCAATTGGACCCGGCATTCATCCTAGAAACCCAGGTGATGTCGGTAGTCCAATCAACATAGCTCTATCTGTGCCGGAATGCCCGACCACAGGCCTTCCTTGACACTAGGGCTCTTACCACGCTGGTCCATGCAAGATTAGGCTACTGTAGTGCACTCTATGTGGGGCTGCCCATGAGGTTGGTGCAGAACATAGCAGCCAGATTATTAACAAGGACAAAAGGATACCACCATTGACGTCAAGGTTTTAATGCTAACTTACAAAGCTCTAAACAGCTTGGGACCTCACTATCTCCATTTAGCATTTTCCGTGCACTTGCTGCTTTGTTGCACACAAGGACTGCCTCTTTCAGAGAATTTCATTTCATTGTTTTTCTCAATATGGTCACACCATATGTTTCCATAAAGATGCCTCGCCATAAATGTAATTCAATTTTTTCACAGCTGCCACCCATTAGATCAGCACGGCTATCGAACTATCTACCACTACCTCAAGACATCATTCTTTGAGAGTTAATACCAACTCTCAGCTTTCACCAGCATTATTTGTGAAATCCAGATAAATAGATATAGATAGATAGATAGATAGATAGATAGATAGATAGATAGATAGATAGATAGATAGATAGATAGATAGATAGATAGATAGACAGACAGACAGACAGACAGACAGACAGACAGATTCTCTCCCTCCCTCCCTCTCTCTTCTACACAATAAACTGGTATTCTATAATGGCTTCATATCTTTTGATGTCAGCAGAAACTTGGTCACTTCACTGTTCCTCTCCGACTCTAGTCCACAGACATGCTAAAAGCTTTTTGAACAACCTTCCTCTTCACATCCCTCTATTGTATCAAGCAGCCATTCATTCCTACACTCTGCTTTCTGCTTATTAACCAAAAATCTTGTGGCATTACAGACAAAACACTCAACCCAGAATCACCTTCAAGTGGCAAAAGAGACCATTTAAAAGGTTTCTGAGCCAAGCAGCTTGTGTTAAGAGCATTCTCTAATCCATAATGCATTAGGGATATTTAAATTTGTGAGTAAATTAAAGCAATCACAGAGACCGAAGCAAGAAACTGAAAATGATTCATTATTTATACCGGAGCTGTATAAAAACTTAGAGACAACAGCACCATTCTCCAAACCTAAGCCTGAAAATAAGCTTCGGGGATTTTTGTAATCTGCTTAAAAACAAGGAGCAAACATTGCAAGCCCACAAATTCTGATCAGATCGCTATCCAATGAAATTATTCCTAGCTGCCCAATAGCTATCTCTACTGCTATATATACATATATATATACATGCATATAATTCTCTCCTTGAGTTTCTTGAGGAACAGGGGTATGGTGGCAATGCGAGAGGACAGTGTGCCCTCCCATTCACCAATCCTTTCTCTCAACATCGATCTGTCCTCCAGGACCTGGCATGCTGGCAAAAAGGGAAGGAGAAAGGAGCAAAAATAGAAGTCCTTCAGCCCACATGAGTGTGGGGTTGCCAAAGTGTCAGGAAGCAGAGTGTCAAAGAGAGGACAGGAAGGAAGGAAGGAAGGAAGGAAGGAAGGAAGGAAGGAAGGAAGGAAGGAAGGAAGGAAGGAAGGAAGGAAGGAAGAAGGGGAAATCCTTCTGTCTTACTCTGTGTCTCTGCTGTAGCTCCTATGGCCAATACCCAGGAGCCCCAGAATGGGGGCACCTGTGGACTCTAGTGATGGTCTTTGAACATAACAGAAGGTGCTAGATGTGGACAGATCATTTTTCCATTAGACTTGCTCAGAAAAAGTTATCTGAACTTCCTTCCTTGCTTCCTTCCTTCGCTATTGATCCATTCATGCATTTGTAAAAGGAATATTCCCTTTTGATTTTTTCCACATAAAATTACTGGTTAACTTTTTTTTGCCAAATATTAACTGTAGCACAGCAACAGTCATCTGAGACCAAAAATCAATCTCTTAATCAAACAAATTACAGAACCAAACAATGCCATGATTAAGGGGCTTGAATCTGAGGAGGAGGGGAGAAAGGGCAGTAGCCAAAAGTCTTACACAAGATTTGTGAGGTAGAGCTCTCCAGGGCTTGTTCCCCAATCTTTGGAAGTGGTGCAACATAGACATCAACCTCCTCAGCTAATGCTGTAGAGATAAAAAGGGGAGAGGGGAACACAAATTAAAATCCTAATTTCAAAGGTTTTGTTTATCTTTGGATGGAAAACAATGGGCAGGATGGGGAAGGTCGTTTGAACCTGTTTTACAGTAGTGAAAGTCTATCTCCGGGGGTGGGGGGAAAGGATTTCATAAAATGAATGATGTGTCCTGAAAAAACTTGCTAAAAATTATGTTAAGATGGCAGCACCTATATTGTATTTCAACATTACACCCAACACTATTTGCATCTCTTGTTCACAGATATTCATTCTCTCGCACACAAAACTGGAAACCTTTACAATAGTTCTTTTAATCAGATTACACACATTCAACTCAGCCATTCAACATGCGAGATCATTTCTGGCTGTCTCATCTATTCTAATACTGAGGGAGTCAACAAACATAGTTTAAAACAATGAAAATACAGCAACCAAATGGCAAAGATATCAAGCAAAAAGAAAATTATAATATAACAGTAGCAAAGGAATAACCTAATAATTTAAAAGAATTCACTAGTTCTTCAGGAAAGGCTTGAACAAATCGAATCATGGAAAACTGTTGTCACAAGGAAAGATGTGGATACCAGGAAATTCATTGTGGAAATGCAGTTCCAATGCAGTGCAAAACAGCATCGCTAAGAAAACCATATCACGGTCACCACCTGACCATAGTAAGGAGACCTAAAGAAAAAGATAGATTAGAAAATGAGGGGAGGTGGCCCCTCAAAAACTCTTGATCCATTGCTTGATTTTTCACTCTGCCCTGCCAATACAGTAATACCTTGGTTTATATATACTTTGGTCTACAAGTGTTTTGCAAGATGAGCAAACATTTCTGATCAATTTTGCCTTGATCAACAAGTGATGTCTTGAAATATGAGCACTGGAGCAGGTCACATGATCACAAGTGAGCCAATGGTGACTCTCCCACCCTCCATACCCATGCTGGATTGTGGGTTATTGTCTGGAACATTCTGTCTCAGGCAAGCCTCAAAAGAAGAGGGAGCAGAGAAACAGGGAGTTCTCCCTTGCAACAGCCAGGAACATTTTCAAAGGAGAGTACAGGTTACGTTTTTATTTTTCTTTATATTTATATTTAATTTGTTTTCAACATTCTTTTTTTTAGAAGATTTCTAGTCATGGGGCAACTACAGTAATCAAGTGTGTATACTGCTGCAAATTGCATTTTATTATTGTCACATTAAAAAAACAGAGTAAAATCCAGTTGCTAATCCGTAACAGAGCAGATTCCGCAGCCAGGTACCTAAACCATGGTGTGGATGTGGACTTCTAACCAACTTCTTTTGTGAGTTTTGGCATTTGTCCAGTATGTGGTCTATGGGGCACCAGAACAAATCATCTGAGTTTCCATTATTTCTTATGAGGAAATTTGCTTTGATCTAAGAGTGCTTTGGTTTACAAGCGTGTTTCCAGAACGGATTATGTTCGTAAACCAAGGTATTACTCTATATCTACAACTTAGGACTGGGCAGGGGACGGGGGTGAGAATGGTTCCAAGTAAAGATGGACGCAAAATGAAAAACAAAACACTGTTTTGTAATGATGCATGCGAAGGACACATTTTGTTACGAAATCAAATGCCAATTTTTCCTCTAGGAACTAAATGATTCATCCCAGAGGAACCAAAATGACAGGGGAGCTTCTCTGGACTCTTCCCTGTAAGCCCCCGAAATGCTGAGTTATTAAACTTCAAAGTAGGTCCCCCAAGGAAAAAATAATTTCTAATTGAGTCGAAATTTATAATAGCCGCCACCACCACCCCTCAGGTGAGCTATTAGCAGCTTCCTGACTCAATTAGAATGATTTTTTCCTTGGGGGGGAAACCCCCTTTGTAGTTTAATAACTGAGACCCCTGATCAGCAAACCTTTCCAAATTTCAGGGTCTTACAGGGATCAGTCCAAAGAAGCTCCGCGCAATTTTGTTGCCTCTAGGACATAGGGGAACATAGCATTTCATTTCATTTTGTTTCCTTTGATATGAAACTACTTTAAAAATTTGTTACTAATGAAATGAAACTACTAAAGAAACGAAATGAAATGAAATGCTATATTTCCATTCCATGCCCATTTCTAGTTCCAAGCTGTTGCCACTGCTGCAGATACCAGAGCGGGTGTAATAAAATTACAGTGTTAAGGTCACTCTGGAATCCACTAGAATTTTGTGAAGGGTGCCTTCAGACAGAGGCCTAGCATCTCAGCAAAAGTCAAAAGGTACTGTGCAACTAGAATGGTCCCCACCACCATCACCAATTTTTATTTTATTTTCATGAAAAGGAAAAAGATGAATGCTGCAGTGAGAAAGTAAGGAAGGGTTTGAGGAGATTGTCTGGATCCCATGACAACAAATGCAAAGAGATGGCAACAATAAGCGATGTTGCATTTTCATTGTTTTAAGCAACATTTGTTTACTCCCTCGATACTAGACCAGAGAGGATTCATCTCAGTGAAAAGAGGCAAGCCAATTGAAAGCTCAAAGCCTAAACAAGAACTGCCTCAGATCAATAGTACCAAAGCAGTACTAAAAGTAGTACCAAAGCAATACTGAACATTCTGTGCTTCATGATTGCCACTCTCCAGTGATTGATGCATGTCTAATTAAACTTTGGAATTATTTATCTTTTTCTAGCTCTATTAAAATTGCTGCTACAAATGGTAGAACAAAAGAGTCTTTAATATTTAGCTAGAACCAAAGTGCGCCTATGCAAACAGTACAATTTGAAACTACCAAAATAAAATTGAAACCACAGTGAAATGAGATGACAGAAAGTGCTTCAAGCAAAATGAATGGTATGAATTTTCTTCCCTTTCCAAGTTACAATATATAGCTTATTTTATAACTTGTAATTGAATAAACAAATATCCGACCTCTACGGGGAGGAAACCTTCCAGCTGACCAGAACCTACGAGAAACTAGAAGTCCGAAGAGCCACCATCTTATGTGACATTGCATTCCTACGCAACTGCCGAGACAAAAATGTGATCCCCACAAGCTTCCAACTGAAATTCCACTCAAAAACCCCATCCAGCGAAAGGATCCTGAAAAGAACAGAACTAGCCCTAATCAGAAGCGAACTACACAGGAAAAGATACCTACTAGATCAAACCAACAGAGACCTACTCACTCTCCACCTCAAACTCAGCAACAAAATCCACCCAACACTCTGGAACAAATCCAAGCAACTTGCCGCCTGGAGAGCTGAAACAGAGACCTCCCACAAGACAGACACACACACCAACAAACTCCACAAACTGGAAAAACGCCAGAAGCCCAACCTCCCCCCACAACAGCCCATGAAACAAACAGTTCACAACATATCAGACAGGACACTCACCATCGCAGAGACCAAAGTCCTTTCCAAAGGATTCAACTTTGCAGTCGCCCCCAGACACATCCCCACCGAAAACATCATATGCGGAGTGGAAGCCAGCCTAACCAAAATCAACCCAGATAAAGCCAACAAAATCAGACTCGAAGTCACCAATGTCCTCTGCTCCAGCAAACCACCCAGAAGCAATTTACACAAAGAAGAACAAAAAGCCCTCTCCAACCTGAGGAAAGACAACAACATAATCATTCTCCCAGCAGACAAAGGCAATGCCACAGTGGTGATGAACACATCCGACTACCAAGCCAAACTATCCAACCTACTACAAGACCCTGCTTACATACCTTTGAACACAGACCCCACCACCTACCTGGAAAAAAACCACCAAAGCCAAAATAAAAGCCTCTCCCTTAAGTGAAGAAATCAAGCCAAGCATCATCCCCAGAGAGAAATCATCCAGATGCCCCAAGCTCTACGGCCTCCCCAAGATTCACAAAGAAGGAACACCTCTCAGACCCATAGTCAGCTCCATAGGCTCACCTCTACAAAACCTCGCCAAATTTCTTGCCAAACAACTCCAGCCCTATGCAGAATCCATCACTTCATACGTACAAAACTCGTTCCACTTCATAGAAATTATAAAGAAACAAGACCTACAACCCAATGACCTACTCGTGAGCTTCGATGTTGTTTCGCTCTTCACACAAGTGCCCATTCAAGAAGCCTTGACAGCTATCCACAACAAATACAACCCCCCCAAACACATCCTAGATCTGACCAACCACTGCCTAACCAACACATACTTCATCCACAATGGACAAAGATACAAACAGATAGAAGGAGCACCCATGGGATCACCCCTCTCACCGGTCATCGCAAACCTATATATGGAACACTTTGAAACCAACGCGTTACAAAAGTCCGAACATAAACCCAAACTCTGGCTCAGATATGTTGACGACACCTTTGTTATCTGGCCACACGGGAAAGATAAACTGAACAACTTCCTCACACATCTCAACAGCCTACACCCCAAAATACAATTCACTATGGAAATAGAAGCCAACAACCAACTTCCCTTCCTGGACGTCCTAATC
The DNA here is from genome assembly GCA_029282475.1 of Phrynocephalus forsythii. Taxonomy (NCBI): domain Eukaryota; kingdom Metazoa; phylum Chordata; class Lepidosauria; order Squamata; family Agamidae; genus Phrynocephalus; species Phrynocephalus forsythii. Next base: position 26,912,291 of record JAPFRF010000011.1, on the reverse strand, counting down.
TACAAAAACCCGACGGCTCCTTAGGACATACCATCTACCAGAAAAAACACATACAAACCGCTACTTAAATGCACAATCACACCACCACCCTGCACAGATCAACTCCGTAGCAAAACCCTCATCTCCAGAACCAAACGCCTCGCTGACAAAGACCACCTAAAAACTGAATTACACACTCTCTCGAATGTTTTAATTGCGAACGGATTCCAAAAAAACACCATCACCAAACTAATCCAAAAGGAAACACCCCCAAGAACCAAGAAACAGAAGAGAACAACGGCACCGCCCTCCTCCCTTACATCAAAGGCACCACAGACAAAATCAGCAAAATTCTCCACAAACACAATATCAAGACAGCCTTTTGCACTGACCAAAAATAGCCAACATTTTAAGAAACCCCAAAGACAAGATTGAGCTAGAAAACCAAGGAGTCTACGAAATACCATGCAAAGTCTGTCCAGCCACATACATCGGACAAACAAACAGGAGAATAAGCGCACGCATCGCAGAACACAAGAACGCAGTCAAAAAGAAGAAAAATCTTCCTCTCTCTTCCAGCACATAAAAACAACAGGTCATGAAATTGACTTTGAAAGAACCAAACTCATCTCCAAAACTGAACACTTCAACAGTCGAATAATCATGGAAGCCATTGAAATAGAGAAACACCCAAACAACATGAATAAACGTGATGACACCTCCCGCTTGCCTGACATCTGGAAACTAGCCCTGGTCAACAGACGAGCCTCTGTCACAAAGACTGACACCAGGTCCAAAAGGACACAAGATGCCACCACCTTCCATCCACACCAAACACAAACCCAGACCCTTCCCACAGATGAAACGAAACCACCATCCAATAACAAAACCACGACTGCACCATCTACTGCGGCACCCCACTCCAGTCACCACATGGAGCACACTCACACACCCCAAAAAAACATTGGGAGACCACAGACACGTAGCCAGACCAAAATGAATTCACAAGACACAGGACCTCACTCCACCAAAGCCCAGGATACTGCCAGAACCCACCAGCCATCTAACCCACCAGCATCTAAACAGCCATCTAAACAGCCACCAGCAGTTAATCCCTTAACGATCGCCTCAGCCACACAGCAGATCACACAAAGAACAAAGGAACCTGCAATCAGCAACAAAGCAAGCAAACCACACACCCCCAGCAGTATTTATAGAAGGACTTCAACTGAGACCACGCTTTGCTTCAAGAAGAAAGAAGCCAGAACACCAGCCTGAAGATGACGAGTGAGACCTCGTCGAAACGTCGCCAAAACAACCAGATTTCTACACGGAAGAAAAGAATCCACCTAACATGCATATATATATATATATATCCACCTAACATGCATATATATATATATATATATATATATATATATATATATATATATATATATATATATATATATATATATATATATATATATATATATATATATATATATATATATATATTATATTTGGACAGGAAGCTGGCGTACAAGTCAAGCCAAGGGAGGAGAGATAAGACTGGTCAAAGGGATGCCATGGGCAGTAACCACAGACTTAAGTGCTGGAGTCATGCCAATGATTCTCCTCTCTCATTTTCAATTACAAGTTATAAAATAAGCTATTCATGTTCAACAAACACCCTCTCTTCCAAATTCTGGTCCTCCATTCTCTGAACTCTTAGGTTTACAGCCACAATCTGGATTTTTTTAAAAATATCTAGAACAATGACTCAAGTGACACATCCAGGATGCAGGGAAGACTTTCGAGTGTCCTTGATCTTGGAAAAGTTACTTTTGGGAAGGGGTTTTGTAGCACCCAGAATCTCCCACAGTCCACAACAGCTGGAGGCTACTGTAACTCTTAAAATTCCTGGCCCGCACAGCTAGTGCTCAAGGTTTCTTGCGAGTTTTAGTCCAAGAACATCTGAGAACCCAACATTGGAAACCATTGGCTTAGGCAACGGTGGGGATGATACAAGTTGCTGCCCAAGATTATCTGCAGGGTAGATGTTTCTCATGCCTGTTTTGGATCCTAGAGGGATGCTGGGCAAATGTTTTCCAGACCTGGCTTTCCTTTCTTCTTGAAAAAGAAAGGAGGAAAGACTAGGCTGGTTGAAGAATTCCCCCCCCAAAAAAAGTAACTTTTACATGCTTTGGGATTTTCCAGTTGGGATTTGTTTAAAATAAGAATTAACAAGCTTAAATTGCGCCACGGTCGCTTCCAGACTTCAGAAGCAGGCAAGCTCTCAGCCCCAACTGTTACGTAGTAAACGTGTGCAATTCAGCTCCTGTATCCCCCTCAAATTCCAAAAGCCCCACTAAGAAAACAACAAAATCATTAACTGGTGCTTTCTGAAGCACAATCAGAAACTTTCCATGCCTGGTGATGGGAACAACCTGGATTGCTTTTCTAGGACTGAGCCCAGCAGGAAGACAGGGACCAAAATGAAAACATCAAGACCTTTTTGGATTTAAGCCAGCATAATCAATTAAGTGGGTAAAACTGCATTGTGAGGTCCACTTGAGAAGCCATCACTCTAAACCACTCAACTTCCTACGCTGTAATATACTGAGAGTTGATGGAGCTGTGGTCTCACTGGTTCTCAGCCGTCCGTTAACTGGAAAAGCCACTTGCTGGCTAGACTGGGTCATCTGTCCTGAAGATGAGACCACCCAACTTACATTGCCCTGGCACAGGCATGTCCAAACTTTGGCCCTCCAGATGTTTTGGACCACAACTCCCACAGTCCTTTGTCATTGGCAACCTAAGCTTAGAATTCTGGGAGTTGTGGTCCAAAACATCAGGAGGGCCGAAGTTTGGACATGCCTGCCCTAGCAAGTCAAGCTCTTAACATTTTGAGCACAGCAGCAGCATAAGAAATCAGATGCAAGAAGAAGGATCAAGGGATATACAGTGGTACCTTGTATAAAGGAATTAATTCGTTCCAAATGAAATTATGTTAAGCAATTTTTCCTTTATACAAATTCCCATAGGAATGCATTGAAAATGGAGTAATCCCATTTTTATGTTGTACAGATTTTCCCCATAGGCAATTATGTTAAGCAAATTTCGCCTATTTCTGGAAATTTTTATGTTGTACAGATTTTTGTTATACAAACTGTTTGTTATACAAGGGTCCACTGTAACTCTGTCACTACTCAGTCTTCCCTCCTTCTCTCCTGTGGCGACCATATTATCAGAAGCAATGGAAATCCCCATGGTTGCTTCTACGAAAATCAAACCTGAACAAAAGAACAGAAGATAATGTTTTTCTGCCACATCCAGAAATTCTGCCAAAACTAGAACCTTCTTAAGTTGTATTCTTTCCCTAAAATAAGAAAAAAAAAAAAACTTGGCCACCTTAAAGTTACCAAGGAAAACAGACATCCTTTGACACCACTGCTGAAAGCCACTTTCTTGATGGAGAACAGAGCAGGGTTTCCCAACCCTGGCTTCACAGATATCACTGGACCACAACTCCCAGAAGCTTTTATTGCTAGTGGTGCTGGCCAGGATTTCTGGGAGTCGTAGCCCTGGGTCATCTGAGGAGCCAAGACTGGGAACAAGGAAACAAAATACTGTCTGTAAGCAGTAAGATGGCAGAGGTGGGCTACATATTGAAAACAACGCTATCCGAGCCACTTCCATAAACAAAGCAGAAAGACTGCAAGCTCCTTTGAAAGCCCCAGAGGACATGGTCTAGAGAGCTTCTCACTTCTCATACTAATTCTAAAACTTTTAAAAGTTTCTTTTAAACTTTTAAAAGGTTTTGGCCAAGAACGAAGTTGAAAACATTACACCAGGATAACACCACTGGTATAACCATCAACTGGAAATGGCCACAAGACAGGAAGTCAGCCTGGGCACCTGCTGCATTACGTGCCCTGTAACCTGTGTGCAACAGCAAAGGCTTCCTTCCTCCAACTTGCTAGCCTGGGTCTGGACTATCAGTTCCTGTCTTCCCCAAGTTAGGAATGCAGAGAGGCCTATTAGAGGAAAGGACTGAACTTTGGTCCAAGCAGAAACCAAGATCACAGATTTGCTTTGCTCTGCTTTAGCCACAAACCAGTCCCATGCTTCTCAGTGAGATACATTTGAGGAATAACAGCAGGAAAGACCTCCAACATCTCTGGCCCTTTTCTTCTATTAGATGAGTACAACACACATGCACCAAGCAAAAGAAGAATCTCAAACAAACAGAGAAGGAGACGATGCACTCCCAAAGCCTTGAAGTGGCCTGAGGAGTTTTTTTTTTTAACAAGCATCATTCTTTCAGTAAAAGGAGCAACTGTGAAAAGAACAAATGTAAAGCGGTAGCTAATTGGGCGGCTTTTACTCATTTGCCACACTTATCAATTAAAGCATAACCTCAACCCACACCTGTATCCCTCAGCCCCAGTCCTCCTGAACTGTCTCAATTGGGGAAGAAATCACAACCCACTGCCATAAATCAAAATAAAATTTGCACTTTTTTTTTAAATATCATGACAGAAAATGAATTTTCTAAGCTGCTTATCATGAGACAAGACAATGGCGGGCAAAATGTGGTCCATCGGATGTTTTTTGGGCTGCAGCTCTCATGCTTGGTCATGTTTAAGGGTACCAAGAAGGAAGAATGGGAGGCGTGGGCACCATCCTTCACAATCTGCCAGGCCACAAGATGCCCTCTCTTAGTTAAAGAAACTTGCATTCCAAGCCCAGCCTTCCAGAATAGGATTTACCATCCCAGCACTCTGTAGACCAATGGCTTCCGAACGTGGGTCCCCAGAAGCTCTTAGACTGAAATTCTCAGAAGCCTTCACTACTAGCTGTGTTGGCCAGGATTTCTGACAGCTGTAGGCCAGAGATCTCCATCATCGCAGCCAGCTAGCTACCCAGTGGCCACGTTGTCTGGAGATTACAAGAGCTGTGTTGTAATATATCTGGAGGTGCCATTTTATAAATTCTTCTCCCCTTGAGAGAGAAAAAAAGATGTTTTTGAATTTAATCAGCAATTAATAGTCCCCCAGTGTGTGCACAGTTTATGCTTCTATTATGTTCACATACCTCTTATCAGTCAACTGCATGAATAAGCAAAGAAGATGCAGCTAGCTGTTTCTGGGTTTATCTGCGCCTATCTGTAAAGTCAATGTAGGATTCTTTTCCATGCAAACCCAATAGCTGAGGGCACATTATGAGTGTGTGTGTGTGTGTGTGTGTGTGTGTGTGTGTGTGTGTGTGTGTGTGTGTGTGTGTGTGTGTGTGTGTGTGTGTGTGTGTGTGTGTGTGTGTGTGTGTGTGTGTGTGTGTGTGTGTGTTCGAGATACTGGTCTTAGCAACAAAATTGGCATTCAGTGTCAAAGCTCAGGTCTAGAACCTGAAGCAAAGAAATATCAGAGAAGAAATATCTTCTATGTCAAATGGATCAGGGAGCCTGGCTGAACTACCAAGAATCTACAAGAGCTGCTTCCGCTTGTCTAACTCAGTACCAATTGGGACAAAGTTCCATCCAGCCTCCCATCTATGTGATACCCATCAATTTGTTGTTCTACCTGCAAGATAAAACCAGTAGGGACTATGCAACCAAATGCATGAGATTCATGAGGATCTGACTCATCATTAGGTTAGCAGGCAGCATGGAATGATAAATGTCCTGGTGCTTTCATAAGCTATTTGAACCTGCTTAAACTATGAAGGTACATTCTTACATAATGCATGGCACCCTTCCTTCACTTTCCCTTTGCCACCATCATGTGCCAGCTTCTGTATGAACATCCTGGCTTGCTGTAAGCAACATGTTCATTATTACAATGTATTATTCCAGATAGGGAACTCAAATGCCAGTATATGAACTGGCAAGATAAGCCAAGATGATTTATTAAGTGCCATATGGTTACCATATACAGTAAAGCCACTAGGTGTGTTGATTTTAAGAGTCATGTGCAAAACCTAAGGCTTTAAAACCAGATGTGCTTCTGAAGCATTGAATAAGCCATTATCTCTTTAACCTGGCCAATCAGCAAAATCAAATTAAAGGAGATAAAAGTGTATTGTAACCAGTGCTTCTTACTTAAACAGATCTCTGTTATGAGTCAAGTAATTTTTCTGCTGAAGCAGATCTCTGTTGTGAGTGAGTCAAGTAATTGATTCCAAGATATCCTGTGGGACTCAATTAAATAAGAAAGGAGCTCGTTAAAGAAGAAATGGAGTAAAGAGGCACAAACTGGTGAGAAAACAGGCACTGTACATGAATTGGCAAAAGAATCAGTGTATGGAGGCCTTGCTGAAAATGCAGAGAGATTGGATCAAGGCTCTTCTGCTGTCTTAGCATACAGGAACTCAAAAATTCTGACTAACCTTGGCAGTCCATCCTAAATTTGAGTTTGCCAGAGCATAAGAGAGATGAACAAGAATGGCCTGAGAAGCAGGAGAATGCCTTGTTGCATTTTGTGAAAGCAAAAATCTGTTTAATTTAAATACACACTTCACAGGACTCAGCAGGCGACCATACCAATGGACATCACTAGATGGCCAATACAGACCCCAATAACTGGAGGTAGTAGACAGAGAAATGGTATTCCTACTACCAAAGCAAGACAAGGCAGAGACTGTGGCAGTGGACATGAACATTTAATATTAAAAATCAGGGTCAAGTGGAAGCCTACAAAAATAATTGTTCTCCCAAAATATAACTTAAATAATCCTTCTGATTAATTGAAAGTTCATATAAATATAAGATGTTCCTCATATGCTTCCACAGAGTAACATGGATGTCCCTTCTAAAATTACAGAATTCATTTTATAGACACAACTGAGTTGACATCAAATCACACCTGAACGTTCCCTACAAGCACACATGACGAAACTGAGGCTACCATACTGTGGCTGTATCAGGAGAAGACAAGACTCAGTGGAAAAGTGGAAAACACTGAAGGCAACAGGAAGTAGGGAAGCCCAAGTAAGAGATGGATTGATTATCCAATCAAAGAAGTCTGAGCCCCTATAGAGCACTTTCTAGTTGGAGGAGAGATGAGTAGGGTACTAAAGAATTCCTTTGACATAGTACCACTGCTGCCAATCCATGCCCTGAGCATAACTCAGAATAGGACAGACTTCTTGGACAGCATCAGAATTATAACCCACAGTGAAACTGCAGCGTCAGCGTCACTTGTGTCCTGATCTGGCAACAGCAAATCAGTGACAATGACAACAACAATAAGAAGGGAGAGAAACTATATCTGGGTCATGCCAAAAGATTACCATGCTATCTCTGAGTCTTCTTAGACCTTATTGTTCAGGGCTGTGGGCTCTTTGCAGCCGCAATAAGAAGCAGCATTTATAGCAGTGCCGGTTAAAAGCAATCCCACACAACATATTTTACTGCACCAGCCTCCTATTATTTATGGCTCACAGTCCAGACGCAGATTAAACTTCCTCCAGGGACGTGCCTGCATCATGCAATAAAGCAATTTCGCTGTTGTGAATTAATAGGCAATTCATTTTGCAGCGGCTGAGTCACTGGGCAAGGCTAGAGGATGCAGCCAGATAGCGGATGCTGGCCCTGGGGAGCAAATTTGATTAATTAGAGGGTGGGGAGATGGGGCCCCAGAGCAGCCCCACAGCAACTGCTGATTAAAGGACCCATGGCTAGAGACAGGCCATTATCATCGGACTGAGACTAAACCACTCCTTCTTTAAGCTGAAGAGGTGGAGGTATGCAGCCTCTGGGGGAAACCTTTAAACCCATGTTCTCCAACCTGGCACTGCCCAGATGTTTTAGGCCACAAGTTCCACCATCCCTGTTAGCATGGCCAATTGCCACGCCAGCAAGGAATGCCGGGAGCTGCATTCCAAAACTTTGGGGGAAGGAGCGCCTGGATAAGAAAAGCTGCTTTAAAATACAGAATGCATAGAGAGAAGTGCCATTTAATAGAAGAGGTTAGTGGGTGTCCCTCCCAAATTGTAGACAACAAAAGGTCCCTGTCCCTAGATTAGATATATGCCAAATACATGTTTATCATTTTCAACCACAACCACAATGGGTTCATCCAGTTGCCATTGATTTTTCAAAGCAACCTCTTGGAGAACCCCATTCATTCAATTCAGGTACTTGACTGCTATCACAGGCAGGGTCTAAAGCACGTCCTTATGGATTACAAATCTCAGGGTGCCAGCAGGGCCATCTTGGACGAATTCTAGGAAATGTATAGGGGATGCTTTTAGGAAGCTTAACATCAGGCCAAAAGAGTCCTGTTACCAAACCACTTTCCAGCAACTCCATTTCTGAACCAGCCAAACCTGGGAGGCAACATGGGAGAGGCTGCCAGTGAAATATCCACCAAAACTGTCAATATAGGCCTGTTGTAATTCTTATTGAAAATGCAGACAACTTTCTTCCCAAAAGAATTCTGGCAAAAAAAAGCGACTGGGGCACCCTTGTAAAATAAGCCAAAGCTGTGACGACGTTTATTCCCGGAGTGGATGATTAAGAGAATTCAGCTTTACAGCATATTCCACTGCACTGGCCACTCTCGTAACAGTGACCCCTTAAGCCCAGAGAAACACTGAGTAGAAGAAGCAAAAATGGGTTTTCATACATTTTCTTCAACAAAGTTTATTTTAAAAGTGATAAAAGAAAGCAGAATGGACAAATATCAACCTTTGTCTGCTCTCCCTCTGTGTTTCCAAACAGTTAAGTGATCCTGATTTATGCATGGCCAATCACTCTAGTACCACAATCATTAAAACATACATGTGCGGGATTCCCCAAGAAACAACACGAAGCAAAGTCTGCTGCTTACAGTATTTTTCCTCATATAAGACTACATTTTTGCCCTGTGGTTGTGAAACTGTAATTTTGGGTTGGAGAAGTGGGGGTTGTCTTATACATGGGGGACTTCTTGTAGACGGGATAATGTACTGTATATATATTGCCCCATGGTGCTTAAAGGAGTAATACCTCATTAAAAAACCTTGGTCCAGCTGGCCCGGCTGGTAGTACCTTGTAAGGACCCCCTTCCCAGGGTTACAGGAGAAGATGGTCAATAGTTTTGAAGGACAGAAGAGGGCTTTATGCCCCGATGGCAGATAAAACAGAAGAACCATCTTCTAGGACAGTGGTGGCGAACCTTCAGCACTCCAGATGTTTTGGACCACAACTCCCAGAATTCCAAGCCTATATTGCCAATGACAAAGGACTGCGGGCGTTGTGGTCCAAAACGTCTGGAGTGCCAAAGGTTCGCCACCACCGTTCTAGGAGAAGGAAAACTCCGATTTTAAACTTCCACTGCCTTGTGGCTATATCCACTTCTGGAAAAGGCTTCAGGAGTTAACCTTGAGGAAAAACCCAGAGCCAGAGTCCCAGAGGCAGTTCATGACTGTATATGAGCATATTCTGGTAACTCCTGCGACACAGATGGAACTTTATCGGCTCTGCTGTTCCACTATTCCAGTGACGTGGAGAGGTGGGGTTTGCTGCTTGGATAACGGTTTTGACCGCTGTATTAATCTACAGAGTACAATATCATACCCTCTTGAGACTGAAGGATGTCTATACTATAGTGCAGGCATGCCCAAACTTCGGCCCTCCAGATGTTTTGGACCACAACCCCCACAGTCCTTTGCCACTGGAAATACAGGCATAGGATTCTGGGAGTTGTGGTCCAAAACATCAGGAGGGCCGAAGTTTGGGTATGCCTGCTATAGTGCTTTTAAAGCACTCTCTGGGCAGCTTACAAGTCATTATGCAGGCTACAAACTGACCCCTCAGAAAGCTGGGTACTCATTTTACCAACCTCAGAAGGATGGAAGACTAAGTAAACCTTGAGCCTGCCACCTGGGATTGAACCCCAGGTTGTGAACAGTTATGGCTGCAGTGCAGCAATTTAACTACTGTGCTACGAGGCTCCAGTTGAGCAAGACATCACTGGAAACTCAACCTCTTCAGGTTAGGAGGTAAACAAGCAGTCAAGAAAAAGAGAAGAGCTGTCTAGGGTCCGCATTAATCTAAAGCATATGACCTCCACTGTGATCACAACCACATTGGGCCCAGCACAAATGTAGAACGCTATTTACATAACACTGAAATAATAGAATGTGTCAAAGAAACAGGTGTGCATGGAATCTCAAGGAAAAATAATGCAGTGATCCTTAAGAGAGAATATGAATCTCCAGGTTCCAAGCTGTCAAGCAACAGTAAAGATGACTAACTGAGAAATTCTGGTCAGATTTAACCATCCTTGCTCAGATATTTCTTGCTGGATTGAGAACATGCTGTGAATCTGTGTGTGTGCTTTCTACCATCCATCTCTCTCACAAGCCTTATTGTCCCACTTCCTCATTTCTTAAGTCGTCGTTTCCTGCAATGGTCAACCATCCTTTAAGATTCTGATTTGTAGGAATGACTCTAACCACAATTTCTGGTCCCAGCACAGTTGGGAAATTTAATTTAAGAAGCCAGGAAGTACAGAGCTACAGCATGCAAGAGAGGGCCATAAAAGCACCAATTTCTACCCACTGCACCATCTCTCCCATGCTTTTCAAACTTGATGTCCTCAAGATGTTTTGGACATCAATTTCAGGCAGAATGGCTCACAGTGAGGAATTGTGGGAGGTTTCTTACAAAAGACCTAAAATATCCCTATTTGGGATCAATGTGTAGCCTGCATACTATAATTTTAAAAACTGTAAAACCTCCCAGAGACTACTCGCATTGCTATGGGGCTATATATAAGCAGAACACATCTTGTCCAGCGTTGCATTGCCAAGAGCCAATGTTTTAGACGCTTCAAAAGCCAGTGTTGATTACCAAGTAACATGGTCCAAACTGTTAAGAACAGGAAAAAGTGTTCTCCTTATATACTGCACCATACCACTTCAAGTAGTCTCTGGGCAGTTTACAGTTTTTTAATTACAGCATGCAGGCTACCCATTGCCCCCCCCAACAAGCTGGGTACTCATTTTACTGACCTCGAAAGGATGGAAGGCGGAGTCAACCCTGAGCCTGCTACCTGGCATTGAACCCCAGGTCATGAGCACAGTTTTACCTGCAGTACAGGCATTTAACCACTGCGCCATGAGGAAGGGGTAATACTCTGGGCATTAAGCTTCTTGCCTAACAAGAAGCTGACAAAGAAGAGCTCATGAGCAGTGGGCAGAGTTTGGGTTTCTTCCTTTGTTTCTAAAACAACACTGCTCCTTTCTTCCTCCAGAAGGTTATAAATCACAGGGGAATGTAGAGCGGAAGCTCTTGGTCATTTACCCCCAAAGTACAGTGTGCTCTACTGTTTCGGTGCCCCATAGAGCACCAGTGCCCCCTGATAACCACCACTACCTCCTCCTTCACATGGAAGCAACCATGTTATCTCTTCTTTCCTGCCTGTTCTTCTCTTTCTCTTCTCTCTCTCTCTCTCTCTCTCTCTCTCATAAAGAGAGTGGCTGATAATCAACTGTTTGCTGTAAAGTAAATTCTGATTTATGGCCATGCTTTCCAGGGTTTTCAAGACAGAGAATGCTCAGAAGTGGTTTCCCATTCCCCTGTTCTGGGGGCATCTTGAGACTGTGCAGCTTGTCTAAGTCCATACAGGCTTGTGGACTTAAGACACCCTGGGGAGTTGAACTCCCAACTTCTAGCTCTGCAGCCAGATACCCAACTCACTGTACTGCACAGACAGCTAACAAGAGTGGTTCCATGCAATAGTTCTTAACGTTGCATATCTTACATTCCACCAACCACTTTGTCAAAGGCATTGCATCCCCCTTGGACCCAAAGAAAAAGCTCACTATTTCTCTGAACGTTTATGTGTTTTTAAGAATTTCTCCTAACATATTTCACAATTGCAAAAATAGGTTAATGGCGATACCTTCATAGGCCACTATTAAAAATAAAAAATAACATTCCAAGCTTTCAAGTGCAGTCAATCACCCTTCTTCAAAGCAGGTCCCAGAAGTTCAGACATGGTGAAAGATGTTCTTCACCAGGAGGTTACTTTTAAAGTCCTTAGTTAGATGATGTTCTTAAAATCCATGCCTAGGTGATGTTGTAGTCAGGACAGGAGTCTTGTTGGAGGCAAGAAGGGCAGTTGTAAAAGGCTGTTTTTTAAGTCACACCCCCTTCTTCAAACAAAGAAACATGGGTCATATACCACCCCCTCCCTTACCCAGCCCCATTTGGCACTACTAGACATTCAAATCCATTTTGGCCTGGGCGGGGGGGAGGGGGAGAAAAGAGTTGATACAAAGGACCCATGTGCTTCATTCTGGGTTTGGAATAAAAAAAATTTTTGTAAGTCCACTAGGTTTGCCAATTAGAACCAGATTGAATTAAAGTTACATTACCTAGTGGAAGCAGTCTTGCCCTTTTACGTTGAGAGTTCTTGTGCCTCGTTCCAGGTCTCTGGGGAATGCCGTCTCTTTCTAGGTATCATCACAATTCCAAACAATTCTTGTTGAATCCCAAGGATATTAAAAACGGAGTAGAATCCCATTAGTAGTTAATCACAGCATATTTAGTTGTCTGAAATTGTGATGAAAACCCTGTGTCCCAAACCTAGCTTATTTATGTAATGCACCACTGCGATCAGTGCGACAGAGGAAGAAATACCATTTTAAAGCATGTTCACATCTTTATGGCTTTCTTTTACAACCCTAAGGAATTTATAGATAACACTTATTTTTAAAAGTAAATATATATGAAGCAATTTATTTTTCCACCTTATTAATATTCATGTGAGCTAGATAAGACTGAAATTATTCCTATTTTTACCAATAACAAACTAAAGAGAATGACTTGCTCCAGGATATTTAGCAACTTAGCAGGCTGGGCTAGGCATCGTAATGACAGAAAGCAATATATGTATTTTTGCAAAGAACCTGGAGATACCCATGTGAAGATTTTGATTTATCAATTCAATCCCTATGGACTCTGATGCCATCAGCTGACATCTCCTCAGTATTTCTATGGACACTTTTACACGACCCCTAAAATCCGAGGCAAAGGGCTCCCAGATCCGGAGCTTAAAAATGTTTTCCCACCAGCTCCGGACTTTAAAAAAAAATTAAGTACGACCACACTTTTACCTAAGCGCGTCCCAGCACACTTTTCAAGTACCTGGTCTCCAGGAGGTAAAAAAATCTTCCGATGCGGATTGTAAAGCTGTGAATGTCGGGCTACCTCGCCTTGGTTTTTTTTTTTTTTTGTGCCTGCCGCCCCTTTAAGAGACAGGAATCCCTACAGGGCTGCTCGGGGCTGCTTCCACCAGCAAATGCAGGTGAGCTTGCATTTTTTCTCCCTTTTTTTCTCCTTTCCCTCACGCAGACAGGAACAATGGAGTGCGGAGGGGTGGGAACACAGGAAGAGGGACAAACCTCCATGATCTCTGGTCCGAATTTAAGTTGCCACCGATTTTAGAGGTCGTGTAAAAGCGCCCTATGTTCTTAGGAAGTGTGGGTCTTATTAGAAATGTGAAGGCTCGGAAAAACCCTGGAAAAATAAAGGAAAAATGTGGTTTTTTTCTGTTTTTTCCTGAAGCCTTTTTGTTTTGTTTGTTTTTTAATGGAAAAATTGAAAAAAGAAAACATATTATAGAGTGTTTTATTTTAACATGATGAATAAAATATTTTAAGACAGGGGGTTCAAATATTTTCCAAATCATTTCTAAAAAAATATATGCATAGTATCAGATTATTCTTATTCCTGTGCACTGAGGACAAGCAAGTCCTAGGTTACCATCTGAACTCTCCAGTGCAAGAACAAGATGCATTTCTTCCTTTTAGGGAGTGCTGCTATTGTCACAAGAAAAAAGTTTCACTTTTGTTTTTGCATGTGGGTGGGTACGTCTTGGTTTATTTCTGTCCTCTTCACTATCACTCCCTTCTTTACATCCCCCCCCTTTTCAATTCTTATTATGAGAATTAGGTTTTATTTTTATTTTTATTTAATACTGTGAAGAGGAAATGTGTGTGTGTGTGTGTTGTGTCGTTACAGTTGTGACCGACTCTTCGTGACTCCATATCCATGGAGTTTTCTTGGCAGGAATACTGGAGTGGTTTGCCAGTTCCTACAGCACCTGGTATTCCTTGGTGGTTTCCCATCCAAGTACTAACCAGGGCCGACCCTGCTTAGCTTCCAAAATCAGGCGAGATCGGATATGCTTAGGGCATCTAGGCAGCTGTGAAGAGGAAATATGAATTGTTAATTCTGGACTCTTCTGGACCACCGGTGTTCTGAAGGGAACAGCTCAAGTTTCATTTCTGTTTTACAGAAAAAGCCAATTCTTTTTTAACCAAAGTAAGATGTGGGGGCAAGGGAATCAGCCTTTTGTTTTATAGGAAATAACATCCCTTGGAGTTTTTTGGGGAGCCCTGCAATTTTAGTTTGTTGCCCCCAGCAATAATTTCTTGAACGAAGAGGGGTCAACAGAAGGGGGTCCAGTAAGACCGTGAGATTCCTAGCCATGCTGAAGATCACACAACATCTCAGCAGCAGAGTGCTGAAGATGTCAGTCTTGGACCTCAGCAGTTTCTTGAGGCCCTTGTCAAAATACCACCCTGCATTTCTGCTTGTTTCACGTTTTCCTTGTCTTTTGGATGGGAACGGTAGTACAGTTTCCCTGTCCTCAAGCACATATACTAGTGCTTTGTATTAATTATAGTGCTGCAGCAAAACTTCATTAGGTTCATAATTCAAAGTGAAGTTTGAGGTTTTAGAAGCAAAGCAAAGCAATTCCCCCTGAGTGCTCACCGAGCTTTCTTCTTTGTCAAATGGACTTGGCTCCATTTCCTTCCTCTTTTAAAAAAAAACTTTTCTAGACTTAAGGGTTTTCTGCAAACGGCAGTTGCTGTCACATCTTGCCTTCAGGGAATTGTGTGACAAGCATGGAAGAAAGTGCAGCACCTGAATGTCACCAGCAGTGGTGTCTAGAAGCTGGGGTCCAAAATGCAGTTTCCTGAGACTTTTCATTAGCAGCCCCACATAGAGCACATTACAGTAGTCTAGCCAGGATGTCACTAGGGTATGTGTCATCGTGGCCAGAGCTGGTTTCTCAAGAAACGGGCTCAACTTGCATACTAGCCTTAATTGTGCAAATGCGCTCCTGGCCATAGCTGTGACCTGGGCATCCAAGCTCAAGGATGAGTCCAAGCTGTGTGCCTCTTTTTCAGTCAGAGGGAGACCCTGTCCAGTACAAGTTGCATTCCTATCCCTTGCTCTCCCTTTCAAATGACCAGAAGCACCTCTGTCTTGTCTAGGTTAAGTTTCATTTTGTTCATCCTCATCCAGTTCATTACTACAGCTAAACACTCATGTAAAGTTGAGATAGTAGCTCCCTTAGAATCCAGAGGTGATGAGAGGTAGAGCTGGGTGTCATCAGCACGCTGGTAGCACTTAACCCCAGAAGTCCTGATAATCTCCTCCAGTGGTTACATATACAGTGGCACCTCTACTTATGAGCAGCTCGACTTAAGAGCAATTTGACTTAAGAGCAAAAAACCGTTGGCGTTTTAATTGCTGTCTTACAAATTTTAGATGCAGTCTGCCCTACATACAAAATTTTTAATTTATTTATTTATTTAATTTTTTAGAGAGGGCTGCTCTACTGAAGAGTTGTTCAACTTAAGAGCATGCATTCGGAACAGATTAAACTCGTAAGTTAGAGGCAGCACTGTAGATGTTAAATAACACAGGAGACAGAACATAACCCTGGGGGAGTCTTTTCCATTTTGGCCGGAGATGCCAAGAGAAAATTGCTGAGATGTAAGGCTAGGGTTTACTTGTATTCCCACATCGTTTTCATCTTTGGAATTAAGACTGTAATGGGGCTAGAGTGTAGTCATTGTAGAAGATGGCTTTGGCCGACCTACAAATGGGTAAACATGCTGTACTAAAGCAAGTCATTATTTCATTGATGACCCCCTTTTTTTTTTTTTTTTTGGTATGCAGGATGCCAGGCAGCAGCCAACTGAGCTGTAGTGAATGTATAGAACCCAGAATGTGACACAGAAGGGCTGCAGCCCAGTGGTAACATGCTTGCCTTGCATGCAGAAGATTGCAGGGGTCAGTCCATAGCACCTCCAGCCAAAACGGGAAAAGACTCCCGTGTCAACTGTGGAGAACCAACCACTGCTGGTCAGGACACAAAGATAATACTGAGTGAGGGAAATGAATGATCTGGCTTTCTATAAAGTAGATTCTTACATTCCTGTGCCTAAACATGAGAATTTGGTTTGATTGCCTGTGGTTTCCCCCCAGCATCATGGATAGGTGCCTGGTGTAGGAACTGGCAAACCACTCCAGTATTCCTGCCAAGAAAACTCCATGGACACAGGATCACGAAAAGTCAGTCACGACTGTAACGACACAACACACACACACACACACACACACACACACACACACACACACACACACACACACACACACACACACACACACACACACACACACACACTGAGCAGTGTATAGAAGGATGGGGTATAAGCTTTTTAAACCAACCAATCAACCAATAATGAAAAATAACTTCTTGGCCAAATAAATAAGGATTGTTTGGGAAGGCACTTTAAGGAAAAAGGAATATGATGACAAGCTGAAATTGTTCATAGCTGTGCAGTGACGAGCGGGGTGGTATCTGGGATCCTTGAACATCATTCCAACCCCGTTTTTTTTTTAATGTACAGCATCAGCAGACAAACCTATTCCTTTTTTCTTAAAATTAACTTGCCGAGCTCTGCAAACAAGGCAGCAGAAAATGAAAGCTAAAAACAGACACAAAAGCAAATTACGGTATAAAATATATAGAAGAATCTATATTCCAGTCCAGTCTGTATGACTTTTGTTTTGGTTTATTTATTTATTTTTACTCCTGGTAAGGGGAAGAAGCAATCAAAAGATGTAATTGCCTTCCAGGTGAAATAATACCACCAAGCCCCACTTGGCGTAGGGGTTGTGATTTAGGCAATGTTTGTACAACTCCCACCCAGCCCATCCTGTCTGCAAACTTCAGACACTATATTTTAATTATATTTGTTTCCACTATTGTTAGCATCCTTAAGCATTCTGTTCATCCCTCCTCTCTTCTGGTAGAAAAGTAGTTATAAATTTAATGCAGAAAAATGCAACACAAACATTTAAAGCAATACAGTGGAACCTTGACTTACGTCATTAATCCATTCCAGAGGTCTAGACATAAGTCAAACATGACTTAAGTCAAATGAACTTTTCCCATAGAAAGTAATGGGAAAGTGGATTAATCCATTCCAGATGATCAAAAGGACCCTCTAAAACAGCAATTTAACACAAATTTGACTGGCATAGTAGATTTCTTCTGGGGATATAAATGAAATGTCTCTTCGAAGAGAGGGGGAGGCAGTGGAATTGTAGTCCACAAGTTATACACATCCACTTTTTAATGTTCATAGCAACAATGTCTAACATTTAAGTTTTACTGATTTTTAACCTGACGTTCCAAGTTCTGAACAACCCTATGCTTACCATTAGAGTCCCACAACTGTACAGCTCCCCAACTAAGTGCTTCCATTGTGGACCAGACTTCTGCAGCCAGATTTTTTACAAGACTGAGCCGGCTGTCTAACAGGCCAGCCCCGAGCTCCCAGCCCTTCCTTCTCCTCCGGCAGCAGCAGCGGCTTCGGTGAGGCCGAGGACCAGCTCCAGGTGCTCTGAGCTGGCCTCGCCGAAGCCGCCGCTGCCAGAGGAGGGGAAGAAGGCAGGAGCAGTTTGGAGGCGGCAGCCGTGATGCTGGGTTGTGGCTGCTGCCCGATTCCGGTGCCTTGCGCCGGGGCTCCGAGCTGTAAGTCAAAGCCTGCGACTCAAGTCAAACAGGCCCCTTCTTGCTGCAAGTCAAATATGATGCAAGTAAAGCAGCATGTAAGTCAAGGTTCCACTGTAATAATAATAATAAATTCCACCACCACCCCAGGACCACTGCTGGATTGGGCAGCAGAGCTTGACTGAGAGCAGCTAGCAATGCATTTGCACAGAAGGTCAAAAACTGCAGAAACCATTGGTTCTGCACATCCATATTTCCAACAAAGCTCCCATGTCTAACAAAAATGCAAACAGAAGTGGAACTAAGGCAGCTCTCCTATTTTTCTGACCGGTTGCCCAAAACTTTGAAAGAGAGTTCTCAAAGATCCTCCCCCCCCCCATCTTCTACAGAGATGTCCTACATTTTAGCTTGTAGGCCTTGCCTCTTTCAATTCATTTCCAAAAAAATCCAGGAAAAACCATCCTTTCTCCAACAGTTGGAGCAGCCAATGAGAGGGTCATTCTTATGCAGCAGCTGAAGCCAAGTTAGATAATTCAGATGCAAAGCATAGTGTTTGGGATAAAACCAGGGAGCCAAGAAAACTTGGTAAACAGACCCGCAGTGTATAAAAGCCAAGGCTGCCACCCAAACTGAAAAGTCCAGCAACAGCAAAAGAGGAGGGGGAAGTTACTGTGCGTCCCAGGACTGTCAACACAATGTCAGGGTTTGCAGTTGCTACTGACGCACATCTTGTCCCATCAGCTACACAAATTGCATAATAAAATAAAATGGGTCTCTCCATTTGGGATCTGGGAGGAACTGAGTGGAGTCACGTGATGGGGGAGGGACCCCAACGGCCTGCTACCGTGTTTCCCCGAAAATAAGACAATGTCTTATATTTATTTTTTCTCAAGAAGACACACTAGGGCTTATTTTCAGGGGATGTCTTACTTTTGTTAAGTATAATATGCTTGAATGTCAGCCCTGCACACAACCATAGCCACGCCCATCACTAGGTTTTATTATCAGGGTAGGGCTTATATTTAACAAATGCATAGAAATCCTGCTAGGGCTTATTTTTGGGGGAGGTCTTATTTTCAGGGAAACAGGGTATTGTTAGTAATGGGTTTCTCTGCTTTTCCATATCTCCTTCTCTGCCATATCCTCGCTAGGAGCTATGTTCCCTTAGCGATCTAAGCTACAAAAGTTAGCTTCAAAAATGGGTCTGGTTTACTCCCAGCAGCCTAGTGAGAAGGAACATGCCCTCATTATGTATGGGCTTAGCACAGAGCCACCCATATATACACACACCTGTGGCTCTGAACCTAATCCTCACTTGGGCTGAACATTCTCATCTGTGTAACACTTGTGCTGAGTTGTCAAACAAAGAGGAACTATTCTCTTCCCTTATATCAATGCAAACAGAATAAATGCATTTTAAAAAAGAATATATTCCATCTACTGTTTCTTACATCTGATGCTGTGATAGGTCAGAAGTTTTTAAATATACTGCTTGAGAAAGTTAGGCAGGATTCTACAACTTCCTTGTTGGTTTTTTTCTTCTTCTTGTGTCCCTCCAGATCAATGGCATGCTGTTCCAACAGAAGGGGCAAGTCGAGCCAAGGACAAAAAGTAAGATACTACTAACGGCTACTTAAGACAATAGCCATGACTGAGCTCTGCAGGCTGTCTGCAAATCTCCCTGGTCCACATCCAGTGCTCTAGCTGCTGAACAGTACAAGACAATGGACTGGAATCTTAATCTAGAGCATCCTATTCCACAGCTTATGTAACTGATAGGTGGTTTCTTGGTTTACATCTCCCCAAAAGCCACAATCGATAAATACAGTCAGTGGCTATGTTAGCTACAAGCCTCTAAGAACCACAGTCCCAAGAAGGAACTGCTCCCATCTCTGGTTATGCCAAGGCAACAACTGGAAAATGACCCAACTATTCTGAAATATCACCTATGCAAGAAGATCAATAGCTGGTAATTTCAGAAGGGATCACAGAGAAACCCACTGAAGTCCAGTACTATCAAGGCAGAGTCTAGCTGGCACTGCAAGGAGAAAACACCCAAGTTATTGGAATGATGATCCACTCCAATTAACAGCTATCCCTCTACAATTTACTCAGATTGGTCACTTTACCAGCAGCATATAAAAGTGTTCGTTGTGAGTCAAATTAAAATAGAAGCAACTGTAGGGTTCAAGTTATAGTACAATATTTCCCTGTTTCCTGTACAAAAGAAAGGGCCCAGCCCCTTCTCTCAGTGTTTACAGCTGGGCAAAGATGCTGCACGTTCCACACCACAAAGAACAATTGACACATTTGCATGCAAATTCAGAGGCAGTTGGATATGCAGAAGATGGCTTAACATGTTGCAAAAAAAAAAAGAACTGCATGCAAAAACACTACACAGATCCACCACAACTGAAGTCAGAAGCTTATAAAGAAAACTCAAGGAGCCCATTTCCGAAAAGGCAAAACTAGAGCACGGATCAACAAACAAACAAACAAATAAATAAATAAATAAATAAATAAATAAATAAATAAATAAATAAATAAATAAATAAATAAATAAATATTCATCTAGTCATCTTTAAAGAAAATTGGTGTGCTTTTTTAAAAAAAAATTCTAAATAGAAAGAGAAAGCTGGTCCTAGTGAATCTTCTATTCTGTGCTCTGCCATCAACCGGGGGAGGGGGGAGGGGGGGATAAAAACCTTCAGTACGGAGAACAACTCTCCCATTTACAAAATAAATAAACTCAGAAACAGCCTTTTTTAAAAGCTCAGCCACTGTGCTCCGACACGACTGGCTTTTGGCAGTGGGAAAATGGGAAAGCGGGAAAGCAAGGAAGCAGCAGGCATTTCTAATTAATAAAGCTCTCTCACAGAGCTCCTGTGCATCCAGAGCAGGGACAGACCGAGAATAACAAATCATCTCTCTTTCTCTCTCCTTTTGCTGCTTTTCTCTGTCTCCCGATAAAGGAAATGAAATGTCTCTTAAGACTCGTCCCTGCACCTTCAT
This sequence comes from Phrynocephalus forsythii, assembly GCA_029282475.1. Taxonomy (NCBI): domain Eukaryota; kingdom Metazoa; phylum Chordata; class Lepidosauria; order Squamata; family Agamidae; genus Phrynocephalus; species Phrynocephalus forsythii. The sequence goes on along the minus strand of JAPFRF010000011.1, from coordinate 26,891,508 downwards.
CTTCAAGCACAGCACCAGTTCATACATTTAAGACCTAGGTGCCGGAGCCAAACGACACCTCCCCCTTTCCTGTGCTTATGGGACAGGACAGTTAATCTCTGTCCAGATGTACAAGCGAGATGCTGCACCTGCTGGGCAAAATTTGCAATTCAATCCATTCCCCCTCTTGCTGGAGCAGGAATGTTTTCTTCTCCCACAACATCTCTAAGATCTCTGCAGTGGCAAAACCTCCAAAGGATAACCAACTCATGCAAGTCGAGAAAGCCCACGAAGGACCAGGGCCATCCCACACCAAGACAAGTAGACCATCTCCATCATTAAAACAGAGCTGGACTTGTGTGTCGTTCGATCCTCAAGCCAGGATTCTTCTCTTTAGTACAATGCAGACACATAACAACAACAATGCCTCATCAGACCCGAGGCAACACATGAACACACACACACACACACACACACACACACACACACACACACACACACACACACACACACACACACACACAAAAGGGCATGTGAAGAATGTTAGGCTTGCGGATCATCTGCTAGCAAAGTGGGAGGCAGGAGAAAGAGAGAAAAGAGACAAAAAAAGAACACAATGTGGGCCGCCAATTCTGCTCTGCTGGCCGTGACTGGTCATCCGTGCAAAATATGATGATAATTATTTTTTCCTACCAAAAGACTGGTCCTTGAGCCGGTTCCAAGCGTTCGGGTCTCTCCCTTTGGGCGGTGTAGGTCTAGGCTGCAGCACCCACTCCGCACGCGGGGAATTGGGAGGTTTTGCTTTGATGGAGTCTTCTACTAAAGAAATAATAGGGTCACTTTTTCTTGCTGCATTTTCAGCCACCCACCTCAAAACTGCCTTTAAAACAACTCTTCATAATTAGAAATCTGACAGCAGGCGTTAAAAGGGAACTCCGCGAGTCCCAAGTGTGTAGAATAAAGGGTTTAGACCAACAGGGCAATGAAATTTTTTGCTACGAAGTGCATCGAGGTACCAAAACTTCTTAAGCAAGCAAGCAAGCCTGTTTCTCAAAATCCCCCCAAGCTTGCATACCCTTTTCGCCTTTTAACGCAACCCCCACTCGCCCCAGCACTGGTTGGAGGGGAACCAATTATTTCAGCTTTGACGTCGCTGGCAAGATTACATGTTGTTGTTGTTTTGCCAAACAAAAAAGGTGGAATTTTTATGCCTTCATCCAGGTCAAGCCATGTACCCTATAATCCAGCCTGATGAAGTGCTTGGTCATTTTGCTTATTTTGGACACATGCTGCACACCAAATAGCCGCATTGTACTTGCACACATTGGGTAGCCAGAAGTGGCTATATATCAGAGGGCCCACCCCTGAATTTTGAAGGACCAAACCTGTATTATGTTCCTGCCTTTATTCCCGTGGGAATAAAGATGGGGACAATTTTGTGATACACCTCCCGGGGGGGAACGGATTTAAACACAGGATGGTCTCCCCACCCCACCTCCACAAAACAAGAAATGACCAGAAGTAGCCAAAGAAAACATAATTCCAGCAGACACAGCTCTTCTCAGCCGGCTAGCTGCGGGGATTCGGACAAGTACATTTCAAATAAAAGTAACTTTTTCAGGTTCTGCTCAGACAACACTGCTGTCATAAAAAGCAGCCTGCCAAGGGCGCAACCCAGATCTCAACCTTCATTGTGCACCATCCCACCATGCTGCCTTCTGCCTAGAAGCTTTAGCCTCCTGATTCACCGGGTTGGGGTGTGAGAGAGTATTGTCAGCTAATTGGTCTGTCTGCTTTTGCCTTCACTAAATCTGGGAAGGCTTAGAACCATGTCATTTCTGTTTTAAGGATTGGGCTCACTGGGGCAGCGCCTGAAAGCCTGCCCTGATCAAGTGCCTTTCTCCTGCTGATGGATTAGCAGTCCCTTAATCATCCCGAGCAGCTATCTTTTCAGCACCTCTTTAAACCCTTTCATTGTTAAAAGCTTTTAAAACCAACCTTGGGAACATGCTCTCTTGCATAATCTCATCAACAAAACGGTTTCCCGAATACTTAACTTCAATCTTCCTCCTTCCTGGGGACTAAACCCCCTCTGAAAAATTTCTACATCTCAGGACTCAACATGTTCAACTATTTCTTCTCTCTTCCTTATTCATTGCTCCTCCACTTCAAACCTTTAATAACCTCTGCTGCCTTCCTGTGACCAACCTAACCACTGTCACCATAATTCATTTCAACCTTCCTTAAATGCACGAGCCGCAAACCGAGAAGAGCTCTGAGGAAGCCTCCCCAAACAACTGGCCCATCTTATCTGGAGAAGCTCCTTCTCTACATCGGTGGGGACGACACTACCAGCCACATAGTTGAACAACCAAGCTGCAGTCCAATGAATCTTATGTGACAGATTAAAATGGGTTCGTCTTGAAGGTGCCACAAGTTTCTGTGTTGTTTTTGTTCTGATAGCCTTAACAGAGTGATCCCTCACCAGAATGCCTGATGGAGGCCTTTGGAAGAATTATACAACTCCAGACACTTAAGTAAGACATCTAGAATTCTGAGAGACCCTTAGCATCTTGGCCACCAATTTTTCTGAACTGTTGCCAAGAGATACATGTATAAGACTCTTAGGTCAAGGACAAATAGACTAAAGAACAGTTTTTATCCTAGAGAGGTATATAAGTTAAATGCAATAGTTTTAGCATCATCTTAAGCAGTTTTCAAGTAGTGTTTTAAATTTTGTTAGTGGTTTTAAGAGTTTTTAATATCTTGTATGGTGTTTTATTTGTTTTGTATGGTGCCTTGCTGTTTTGAGTGTGTAGTGGAACAGCGCTCTAATTTCGTTGTGCATATCTTGCATATACATAATGACAATAAAACTTTTCTATCCTATCCTATCCTATCCTATCCTATCCTATCCTATCCTATCATGTCAGGCAGTCCACAAGCTTGAATGTGATGATGGCAGACACAACTCTATCAATCCCCTCAGGCCTAATTTAAATAGCACAGAGATCCAAGGACTAAAGATATGCTTAATCCTTAACTACTTCATTGCCTATCCTCTGCAGAGAGATCCCACTCCCCAAACAGTGCATTTAATCAAGACTTTTCTTCTGCAGTTATTCTGCCTCATTCACCAAGGCAGGCCTCCTCTACTTTCATTTGCAACTCAGTTGGGGAAGGGAATCCAGTTTAGAGTTTATGTAGTGCAATTAAAAAACTGTGTAACTGGTGCGTGCCATCATTCCAGCTGTCTCTTGTACAAGACACCCACCCACGTACACATCTGGGTATGTGCAACGAAAGCCAAAAATGTCAAAAAATAAAAATAAACAGTTGCACAATTTCCTTTACAAACATAGTATTTCGTAATAGGATTCTAAATGTCACTTCTAACCACAGACACTCCAACTTTCTGACTATGGCACAAGGGTCTGCCAATGTGGAAGCATCCTACCCCACTTCAATTGAACAAGAGAAGAGGCTAGCACCTGCCTCGGAGGATAGACAGCCAGGACCTAAGAGAGTGTCCTTCATTCCTTTTGATGCTTAAGTCAGGTTATCTGCCTCACGTGTTAGTAAAAAAAGGTAACGGTCCCCCCTCCCCGCACATGCATGCTAGTCGTGTCCGACTATAGGGGCGGTACTCATCTCCCTTTTCAAGCCAAAGAGCCAGCGTTGTGCAAGTCCATGGCCTGTGGAACATTGTTTACCTTCCCGCTTTTTATGGCAGTGTCTATTTATCTACTTGCATTTGCATGCTTTCGAACTGCTAGGTTGGCAGGAGATGGGGTTATCAGTGGGAGCTCACTCCTCTGTGTGGAACCTGGGATTCAAACTGCCAAGCTGCCAACTGTTTCAGCGCTCTAGCCCGCTGAGCCATCATGCCCCTGTTAGTAGGAAAGGCCTGCATAAAAATGTTTCCTTCTGTCCAGTTTGAATAATAAATGTGTGTTCTCAAACTGATTCCATCTTATGGAGACCATTTTCAGAATTTTCCAGGTACAGTACACTCAGAAGTGGTTTACCATCCCCTTCTTCTTCAGATGTCCTGAGCAGCTTGCCCACCATGGCTATACTGTACACAGACTGGCTCCTTCTCCCTAGAGGCACAGTGGGGTATAAAATTCCCAGCCTCTGGCTCTGTAACCAGAAAGGAAAACCACTGGCTGTAGTGGTTTACCTATCCACCTGGGCACAGTAGTAAGGTTTCTGCCTTCTAGCAAAACACAGGATTAAAGTTGATATTAACAGGGAAGAAATATGAGAAAGAGCAAGCTTTTGACTTGGATGATTGTGACCTCAACTCCCATAATCCCCAGCAGGATGGTTACTAGCTGTGCTAGTTGAAGGGGATCCTGGGAATTGTAAACTCAAGAGTTATCTTGTCATCTAGCTTTGGATCACTCTGTCCAAAAGCCTGCTGTTTCTCTCAGGCTTAATCCTGCACTCATTAGAAACATGCACCCCAGAGGAACGCTGCCAAGTGAATTTATCTTGTGAAGGGTTCAGCACATCCAAAAGAAAGCAAAGGAATCAGGCCTATGGTACCGAGTCAGAAAAACATAAGGAAAGTAATCTGCTTTTCCATAAACAAGGATTCGGTACTGGGTGGGAAAAATAAACTTCTGTTGTTCCAAAAACCCATTTAGCAGCCATTAAAAAGAAGAAGAAGAATTATTTGGCACCAGAAAATGTCCTATCCATTTATAACTGGTAAAAATGATTAAAGAAAGATCTGGTACAGTTATGTCTGGTCTGGAACACAGAAGTCAGACATTACCCTATCCTTCTTGGCATTCATACTAGCACCGTTCTGCTGGGAGACCAATTACCTGCTTGTCTAAAATAGAATGGGCTGTCAAAAGAAGCCAGGGCTAAGTTCTTTGCTTACGGCAGAATGCTTATTTGTTTTCTTGCCGGATCTCCCCCTCACAAGGTCAAAAAGCCACTTGAAAGGAACTGGTGAGGTCCTAAAAAACAGCACTCATTCATGGACGTTGAGTCAAGAAGGGAAAGAGAGGAGTGGGCTATTTTAAGCCCTCTAGATGCTTTGGAGCAGGGGTTCTTGGACTACAAGTCCCATAAGCCTTCAACATTAGCTGTACTGGCCAAGATTTCTGGCAGTTGTAGCCCAAGAACATCTGAGTTACTGACGGTTGGGAACCTCTGCTTTAGACTGTAACCACCATGAGCCACAATCAGCATAGACCCTTGGCCAGAGACTAAGGGAGTTACATTCCCCACCAAATTTGCAAATCATTAGGGTGCCCATCCCTTAAGTCAGGCATGTCCAAACTTCGACCCTCCAGATGTCTTGGACCACAACTCCCACAGTCCTTTGCCATTGGCAACCTAAGCTTAGAATTCTGGGAGTTGTGGTCCAAAACATCAGGAGGGCCGAAGTTTGGACATGCTTGCCTTAAGTTAATGAAAGAACTCATTTCCAGAAACCATATAGGTTTGCTGTTTCAACAAAGAATAACCCAGATAAAGCAGAGCTTTAGAAGCAATTAGATATTTATCTCTAATTCTTCTTCCCTCAATAACAGGACAACCACATTACAGAAAAACTATAACTTAGCAAGGGACAACTTTAATCCTTTGCAATTTTTGCACACCTCTCCCATTGATTTTATAGTTACTGTATGAAGTTGGTGTCTCTAAATGATGGACTACCTCCCTCCTTCAGAGATGCTAGTAGTCAGTAGGCAGAACTGGGTTCAAGAGACCAGTGGCACTAAGTCCAGATGAAGCACTTTCATGCATTCACAAAGCGTACAGACCTGCCGCTGGGAAAAATGCATTGCACATGCAGAAAGTAACATGAGTTATGCAAAAACTAATCAGTCAAGTGCTAAAGGTTTTCTGCACTTAAAGAAACAAAGCAACCCACAGAAGTAGGAATGATTCTTATTAGAGTACTAGAGAGCACAGAGGGTCTCTTCCCCCCCCCAAAAAAAAAACTTTCTATCACCCTATTCCCTGCAAATTTCCCCAAATCACTGCTACTTCACAGTAGGACTCTCAGCTGGACCCAAAACGAAAACCTGCTCAGTGAGATCTATTAACACTCAGACATATACATCTAAGCCAGTGTTTTTCAACCACTGTTCCGCGGCACACTAGTGTGCCGCGAGATGTTGCCTGGTGTGCCGTTGGAAAAGCTGAAGAATATCAGCTTTGTGTTCAGCCAAACAGGCCCAGGTTGCGCACTGAATAAAGTATTTTATAATTTTTCATATTTCTGTTTACTTACTATTTCATAATAAAGTAATTATAAAATACTTTCTTTGTGTTTATTTGATTCCTATTCAAGAGAATTACTTTATATATAGTCAATATAGGCACAGAGTTAATTTTTTTTAACATTTTCTAATGGTGGTGTGCCTCGTGATTTTTTTCATGAAACAAGTGTGCCTTTGCCCAAAAAAGGTTGAAAAACACTGATCTAAGCTACAGGGAATGCAGAAAAAGCCTTGAGTCCAAACTTAAGCTAAAAGGAAGCACTGCGTTCAGTCTGCCACTGATACAAACTGGGGTCAAAACCATAATTATCTTCTGCTGCTCAAGAATGCCGGGAGCTTGGACTGAATGGAGATGCCTGCCTCCGAAGGGGAAGAAATTCACACATTTCACATCCTGCAGCAGAAGCAGAGAGCTGATGGAATGACCATCCTCTCAGGAAGCAATTTAAAACAGAAATGCTTCCTTTCCCAAACAATAAAAAAAGGAAGGCAAAAACAAAAGAAAATGAGTTTGTGCGATATTGAGAGCCACCAGGCTTGGTTCCCAAGATAGGCTATCCGTCGAAATGGAGAATATAAAATTAAGTCGGCGGGACAAGGTGCTTGGAGCTGAAAAGAGAAAACACGAGCCTTCTTATATTATTCCAGAGGTCTAAAATTATGCCAACATTTTTTTTGAGCTTCCGCTCAAAAGTCAGCAACAAACTTATTTCTGCAGCAATGTTACTGCTGAAAATTGCCAGCATATTTACCACTCCATAAAAGAGCTTGTTAAGTCTCCTTTCCCTCTCTAATAACTACAATTTAAAAGTTACTTTCCAGCTTTTTTTTTTCAAATCCACTGCTCTGCATCAAAGCTCTTAAAGAGGATGGGCTCCTAAACTTATCATCATTGTCCCCCCCCTTTTGATTTATGAAATTATCCTGTCTCCCCACATCTCTTTACTTTCTCACTCAATGCCCCTTAAACAAAGAAGTCAGACTGTAATTTAAAATAAACACAAAAACATGGCACACATTGCTTTGAAGTAGAAACAGGCACAAATAGCTTCTCTTGAAGTAAAACGTTATTAAAATATAATGTACCCTAAGAATCATCAGAAACAAAACAAACACTATGTGATTAAACTGGATTAATGTACAATAATTGGGGTGGGGGGGAATCAAAGGAACATGGTAGTTGGAGTCTACTACTGAATGCCCCATCAAGGGTGCAAAACAGATGACACTTCTGAAAAACAAACAAGAAGAATTTCCAAGGGACAAAATGTACTGAGTAATGGGAGATTTCAAATGGCCTGATACCTGATGAGAGGCAAATTCTGCCAAATATGGCCCTGCCAAGAAATTCCTGTCTAGCATGGCTGATAATTTTCTCCTACAAAAAGTGGAGGAAGAAACTAGATTATTCACCGTTCTGGACTTGATTCTAACCAACAGAAATTACTTGATGGATGAATTGGCATCCAGGGGGTAAAACAACCATGTTATACTCAAGTTTTTTTAGTTCAAAGGAAAGAAAGGGTAGGAGTATAGCTACTAGGGTTTAAGGCAACCAATTTTAATAAACTCAGAACAATGGTAAATCATGTCCCAGGGCAGCAGATTTTAATAAGAAAAGAAGTTCAAGACGGGTGGGAAGCTTTTAAAAGCGAACATCTCAAGGCAGAACTACAAATAATTCCAACAAGGGGGGTGGAGGTTGAAAACAGCAGAAAAGACCAATGTGGCTTCACAAAAAAAGTCAGGGAGGATCCGAAAACAAAAAGGACACATATAATAACTGAAAGGAAGACTTGTCAGACCCCTCAATCTTTTCTTCACTAGAGAAGTTAAAAGAGAGCCCTCAAGTTTTTATTCATTGCAGGCATACAGACCATCACTGAAACAAACACCACCAATCGGCTCATTTTCAAACTGGTAAGACCTAATAAGTGAGGCAGGACAAGATGTTGATTTTTATTAATGACTTAGATGAAGGGATGCATGGAATGCTTATCAAATTTGAGGATGACACAAAACTGGGTGGAATAGCTAATACCTTAAAAGACAAAATTCAAAAAGTTCTTGATAGACTTAAGCACTAGGCTGAAAATAACAGAATGAAATATAACAGGGATAAGTGCAAAGTTCTACACACCGGAAACCCAATGCACAGTTACAAGATGAGGGACATTTGACTAAATAATACTACAGGATCTTGGAATTATTGTATACCACAAGCTAAATATGAGCCAATAGTGCAACGTGGCTGCAAAAAATAGTGATATTTCAGGCTGCATTAGCAGAGGTATAGTCTCCAAATCCTATTAAGTACTAGTTTCCACTCTATTTGGCATTGGTTAAGCCTCATTTGCACTCCTGTGTCCAGTTCTGGACACCACATTTCAGGAAGGTTGCTGACAGCTGAAACCCAGTTCAGTTGGCAACAAGGATGATCAGGAGACAGGAAACCCAACTCTATGAGGAGTATGGGAAGAATTGTGCCTGCTTGGCCTTGAGAAAGGAAGACTATGGAGGGATATGATGGCACTTTTCAAATACCTGAAAGATAGTCATACAGGAGGGGGGTAGGATCTGTTCTTTTATAGTCTCAAACATGTGATATATGGGCCTAGGTTATAGGAAGGCAGATTTTTGTTGAATATCAGGAAGAACCTCTTGGTGAGAGCAGCAGAACAATGGAACCAATTACCTCCTGAGCTGGTATGCATTCCAGCTCTGGAGGCATTCAAGAGAAAATCAGACAACCATCTGTTGGATCTACTTTGATTTGGATCAAAGCAGAGCAGGACGTTAGACTCTATGGCTTTATAAGCCCCTTCCAATACCATTATCCTATGATTCTAGGTTTCTAGGAAGGCAGATAAAGATTTCCCTGTTTTGTTAATCCACTGAAATTTCTTCATGGCTTTCCAAGGTCCCACACATTAGTTTGGGAACTAATGAGCTACGGACATGGCCTTTCCCCTCACACAGAGGCTCAGCTGCCCCATTTGATGCTCCCTGTTGTCATTGCATTGACAGAAGAAAAGGCATCCCAAAACTATTAGAAGAGCATATTCATTCATTCATATCATTTATTAGATTTACACCCTGCCCATCTGGCCGACAGGCCACTCTGGGCAGCATATGGCTACCTAACTCAACCGTGCTGCTAGAGAGGCAGACAGAAGAGAGAGAAATCCCAAGACTTTTCCCACTATTCCTGTTGCTTCTAGTACAATTTAAACCAAAAGCCTGATGTCAAGTGGCAGAAGAGCCAGGCTGCAGCAAACCCGAAGGCTTCCTCCTAGCCCAGCACTGTTTACACAGAGGTCAACTTGTTTCCCCAGGGGAACTGCGAAGCCTACAAAAAGAACATGAGAGAACTGCCAAGTTCTAAGATAGGTGGCCTCCGGTCCTGGAGGGAATAAATGACTAGTAGTAAACTGACAGCCTCATCCTCCCTTAATTCTTTTTGAAAGCCATTTAGGCACTGCTTCTTCCTGTGGTACCCAATTCCCCATGCAACTCTGCTGCGTTGAAGTACTGCAGGATTTTCAGTGTGGGTCAGACAAGCCATAACCAAGTTTCTAATTTGGTGGATGGGAGGAAACCCACTACCTCTGCTAAATTAGAATTTTCACTTTCTGCCAGACACCATGAATAGGACGGAACTGCCTCTTGCCACAACCAACAGCAAGGACAAGCCTAAGCCGGCCTTCCCAATAGGCTTTTGCCGGCTCCTTCTCTAAGAAACTTAAAACTGGCTGCATCCTTTGGGATTCTCGTGACATCAATCAAGCTTGAAGCGATGCTGAACTTTTCAAACTGGCCATGGAAGTCATAACCTTTCATTTTCATTTATTTCCCATTTTTCTCCAACACAAGAAAATATTAACCTTGTATTTATGTCTCTTCAAAGGAGGAGGAGGAGGAGGAGGAGGAGGAGAATCAGCACAGAACTAAAAATTACTAAGCGTTGAGTTTCCAGTAGGCTTAGCACCTTTTCCAAGCAGGCTCAGACAAACCACAACAAAACAGTCCTCTGGGGACTGCTGGAGCTCCAGCTTTGATTTATTCATCTTTATAATCAGCGTGGGCTTCATTAGGCACTGCTAATCATAAGGGGGAATTGTTAACAGGTAGAACATTACCACTGTTCTTGGCACAAGCCCACTTTCCACCCAATGAAAAGAGGCAAAGAGATACACTTGTTTGACTGTTCCATGAGACACAATGAGCTGCTGTTCAAATCCATTATCCCAACTCGTTATTCACTCCGACAATCTCAGATGTCTAAAACAGCACTAGGGGAACAAAGCCCTGCATGGAATTAAATAAATGGGCTAGATTGATGGGCTTCAAAAAGCTCTTGGACACGTTAAAAACAACAATTTTCCTAGCAGGCCACAATTTTTTAAAAAAAGGAAGGAGGGGAGAGGCCGGGTCCAGCACAAAGCTGTAGAATGATGCCGCACGCAAAGGCTAGGACTGCTGCTATTCAGTCCATTCTACACAGGATTCATATTCATCCACCACTTCAAAAGCAAAGAAGGAAACAGCCGATAGTTGTGAGGTTTTTGGGCTGTTTGGCCGTGTTCTGAACACAGAAAGAAAAACTTCAAGAACACATCCAAACAACCAAAAAAACTCACAACTATCAGATCCCGGCCATGAAAGCCTCATATAACAAACAGTTTGTATAACATAAAATCTATACAACATAAAAAATTCTGGAGATAGGGGAAATCTGCTTAACAGAATCGCCTATGGGGCAAATCCATACAACATAAAAATGGTTGTGATTAGGGATTACTCTGTTTTCAATGCATTCCTATGGTAAATTTGTATAAAGGAAAATTTGCTTAACATAATTTCATTTGGAACGAATTAATTCCTTTATACAACGTACCACTGTACAAGGAAACAGCTGCTTCCCCAAACCAATAGCTTTTGACTGAATAGGTCACTTCATACATTTGCTGGAATTGTCTTATTCAGGATGCTATTGACAGACATAAACAGTTTGCTAATTCTGCTTATAGTCCCGGTGTTGCAGGAAGGAGTCTGCTTTACACAGCAGCAGATTGTAGGCAGTACCTTGTATAAAGGAATTAATTTGTTCCAAATGAAATTATGTTAAGCAAATTTTTCTTTATCCAAATTTCCCATAGGAATGCATTGAAAATGGAGTAATCCCATGTTTATGTTGTACGGATTCTCCCCATAGGTGATTATGTTAAGCAAATTTCCCCTATCTCCGGAATTTTTATGTTGTACAAATTTTATGTTATACAAACCGTTTGTTATACGAGGGTCCACTGTACATCATTCTCCTTCTATCTAATGGGTTTGTTTATATTCCATTTTTTAACTCCAAGACAGTTAAGATAGCACAAAAAAGGCAATTCCCATGCCCTTTACCACACATCTTCCTAAGTGACCTTGCAAGGTAGGGTTAGGCTGAAGGATAGGGAATTGCCCAGGATTCCCCCAGGTTCACTACAGAGATTGCACAAAGACTTGATGATGCTCTCCATTCTCTTCAACAGCCCACTTTTTTTTTGCCCCTCCAAAGAATGGCATACCTCTGAGCCAGCTCTCCTCAAGACAAGGACATTTCATCTGCAAGAGGAGAACCATCATCAACACTAGTTCTACACCAGGGGCAGGAAACCTTTTGCCTTTCAGATGCTTTGGACTACAACTTCTATGAGTCATCACCTTAGCAATGCTGGATGGCACCAGTAGGTGTTGTGGATCAAAAACATCTTTGTATCTCACCTTGTTTCTTGAACATAATGATAACAAGTGGGATTATGCAAGGATCCCTTATCATAGCTTCCGTTCTATTGGCAAGAAATCCCACATACAGTACTTACCATGGAATTACTGTATATACCTACTGATTCAAAAGAAAAACCAACTAAATTCAATGGGAGTGCAATTCCATCTATGTCTACATAGGATCACAGCCTCAGTTTTCAATCAAGTGAAGCCTTTGGCTCCCTTGCTATCCCACATGATGTAGGAACAAGTCAGTCCTTCAATATTCGCAAATGCATGCTCCCCCACCCCCACCCCCAAGGTAACATGAAGGTGGAGATTGGCTAAGCTCAGCTTTGGGACTAGGGATCAGGAGTTAATTGTCCACAGTGCCTGCCAGAAAAAAGAGACAGCCTGTATAGTCCTGGGCAAGGTTCATGGTCCTACAGGCTCCAGGAAAAAGAGAATGCTAAGCTATTTCAGAGTACATTATTCCTACAGAAGGGCCATCATAAGTCAGAGCGGACTTGATGTTGCTACATTATGACCACTACTGTTACTACAATCATCATTACTTACACTAGGCCAGTGATGACAAACCTATGGCACGGGTGCCAAAGGTGGCACTCGGAGCCCTTTCTGTGGACACCCAACATCGCCCCTTCATAGCCACCTGTTATACAGGTTAAATTACTGTATCGGCACTTTGCAAAAAAATTAGTGGGTTTTGAATTGCAGTTTGGGAACTCGGTCTCTAAAAGGTTCACCATCACTGCACTAGGCATATGAGCTCGAGAGATTGGGGGAAATTAAAAAATGAATCACATTTTCTGACAAGCTGATTTTGTGAAAATTTGCAGATTCATATTCATCATAAATGGAGTCCCCCAATAAAAAAGAATTGATGGTTTTTAATCGATTTTGGATTCATCAACTCACCAGCCTATAAAATGGCCCCCAAGGCACCTAGAAAGATCAAATGTGGAGGAAAGCACACCTCGCCTCGCCTCTACAATCCCTCCAGGTTGGGTGGAGATTAGATTTTGGAATGGAATGGAATGCAATTTATTGTCATTGTATAAATACGAGATTAAAAGTGCCATCCAGTCAGTCATTCACACAACGGAGCATAAAAATCTGAGACGTAAAATCTACAATTTAAGAACAAACCATCTATACACATACTCCAACATTCACATGCCGAACATCACTTACACTCATTTAAAACTGACAGAAAAACCAAACATACACACACAGCCCTACACTCTTTCACCTGGCAACATTCATACCCAATCCATAAAAACTACAATTTAAAAAACAACAACAGCCATACACAATCCCCCATACAATATATGTGTAACACATTCAACACTAATATTACCCATCAAGTTAATTTTTAACAGAATTTAGCATGGTTACTGCTATTGGGTAAAAACTATTTTGATGTCTGAGATGCACCCCCAAACAGCAGACACCCCACACCCACACACACAGACACCTGGAACATTCTCCCAGGCATCTAGAGACTCCAGACCTGCAGAGAGCATTCTCTGATTCTCCTGTACAATCCCTCCAAGGTGGGTGAAGACTGAGTTTCCCCCAACCCACTTACTAAAGGGCACTGTCCTGGGGGGGGGGGTACCTTGTGGGTGTCTCTCTCAAATGTATGAAACCTGATCTTCATAAAACTTAGGAGGGATTGTACAGGAGAGTTGGGAGAAGTCTCTGCAAGTTTGGTGTCTCTAGATGCCTAGGGGCACTTTCCTGCAGAGGCCCTCTTTGGGGTTAAAAAGCCCAGATGTCTGAACCCCAATCTTCACCCTTCTTTCAGGGCTTGTGGGGTAGGGGTGGGAGAGGAAGCATCCCTGCAAGTATGGGGTCTCTAGATGCAGAGGGGGCTTTTATAGCATTTTAAAGAGGAGACCATTTGATTTGTCGATTCGTCACTGGAAATTCATTGATTCATCCATTCATCAGCCCTAACAAATCAAAAACCATGAAGAATCACAATTTTTTAATTCATACCCATCTCTAATGATGTCTTAACATAGTTTTTCCAAAGAAGCTGTTTTATAAATACAGTGGACCCTCGTATAAAAACCGGTTTGTATAACATAAAATCTGTACAACATAAAAAAATCCAGAGATAGGGGAAATTTCCTTAACAGAATAATCTATGGGGCAAATTCGTAGAACATAAAAATGGTCATGATTAGGGATTACTCTGTTTTCAATGCATTCCTATGGGAAATTTGTATAAAGGAAAATTTGCTTAACATAATTTCATTTGGAACAATTCCTTTATACAAGGTACCACTGTAAATAACTTTTTAACTATAGCATTACACAAGCATTCTGACAAATCTAACCTGATAAAAAGAATAATTGGGCATAGAAGTTGTCACTTGTGTTTAATTCTAACAGTGGCATCATTTGGCTGCACTAATTGATTTGTATGGAAAAGTCAACTTTAAACTCAATTAGCTTCCCCTTCGGCTGCAAGTTATGGCTGTGCTTCCTTAAGCAGAGATGGTAATAAAGAAAAGCACAACGCTCCCTTATACAAAACCAGCCTATTGGTCCATCTACCACAGTATTCTGTAGAGAAAGGGTTCTCAAGTTTGCTTTTTTATGCGTCACTTGAAAATGGTGGCGGTGGTGGAGATGGTGGAAAAGGGGAAGTTCCCACTGGACTATTTAAAACACTTTTCTGCTCCAAAATTGAAGTGCAGCCATAGGCAAAGAAACTAGGGAGGACTCCTTCAATGTAAAACTTTTAACAACAGAACAGTAGGCCACATTAGTGCTGTAATTTAAGAATCACAGCCCTTAAATGAGCACTCTCTTAAAATGGTAAACTGTTAATCAAGTGCAGGACAAAGGAAAATAGTTCAGCAACCTTTCTGCAAATGATGGGAAGGGAGCTTGTCATATTCTACCCTGATTAGCAATACCCTGCAGGGTTTCAGAAACAGATTTTACCCAACCCACCTTGGAAATGTCAGCCAACTGAACCACAGCTTGGGAGTATTCAAAGCACGGCTCTACCACTGACATGTCAGATCCTGGTAACAATAACAGTAACACACTCTATGTTAAGTCACTCCTAACTTCCAGTGAGCCCTTCCAGGGTTCTCCTAGATAGCATACTTAAAAGGGGTTTCCCCTCCCTTCTAGGTAGAGATGGGCACAAAGCACTACAAAGTGCTTCATGCCCGAAGCTCTAGCATGGCACCACAGGTGCCTGCTTAACCTCCCCTCCTTCTCCACGGCCAGGAGGCTCACTCACCTTCAGCGGCATGGCACCGGGGTTCTCCTTCACCCCTGGCATGGCAGTCCAGGAAAGAGCTGGGGCTGCCCTTCCCCTCCTCAGACTCAGACAGACAAGTCAATCACTGGAGGAGGCGGGGAAGGGCAGCACCAGCTTCTTCCTGGCCTGGCATGCCGTCAGTGAGGCAGTGCACTGATGAAGGTGAGTGGGCCTCCCCGCCGTGGCTCTACAATCCTTTCTCTACTTCTGGGCATGGACGATCCTACTCCCAACCTGACTCCACAGCAAGATATGGTACAACAACCTAAAGCCATTTAAGCATGTGATTTAAACTACAGATTTCAGTAAAAATCATAATAGTAAGGCCAGAATGCCACTGGTTAGTCATGTCACTGAAAAGCTAGGCCATAAATCACTGTGGTAAACAGTTGGAGATGTTTAGATGAGTGCCGATTCACACAACCAGCGCATAACAAGAAACACAGCCTCAACATGCTTCACTTGACTTTTGGCACCAATTCTCCCTGCTATGTATGCCACTGCACTCCTGCTGGTGTAGCTAACCCACAGGATTCTAACTGAGATGAAATTACATTGCAAAAGTGATTTAATAATGGAAAAAGCACAGAACAAGGTTAAAGACCTCCTTATTCAATGAAAGGAGACGGAGCACAACAGCTCTGGAAAGTAGCTTCATCAACTTGCTTCTGACCCAACCCCAGTGCACACATTTTCTTTTCAAAGGCAGGACGGGACAAAAACAAGATTTTCAGCCAACTAGTAATGCAGAAAGTATTTGCTGTAGCCATGCTCTGCCAAGGTGCATTCAGTATAAATAGCTTTTAAAAAGCCAACTCAATAGCAAAACCAGGAATCAGGCGTTTGGTCTGAAAAGGTGTCCATATATTTCATAGTATGATGGGGCGGGGCGGGGGTGGGGGGGATAACTTATCTCCCAGCAATGCAGTCGCATGTTCATAAACAGAATGGTTTCTCTGTGTGAAAACAGTTAGCTATAGGATGCACAGAGTTAGTTGCCTTGAAAAAGCACCAAGACTAAAGCAACCAGCATCAAGAGGCACCATCAAGAAAAAAACGATTTAGCTACCAGATTTTGAATCTGCATCATCTCATGGGAAGCCTATTTAGCAGCTATCCTTCAAAAATAAATCAAAATAAGAAAATATCCTGTGGCATTTCTTGAAATCCCACAATCTAAAAACCACTCGTCTTCCCCAAAATCCCTTACTCTACAAGCCAGCATCCTTATGCACCAATAAGTCACCGCTCTGCTGCTTATGAGTGGAACAATGACTGATTTCACCAACTAGCAGATGCTGCATGTTTTCTGTCTGTAGATCCCACGAAATTCCACCCACATCACCGTCCTCAGCACTGTGACATGGTAGTACAACGAAATTTTATTGCAATGCTATTTGCTAGAATCATATTAGTTACACCCACCACCCAAACTCAAATCATGTAAATTCCAGTGCAACTTTCCCCAGGTTAAGAAGTCAGCTGGCGCTGAATCACATGGACTTCTTACCTTGTGATAATTTTTCCCTGAGATATGCACTGGCTAACTACCACTAGCGTCCATGCCTAATAGGACTCCAGACGCAGAGGGTGTATACCAAAAGACTGTGAACAGGCAGGCGATGAAGGGGCATTTGCCAAAACACTACACTGACAGTATGCACACAATTATAAGAAGTTCGTCTGCTCAATATGTCACCACTCCTCTTGAATCCACACTGGTTTCAAGAGAGGGAAGATGGATGCTATCAGCATTTAATGCTTATTGAGAGTGCATTTACCTTTCCATCCTCCACATACAGGATGGACTTTTTCTATAATGAAAAACAAACTGGGGGCAATGTTGGGTAAAATGCAGGAGAAGGCATGAAAGTAGAAAGGAACAATCTGTGGCCATTCCATAAGATATTAATGAACACAACATGCCTGGTACAGTGGTACTCTAATTACAAGCGGCTCGACTTAAAGAGAAATTCGACTTAAGAGCAAAAAACTGTTGGCATTTGAACTGCTGCCTAACACATTTTAGATGCGGCCAGATTTACTTTATTTTTTTTTGTTTCTTTCGAATTTTTTTTAAAGATAGGGCTGCTCTACTTAAGAGTTGTTCGATTTAAGAGCATGCGTTCAGAACAGATTAAACTCACAAGTAGAGGTACCACTGTATGTGGTACCTCTATGGCATGCCCTGCTAGCAAGCCCTCCTGGGCTCCAGCTCAGCTTCTTGGCTCAGAATCATTTTTATAACTGGTGCAGCATCGCTTCCCCATGACTCCCCCCAGTCCCCCGGTCTCAAAGGACTCAATAGGTTCTCTAAGGCCCTTTGTACACGACCCTTAAACTCCGCCGCAAATGGCTCCCAGCTCCGGAGCTTAAAATTGTTTCCCCACCAGCTCCGGAGTTTACAGATAATTAAGTGCGACCACGCCCACCTAAGCGCGTCCCAGCGCACTTTTCAGGTACCTGCTCTCTGGAGGTGAAAATTCCTGATGCGGATATAACGTAGTGACTGCCCGGCTCTCCTTGCTTCTGTTTGTTCTTTTTTTGCCCCCCCCCGCCCCTTTAAGAGATCTGAATGCAGTGCCGGGACGACAGAACGGAGGTGAGCGGCATTCTTTTCTTCCTTTTTTTCTCCCTCCCCTCACGCAGCCAGCAGCCAGGGGTGTGGAGGGGGTGGGAACGCAGGAACAGTGACAAACCCCTAAGATTTCTGGCCCGAATTTAAGTGGCCAGCGGATCTTAGGGGTCGTGTGAAAAGGCCCTAAGCCCTTCAGCATCACTAGTCAACTTGGGGACTCAATTAACTTCATTGGAGTTCCCCAGAGTCCCGGTTCTGGAAAGCAGGATGGAGAGAAGAGCATAGGTCCAGGAAGCATCCATTTTAGGGAAAGCTTGTCCGGATGAACAAAAGAAGCCAGATTCGGCAGGTTGTCACTCAACCAGGATGGATAAAAATCAATCATTTTTTTTTAAAAAATCAGATTTTTTAAATTTAAATTGGATTTTTTATTTAAATCAGTTTTTTTAATTTAAATGCTTTTTGATTAAAAAAACTCTCTAAAGATCGTGTTCTAGTTAAGATACATTATAGTCCAAAGGTTATTCATCATGAAATTAGTTTTTAAATATGTAGCATAAGGCTGCATTAATCCATTCCCAATGCCATGCTCTCCAGAGTTTTCTGATTATCTGGGGCAATTTTTCTATCTAGAAGATATTATCAAAGATGCTTGGTTTTGCTATTTTCAAAACTGTGCATTTGGGTCTGCAACGATAACATGCTTCCTTCATAGCAAAAAAAATATAAACAATAAATATCAGAATTGAGGGAAAGACCTTAATCCCATTGTTCCCTTGCAAATACAGTATAGGTACACAAAATCAACCCCCTTAGCTCTTAAGTACAACAGAACAGTTGTCCAAATATGAATGATTAACCTAGTAAACTGGAGATAGTTCACCTTGCAATAATTTCTCAATTATCTATCTATGTATTTCTAATGGTATATAACCAATAAATCAGTAATTTTCTGATATAACTGTAAAACTAATCTGAAAAGTTATTATTTTAAAAGTGAAACCTTCATCTGGTTGTAAATATTAAGATTAAAACAACTCCAGCAAAAATGAGTCGTTATGTAGAAAATCATGATTTAAATCGAGCCTTACTGACTAGTGATTTAAATCAAAGTAATTTAAATCAAATCTACCCTGCCCTCAACCCAACCCCTCTCTCTCTCAGTGTGTCTCTCTCAGTTGCTTCTTCAGGGTTACAGCACCATTCAGGCTAACACAGCCTTGTCCAAGCACATGGCTGGAGTTTCTGCCACCTGACTCCTGTTGCCAACAAGCCAAGCCTAGCAAAGATAGACCGCTTCTGGCTTTCTCCTCTTTCGCCTCCTCCCACACATCTTCTTCTTTGGAAATGCTCAAGGATCTTGTGCCTTCCTACTCAAAAGAGCCTCGTGGCGCAGTTGATTAAATTGCTGCACTGCAGCCAAAACTGTGCTGACGACCTGGGGTTCAATCCCAGGTAGCTGCCTCAAGGTTCAATCAGCCTTCTATCCTTCTGAGGTTAGTAAAATGAGTTCCCAGCTCGCCTGAAGTGGGGGGGGGATGTGTAGCCTTGATAAATGAAATCCAGTCAGAACTAGAGAATGCCCACTGAATCAAGGGCGCTTACTGAAGAGGTGATTTACCAAACCTCCATTGCTTCCATAGGCAACTGATTCTAGTTGCCACTTACTTCTGGGTTTCAGCTAATAAATGTTGCTTGGAAGTGTCCTCAGCTAAATTATCAAAGCTAGAGAAGAGATACTCTGCCAGAGAGAAGGCTCTGCCCATTAAAAAAAACTCTATGCCCCCTAGAGACTTAGTTCCCTTAAAAAATTTATTATGATAAGAAAAAGATGATGAAAAAAAGAACAAGAACAGAGGAGAAGGAACAGATGAAGGACTATGCCATCTGAACCCACTACCAAATAACATGAGTAAGAAAGGACAATTCACCGAGAAAAGGCTCATGTGAAAGCATTCCGGATGTGTGTGAAAGGAGAGAAAGAGAGAGAGAGAGAGCTCCCTGTTCATTTTGTTTACAGGCTTTAAAGTATGCAAAAACTGGCACAAGTCTTCATTTTTAAAGTAATTAAGACAGTTTCACGACATTTAAAATGATCCCTCTGCCTCCAGGGATAGGGAAGTTATTCGTCAGCGGTAAAACACAGACTCTTGATTCTGCTCTTTAAAAACAAACCAAAACTCCACGCAAGTACCCAGACTCACCCAAAATGCAACAAGACAATTTTTGTTTTAGTCATTCATTTATATATGAAATCATGTATCAGCCACTTACCCCACCCTGTTCCACCCCTCCCAGGATGGCTGCCCCAAACCAAACCAAAACCGCCTCTCGGGGAAGCAGCATGCAATAAAATTGTTAATACCTGGCATATATTACAAATGCTAAGTTTAAATGGCTTGTAGGGTGGGGAAAGTACCCATATGTACTACTCAGAGCTATCTTCCAAACTTCCCACGGGTATGAGCAACTGCTCAAAGGAGAAAAACCCAATTTGACCCTCCGGCATTCACTGCAACAGAAGAGAGTTGGGTCAATGAACTCCTGGATAGCTCACTGACTTTGGCATCCTTTGAGAGTTCGATTCCCCGCTGTACCTCCTTGAAATCCCTTGTCAAGGGCTCAAGTCTAGCCCCTGACGTGGGCTGCTTGATGCAATGATCCATAGGGTCTCTTCCAGCTCTACAGTGGTAAGACTGTATTATTATTATAATTACTTATTAGCATTCAAAAATAAATAAATAAATAAATAAAAGGTTGACATGCTGCTATAGAAGCGTTATCAAGCACCGGTTATGAAGGATGCTGGCTACCAAAGACCGATACACTCACCACTTAGCTATGTGACCCTTACTTAACCTGGTTGGCCTGCTTGCCAATTGGGCTCCATGTTCTAGTGACTGGACAAAGTCTCCTGTGAGACTCTTCTCCCAACACGCTTGAGCCAACTTGCTCCTATGGTGATCCAGAGAGACAAAACTTCTCAAGTTGTTGCTTGTGATGCAAACCAACCTTGCAAGACAGAAAACACCAAAAGATCACAGAAATGACCCAAAACTTCCAAGTACAAGGCACTGTTCCTTAGCACCACGAACAGATTGCATTTTTGTATAAGCAGTGCTAGGTTCACAAATCAGAAGTTGTCTCTTCCTCCCATCCAACTCATCTGCCGCTACCAAATACAGGTGCAAGCCTTCACAGACTTAAGGGAATGAGTTAACCCTCTCCTTGCTTGCTCCCTTGCACCTGCAAGATCTCACACAGATTTCACATTCACCACTGGGCAACTGTTCCACTCAAATTTAGCTGTGATGTCACAAACGTGTGCAAGATTTCCAGTTCTACAGTGCTAGTCCAATGGCTTGTATTTTGGCAGGTCCTAGTAAAGCTACTGGCTATCAGTAGATGTTGCAAGACTTCAGAAGGACAGACTAGGTATAGGTAGATGCTGTTCAATCGTTTTTATCTGCTATCAAGGGGGAACCCACTTATAGCAGTCCTCATAGTGTTCTTAAATTATGTGAGACATTGAAGGAATTTTACCATTGCTACATTCTAGCCAATTTCCATGTTTGAGAGTGGATTTGAACCTAGGCCTCTTGAGTTCTAATTCATCACTCTATTCACTGCACCATAATGGGTCTCTTCTATCATTTACCCACAGTAATACCTTGGCTTAACAGTAACTTGGTTTGAGAGCTTTTTGCAAGACAAGCAAGTATTTCTTCTAAATTTTGTCTTGATCAACAAGCAATGTCTTGATATGCAAGCACTCGAGCAGGTCACATGATCACAAGTGAGCCAATGGTCTCTCTCTCTCTCTCTCTCTCTCTCTCTCTCTCCCACCATGTTGGATTGTGGGTTAGGGTTAGGGTAAAAGAACTTTGGTTAATGTTCCGTCTCAGGAAAGCTTCAAAAGAAGAGGGAGGTGGCAATAGCCATGAACATTTTCAAAAGGGAGTGCAGGTTAGGGTTTTATTTTGCTTTATATTTATATTTTTATTTAATTTGTTTTCAATGTTCTTATTTTTTTCAAAGTAATGAGGCAACCAGTCAGGTGTATACAGGAATACAAATTGCAATTTATTATTGTCGCATTAAAAATACAGAGTAAAATCCAGTTGTTAGTCCCAAGCAGAGCAGATTCCACAGCCAGGTACATAAACCATGGTGTGGACAGACGTAGACTTCTAGCCAACTTCTTTTGTTAGTTTTGTCATTTACACACACACACACATGTGGTCTATGGGACCTCAGAACAAATCATTTGAGGTTCCATTATTTCTTATGGGGAAATTTGCTTTGATATAAGTTTTGGTTTTTACAAGCATGTTTTCAGAATGGATTATATGCTCATAAACAAAAGTACTACTACATATGAATTCGGAAAGATGCATGTAGCATGCAAAATTCCAAAAGACCCATCTAACACTGAAGCACTGAATCCTTTCTGCTCCTTACAACTTGGGAAATTATTACAGTAATACATCGGTTTATGAGTGCCCTGGTCTACAAGCATATTGCAAGATGAGCAAAACTTTCTGAACATTTTTGTTACAGTTAACAAGCTCTGTCTTGCAAAACAAGCACTGCAGCAGCACCCCCTCCTCCTCCACCATCTCCTCCACCGCCACCCCCTCACCACTAACGCTGCCACAGCCATCACCTCATCACCGCCAGTCTCTCACCACGCCCAACACAGCCATCACCCTCTTGCCACTGCCATCAGCTCAATGGTAGTGGTGGCATCAAGCAGCTGATGCTCATGGGCATGGTAGTGAGGGGGTGACAGCAATGGTGGCAGCGGCGAGGGTCCCCAGAACAAATAATCTGAGGTTCCATTATTTCTTATGGGGAAATTGTTTTTTGTTTACGAATATTTTGGTTTACAGGCATGTTTCTGGAATGAATTATGTTTGCAAACCAAGATACTGCTGTGTTTGCTAAGGACTCTAGGCCTTGCCCACACATAGCAGTCAGCAACCCTAGCTCTACAGCAGGGATGCTCATCCTTGGCTCCCCACAGATTATTGGACTGTAACTCCCAAAGGCCTTCGCCACTAGCTGGACTGGCCAGGATTTCTGGCCATTGTAGTCCAGGAATATTTGGAGACCCTCAAGGTTGGGAACCAGTTGCTGAGAGACTGGAATCTTCCATTTCCCCAGGCTCACTTTCTTCACCTTGGCCGGAAGGCCGGCGACCATTTTAAAAGGCAGAACTGAAGAAGGCAGAGGTAGGGCAACAGACATAAACAGTTAGAAGTCCCACATGCCTTTCTTGCTTTCAGAACTGTATGTACATGTCGCCTCGCTGCGGACAGTACAGCACGTCAAACACCCTGAAAATCTCACACAAATTTCAGAGGACGGAGGTTTAATGAGGCTTATGCTTGCTGTGAAATAGCAAATGTTATAAATGTGGTTTTAATGGTGTTATCTGTCTGGAGCCTTTGAGAAGATTTAATGACAGATTTAATGAAATCAATGCCTCTTTTACTTATGAGAAAGTGTGTGCGTTTTCAGGGCAGTTAAGCCGATAGATTCCAAGTCTAGTCTTCTTGTGAGGAGCCAACTAGGCTGCGAAATCTGGAATGGCAGGATTCCGGTATGATATTATAATGTTACAATAAAACAAGAGTCTTATTACACAGCACAGACAAAACAGGAAAAATAACTGAACAGCTGTGGTGTTCCCAGATCCAGTTTTTATCCTAAAATTGGCCTGCGTCATTCACTGCATTTGACTGGGGACCCAGAGAACAGCTTTTTTGTGAAGGGAGGGGAGGGCAAAACAGGAAAAACACTGTAGAGAAATACAGGAATGTTCCATTTCCAACTTTCCTGTATTTCCATAGTGTCTTCCCTATTTTCTTTCTCTTCCCTCGTCTCAAAAAAAAAAAAAAAACACTCAATATTTTAAGGTAGCAAAGACGAAACCCCTGAATTATGTGTTAGAACTGGTAACAGTAGGATTCACCCGTCAGGAAGCACTCTGAAACTAAAACTGTGACTCCCTATTCCCTGGCCACTGGAAATGAAGAAGCAGACATGTCCACGTTCATTTCAGAAGCTGTCCATTGGGCTGGTTGTTTCCAATCAATGAGCTCATTAGGGAGTTTATTCACATGAACTCAGAATTATGGATGAGATCTAATTGAATCTAATGAACGGCTGCCATGAGCAGAGATCCTTCCTCCATCCTGCAGCTCCCATTTCATCATTCCATGCAACTTCAAAATCCAGCTCTGGAATCTTCTGGAAGAGGCCGGAATTTCCCGCAGCAGATCCTGGCACCGACAAGGACACTGCAACGGGGCAGGAAGAGGACAGACTCCAAGGGGTTCCAACCATTAAAGATGCTAACAGAAGACACAGCTTCAATGAAATGGGTGGTGTACCCTTTCAACCTCTGCTAGTGGGAAACCCTGCCAAACTCCTGTCTTACATATTTACCTTGGAATCCCAACCCCCTTGCTTTCGCCCAGCTCATCAGGATCTATGCAAAGGGACTTGGAACACACTCTTTCCTTCTCACAACACCAGATCCTCTTGCTTTTAATTGTTCAGCCTCCTTTTCAAGCACATGAATAGGTCAGGTCGAGGGAGAGAGATATATACTTTCTGCCCCATCTGAGGGCACCCCCATCTCTCTTGACTGCATCATGGGCAGACAGGCATTGTCCATGGCATTCTTCCTAACAGGCTGGCTGCCACTGTTATGGGTGTTTATGACTGTTTCTTCCTTTCTTCGTTTTTCTATACTGGCCCCAAAATGCAAACTGCACTACCTGGGGCAGTTTAGAAAATAGTCAGTCATAAAATACCATTAAAATCATGTAAAAAAACACATTTAAAAACAGTCATTAACAAAACCCATCACATGGCAAACACCTCTCCCTGCCCATAAGAATTTTAAAATGAAATATCCCCAAATGGGGGGGGGACACACAATAGAAACCATAGTAAAATGTGCCCCCTTCTCAGATGGCTGGTGGAGAGAAAAAATAATAATAATTGCTAGTCCAACAACACTGGATTTTAAACTGGGGAACCCGCCCACAAATGCTTCTCATGCCTGGTCATCATGAATGGTCACAACTCTTGCACATAAAGAGATGTACACAGTGCCCACCTTTGCTTTCTTCCTCTCTTGTCGTGAGCACCGTATTTAGCAACTCTAAAACGGTTGCTGTAACTTGGAGTAGTCTTGGACACCAGGGGAGATCTCTGAATCCAGTGTCACTTTCCACAGGCACACCACACAATTTGCACCTCCTATAGGATGCCCCTTATCGGCAAGATACACTACGCAGCAGACATATTGAGTCATAGATGGGTCCAGCTGAGACCCAGAAACACCATTTAATGAAAACCCTGCAAGAAGCTATCCAGCACTGAGAGAACAGAGCGCTGCTGTGGGACAGAGAGCTCTCATAGACAGGATCCACTACTCAGAAGTGTCAGTCAAAGGAAAGGGCAGCTCCTGATTAATCCAGACGATTTTTTTTCTTTGACATATAAACTCCCTTCATCTCCAATCCAATCCAAAACAAAGAAGCATCATAATAAGCAAATGCCTTTCATCAAGGCATCAAGATATATTGCAAGTAGGGCCAAGTTTAGAAGTAAAAGACAAAAGGCAGGTTCTTTACAAGGGTTATTGAACGTAGCCTGTTCAGTCCTTCCATGCCCACCTCATTCCTTGGGCATAATGAATCAGGGCCTCGAACAAACACAGGGGGGGGGAGAGAAGATCAGAGGAGGAGGAGGGACAGAAACAGAATGATCCACGTCAACCAAAAATAAATCTCGCTCACTCGCTCTCTTTCCCTAACATTATGACAACCCAAGCTCTTTTACCTTCTGATGCAAAGACAGCAGGATGGTACACACTCCAGCGTGCTTGGGAGACAGCAGTTTAGTGGGTGTGTGAAAGGCGGGCAATGACATGATATTGCAAAAATTACCAGGATGGTCTGCAAAAACCATTCCCTCCCCCACCACCACCACCACCACCTCCACCTAAGGCACTGGCGACGACTTCTGCATGAAGGCTAAGATTCCAGTGAAACTGCCATGACTTGAAAGGGCCTGGCCTGGAAGTTGTCCTTCAGGCAATCTAGAAGTATATCTAAAATGAACACAGAGAGAGAGAGAGACACAGAGAGACACAGAGAGACACAGAAACAGACACAGACACACAGAGGATCTGCTCCTCACTTTTCACATAAGCAGGAGTGATTTAAAGTAGCTTGACACAAGCTTAAATAAGAGCCTCATAGCCCAGTGGCTAAACTGCAGTATTGCAGCCAAAACGCTGCTCAAGATCTGGGTTCAATCCCAGGTGGCTCACTGGAGGCTGGCTCAGCCTTCCATGCTTCCAAGGTCTGTAAACTGAGTACAGTGGTACCTCGGTTTACGAAATTAATTAATTCTGCGAGCAGTTTCGTACTGAAAAAAATATTCTTAAAGCAAAACATCCCAATTCCCGGACATTTTCTGTAGGAATGCATGAGAAATGAAATGCGTATTGGAAAAAATGTAAACTGGGGTATCCCACTGAAAATTTTCTTAAACCAAAACCTCTCTATCCCTGGAAATTTCTTTTCATTAACTGAGGCATCCGTTAACCGAGGCATCACTGTGCCCAGTTTCCAGGAGAGGGGGGGTGGATGTGTAACCTGCATACTTAAATTGTAAACTCCCCAGGAAGTGTGTTAAGCACTACGGGACAGCATACAAGCAGTGCACTTTGCTTCTGATTTTCAGTCTGAAGATGCCACTACTCCCATAATACTGCCACCACCCAGTTACTGCAAGATGGGGATAGTGATGTGAATCCCCAGTTTGCATGGAGAGGTTCTGAACAGCAGTACCAATCTTTGGTGGCAAAAATCCTTTAATCCATACCTGTTTATTGTTATATATTTATATAGCCCTTTTCTGCCCTCCAGGATCACCAAAGTAATGTACCATACCATAACACCACAGAAATCTAAATACAGAACACACCACACTGAGCCCAGATGCAAAAAGGCTCCAATTGTCTACAAGGACATCTTTGGCACTGTTATATGCTATTTCAGCATTCTTTGGCTGACATATAATAGCCAGGAGTCCTTGCGTTTCTGAAATGTAGACACAACAAAGTGCTTGACAGAGAAAACACTAAAATAATCCTTTATACCCAGCCACTCAGGCGTATGTACCAACATACCAAAACAAGACAGGACTATTGTGACCAGCCAGACTGATCTTTCCATGGGGCACATGCCTGAGAATAGCAACCATGCATTTTCATCAGAAGACAGAGGTCCTTGGCTGGGCCGTCACAACAAAGCTTCTGAATGGTAAAGCCATGCCAGTAAAAGAAAGAGGCAAAGAGACAAACATGGCATTTCCAGACCAGTGCATGCTGAATGGTTTCATCAGGAACTGTTTGCTTGATCTAGTCTTCAGAAATCTGCATTTTGGACTACAGCCCCTGGTTCCCCAGGTCAATCTAGTTTTAACAATTACATTGGTTCGGTAGTCTTGAAGCTGCAGCCTATAAACCAGTGATTCTCAACCTGTGGGTCCCCAGATGTTCCTGGACTGCTACTCCCAGGAATCCTGGCCAGCTCAGCTAGTGATGAAGACTTCAGGGAGTTGCAGTCCAGGAACATCTGGGGACCCACAGGTTGAGAACCGCTGCTATAAACAGCCAATTTCTCAGCTGTAGTAACATTCCAAGAAGAATCACCGAGTTGCCAAAACAGAACAGAAAGAACCAAGAGCAGGCCCAAGATAAAACATCCTTTAAAACAGGAAGAGTCATCTGGTTCAACAGCAGCCCATGTTAAAATGTGCTGCTTATATAATATAACTGTCCCATAGTGCTTTGAAGCACTCTCTGAGCAGTTTAACATTCAGTGAGAAAGATTACACATTGCCTTCCTTGCCACAATACGATAGGCACTCTGTCTACCAATTTCAGAAGGATGGAAGGTTGAGTTAACCTCAAGGCCTGAGCCCAGGATCAAACTCGGGTTACAAGCAGAGTCTTTGCTGCAGTTGAACACCTGAACCACAAGGTTCCTTTGATAAGCTAGAATGAAGCTGAAGAGTTACTTTATCTGATTCTCTGGGTAATATTTTTAAAACCAAAGAAAGCTAAAGCACCCACAGTCAATTTTACTTATATGACAAAAGGGAGTATATTCAAACTGCAGTTGTTCTAGGCTGCAACAAGAGACCAAGCTGCTTTGATAAAAGGACGAGGCAGCATCCCATCACTACTATTCTGGGAACAGAAGCTTACTGAATTGTCAGAAGCTGAGAAAAATCTTCCTTTAGTACTACTGATGCTACAACATTCTCCATCAGAGGACAGGATGCTAACTTACGAGGTATGGGACAAGGTGAACAGGGCCAACATATCTGTCTTCCACATTCCACAACATCTGCCACAAGAGGTGGCCACCTTCCTCTCTCTCTACAGTTGCAGGGCCAGCCCTGACAAGGCAGAGATCATTACAGTTCCTTTTGAGTCCTGTGTTCCCTTACTATTCAGACTATGCCACTGTGTCAAGCCCTTCCTGCTGGTGAGTCTCAGACTGACTATTCAATTAGAAGATCTGTGCGAATTGTGAAATGTAGTATTTTTCCATTTTGAAGACAATATTTTGATCTAAATTTGTTACGACTAAAAATTTAGAAGTGTCCTATACATGGAAGTAAGCTGAGGACACAACCGTGTGGTTGCGAAACTGTCATTTTGGGTTGGAAAAGTAGGGATCATCTTATACATGGGAGTATCATAGCTGGAAAATACAGGTCAAGTCCCAGCTCCTGGATCATTTGTTGGAGGAAAAAGAGGCCATTTCCACAACTACAAAAGATGGCAATCTGCTCTATCTAAGCCACAGTTGCTCTAATGGGGCAATAGTTGACTAGTAGTGCAGTCATATGGGCCAGAACCTCTCTGTCCACAACTGCTTTGATTTTCCAATCAAACATGTCCCTGCTGGCCCAGAGATTTTGAGAGCTCTAATCCAGGTCAGCTTGGTGGTAACACGGGAAATGGTGTTCTCTGTAGAAGCTCCCAGGTTGTGAAAATTTCTCCCTCTGGTAGTTGGGCTGACCCTCTCTCCCACAGCCAAAGACCCACCTTTTCCAGCTGGCTTTTAATACGCAAGCCTTGCATACTGGTGTTCAGCTAAGTAAGTTTGTTTTTAAAATTTTAAAATGTTTTAAATAACTCATTTCTCATTTTATTTTGATTTTACTTGTTTTAACCTTGTGGGCAACCTTGAGGTCTCCTCATTGGCAGAAAGGCAACATATGACAGGACACAAACACACACAATATACATTTCCAAGCTGTGTTTATAGGAGCCCACTTACAAGTAAATCCTTCTGACAACAGAGAGATTTACTCCAAGATAAGCAGAGGGTGGTGATGCAAACCTTCATGTTATATTGCATGCATTCTGGTAAGGGAATTTGGTAATGCTTCCGTGATCTGTGACCAAAATTCAATTTAGTCGTTATCCAAGCATGCACAGCCCATGGACATTGTGGGGGTGCACTCTGGCACCACCTCATTTTTATCACTGCTTTCAACATGAAAACAACCTTATAACAGAAGGAAAGGGTTCTATCAGTGTTGCATCTGCACAGGACAGGCTATATGAATGGAGAAGATTCCAAATGTTATGTGCTGAAAACAATAAGAGAGGATGGGAGCAGCCGGGTCCCCTCAACATACATGGGCTCCACACACTTACATAGTAAGAACTAATCTCACAAGGTTCTAGTCCATACAGCCAAAGGGTGTAACTCACAAAACAAGGTTGCCATCCCTTAGCTAAATGATATACTCAGCAAATCAGCTGAAATGAATGAGTTTGCAATTATAGTGGTACCTTGTATAAAGGAGTTGCCATCCCTTAGCTAAATGATATACTCAGCAAATCAGCTGAAATGAATGAGTTTGCAATTATAGTGGTACCTTGTATAAAGGAGTTAATTTGTTCCAAATGAAATTATGCTAAGCAAATTTTCCTTTATACAAATTTCCCATAGGAATGCATTGAAAACAGAGTAATCCCTAATTGCGACCATTTTATGTTGTACGGATTTTCCCCATAGGTGATTCTATTAAGCAGATTTTCCCTATCTCTGGAATTGTTTATGTTGTACAGATTTTATCTTATACAAACCGTTTGTTATATGAGGGTCCACCATATTTGGGGCGGGAGGGGGATATAAGGAACGAGACTTTGTCCAGAGCAATGACCCCCAAGAAGCAAAAACAATCTGTCCCAGAGCGTCTGCAGCAGTTCCCACAGGGCAAACAAACAACAGAGAGAACTGGAAAGTGGGGTGGACCAAGTGGGCTGCTCTTCTTTAACTAAGGACATTTCATCTCATCCGTTGTTACCGTACTTACTGCTGCCCTAGACCGCAAGCGGTGTGATTGCCAGGAGTTACATGGCCAAGGCAGGAGGACTCTGGTAGCCCAGCATCACAGCTCAAAAGGAAAGAGTGAGCGAGAGTGCGTGCATGAGCTGGGAAAGAGAGCGCACCCACAGAGAGAGAAAGAGAGAGAGAAGCCAAAATCACATTCCTGTTCGGGTGGAGCTTTGTTTTTACACAGCTGGTAACAAGTATTGGCTTATGACAGGGTATCATGGCTCGAGCTCTGAAAGCTGGAAAATAGTGCTTAATTTGTAGAAAAGGCTCAAGGGGAGGAGGAAGAGGAACATTTTTCTCTCTCCCCTTCCCTGTGAGTTTGGAAAAAAGCAAAGAAAACACAGCATAGGAAAACATTCCTTTGGTCACTTAAGGAGGGCATTGAAGACTGGGTTTATGCAAGCAGGACTCTGGAAGGTGACAGAAATAAGCTGTGCCTGTCCATTCTGTCTCTTCTCCCCTCAAATTCCTTTTGCCACTCATTGGTGAGAAAAAGCTAACATTCCTCCTGTGTGTGTGTGTGTGTGTGTGTGTGTGTGTGTGTGTGTGTGTGTGTGTGTGTGTGTGTGTGTGTGTGTGTGTGTGTGTGTGTGTGATCATCCTGCAGCTTCTAGAAAATCACACCTCAAGACAAGTCCTCAAGTATGTGCACACACAGCTGCTCATCATGCATCCAAGCTATATATTTATATAAATGTGTGGGTTTCCAAATGTGCCCCCCCACTAACCCACTCGTCTCCCAAATTCCTTCCCCCCTCCCCCAACCTTTTCTTGCTATTTTGGCAAGTTGCCCTTTCCCAATGACAACCCTCCACTTTTGCCCAAAACATGTGGTAGTCATTTTGGCAGGATATGTCCCCTCAACCCCCAACCCTGGAAGGTATTCAACATGATAAGCTAGTTACATATGTAAATTACATCAGCTATCCATTACTTGGGCAAAACAACAGAAGAAAGAACAACAGACCATTTCAGGAACACCTTAAAAGTCACTTGAAATACTTTGTGAATGGGCCATCCAGATGGGGTTTTCTCAGAAGGCAAGAAGTTATCAAATTCCAACATCCCTTCCCCAGGAACTATGTTCAAGCACAGATTTGGACCCAGGTACCCTAAATTTTTTGAACTAAAGCAGTTCGAAGGCATGTAACGCAAGTAGATAAATAGGTACTGCCGTAAAAAGCAGAAAAGTAAACAGTGTTCCATGCAGCCATGCTGGCCACATGGCCACGGACTTGCACAACACTGGCTTGGAAACAGAGATGAGCACCACCCCTAGCATTGGACACAACTAGCATGCATGTGCAGTGGAAACCTTAACATTTACTTTGTCCTAAAGTTTATCTAACGTTCTCTCCACCCTACTAGCTCTCACTTTCAAAACCTGGGGAGTTTTAGTTAACTTAAGCATTCCTGTGTAGACCTCAAGTTAAGGTGCATACCAAGAACAGAGAGACCAGTGTACCAACTCAAGTTTAACCTACTTTCAAGACACATCTGATTAAACTTTATACCCTTAATCTTCTCTTAGCCTCTTGAAACAAAACTATTCTTAAAGTGGTAAAAAATGTACATACTGGCAGGGTCTTCAAGGAAGCAGGGGGTCAAATCTGTTCCTTAATCATATTAGTTTTATTAAATGTTTGGCCTGTAGCAAAAACTACAAAACTGTCATTCTAGCTGCATATCTGAGCTCTTTCTGCTGCCTGAATTCTTAGTGGCAGATCTATGATTAGAACAATAAAGATTGGATGGATAAAAGGAAACTGGTTATAAGCCACAATGCCTACACAAAATAAAACATTAGACTCTTTAGATTGCTGCAAAACTCTTTGTTATCTGCAAGAGATGACAGAAGAACCACCCTATGGAAATAGTTTCTCCTTCTGACAACACTGCTTTTGCAAATACAAAAAAGGATTTTTTTAAAGGGTAGGGTCTGCAGTAGTTTTCAGGTGCATTCAGGCACGTTAGTTCAATTAGACTTGTAAAGAGATACTACTTGTAGCAGGGAAAAAAATCTATTGCCATAATCCTTTCTCTCCTGGAGAGATTGGAGGTCCCTCCAAGGTATCCTGGCTATGGGTCAATAGTTCTCAACACTACTGCTGTACCCCATCTAAAACACTGTTCAAGGTTCTCCAGTTAAAAGCAAAGTGTCCTGTTTATATACCACCCTGTAGTGCTACAAGCATTCTCCAGCCGGATTACAATTTATTTATGCAGGCTTCACATTAACAAGCTGGGCACTCAGTTAACAGGTTACTCCCTTTTCTACATCATGTACCTTCAACATCATGTAACATCATGTACCTTGCTCATTATATGACCAATGTAGCACAGCTTTCAGAATTTTAGACCAAGGTTTCTACATTTAATGTTTTATGACTTCTTGCTTCTATCCATTTCCTTTAGTGATTTTCCATGGTCACTCTCAATCCTGCCCCACCAAGCAAACACCGGGGGGGACCTTCTTAGGGTCCTGTGAATAAAACACATTTCAACTGCACTTGTGTCGAACTTTGTGACAGTAAACCTAGAATACACAATGCATTAAGAACGCCACTTCTAAATTCCTATTGCCTTGAAGATTCTTCATTTTACAGAAACTGCTCAGTAACATCTCTGTCCTGGCTATAATCCCATGGTTCAATCAAACAAATCCAAATGGTTCGTATCTGTCATCAGGTTCAACATTTTCACTCTGGATCATGAGCTACATTTCTTTGGCATCTTGATTTTGACCAATGAGCACCACCTTGGCTTCTTTAACATTCATTTTAAAATCAGGCTTATTATTTGCTTCATTGGCTTGAACATCTGCAGACCATCTAGATCAGTGTTGGCAAACCTAAGGCACGGGTGCCAAAGGCGGCACTCAGAGCCCTTTCTGTGGACACCTGACATCGCCCCTTCACAGCCACCTGTATTCAAGTTAAATTGCTGTATTGGCACTTTGCGAAAAATTACTGGGTTTTGAATCGCAGTTTGGGCACTCAGTCTCTAAAAGGTTCACCATCACTGATCTAGATTGTCAGAAAGTAATACAGTATCATCCACATATGAAATGTTGTTGATAATCTCTCCATTGACAATGATGCTATTCCTTGAATCAGGAAGTGCTTCTCTAAATATGCTGCCAGAATAGAAACTGAAAACAGTTGGAAAGAACTGCCTCTGGATAACTAAGAACAGGAAATCCTAACACTTCCTCTTCTGCATTTCTTCATAACTTCTTCAGACCATTAATGAGCTATACATTAGTGTAAATGTGTATAAGGAGACAGATCGGATTCATAGGAGCATGCAGAATTTTGTCAACATACCTGAAAGGCTCTAATGAATACACACATCATCTAAATTACAGAAACATTCATTCAACTTGCCAAGAGCGGATTCTTATTCACCACCAGCAACCCTTCCCCCATGTTATTTACAAACTGAGCCAACCCATCTTCTGCACAGGGTTCACAACAGCAGCTCATTCACTAAGTGCAGGAGGAATGTTTCCCAGGCAACAAAATACAGCCCTTTGAGATGCAGAAAGCACCATGTCTCCATTATATAAATACTTCCTTGACTGATGAGCCTAGATGGCCACGGGGATGTCCCAGGAGGTGTTGCCTTTCCACTCATCAATTCTTTAAAAAGAAAAAAAAACTGTAATGATTTTAAAATATGCAGAGAGTCGGGCTGGCTGAAATCCTGTTGCTTCATGTAGTAACTTGCATCAGTGGCACTTACTGACTCATCAAATCCCCATTGATTTAAT
Source organism: Phrynocephalus forsythii (assembly GCA_029282475.1). Classification (NCBI taxonomy): domain Eukaryota; kingdom Metazoa; phylum Chordata; class Lepidosauria; order Squamata; family Agamidae; genus Phrynocephalus; species Phrynocephalus forsythii. The sequence goes on along the minus strand of JAPFRF010000011.1, from coordinate 26,857,415 downwards.
GGGCCTACTTTAGTATGACTTACTATATTCTAGGCAATAGGATTTCACCCACTGTGTCAAAGTGGTGTGCTAACAGACCATAATGTTGCCTTCCTCACCCACCCACTCCAACACACAATGCTGTTCAGGTTCTTGCAAGTACAGTACTACTCACAAACTGAACCAGGGGGAGCAAAAAGCCCTCCGCCACAGACAACACACAGCCTGTGTCCCAATATATTCCCCAAATTTAATAGCTGGTTGCTTGACAACTGTAAGGAGGAGGAGGAGGTAGCAATCCTGTACAATCATTTCCTTGTGGTCCTTTTGTATTTTGAGCCCAACTAAAAATAAATGTGAAGCTGAAGCAAAAGATGTTTCTAAACCTTTAAAGGACTCTTCAAATCCCTTACTTCCTACCCCTACCCCCATTTTGCTCCCCTGCTGACCCCTCAAGCACTGAATTCCCTCCAGACCCCAGGATCCAAGAGATACAACAGGAAACAGTAAGATAAACAGGATGTCATCGGAGCCAGCAGAACAGCAGGACTGTGTGGGACAAGCTGATCTCTCATATTGTTATAAGAAAGCGACTCTTCAATTATGCCTCATCACACAAGGGACATATAGTAACGAGAAAGAGAAGGGGGCTATTGATCAACTAAACTAGGCACGTTGTTCCTTTCAATACAGGATTGTTTTCCTAACTAGAGCATTCTGTCCAGTCTAGTTTTACCGCTTTTTTTTTTTTTTGGCCTGGAAAATTTTTATGTGCTCCAATTGTTCCCCTGTGGATTATCCAAACTTCAAGGCCTCCCTCCCCACCCCACCCCACCCCGAAAAGATGAAAGTGTATTCATCTGCAGGAATCCCACAATTGCAGAAAACCTAAGCCACCAAAGGCAAACACAAATGGACATGATCTCCCAGGCCTGAATATCGATCGCCTTGTAACCAAGGAAAGATACCAGAGCATGCTCAGAACTTCCACCAACTCCAAGGAGAAGAACTTGGCCAAAGTGGACTAAGATGGCCACTTCTGAGAGAGGCAAAACAGCTGAAGTTTGCTTCAGTATTCCTTCCTGACATCAACTGAAAAGAACCCCACCGTTGACCCACCTGCCTATGTGGAACAGAATGGATTACAGGCAGAAGGAAGGAAGAGCTCAGCCAGAAGCAAAGATGGGAAGGGGGGGGGGAATTGCGAAGTTCCATGGTTGGCCTACCACTGCACCCAGCAAGGCCAGTGAGGGATTCTGGGAGCTGTAGTCCAGGGACCCAGTCTTGCACAGAAAAAAAGTTTTAATCATTCAGAGTTTTTTCCTAATAAACATCCAACAAGGAAGTGAGCAAGAATGCAAGAAGTCATCAAAACGGTCATAGCCAACAAACCAAATGTGGTGGCAATCTTTAAAAGCTAACGTTTTCTTCAGCGTAAAGATTTTTATGGACTGCAGCCCGTGTCATCCGACCCAGCCTTAACTAACCCTTCGCTTATTTAAAAAGCAAAGCAAGTAAATTTACTTGTACACTGCCTGGAGTTGTTCTTCGAATTAAACTTGGTGGTATATAAATCCATCCATCCATCCATCCATCCATCCATCCATCCATCCAACAATCTCTTCAGTTATCACAAGACTCTTCATAGTAGCAGACATCGGGATGGCTCCAGGCCGGGGAGGTGGGCAAATGTTCAAGTCCAGACATTCTGGACAACCAACTCGCCCAACTCCGGCCAGTGTAACCGGCAGCAAGGGGATTATCAGAGCTGTAGTTCATAATCACCAGGAGGGCACCAGTTACCCATCTCTGGCATAGGAAATAACTGATTTTCAAAGCTAAGTAGATCTTTTATAAGCCCAATTTAACTACCTTGCTGAATAAGTGGAATTCAATGGAACTTTCTTTTGAACAGACAAGAACAGGATTGTTTACTAACCATTTATTGCAGTATAAACTTTCACAGAATAGCGTCAAGTAAGGTTGATACATAATAAATCTGTTCCTTTTTAACATGAGAGAAGATACTGCTCCTCTCACTTGCAATTAAGTGTATTTTTATGCATGCCCAATTGAGATTAGGGCTCTAAGTTTTTATGCAAGGGAAAGACCTCGCCCCATATCAAACAGAGATAAAAAGCTGCAAGGAAATAATTAAATGTCAGAGGACCACCCACCCACCCAAACCAACAGACAATGGGATAGAAGGGAGGAAAGAAGCACTGAGCTGGAATGCACATGCCCATAAGGGTTGTGAAATCACAATGCCAGTTGTTCACACAAAAACTGTTTCCTTCACACACACAAAGAAAACTTGACTAATATTGCCTTTGTAAACATGTAAATACAAGTCTTTTTTTTTTGCAACTTTGCACTGCCCCTAGAGTCAGACATGACTAACAGGCATGTGTGTGTGTGTGGGGGGGACCTTTACCTTTACCCTAGTATACAAAACCTATTGTTCCATTCTAAGAAAGAAATGCTAAAATTTCACTGAGTAATCCTCAAGGGAGGAGGCACAGTTTAACAATGAAGCGTCCATGAGATTATCTCTCTGCTTCCTTGCACATTCTGTTCTGTTCTTCTGACAAGAGGCAGTACAGAGGGGTGGGAGGGGTGGAGAACAGACCAAACCACAGGAAATCAGGTCTTATAACTGAGGCAAAAAATGAGTGATTCAGGAAATATGGGTTCAGGCCCAGGGTCTTGATGACCTAACCTTCACCAGATTGCTAGTAGACACCATGGTCAATGAACGCCTGGAGTCTATTAACGCAGACGAGATGTCTGTATGTATGGCGTGGGTGAATCACAGGATGGAATATGATCCTCCAGATTGCATAAGTCCTCACACAGAGAAAACGACCAAGTTAGTCAGAAAGAATTTGGCGGGGTCCATTTCCTCGCATAATTCTTCCTGACATCTGCCTACATGGAAGGGGAGCAAATCTCTGAGGGGGTCTTCAATCATGCCAATTTTGTCTCAGACCTTTGGTGTTCTAGTCTAGATCCAGACCTAACACCTCATCTTTCTGAGAATTCAGCTCAGAGAGGCTCAAATGCACCAATATAACATGGCATTGGCAGGACACGACAGCCCTACACCCTGTAACCCAGGTATGCTGACATGGTTAGAAAAGGAAAAACAACTGTGCCCGTATTCTCTTGCTGCTTTCTCCACACAACCTGGGACAAGTCTGAAAAGGGAACGTTCCTGCCTGCTTGAGGGCAAGTGGTTCTATCTAGGAGAAAGCCTGGCAAACCCTGTTCTTGCCCATGTCTACGGCCTAAGTGTGAGCTGGAACCTCCCTGACCCCCACCCCACCCCCAGACTCAGCCTTTTTCACATGCATAATGCCTTAAGAAGAGGGCATGGTCATTTGCCTCTCTCACACTGTGCTGACGAAACTAGATTTGAGCACGGCTGAATGGCACTAATGATCACTTCGTTTCCGTGAACAATTAGGACAAATCTCCTTTTAAAAATAATGTATACACATTGGTGGGCTTATTTTTTCATACCCCTTTTTTTTTTTGTTTTAATTCTCTCTTTTAATCTCTCTTTTTAATCTCATGAACAAGCAAGGGTCACCCATACTTCTCAAATCCGGCCACCATCCGATGTTCAGAATTCTCAATCCAGTATCTGTAAACAACAACAACAACAACAACAACAACAACAACAACCCATACACAGTTGAGTTCTAAAGCTCCAGGACAAAGCCTAAAACCCTAAAAAGGTTCACCTGGATCTGACAAATAGCTCATCTAGCCAATATCCTGCTTCTCACCATTAACCACCTCTGGGGGACCCACAAGCAAAACTTGTCCTGCTATTGCCTCCCATTCAGTAGACAATACTATACTAGATTTCAGTTTAGACATTCCATACAACCATTTTTACCTATAGCTATTGGCGGACAGGTTCTCCTTGACATTCCCAGGGCAAAGTGAGAGCAAGCCTGTGAAACCCATTTTTATTGAATTATTGAATTTGCATCCTGTTCTTCCTCAAAAAACAAAAACACAGACCAAAAAAAAAAAAACCCTCACCAAAACTCACCTACAAAGGCTGTAGTGGGGATATGTACTCGGTCGTGTTTCTAATACTGTCATCTCTTAGCATTTACCCAACTTAAAACTGTTGTGACTGAGATTATCTTTACCACCTATCAACACTAAGGGGTTCATCTTGATTTCTGATCGTTCATGAAAACTGCTTTTCTTGTTAACCCAGCATGTCAAGTTAGTAAGTAGTGAAGAGGATGAAAGGCAGAACAGCTAGCCATAAGATGTCAAGCACACAACCACTTATACATCTGAAACCACTAAACTACAACACACCTTTTGTTATTTCTTTTTTATTTAATTATGGTAATTACTGTAATGTGCTCTATGTGGGACTACTGGTGAAAAGTCTCAGGAAACTTCAATGGGTCCAAAATGGAGCAGCCAGACTGATGACTAGGGTGGAGTACAGAGATCACATTACACCCCTATTAAAACAGCTCCACCGGCTGCCAATCAGCTATTGGGCACAATTCAAAGTGCTGACCTTGACCTACAAAGCACTATACGACTTGGATCCTAGTTACCATTATGTGTCTTTTATATGAATCTATAGGTTCACATAGACTGTGTTTATAATTACTTATAACCTTGTAGCTTTAATGTAATGTTGTCTATTAACGGTGTAAGATGTCCCTCAATTCCTTGTTTTCAATACTTGAACATGTCTTAATTGTACTGGACTGTATATTATCCCTCATTACTGTAAGCCGCCTTGGGTCCTTTTCCAAGGAGAAAGGTGGGGCAAAAATGCTATTAAATAAATAAATAAATAAATAAATAAATAATGTGGCTTACATGCTGCAAGGCACCTTACCTAGAAGACAAATTACACTTTAAATTAAACCCAGTCTTCTTTTTAAAAAGCAACAATGCAGCTGTTCTTGCATTACAGAGAGAAATCCAGGTTCAACTTCAGCCATGAGGTTTACTGAAGGAATCTTATTTACTGAGTAGAAGAACAAGAGCGGAAGCAGACACTCCTGCTGGCACTGTGGTGGCAAAGGCATTTTCTAAAAAAGCACCCAAGGGTGGTTTCTGGCTGAAACAAATGTGAAATAAATTGCATACAGTATTTTGCCTTCTATGGTTTCTTTCTTGAGGAGGGTGGGAAGATAATATCATCTGCCATGTTAACTCTGTCCTTTTAGGTCATATACCAAAATTGGCTTCCTCCACCCCTTTCCAGAAGCAAGACAGGACATTCCCACTGAGATTGTTATGGTGCGAAACCATTTAAATACACACAAACACTACAGTGCCACTCTTGCTCAGCTCCCCCACATCAAACATATCTGTTAAAGAACATAATCTGTCACAAGTAATTTGATTTTCACCTCAGTTTGAAAGAGTAAAACAGGGACAGAACCATGTAGACTACTCTGAGGCTCTTGACAGAAAGGAGGCTATCAATTACACTAATTGATTAAACAGTTAATTATGCACACATGTTGGGAAGCGAATACTGCCTTCCTTTCTTCAGAAAGAGCAGCCACACAGTTCCCAGCGTGGATAAAAACCATAGGAGAGAAAGAAGTGTTTTTTAAAATTTCCCTTCCTTTTCCTGTGAAAAGCTCCTATTCCTTCTCTCCACACGTGTCTTTCCTTTTAAACAGCAAAGCTGGGGGTAAACTGAGATGTTGTTCACAGGGTGGTAGGGAAGGAGCACCAAGCCATCATCTGCCTTATACTGAATCACAAGACTGGTCTCCTCAGCATTGCCTAATACTGCCGAGCCGACTACTTCAGAGGCTGAAGTCTCTGGGTGAGGCCACAGAGGTTGGGAGTTTGATTTCCCACTGTGAATGAACTTCTGGATGCTGTATTATTGTTGTTAACTACTCCTGAGTAAACCTGGTAAACTTACTTACAGGTTTTTGTTGTTGTTGTTCAGTCATGTTCAGCTCTTACAGGAACTTACAAGTAAACTAACTAACTAACTAACTATAGTAGCTAACTAACTAACTTACTTACCCTGTTTCCCCAAAAATAAGACATCCCCTGAAAATAAGACCTGCTTACAGTTTTGCCTCTCGCTGAAAAATAAGGCATCCCCCCCCCGAAAATAAGGCCTCCTCGATAATAAGATAACAATAAATGTGTACCATATTCTTCTTCATGGAAAAATAAAGACATCCCCTGAAAATAAGACCTAGCGCATCTTTGGGAGCAAAAATTAATATAAGACACTGTCTTATTTTCGGGGAAACACGGTACTTACTAGGAAACTGTGGACTAAGGCTCCGAAAACTGTCACTGCAAAGTCGGCAGCTTGGCCGTTCGAATCCCGGGTGCCACGCAGCGGAGCGAGCTCCCACTGATGACCCCAGCTCCTGTCAACCAAGCTGTTCGAAAGCATATAAATGCAAGTAGATAAATAGGTACCGCTGCCGTCCACGTGGCCACGGACTTGCACAACACTGGCTCTTCGGCTTCAATACAGAGATCAGCACCACCCCTAGAATCGGACACGACTAGCATGCACGTGAGGGGGGGGACCTTTACCTTTTTAAACCAGGTAAACTTATGAGTAAATTGGGTAAACCTGCTTGCAAGTAAAACGGGAAAATTACGCACAAGTAAACCAGATTAAACGTGCTTTGAGGTTATCTCCAGTCACAAAGCTAAAAATCAAAGTAATATCATAGTTTAAATGAAGGAGCTGCTGAATATTATCTATTTTTAAAAAATACATTTTAAAATATTTTCACAGGCAGGAGTTAAATATGTTCAGCCAAAAAAGTGTTAAATGATTTCTTTCACAGTTGGCAAAGTCAAAAGTTCATTCAGCCTATTAGATTGTTGCAAGTTTTAAGGAAGCAAGCTGTTTTCAGGCTTCAAAAGCACTAAATGCAAACTGTGAATTACAGACATGAATGGTTCAATTCCTGATTTTTTTAAAGCGACTAAAAGGTACTTTTTAAAGGTGTGCAAGTTCTGTCTTATCAATGCATTTAATGTTTTAAAACACCAAAATCACTTGGTTCTTGAAGGAAGTAAAACAGTGTCATTATTTCAAAAATTGTAACTTAAAAACCCTATGCCCAAATGTCCCCCAATACTGCACAGGGCAAGAGCAGACTTTCTGCAACACACATGCCAAATCTGGTGCTAGTCCAAAGTCCCATTTCATAGTTACACATTTTTTGCTTGGGGCTTTCTCTAATTTTTTTTTAAGTTGGCTCACAGAATACTGAATACTGTAGTCATATGGGGGTTGATGCCTGCCCAGGGTACCAATTTAAAAAATCTAAATCATATTTTTTGTTTAAATCAGTTGAAAACTTTTTAAAAATCATTGATTTTTATCCATCTTCTTCAGTACTGTACTACTAGACTAGATACCAACTTTGTGAAATTACCGTCAGTCATACAGGAAAGCACAGCACACCACCCTGCTTGCTAAAAACGAAAATCAACAAGCCAGGGAAGGTGAAATGCTACTTGAAAGCAAACTTTTAAAGGAATTTGAGGCAGGTCTAGAAATGTTAACTTCATTAGATTACATAATTGAAGGCTAATAATTGTAGATGGGGGCTTGCTGAATATCCAGTGTGTCTCTAGGTACAAAGCTGAATACAGTAACCCCTCGCCTATCACGATATGCGGAAGCGGGTCGGGGGTCAATCAGAGGGACGGGGGCAGCGGGGAGCGATCAGATTCCTCCCCACCACCACCACCACGCGGCTCCGCGGCCTCCCAGAAGGGATCGGATCGTTCCCCGCCACCACCACCCACGCAGCTCCGCGGCCTCCCAGAGGGGCCTGGGGGGCGGTGGAGAGGGATGGGATCGCTCCCGCCCCCCCCCGGCTCCGAGGCCTCCCAGAGGGGCCTTGGGGGGCGGGGAGCAATTTGATCACTCCCCGCCACCACCACCCCCGCGCAGCTCCGAGGCCTCCCGGAGGGGGCGGGGGAACAATGCGATCGCTCCCCCACCCCACCCCAGGTACTGCGATCCCGCTATATAGTGGGACTGCAGTACCTGAACCGCAAAATGGGGGGGGTGACTGTACTTGTTTCAGCTTCCTAGGGTCGGGGGGGAGCACCACATTTCTAAACATCTAGACATATGCATGGACTAAAACATTTTTCTGCCACTTCAGAGAATGTAGTTCACAGTCTCTCTCTCTCTCTCTCTCTCTCTCTCTCTCTCTGTGATGCTGGCCTCAACAAAGATCTCCTCGAGCACAATCAACACCTTTTAAATCACTGGGGCAGCCAGATTGTTTCAGATTATGCGCAGCGACAGGGACCTGTTTTTTAAAAATACAACCAGACACCCTCCCTTTCACAATGGCATAGTCAAAGTCAAGACAAGGGGGGCTGTTTGATGAAGAACTGTGACCATCATTACTGTCTTGGCTCGTTTGCAGAATACCAAGTGAGCAGAACTTGTTTTGGGAACCTCACGCAGTTATGACAGCACACCAATTAAAATGTGAACAAAACACCCCTGTCAGGCTGATCTTATGCTCTGGTGAACTGAGCTGACCCAGTAGTACCTAGGTCCTCAAGCAAAGCCCCCTCAACAGTGCCTACGGCCCCCGCTGCTGCCGCCGCCTCTCCTCCCCTTCTTCCAAAATGGGGATCCAGCTACTCGGATGTGTCCGCTTGCACCATCCTGACCCAGATTTTACATGGCTCAATGGAACTCTTATCGTGTGAAAGCCCGCCCGCCCCCAAGGTTGGGGGGATGGCAAAAAGGGAGCCTGGTTGGAACAAAGAGAGAAAAGCAAACATGGGGGGGAAGAGACTCCCTTTGCTCAGAATCCAAAGTGCCGCTGAAGAAGAAGGTTGAGATGTATTCTGTGCTCCTGGCACAGAGGCAACGCTGTTCCCCAATATTTTTAGCATTTGGGACCAATTAAAACTTTTTCAATGGTCATGTCTTCTCTTCCCCTGACCCCTTTTCTAGCCTCCAGATGACCCTGTGGTAGGCCAGGCTAGGAGAAAGTGGGAGAGGCCCATGGCCATCCAACAAGCTTCATAGCCAAGCCAGGATTTGAACCCAGGTTTCCCCATATTTCTGGCCACCTCTCTCTAACTGTTTTCTTTCAAACAGAGTTCCTTCCTCACCCACTTTATCAAAAGAAAACCCACAAGACTCTGCTCACAACCTCAGTACAATTCTAAACTCAAGCATTCTATCTTTCCAAACCTGGTAAATCAAGTACATAGCTCACTCTGTGTGTGTCTGTTTGTGTGCATGCACAAACACGTACCCTGCATAATTAAAATGTTAGCTGCTTTAAGTACTATGGGGGTGCTACATAATCAGCACAAATTGCTTTTTCTCTATTTCAATTAAATGGATCAAGACTAGTATATGTATAACTCGGTTGACAAAGTTAATCTGTTCTCCAGGATGTTTCGTAATCTGGAAATTTGGTAAACTGGAAACGCATGAGGGTGCAATGCATCCTGGGAACTTTTTTTTGCAATGCCTTACATTGGACGTGTCCAAACTTTGGCCCTTCAGATGTTTTGGACCACAACTTCCAGAATTCCAAGCCTGTATTGCCAATGACAAAGGACTGTGGGAGTTGTGGTCCAAAACATCTGGAGGGCCGAAGTTTGGACACCACTGCCTTACATAAATGGAAGTATTGTGTAGAAAAATTCGTAAACAAAGGCATTATTTCCCACAGATTTCCTTTCATCAACCAAAAAATCACATAAACTGAGTCATTTGTCAACTGGAGAATGCCTGTATTTCAAGCAACTCTGAGTGCTGGTGGATGGAGGAATGGGGAATGAGGAGACATCCCAGCACTTCCTGTCTGTTGGCCACAAAACCTTCTTTAAATAAAGGTAAGGAAGCCCGACAGCTAGGTAGCCTTGGGGGAAGACCACCTCCACCATCTATGCGCAAGGATCCCAGACTGTATTTAAACCTTGTTGTTCCATGACCACTTGGGATTACAAGAAGCGTGGTGATGTAACATAAGATGTCTTGAGTCCCTGTACTGAGGAGGAAAGGCATGAGAGAAATGAAACAAAATACAGTAATGAGAGCCTTACAGCTATAACAGCAGGTCTAGCGTTTGCTGATTCCCTGTGATTTTACATTTGCTTTTGATTGTTGGAAGTTTAGTGAGTATGGATTGCATAACTTCATTGCAACCTTGGAATCTACACTATGATTACTGATCTGCAGAATTTTGGTTTGTGTGCGTTAACATTCTGTAAATGTTCTCAATTTCATTGCTGCATTTCGGTGTTTGGTGTTTACTGAGAGTCAATTTGAGCAAGTTCATTGCAGAAAGTTGCATATAAGTTTATTGTAACAAATTGGCAAGGGGCAAGCAGCACGCTTTGCAATACAATACTGCATTGGCAGGCGGCACTGTAAACCTCTGTTTGTCCCAATGAAAGTAAAGACCCCTCACTAGATTGTGAGGTTAAAGGTAAAGGTTTCCCACACACATGTGTGCTAGTCATGTCTGACTTTACAGGCAGTGCTCTTCTCTGTTTCTAAGCCAGAGCCGGTGTTGTGCAAGTCCGTGGCCATGTGGCTGGCATGGCTGAACACACATCTGTGCATGGAACAATAGATTGTGAAAAGGCATGATGAAAAAGTCATATTCATTTCCCCTCTCCCTTTGGTCTTCTCATTCATCATCATCATCGGCATCGGCATTGGCATCATCATCATATGGAAGAGCTGGAAGAGACCACAGTGGCTCTCAATGTTGCCTTATTTCTTCACTAGTGGCACACATACCATCTATAGGATGTTGAAGTCATCTAGATGGAATACTTAATTCCAGCGCTGAAGAAAAGTTCTCTGGCGCAATAACCATGACCTCCCACAAGCAGGAAGATCTCATTCAAAAAACTAACATTTCTATACTCTGCCAAATTCCCAGTGACACTGACTTTCGCAATACAATAGAACATACCCTCATCGGGCCTTTGAGACCACATACCAGGACACACAAAGCCCCTTGGCTTGCCAATTAAACCGCAAAAGAGGAACACAAAACCTCCTCTACTGCAAGACACTGGGATCTCTATCAGCTACAGACAATGATCTGCAGAGAGAAAATGGCACTCATCTCTTCTTCTGAGCACAATGTCCCATTCCAAAAGGACTACCATACACTGGATCAACAGAAGAGCCTCATATCTTGATCTCGTAGCAATGGGGAAACAAAGCCAACATTATAATGCCGTTATACAAAACAATAGTAAGGCCCCACCTGGAGTATTGTGTACAATTCTGGTCACCGCATCTCAAGAAAGACATAGTGGAACTGGAAAAGGTGCAGAAGAGAGCGACTAAAATGATTACTGGGCTGGGGCACCTCCCTTATGAAGAAAGGCTAAAACAATTGGGCCTCTTTAGTCTGGAAAAAAGGCGCTTGAGGGGGGATATGATTGAGACATACAAAATAATACAGGGTATGAGTACAGTGGATAGAGGGAAGCTCTTCTCCCTCTCTCAAAATACCAGAACTAGGGGTCATACACTCAAATTGAGTGCTGGGAGAGTAAGAACTAACAAAAGAAAATATTTTTTCACCCAGCGCGTTGTAAGTCTATGGAACTCCCTGCCACAGGATGTGGTGATGGCATCTGGCCTGGATGCCTTCAAAAGGGGATTGGACAGATTCCTAGAGGAAAAGTCCATCATGGGTTACAAACCATGATGGAGATGTGTAATCTCTAGGCTTTAAACCAGGGTACTTCAAGGGCCAGATGCAGGGGAGTGGTATCAGGAGACAGATATCTAGTCTCATGCGCTCCCAAACGCATCTGGTGGGGCCGCTGTGAGATACAGGAAGCTGGACTAGATGGGCCTTTGGCCTGATCCAGCATGGCTCTTCTTATGTTCTTATGTTCTTATGTTCTTAAAGCAGGGAATTTTGTAGGAAGGGTGTCATCAAGAACTGGGATCATGAACTGGTGGCACCCTTCTGAATCTGTTATACCTGCAAAACTGAAAGATCCACAGAGGAAGGGGCAGGAAGCGGGAGAACTGAACGCAAGCAGGAAGGAATTGTTGACGGTTCTTTCAGATGTGAACTAATCTGTCGTATGATTACACAGTCTTTCACATATAGCATAAAACTTCAATCAAGGTGAGAACAGAGTTTGTTTTCTTCTACACAAGAGTTATCATTGCACCTTCCAACTGAGAACTTACCAACCACTTGCTTTGAATATACCCCTTCTGGCTGAGGTTGCTACCCCACCCCCAGCTGACCGGACGATGCACAGCCCAGCTTAATAAGATCCATCTCTTTTCCCTCCCTTGTCATTCTTTTTTGCTCTTCTTCAGAAGATGGTTTATTTTATCCCGGGATTTGTTCCTGGGGGAGTTTTCTGCCACAACACTTCCTACGGAGACTTATTTTCTGTGGTTCCAGATCACAAAGTTTAATTAGCTCTCCTTTTTATCAAAAGGGGGGAGAGAGAGAGAGAGAGAGAGAGAGTCAGAAAACAAAGTCTCTTACCTTATCTCCTGCAGTTTTAAACAGCTGGTTTAGTACTTCCTCTTGGCAGGGAACCATGCCAACTGTGGGTTTTAGAATTGGAGGGGACCACTGAAAATTCCTAATAAGCAATCTGTGGCATCCTCACTAAAATTTCAAACCAGGATTTTGGGGGCAAAATTCTGACAGTTAAACTGGTAGAAAACTAACCCACATTTACAGTATAAATAAGTTCCAAGGTTCATTGCTAGGAAATCATGAGGGCTCAGGAGACTAGACTTAAGTCAAAGAGCCTGGAAGGCTTCCAGATTTTGAGAATGCAAGAAGGTGCGTTTGGATCTTTCCTCTCACTTCCTGCTCCGGTATCGACAATGCTGCTGATACCCATGTCCTCATTCAACTTTGGCTTTCTAAGGCTGTTCTGCACCTAATGAATACTCACATTTATGTCAAGGGCATCTGCCCACAATCTATGGGGCTCTATGGGAGACTGTGCCTATGTCTGTACAGAGTATGATTCCTGTTTGCAGCAATGCAAAATGATCCACAGTACCACCACACCAAACCACATGGCTAAGAATATATGCATCTTCCTAAACTGATAACTTGTTTTATTTTCCTGCTTGTACCAAAACCACAGCCACAAAAAAGCTTCTATCCCACCTGATGCATATTTCAAAAACTTTTCCATTTCTGATAGGGTAACAGTGGTGGTACTGCTGAAGATGATGTCTAATCCTTTCACTTACAGAAATTAGGGCTGGCTCTACTATTAAGGAGGATTAAACAAATTACCGCAGGGAACATGTTTAGCAATATGGTTTTAAAAGCAACCTATTAGCCACTGGTTATTTCGTTACTAAATGTTTACCATCCTTTGGGCAACACTGAAATTCTGGCCCTGAGGCATTGAAAAATGATAAAGATAAATGCACAGCCAATATGTGTTGCTGTTTAGTGGAGAAGAAACCTGATTTCAATTTCTAGCTGTCTTTCTGCCTCATTTCCTCCCTCTTGCACAAGGACAACCAACCAACCACCTATGTACAGCCGGAAGATCAAACACCGACTCACACTGAGCATACAGGTCAGTTGTTAGGGCACATTCATAACCACTATTTTTTAAAGAAAAGAGTCCACTTCAATCAAGACTAGGCATGGGCCTTTTGTTTCAGAATGGGTCCGGTTCCAAAACGAAGCACGGCAGCACAGGTGCTGTTCGGAACTTGGACCCACCCTCCGAAATGAAATCACCCACTAACTTACTTTGCCTTACTTCATGTGTGGCACACCTCCAATCAGGAAGAAGCCTCTGATGAGTCATTGTTCCTTCTCCCTGGCACTAGCCAATCAGATAGGGAGGCAGGGTGATGCATGTCCCTGCACCATTCCTGATTGGCCAGCGCCAGGGAGAAGGAACAAGAAGGAACAAGCAAACAGCAGTGTTGGGTAGTAGATCGTCATTATTGTCTTAGAACTGCAGAGCTGGAAGGGACCCTATGGATCACTGAGCCCAGCCCCTCACAAGGAGGCACAGTGGGGAATTGAACTCCCAAGCTCTTGCTTGGAAAAAGGTACCCAGACCACTGAGCTTTCCTGCATTTCATGGTGACTGATGACTGACTAAAGCTTAGAAGAAACCTACTCCTTCAGCCTGTGTCCTCCTTGCAGTTTTTCCTCTCTGAAACAACCTCTACAAGGCAGCTGGTGTTCATGTTTGTACCTGGGTTGCCTAAGATCTTAGTCCTAGAATAAAAACATGTGGTCCTTTTCATGATTGCCACCTCCCATCAGCTCTAAGCAAGCATAGCTAGTGAGAATTCCTATGACATGTCACATTTTTTTCTGATGCTTATCTTTGAACTTCTAAGTGGGTCTGGATATGATTATGAGTCATCTGGTGAGAAAGACCAGAATACTCATAGACATACTTAAACTTGCTTGTGGGTTCAAGTATAGGTTGCAGAGAAAGTGTGAAATGTCCTAGAAATCTTCCTACTAGTGATGAGATAGAACAGGAGTTGAAGTTCAATACCATCTGGAGAACCATACGTTCCCTTCCCCACACCATAGTCAACAGATCATTGGGCAGGTGTTCAATTAAGCAAAGACTAAATGATCATCAGCATTGGCCCCACCCATTCAACTTACCCCTACATCCATTTGCATTCTGTCTATCTATCAGAACTCTTTCTTACTCATCTTAAATGCTCATTCCTGCCTGCCCCCCATGAGTAGCTCTTGGGGAAGCTCCGTTTGTACACTACTCAACAAAGGAAATTAATACACCACCCATCAACAATTAAAAGGGCCTCTTCGCTTGGCAGCTGGTTTCCATGTAGTACACCGTCATGTACTATATCGTCACACGTTGGCTTTAAACTAGGGAAAACACACTAAGTCTCTTGCAATCTCAAGAATTATGTTACAGCAGGTACAAACACTGCGAAATGATCTGCTGTTTCTACAGTCAGACCAGAAGCACATGCTGGGGAGGGGAGGATCCTCAGGACCATGATTTACAGCAGGGATGTCCAAACTTTGGCCCTCCAGATGTTTTGGACCACAATTCCCAAAATTCCAAGCCTGTGTTGCCAATGACAAAGGACTGTGGGAGTTGTGGTCCAAAACATCTGGACGGCCGAAGTTTGGACACCACTGATTTACAGCATGGTTCACACAGGGTCTGCCTGAGTCTTTCCCAGGCTATGAGTTGCCGTTACTAGCATAAGAGATCTTCCTGGGAGTCAGCAGTGAACCAGCCGGAGTGCAAGTCCTCCTCCACACAATGAGCTTGCAAGGGAGTGTTGCTACGGATCAAGAACCCTACCCTGCCCTCTTGTACAAAGCAGAGGCATGGCCGCAGAAATCTTACAAGTACTCACACGCAGCGCACCGTAACATCACTCAACTCACATATATAATAATCCACACACACCCCCACAGACCTACCCAACCATGTTATATAAGATTTAGGGCGGCAGCAGCTCTAGCCAGCAGTCAGACTAGTTTACAATGCTTCAGATTGCGGGGGGGGGGGGTGGAGAAAGGAAACTGGATCATAAAGGCATTAAAGTAAACTTGACCATTCAGAGGTCCTTTTGCCCCCTCTCTATTGGCATCGAGACAAGCATAATTCTGTTCTCAAGTCGATAGGAAGAAAGTCTGAAAGAGTGTAAACCAAAGATTGACAAGCCATTCGTCAACAAATAAATCAACGTCCTCACCACCATCATTCAAATATAGAATAAAACCCACGTGATGGTTGTTGCAGCTGGAGGAAAAACTCTTTATCACATCTGTAATGGGGAAGAGAATATGACATAATCTTGCAGAATCACTTCATGTTTATTACCCAGAGGCAAGCCCACACTCAGCAACCGGCATCAACTGCAGGTCGTGGAAGCTGCCTGGTACTCACTCGGCCTATTAATTCAACCCATCCGCCTGGCAGAAAAAAAGCAGGGAGGGAGGGAGCTTTCTAAATCAGCTGCCTGCCAAAGGACTTCTAAATGGAAAGGGAAAGGATAGAACCTATACACTTCTGCATGCAAAGCATGGGCTCTACCATTGAAGGATGGTAGGTGCTTGACAAAGATGTGCCCTCCACACCCTTAGTATATCTTTAGGTGTAGACCTCAACAAGTGCATGTAAAAACTCTAAGATTCCAGCCTAAGAACACGTATTTGGCAGCAAAAGTCCCTGAAACTCAAGGAATATGCCATGTGATTAGGATTAGACTTAAACACTCTGAAATCTTAGCTAAAGCCAAGATTATCTGCCTAATGTCTGTAGCTGGATTCTTGAGAAACTCAGATTTCCCCTGCTAAAAAAAAGAGAAACAAGGAATAACATTTCTAGAAGGTATGGCTCGAGGAACAATGTATATTCAACACTTTTACGACAGCTGGCTCCAGCAATGACAGCACAATGCCTCAGCAAGAGTGCCACAAGTGCCATACGTTATGACTAGAGACGGGCATGAACCCGAAAAATGACGAATCGGGTGGTTTGTGGTTATCAACAAACCAGGAACCACTTCCAAACCCTGGAAAAATTCCAGTTAACAGTGTGCTTTTCCCCAGTCTGTGTCTGGAAGAGGAGAACGTTATGCCTCCACCCCCTCTGCCACCTGTCCCCTTCCCACCGCCCCTGCCATCCCCTACCTTACCCCGCCACTGTCTACTTTTCATCCTTCGCCGCCACCACCCTTAGAGACAGGGGCCTAACTTCCCTTCCAGAAGTCGGGCCAGCTGTCTCTGCACGCGCCAACCAGCTGTCTGTCAAGATGGCAGCAGTGGAGGACAAACAGGGCAGGACCAGGTAAGGGAGGCAACAGGGGCAGCAGGAAGGGGACGGAGCGTCCATTTTGCCAAAGCAAAACCAAGCCCCAGATAGGGAAGAAAAGCCTGGGACATTGGTTTGTTTCAACTAAACAGGATCCCTAAAATGTACCATTATATCCTGATAGAGCAGGGGTCCTCAAAGTTTTCAAACAGCGGGCTGGTCCACCATGCCCCAGACACCACTGGGGGCTGGACCACAGTCCATAAATAAATAAATAAATAAATAAATAAATAAATAAATAAATAATAAAAGGCCAACATGGAAAAAAGGGGGAGGGAGTGGGGGACCTTGCAGTAGCCCTCCCACTTTGAATGCCCCAATAGCCACTATGCTAAATCAGCATGCTGATCATCTAGGCGGTAGTTGGGGGTGGGTGGGAGAAGCGACATAGCCCATTGCTTTGAACTGCCTCAGCAATAGAAGCAGCTGCGGAGGCTGGCTTGCTCGCAAAGCAGGGGGTAGGTAGGGGTGCAATTTGTCCCAGGGGCCGGATTTAGGACCTTGGGGGGGCCGCATCCAGCCCCGGGGCCTTAGGTTGAGGACCCCTGTGATAGAGTAAGACTCGGGGACGGGTGACAATTACAAAAGCTGGTCTGAAGACTAAGCCACATGGATAGAAACAAACGCTACCACTTGTCTGTTCTTGTGGCTCCCCCAAGCCAGTAGAAAATATTAAATCCGTTTCTAAGAGGACAGCATCCAGGACGATAACTGCATATGTAAAACGGGTTCGGTCCTGGTTTAAGAGTCTTAAGTATCTGAACTATGAAGGATCTCAGGCTCTCTGGTCAGCTGCAGCCTACAAGGGAGAGCAGAGCCAGAACAGTGCAGAACAAGGAGCACTCTTGTAACTTTGCCCATCTAAAAAAATGAAAGAAAGCAATAATGAACTGTGGTTTTTCAGCCCACTTGAAGGACAACTCAATTTAGTTTTGTCAATAAGCACCCTTCTTGCTTTGCACACAGGCTAAACATCACTGGAGAAGAGGTTTGTTTACCCTCTCCTGTACAAAACACGTAGCTGCTATGTCATAGCATCTTAGGAATGGAAGCCTGGACGGAAACATTCGTCATTTGTATCCATGCAGCTAATGCTGAGGAGAGAAGCTCCCACTGAACTCTGCACCAGAGGAATCTCCTAATGGTAGAAGATTGAAATGCAAACTCTACACTGAATTTCTGATAATAATAATCATGTCAAATCGGTTTGGACTTATGCCAACCCTTTTCAGGGTTTTCCAAAGAGAGAATAAACAGAAGCAGTTTATCCTTCCTGTCTTTTGGGGCCGGTCTGGGACTGTGCAGCTTGCCCGAGGCCACCCAGGATGGGTCTACTCCTAGGAGCCACACAGTTTGGAATCGAACACCCAATTTCTCACTCCACAGCCAAATATCTAAATCGAGGAACCCAGATGGTTGCCCCAACATGCAAAGCAGCATTAAATGATGGCTTTCAGCCAGTCTTTAAAAAGAAAAGCCTTATCAACCCCCCCCCGCCCCCAGAAGGCCATGCCCTTAAATTTCTGCACTCAGTAATAGCCAATATTTTTGCCAGGCAACAACCCCACACCTCTTCCCATTTCCTCTACCACTTTGAGTGTCCATATATCATCCGTTACAGCTGTACTATACTATACCCTGGCTGAGTCAACGTTCATTTTACATCTCCTGTCAGTTATTGTTATCCCTCTTTTATGATTTATTTTGTTTAGCATTAGCTTTGCTCTGGCACCTTTAATTTTTAGGTTTTATCTGTTTGTTTGTTAGGATGATTTTAGTGTACTACTTATTATGCCTGTGTCCTAAGCACATCCAATCTCACCAGATTTCGGAAGCTAAGCAGGGTCGGTTCTGGTTAGTACTTGAATGGGCGACCACCAGGGAATACCAGGAGCTGTAGGCACCTGGAGTAGGAACTGGCAAAACCACTCCAGTATTCCTGCCAAGAAAACTCCATGGACATGGGGTCACGAAGGGCCTTTTCACACGACCCCTAAGATCCGCTGGCCACTTAAATTCAGACCAGAGATCTTAGGGGTTCGTCGCTCTTCCTCTGTCCCCACCCCCCTCCGCACTTCCTGGTTGCTGGCTGCGTGAGGGAGGGAGAAAAAAGAAAGAAAAGAATGCCGTCTTACCTCCGTTTTGTTGCCGGCAGCATTCAGATCTCTTAAAGGGGCAGGGCGCAAAAAAAGAACAAACAGAAGCCAGGAGAACCCCGCACTCACTATCCTTACACCGGATCAAATATTTGTCACATCCAAAAAGCAGGTACCTGAAAGCTGCGCTGGGACGCGCTAAAGTGGGCGGGGTCGCACTTAATTTCCTGTTAACTCCGGAGCTGGTGGGTAAACATTTTTAATCTCTGGAGCTGGGAGCCATTTGCCCCGGAGTTTAGGGGTCGTGTATAAACGCCCGAAGACACCACACACACACACACACACACACACACACACACACACACACACACACACACACACACACACACACACACACACACACACACACACACACACACACACACACACATGTACTGCCCAGAGTACTGCACCAGCACTAATGGGTATGGTTTAAAAACTGAAAGAAAGAAAGAAAGAAAGAAAGAAAGAAAGAAAGAAAGAAAGAAAGAAAGAAAGAAAGAAAGAAAGAAAGAAAAAAAGAAAGAAAGAAAGAAAGAAAGAAAGAAAGAAAGAAATACTATACTCCGCATCCAGTTTGCAATCAATTTACAACAGGCGTGCTTTGTTCCAGGCTGGAGGAGGTTCTTAATGAACTCTTAATCCAGTGCATGTACACCCTGCATATACAGGACAAGGCAGCAACAGTGTCCTGTCCCGGAAACCCATCAACCACAACAGAACCAGGAAAGCCAAGACCACAAGGCTCTCTATCCTCATCTTCACAGCAACCAAGTCAACAGGACAAGGAGGTGGTGGTGGGGGGGCAGGGTTACTTAAATAAACAGTCCAAGTTTCGGTGAACAAAACAAAAACCCAAAATGTTGGAAAATCAGAAAAGAACAAAATGAACGAGTGACAGAAATTTAGAAGCAGCACAACCAGAAGCAAAGCAAGAAGCAGTAACATTCCAAAGCATCTGCCAGAGGCAGGCTCCAGGTTCTGGAAGACAAGGCAACTAACGAGTGTGTTCTTTCGGAAAAAGACCTCTTCTGCAAAGGGGAAGCGAGGATGGGTGGGTGAGCTGAGAGCTTGGGAATCAGACTTCTTCAGACTACTGCTCCCAGATGGGAATGGCTAGCGCGGCAAGTAAATATGGAATTCCAAGTGCAAAAGAAAACAAAACCTGGAAATGCAGCTACAAAGAAAGCAGAACTGATTCTCAAGTGTCAGAATGTCCCAGCAGAGACCAAGGCCAAGGTATCTATACTATAATAGTCCTGATTACTATTCACAGATGTGAAAACTGCAAAAGGAAGAAAGCCGAAGGGTGAAAAAAATCTATTTAAAATGTGCTGGAGAAAAGTTTTACAGATAACCATGACAAATTAAGTGGTTTCCAGATCAAATCAAGCCTGAATTCTCTCTCTCAATCTCTAGAAGCAAAAACAACTAAACTGAGCCTCTCTCTCTCTCTCTCTCATTCTCTTTTTGAAACATCATGAGAAGGAAAAGAAAATTGTGCTGACAAATGTTAAAGGCATTAGGAAAAGAGCCAATGAGAGATGAGTTGATTCAAAGGAAGCCAATACTCGTGTGGTGAGTGTGCAAGAGCTGAGGGGAAGGCATTGTGGACGTGGCGCACTCATAGCGTCTCCATTCAGTCATGGACCTAACTTGACAGCAGGTAAGCCATCCAAAAACACTTCTAGCTTAGGCAGACTTTCGGCTTGATTTCCAAAACAACAAAGCACTCAAATACCTTTGGAATTTGCCTTCTTCTGCTATTCCAGATTCTTCCTTTAAAACCCTTTAACGTTTTGAGACAGTCAAGGTGATGTGAGCGTGGGTGTGAATCTAGCCTCAAGATCACGTGACTTACAATGAGTCTGACTCAAGATAGTAGGCCTAAATGTTACCCAGAGGAGAAGAAGGCCGTTCGATTGCACAATACTTTTGAAAAAGTGATGCTGGTGAAGCAAAAGCGCTGACCTAGGCAAGCAAGCACGGAGAACAGAAGACTTCAAAATAAAACTGCTGAATTTAGAATCCATGCAGTAATGACAGATTACTCAATTATGGCTTGACTGCACGATGGGCCGAAGTTTGTCATTAGACACCACCTGTTATACCCACTATTGCTTCTCGAGACAGTGCTCACATATTTCAAGAGTCAAAGACTCCTATTCGGGGGCAGGGGAGAGACACACTCCACAACTTCTGGGGAGCCTGGACCTCAAACCTTGCCGCAAACTACTTCAAAATGGTGACATGTAAACATTGGCCAGGGCACCAAGACCTCAGGACAGACGTAAGAGCTTCTGGAAGAAAAGGGAGTCCTGTTCTCAAACATTGGAGCCCAAGGCCAATGTAGAAGGCAAGTCTCCAGCCTCTGGAAACCAGCACCTGAAAAGACCACCCGTGGGATACGCCACAAAACTTGGGAAGAAATTCCAGTAAAAAAGGAGAGAAACTGAAAAACCCTGGATAATCAGTGATGTTACCCTAAATCCCTTCAAACAGAGAAACCATCCCACTACGTTTGAGTGGGGAAAAGAAAAACTGGAGTGATTAGAAGGCAGGGGTGTGGTGTGTGTGGGGAGGGGGGGCAGCTACGCCTGGTGGGGAAATAAAGGCTTTCCTTCCCAACCGCTGTTGTGTACAAGGAAGAGAAGAACCCAGTCTGAAGCCATCACTTAGACTTCATATAGGACAGGCAGTCTCTTTGACTCTTTTCTGTTTCTTCAAACTTGAAAGTTCTCTCTGCCCCCCCCCCGCTGTCATAGGCTGAGTAAATAATCGCATTCCTAAACCCCACTGATAATCCACAGCTTTTCTGCTGTTGTTGCGACAACTAAAAAGGCCTCTCCCCAACCCCTTCCTCCCTGCCAGCAGAAGGACTAGGTGGCAAAGAGGTTAACCCCTCCCCCCAAAAAAAAGTCTTTTTTCTGTGGTATGACTGGTCAGGAGAGGCACAGGTTTTCCTATAAAACAGGGCAAAGGAATGAGCGCAAAAGGAAGGGGGGGTTCCCTACTTCTGCAGATCCACTTTTACTAGTTCCATTCCTGGCAAGTCAAGGCACCCAGACCACTTGCAAGGACAACTTGTCTTCAGAACAGGGGATTCAATGCTTGGCCACCCTTGGCTCTTTTCTCCCCTGCCCCAGCGGCCCCAGGACCACCTCAGCATGGCTGGGGAGGGGGGTCTTTTGGTGGGAGGGTTTCTCAACCTCCATTTTATTGTTTTATATTGGCCTTCAGCAACATCAACGAGAGGTATCTGTGGTCTCCTAAAAGCCAATGTGGGAAGGGCAATGCATGCACCCCCAATGCCAGGGGCAACAAAAAGCTGGAAGAAAGGTTAAAAAAAAAAAGAACTCCAGCCAATGCTTTATGTCTTGAAACCGGAAAGGAAGGAGTTCAGCAAAACCCACTGCCTTCCATACCTTGGCATTCTGTGACAGCACAAATGGGGAAGGTGCTCAAATGAAATGATTTATCTCTCCCCCCGTCTTTCTGTGCATTAGAAAGGCAGCCCGAGGGGTATGCATGATGGCTTTGAGGGAAAACGCAGCGCTCTTCTTCCCCACCTCTTTCTGAGGCTGCAGACCTGCGCGCAGTTCCCTACCTACACCGGGGCTTAACGTCGAGGTAAACAAGGGCAAGGGTTTCCAAGTTTCAAAGGTACACCCTGACCGGCGGGAGTGAGGCGGAGGCAAAGGTTATCTGCATTCAGCATTGCGCACGGGCTCCGTGGAGGAGGATCGCCCAGCCTCGCTTCTCTCTTCCCTCGGAACTCATATACAAACTCCGATCCCCGACACCTCCTGGCACCTTATCCACACACAAACGGGGTGGGGGGGAATAGGGTTAGGGAAGAAGTGGGGAATGCAGGACATTTGGTTGGCTCGAGCCGAGGAGGCAGAAACGTAGGTGTGCGGAGGCTAAAAATGCAGCACCCTGTCTACACGTTCTCGGTGGCGTTTCTTCATATACTGTATAAATAGTTGTTGGTTTTTTTAATACAGCTTTGTTTGGCCACTGCAAAGCCGAGGTTGAATTCCGAAGACCACTCCTCCCACTCCAGCCCACTTCCCCCGTTTTAAGGGTGAAAATCCTTTTGCTGCAAGCAAAGGGGGAGGGAGGAGGAGAGAGCCAGGGGTAGCTGCAGAAAAGCAACGTAATAAATAAGGCTGTTTCGTATACATCCCATTAGAGAAAGAGGGAGAAGGCAAAAAAGGTATGGAATAAGAGGGTGGGGGGAAAAGATTTTCAACTCACCTTCAAGGGCAAAAATAGGGGCGATCCCTACTAATGTGTGCAACAATCCTAGGAAGAGCAGGAGGGCGCCCGTCACTTCTACCCTGTGGGGCGGCATGCTTGTGCAAAATAAAAATAAAAATCAGCTCTCGAGACGGTCCACAGGCCAGCCGTGCAGCGAGAGCTGCTTTCTCCTTTTTTTTTCTTCTTCTGTCACCCCCTCGTCTTCGAGCTCTCCTTCCTGGGGTCTTCGAGGCTTCCACCATCCACTAAAAGGAGGGAAAGGAGGAAAAGCCCCCCCTGACCGCCCTCCTCCTCCTCTCTCTCCCTTCCAGCCCCGGTAGACGAGAGAACCCAGCAGCGGTAAAAAAAAAAAAAAGCTGGGGAGGGGAGAGAGGAGGGGAGGGGTTCAGCCCTCCCTTGCAAGAGGAGGAGATGGCAGGCAGGAGGAGAAGAAGGACGGGGCGCGACCAGCCCAACGCCACCCCCTCGTGCACGCAATTAAAAGCGAGGCAAGGTGTTTGCAACGCTCGGCAAAGTCTCCCGAGAACGATGCACGAAGGAAAGGAGCGGGGGCGAAAAAGAAAAGGGGGAGAGAGGAAGAGGAGGGAGGAAAGAAAGACGAGGAGGGGGAGTCCTTCTGGATCAGCAAGCAGAAAAAGAGGGGTGGCTCGGCTCCCCCTTCTGCCCTTCCAAGCCCCTCCTTGGTGGCGCAGAGGTCGAGGGCGCGCTGCCTGCACGAGGGGCGCCCACTCCTCCTCCTGCCGCCGGACGCAGCAAGAAGCCACCCTCGCCTTCCGCGCACCCGAAGCCGCCGCCGCCGCCGCCTGATGGAGCTCGCGCCGCCTCCCTCCTGCCTGCCTGACGTCATGGGCTCCCAGGGAAAAGCAGGGGAGGGCGCCGCGGACGGGACGGGGGCTACGCGGCAGGCAGGCAGGGGCGCATGCGCGTCCCCCTCCCCCCTCCTCCTCCTCCTCCTCCTGCAATGGGAGAAAACGGTCTGCGAGGTGGGGTTTTTTTTTCCTTTTTAATTCCCCTCCCCTCGTCTTTTAAAATCCTCGAAGCAGCCATCATCACATGGGTGGGGTGGAGGAGTGGGCGAAGGGTGCAAGGCACACCTAATGAACAAGCAATTTCTTCGACAGCACTCTCCCCTCTCCCCCAAAAAAGCAGCCTCCCTTGCAAAGCCAATTGAAAGACCCAGAAGAAACCAAAGCGCCCTCGTCTTGATGGAAATGGCAAGTCTTGGGTTTTTTTCCCCCTTCTATTTATCCATTTGTTTTATTTATTTATTTATTTACAAGATTTTTTTTTTTAGCCTCCCACTTCCAGGTGGTCCCAACCCTGAGCCTCAAGCCCCACAGAAATCTCAGGGCGTGCAATGCCACGGCTCTTGTTGCACAAAGGGAATGCACTGCCACTAGGGACGCAATTGCAATGCAGAGCAGTAGTCCTCCCCCTCCCTTTGGTATTGCAAGGGGATGGGAACCGCTCGGCCTTGCTCATTTCGAAAGAGGGTACCTGCCCCTGTGAATTTGGGGAGGGGGGAGGTTGTCGAGGCCCCGCCCCTTCCCTGTGAACAGCGACCCCCTTCCCTCCCGCGCGCGCGCGCAACCTCCTTTTTGCAAAGAGGCGTGCGCGTTTGTGTCGGCATGCAAGACGCCAGTCCCTGTTCCGTGAGGTTGGGAAGGAGGGGCGGGCTAGAGCAACCGGGAGGCACGTGCGTGCAATTTTAATTCATGATCGACTGATGGAAACAACGCCGGCTGTGAGAGGGGCGAGTTGCTCTTAAGGCGATCCTCGGCTCCTCGGGTGGCTTCTGAAGCCGCGGCGAAGGCTCGCGCTCGCTCGCTCCCTCCCGGAAACGCGGCTGTCGGGGTCTGTGAGGCGCCAGGTGTTTTTGCAGAGGTGTGGCATCGTTGGTAGCATCACCTTTGTGGCACACATCGTTTCCCCTGGGTGCCAAAGCTGCCCGTGAAAATGAACAATTTGATCAGTGCCCCTCCCCCATGGTGAAGTGATGGAGTATCTTTCCATTAGTAACTCCTCTAGTTTTTAAATAGCCTGCAATTTATTTTTCTTCCACACCTATTAGAAGGACATGGGGTGCAATGATGACCTGGACTCTCATGAGGAAACAGGAACTATGTATCAAATTAGTTCTGTATTCTTATTATCAGTGTACCTCCCTTCTGCATTACCAGAATAGAGGAACTGGCTGGTAATCTTACACGGACCATCTTGCTCCTGTTCAATGTTTTGATATATATTGCTTATTAAGTTATTATGTTCTTACTTGTTTGATTGCTTATCTATTGTATTATATTGCATTGTTTGTGGGTCTGATTTCTGTTCAATTTTGTAAAAAAACCCAGAGAAGCTGTGTGGCTAGATGGAGCAGTATATAAATTTAATACATAAATAAATAAATTATATAAATTATATCATTCCATTCATTTCCAAATAGTTTACATACAGTACAGTATTTGTAAACTATTTTTCTATTTAAAATACTGTAAAGCAAGGTCCCGCATCAACGTAGAATCATAAATGTTAACTCAAGATAAAATGTTGTAGATTTTTTTTTTTTTTAAAAAGAGGAATTTTAGCACTTTCATTTAAGATGTTTAAATGTTTCAGGGTTCAAGGTTGTCCTTTCTCAGTCTTCTTTCTATGAGTCCTAACACCTAAACAAAGGTTTATTGGGATAAGACAGTGGTGCAGAGGAAATTGCCTTAGGGGTCCTTGATTCTATCTGTGTGTGGTGTTACAGTGATTAAGGACTTTTCATGACCTCATGTCCATGGAGTTTTCTTGGCAGGAATACTGAGTATTAAGCCTGTTAAGTTTCTCAGGCACCCAGGTGAAGTTATCTGGAAGTTGAGTCATGGCAACTGGACTTCTTTTCTTGTGAGATTGAAATGTTTCGCTGCTCATCCAAGTAGTGGGACTGAAGAGGTTACGGTACTTGGATGAGTAGGGAAATGTTTTGATCTCACAATAAAAGAACTCCAGTTGCCATGACTAAACTTCCAGATAGCTGAGTACTAACTATGTTGGATGTAAGGCCCTAGAGGACCTGATGCAGTGGCTGGATTGGCTCATCCCTGTTAATGCCACTGCTGGCAACTCCAGTCCAACTATTTCTTCAGAGACATACATTCCCCATATGTGCAGCCCTGCTGGATGGAAGAATGGCCTTCACCACCAGATCAGAAATACTCTTATCATCATCACTTGACTGATCCCCAAAACAAGATGAATATTTAAGTTTAGTTAAAAGTGGGGGAAACATAGCAACATGTTTGCTTTAGATAAATAATTTGATTCATGTTCCGGGCAAAGAAATGAAAGCAAACATACTCTCTTTGACCTGCTGTGACTTTGAAATGAAACGAAACCGTGAGCTGAGACATATTACAAAACATGGGTGTGTTTGTGCTGTTTTCCTACTTGTGTGTGCCTTTAAAAAGCAGAAAGCAAAACATGCTGCTTATACACTGCCACGGTGGTTAAAACACTCGCTGGGTGGTTTACAATTTAATTATGCATGCTACACATTCTCCTTCCCCAATCAACTAGGTTCTCAATTTACTAACTTCAGAGGAATGGAGGGCTGAGTGAACCACCCGGAAGCTACATGGGATCAAACCTGGATTGTGAACAGAGTTTTGGCTGCAATACTGCAGTTTAACCACTGCACCAGAAGGCTCCCTAGAAAGGCCCAAGTAGAGGCATTTTATTGCCTGAAATACAAGATCAGATGGCATTTGCTCTTCCATCCCCACTCCTGGCAAAGGAGTATAGTACTCAAGGTCCCTCCCTGCTCCTCATGGTATAAAACTTATTGCTATAAGTATGCCAAATACAAGTGGCTGGTCTTAACAACCTCACAAGACTGTGTGGTCTTTTTTGTTGCAGCAGGCTAACAGAACTGCCCTTTGGAAAACCAAGGCTAGTCAAGTTATTTTGGCCATTGTATTAGAAAATCCAATAAATGCTGCTTCTCCTTGACAGTAAAAACACAATGTTGAATAAGTAATAAACACACTGATAATTGTTGTTTTCTCATGATACCCTAAATCAGGTGCCCAAATCCTTATGCCACCGAACAAGTTAGTAACGGGTGGTAATCATTCTACTTCACATTTTGTACATGTGTGTGTTTGTTTACCACCCATCTGGCCTAAAGTTAATCTGAGTGCTTCACAACATAAACAAACATTCTTTAAAACAAAGCTACTAGAATCATAGACTCATAGAGTTGGAAGAGAACTCAAGGGCCATCCAGTCAAACCCTCTGCCAAACCCCCATCAAAGTACAGTACATACTCCCAACAGATGGCCATCCAGCCTCTGTTTGAAAACCTCCAAAGAAGGGGACTCCACCACCCTCCATGGCAGCAGATTCTACTGCCGAATGGCCGTAACCATCAGGAAGTTCTTCCTAATGTTCAAATGGAATCTCTTTTCCTGTAGTTTGAAACCATGGCCCCGAGTCCTAGTCTCTGAAGCCACGGAAATCAAGCCAGCCCCCTCTTTGATTTGACATCCCTTCAAATATTTAAGCATGGCTATTATATTCCCCTCTCAGCCTTCTTTTTGTAAGACTAAACATTCCTAGATCCCTAAGCTGCTCCTTGTAAGACATATGTTCCAGACCTTTAACCAGACCTTTACAAATTTAAAATAAACCAACATATAGGTATCATAAAATAAAACAGTAATTAAACCATTTTGAAATCAACAGTTACACATTAAGCATTCAATATTTAAAAGTCGGCAAAATTGACTCAGTTGCTGAAATTTTTCCATTGTTAGAAATGCCTGAACAACCAGGTTTTTGAAGATTTTTTTAAAGGTCATCAGGGAGGGGTCCAGATGGATGTATTGACGTGGTTCCAGAGCCTAGGTGACACCTAATAAGGCCCAATTCCTAGTCCTTTCAGGCTTCTCTTACAATTGGCACCCTCAGACAACCCATCTGGGATAAGCAGGTAGGATGGGCAGATCTTGCCAGGAGGAGGTCCTGAGGTCCCAAACCGTGTAGGGCTTTATACGTTAAAATCGTCACCTTGAAGTGGGCAGATAACTGGAGTAATGCAGCCAGGGTTGGAGTGATAGGTTGGTTTTTACTGACTCAGACCACTAGCCTGGCCACCATATTCTACACTTGCTGGAGCTTCCATGTCCATCTCAAGGGGCACCCTCATTAGTTTATTCGTGAGAGTAGTAGTGCATGGACGAGCATGGTGAGTGACCAGGTGGGTATCCAGGTAAGGACACAACTGTGCAATCCATCTAAGGTGGAAATAGGAAGCCTGGGCCACAGATCCTATCTAGTTCTCCATTGGTAGAGCTGGATTCAGAGGAATGCCTAGGTTGTACACCTCATCCCCAGAGAGAGGAGAACCACCAAAAGAGAGGGAGACACCCAAACCACTGTCACCAGGGGCACTTACCAGGGGGACCTCCATCTTGCCCAGGTTCAGCCTCTGTTATCCCTCATCCACTCCAGTACAGCAGCCAGGCAATGCTCAAGAGCCAGGACAGCATCCACTGAAGAAGAGTAGAAGGAGAAACAGAGTTGTGTATCATCTACATATTGATGATGTGTCACCCCAACTCTCTGGATGACCTCCCCCACCAGTGTCATATGGACAATAAGCAGCAATGGGGAGATGATCAACCCATCAGGAACTCCATAGTTGAGGTCCCAAGGAGTGGAAACCTAACTGCACTCTCTGGGGCACCTAAAGTTATGCTGCTGTGAAGGTGCCACCCCTGGCTTCCTCTAGCCCCTCAAAATCTCTTCCTCCAATCCCACACTTCTCCCAATGATGTTTAGCACTTTGAGCTCCTCAAGGGTAAAAGAGACTGTGAAATAGGAGACCAATAATTACTTACTGTGTAAAGTTTCCTTTGAAAGCCTGTTTCATCAGTATTGTTCATCTTGCATAAGCAGCAGCTCTGACACTCAAAACTTGTGATATGCACCAAATAATTTGGCATGCACCATCTTACTGGATAAATGAAAAAATAATCCTGCCATACCTTCAAGGGTAAGACATTTATTTTGTCATGAGACTGAGTTAGTGTCATGACTGCTCAGTCATGAAACCCATTGGGTGACCTTGATCCAGTCTCTTTCCCTAAACCTAACCTACTAAACAGGGCTGTTGTGTAGGTAGAATGGTGGCAAGGGGAGAGGAAGAGAATGGCATTTCCTTGCACTCCTTATGTTAGCTAGTTAGCTTGACTGACGGATTGGCAGGCAAGAGTACTCATCATCAGAGGACTTCTGGTACATGTTCACAATGTGATGGGCAAATAATCTGAATGTATTGTCCAGTAGAGAACAAGCCAAGCACCAACAGTACTCTAGAGCAATTTTTCTTTACCATTATTATTATTATTATTATTATTATTATTATTATTATTATTATTATTATTATTATTATTATTATTATTAAACCACACAGCTATCTACCCTGGATTTTATATTACCAATCACTAGTCGAACACTTCCCAAGCGTTTAGGACTCAGTGATGTATTGGTGAATTATGCGAGCAGATCCCAGTAAGGTGGCTTTCTGCATCTGACTGATGGTGACTTTGTCCACTCCAGTTTCTTCTAGATACTTGCTTAGGTCTTTGGGCACCGCACCCAGTGTGCCATTTACCACTGGAACCACCTGTACTGGTTTATGCCAGAGTCTCTGAAGTTCAATTTTGAGATCCTGATATCGGATAATTTTTTCAAGTTGTTTCTCAGTGACTCTACCATCTCCTGGTATAGCAACATCAATAATCCACACTTTTTTCTTCTCCACAATCACAATATCTGGGGTATTATGCTCCAAAACCCTGTCTGTCTGTATTCGGAAGTCCCAAAGTAATTTTGCATACTCATTTTCAGTCACTTTTTCAGGCTTATGGTCCCACAAGTTCTTTGTTATGGGCAGACGATAGGTCTGACACAAATTCCAGTGGACCATTTGAGCAACTACATTATGACGCTGTTTGTAATCAGTCTGAGCAATTTTCTTGCAACAACTCAATATATGGTCAATAGTTTCATCCGCCTCTTTGCAGAGTCTACATGTGGGGGACTCAGCTGATTTTTCTATTCTAGCCTTTATTATTATTATTATTATTATTATTATTATTATTATTATTATTATTATTATTATTATTATTATTATTATTATTATTATTATTATTATTATATTGAAAGGGTTGGTGCAGAAGTGGTAACCCATGGGGTGGCTCCCACCAACTTTCCCCTCTCGTAAAGATTCTGTGATTGAAGTTTTTTTTGCCAGATGTTTTGGGAACAGATACCAGATGTCATCAGACAGACCATCGTCCAGAAAGCTTATTCCTTAAGGGAGCTGAAAGGCAGTGTGACACTGTCCCAGCCTTGTCTCGGAGGAGAACTTCAGAAGTAAGACTACATCTAGTTCAGAGTGGCCACACAATTTCACTGACCTGACCAGAATATTAGCCTCTTCTTCTTAGTCAGCTGTTAGAAGGGGAAGTCATAAAGTCCCACCTCTCCCACTGATTCATTCTTACCGTTTGCTGGCATATCGACCTATGAATGCCCTTCCTCATGCCGTGAATGTGCACTAGCAAGTAGCAGAAAGGTAATGGTTGCCTGGAGTCGCACAAGTGCGTGCAGGTCCATGCTATGAAGGCTTTGTACTGTGGATGAGAAGTAAACCCACTGGTTGCCATCTTTACCTTACCTTTCTTCCAGTGAGTGTGAGAAAGGGCATCCCTGCCGCCACCACCATCATCACCTCCAATGTATCATCATAATTACTCTGCCAACGGATTTATGCCTGTGCTGAGGAAGACTAGTGGGCATGTTTTGGACCAGATTTTCTGTAAACAAAGGCTGAGCCTCTAATCAAGCTTCAGGAAATTACCCAAACCACAAGGAGCCGCAGGAATATACTGGCTCCAGTGTTAGTCTGGAATTCCGGAGATCAGCTTCTAGTCTCCGCTGAGCCATGAAACTCATCACATTACCACAGGGTGGGGAGACACTCCCTTCCTTACCCTCTCAGCCTGACTGAGGGTTGCTGAGAGATCACAGTGTGGAAGGGAAGAACCACAAATGCGGCCTTGAGTACATTGGAGGACAGGCAGGAGGTAACTGCAGAATAAGAACAATAAAAATTAACCGTGAATTGCAGTCCCACAGGTAACAAGTGTGGGCCAAACCCCTTCTCTCCACAGGAACGCCAGTCAACTCAGATAGAAGGAAGGTGTGCAGCCATGTCTGTGTCTTTAAATTGGGATACCTAGAGGGCAATCCTACCCACACTGCCTCAGAAGGAAGTTCCATTGTCTTAGTTGGGGCTGTTTTTAGTGTTTTTTTATGATGTGTCCTTCAGTCGATTCAGCTTTATGGTGACTCTTTTCAGGTCATGTCAGGCATAGACTGCACTGTTCCCCTTCTGAGTGTACTTGGAGACGTTACAGCTTGCCCATATGTCTACACAGGGTGGCTCCTCTAAGGGGGCTTGGTAAGGAATCCCTCTCTTGCCCTCTTATTCCACAGCCATGCTGAGCTACCCAACCAGCTTTCTGTAGGGCTCACTTTCAGAGACAAGTATCTGTAGAATGTAAGTCTTAGATGCCTGTAAAATGATATGCTTTAAAATGTTACAGCCGATTTGTGTTATCGTTTTCCCATTCTTATTTTGAG
Source organism: Phrynocephalus forsythii (assembly GCA_029282475.1). Lineage (NCBI taxonomy): Eukaryota > Metazoa > Chordata > Lepidosauria > Squamata > Agamidae > Phrynocephalus > Phrynocephalus forsythii. The sequence goes on along the minus strand of JAPFRF010000011.1, from coordinate 26,825,489 downwards.
CAGTATCTGTCTATCAGTCTTGTCGGAAAAGCCTCCTTCCTGATGTTATGTCCCAGGGCAACTGCAGGGCACTAACTCCAGCACAGGGTTTTCCATGTTGGGAGATGGACATTAGCTTTGGTTGGCTCTCCAGAGCCTAGGCCAGTGGTTCTCAAGCTGTGGGTCTCCAGATGTTCCTAAACTACAACTCCCAGAAATCCTTTCCAGGACAGTAAGTGGTGGAGCCTTCTTGGAGTTGCAGTCCAGGAACTTATGGGGACCCACAGGTTGAGAACCACTGGCCTAGACATTCCAATATATGCAGCAACAAGCTGAATGCAAATGTGGTTTGGAAGAGAAAGAACAAAAGAAAAACCCTCTATGTAGCTGCTACTTCTTGGAGAAGAACAACTCATTACGGCGTTAAAACAGAAAATATCTCATGTTTCCATCAGCCTCTGTTTCTCCTCTCAAATGGGACTTGCTGCAGACAAAGCATGGAAATTCATTCTGCTTGCCACCACCCCCAGCCCAAAAACACCAAACTTCCTTTTGAGAGATGTAATCTGGAAAGTATGTTCTCCAAGATCTGGCAGCCCCATGCTTAATCTGATGAGACTTCAGATAACGTGTCAGCAAACTAACCAGCTATCTAGGAGGTGGAGAGAAGGACCTGCAGTGGGATTAATTCTCATACATTCTAATAGGATGAGAATCTGCCCAGCTTTGTGGCATTCAGACAATATATTCTATTCAAAAACTGGTGAAAATGTGATTTTCTTAGATCTCCTCTGGAATGTCAGTGATATATTCTTAAAACACAAAAACACTGATTCCTTTGCCAGACTCAGATTTCGGGGAAAGGGCAAACAGGAGGGCTGAGCCCACAAGATGTTCTCCATGCAGTGGTGTTGCCCAACAAGGTTGCCCCATCGCATCTATGAATCATGCTCACAGCCATATGAACCCACTTTGCTTGATGATTCCCTGCCTGTTCAGAAATGACCACTGTACACAAAATCAGTCTGTACTCCCTTATGTGGGATCTCAAGGCAGGCCAAGAGAGAGTGTTGTAGTTATTAATTTGTCAATATGGTAAATTGACTCTCTTCCTAAGTCTCTTCACGATACTAGCAAATGGACCAGCAGACTGCTGCACACCAAAAAGGTCAGCTTGAGGTCCTTATGCCATTTGGATTCAGAGATCGCTCCAAATGGTATATTGGAGAGTTGGGCAACCTTTGGCCCTCCAGATGTTTTGGACCACAACTCCCACAAGCCTTTTCAAATTGGTGATATAGGCTTGGAATTCTGGTGGGTTGTAGTCTAAAACATCTGGAGAGCCAAAGGTTCCCCGCCTCTGGCATTTTGGGTCTCCTAGCCACCCTATTTAGCCTGCACCAGCCCATTCCTAAAACCTTGTGTAAACAAGCCTTTAGTCCAGAAAAAATATAAATGGTAATGTAGCATTTATAAGACTAGACAAGCATCCTTCTTCAGGCAATGGAGTGGTCATGTCCCTCGACCTATTATCTACTACATTAACCTTTTAGTTTAGGAAAGTATCTCACCCCTCCCTACTTTTGTAATTATACATTTGTGGTACACAAAGCATCTCTCTCCAGACCAGTCCTGCAACACCCATCACACAGACATCACCTAAAAGTTGCATCGCTTCAGAGCACTCGTTCAGACTAGATGCCAAATGGGCTGGCCAACTACTAATCCTGGCCCGTCGGCCAGCTGCATCAATATATAAATGTTAAATGAAACCAATAAAGAGATAACTGGGAATGTTCTAAACAGATGGGATTATTTAGACATGTACAAACAAGCACTTAAGCTTGTTGACTTCCTCCAGTTTATTTTTCATGATGGTACCTCTTGAATTTATTCTGACTTCAGCAACAACTTGTCCCTGTGAATCATCTGTTGATGTCATGTTTACAAGTGAATGGCCATTCCACCACCACTCCTAAATAAAACTGTGGGTGACACCCATAATCTTGGCAGCACCCATTTCCAAGTTCTCTCTTGCAATTCCCCCTCCCCCCCTCGAACTATCCATTCATAAACATTGGCACTCCTAGCCACACCCAAGGAGCTGTTAATATAGTAATGGAAATAAATTAAAGTATGATAATGTGAAATAGTAGCCATGGCAGCTGGAGAATTCAGACCACATTAAGGCCTTTAGGGTGTAGAATGGTATCAGGGCTGGTCGAAAGAAGATGCAAGTGTATTTCTTAGACACAGTCCAAGTATTTTCTGATACACATGCCTGCTTTTCCTTTCAGGTACTATTAGGTTCAGCATCCAAAGAATATCCTAAAGGAGAGAGGGTACTAGAAAATATGTCATGAAACAAACGGTAGTAATTCAGTTATCTTCCAAGATATAAAAGAGGAGGGGGGAACCCCTTTGCTGTAAATCAAGAAGTTACTATTAAATCTATAAAGCAAGGAAATTCAGACAATAAATCAACCCTCTGCTCTTCACTCAGGCTCTACCCCAATTAAACAAGAGAGGAGCTTTGCTCTTTGTTCTTCTAAATGGGGGAGGGTAGACCTCCACTTCTCCAGAGTGAATGGTAAGGTGCACACCCGATATATCAGTGTGCTGCCCATGTTTTAAGTGAAGATGGTAGGTTTGGTCTGTGCTCTGTACTTCCTTGTTTGGGGGGGGGTATAGTTTCAACCGTAACCTGGTGGAGGTTCCTCCTTACCACCATGTAAGGAATCAAATAACATTTAGACATGAGTGTTGGAAAAGAAAAAGCGGTCTTTAATAAATCATTTACACCAGTGGGGCATTTTTGTTTCGGTTTTTGTTTGGTTTGGTTTTGCAAGTACCACGTGAAAGCAAATATTTAATGACTCGTGGTACAAAGCAGGCCAACTGCTCCCTACTAGATCTTGATAAATATTTGAGGGAGCCATGCCCACTCATCAAGGAGGAGATGCCACTTATGACCAGAGGTTACACAGAACTCTGCCCCCCCCCCCCCGCAAATGGGGGAATCTGGTGTGCTTCGCAGAGTTTTCTTCTGGGAAACACATTCCCAGGGTCAGACATGTTCCATCCAAAGCTTGTCCCATCTAACGGAGGGCATTGGAAAATCATAAACTCTGACCTCCCTTACTTCCTTTCCACCTCACCCACTGGGATAGACACAGGTTGAGATTTTGGCCTGTCGAAATGTGTCAGGAATGAACTACAGCATTGGCGTGTCAATTAATAATTGCTTTACTTAAAAAAACTGCTAAAGCCTCCATCAGACCAACCTATTCATTTCTGGGGGAAGAGATAACAAAGAAATCTCTCATCCGTCCTAAATATAGTGGGGCTAAACCTACTGTATAATTAACAACTGTTCTGTACTCACTCAGTCTTTCAGTGCCAGCCTTGAATTTCAAGGCAGCTTTGTAGCTCAAGCAACAGAACTTTACAGGGTCTTTTTGAAAGCCTGCCTTACTCCCAGGCAGATGATATCCTAATTCATTATTTACAACCCATATTTCAAACCAGGCAAATGTATTCAATATGTACAAAGGCATATTGGTTTATTATATAAACAAGGAAGGGGAATTATGTGTACACATGTATACCTGTGTGGGTTTGAAAATGCCGTAGCATGCAAAACCCACTGCAGAAATTGATAAGCGTGCTCAACTTACTTTTGTACAGCAACAAATCACGATGTTTCAGTCAGGGACGCAATGACATCACAGCTTCTTCAGGGCAAAAAAGGAAATCCCGGAGCCAACGGATGATCTGAAGGACAGCAAATTGGGGCTAAGAGGCTGATTAACTGGGAGATGCAAACAGCATCAAAGGGTGATTACGGCTCTGGGGATTACAACTGCCAGATGTTTGAAATAGAGGCCAGATGTTCGTTCTAGGTATGTATATAGTAGCATCAACCATGGGGGGGGGGAGAGAAAGGCACATGTTCAGAAGTGCCCACAGTGAAAACAAATAGCTAATGGCTTGTAAGGGCTCTTACTGTCCAGAAGCATGTCACACGGCTGCCTTCTTCTGCTGAGAGAAGCTGGATGTAGGTAACCATAGGATAATATCATGCAGTGCTTTTCTGGAAGAGAATGAACCTTACTATAATACAGCAGATCTGTGTCTATTCAAATAAAGAGAACCTGTGAACAACGAGGCTAGTGAATGTCTGAGTTGGCACAGCTGCCATTCTTTAAAAAAAAACTTTACTATTTCCTTTTCTTTGGGGAGAGAAAACAATTGACTCTCCAGAAATAGATGCATTGGAACTTCATTCAGCCTTTGGTAGCATCACCGACTATTAGAAACATCTGGTGAGTTGTGCATTGCCCACCCCTCCCAAATCTGCTCCTCCTTTCCATCAGTATCAGAGGTAGGAAACCCTTGGCCAGCCAGATGTTTTGGCCTCCAGCTCCCATCAGGCTGACCTGACATAGCCAGTTGTAAGGCATTGTGGGTGTTGTTGTCCACAATCTTTAGAGAGGCCCGAGTGCCTCATTTCTACTGTACTGTACATGATAAATTAGCTGCAGACTTATTCATACTTAAAGTAGAGTCATTGAAATCAGTGGGGCTTGTCTTTGTAATGAAACAATTATCCCATTGATTTCCTTGGGTTTATTCACCAGGAAGCAACCTAAATCTAATGCCGTATAAGATAAACCATCCACTGGTCTAGCTGCAATCATGTGTGAGCTCATAGCTAACATCACAAGCTATGAAGACGTGGTTTTCCATTTGGACAAGACACTGAATGAGATTCACACACCAATGAGTACCCAGCCTACTGGGGGCCACAGTGTTGTTTGCATAATTATATTGTAATTTATGTTGTAAAATCTTTCCTTTCAGGCAAGCTTTTCCTTAATGAGTCGTGGCCTGAAAGGGGTTTTAAATGGATTGTTGTGCCTTGTTGTTTTAAATGTGATTTAATAGTCATCTTAGTTAACATTTTAATATAATACTTGTTTAAATATTTTTAAAATATTATTATATTTGCAGTACTAGTTTTAGCTTTTAAAGACTGTTTTAAATATGTAAGCCATCTTGGATCCCTTTGAGAAGAAAGGCAAGAGATAACTATTTTACATACATTTTAAGCTGCCCAGAGAGTGCCCTATTTTTTTGCTTGACTTATTGCTTTTTTTTCACTCTCCCCCCCCCCAAAACACCATTTTTGGGCATTATTATTATTATAATGTTGTTTCTTTAGGCCTTTGGAAAATTCCAGGTTTTGCTGTATCCATATATGGAAAACTTTTGACGATTTCGGCATGTTATAAACTATCCTCACAGTGACCCAGTGAACGAGTGATCTCCAAAAGGTTATGCCATCAAAAGCCCTCCTCCGGCTTCTGCAGACCAAAGGCCATCTGATATTGCGGTCTTCCTCATTTCCAGCTGCCTTCAATGCTTTCAGCATGACTGATTTTTCCAATGTATCTTTGTCTTTTCACAATGTGCCCTCAGTACAACACAGCCTCAGTTTAGTTATTTTTTGCTTCTAAAGACTATTCAGGTTTGCTTCAGTCTAGGACCTGTTTGCCTTCCTGGTGCCCCAGGGTACCTGTAAGGTCCATATCTTCAAGCTAAAGAATGCTCCCAGAAAAGGAAATAAGGTGTCACACACCCTTGTAATAAGGTGTACATACCACCTGTGGTGCACTGGTTAAACTGCAGTACTGCAGTCAGGCCTCTGCTAACAACCTGAGAGTGATCCTGATGGGTTCCGGTAGCTGGTTCAAGCTTAACCCAGCCTTCCAGCTCTCCAAGGTGGGTAAAATGAGCACCCAGATGGCTGGTCACCAAAGTGTTAATTGGATAATTATGTTGTAAACTGCCCAGACAGTGCTGTACCATTATGGTGTGCAGTTTATAAATCAAAACATCAATCAAACAACAGAAACAGAACAAAAATAGAAGCAGAATGGAATGGTACCTTGAAGACTACTAGATTTATTTCAGTATAAGGGTCCATAGATTACAATCCTCTCCTTCAGACACTTACAGTCTCTAGTGAGAGGTATATGCTGCAGGAGCAGGAAGCTAGTAATAAAGTCCATGAATATCAGCAGTATTAATTGCAAAATAAGTAACTTGGGAAGTATAGATTACAGATTCATTCTAACAGTGGCTAAAAACTGCCCACCAGGTAAGCATAGGCTGATCTTTGACCCCCAGGCTAAATGGGTGGTATATAAAAAGAAAACTAACTAAATACTGTGCTGTAAATAAATTTGACATCCAAAAGTGTTGCACTCCAGCAGTGCCTAGGGTGCTGCAGTCTAGCAGTACCTTAGAGGGCCATCTGTTTCCTCACCTTGCCCTGTGGTATATATTCCTTCAAGCAGAGTCTGAAAGGAGAACTACTAACTCAGGAGACATTATAGAAGGTCTTCCTTTAGGACAAGCATTGGGTTTGAAAAGTTTCCAGATTCTTTCAGAACCTGCTGTAATCCTTGCTGTAATACCCTAACCTCTTTGTCTTACTCCCCTATTAAACTGAATTTTTTCTTCTTTTTCTCCTTCTTGTTCTAGCTCCCTTTAAAATGAAGATAAGACATGCATAGGAAACTTTGCTCTCATCTGATTTTTTAAAATGCCATATTTTTCTAATCCTTATTCCTCTTCTACTGGCAACTGGATGTCATCATGGCTGTTCTGCCCTTGCCTGTGGTACATCTCATCCCTGATACTATGTCTCATCCAGACCCATCGCCAAGGTTTTCCAGCCAATATGGTCTCTTTGTAGCGCTTCTTTTCCTATTCATTTTACTTTTAATTATCAGCTTAAACAATACAAACTAATTTCTCATTATGTAACCAGTGTATTCTAGATTTCTCTGTTTTATGTATGTATGTATGTATGTATGTATGTATGTATGTATGTATGTATGTATGTATGTATGTCTATAGATCTATTGGGGGATCCAAGGAAGCATGCAATATATGCTTTTTGACAGCACACTCTATCAGTCCACTAAATCCAATACATCCTCCAATACATCCACAGCTCATATACTTTATTACTACTTTCAGATTGTTTAGTAGCCTTATGTACAGTTGATGATTCCACACCACAGAGCAAGAATCAAGAAACCAAATTACCATAGCATGTGCTTTTTCACGGCCAATCTTAAATATTATCTGCCTATTACATTCTTCATCTTGCATAAGTTGGTCAGAGCCATCTCTGTTCTGATTTTTACAGCTTGGCTCTGCTCCCACTGTCTGCTTAACCAAACCCCAAGCTACTTAAAGCTTATCAACACGTTCCAAATTTTTATTTTCAGTCTTTAAATGTATTTCGTGGATGCTTGGTTTTTAGGCACAGCCATGCACAGGGCCTTCTTAACAATCAGCATTCATTCCTTAGTTGATTTTACTGAGCAACTGTTGCAGACCATCTAAATTGCTAACCAGGTACAGAATCCAACTACTGTAAATTTGCACCTGAGGCAAAAATACCTCACCCCAGAACCAGCTGCTCACTCGTCACTTGTGGAAAAAAAGGGGAGAAAATGGAGGTGGATCCAGTTTGCACGATGTCTGTGAAGATTCTCACTCATTCAGGAGAGTTTATCTGGAAGTTGAGTCATGGCAACTGGACCTCTTTTCTTGACAGATTGAAACATTTCACTGCTCATCCAAACAGCTTCATCACTCATAAGAACTTTGTCAGACTGACAAAGCTGTGTGGATGAGCAGCGAAATATTTCAATCTCTCAAGAAAAGAAGCCCAGTTGCCATGACTCAGCTTTCAGATCCAGTTTGCTGCCCACATCAGGTTTGAATTGTATGATCTTGGCTTCTATATGCATTTATAAGCCCTATTCAGCCATCCCATACCCGATATGCTTGGAGGGCGCAGCTAGTTCATCCCCTCTTCCCTTAATGATTCTTACAAAGAGAGAAACTGCATAGGCTGTGCTTGTGAGCAGTCACACTGGGACCCTTTCTGTGTTCCTCACTTTATGTGCCTGACACAATTGCTTCACTTGGCTCACACCATTACAGCTTTAGTACATCACCTGCTCCACTTTTGTATTTGGTTTTTGTGATGGCTACACAGCTCCTCAACTTGTTTTGTTTCATTTACCAGCTACTCTATCAGCCTGGACTTTGTGAAAGGCTTTTTTCATAGTCAATACCAAGATACATATCTAGATTCAGGGAATAACATTTCTCTTGAAATATATATAGTATAAGCAGAATAATGCTTCCTTAATTCTAAAACCTCATCTGAATCTAAATGGCATGCCTCCTGCCCTGTTTCATATCTCTTGCATTTTTGATATGTGGCATTTGCATGAAACTCTTAAGCAAATGGCTCTTTTAACTCCTCAGTCTGTAGTCACTCACTACACATGTTTGAGGTTTATTTTATTTTATTTTTTATTTATTATTTTTTTAGGCCAGTATTTCTGGCTAGTCTAGATCAGTGATTAAGCGAACATTTTAGAGACCGAGTCCCCAAACTGTGATTCAAAACCCACTAGTTTTTTTGCAAAGTGCCAATACAGCAATTAAACCTGAATACAGGTGGCTGTGAAAGGGTGATGTTGGGTGCCCACAGAAAGGGCTCCGAGTGCCACCTTTGGCACCCGTGCCGTAGGTTCGCCAACACTGGCCTAGATGTCCTGCCTAAGCACATCCAATCTCACCTGATTTCGGAAGCTAAGCAGGGTCGGCACTGGTTAGTACTTGGATGGGCGACCACCAGGGAATACCAGGTGCTTGTAGGCGCCTGGAGTAGGAACTGGCAAGCCACTCCATTCTGCCTGCCAAGAAAACTCCATGGACATGGAGTCACAAAGGGTCAGTCACGAGTACAATGACACCACACACACACACACACACACACACACACATTTTCTGTTCAGTCTCAACATCTGATTCATTAAATATGAGATGGGGTTATCTAATAAAGGATGTTCTCACTCAGATTTCAGAAATGATTCCAGTTACATACAATGGATCCAATTGAAAACATTCATGAACAGCACCTAAACTGTAATCTTATATTATCTTTAATACTTCACCAAAAGCATAATTAAGATTTTGCAAAAAAAAATCTGTTAGCAATATTGCATTTTGGATTCATTCATTTTCAGTTCGCAGTCAATTTCTGGCACAGTAAATTCTTCAGTCAGCTATTTAATGCAGTCATTGCACAGTATGATTTTACTCTTGAGCTCATGTATCAGATAATTGTTTTTATCCATTAGTAGTGGGCATTATTATTTTCTGAATGTGCCTGCAGTCTCCTTGGTTTTTCCACATTAAAAATGCTGTAGATCTACTTCATAAGTTGGTTAATTATTATTATAGCAGAATATCAAGTATAAATGGCAATACCCAGAGAACAGCTTAAGTCATAGTCCACTGCTTTTCACAGTGACTAGCACTTTATATGTTTTAAGCTTATTTAGAGCAAAAAAGCTTATTTACTTACAGTAGCTGTCTATAGTTACAATCAGTAGAAGAATAGGAAAAAATGAGTCTCCACACAAGGGAGAGACCCTCTATGCTTCCTTCATGTTCCAAGGTCATGAAAGGAGACAAGAGCAAACAAAGGAAGTGAAGCAAACAAACAGGAATAAGGGAAAGGCAAGCCAGAAGTGGGAATAAGAACTTTACCAATAGTTAGTAGGGAAGGAGAATCCCATAACGTCTTAAACATCCCCTTCTGCTCATACTCAGGGTTAAGCATGCAAAATTGTTATTATCTCAACGAGATCTCTTCCACACGTTCTATTTCTGTACTATTTACATTTCCGTTTTCGAGGTTGCCACTGGCCACATCTAATACCTGTGTCAGTTTAGAGGAAGCAGCATTTATATCTGAGCTACCTGATATATTGTTTATGCCTTCATAAACCACTAATGTAACAACAGTTGTTTAATATTACATATATGGTTTTCCTCTTTTTTATTTCTCTTGCATTTTCTTTCTTTTAAAGCAAACCCTAGTAACAACTATGATCTGAATTTATATCAGCTCAAGGGTAGGTTTTCAGTAACAAAATTCCATTCCAATTCATCTGTTTAGCTAGGAGGCGCTAATGCCTTTGGTTTCTTACGATACATTTGTTAGCACTGAGGTCTTATGCAGCCTCTGTGACATTTATCTCTTGCCAGCCACTTGTCCTTCAATATTTTACAAATGAATGAAATGGAGTGGGATGCTGCTGTGCATTCCTAACCTCCCTTTACAGCCTGAGCTGTATCACAGCATTCTCTCCCATTCCTGGATGTCTTTTGCTGGCTGTAACACTATTTGTGGCGTTACTCCGCGATGCCCTGATTTGTGAAGCAGGCAAAATGTTAGTAAGTTGACTCAGGGCCAGGTCACATGCCATGTCAAATGCATATTTTCCCCTCACACAATATTACAAGAGTATTACCATATTATTCCTCTAAGTACACAAAATCCAGCTGCGTCATCCCATCAAAGCCTGCTCTCTCCCAGCTAGAGAACATAAAGTGAGCCGATTGGCTCAGTGTGGCTCAGTGTGAATCAAGTCAGCTCTGGGTCCACTGAGCCATCTTTCTCTCTGAATGGGGGCATTGGCTCCACACGTGGAACCAGCATCTAGTCTACCGAAGCCCTCACTGGTTGTTTCCACACAAGAGTGCTTTGGGACTCCGAGAAATCCAGTCAAAGCCAACACAAGAGTTTACTGATGATGATATGATATTGTCGGATCATTAACTGTGGCCAAGTTCTTCCCGTAATGTTTCCATAAGCTAGCTCACCTTCTAATATGGCGCACCAAAAGGTTGTTTCTCGTGGGTCAAGGAATAAGCTTGGAAGTGAAGCCAGTGTTAGGACAGAATGAGTGCTTGCTCAAGAATTCTAAGCTTCATTAACTACAAAACCTCAAATGTGGGAGCTGTTGTGAGTTCCACTGAGGGGGTCTCCTTCCAGGGGCCCAGGGGTTGAGAAGTACCAATGGCAATCATTCAGTGGTTCCAGTTTGTTTATGTCACTCACGGCAGGTTTTATTAAAGGCACAGTCAGCCCTAATTGCCCCGTCCTGCACAGCCCATCCGACGGGAGCCCTAGTTGATGACACCAGAGCCCCCAAAAGTCCAAGTCCACAGAGGTGGGTGGGAAATATGAGTACCAAGCCAGGAGGCAGTCCTTGCAGGGAAGGCTGGTCAAGGTAGAAGATGGGAACCAGGCTCTGTGGGGCTGCTCCTGCAAGAGCCTCCTTCTCCACACCTGTTTCTTCTGGCATCTCAAACACAAAAGGTGGGTGGTGGAAAGCTTTACAGTTCCTGTTGGGTGGCAAAGAAGATACCAAGGCCAGGAAGGCACCGGATCAGCTAAGAACTGCATTGCTGTTCCCCAGCTTGAAGACATAGGTCCACTTGTCCTCTATCCCTTTTTTGTACCTCTGCAGTGAGACCCAGATGACGTGGTTCTGGTGCTCAATGACCTCTTCCATCATCTCTCCTTCATCTGATATGGTTGATGAATGATGATGACTCTGGGCTCTGCACGTCCAGCCCTCTTATATCTGCTGCCATGCCACAAATCAAAGGGCTGAACTTGCAGAGCTCAGGATCATCATCAACCATATCAGATGGTTGATATCAGATCAGACCCTTCCCCAGCTGCCCTGCATCAATGATGGCCTTTCCTCCACTTGCAGCCTTGTACCCCTGCCAACTGGTGGCCCAGGGGGCTCGCTCTTTCCTGGGATCCCTTGTGCTTGTGTCAAAGAAAAACAAAACAAAACAAAATACACAAAACATGTGTCTATTTCGCATGCAATTCTTGAAAGGACTAACACGGCTACCCTCTCTGAAACTTGGGCTTATGTGACAGCACCAGATGGCCACTGGGGGAGTTCATGGTGACCTCCCCCACTCACCTCCTCAAAGCCCATGCCAAATTCTTTGTAAATGTTGTAGTGCAACACAAAGTAACTTGGATCACAGTGAGTAAATGACAAATCAAATGTAGGTTCCTTCTTTTACATGCAAAACCACAAAACTGTCCTCTAAAGATGTAGAGGACAGTTCTTTTGTAAGCTTTCACAGTGCTGAAAAGGTAAAGGTTCCCCACACACATGTGTGCTAGTCGTGTCCCACTCTAGGGGCGGTGCTCATCTCTGTATTCAAGCCGAAGAGCCACTGTTGTGCAAGTCTGTGGCCATCTGGCCGGCATGGCTGCAAGAAAACACTGTTTTACCTTCCCGCTTTTTATGGCGGTACCTATTTATCTACTTGCATTTACATGCTTTTGAACTGCTAGGTTGGCAGGAGCTGGGGTTATCAGCGGGAGGTCACTCCGCTTCGTGGCATCTGGGATTCAAACCGCTGAGCTGCCGACTTTGCAGCTGACAGTTTTTTGGAAGCCTTAGTCCACTGAGCCACCAGAACTATATAAATGACATCCATGTCATTCTTGATCATGCTTTCCTCTACTTCATCCTGAAAAGCAAATGAAGCTGTCCTTTTCATCTAAAATCTGTTCCAGATTTCAGATACATTTTTCTGTAAACTCTACATTTTGCAGTATCACCCAGTAACACCCAAAAATGTGGAACCTGACCGATCAAATCAGGGTTCTTTGTTCAAATTCCCAAACACAGTTTTACCCATCATCTTATCCAAAATTTGTGTCAAGCCTTAGAAGCAGTTTTGCATGAAGCAGTTTGGCTGATTCTCAGCATCAGCCAAAAATGCGTACATGACATACTGATCACTCCAAAGCCAGCACTGTTTTTTTCCCCATCAAGAGTTACGCCCAAGTTCATTAATCTATTAACTATATCTCTGACATCCTCTTCATTACAAATTCCTTCTAGGCTTTTCGTAATGTAATTGATAGAGCTGCCTGGATCTGAAAATTCCACTCTCTGTTCGGTAATCAACAGCACTAAATAGCCCTAGACAAGTCAATTTTCCCCTACTTAAGACTTTTTGTTATCTAATGGAGAAAAGGGATTGCCATTCCCCAATGCCCCAACATCAGGATTCAAAGACATAAGGCAAGAAATAGCTTGAGTACCTACCCTGTCCCTGGCATAACATTCAATAATGCTAAAGTAATTACCTTTGCAGCAAATGCAAAATGAGTGAGCCTGAGGTGGCAGCCTCAACCCCAAATAGGAGATCCAGCCCTGCCACATAATTTGGTTGTTATAAAATTAAAATAAGGGTATCAAAAATTAAAATATGAAGGAGAAAAAATGTCATGGCACCTTAAAGACCAACTGCTATATTTTAATGTGAGCTTTCATGGACAAGTCCACTTTCTCAGACATGAGGTCCATGAAACCTTACATTAAAATACAGCAGCTCATCTTTAAGGTGCCACCAAGTTGTTTGTCTTTATTTTTCTTCTTCTATTTTTACTTGATATGCTGGCATAGACAAATACAGCAACCTCTTATAAAATAGGATTAACTTGAGGGTGTGTGTGTGGATGATAGGAAGCACCTCCCCCCCCGAAAAAAAGTCTACCACACAGTACCCATTGCTGGGACTATTATTACTTGAAGGAAAGGCGCTTGTTCATGAACAAATGTATTCTCATCTTATCATCTGTGAAGCTTTTCAGGGGTCCAGCTGCACCTCCTGAGCCAGGTTACTTAATTTAGATTGCTCACAACTCTTTGAAAAATAGATAGGGAAGAAGATTGCTATATAGCATATCTGCCTAAAAGTGTACCAATGACCCCTGGGGTAATAACATGTTTATTTCCACTATCATTTGCCTTCTCAGATGTGATGTTTCGTTTCCAGCTAAATGTCCTTTGACCACTTTAAGCAACTAGGAATATTTATTTTATGCAAGGCCTTCCAGTTAAATATTATCTGTTCATCTATGTTGGTAGCAAACTTAAAAGAGAAGCAGCAGGAAAGTCCTCCCCCCAACACCTGATTATAACAAAATCATTTTTTGTTACATTGAAGGTAAAGGTTCCCCCACACACACACGTGTGTGCTAGTTGTGTCCGACTCTAGGGCCAGTGCTCATCTCCGTATTCAACCCGAAGAGCCAGTGTTGTGCAATTCCATGGCCACATGGCCAGCATGGCTGCAGGAAAACACTTTTACCTTCCCGCTTTTTACGGCGGTACCTATTTATCTACTTGCATTTACATCCTTTCGAACTGCTAGGTTGGCAGGAGCTGGGGTTATCAGCGGGAGCTCATTCTGCTGCATGGCACGCAGGATTCGAACCACTGAGCTGCAGTCGACCGTTTTCGAAACCTGCTACTAAATTTGGAGGTTTACAGATTACTTTGGAAATGTAACTTACTGTTTAACTTGCCACACTGCCCCCACAGCAATGATTTACTGTTAATGCTGCAAGACAGAGAGACAGATATGCTCTTCTTTGCTTAACATGTTGGTTTTCAACACATTAGGATTGATAATAAAATCACATAAATCTTTCCAATTTCATGGAAGAATAGTGTTTCAGGATGTTTCAGGATGTTGTAAGAATACAGTCTCTGTATTTAACTTACAGAATATTCAACTTGCAGAGCAAAATAATACAAATTTGTGTAGATATGCACACACACGCATACATACTCCTTCTGGATTTCATGCTGAGTACGTACTGTTTCCATTAGAGAAACACTCGCTGTGACATAAATGAGCCAAAAGAGCACAAAACAAGACAATGTTTTGACGCTCTACCATGGTTTCTGTTCATCTGAGTGGTTCATTCTGTTCAACCAAGACTTCCTTTGTGTTCTTAGTGCCTGATTCTGTTCAACAACCCTTTAGGAGGTACACTAAGTGGTTTAGGTATCTGGCTTTGGAGCCAGAGGTTGGGAGTTTAATTCCCCACTGGGCTTCCTGTGAGTAGAGGCAGCCTGGGTGGCCTTGGGCAAGCCCCCAGAAGAAGGGAATGACCAGCCACTTCTAAATATTCTCTACCCGGAAAACCATGGGGAAAGTGGCTTTAAGTCAGAATTCACTTTACAGCACATCAATCATCATCATCATCATCATCATCATCATCATCATCATCATCATCATCATCATCATCATCATCATCATCATCATCATTGCAAAAGCTATTTGTAGCTGTGCAGTCTCTGGTGCTTCTAACTTCCTGAGCTCTTTCTTCAGGGACTACCAGGTCCCACACAAGCTTGTGCCATTCTTCCAGGTTGCGGTTATGCCCATCCTTCCATCTTTCGCCTCTTTCTTGCTGGACTTAAAAAGGCAACCAAGAGCTTGTGAAGAAGCAAAGCACCTCCGCCTGTAAACACAGACTTGTCCCCTCTCTGGAATCCTTTCAAAGATCATTTAAAATGTGGCTCTTTCAGCAAGTGGCTTAGGGTAAGCTGTTGATCAGCCAAAAACTATCTACCCCCACAGTATTAATTTTTATTGTCATGTTGATGTGATTTTATCATGTCTTGATGTTGAGTCATGGCAACTGGACATCTTTTCTTGACAGACTGAAACGTTTCGCTGCCCATCCAAACAGCTTTGTCAGTCTGAGGAAAGCTAGTTGTGAGTCCTCCATTTTATAGTTCACTTTGACCTCATGTCACCCTGGTCTGAAATAGGCTCATACTGTAAGATGATTCTTCACAGACATGTCTTGATATTATTTTTTATTATTGTCCATTATATTTTGCTTTATGGGTTATTTGTTGACAGTTCTGATTAGTAACATGTTGTTTATTTTTGTTATTTTATTGTCCATGTTGAATGCTGTAAGCCGCCCTTGAGTGGTTAGTTTGCCATATGGGTGGGATATAGATAGATAGATAGATAGATAGATAGATAGATAGATAGATAGATAGATAGATAGACTTTAGTTGTACAATACCAGTGGTAAAGAAGGATAGGAGTTTATTTGACACCTGTTGAAATTAACCTAACCGTGTCTGG
Organism: Phrynocephalus forsythii; assembly: GCA_029282475.1. Lineage (NCBI taxonomy): Eukaryota > Metazoa > Chordata > Lepidosauria > Squamata > Agamidae > Phrynocephalus > Phrynocephalus forsythii. Next base: position 26,809,619 of record JAPFRF010000011.1, on the reverse strand, counting down.
TGTGACCGTGCTGTCGCCAGCTGACTACAGATGGGAACTAGTGGTTCATGCCAGTATGTTTCTCAGCTGAACACCTGTTTGGTACATCGTAGCCCCGCCTCCTCCAGCAGGCACCCGCTCAGAGGCAGCAGCTCAGTGGGTGCTGCCTCGGAGTGGGTGCTCACCTCCTCTGGTAGGTTTGGGAACTGCCAAACACCTCCTCCTCCTGAAAACGAACCAGCACAAACCGCCAGTTCAGTTCATGTCCATCTCTGCAACTGACTCTCCTATCTTGCACATCAAATCCGATCCCCATATATTTGTTCAGCTTTTTAGAAATTCACCTTGCTAAGCAATATTTTTTATAGATCAAGAAAGCCAGTCACTTGGCTCCTGGAAGTGTATTTGTATATGAGCAGTTCAAATTCAGTATGGAGTCTAGCAGCTTTTTTCTTGTCCTATTTTATGCCATAATATGTGGCCATAGACTGGACGGGTTTGGAGCCAGGGATGCTTATTTCACCTTACCAAATGAGCAGCCTCACCTGGGCACTAGAACCGAGGGTGCAAACATGTGGTTGACAGTGATGTGAAGAGGCAAGCTGATACTTGATGCCATTTAAACTACAATTGTAAGAGTGTCTTCATGAATGGGTTATGTGTCCCATTTAGCTTGAAGACCATGGCATGTGAACATTTCCTCTTGCCCTGCCTATAAAATTGCCCTTTAAAATAACAAACATTTTAACTTGCTATATATATGCATGCACACCCCAAACACAAATGAACATACAGTAAACACATTCCCAGTTAATTTTTTTCTCACTTCTTACTTGACTTCTGAAATGTAACTGTATTGCACTCTGTTTTTGAAAGGGAAAAAACTGTACCAAATGGTTATGTAACTTATAAGTTATTATTTCCAGGGTCTGGCAGGCTACATTAGAGTTTTCAAAGGAACAGGCAACCAACCTATGATCCTACCGACTGACCAACCAACCAGGAATTGTGCAATAGCCAAGGATAAGTTTAATATCCATCACGTGTATGTAAACAAATACAAGTTGTAGGGTGACAGGACTAGGGAATGAGAGATCCTGATCTGCCAGTAGATCTACAGCTTACAATCAACCATAAAGGAGTTTCCATATAAAGCCTGAAGGTTGGTAAAATTATATCTTGAGGGACATGAGAGACAAATAGAACACATTAAAATCAATATCCCAAGAACATCCATCTCAACTCTCTAAATTAATCTTAGACAAGAGTTGTCCTTTTGCTTAAAATGTGATTAATATCACCTCAAAACCACAGTGTTTTAGCACAAAAATATTAATTTCCACATATTCCTTTCCCTAATAGCCTTGCTTTGTGGTAACTCTATTTTCCATGTATCTCTAGACAATTTACAGATGAATTTCTTTCTGTTTTTAATCCACTCCATCTTTACAGCTGCAAGCAAAGAAACAGCAAAAATAAAACACTGGATTAAAAACAGAATATGCCAGAAATGCCTTTGGACCACACTATATAACCTCATTCATCAAAAGTTATCCACCAGAATGAAGTCTGAAGAGTCTGGCTTGAAGATCATGTTACATACATACTGTATTTAAGTCCCAATGGTGGCTCCGAGCAAGGAAAAGCGGTTTCAAACCTGGTGCTGCTCAGTGAATGAATACAGACAGGATCCCTCATCTTTCCTCCCTGACTTTTGTTACTGCTCCGAACCAACACGCTGAGCTGCTTTTTGTCCCTTGGTTCCCAAACATATTTATGAAGACGAACATGTGTCAAGATCCTACAGGCTTGGCAACAAGCAGCAGCACTGTCAACACTGACCCCAAATAGCTTGCCGACTGAAGGAGAATCCAAACTACAGCTGCCATCCTACCATGCAAGGGCCAACCCGTTTTCAGACCTTGTTTTGCGATGCTGCCAGAACCTACCCTTACAGGTAAGACAAAGGTGTTCTTGATCAGCAGAGGCAACCCAAGAACTGTGTGGGGCCTGAAGGACGGTCTGGGCCTGTTCAGGTTTATCATTTTATTGGGATAATCTTCAGAGACTCTGTCACCCATCCCAGCAGCCCCAGAGGTGCATTTTATTTCATTTAACTGGGGCCAGCAGTTGGCACATTGCTGTTTAAAAGGGACCAGTTGCATTACTTATTACTCTGCAGGCCACCAGGGCATCATCATGAGTTTTACTGCCATTCAGGAAGGCAATTCTTTTCTTATTCATGATTAATGTGTTGCTATTTCCATCGTACTGCTGCAAAGTGTAGGAAAACCTCTTTAAACACACCTTCATTTAACAGCAGACGTGACACATATGCAGAGAAAGGTGGGGTAAAAATATTTAAGATAAATAATGAATACATTCACAAGTTGAATAATAAATTAGGTAACTTTGATGCCCTTTAATGTCACTGTGTTAACTAGACAATGCCAAGATGATGCCCCAAATAATAATAATAATAATAATAATAATAATAATAATAATAATTAGTAGTAGTAGTAGTAGTAGTAGTAGTAGTAGTAGTAGTAGTAGTAGTGTTGTCATCATCAGTCATCATCATCATCATCATCATCATCATCATCATCATCATCATCATTATTTAACCACACAGCTATCTACGCTGGATTTTATATTACCAAGCGTTCGATTATTATTATTATTATTATTATTATTATTATTATTATTATTATTATTATTATTATTATTATTATTATTACCCACACAGCTATCTATGCTTGATTTTGTATTACTAATCACTAGTTGAATGCTTCCCAAGCATTTATGACTCAGTGATGGATTGGCAAATTTTTTATTATTATTATTATTATTATTATTATTATTATTATTATTATTATTATTATTATTATTATTATTATTATTATTATTCACAAAGCCTTATGTGCTATATAGCACTTACAGGACCTTGCATTCAACCAAGTATAAATAAATCATGTTGAATTCAGTGGGAGTTTGACTTACTACTCTTTGTATACATGACTGGATTTGATGACAGTCTTAAACGAAAAGCTCTGGAGGTTTACATACTAACTATCCCCAGAACACTCCTTTTGTTCTATTGACTAAGCAGAGAACCTGGCTTCCTTTGGAGCCCAGTTGAGGAGACAGAACAGGCCGAGATGGGGAGAAATGAGGAGAAGATGTGAAAATATCCTTCCATCTTCCCTGGGTGCCTGGTGGCCTTCATTCAACCTGGCCTCAACTTGCCAGGCAGCACCTTGTCCACCTGGGAAAGAGGTGATACAGCAGCACAAACAGAGCCACTCTTTTCCTCCACATTTTCTCTCTCCAGTGTTCAGGTCAATCATTGAAATTATAGCCATGGGTATTCACTAAGAAGTAATTAAGGAATTAAGGATGGGTAAAAAAGGAAAGAAAAGGAAGGAAGAAAGAAAGAAAGAAAGAAAGAAAGAAAGAAAAGAAAGAAAGAAAGAAAGAAAGATGCCATTCTAGCTTCATACTAGGAGTTAGATCTTGGTTCAAATCACCTGCCAGACAATACATACCACTACAGATGGGGGAACATCTTGCTGACCTTCAAAATCCTATTAGGGCTACCATTGAGTCGGAAGGGACTTCATGGCATATAGCAGCAGGAACAGGCCTTTGCTATTTTTAATCTCTCAGGTTTTTCAAATATTTCACATATTTTGAGCACTGTTGTCATTTTGGCAGTGGCTTCCACTGTTTTGACAGGCTGTTGTTTCTGTTCACTTACCCCTGAAAGGGACTAGAACTGAATGCCAGAGCACCTCTCTCTCTCTCTCTCTCTCTCTCTGAATGAAAAAGGGCCCCCTGGTCCAATCTGTGGCATCTCCAGCTAAAAGGATCAGGTAGCAGGTGGGGGCATAAAAGGCATTTATCTCCTTCACTCCCAGGAGAGGCTATGTTGGGGCGTTTATACACGGCCCCTAAACTCCGCCGCAAATGGCTGCAATCTCCAGAGCTTAAAAATGTTTCCCCACCAGCTCCGGAGTTTGCAGACCAGCACCTAAGCGCGACCCAGCGCACTTTTCTTGTACCTGCTCTTGGGAGGTGAAAAATATTTGATGCGGATGTGCTGGGCTCACCTCGCTTCTTTTTCTTTTTGTTTAAGAGGAACCAGGAAGTGACTGGGGCTCCCCCCCCCCCGCAGCTTCCACCAGCACCGGGAGGTAAGGCTTTATTCTTTTGTCCCTTTTTTTCCTCCCTCCCCTCACGCAGCCAGCAGCCTACGGAGGGGTGGAGGAGGTAACGACAAACCCCTAAGATCTCTGGTCTGAATTTAAGGGGCCAGCGGATCTTAGGGGTCGTGTAAAAGCGCCCTCAGTCACAGGAAGAGAGTACTGGAGGGACCAACAAAGGAAAAAGGAGATTAAGTCTTCAGATGTGTTTATTTTTGGTTATCATATACCCTTCGCCACAACAAACCATACTTAAAACCCAACATGTACAAGTTGTATTTCTCTCACACTCTCCATCTCCTGGTGTACTGTTGCACCCAGGTGTGAGTTATTTTGAGTAGTAACAATACTACTCAAATACTACGGCTCTTAGTAACTCACACCACTCCTTTTACACTCCAAATTTCCTCCCCCCTTCTTCTTTTCCAATCTTGAAAGAAGTTCAGTTAAAAATAACTTATTTGTTGACACCTTAAAGATCTTTCTAAACCCCTGGAGAAGATACTATTCCTACTACAGTCGCTCCTGGAGATGGACAGATTTATTTATTTAAATACTTATATCCCGCTCCATCTTCCCAACGGGAACTCTGGGCGGCTAACAACACAAAAAGCTAAAAGCAAAAAGGCTAAAAAGCTGAAAATAACCAGGGGCAAGGGCGGCGGAGGACAAGATGGCGGCAAACGATGAGGCAAAAACAAAAACAAAACAAAAAAAAAAAAAAACACTAACTAATAAGGTCACCATATGCTTCCTTGAAGAGGAAGGTCTTCAAAGCCCTCTTAAAGGCGGGCAAACCCCAGAAGGGAGAAGAGCGAGGCCCCACCACAGATCTCTGGTCTGAATTTAAGGCGCCTGTGATGATCTCGTGGGTCTGGATCCGGATGCCCTCAGGGAGATGCATCCGCCAGGTATCCAAGCGTGGAGGGCCTCAGTCACAGGAAGAGGCGGACCAGGACTGGAGTGACCACGAGCACCCACCACCAGCCTGGCCGCCGCATTCTGCACCCGCTGTAAAAGGGTCAAGGGAAAAAGGGCATTGCATTAAGTCTTCTCGAGATCACCAGGGTTATCATACGGCTGTCCTCAGGAGGACTCACAACAAGGTACTGGCGGATCTTAAAATCCCGGAGATGGAAAAGCGGCCCTGCCATCACCCGGGCTTCCAGGGAGAGGGTATCCAGGACCTCTCTCAGATTCCTGGCCCATCTGTAGGCTGGAGGGGTACCCCCAGTCTAGGGAGGGGGCCATAGTACCGAGGCGAAGGCGCCCTAAGAACAGAACCTCCGTCTTCTCCGGATTAAGCTTGAGCCGGTTATCTCTGGTCCATTCCAGAACGGCCTCCAGGCACAGATCAAGCGAACGCCTCCTCTGCTCAAGATACGTGTCATCAGCGTACTGATGACAGTAATCTCCTGATGACCTCCCCAGCGGCCTCATATAAACATTGAACAGCACTCGACCCCTGGGGCACCCCACAAGGGAGAGCCCAAGGAGCCGACAAGACATCCCCCAGCTGTACCCTCTGGGTCCGGCCGCCAAATTTCAGGCCAAGGCCTCCCCGCCTCAGCGAGCCAGGCCAGAAGGTTCTTCTTATCAAAGGCTGCTGAGAGATCAAGGAGGACGAGCAGGAGGAACACCCCTGTTCCCTGAGGAGGTCAAAACCAGGGCGGTTCGGTTCCGCGAAGAGGCCTGAATCCAGACTGGAAGGGATCCAGGATATGGTTTAACCAGGTATGACTAAAGCAGCCATCTTGCCCAGGAAGGGAACAATGGCGAGAAGACGGAAGTTGGAGAGATTCCCAAGCCAGGTTTCTTAAGAATGGGTTTTCCTGGGATGGAAACAACGAAAGATTGTTCATGATTGTTCAGTGGGCATCTAGAACAGGGGTCCTCAAACTTTTTAAACAGGGGGATGGTTCACTGTCCCTCAGACACTGTTGGGGGCCAGACTATAGTTTGAAAAAATATGTCATATGCTCCCACCGGATATTTATTATTTTAATTTTGAATATTTTTACCTTACCTTGGAAAAGGACCCAAAGTGGCTTACAATAATGAGGGACAATATACAGCCCAGATCATTTAAGACATATTCAAGTTAAGAACAGCGATTCAATTCAATGTGATGGCAATTCAAGAAAAAAAAATCTTCACAAACCTGTTGATATATTAAGCATTGCTAATGAGTCTGTTGAAGAGGGAGAGATAATTAGTTGTAGAAATGGTGGAAAGGAAGATTTGGTCAGGGATCATAGATATGTTAAGTATTGTTAATGGCTCTGTGACCAGGGTCTGTAGAAATGTTAAGTGTGGTTTTAAGGTAAATTCCTCAACACTGTTATAAAACAAAACAAAAACAAGCATTTTATCAAGTAATAAAATAAAACACCTTTTGTTGGTTTTAGAAATGAAACACTTTATCTTTCCTTATCAGAGCACACCTATACCATCCTATGGAATCAGGACAACAGCCTGGAAATTGCAATCTATATTTAGAGAGAATATGGTAAGCTCTGGCTTCTTTTACCCACAAACCTCTTTTATTTAAATTTAAATTTAAATTTAAAAATAAAGGATTGGCTGGTGGCTATGTGCCTGAGCCACCAGTCAATCCTCTCTCTTTAAATTTAAATAAAAGAGATGTATGGGTAAAAGAAGCCAGATCTTACTGTAATGATTTTTGCATATGATCTTTCCCAATCACCATAAAATCATCGTCCATGCTGATATAGCTGACAGCCCATCTCTTCCCAGATAAACCACTATATCTTACTGGTACATCATCCATTCTGAGGTCCCACCTCTCTGCATACTGATTACAGTTTCTAACCTGTTGCCCTAATTCTTGAACTATCCATAAAATTGAGTGTCTCTAGAATCCAGGGGAGCAGATCCATGCAGTATAATAAATCATCTTATATTATTTTGTTATAATCTTTTTTTAAAAAGTGAAATAAAACAAAATGCCATTTTCTGTTTGACACCTACCTCTACTGCTAGTTCTTTTTTCCTCCACCTGTTTCATGCCTTTTCACTTATGCTGCTTGAAATATGATTATTCCAGCATCTATTTCATCATCGATGTATCAGAGAGTACCTCCAGTAGTTTAAAGTAGTATCAGGTGCCAGATTACAAATGGCTGGCACCTACCTTTATAGGTGAGAAGGTATACAGTATTCTTTTTCTAAGGAAACCGCTTCTGACTGCTGATAAGGAGTCTTTAATTGGAAGTTACTGTACTTTACTTCCTTTGGGTGCGCTTTCAGATCAGTTATATTTGAATATGAGAATTTATTTAACTGTGTTCAGATACAGCTGCACAGATTTGTGCAGCTGTATCTCAGTGTGTGTGTGTGTGTGTGGGAGCTCTAATGTGTGTGTGTGAGGGGAATCCTGGGAGCGTGTAGTTAAAAATGTGTACAGACTTGCACAGATCTCATTTTAATTTTAATTACAGGATATTTCCATTTAGAAGACTATATTTTTGTCTAAAATTGTGAGACTAAAAACTGAGGATCGTCTTATACACGGAAGTAAGTTGAGGAGAGAAATGTGTGGTTGCAGAAATGTAATTTTGGGTTGGAAAAGTGGGAGTCATCTTATACATGGGGGTGTCTTATGGGGAAAATATGGTATATAATGATATTACACTTTTTGTGTTTATTTCTATCTTTTTGTTGTTGTGAGCTGCTTTGAGTCCCAGTTTTTGGAGGTGGGGTGGGGAAAAGGATATGCATTTAAAAAGAATATAAAGATCAAAAGGACCATGGACATAAGAAAAGGTAAAGCTTACTTTATTCCTTACAGTCCTTTGTCCCCGGAATTTATTTCTCAGGGCGTTTATACACGACCCCTAAGCTCCGCCGCAAATGGCTGCAAGGTCTGGACCTTAAAAATGTTTACCCACCAGCTCCGGACTTTGCAGACAATTAAGTGCGACCCCACCCACTTTAGCAAGACCAAACAGCAGTTTTCTTGTACCTGCTTTTTGGAGGTGACAAATATTTGATCCGGTGTAAGGATAGTGAGTGCGGGGCTCTCCTGGCTTCCGTTTGTTCTTTTTTTGCGCCCTGCCCCTTTAAAAGATCTGAATGCTGCCGGGAACAAAACGGAGGTAAGAAGGCAGTCTTTTCTTTCTTTTTTCTCCTTCCCTCAGGCAGCCAGCAACCAGGAAGTGCCGAGGGGGTTGGGGACAGAGGAAGAGCTAGGAACCCCTAAGATCTCTGGTCCCAATTTAAGTGGCCAGCGGATCTTAGGGGTCGTGTAAAAAGGCCCTCAGTCAGACTTAAGGATATCAGAGATGGCTGGAGAAAAAAGGCAGGGATTTGCTAAGAGGCAGGGATTTGCTAAGCAACCGCCGAAGCATGACCACGGGATGACATAAGGCAATGCAAAACAAAAAGTGGCTGCCCAAGGAAGTGTTGGTAGCCTGTGATAAAAAGGATGCTTAGCCCTGCCATTCTGCATGCTTGGAATTTTACTGGTGACATGGAATGGCCAAATTCTAGGGTCATGTTCAGCAAGAGCTCCGTGTTCTGCACCAACAAGAGGTTTGGGATAATCCTTTGGCCCTCCAGATGTTCTGACCTACAACTCTCACCATCCACACTGAGCAGAGCCATTATCAGGGGGTTGAGAGTCCAAAATAATCTGGAGAATCAAAGTTTCCCCATCTTTGGTCTACAAGGCTGCACTCACAAAATGCCAAGAGACCCAGAAAAGAACCACATTGCTCACACCATAGTCAGTTGATACGCGGGTGAGGATGTGCATCATGTCCAGCCTTTGGCTAATGGTGGCTGCGATTTATCCTGCAGGGAAAGTAAGAGAAGATCAGGCAGGTCGTTGGTATGTTCTGTTGGGTCATTTCCCAGGCTCAGTGACGTTAGTAGGGTTTCAAAGGTACATGAGACGTTCAAGGAGCCATTCCACCTCTGCCGCCATCTCCCCACGAGTGGGTTTTCCGTGGCTCAGTGCGGATCTGAATCCAGGTCTCCCAGGGCCTCCTCCGAGGCTTTATCCACGAAACCACACCGGTTCCAAAGGTTGGCCATCGTCCATGCTACAGAACCAGCCTCGGAACAGATCTGCAGAATAAAGAAGGCAACCCTTGGAAGAAGGCTGGCTGTGCAGAGCCTCTGCTTTCTGAGCGGCCAGGAGACATCTGCTTCTCATAAAGCGAATGATTAACGCTTGCTGTTAAATGTGTGAAGTGTAAAGAAAGGAATGCGGGCCGCACTCCCCTTGACGGGCTTCCCAACCAATAAACTTCCTCTCGAGCAATCTAGGCTGGGAAGGTTGCCATGATCTCCTATTGTGGGAGGTGTGGCCGTCCTTGGGTTCCATGGGCGGTGTGCACCATCTCTCTTTTTTTAACATTTGTTTTTGACTCTTGGATAACTGCCCCCTTTTATGGTGGGGGGGACAAGTAGGTGTGGGGGGGAACAATCTTACCTTTATTTACAGAATCAGGTCAATTTGCCATCAGTGGTTTAGATATCTGGGAGGGGAGCCAGAGTTTTGAAGTTCAATTACTCACTGCGCCTCCAGGGAGAAGAACCTGGCTTCAGGAAAGCGAAAAGGTCCCAGGGTGCCCTGGGAGGAAGGGAATGGCAAACCACCATGGCAAACCATGTACCGTGTATAAAATAAATTGGACACTGCCCAGAAAGTGCTTTAAGTACTACAGGGTAGTATATAAGCAGCACACTTTGCTTTGCTTTTTATTCCCATAGGGCACCCCAAGGCAGCCCATATCAGGCAATTTAAGAAATGTTAGAATACTGTATAAATATAACAATTTAAAAATCAATTAAACATACATTAAGATTAAAGCAAGCAAGTAAAAACTGTTAAAAACCGATAAATTAAAAACCAGCATTCCTGAGACCATTTACTCCTTAAAGGCCTGCCTGAAGAGGAAGGTTTTTTATTTATTTTAGTACTATTTATTTTTTTATATTTGTATACCGCACCAATTTCCCAAAGGGGAACTCTGGGCAGTTTACATAAAAACACAGAGACAGAAGTAAAATACCCAACAATGATTTTAAAAATGAAATAATACTAATAATAACTATAATTGGCAAGAGGCATAAAACAACCATAATTACACACACACACACACACACACACACACACTCACCAGTGGTACGAGCTGCCAAAGGCATCCCTAAACAGCCAGGTTTTAACAACTTTTTTAAAGGAAGGAGCTTGGCGTATTTCGCTCGGAAGTTTATTCCAAAGAGCCGGGCCGGCCACTGAGAAGGCACGTTTACGCGTTGCTACCCTGCGGGCCTCCCTGGGTGTGGCCACCCGGAGTGAGAGAGCCATGGAGGATCGGGTGAGTCGGGCCAGCTCTGATCGTAGGGAGATACACTCTGCCAGATAGTCAGGACCCAGGCCATGGAGGGTTTTGACAATGGAAGAACAGGACAAGGTGGTGGTTGGGGAACCAACCCAGCTTCTTAAAGCACACATATCATAAACTGCCTACCTTGTAGATCTGGTTTTGTTTGAATTTTGCAACAAAATGTGACTCTGGGGAGTATGATGTCATCTGCTGATACAAGAGATTTAATGTGGCTTCTGTGTGTTATCATAATAAGGAGAGGTTTTTAAGAATACCCTACCTACGCCTTTCACCACAATGCATCACATCTAACGAAATCAGGATTCTGCTATGAATAGAGATATTGCGGATATATAATGGTCATAATACCAGAGCTTGCAAATACTCTGCTGGGGAATTCTGGGTATTATAGTAAACATATCTACAGTATACTGTATAGCTTTTTAAAGCTTTGCAATTTGCACTGCCAATAGAAAAGGAGCTTCCTTCCTAGAGGAACTGTAAGGGAAAAATGTAGTACTGGCTCCCTCTGATGGTCACCATGTAGATTACAATTCTGATAGACTGCACTGCACATTATTTATTTATTTTATTTATTTTAGAGTATTTTTACCCCGCCTTTCTCCTTGGAGTACAGTATAGTACAGTACAGCACAGTACAGTATTTGTATTCGAGCCAAATATTGTACTAACAAATAATTATTAGTATTTCGTGCAGCCAATGCACAACATTCGCCTGTTTGCTGCACCCAATCTCAAATAACCTTCAGCAAGAGTGAGCTTCAGTTGCACAGTTATTGCATTTTTAATGACAATAAATTAGAAATAGAATGGGGTTTGGGGTTTGCTCCATTCAGGACTTGGAGGTCTTCAAAGCAGGCCTTTCTCTCATTTTTACTCTTGCATCTGGCATGCTGGATGCAGACATAAGAAAAAGCCTTTTCAGTGGTTGCTCCCAGGCTGTGAAACTCCCTTTTTCAAGGAGACTTTGACCCTTACTTCACATCCTACCTCATTCCACGATTAAGTTCGTACTGTGACAGCGTTGTTCATAGTCACGTGGTTTTGTCCCTGTTCAGTCCCTGTTTCCGTTTACCCACGGGCGTGATTACTTGTCTTGTGATAATTGTTACCTCACGTCCTTCATGCCCTTGTTCCATGACAATTTCTCAATTTCCCTGCCTTCGTTAAGCCTTTTATTTTTATTATTTTGCTTCAATTTTCTGATATTTCGAATATCCCTGGTGTGGCGGTTTTCATGCGTTAAACAATCTAATTTTACGATTCAGTTGATCGTATATATCTGCACTGTATGGCTAAGGGCACCTTTTTGTAAACCTCGAGTCCAACAGTAACCTTCGCATGAAAGTGAAGCTCCTCCCGGATTCCCAAAGGAGCGCCCAGATGAGGAGGGCCAGCCCTTGCTTCCCCAGTGCCGCCAAAGAAACTTGTGCCGGGGATCCCCTCGGCAGATCTCGCCGGCTCCAACCTGGGCAGTCTGCCGATGCAGGCTCTTCTGGCCACCTATTTCACCACGCTCTACCCACAGACCGCGGTGATCGCCTGCCCTGCCTCGGGTCAGCTGCCTTTACACCACCGATAAACGGGACCTTATCTCGGAAAAGGAACCGAGACAAAAGAATTCCCTAGCCCAGGGGTGGGTACAGCTTGTCACGCTCTGTTCCCAGTTCAGGGGCGTGGTCGATACAAGTTTGTGCTGTCACGCTGTGGACGTGAGGTAAGATTTTTTTTTTTGTACCAGTCCCAAGCAGGACAGCAAGGAGGGACGAAAGGGACGTGAAGTAACCGCTTAAGTTGGTGCCATACTTAATGTCCTTCTGCAGACAGGCGAAGACCATAGACTTCGTTAGCAAGCTTTTAATTATCAAATTGTATCTCAGGAAAGAATTAGTTTTTAAATTGTTCTCGGTCAGTAGAACACAGAATAAGACTCGGAAGGGGTCATTCTGGAATGCAGAATACATAATAATGGGCTGAAGCTACTACAAGCCAGATTTAAGCTGTATATCACAAAAAACTTCTTAACTGTTAGATATGAGATTGGCACTATTGTTCAGTAGTTTGGTGGATCAGGCCCACCGATGTTGCATGAGCAGCTCAGATTCTTTGCTCCACTGACGTGTGTGTGTGTGTGTGTCTCCCAACAGAAACAGTGCCACAGCCTTCTCTGCCTCACCTCCTGTTCTGAGTGGGTGCTCACTGGACAAGGGGTGCCTGAGTGGGCAATGCCTGTGGGTGTGATCTTCCAAACCACACCAAATGGCCGTACTGTGTGTGTGTGTGTGTGTGTGTGTGTGTGTGTGTGTGTGTGTGTGTGTGTAACAATGGAACCAGTAAGTGAGTGAATGAGTGTTGCTGAGGCATTGTGAAAATGGGTGTGCCAGATCTGTTTGATCTGGATTCCTACACTGAGTGGTTTGATTTGGTGAGTACAGGCCCCTTCCCACTCTATTTTTCTATTATTCTATCCTAGAGTTGGCCTGCTCATGAATTAATGCTATTTATTTATTTATTTATTTATTTATTTATTTATTTATTTAAACCATGTTAGATCTGCTTTGATCTGGATTCCTACACTGAGCAAGGGTTTGGATTTGGTGCCCTTACAGGCCCCTTCCCACTCTATTTTTCTATTATTCTATCCTAGAGTTGGCCTGCTCATGAATTAATGCTATTTATTTATTTATTTATTTATTTATTTATTTATTTATTTATTTATTTAAACCATGTTTAATTTTATTTAGGACTTTTTGATGATAACAATCAATCTTAGAACTGCAGAGCTGGAAGGGACCCTATAGACTAGTGTTGGCGAGTTTATGGTATGAGTGCCAAAGGTGGCACGTGGAGCCCTTTCTGTGGGCACACGACATCGCCCCTTCCCAGCCACGGCACTTCCCCCTCCGCTCGGAGCAGGCCACTGGGTTCCATGCAAAGAGCCGGGCAAAGGGGAGGCAGCGGCTTGTGGGCTCATTTGTGGTCCCAGTTTACTCTCCAGCCACATCACTCTGGGCATCCCAAAAGTTTACTCTGCCCATGGGGTGCTACCCTTTGGGAAAGCCAGGATTGAAGAGCAAGTTTTTAATTTCCCGCAGCCACAGTGAGAGTGCTGTGGCCATGGGAAATTCAATAACCTGCTCTTTGCTCTTTGCTTTCCTGAAGGGTAGCACCCAAAGCATTTGTAACCCAGGGTACCACTGTATTCAGGTTAACTTTACGTATTGGCACTTTGTGAAAAATAAATGGGTTTTGAATTGCAGTTTGGGCACTATAGATCATGGAGTCCAGCCCCTGACAAGGAAGCACAGGCGAGGGGTGATGGTGGATCGAACTCCCAGCCTCTGGCTCTGCAGCCAGAGGCTTCAAACCACTGAGCTACCCAACAGTTCAAGCAATGTTTAATGGTGTAACTCTGTATTTTTAATTGTTTTCTTGGTTTGGAGATGAAACAATAAGGAAAAAACAACTACTTTGTAGTATCACTGTGTTTCAGTCAGCCTGCTGTTAGGGAAAGAACAGTCGGAGTATTAAACTTGAATGCCCACTTGGCACAGGTTTGGTTTAACTCAGAGGCATCTCCCCTCTTGGTCAGCGTTATTTATCAGGGCCAAATCCTGGCATGAACCTTCTTTCTGGGAGACACAAAGCCACCTTATACTGATTTCAGCCCAGCGTTGTCTACTCTCACTGACAGTAGCTTTCCTACCAACATAGTCCTAGCTGTCCAGGCAGCCAAGTCAGGGGAAACCCTGCTGCTTGGCACCCCACCACTCATGGGACCCTCATGGCCAATGCCTCTCCTCTCCAGAGAAGTGTTATCCAAACTGAGTGCCTGTGCTACTCCCTACCAAGTCTGCCAGGCTTTTGGTTTTTAAATGGAAGAAGAGCAATGTTCCTTGTGGAAACTAGGGCTGCCTTAATTGAAAAAGCACATTTTCTCCAAAAAACATATGGAATCTAAAACTTGAAATGTGAAACAAACTCTGCATCTGAAAAATACACAACAGGACAGGTTCCACAAATATCCCTTGAAAGATTACTTTTTGTAAATTTTGAGTGAGTTTTTCTAACTAGCCTTTCTTTCTTTCTTTCTTTCTTTCTTTCTTTCTTTCTTTCTTTCTTTCTTTCTTTCTTTCTTTCTTTCTTTCTTTCTTTAGCAATTTGGGAGAGAGAGAGAGCCAGAATATCAGAGCAAACTGTCAAAATAGCTAGCATAACAATTCACCTTCCCAGCAACCTAAATAGAACAAACACATTTCTATAAAACAAATAGGATCCGCAACCATCTTATGCAGTGTAGAATCCGTCCTGGTCAGGGTTCCAGAAACCCAGCCTTCCCCGTTTCCAGGATAGTTTGTTCCAGTTCAGTTCCTTCTCCCACCCAGTCTTCTTTCTCTCTCTCTTGGAGTCCGAGTTCTTTGACTACTAGTCATGTTCATTTCTTATGGGCTTCTTGACTACCATTCCTATATTCTGGCTTTCTAAATCAGGGCAGCCTGATTTGCATATTATGCAACTATGCATAATATACAGTTTAATCATATCCAATTGCTATCTGGAAAGCTCAGTGGTTTAGGTCTCTGGCTGCAGACCCAGAGGCTAGGAGTTCAATTCCTCACTGTGCCTCCTGGAAAAAGTGCCAGACTATGTGGTCCTGGGCAAGTGGCACATTCCCCAGATGAAAGGAATGGGAAACCAAACCCTGCAAAAGGTTGCTATAATTTTTTTTGTTTGTTTACAATATTTTTATCTCATCTATCTCCTTAGAAAGGTCTCAAGGCAGCCATATCAAGAATGGACTTGAAGGCACATGGTTATTATTATACTTGTACTGTTGTTGTTGTTGTTGTTGTTGTTGTTGTTGTTGTTGTTGTTGATGATGATGATGATGATGATGATGATGATGGTGGTGGTGGTGGTGGTGGTGGTGGTGGTGATGATGATGATGATGATGATGATGATGATGATGATATTGTTGTTCAGTCATGTCCAACTGTTCGTGACCCCATAGACCAGAGCTCGCCAGGCCTTCCTATCTTCCACTGCCTCCCAGAGTTTGGTCAAATCCATATTGGTTGCATTGATGACACCTTCCAACCATCTCATTCTCTGCCGTCCTCTTTTCCTTTTCCCTTCAATCTTTCCCAACATCAGGGACTTTTCCAAGGACTCCTCTCTTGTACTGTACTGGTTTTCAAAAACCTTACTGTCTTTTATACACAGGTCTATGGGAGCATAATACTTACAGAATTAACATTTGGAACAGAGAGATCTGAATTTAAATCCCAACATTCAGTCCAAACTCAGCCTCTTGTGGAAGCATTCCTGGATCTGCCAGCAACTTCCTGTGATCCCCCCCCCCAAAAAAAAGGTGGAAAAGGCAAAGACCTGAGCTATACCATATCTGAGCTTCTCTCAGGACAGATTCACAGCCACAAAGTTAAGCCAGGGTCAAGACAGTCCTATGTCATTCCTAGAACTCCTAGACTGAGAGAGGTTTGACTCGTGGGCAGCCTCAGTTGGCTTCGCATCATTCAGCTCAGGTGGTCCTGAGTCATCTTGGCCTGCTAGGATGCTCCTATTACAGCCTCAAAGCTCACTTGATGGTCTTGTGCCAGTCAGTACCTCTCAGCCCAGCCCATTTTCCACTTTTCTCTCCCAAATAAATTGCAGAGTGGGAGCCCTGTAATAATAATGGCAACTTTTGAACTGGAAGGGACAGTTCCTGTCAAGGAGGCACTGTTGGGGAACTGAACCCTCAACCTCTTGTTCTGAAGCCAGAGACCTAAACCACTCCGCTATCCAATAGTCCATAAGGCATCTGTGTACCTTGCTTGCCCCTATATATAAAGAAATACTGTGAGTTTGGCACATGAAAGGGTCTCTTGATATATTCTCATGAGGTGCCTCTTGAATCTTTGAATTAATTTTAACTATTGATTTTAACTATTGATTTTAACTATTGAGAAACATTCCTCAGGGATCTATGAGAATAGTACTGTATCAAGAAACATGTGGCACATTGTCTTCTGATTTTTAGGGGGGAAATGTAGGTGTAAGTAAAGGCAAACTGCAAAAACTGGAAAATAATGTGTGGTTAATTTCAGAGACATGGACAGAACTTTTTATTTTAAGTAGAAAATAGCCCGTGTTATTTTTAAATCTACCTTGCAGCTCCTTCTTTTGCTTCTCAGCGTAAATCCTTCCTAATTCCACACTGATTCCTGTTTTGTTTCACTTCTGTGAGCTATACTGTAGTAGGGAATTACATTCACAGAAGAGTCTATTATCCAGAATCCTTCCGCCAGAATAATCACTGACCATGAGATGGCTGTGGGATTTTGGCAGCGACATGACTGGCAGAAAGCAGCAATTACTTGAAATGAGTTTTAGGGAAAACAAAAGAGGAAAGTGCCAAAACAGGCCTGCATTAGGACACAAAGAAGAGAAAAATCATGACTACAGAAGAACTGCACAAATGCCCCAATCACAAGGAAGAAACTGAAATGGTCAGGGGTTTTGTATACCTTGGTTCCATCATCAGTCCAAAAGGAGATGGCTCATTGAGGGCAACCACATAGGAGCTAGGGAGGATAATCAAGTCTAAACTGAACAACAGTAGTAGAAACACAACCAACCGCACGTTGCTGCCTCTAAAGTATTGGTGATGGAGAGGGAACATTCATGATTCACTCGCTAGGTGGTAGTATAGCTACAGCATAGCTTTTCAGCCCTGAATTCTTTTGAACATTGTGGAATGAACAGATTTTCTCTCACAGCCTGTCCAAACATCAGCAGATGAAAATAGTAGAAATGGTCATTCTTGAATACATTGAGCAAGCCCCAGTACATTGAGCAATACACTGAGTAAGCTGACTATATTGAGCAAGGCTCTTGATCCATTCTAGTCGGGGTTCAGGCTGCACCACGGCAGGGAATCAGTATTGGTCGCCCTACATGAAGCCCTCTTGAGGGTGGCTGAGAGAGGTGAATCGGCCTTGTTGGCCCTCCTGGATCTCACAGTGGCCTTTGATATCATCGACCACAGTATCCTCCTTGGCAGGTTCTCTGAATTGGGGATCGGAGGCACTGCTTTGCAGTGGTTTGTTTCATTTTATTTTACAATATTTTTACCCCACCTTTCTCCTTGGAAAAGGACCCAAGGTAGCTTGCAGTAATGAGGAATAATATACAGTCCAGTACAATTAAGACATGTTCAAGTATTGAGAAGAAGGGAATTGAGGGACATATTACAGCATTAAAGGACAACATTACAATTAAAGCTACAAGAAAATGTGCACAGTTAAAAAAGAGAGTAAAAATCCATGTAAAAGTTATGAGTGATAGAAACTAACATTGGAAACATAGTGTCAATGTAAACACATAAGTTTATAAGTAGTTATAAACACAAAGTTTATGTGATCATGTAAGGTAGATTCATATAAAAGTCACATAATAGGTAGTCCATCATTCAGGGAAAGCTTGCCTGAAGAGAATGTCATCTGGTATGCACTACAATATCATGGAGTCCCAGAGGGACTTGTCAGTTGGGTCAAACTTCTCTTTGAGTTGCCGAAGAGTCGTGTAGAGGCCACTGCTGGTACATTGAAAGATTTTCATATCACAGTTGGTGTTCATCAAGGATCGGCACTTTTCCCACTTCTTTTCATTCTGGTTATGGATGCAGTCACTTGAGATCTGCAGAATCCAGTGCCCTGGACACTCCTTTATGCTGATGATATCATGATTGCACCAGAGAATAAGGCAGATCTTGAGCACCAAGCCCAAGTATGGAGTGACTGTCTGACAAGGTTTGGCCTGCGTCTAAATGTGAAGAAGACGGAATACAGTATCTGACGACCGACCCAAATGAATATGGTATGATCCAAATTGATGGTATTGACCTACCAAGAACGGATAAGTTCAAATACCTTGGTTCCACAATCACAGCTGACGGGAGCCTGAGTCACGAGGTAACATCAAGGATCAACAGTGCCTGGCTGCAATGGCATACAACATCAAGCATCATGTGTGACAGAAAGATCAGCAACTGTTTACAATCAAAGATCTATTGCACCATTGTTCGACCTGTTGTGCTCTATGGTGCAGAGTGCTGGCCAGCAATTAAACAAACTGAACATTGCCTTGGTGTCATGGAAATGAAGATGCTGCGATGGATCTCTGGCCTCATAATAAAGGATCATGTGCACAGTGATGACATCAGAGCAAAATACTGTATGGCATTGCACCTATCACTGACAAGATCCCCCACCGTGTTGGTTTAGTCATGTCCTGTGTGCTGATGAGAAAACTCTAGCCAAAAAGGTCTCACCCTGCAGATCAGCAGATCCTGACCAGAAGCATAGCTAGGGCTTCCAGAGCCCGGGGCAACAGTCAGTTTTTGCACCCCCGTCATTGCAAAATATAATCTGAACAGCAGGTGGGGGGCAGTGGTGGTGGGGGTCGGTAGGCAATTTGGTGCCCCGTAATTGCTGCACCCGGGGCGCTCCACGCCCCTTGCCCTCCCCACGCTACGCCCCTATCCTGACTGAGGGGTCGTCCAAAACAGCACTGGATAAACACCCTTGAGAATGACATGAAGTTGTCCCAGGTTCACCTGGACCTAGCCCATGGCCACGCCAAATACAGAGCCAAAATAATAACAGCGGACCCCACCACCAAGAAACACTAAGAAAAAGAAGATAAGAAGATAAAGAAAAATAAAATGAACCCCTAACATGCACTCCCATTTGAAAACGTTCCTAGCTGGTGCAAGGGAAGCCTCCCTTCCTCTCTCCTCCCTCTGCTTTGGAGGCTGCCTGAGACAGAACATTCCAGACAATCACCCACAATCCAGGAGAGAGAGAGAGAGAGAGAGAGAGAGAGCACACCACCATTGACTCATTTATGATTATGTGGCCTGCTCCAGTTAGTTGTACTGCAAGACATTGCTTGTTGATCAAGGCAAAATTTAGAAGAAATGTCTGCTTGTCCTGCAAAACGCTCTTAAACCAAGTTACTCTTAAACCAAAGTATTACTATAAATAAATAAATAAATAAATAAATAAATAAATAAATAAATAAATAAATAAATAAATAAATAAATGTGGTCCAAAATTTAGCGACAAGAGAGAAGGCACAAAGGTATATATGAATAGGGTATACATGAAGAGATTCCAGTGTCCAACAGCTGTAACCTCTTTACAAAGAAAAGGGAAAAAAAGCAAAGTGTTCTGCTGATACCACTTCAAGTAGTCCCTGGGTGGTTTACAGTGTAATTATGCAGGCTAAACATTAAGCTATCTACACAGATGTAGATAGCTTAATTATTTGCATAAAATATGAAGAAGACAGGTGTTTAATTGCATACAGTTTTAAAATGCCAGTTACTTGACACTTTATCCCAATAAAGTGGACAGTTTATGAAGAGTTGGAAAGGAGAACCATTCTTGTCCCATTTTCCTTATAGGTTGTTTTTGCCTGTTTTAGCCAGCAGTTTTTACTTTTATTTTGTCTGTATTTAAGTGTCTAAATTAAAGATGTAAAGCTAAGCCCACAGAATCCTGGTGAGGAATCATCTCTTGATAGTGGGGATTTATTATTCTTTATTTTATTTTATTTTATTTTAGTTCTGCTGGTAGAGATGTAAAGTTTCCAGAAACTTTGGAACAAAACTGTGGGGAGAGGGAACCTCCCCCACCCCATAATTTTTCCATTTTTCTCCAAAGGTTTTTTTATGGTTTCAAAATATCTGAAATGTTTACATCTCTAGGAGTCCTTTTTTTTTTTTGCTGCCGTCACTTTGCCCTCTGGGATCCCCCAATCTGATACAAATGGTGGTGGCAGGGTGGTAGTGGTGGTTAAGGATCCCTGAAATGGTTTATAGAATGAGCCATGAACGAGCCACATTTGTTTCATTTTCTTCTTCTTCTACTTCTACTTTGTGGTTCAGTTTATACCTATCTGTAATGATGGTAGTGAGTTCACAACTGAAGTGAAAACTGTCTCAAGCGTGTTTCTGGTTTTCATGAGAAACTTGTAGTCATCTGGTTGATGACAGCATTTCCCCCCATGAATAACATCAGAGACCTTCCTTGAAAACTACAGATCTAAGCATATTTTGCTCTCTGTGTACTTATTTCCTCAACTTAAAAAAGAGACTCTCCAAGAGGGGGGGGGATCCGTTTAAACAGAAATTTAATCAGAGCTCATGGTGCAGTGGTTAAATGCCTGTACTGCAGCTAGACCTGTGCTCATGACCTGGAGTTCAATCCCAGGTAGCAGGCTCAAGGTTCACTCAGGCTTCCAACCTTCTGAGGTCGGTAAAATGAATACCCAGCTTGCTTGGGGGGCGTGGCGTTGTGTAGCCTGCATGCTTTAATTAAAAAACTGTAAACCACCCAGAGACTACTTGATGGGGTGCTTTATAAGCAGAACCCTTTGCTTTGCTTTATATTTGAAGCTATACTTTACAAAAGCAATGGAATTCAGGCTACAGAATAATCTCCCAGTCCAAAACACGGGCAGCACCAGGCATTCAATGAGGAAGGTTCAGCAGTGCAACTGGTGAAGGGATGGCACGCACCACTTCAATCCTGTGGCCAGAAGCCAGTGGCCCCAATCTGGCGAGTGGGCGAGTGGCGGCTCCTGGAGCAGTGGAGCCACCACTTCAATCCTGGTGCCAGCGGTGCTGATCAGAGGCCAGGTGCCAGCAGTGCTGATACTCGTTTTGCAAGACATTGCTCGTTCATCAAGGCAAAAACAATCAGAAATGTTTGCTCATTGATCAAAATACTCCTGAACCAAGGCACAGTACTCGTAAACCAAGGTACCATAGTATCTCTCTTTCTGGCCTATTTCTTTACTAAAAAATTTATGATAAGATGTTTTTTAAAAGCTTACAATCCATGTTCACAGTCAAGAGCCTTCTTCTTGGCTTGAACTATGTAAGAGAACTCCCATTTTATCACTTCTGATTTTGAATGATCAGAGTAATGGTTATCTCTTATTAACTCTTTCAATAGTTGCTTATTCTTGTGAAAAACTAAATTTTTATTGTTTGCCTTGTTATTAGTGGTGTTTGGCAGGTGTGTAGAGCATTTGGGTTTTTTATTGGAAATGTGGGGGAAATGTAATAAATAAATAAATAAATAAATAAATAAATAAATAAATAAATAAATAAATAAATAAATAAATATTAATACAAGCAGAGATTTCATACTGTCTTCCAGGCTATGTGTTTCTGTTCTTCTCGAATCTCACCCACTTTACCTGCTTTACCAGTCTGCCTATATTCTTAACCAAGAATACTCATGGTATTTCATTTATTGTTACAATCAGGCCGTTGAATTACTGACAGCTCCTTCTCGTGATTTTCCTCATTTTCTGTGAGGTTGCTAAGCTGGAGGCACCTAAGAGGTGTGTGCAGTTGTTCAATTTTATTTGCAGTTTCATTAGTTGTACTCTTATATTACAGAATTGCTATTAAATTAATGTCCTGTTGGCATCTTCACACATACCCGTTGACTCTTGCCTCTCAATCTGTTGCTGCCCTTTTAAAGTGCACTGTTAAAACAGTTATTCCCCCTTTCCTTTACATTTTAAAAAATACAACAACATGATCCAAGGCCGTTGTTGTTTTGCTCATACTATTTTTGTTGCAAAGTTCAAGATACAGTATCGGGAAGTATATTGCAAAAGAGCCCTTATTTCCCATAATGGTCTCTTTCATTCCAAGCAGCTGGATTGAATTTTATAGTACTTATCTTTCTGGCTGTTGTTTTTTTTTTTCCTTTCTAAGATTGATTTTGCAAGTTGCTTTGGCATTCCTAGTGAAAAACTTTGATGGCTATGTGCCAGCCAGGGAAGAAAACGTGTGGCCCTGGCATGACAAGACGGGGCAGGTAAGCAACCATTGCTGTTTTCCAAAACCCCGGAAATATGAAGCTACAAAGCAAGTAACACTCATCAATAATGGTTTCTTTCTACTGAATCCTGCGATATGGAGAACTCTTATGACTGCATGGGGAAGCATGCATTCAGCTCTCTGGTAAAGAATCTGTGTTTTATTGATATTTGTACTCTTTTAGTGGGTTGTGGACTAACCAAAGGGATGCCGGATCCCAAATGTCAGAAGATCAGTCGCTCATCAATCCATGACATTTTTGTTTGTTTGTTTGAGAGTCTTATCCCACCGCAGGAAGAACTGGCTCCTAAGAGAAGGCTGATTCGCTCCACCAACGATGACGTGATTCGGAATGGGGGTTTCTGTGTCCTCACAGACAGTGCTGTATTCTCCACCTAAGTTTTGTTCCCACCACTGTGCTGCACATCAAAAAGCTAGTTTCTGTGATGTTTCCATGCTGTTCCGTTGCAAACAATTTTTTTAAAGTTTCTATGCCAACATATCACCTTCCCTGTGTCACTGCGAACACGGCAGTAACATGTGCAATTATAATTATTCTCACAGCATGGTGTTTAATAGGAAATTTTTCCGTAATTTCAGTAAAATACAGGCTAGTGCATATGACATGGCCTTGCCGGCATATCAATATCCTGAAACCACAAATTTAAAAACAACCACGGGAAGTAAGCACAATGGGGGGACAAGAGAAAAAACAACAGCATTTCGGCATCCCCACTTCAGTTTGCATCCCCTTAAAAGATGCATTGAAAGTGGTTCCAAAAACCAGTACCCCTAGAGGTTGTGGCTGGAAGACCTGCTGGGATTTGCTTAAGGGTGTGTGGTTGCATAGCTGTCAAGTTTGTCCCGGTCGGGATGCAGCTTCCTTGGCCAGCACTTGAGCTCATCCTGCCGCTGTCACCGACTTCCCCACCATCGCCTGCTGCCGGCTCTGAGCCCGTGCCGCCACCAAGTCACTCCCACTTGTGCGCACGCAAGGTGCAGTGGGGCGGAGAGCAGTGCTTCTCACCAGGAGGAGGGGCCATACTATGGGTGAGCCTGGCTCCGCCTGGAGCCACACTGGCCTGCTGCCCACCCAGCTCTGCCTCCATCTCCACCCCTCCCACCAGTGAGGGAAGGCAGCAGAGGAAGTCATCCATGGGGACTCCACCAGACAAGCTACATGTGTCAGAGACAAAAGTGCAGGGGCAGCCGTGGAGAGCCCCGCTTCCTCCATCCAGCGCTGGCAACGTGTGTGGAAGCTCCCGCCAACCAGGACTCAGGACATCCTCCTTGGTTTGTTCGCCCCCACTCTCCCATCAACTGGGTTTCCCTCCTTGGCGGCTCGCTGCAAAAAGCCTCCCTGTCAACCCCGCCTGCCTGCAACATTTCCAGGAAAGTAAATGTTCCAGAAGGTTGCAGGACAAAGGCTGAAAAACAGTAGTGTCCCAGCCAAAATGGAACAATTTACAGGTATGCATGGTTGTTGTTGTTTTAAACTGCCTGTCGTGGGAGCACAATTATTGAAGACTGTTTTTCCTGAATTTACAAGCGCTTTTTAGCCATCGTGGGATAAGGCCCAAAGAAGGCAGGCAGCTATCAAAAAAGACACTTCCACACTTCAAATTCTCCAAATCCAGGTGGCTTAATCTGCATTAAAATGCAAAGCAGGATTATCCCTATTATAAAGGCCAATATTAAACACATTAATTGTTGTATTGCTTTTTCTGCCATCATGATTAATCTTAGTGGCATTAATATGATATGCACTGATTAGAGAGATCCTAAGAGAAGCATAGGAAGCTTTCATGACCAACGTGCTGTCATGTCTTCTGCAGGAAAAAAAAATGCTGGGCAAAATAAGGCAAGCAGCAGAAACTGTGAAGGAAAAAAGTAATCTAGGGCCTCGTTCTGAGATACAGGTTAAATATTTTGCAATAAGTAGGAAATATCATGGAGTGGTAGATTTTTTGGCAGCAGCAAAAGCTGATAGCAAAAACAAAACAAAACCTACAGCAATGCGACAGGAAACCTGCCAGGAATCTCTCTCTAGTGCTTGTATATTCACCATGATAGCAAGGAACTTGGCAGCTTGATCCCTCAGGCTAGAAGTGGGCTTCCTGAAGCGTGAAGCCAGAGCCTAGCCAGCTATTTTTAACTTCTGGTTAAAATTAACTTTTCTTCTCAGGGGGTGTCCAGACTTCAGCCCTCCAGATATTTTGGCCCACAACTCCCAGATTTCCGAGACTAGATTGCCAATGACAAAGGACTGTAGGAGTTGTGGTCCAAAACATCTGGAGTGCCATAGTTTGGACACTGGACTGACTCCCTTGCTATTACAGGACAATCATCAATCACCTTGGAAGTTGTGGGAAAGAGAAAGCTTGTTCTATGCAGGAAAATACATGTTAGTCATTGTATTGTGATGAAGGGATTAAGAAGTTTCAATGCAAAACTATCCTTGATGGGTGTCATTAGCTGTTCTATTGTGCGAACTGATCACTTTTGTTTGTGGCTAGGTGGGAACCATTGACCTTTCATCTTTTGTACTCTGCAGCTTTTAGTACTGGAAGCCAGGCTTTGCTGATTTTTAGGCTTTCTTCTTCTTTTTATTGAAACTGTGCTTATATTTGTGGATTTCAATGGCTTCCCTGTATAATCTGACATAGTGATTGGTAGTGTTATCCTGTACCTCTGTGTCCTGGAAGAGGTGTGTTCAGGGTGTGTTCAGCTACCTACATAAAACTAAAGCAGGATCCCACCAACAAAATCACAAAACAAACGAACATGCTGGTCAGGAGTTCCTCCCTCCAGTCCAATGTCATTCCACAAATTTGCAAGACAGAAACTCTTCCACCAAGATTATATGGACTCCCAAAAGTCCACAAAGACTCAACCCCACTCAGGCCCATTGTTAGCACCATTGGCTCCCCAACATATGAATTAGCAAAACACCTAGCCACCCTCCTACAGGCACACATTGGACAGACTTCATCCCACATCAAAGACTCAGGACATTTCATAGACAAGATTAGCACCCTAAAACTCAGCCCCAGGAACAGACTATCAGCTTTGATGTAGTATCCCTCTTCACCAAAGTACCAATAAAGGACACTTTAGCACTCATCCAACAGATCTTCCCAGAAGACATTAAGGCCCCATTACAACATTGCCTAATGACCAGCTACTTCCAGTGGGAGAATGACCTATGAACAGACAGATGGAGTTGCCATGAGGAGCCCCCTCAGCCCGGTAATAGCCAACTTTTACATGGAACATTTTGAAAAACAAGCTCTGGATGCAGCACTCTTTGCACCCACAGTCTCATTCTGATATGTGGGTGACACATTCGTAATTTGGAGCCAAAGTGAAGATAAACTGGAAGAATTTCCACCCAAATATACAATTCACCATGGAAAAAGAAACAGAGTGGAAACTCCCATTCTTAGATGTCATTGTCATATGCAAACTGGACCTCCAATTAGAACACAAGGTATACAGAAAATCCACCCAAACAGATTGGTACCAACATAAAAATTCCAACCACCACCCATGACAAAAAAAAGACATAATCAAAACTCTTGTAGACCATGCAAACAGAAACTGTGAAGCTGAATTTCTCAACACCGAATTGGTCCCTACAGGCAAATGGCTATTCCAAGGACAAAATCAAAAGAGCCATCAAACCGAAAAAACACCAAAGTGAAGAAGATAAACAACCTCCAACAGACAAAGTATTTCTGCCATACATAATAGGATTCATGGACCGCATGGACAAAGTGTTGAAAAAACACAACGTACAAACAGTATTTAGACCCACCACAAAAATACAACAGATGCTACGGTCAGCAAAGGACAAAAGGAACCTACTTGCCACTTTTCTGTATTCTGATTGTCTAAGGCCACTAGTTAATTGGTATGATATGGGAAACAGAAAATGGAAATGTGAAGATAAACCTGATATATAAATAAATGTTAATCTGTTAGATTTTTAAAAAAAATAGAGGCAGTTAGGTATAAACAAGAACCTCTATGCATAAAGTGAAACATATAGACCAGGATATAGCTCTCTTATAATAGCCCATAAAGTATTAACATGAACTAGTGATGATTGCTGAAATTAGGCATTCTTTGAAAGAATGGGTAAATATACTGTGGATGATATATAGACTATATATAGTTAGCCAAATCTATTCGTAAATTGCTTAGTATTGAAGAGCTAAACAGTGAGTTAGAATAGATTGTTGAGATTAGATAGGCTATATTCTTTGTATTAAAAATAGATGTAAGTAAAGACAGAATAGGGATGAGATCGTAAGGAAACTAAGTATGAAAGTATTCTCATTTAAGCTAGGAAGGGAGATAGGAATTATATTGGGTCAAATGTTGGAAAAAAACTGTGAAGCGGTAACACGGCAGGAGACTAGCAATATATTTGTTTTATGTAATTTAGTGCAGAAAATAAATAAAAATGTAAAAAAATAAGTGGTGGATATTCAGCCAAAATTAACTATCCTGCAGTCTTAACTTATGGTTATGTTGATTGTTTAATGATGTCTATGTTTATTATTGTCTATGTGATATTTGTTTTTTCTGTTTAAGGTTGATAATTTGCTGTTTTGCTTTTTGTTACCTTATTGTTATGTACTGCATGTTTTTATCACCCAAAGTGGCCATGAGGTCAAATGGGTGAGATGAGGAGGAGGAGGAGGAGGAGGAGGAGGAGGAGGAGGGTAGAACCAAACTCTTTTGTCTGGATATGCTTCTGTAAAGGAGGAATATCAAGGAAGGAACTAGAGAGCAGTTGAAAATGCATGGTCTGTTCCAGTGAACTAAGGAAATCTGACATAAAGTGGGTGGAGTTAAATTGGTCATGGTGGTGAAACATTACAAGATGAAATTCTTTGACGAAACCTTTGCTCCCATTTTAAGCTCAGCTCTCTAAGATTGCTCCAAAGCGTAGCTTCAAAGTTGCAAGCTAAGCACCTACATGTCAAAACCACATTCTTACATGTGACAGAGATGCTGTATGTGAAACAGTTAACAAGAGCCATCATACAGAAGCAGCTATATTACAAACGCAAACCAAAGAGAGATCTACATAGACTGGAACAAAAGTGAATGCCTAACACTAATTTTGCACTATATTGATTATATTACCGCATTTTAGCCAAAAGAAGTGGGGTTGGGGAAGGACTTTGAGAAAGCAACAGTTTAGGCATTTGGACTGAGAAGGAAGCAGATGTATTCTATCTTAATCGATGTTTGAAAGGCAAAGTGGAGAGCGAACCTCTGCCAAACAATAACAAGTATGGAACAGGTATTTGGAAAGCTTTTGTATTTTGGAAACTGAGTCATAGCAACTGGACTTCTTTTCTTCTTAGATTGAAATGTTGCACTACTCATCCAAGTAGCTTCTTCCATGTGAGGAAGGTTGGAAGGAGACCTTCAAGGTATACTTCACTGAATAGATCAGCTGTCAGGCAGGTGCACCTGCCTGTTTGCCTGCTTTCTGCCACAGCCAGGGCTGGATCCTGCTTCTCTCCAGCTTGTCTGCTGCTGCTGCTGCTGCTGCTGCTCAAAAGGAGAAGGTGAAGTCACTAGCAAGTGGCAGTTTGCAAAGGAGAGAGACACCCAGTCCTGGCGGAAACTGAACACTTGTGAAGTGGTGGTGGTGGAGGACATCAAACAGAGGCATGAATCTGGCTAGACATTTTGACTAGCTGGACACACCCAGGCTTGGTAAAGGAGAGAGGAAACACACACACACACACACACACACACACACACACACACACACACACACACACACACACACACACACACACACACACAAACACAGGGACTGCAGAAAGAGCAGAAACATGGAGAACATATCACCAAGTGGGAAACCCTATGGACACAATTTGCACTGACTGGGACTTTCACACATGCCAAAAGGATTCCACATAAATGGATTTGATACTAGGGATGGGCACAAAACAAAAAATGAAATGCTGTTTTGTCATGTCATTACATAATGAAATGAAACGAAACAAAACGAGGAAGCAGCATTCATTACAAATTAAACAAAATGGTGGGGTTTTTTCGTTGAAACGAACCATTTCATTCTGTCTGTAAACTGGACCCTAACCTGCTGGTGTCCTGCCACCGCCACCGCCGTGACAGCTCAGCCAGGCCGGAGAGGGCGAGAGAGGGCCCAGCAGGCCAGCCTGGGTCTCCTCCTCCTCCTCCATTGCTGCCACTGCCCTGGGCACCGTCGCAGGGGCCCAGCCAGGCCAAGCAGGCTGGCCTGGGCCTCCTCCTCCTCTGCCACTGCCGGTGCACGCCCCAGGTTGAGCAGCCCACCAGTAGGTCATGTCACTGCCGCCACTGAAGACCCTGGCCAGCTGAGGAGGTTGAGCAGCCTGGTGGTAGACCATGGTGCCGCCGCCGCAGGACCCCACAGGCCCCTGCTGGCATGAGAGTCCAGGTGGAGGGGTAGGTAGGGGCCCTGGAGCAGAAGGCGGGTGGGTTGCCCAGGAAGGGGCTTTCCAGGCCCCTCATTTTGTTTTGTAAAAACTTTGTTTCATTTTTTTTTTGAAAAAAATCGTACAAAATGAAACAAAAGGAAATGGGGGAATGGAATGAAACAAAACACAATTCTTCTATTTCATATCCATCCCTATTTGATACCCAAGTTAAAATAAAGCAAAGTATTTCTGATCAAAATAACACTACTCTCTGTCAAAACAATCCATGCTTCCATGTGTGTCATGTAGTGACGTTTTTTAAAAATCAATTTAAACCAAGCTAATACAGTGGACCCTCATATAACAAACGGTTTGTATAACATAAAATCTGTATAACATAAAAATTCCAGAGATAGAGGAAATTTGCTTAACAGAATTACCTATGGGGCAAATCGGTACAACATAAAAATGGTCATGATTAGGGATTACTCTGTTTTCAATGCATTCCTACTGGGAAATTTGTACCGCTGTACTGACTCTTAATTAGACATGGGCACGGAGCGGTGAAATTCTCGTTTCCGTTTTCGGTTCTCGTTATCGTTATGTAACGGGTAACGGTAACGAGAATTACTCCGCTCCAGCTCGAACCTGAACCGAAAAAGAAAAATTGGGTCTGATCGCGCGATGCCAAGCAGCACAGAAAAAAAGTTAAAAAAACAACCCGATTCCCAGCCAAAAAAGCAGGCGAAAATATGCCTGCCTCAGTGAGGGCACCTACCAGAAAGGGGTGGTTTCTGGGGGGGTCCCTGGCCTTCCCCCCTCTCCTGTCCTGGGCTGCTGGTACCAGGCTGGGGGGACCATCCTCGTCGTCTCCATTTGCCATGCGGTGGGGGGGATCCAAAATGGTGACCGCAATATTTATTTTTAAATCGTGGTCCAAAAACCCACCAAAGCACCACAGAAACATTTGAAAATTAGGTATTTTAAATGCCTGATTTTTTATAGTAGCAGCAGTGGGTTTTTCTTGCAATAAAACGTCTCCATTGATTTGATTTTATTTTATTTTTATTTTTATTTTTTTACACCTGCGCAATGATGGGCTGGCCATGGGATGGGACCATGCAAATTTTTGGACCCATTCCACCAATCGCATGGCCAGGTTTTGACTGAGACTTCTGGATGTGCCAGAGGGCATAAAAAGCCCACTAACCCTAACCTTAACCCTAACCCTAACCCATACGCCAGTACACTGTCCTTCTTAGTGGGTCAGAGGCACCCAGAGGTGCAGCCCACTAACCTACCCTAACCTTAACCGTAACCCTAAGCCTAGCCCTTACCCTAACCCCAACCCTAACCCAGATCCGTACGCAAGTACGCTTCCCTTCTTAGTGGGTCACAGAGGCACCCAGAGAGGTGCCTCCCAGCCAGAGCCCACTACCCCTACCCCTACCCCTAACCTGTATGCCAGTATGCCAGTATGCTTTCCTTCTTAGTGAGTCAGAGGCACCCAGAGAGGTGCCTTGCCACTTACCCCCCAACCCTAATGTAATGTATGGTACGCGGCGGCAACACAAAACACTTCCCTTCCCTTCCCTTCTTAGTGGGTCAGACATCAGAGGCACCCAGAGAGGTGCCTCCAAGAGCCCACCTACCCCAACCCCAACCCCAACCCCAACCCCAACACAAACGACAAACGACAAACAGAAACGACAATTTTTTGAAAATTTCCTCGACAAACGGAAACGACCCGAAACGGACCCGTCCCGACAAACGACAACTCGAAACGTCATTTTCCCTGGTCGTGCCCATCTCTACTCTTAATAAGTGGTGGCTCAGCGGACTACAGGGCTGAAATTGTCGGCTGGCGATTCAAATCCCCAGTGCAACTCAGTGGAGCGAGCTCCTGCTGTTAACCCCAGCTCCTGCCAACCTAGCTGTTCGCAAGCATGTAAATGCAAGTAGATAAATAGGTACTGCTATAAAAAAAGCAGGACGCTAAACAGTGTTCCGTGCACAGAAATGCTTTAAGCCATGCCGGCCACATGGGCACGGACTTCCACAACACTGGCTCTTTGGCTTGTAAACAGAGATGAGCACTGCCCCTAGAGTCAGACACAACTAGCATGCATGTGTGTGGGGGGGGCTTTTATCCTGATTCAGGTACATCCCCCTGCCCTTAGTGTAACTGGTTTCTTAGCTGCTTGCAATCAGCTCATTGCATATGTATGTATACATCTAATTCAGGAGAACCACTCTACTATGTACCTGGTGAGCTAGATGAAAGTGAGGGACTTAAAGGAGTAAAAGTAGAGTCAGAACCGGGCCCATCACAGGTAGTATTAAGAAGATCTGAAAGAGCAAATTAAGGAAAACCTCCAGAAAGATACCAGGCCAGTAAAATAAAAGCTTGCTGTATAAAATTGGAAGATACAGAGCAAGGTCAATGACAAAATGTTATAATCAAAGGTTTGGGCAATGTGAAACAATATTTGGAAATGGAAATTGAATTTGAGAAAGATGCTAATAGAAATGTTTTTCCTCTTGTACCAGAAAAACCAAGTAGAACAACTGTTAGACTTGTTAGAAGAGAAAACCTGTTAATGAATTTGATTTCTGAAGTAGAAGTGTATTTTAAATTTGTTCCATTGCAATTGAAGATAGTATTTCAATGTATGTACTGAGTCAGAATATAGTATATCAACATCCTGTAATGAAATTATGTGGTTAATGAAGGATTTGAATTTGGAAATAAAGAAACCAATCCACATATTTGAAGATAAGTAATGCATAAAGTTAGCAGAAGCAGAGAAACACAGTAACAGAAGTAAGTATATAAAGTATCATCATATAAAGGACTGTATAAAGCAAAATGTAATAACACTGAATTATTGTGAAACAAAGTATGATTGCCGATGTACCTACCAAACCATTGTCTGCAGAGAAGCATGTAAAGTTTATAAAGCAGTTGTGTTTAGTGTATTGTAATGTATAAATGTATTATTTTTGGAAGTCTTTGTAAAATAAGGAAGGGCTGTTGGAGTTATATTTTACAAAGTTGTAGTAAAGAAAGAGTTACTGGGTGTAGCAGGTGAATGAAGTAAGTACATTAATCAGGTCTGGAAGATACTGAGGCACGTCCAGGTGTTTTGGGATAAAAGCAAGAAGGCAAGATGCAACCACCAGCAGCCAACAAGATGAGAAAACTCTGCTCTGCTGTATAAACTGCCTTGTGCTGATAAGAAGGGTCAGAGAATTGCGAATTGCTGATGGACTTGTAAATATAGAGATAGCACACTTTATTTTGTAAGGTGAACTGTTCTCAAACATATATGTAAATAAATTCTGTCTTCTCAAGATGAACAACCGCTGTAGCTCTGTCTACAATCCCCAACAGATGGTACTGTATCTCCAACCTGGATCCTAATTCTTGTCTGGTTTTTATTTTATTTTATTCTGTTGCGACAGAAAGTTGTCAGCCTTGAAGAGAAACTGCAGCTTGCGGGAAAATCATACAAGACTGTCTGTGCAAGATGGGAAAGAGGACCCATTGGGGGGGTCATACCGTGGGGCCTGCACTGGAAAAGCCATCTCGACTCATGCCCACTTCCCTAAAGACCCAAGTCAGGGATGAGAGACTCTAGACCTTTACATATTTTATTTATGTCCTGTAGACATTTATTTTATTTTATTTTATATTTATATGTACGATTCATTCATTCAGTCAGTCAGTCAGTCAGTCAGTCAGTCAGTCAGTCAGTCAGTCAGTCAGTCATTTTGCTTTCCATTCTTATCAGGCATGATGAGGACAGCAGTTCAACAGCAGGCCACAAATTCCCTATCCTGATCTATATACTGTAGAGCCGAGTGGAAATGATACGCCATGTTTAAAATTAGTTCATTTGAAGCAGGACTTCATCTGTCAACAACACTGCCCAGGTTGTAATGTTATATACACTGGGCCTTTTCACACGATCCCTAAGATCCGCTGGCCACTTAAATTCGGACCAGAGATCTTGGGGGTTCGTTGCTCTTCCTATGTCCCCACCCCTCCGCACTTCCTTGCTCCTGTCTGCGTGAGGGGAGGGAGAAAAAAAGAGAGGAAAAAATGCAGGTTCACCTCTGAAGCCGCCCAGAGCCCCGTCGTCGTCCTGATTCTTTCTCTTAAAGGGGCGGGAAGCAAAAACAACAACAAACAGAAGCAAGGAGAGCCCGGCACTCACTCCCTTAAATCCGCATCAGGGATTTTCACCCTCTGAGAGCAGGTACATGAAAAGTGTGCTGGGACGCGCTTAGGTGGGCGTGGTCACACTTAATTTTCTGCAAACTCCGGAGCTGGTGGGGAAACAATTGTAAGCTCCGGAGCTGGCAGCCATTTGCGGGGGTGTTTAGAGGTCATGTACAAAGGCTCACTATCACCTCTTATACCATGTTTTATTATTTATCCGCTGTCTTATTTGGAATATTTTGCCTTGCCTTTCTCCTTAAGAAGGGCCCAAGGCAACTCACATCAGTATAGAAGACAACATTTAAAATCCCAAACCAGTAAGTATACAAACGTTTAAGGAAGAATCAAACAAGTACCACTCTAGAACAGTAAACAAACAAAAAACCACTAAACACGTTCAAAGCAACAAGGCATAACAATCCATTTCAAAACCTCACTTAGGCAACTGTTCACTAAGGGAAACCCTGCCTAGACAGATCTTTGCCTGCTTACAGAAGGGCAGCACTAGCTATGCTAGCCGGGATCTCTGAGAGGTGCAGTCCAAGAACATCTGGGGAACCAAGGTTGGGAACCACTGGATTAGACATTAAGGCAGTTAATTCACGTCCTTCTTTGTTCCGAGACTAGTTTTGTACCATGACAGTGTTGGTCACGATCACGTGATTTTGTCCCTGTTTCAGTGCTCCCATGGTCGTGATAACTTGTCTCGTGACAAGTGTTACCTCACTGTCTTGTACCATGACAAATACTGAATTTGTCCAGCTTCCTTTTTCCTTTTGGGGGGGGGGCGGTATAAACATTTTCTATTTCGATATTTTGATTTACTGATATTCTGGTTTTCATATACCAATGAGGCAGCATTGATAATGTTTTCTTTCTTATACATTTGAGTTGCATGGTTTTTCCTGTAGGGAAATTAATGACATATGTCATTAGCCAGGATTGTATAGGCCAAATACCATTTGTACCAGTACAGTTGTTACTTCACGTCCTCTTAACCAGGACAAGAAGCAGAACAGAAGAGGGACAAGCGAATACCCAACCCCAGCGCTAGGTACAGATTTGTCTCGCTTAGCACCTGTTCCGGGAGAGTGCTTGAGACAAATTTCAGTTGTTGCGAGACGGACGTGAAGTAACATTTTTTTGTACCACTCCTAAGCGCAACAACTACAGAGACAAAATGGATGTGAAGTAACTACCAGGTAAATATGCATGTCTTTCGTTCACGTGTTTTACCTCCTACAAACGATTTCCAGACATTCAGATCTCAGCAATCAGAATTGCAAATTAAGCCCCCATTTAACTCCCAGTGGCCAACCACAGAGGGCAGCTAAAAGCAAGATAAATAGATCTCTTTTGTAACTTGAAGATGTGCCTCTGCAAAAGCAAGCAGTCAAACAAAGAAGAACCACATGTTACTGTCCTCCAGAGTCAAAGAATACCAATGTGGTCACGTGCTCCACTTACTCCGGGGACTGGGAATATTTCATCTTGTGTAAGAGCCCTTCCATCCACTTCTCTTGCAGCTCACACAGAGAGCTGAAGGTCTTAGCTGTAGCCTGAGGAATTCTTGGCAAAATGAAGTTGGTTCCAGGACTAGCCATCTAGCTAATGGGGTAGCACACATTTTATGATGGGGATGGGGAAACAAGAGGCCTTCTCTATGTTGTCGGGCTGCAAGTTCCCTCT
Source organism: Phrynocephalus forsythii (assembly GCA_029282475.1). NCBI lineage: Eukaryota > Metazoa > Chordata > Lepidosauria > Squamata > Agamidae > Phrynocephalus > Phrynocephalus forsythii. Next base: position 26,774,793 of record JAPFRF010000011.1, on the reverse strand, counting down.
GTTTGAGCTGGCCTGGCAGTGAAGAGGGATCATGGGGTTACAGATGAACAACATCTGGAGGGCCTCCCACTCTCCATTCCCTAGCAGTGATTCAGAGGAGAAATGTTAATAGAAGCATTCAAGAGTATGATTTATTATTATTTATTCTCCAACACAGAAGCAGAAGCACATTGACATTCTGTGAAATAGAACAGAGTGCAGAACGGTTGTCTCCAGAAAGCCACTGCACTTATTCAGGCAAACTTATTCTGTTCCTTGTTTAGAGAACTTTCTTTTATTTAAAAAAAAAGCTTTCCTGATATACCTAGGAAGAAATTAAGTAATCACATATCCAAATTTGGGGGTGGCAACAAGCAATTGGTAATTCAAATCACACAATCAAATCTGTAAAAAATGTGTTTTGTTTTGGGCTATCAAGTTGGCACTGACTTATAGCGACCCTTACAGGGCCTTCAGGAAAAGTGTGATATTTTAAGGAGTGGCTTTATAAGTTACACAGACACCAGTGAATTTCCATGGCCATGCTGGGATCGAATTCTGTTCCCCAGAGTCCTGGTCGTCACTCTGTCTACTACACCACACTGGAACCCCCTAAAAATTGTACAGTATATGTACTGTAAGTAGCCACAAGTATTGCAAGGTCTCAGCTGATGCAGGACTAACATGCTCAAATCAGTTGCAAACAGGACTGTGCTTAACCCTTCACTCTGGGGAAGTATCTTTCATATGCACAATTGTCTCATCTGGATGCACAGTTCCCACCACGTGCCACCCCCTCATCTAGATTGTAATCAAAATGAGTAGCATATTAGGGTCTAAGTGAGACCATTATGAGTCTCATTATTGATGCAGGGGTGGGGAACCTTCAGCCCTCCAGATGTTTTGGATTCCCCAACTCCCAGCTTATGTTGCCAATGATAAAGGACTGTGGGAGTTGGGGTCCAAAACATCTGGAGGGTCAAAGCTTGGAAAAACTTTTTCTACATGGCTTATCAAAATGAGATGTGTAGTTGTTTAGGGCAGATTTTTTAACTTTAAAGGGTCAGACAAGAAATCCTGGTGAATAATGATTTTCCTTCTGCCAAAAAGCAAAATAGAGCATTGCTAATATTTAAGCATATCCTGCATACCCAAAGGATGTTGCTGGATTTTTCTGAACACTTTAACCAGAACTTACACACTGCCTCCTGTAACTCAGTAGTTCTAGCTGCTCTTCTCCTGCTGGAAATTGGCTCTCATCCTGATTCCTTGGACCCTTGGAGGTGGCAGCTCTCAAAAAAGGATGCTATCCCTGAACAAGCCTCTAAGATTCTTCGGACAACAAGTTCATTTCATTATTGTACACCCTTTCCTGTTTATTTTACTTTGGATGATCCACTGTAACAACCTGTATTTCTCATTTCGCTTTATGTGACTAAAGGATTTGTGCTTTCTGCATTTTATATGATTTTATGGTCTCTATTAATCTATCTTGTGGTGGTGGTGGTGGTGGTGGTGGTGGTGGTGGAACTAACTTGTGGTTACCCTAATAGGGCTTTCAAGGTAAATGAAATATTTAAGGTGTGGTTTTACCAATTCCACCACCCCCATTGAGTTTCTGTGGCTGAGCAGAGATTCAGACCCATGACTCTAGAGTCCTAGTTTACCACTCTACCTGCTACACCACACTGGGTACACCATAGAAGTGCATCTTATTAATTTTTTATCTGTCACTCTCTTCATCCACTCTGGAAAGAATGCACTCTTCAAATGCTTCTTTCTTTTCCTGCCCATTGTTTAGGTGGTCAGTTGCACTGTGAGGGGGAAGTGTTCATGGTCCCTGTCAGGCTGCCTATCAACTGAAGCCAGATTTTGGTTGAATATCAGGACAAACTTCCTAACTGTTAGAGCAGTATGGCTACAGGGCCAATTACCCTGAGAGGTGGTGAGTGCTCCATTCTTGGAGGCATTCAAGAGATATCTAGACAAGCACCTGGTGGAAATCCTATGACTTGTATTCCTGCCTTGAGAAGGTTGTTGGACTCAATGGTCTTGCAGGTTCCTTCTAAATTCATGTGCCCATGGGTCTATGATTCTTGTCTTCACATATCCTTGTACAAATTTGCTGGCAAAGCTCTGAAGCAAACTGATCTTGATTACAGAAATAAACAGACAAAGACAAAATGCGTTTGTCTCAGCCAGCTGTGAAGAAAGCGCTGTGCAGACTTGTAGACAAAGACTGACCTGCATCTTCTCCAGAAGGCTTGTTTTATTCCTCTTATCTAAATTCATAAGCACATTGGAGCATTTATGGAAACATTAATTCTAATAGGAGGCAGGAGCCCTTTGGCCCTGCCCCAAAGCAAAGGTCAGAGGAAATAGAAGGTCACTTCCCTCCAGATACACATTGGCAAAAGTCAGGAGTGTGTGCACTACACTGAAACTTCCCCAAAATGCATACTCTGAAGGAAGGTTCCCACACCCCCTGGAAGACTGCAAAGAAGCCCTGGTGGAGAGGTGACCCAAGGACCCAGGAAGACAGCTGGGGCGCTTAGGAGGAGATGGTGATAGGGAACAGCTGGCTCAGAGGAAGAGTGTAGGTGAGCTGGAGTGGGCTAGAGTGGGCAGAGGTGGCAATGAACAGGGAAGAGGAGGATGCTGAGGGAGAGGCTTAGTGGAGGCAAGGCAGAACTGGCTTCATCTTTTGTGTTTCAAGGTACAACCTTCCTTTGATGCTAAAGGACTCCTGAACAGGGGAGTGGCTGGGTCTTACCTGAGGGAAGGGTCAAGGAAGTGGTGCTCCTATTTCCCCACCTAAGCTATCAGTGCATTGATCCACCCAGCCCAGAGAGCCTCACCAGCTGGAACTAACACCTACCCAAAAGCAACACTGGTGGTATAGCTGGCACTGCCTGTGCCTGACACAGCAGGCTCCAAGACTGATGGAATTACCCCAGCCAGAAGACCTGTGACCATCTAGGATGACCAGTCCTTGCTGAAGGGTGTTGGAGTCCTGGAACTAGTGGCATCAGCAATGGGTGGTGGCCAGATAGGGGGCAGTGAGCACAACTTGGCCCCAACCAGGAATGACCCCTCCCTAACCTGGTGCTAGTGAGAGAAACTGAGCCCCTTGTGGGGGACAATTAGGGGAATAGTCAGGGGGTGCCAGAACCCTCTTTCAGGAATGGGGGAGTGGCACCAGAACTGAGATGCACCCAAGTTTCCTGTGTACGGACTGGACCTCCCCCTCCCCCCCCCAAAAAAAAGCAGTCAAAGGTGTTCTGAAGCATTCCAGGTCAGCCATCTCTATAGAGCCCATGCTGGAGAAACCAATGGCAGGTGTTCCACCTCTGGGTGGAAGCACTGGGATGCAGAGCCATACACAGCTACAGTACTAAGTGGAAAGAAAGACAGAATCAAAAGGGAGCGTTCTGGGAACCTGGCAGCGCAAAACAGCTTTGAAACAGAAAGCTCAGGAGATCAACACATTGTTCTCTGATGACACGGAGAAGCTCAGGTGCCAGGCCTATTTTAGGATGGGAAGACAGTTGATTTCAAATTTGAATTTGTGCTTGGGCCTAGCACAGTGTTTCAGTACAAGCACTCAGCTCCACCAGGTATCTGTAGATGCATTTACAATGTCCATTTCTTGTTGCAGTTTACTTTCTTCATCCCAAAGAAGGTTCTTTGGGCCATCTCTGCTCCGACTTCTGTTGCATAGCTTGAGTGTACTACTCATTCAACCAAATTTCAATCCACTTATATGGATTTTTGCTTTAAGCTGTCACTTAAGCGTGCTGCATGATCTGCTTACTGAATGCTGTCAACAACTACCCTTTTGACAACGATGCCATCAATCAAATAAGCAGGCCTTTCTCTAAGATGTTTGAGGAGTACACCTCTTTCAATTGCATGGGTCTGAATGGCATAGATTTGGTTGGTTATACACAGATTTCCCCTCCCCCAATATATAAGTAAATGTTCCAACTAAATAAATCAATGTTCAATAAATACTGTGTCCCTGGCCACCCAGAACCAGGGACATGAATTGAATACAGATGATTTCAAAGCAGTCTAGGTAAAGGTTAAAGGTAAAGGTTCCCCCCGCATATGCATGCTAGTCAATGTCTGACTCTAAGGATAATACTCATCTCTGTTTCTAAGCCGAGGAGCCAGGGTTGTGTGGGTGGCATGGCTGAATGTATTTCTGCGCACAGAACACTGTTCACCTTCAGTTTTCATGGCAGTATGTATTTATCTACTTTCCTTTACGTACTTTCAAACTGCCTGGTTGGCAGGAGCTGGGGTTGACAGCAGGAGCTCACTCCACTGATGACACCCAGGATTCGAACTGCTGAGCTGCTGACTTTGCAGCCAACCATTTCAGTGCTCTAGCCCTAGCTCTAGTCTACTTGCGCCCAAAAACATCTCTAATTCAGCCTCTAGAGCAAGAGGTCATAAGGACCTTTAAGGCTCCTTACACATGCATGGTGGCTTAGCAGACTAGAGCGCTGAAATGGTCAGCTGCAAAGTAGGCAGCTCGGCGCGCGGTTCAAATCCCAGGTGCCACGCAGCAGAGCGAGCTGCCGCTGTTAACCCCAGCTCCTGCCAACCTAGCAGTTTGAAAGCATGTAAATAAAAGTAGATAAATAGGTACCGCCATAAAAAAGAGGGAAGGCAAACAGTGTTCTGTGCAGCCATGCCAGCCACATAGCCACGGGCTTGCATAACACTGGCTCTCTAGCTTGGAAACAGAGATGAGCACCACCCCTAGAGTTGGACACAACTAGCACACATGTGCAGGGGGAACCTTTACCTTTACCTTTACACAAGCACTGTATGGAAATAATGTCAACAGTTTGGAAGAGAACCTCAATAGAGAGAACTTGTGTCTCTCTGTGTGTCTGTCTGTGTCTGTGTCTTAACCATTAATCAACTGTTTGTAGTTTCATTTTTCAGGACATAAGAGTTATATGCCACCCTTTTGAGCTCACTGGGGGCTGGCATTCCTAACTCTAGTTTTGTTGAAGACAGAAATGTATACATTAAAAATAAAAAAGTTATGACAAGAGTACAGTATACTGTACCCCCTTCAATATACTCATCATTTGTAGCTCTTAAGTTATATAAAAACATAAGAACATAAGGAGAGCCATGCTGGATCAGGCCAAAGGCCCATCTAGTCCAGCTTCCTGTATCTCACAGTTGCCCCACCAAATGTGTCCACTCCCCTGCATCTGGTCCTGAGAAGTACCCTGGTTTTAAGCCTGGAGATTATACATCTCTGTCATGGTTTGTAACCTGTGATGGACTTTTCCTCCAGGAATCTGTCCAATCCCCTTTTGAAAGCAAGATCAGTTACCTGATCTTCCATTTTCACTGCTGGTGTTTCTTTTGCCAGGGAAAGCTACCAACGATACTGTATTACTACCTCCTGATTCCAAAACACTTAATGACGGACAACTCTGTTAGCTTGCCATGAAATCCTTTGTCAATGGCATTCATTTAGTTCCGCCAGTGACACCCTCTCTCTCTCTCTCTCTCTCTCTTTCTAAAATCAGAGTGCATGTGTATCATTCTGAGGACCTAATTCTTGCACACTTTGACACTAAATCTGACTTGCAGCACTTCCTTAGCTTGCCATGTAAAGTTTCCCATTAGTCTTGTCTGAATCACTGTTATTTTTGAGCGTCTGGTCTGAAAAGCAGCTTGGGACCATCTGGTAAAAAAAAAGCCAGTGTTAGAAATAACAGTGTCTTAATACAACACAAAACCAAGGTACAGTAAATCTACAGGCAGTGTGCAGCTGTGAGTCAAAATCTCCTTGACCACTGAAATTTCCCTTCCATCGCTTCCCCCAGTGGTAAAACCCCCAGGTTCCTCCAGGTTCTAATTCTTCAACATTTTACTGTCCTGTTTTCCATTCAGCTTCACTTCTCTGACACCATGTCCTATTTGCTGCTACCCTCTTCGTAAAATGCACACACACCCAGGTCCATGTGATGCATTCCTGAAGCTTTATTTACAGGAAAATCTAATGAGTAGTTAATACGTTGTCTGCAGTTTCCCTTAAACCAGCTGATTTCCCATTACTTTTGGGTTGTCCAATGTTTTCAAATCTTATCAGTGGTCTGTTTGCTTCTGCCAAGGCCCCTTTTCCTAGGCCAATTATTTTTAAATAATTATGTTGAATGGCTGCATAGTAACTCAGCCCCATAAAAACTATACACCAATACGAAGCCATATATATGACTGCTGCAGAGTCAACATTTACCATATTCCCAACCCCAAAAAGTATGTGCTGTTGCTGTCCTCAACTGCATTTTCCTGTATGTTGGGTCACAGAACAAGGGCATTGTGGGAGAAACATGGAGACATACCTTAGAGATGTCTTTGGCCAGGCAAAGTTTCCCAGCAGGAAAGAAATGGAGAATATGGCCTCTCCCTGTTGTAATGGGGATATGGATTCAAAGAGATACCAAGCCTGGCCAGGGCTTCCAGATTAACACTCCTGGAAAATAACAATAGCAGTGTTTTTTGCCTCAACAGGAAACTGGCCACAGGGAAAATGTGTATTTCCACACATGGGCATTCTGTGAGCAAATCCCCTGTACATAAGTACATCTCCCTGTGTCCGTAATCCCCTTCCCTTCCTGAGGAGGCACCCAGACAGATACTACAAAGGAAGATCCAGTCAACAAAGACTCCACCATTAAGCTCATCATTTTCTTCCAATTTCCATCTGTAAACATTGGCAGAACTCAGACTCTGAGTTCCCCAGCCAGCCATGATACCTTTTGTATATATGCTGATTGCATGCCTCTTGTATAAACCACAGTGTTCCCCTCCTGCTTTTGTGTACGAACTTTATATAAACCCTGACACACACACTTGTTCAGGAGCAGACCTCTGTCTTGCCTCCTGAAGATGGTGTCTATAGTTCATTTGATGGATCCATTAAACTCTGTGTCAGATCTTCATTGACAGTTTTGATCTGGTGTACATTTCCTGGAGACTAGCTCCAGTGACTCAACATGTAGACTCAAGCAGATGGACCCCTTATGCCCCAGCACTTCTGTGCCATGTTAAGCGATAGCAAAACTAAACATTTCTTTCTCACAGGCTTTAATGGAGCCTCATGGCACAGTGGTTAAATGCCTGTTACTGCAGTAAAACTGTGCTCATGCCCTGGGGTTCAGTTCCAGGTAGCCAGCTCAAGATTCCATCAGCCTTCCATCCTTCCAAAGTCGGTAAAATGAGTACCTGGCTTGCTGGGGGAGTGTAGCCTGCATAATTAAATTATAAACGGCCCAAAGAGTGCTTTAAGCATTATGGGGCAGTATATAATCAGAACACACTTGCTTTGATTTTAAGTTCTGAAAACCAGTGTTTTTTCCTGACTAACTATATTTTCTTATATATACTGACATTTGCTGCTTGATACTATTATCTTTATTACCATTAATAAGCTGATCTAAAGTGTGATGACACAGGGAGGGAAAATTGATTTGGCCCACGATGATTTGAGCTAACAGAATTTAGGTTTCCCTGGGTTAATTCACTGTAGCTCTCCAGACTAACTTGCAAGAATCAGCAAGGGCAGAGGCCAGGAGTTTGGTTTTTAAACAGACATGTCCAAAGTTTGGCCCTCCTAATGTTTTGGACCACAACTCCAAGAATTCTAAGCTTAGAGTGCCAATGCCAAAGGTCTGTGGGAGTTGTGGTTCAAAGCATCTGGAGAGCCGAAGTTTGGACATGCCTGGCACATGGAAACAAACTCCAAGAGCCAAAGCTGCCTTAAGAAATGGTAATTGGCAATTTTCACCCTTTTTTCTGTCTCTTTTTAAATTTTAGGTGCCCTAGCTATAATATGTGAATTTTTCATCATCATCATCATCATCATCATCATCAAGTGAAGCAGACAGTTGAAGAAGAGAAGCATACATTGGCAGATTACATAAAAAATAGTACAGAGCCAGCATTAATGGAGGTTAAGGAAGTGTTTAAAGTAAAGCAAACAAAGAGTCAATACAGGAAAACAGCAATGCAAATACGAGCTGATAGCTGGCATAATAAACCACTGCATGGGCAGTTCCTGGAAAAAAATCAAAGGAAAAATAGATGAGGAAAAGACTTGGTTATGGCTCACCAGTGGAACACTGAAAAAACAGGCAGAAGCCCTGATTTTTGCAGCTCAAGAACAAGCTATCAGAACAAATGCAGTTAAGGCTAGAATAGAAAAATCAGCTGAGTCCCCCACACGTAGACTTTGTAAAGAGGCGGATGAAACTATCAACCATATATTGAGCTGTTGCAAGAAAATTGCTCAGACTTATTATAATGTAGTTGCTCAAATGGTCCACTCTGGATTTTGTGTCACAACTATAATCTGCTCGTAGCAAAGAACTGGTGGGATCATTAGCCTGAAAAGGTGATTGAAAATGAGCATGCAAAATTACTTTGGGACTTCTGAATACAGACAGACAGGGCTTTGAAGCATAATACCCTGGATATTACAATTGTGGAGAAGAAAAAAGTGTAGATCATTGACATTGCTATACTAGGTGATAGTAGCATCACCAAGAAACAACTTGAAAAGATTACCCAATATCAGGATCTGAAAATTGAACTTCAGAGACTCTGGCATAAACCGGTACAGGTGGTTCCAGTGGTAATTGGCACGCTGGGTGCGGTGCCTAAAGAGCTAAGCAAGTATTTAGAAGAAATTGGAGTTGACAAAGTCACCATCATTCAGATGCAGAAGGCCACCTTACTGGGGTCTGTTCACATAATTTGCCGATACATCACGTAGTCCTAAACACTTGGGAAGCGTTCGACTAGTGATTTGTACTACAAAATCCAGAGTAGTTATCTTGTTTGTTGTCTGATAATTTGATGATGATAATAATAATAATAATAATAATAATAATAATAATAATAATAATAATAATAATAATAATAATAATAATAATAATAATAGTTTAGAGACCATTGGGTCCTCAATTGATGGGAGTGGACATCCTTGCTAGTGCCCCTTTACATCAGATCAGGTGATCGCTCTGGTAGGAAGCAGACAAAAGTGAGATCAAACCACAAAGAACAAATTTAAACCACCCTTGCCAGCTGAGCAAAGAAGGGGAAAAGATGATTCAACAATGGACTTCCCTACATCAAATAAAGAGTAGGCTAACACACAGGATGTTCAGCAAAAGGTTTTATGTAGTCCTTTGCTCTTCTTCCACTTTGTGCCCGTAAGCCAGCCATACCCCTTTAGCTCTGAAGGAGATAAAAGCAGTGGTAACGAAATGTTGAAGGAACAGTATAGGAATTTAGCAGTGAAGATGTCTCCTCTTCCAAAGCCTTCTCCCACTAGTTGTGCTGGCCAGGATTTCTGGGCAGGATTTCTTGTAGTCCAAGAATACCTGGGGACCCAAGGCTGGGAACCACTGCCTTAGAATGACAATCTTCATTCGTATGTTATTTTTAGGACCTTGAAGATGTTGCCTCCTGAACTACTTGAGTCTTGATCCTTGAAAAAGAGGGAGACTTGGAAAGATAGAAGAATCTCAGTCTTTGGTTCCTGATGCAGTTGGAGTGGAGAGACTTGTTTCGACTTTATTTTCTGCAGGGGGTTTCTGCATTCATGCCTTGTTCATGCATTGCACTCATAAACAGATGGGTTTTGTGTTGTTGTTGTTGTTGTTGTTGTTTGAGGGGGTACACCATCCAAGTTGGGCTAGTCTTCTATTGACATTTTCCTTATTCCTTATTAACATTGTTGCCATGTTTATTATGTTTGCAGTCCTTGCTTAAAAGTTGCCCCACAATTTTAGTGTATTGTATTTTAACATACAGTATTTTAATTGTATTGTATTATGTGTGTGTGTGTGTGTGTGTTGTGTCGTTATAGTTGTGACCGACCCTTCGCGACCCCATGTCCATGGAGTTTTCTTGGCAGGAATACTGGATTGGCTTGCCAGTTCCTACTCCAGGCGCCTACAGCAGCTGGTATTCCATGGTAGTCTCCCATCCAAGTACTGACCAGGGCTGACCCTGCTTAGCTTCCGAAATCAGGCAAGATCGGATGTGCTTAGGGCATCTAGGCAGTACTATTGTATTATATTGTACTGTATTTTAATGTTTTAAATTGCTTTTAATTGTCCATTTTAATTTTGAATTGTAAGCTGCTCAGAGACCTTCGGGTAGAGGGTGGCATATAAGTTGTATAAATAAATAAATAAATAAATAAATAAATAAATAAATAAATAAATAAATAAATAAATTTTAAAAATGAAGAAGATGGTCCCCAGGCATAGGAGAGAGTCTTTCCCCTCTTGTTGGCACCTGGATGTGTGGTATGCCCTCTCCTTGCAAGCTCAATTGGTTATGCTCTTGGGCTGAGGTTGGTGGCAAACGAATGCAGCAACTGGAACTTCACCAAAACTTCTGAAAAAAGTGGGGATTTTGTATGAAGAGGGCAGTTTGAAAAGTGACTTTTTGCGCTCCAGTTCCTAGCAGGGTTCCCCCTTCCCTTGTTTCCTTGATTTTACTTTGAGCCATAGGGAGATAAAAGATCTTGTTATACACATTTAGTGGAGCCCAGTATTTCATTTAGAGCTGCCTAGATGCCCTAAGCACATCCGATCTCGCCTGATTTCAGAAGCTAAGCAGGGTCGGCCCTGGTTAGTACTTGGATGGGAGACTACCAGGGAGTACCAGGTGCTGTAGGCGCCTGGAGTAGGAACTGGCAAGCCACTCCAGTATTCCTGCCAAGAAAACTCCATGGACATGGGGCCACGAAGGGTCAGTCACAACTGTAACGACACAACACACACACACACACACACACAACACACACACACACACACACACACACACACACACACACACACACACAGTCTTTCGTTTAAACCAGAAATCACACTTGCCTGTAACTTGATAGGATCTAAAGAGCATGATGTGCCCTCATTTGAAATGCTTTCCAACAAGGCTGTTTTTATGAGTGAAATAAGAATGTTCCTAAGGAAGAAATGGACCAATGAAACTTTGTCAACACCAAAGTGAAAGTACAAGAAAGCAAACCATTCTTTTGTCCTACAGACACAGAAAGACTAGAGAAGATAGTAAAGATTCAAGTCGCCCACCATGATGAAACTAATTAAAAAGACAGAAATATTTATTAAGAAGAATATCCTTATTCAATAAGATGTCCATGCCCAACTTTACTTCTACAGATAGGAAGGCAAAGCATCCAGACCTTCCTCTCTGACCATCTGGGTGTGGACAATCTGGCAAAAGACATCACTCATAAAGGAATGACATTTTCTGCCATAGCTACAATTACATGTATGTATGTATGTATGTATGTATGTATGTATGTATGTATGTATGTATGTCCATATAGCACCTGATTAGTGTTAGGCAGAACTCTAGGCATAAAAACAGAGGGAATACAAACAATAAAATAGTATAATGAAAACCAAAACAAAATTACTAATAATCCAAATTGATCAAATTTGCCCAATGTATCAAAGACAGAAGCAACGTCTTACCAACTCAAGGGGTGGTGAAGAATCAGTGGAAAGATTTTTTTTCATCTTTTTTTTCACCACAGCAAATTGATTAAGAAGAGAGATGAAATAATTGTACATTGCTTTTAAAGGGGATAGCATTAGGAGCCCTCTGTCTGGAAGCGGCTCAGTTACAGCTGCTCCTGGAGACCTCAGCTTTCTGACTAAAACTGGTGGTAGAAGGAGGGATCACCTGATATGTGTTAGGAAAGATGGGAGGAATGAATGCACAGAATAAAACATCTGCCCATATCTCTCATAGTTTTTTTTCTGCTCAAGTCTGACTGTACAATTGTGTGATAGCTAAAAGAAACCCCAGCTGCAAAACCACTGGTGGGAACCATATACTACAATCTATAGGGGTGTGATTTTATGGCCTGTTTGGACCTGCTGAACAAATGGGGAGAAACAAAAGGCAAGAGTTCTGATTGTAAAGGTTTAGTTTAGAAACAGAGAGGGCTGGATCAGAAAAGAGCTTTCAATGCTTTAGTGCAGGGATTAGGTCCTTGTCACCTTCATTTAGGTAACAGAGATTCCATGATTATGTGGAGGAGAAGAAATTGGAAGGCAAATCCTTGGAATAGAAGTTTCCAACCTGAGATCCCCAGATGGTTCTTGGACAAATACTCTTAGAAGCCTTCACCATGAACTGTGATGGATAGGATTCCTGGGAGTTGTAGTCCAAGAACATCTGGAGATCCAAGGTTGGGAACCATTGCCTTAGAACAGTGGTGGTGAACCTTTGGCACTCCAGATGTTTTGGACCACAACTCCCACAGTCCTTTGCCATTGGTAATCTAGGCTCAGCATTCTGGGAGTTGTGGTCTAAAACATCTGGAGTGCCAAAGGTTCAACACCACTGCCTTAGAATGACCATCTGCATTTATATATTATTTTTCAGGACCTTGAAGATTTTGTCTCCAGAACTACTTTCCTTGAGACTCAGATCTTTAAAAGGGGGAAGACTTGGAAAGACAGAAATGTCTCAAGATTTGGTTCCTGATTCGTTTGGGTTGGTGAGACCTTTTGGGACTTGATTTTCTGCAGGGGGTCGCCTGCAGTGGTTCATGCATGGAACTCATGGGCATATGTTTGTTGTTTTCTTTTTGGTACACCATTCAATTTGAGCTAACCTTGTACATTGGAACCTTGATTTACATCATTAATCTGTTCCAGAGGTCTAGACTTAAGTCAAACATGACTTAAGTCAAACGAACTTTTCCCATAGAAAGTAATGGGAAAGTGGATTAATCCGTTCCAGATGATGAAAAAGACCCCCGAAAACAGCAATTTAACACAAATTTGACTGGGATAGGAGATTCCTTCCGGGGATGTAAATGAAATGTCTCTTCAAAGAGAGGAGGAGGCAGTGGAATTATAGTCCACAAGTTATACGCCTCCACTTTTTAATGTCTAACATTTAAGTTTTACTGATTTTTAACCTGACGTTCCAAGTTCTGAACAACTCTATGCTTACCATTAGAGTCCCACAACTTTACAGCTCCCCAACTAAAATGCTTCCATTGTGGACCAGACTTCTGCAGCCAGGTTTTTTACAAGACTGAGCCGACTGTCTAACCAGCGAGGCCAGCCCCGAGCTCCTGGCCGTTCTTCTCCTCTGGTGGCAATGACGGCTTCAGCGAGGCCGAGGACCAGCTCCAGGTGCTCGGAGCTGGCCTCGCTGAAGCTGCCGCTGCTGCTGCCAGAGGAGAGAAAGAAGGCAGGAGCAGTTTGGAGACAGCAGCCGCGATGCTGGGTCGTGGCTGCCACCCGATTCCAGTGCCTTGCGCCGGGGCTCCGAGATGTAAGTCAAAGCCTGCGATGCAAGTCAAACAGGCCCCTTCTTGATGCAAGTCAAATATGATGCAAGTCAAGCAGCATGTAAGTCAAGGTTCCACTGTATTTATTCTGGTTCTGCCACTAACCCAGAGGCTTGCACTGCCCACTCCTTTCCTACCAATGGCAATTTCTACAGGACAAAATTCCTTACGGATTTTAACCCTTTTGCTGGCATGTTAATGCACACTACTACAGGCAATGGGTATGTGGCCTGAAGACAAGAAGGATGGAGAGTCTCCCCCCCATCCCACTCCCCAATATGAAGGGTATAGTTTATGGAAATGGACTGCTAAGGGGTATGCAAGTGGAAAAAAGGCTGGGGACCACTGTTGTTGGACACGGCGGAATGTTCTGTCAGCAAGAAGAAGCTGATGCAGAGAAGCCCCTGGTGTACAAGCTATCAAGACCAGCTTCAGCATTGGGCAAGCAGGTTGGTGGATGGAGGCAACATGAGGAGCTAAGCATGTGCGTCTTAGGCTGTGTTCACGCACCCAAAATGCCTCTCCTTTATCTTCCAATTTTCCTCACAACTCTGTCACATGATCACTATATTGTGTCAAGAGTTCAGATGCACATAGGAAGCCAGAACTGCCTTAAACATTCATCTAAAATGATTCAAAGATGAGTCAACATACCACTAATTATTAATTAATTAATTATGTTTTTTAAAAAGGTTTCACGGGCAACTCAGTGCCATCACAGGCTGCTGGTTGATGGAGGATCAGCAACATATATATCCCAATACCACCAGTTCATGCTCTGGAGTGGGCAAATAATGTGGAATGTAACTCAGAACAAAAAAAATGTAGCAGGTCCCTTAATTTTAAGATTTGCTGTGGATTTAGCTGGATGCAGGGAGAAGATGTGAGATCCCATATGCCATATCAGAACCCCCCCCAAAAAAAACCCAAATTAGACCAATGAAGGACACTCGAGAAACATTTTGCATGTCTGAAGTTCTGAACACATGCTTCACATACTCCCTACCAGTGAAGGATCAAAAGATAGGATCTTCTAGAAAAGAAAAGAGGTGGCTTTTGAAGGGTACAAATTGTGCTTCAGCGCTTGAGGAATGAAGGTTTTGAGCCATGTCTTGTCTTGACAGTCAGGCATCTTTTGGGAAGCCATCAAAACCACATCCTGTTTCCTAGATCTGCTGAAGCATGCGTGCACTAAAATCAGAACAGCAAATAAAAGGAACTTCAGCTTTGAACCCTTCCCATGGGCATTCCTGGGGAAGGGTTCAGCAGAGGCCACTGCACTATAGAGTTCTATAGAAGCCATGTAGCTTGGTTAAGACCACAGAGTTGTATTGCTGCCCTGGTGTATGATTGGAGGAACTGGGGCAATTTACCCTGGTACCCTACAAAGCACATGCATGCACACACACCCATTCCTGTGCCTTCCATCGGCCTATGCTCTGACCCAGCCCTGTTGCTCACCAGAATTCTTGGTATTTTGTTTAAAAGTATTCAGGAGAAAGGGGAAATTATCTGTGATAGCAGAAGATGGCATTGAATCTCAACACGTGACTTAATGGGACCTCTTCCCTCAACTTGATGAAGTAAATGATTTATATAGTTGCTTGTAGAACAAAGTATTAATTTGAGGATCAAATAATTGCTCAAAGCATTGGTGCACATTCAGAAAGGTTAAATAAACTATGTTTGCGCCTTTGGTCAGAAATTCGGTTGTCTAGACAGGAGGAAGGGATGCTTATTAGCTAGGTGTGCATCTAAACTGTAAAAGAGGCTAAATTCATCATTGTCAATTAAAGAAAAATTATGTCCAAGCAGCAACAAAGATAAGATTTACCTGTGAGACATAAGAATAAGCAATACCAAATATTTATATTAATATTATTTCAAGCCACAGAGAATGAATTTGTCAAAATCCGAATAAGAATATGCCAACAAATATGGAAAACAAAACAATGGCTCACTGACTGGGATGTAGCCGTGCAAAAAGCAAAGAACCATGATTATGGTTTTCCGTAAAGCTGCTTTCTCAGAGCTTCAGACTACTATATTTCTGAAAGTTTTCTATAGAAAATAACATGGAAAGGTACTTCATAGTTCCAGAATACAAAACATCTAAAGTTTGAACACTAATTTTGCAAAATAAATCATAATTCAGAAGTCTAATTGGATCCATGCAGGATCATCACTTCCAAATACCCATCTGTTACTCCTTTCCCTAACCTTTAAGTAACATGTACAGGCATTACTCATCTCTGGTGACATATGGTTTTAAACCAATTTGAATAAATCTATGACACCAGAAAGTGGACCATTCCTACATGCATTACTATGACAGTGTCTTCACTGCAGGAAAATATTAGTCATCCATAATGACCATAAGTAATTCCTACCACTGAGTGGTGGTCAATTGTAGCTAAGCATGTGAAGAGCTTTCTTCAAAACAATATATTGAGGTTCAAGAGCATGATTTGTAGAAAATTATGGATTTAAGGAATGTTAAAAGTTTATACAGTCATTCCTGATTCCCCCCCCCAAAAAAAAACAGAACAGAACAGCAACAAAACAAACAGTAAATGTACAAGGCTGTTATTCAAAAGCAGTTATGGTGATAAATCTTGTTTGTTATGTTAATCTCAATGCTGAAAATGTTGAAGCGTACATTTTGGAACACTGCATGGCTGCTACACCACATGTAGACAAACAGTCTGACCTTGTATGAGGCCATCTCTAATTGGCAAGATCTCTCTCTCTCTCTCTCTCTCTCTCTCTCTGTGTGTGTTTCATCCCTCATATTTTCCAGTGCTGTACACTGGTTTACTTTCTCCCTTTCTCCTACCTAGCTTACTGTGAATATGTTATTGTTTTCCAGGAATGTTGATCTCATAGGATGGTGATGAAAGATGGAAGCTCCACCCTTTGCCCTCTAGGGCAACATCCTTGTTCTCAGCCTCCTAAACTTCCACATGATCGAACTGATAGAATCTATCAAGGGTTTGAACTTTGTGAATATATGCATTCCATATATACTCAGCACTAGTCCACACCTGAAAAGCTACAACTAGAACTTGTTCACCTTGCCAGTATGTTTATGAAATTCCATTTCTGTCTTTCCATTTACCTCCATTTTGTTATTTTCTTAGAACATAAATTTTATCACAAGGCATGTTGAACCAGATGAACCAATGAATATGTTGTGTTCATTAGGAATGGGGCCAAATTTGTTGCATTCAGTTGCCTTCCTTCTAAAGACTGAGATGCACTGTATCTGCCTATTACAGGTGACACTAATGACACAACGCCCATTTTTTCTGCATAAGCTTGTTAAGTGCCTGTTAAATTTCTTTGAGATTAAAGACTTCACTGTGCTGATTCATACTTCTTATTCCCTCTGTCTTGATGAAACTGCTTTATTAGCAGTCTTTGAACAGTGTTCAGAAATGGCAACTTGTTTAAAATGTAGCCAAACACTAAATCTGTGCTTGCTGGGTTGCATAGCAGCAGTCAAGACGACATTTCTACCTAGGTTAATTTCTTACTTTCATGTTCTTACAGGTACAGTGGTACCTTGTATAAAAGAATTAATTTGTTCCAAATGAAATTATGTTAAGCAAATTTTCTTTTATACAAATTCCCATAGGAATGCATTGAAAATGTAATGATCCCATTTTATGTTATACAGATTCTCCCCATAGCCGATTATGTTAAGCAAATTTCCCCTATCTCCGGAATTTTTATGTTGTACAAATTTTATGTTATACAAGCTGTTTGTTTTACAAGGGTCCACTGTATATCAGATTCTACCTTTCTAGAGATGGGAAGTTCGCCCAGTTTGGCACAATGCCTGCACAGGTGTCCAGTGGGCACCACATACTTCCCTCCCCCTCCTCGTGGCTGATCACCCACTCACCACCAGCAGTGTGCTCCCTTCCTTTACCTCCTCCAAGTGATCCCTGAACCCAGCCTGTCTCAAGGAGGCACAATGGGGAGCTCAACCCCTAACCTCTGGCTGAATAGCCCGACATCTAAACCACTGAGCTATCCAGTTTAAGGCTTTATAAATTAGAAACAGCAATTTGAAATGTGTCTAGAACTGAATCAGCAGCCAAGTGGGGGTGGGTGGGGGTTATGTGATTGCTCTGACCAGCCCCAGATAGCAATCTGCCTGTATCATTTTAGACCCACTGAAGTTTCCAAATGCTTTCCAAAAGCAGCTAATTACAGTAATCTAGCTGGTATGTAACTAACGACATGTCACTGTGGCCATATCAGACCTTTCCTATATGGCTGCAGGCAACACACTTCTTGTCCACCACTGAAACCTGGCCATCTAGATTCTAGAGTTGAATCCAGAAGCACCCCTAAGATGCACACCTGTGTTTTCAGAAGGAGTGCAACCTCATCCAGCACAGTCTGCGACCCTATTGCTTAATCTGGTTTTTGACTGACTAGGAGCAGCTCTGTCTTATCTGGATTAACTTTCAATTTGCCCTCGTCCAGTCCATTACTGACATCAGACGTTGATCCAAAGCTGCACCTTCCTCGGATTTAGATGGCCAGAAGAGATAGAGCTGGGTGTCATCAGCATACCAGTGGCAGTGAACCCCAAGACTCCAGACAGCCTCTCCCAGGGTTTTCATGAAGGCACTTTCAAATATAGAACTATCCATCATCTTTCATTAGGACACATGGTCATTTCATCCGTCAATAAATAAGGCCTGGGTCACATAACAGTTTGTAGGTAAGCCCCATCCCTTTGAGTGGTGGCCAAGTTACTTTCTTTCAGCACTGGTTATAACATCTAGCCCGAGATGGGTATTTGCAGCACTAGCTTCAAAAGCCAATGCTAGCATTTGAAATGGGCCATATAAACCAAATAGAAACCAATGGGATTCCTGGAAAAATGGTGCTGCATATGTTATGTATCAAGGCTGCTTTAGAAAAAAAAACTTTTAGAAAACTTGATTGAAAGAATACAGGGAAAAACAACAACAAAAGAATAAGTATTTCACAATAGAGCCGATGCAACATCAGAGAGAAAAATTGAGAAACCCATAAATGTTGCAACCCTTTCAACCTGTATCAGATTAAAATATGGCAGCACATGGGAGCTGATGGCAAATAACTCTTATCATTCTTGTGATCATAATTCATACTCTACAAGGAAATCATGTGCTGGGGAGGTGGGGACATCTTGCAAGTGCGGTTGTTTAATTGTTCCATTAGGGCAATATGCCATGTTCTCTTTCTTCAAGCATTTAAAATTAAAACACCAGTTCCATTCCAGTTTTCAGGAAACATGCCACTAAAAAAGAAACAATTCATTGTTGATGAATTAGCCATTTGTTATTACCTGAAAATAAGGACAGAAGAGCCAGATCTGCTGACTTTATAGATTTTTGCTCTGCGATTAATTCCGTTTCTGTAAAAACCCTGGCCTAGAACAACTGGATTGGGAGGCATGTCTATCACTTCTGATAATACATACCAATATTTTCCACAATCAAACTAATTTCTTTATTAATATAGCTTAAATGGAGTAGTGTAAAATGCCACCTGTGCAGAAGCTTAATAGAATGTTCTTTAGGCAGTACAGTATTTGGAAGAGATTGACTTGAGTGGAGCCTTGTTCCATAGGGCCTGTCATGTTTCATCAGATATAATCATTCCCAAACCAGTTTTCCCAAACCGTTTTGAGCCCTCGTTTACAGACATAATGGGATTTAATTAGCATTTCACATGATTTTGAAGCCAGACCTGGCTTGTTCCTTTCTGAGACCAGTAGCAATGCTTCAAATGCAATTAATTGTCTAATGGCTTGGATTTGCACCACCTGAAATGTGAGGGGTGTGTGCTCACTTCTGTGATATACTGTATATTTCCATTTCAAAATAGAGTATACAGATGCAAATCTTTGTCTCTTTCTTCAGTCTTCTGTTTCTTTTCATTTTGAATGTGCAGTCGCTGCTTTTCTCCAGGTGTGCTTTGTGCCCGGAGGCTGCTTTCAGAGGCCCTTACCTGGATACTGCCTTACTCTCAAAAATCAAGGAAAGTACTGTTTAGGGAGTGAGGCTTTAAAATGATGGTGACTATGCCCTTTAGAAGACAGGAGTGCTGGGTGCATGCTCCGATATGTTCTTGGACAATTGATTTTTTATACATTTTTCTGAGCTACATTATTCAAATATTTCTGTTTCAAATCTACTCCCCATTAAATCTGCAACTTCTTATTTCATTTTTATTGGTGGTTGACTGACTGTGCCACATTAGTGCAAATTATTATAGGAAGCTAGCTGCTTGCTTGATTTTTTTAGCACTCTAATAAAGGTTGTGCATTTATATTCCTTTTTAAAACATTACCTTATTATTGATTTAGCCTTCTTTGGAAGCAAAAACGATTTAGTTGATTGGTTCCATAAATAAAGCTACAACCTTCAGTGTGCAAGAGCTGAAGAGGCCTGTTGAAAGCAGGATGTTGTAGAGGGCAATCATTCATATAGTTGCCATAGCATCACCACCAGCAGCAGCAACATCACCAGCAGTAGCTACCGCTCTGGGAGCAGCAATGCTAATAAGTCTCCTTCAGATAAGTAAAACACTACAATCTCCAGAGACTTTTAAGGATTCTTTGTTTATAACACTGTAGCACATTGAGATCATTCTTGGAGGCCCTGTGTCAAGCAGATCCACAGTCTGAACAGTGGAATTTAGAGAGAAATAGCCTTCGTTGTGATACCGAATGTTGATATGCTTTCATATACAGTGGACCCTTGTATAACAAACAGCTTGTATAACATAAAAATTGTACAACATAAAAAATTCCGGAGATAGGGGAAATTTGCTTAACATAATTGCCTATGGGGAAAATCCATACAACATAAAAATGGGATCACTCCATTTTCAATGCATTCCTATGGGAATTTGTATAAAGGAAAATTTGCTTAACATAATTTCATTTGGAACAAATTAATTCCTTTATACAAGGTACCACTGTAAACTCCAGAAATACATTTGACTCATTCCTTTCTTCCTGGTTTGTCTCTCTGACAAATGGCTTTTCTGCTTTATTATGGTGCTTGACTAATTTAAAAAACTAATACTTTATCAGCCTCTTTGGAATCAAGAACACTGATGTGCAATCTGTAAATTTTTCAAACAAGTATTACAAAAACTGCATTGTCCGCATGTGTAACTTGTATTGTGGATAAGAAGCTACAGTATTGCTAGGACAGAATACAAAGAAACAGAATGGTTTCCTATAGGCAAAGGTGTCAGATAAGGGTGCATTTTGTCCCCATATCTGTTCAGTGTGTACACAGAACGTACCTTATGGCAAGCCAGACTACAGTCAGAAAAAGGAGAGAAAAATTGGTGGAAGAAACATCAATAAAAGATACCATCTTTCTGGTAGAAAGCAAGAGTAACTCAAAATGACTGTTAGGGAAAGTCAAAGAAGAGAGTGGCAAAAGCAGGGCTGCAATTGAATGTTATGAAGACAACAATCATAAAAAATAAAGACCTACACAACTTGAGCACCTTGGTTTAGTCATTGATTCAAAAGGAGACTGACTGCAGTCAAGAAATCAGAAACAGACAAGACTAGGAAAGGCAGCAATGAAGGAATTAGCAACTTTCATCAAGTGTAAGGATATGTCAAGTTCTTGAAATCAAGGTATCATGGGAAGAGCTTGAATCTTCAAGATAACATACCAAGAGGTGTAGGCACTTTCTTTTAATTAAGAGGCATGTCTATCTCCTCCAGGCACATATTTTCACATAGCAGTGGGAACAGATTTGCCAGATTTCACCAGATTCTTCACACAAATACACAGAACAAACATACCATCTCATTCTTTTAAGAGCCCCTTGTTTTTATAACCTATCCATGTGTTAAGATATTCTTTGGAAGAACTCCTTCATGTGGGCCTACATAATATACAGTATGTACGTATAGATATATGGATATTTGTAGTTCATACACATGTGTAAATACAAGAGTAATGGCAGCACTCACCTGTTTCTCTAAAACCTCTTCTCCTTAAACATATTTTCCTTTTTTTCAAAAACAGCTTCTACCACTAGTGGGCAGTTTTGTTTATTTTGTATTTATTAACAGCTTCAAGAACTCTCCTGCGGGAAAGATAAGAGAGAGAAATGAGTGATTCTTAAGGCAGATCCTTTGAACTGTGCCACCTACAAGCACTTCAAATGAAACTCCAAGTATTTTTCCCCTCCTCTGTGTGTGCAGTCACCTATATTACAGGGAAAAATGAAAGGCCCAGTGTGACTTCACAACTAAAGAATGTGAGTTAGTTTACATTTCCCTTGCTGTACAGTCACACACTAATGTTTTTAATGCTGTTGTCATTTTTACTACTAGAATGAAAACCAATGTTTTCATACAGGGCAGGGGATATTTTTTTCCTTTCAGCTAAAGTACTCTTTTTAAACTAAAGGGAATTAGTTTTTTTAAGAATGAACACGTAACAATGCCAGCAAACAACAGTAATACAGTTTATTATTTATAGCATGAGCCTTCCTCTAATGGCAGTTAAACTTCTGAAAAGGCAGGCAGACCAAGAAATGTACTAAAGATCAGACAATCAATCAACCCATAACAAGGGCACAATCATCCACTTTAAAAAAACACTCTGACAGTGGTTTCACTCAGGAAAATCTTGCCTGAAGAGAAAAGGTTATTTTTTGCTGGGGGTGGTGGGAGCAAAGATCAGGCCAGCCTTGCCTCCTGTGGGAGGCTGGGAACAACAACAACAACAACAACAACAACAACAACAACAACAACATACCCTTTCCCATGACCTTTCCAAACATACCCCTGAGGCTGGTGGGACTGAGAGAAAACAAAATTCAGTCCTTGAGATAGTTTGGACCCACACCATTTAAGGTTTTAATTTTATGCTGTAGGTTAAAGCCATCACTTTGATTTGTGCCCAGAAATGGATCCACACCCAGTGGAGCTGCTGGCATAGGGAGGTTGTGTGATTATTGTGACCAGTCCCAGTTAACAACCCGGTTACCTATTTAATAAAGCATGAATCAAATAAGTCACCTCATAATTTAAAAAAATTGCCCATCCCCTATGGATAGTAGAAGGCAACTCTCCCACACATAAAATTTTCATTAGTGCTAGAATTAAATCCACAGGTGAAGGATTCTGAGAAGACTCTGAACACAATATTACTAAATCACAATATTACTAAAATTACTATGTGGGGTCGAGGTAATCGGTTCCACTGCCAACCCACTATTTCGCAAATATGTATGTGGAGTCTGTGGGATTTTACCCACCGGCCCAAAACCCACAATTTCTGTCAGAGAAGAGCACGCTTTCTTCGGCAGTGTTTCGAGGGGCTCTCTTGAGGGCTCTGCCCGTAGGTCTCTTCTGAGAGTCAGGCAGATATCCGTCGTGGTGTGTGTGTGTGTGTGAGGCCGGCGAACACTAACACATGTGGGCAAAGGGCGTCCTGGGAGGGGCTCTCTCTCTGATTTTAGCCGGACTGGAACCCTGGCAGGGCAGGCAGGCGGATGCGTGCGTGTGTGTGTATGTGTACGCACTTGAAGGTGCCGCCTCGGTCACAGCATTTCCTACCACCTTCCCTTGGCCCGGGACCTTACTCTTTTCCCGGATTTCTGGCGCTCTCTCTCTCTCTCTCTCTCTCTCTCTCTCTCTCTCTCTCTCTCTCTCTCTCTCTCTCTCTCTCTGTGTGTGTGTGTGTGTGTGTGTGTGTGTGTGTGTGTGTGTGTGTGTGTGTGTGTGTGTGTGTGTGTGTGTGTGTGTGTGTGTGTTTCCCCCCTTTCACTTTCGGTTGCCATTCGCCGCCTCTTTTTGACACCGGCCAGCCTTTCCCCTCGCCGATCATCATCATCATCATTTCCCTTTCCCCGCCCTTTTGAGTCGCAGGCTTGCGGGGTGGCGCGGGCATCCGCGGGGAGCTTACAGTCCGGGACTCCTCTCGGGGTTTGCGGGCGAAAAATCAGAGCGTAGCGGGACAGTTTCCGGGCTTTTTCCTTTTTTTTTAAAAAAACCCTATTCTTATTAAAAAGAAAAGGAATCCACGAAGGATTGTAAAAGCCGGAACCTGGGAGGCAGCGACCGAGCGAGCGGGTCGCCGCCTTGAAGGTAACCCGGAGCGCGTTGCATCGGATGGGAGTGTGTGGAGGGCGGTTCTGGCAGGGACGCGCCGTGAGCGGGGCAGCACGGGGGGTTGGAGGCGGTGGAACCTCCTGCTACTGGATGAAGCGAAAGCAAGACGAGAAGGTTTGGGGGGGGGGCTGCGTTTGGCGGAGCCTTCCCAGGAAACTGGTGGGAAAGAGCGTGCGCGCGTTGCGTCAGAAGGCATCACAAGCGCCCCCCGTAGGTTTCGGGAAACGGAACCCGCGAGCGGAGGGGACCGAAATCCTGTTCGTCACGTCAGCCGGTCCCCTGTGCCTGTCTGGAGGAGGATGGGGGGGGGAGGCATAACAGGCTGCCGTGACTTCCTTCGGCTTCGAAAACAGCGGGCGTCCCCAGATCGCTTAAGCTCCCTTGCTCGCAGGCATGCTTGGAAAGAGGATGTCTGTATGCGTGTGTGCGCGCGGGCACGTATGTTTGGGGGAGTTCCAGAGAGGGAGCCCCTCTCCCCCCACACACACACACCTGTTGCGCCCGAAAGGATTGTATCCAGTAGGAGGTAGAGACATGGGGAGGGGGGTTCAAAGGGGCGTCATGTCTCCCACCATCCACCCCAGATACAGATGACACCTATTGGGGTTAGTGGGTGAGCACAGCAGGGGCAAGAGTGGATGTACCTCTCTCTCTCTCTCTCTCTCTCTCTCTCTCTCTCACTCACTCACTCACTCACTCACACTCACTCACACACACACACACACACACACACACACACACACACACACACACACACACACACACACACACACACACACACACACACACACACACACACACACACACACACACACACACACAGTGCCTCCAATAAAGGAGGAAGTAGACGATTGGAAATGGCTGCATATATAGCCTGATCTTGACAGTGGCTATTTGCTCTTATATATAGATGAGTCGCCACAGCCTGGCCACGCTTATGCGGAAGATAAACTTGTTTTCCTCCAGGGTCCCCACCCCACCCCCGGAGAAAAAGCATCCTATTACTATCCCATCTCTTTTATTTACAGGTGATAATATGATAGGTTACATGTTGATTTTATGGCATGTTTTCATGACTGTGGTATGCTGCTACTTAATAGAGGGAAATTGTTTATGAGAAGTTGTCCCTCAGTGTTTACCATGAGGTCTTGCTACCTGGGAGAAAATACTCTTGACTTCAGAGTAACCTAATAACTCTACACTGGGATATGTGTATTTTTACTGTATTCTATCTATTCTGTGCTGAATGGATCTGGTGTTGAATGCATTTCCTGATACGAACATGATCCATTAATGGATCATATTTGGAAGCAAGTTACAGACATTATGTTGGTTGTAATTGAGCCTTGTTTTGCAAAAGTCCAAAGGATCGTGTGGAGGAAAGAATCAGCTGACTGTAAATCTGCCACAATGCCCAACAAATCGTAGAGCCAAGCAGATTCCAGTCAATTTAAGAGTCTCTAGTGTGAATGTTCCCAGCCCCCAGCAGGAGCTGTAGTGTTGCATATACAATACCTTCGAAGAGTCACTTTGTATTGTGTTGGGGACAACAGCTACATTCTTTGTACCTGTAGATGTGTGCATGCACGCAGACATGTCTTGAAGCATGAGGAGTTAAATCATGTGCAATAAGTGATCTTAAGTAACTTGGTAGCCTTGTCCACTGTACCTTCTTTACTCATAACTACAATAATGGGACAAATAGAATGTGTCTCCATGAGAATGGGTTACCACTGGGCTGGGGCAGAGCAGGAAGGACCATCCAGTGGATTGGATACAAAAGTGATGAGTGATCCTGAATAATTGCCAAAAAGAGAGAAGGAAGTACAGCTTGTATGACATGGTACAGCTACTCACTAAAACTGCCTCCTTCCACAGAACGATTGAAGGTCTAGAACAGTGGTTCTCAACCTGTGGATCCCCAGATGTTCCTCGACTGCAATGCCCAGAAATCCCTTCCAGCACAGTGAGTGGTGGAGGCTTCTGGGAGTTGCAGTCCAGGAACATCTGGGGACCCACAGGTTGAGAACTACTGCTCTAGAACCCCTTTTCTTTTGTGGAATGTAATGGCCATCTTAACAAATGGAGAAATTGAAAATTTTCCCTTTACAGTATTTAGATTCCAAGTCTTCAAATCCTACAACTAGCAGACAGACAGACAGACAGACACAGGTTGTAGAGCAATCCAGATTTCTCTGGAATGCCTCCACTGCTGGAGCATTAGACACCTCTCAAAGTCATGGTTTTCACTGCTGTTCTGCTCTAGTAGTTAAGAAGGTTTTTTCCCCTGATATTCAGCCGAAAGCTGGATTCTCGTAACTTGATAGTTGTAGGAATGTAAGATGTAGATCAAGCACGACCTTCAGGCTCAGCAAAATGAGGTGGCCAAGATCTGAGGTGTCAGATGTTACACCCCTCTAAGTATAAGAGCAACTGCAGAGGAGGGGGGAGCAGTTTCTGTTGGCACAGCCCTATCGGCAGAGAAGGACTACCCCTTTCCTTCATGGCATTTTCCTCAATGAGAAAACTTCCCCCTTTCCCCAAGCTACTCTGGGGATAGGCGCATCGTCTCTGGTAATTTTCCCTTAAGGGCACAACAAATAGCTAGGCTGAGAACAGATGGAAAAAACACAGTAAGAGAAAGGTTTACCTTAGAGCAGGCATGTCCAAACTTCAGCCCTCCTGATGTTTTGGACCACAACTCCCAGAATTCTAAGCTTAGATTGCCAATGGCAAAGGACGGTGGGAGTTGCTGTCCAAAACATCTGGAGGGCCAAAGTTTGGTCATGCCTGCCTTAGTGTTCCCCAGCCCCAAGGTCCTGGGCCTGGCCTAAATTGGTGTGCCCTGGACTGCCTGTGTAGAAACACGGAAAGCAGTCCATCCATAATATGGTGGTCTCCATCAGTATTTGACTGCAGCTCACATTGCAGGCTGAAGTGATTGGGCAGTGGGGGGAGGTTGTCATCTGAGCCTGGCTTTAATAGATGGACAATTGACAATTGAGAGTCCCTTTGACACACTGGACTGAGTCCTATGCATATCAGCGTAGAAGCAAGTTGCCCTGAGATCAATGGGGATTATTCCCACAAAAATTACAGTTTGATATAGAGATCATTCCTCTGCATGAGCAGAGGGGTATGTATTTTGGCTGGTGGTCTGTGCCATGGAGACAGAGATTTATATGGGGGTCCCTTTATGTTTCTACTGAATACTGTATTCTACTGAAGGCCAACCTTTTCTGAAAGAGCGTTTAACAGTCCTGAATGCCATTTTAAGGTTGGTTTTTACAGTTTTAGAGGCTTTTAATTATTCAATATATTTTAATCAGTTTTATAGTTGAATTGTTTTTAATTGAGGGCTTAATATACTTATGTATACAGTATGCAGTATCTTTAACACTATAAGCTGCCTTGTGTTCCTTTATTGGAAGACAGGCAACCTAGAAATAAGACAAATAAATGGATACATAATATGCTCAAGAGGATGAGTAAACCCCATTTTTGTGATGCAACCTAGCAGTACAAGCAGAATTTTACTGAGTAAGGCTGCTTTTACATGACCCCTGAAATCCGAGGCAAAGGGCTCCCAGATGCGGAGCTCAAAATTGTTTTCCCACCAGCTGTGGACTTTAAAAAAAATTAAGTACGACCACGCCCACCTAAGCGCATTTTATAAGTACCTGGTCTCTGGAGGTAAAAAAATCTTCCGATGCAGATTGTAAAGCTGTGGATGCTGGGCTCTTCTCGCCTTCTGTTTGTTTTGTTGTCCCCGCCACCCCTTTAACAGCCTGGAATCCCTACGGGGCTGCTCAGACGGTGTGTGGAGGTGAGCCAGCATTTTTTTCCTCCCTGTTTTTCTCCCTCTCCTCACTGCAGACAGGAGCAATGGAGTGCGGAGGGGTGGGAACACAGGAAGCAGGACAAAACCCCATGATCTCTGGTGTGAATTTAAGTTGACACTGGATTTTAGAGGTCGTGTAGAAGCGCCCTATGTTGTAAAAGAGACATGATGTAGTACTTCCTCTTTCCTAGAAATGATAGTGTGGGAAAAGCCTCAGAAATGCTTTTTTCCTTAATTATCCTATATGTTGGTGCTATTTCTGAAAAGCTCTGGGAAGTTAGAACAAGCAGCTTGACTTGAGTGATTACTTGCTGCTTCTGATACTATTCATGCTGCACAGAGCTTGGAAATATTTTGAATAACCTGTAGGTTACTTGATGTTCTGTAGGTAACACATTACCCATTAAAAAGCTTTGCAGTCTTCTTTACTTCAAAAAATAATGACTGGTAACAACAATGACATTAATTTTCTTATGTTTATATTTAGTTTTCATGCATTTTTGAGAGTTTAGTCCTAAAACACTGCTTTTGTTTCTTTCTTGGTTTATTTATTTTCTTTTTTTTTACTTTTCTTTTTTCCAAAAGAATTGGGACAGGTTTACATTTTTGAAATGTACTGCCTTTTGTTAAAAAGGTAATGGAAAGAATAATGTGTTACTCTGGCAGTAAGTCATCAGTGAATTTTTTGGGGGTGAAGGGCAGTGGAACATGCAATAACTTTCTTTTAAAAATTAAAAGAAAAATGAAGCCACTACCCTGTCCTGTACTATATTGTTTGCAGTATTTTCAATCTTCATAGAATTATAGAATTGCAAGGCCATCAAGTCCAACCCCTTGCTCAAAGCAGGAATAGAGATTATAGGACAGTCTTGGCGAACCTATGGCATGGGTGCCAAAGGTGGCACTCAGAGCCCTTTCTGTGGGCACCCGACATCGCCCCTTCACAGCCACCTGTATGCAGGTTAAATTGCTGTATTGGCACTTTGCAAAAAAAAAAAAAAAGATTAGTGGGTCTTGAATCGCAGTTTGGGCACTCGGTCTCTAAAAGGTTTGCCATCACTGCTATAGGATATCTGCCAGGTTATTGTCTAGATTTCTCTTCAATGTCTCTAGGTACCATAATGGGTTCAATTGCCATACATCTCTAATAGTTAGGAAGTTTCTGTGATGTTCAACCAAAATCTGGCTCTGTGTAACTTGAGTCCTCTGTTGCGTGTCCTGCACTCTGGGGTGATCGAAAACCAATCCTGCCCCTTCTCTGTATGACAGCCTTTCAACTACAATGGTACCTTGTATAATGGAATTAATTGATTCCAAATGAAATTTTGTTAAGCATTTTTTCCTTTATACAAATTTCTCATAGGAATGCATAGAAAATGGAGTAATCCCTAATCGCAACCATTTTTATGTTGTACGGATTTGCCCCATAGGCGGTTCTGTTAAACACATTTCCCCACTCTCTGGAATTGTTTATGTTGTACAGATTTTATGCTATACAAACCGTTTGTTATACGAGGGTCCACTGTATTGGAAAAGTGCTATCGTATCTCCCATTGGTCTCTTTTCCCAAGGCAAAACATGCCCAGTTTATCCAGTCTTTTCTCGTAGCACTTAGTTTTCTGTCCCCTGATCATCCTCGTTGCCCTTCTCTGAACTTGTTTTAGTACAGGTTTACATAATCCGTCATCCTCCTGAAAGTTTTAAGCTGTTGCCCAGGAGAACTTTAACATACACGCACCCAACTGAGAGACTTCATTTCCCCTAGTTTGGTTTGACATTCCAGGGCCTATAATGCCAAAGTAGCCTATAATGAAAATAAATAAATAAATGAAACTAGTGTCACCCACGGGGGGGGGGGGACAGTTTTCCCCCAAACTAATTACAACTATAAGCCACCCTATGAAAGAAAGGTCTTTAAATGCCCTATCTTTAACTGCATTAAATTGATTAACTAATTAATCGCATAAGGTCAGCAGTAAGGTAATTGAACAAACTGGACCAACTAAATGCTCTGCTATAATCTAACATGCAATATAAAGTAGTCAGCATTTGCCATTTCTGTAATCCTGAAGAAGGCATGAAGGGTATTGGTGCCAAACGCTTGATCATTTAACTCTTTAAAGGTTTAAAAAATCTTTTTACTTGGAAGCTAAACTCGTAAAAAATTTGTAGATCATTTCAGTCTATTGACTGCTCATGCTCTACCTCTGTTTCTTAACAGAACTGTTCACGTCTTGTAAACTCAAGCCTGTGGTTCTTTTTGGGAGTCAATATATCTCATGCTTGTGCTTCATCTTTTCCTGCTCTTTTCCACATTACTTAGTATTATTGCATTCTCCAGAGAATCTTGCCTTCTCCTGAGGTCCCAAAAGTAGAAGAGTCTCAGTTTCACAATTTTTGCCTCTAGAGATGGTTCACTCAGGCTTGATTTGATCTAGGATTCACATGTTTGGGTTTTTTGGCCGTCCCAGGTATTCACAAAGTTCTCCTCCATCATCATGAATTTTTTTCCCCTGTCAGCTTGCCTTAATATCCATCTTACATCTGGAAGTTGAGTCATGGCAAGTGGACTTCTTTTTCTTGAGAGATTGAAACATTTGCTGCTGGTCCAAACGACTTCATCCGTCTGAGGAAAGCTAATTGCGAGTCCTCCATTTTATAGTTCACTTTAACATCGGGTCACCCTGGTGTGAAATAGGCTCATAAGATGAACAATGGCCTGAATAGTCTTGTTAGGTGGATAATAGCCTCAATAGGCCTTTAGGTGAAAAATGCCCTAAGATGCTGAAACCCATAAAGTATGGGTCAGTAGCTATGGCCTTGGTGGTAGTATTATTATTTTTTGCACCTTTAGGCCATTGTTCACCTACTAGGCCGCTACTGCACTTCAAACAGCAACCGCTTTTTGTTTTGAATCGTCTTTTGCCCTCCCCCTGTCAGGTGGTCGCTGAAGTGATTCAGCATTCCGCACTTGGGCGTTTTCTCAAGAACCAGTTTCCCCGTCCACACTTTGCTAAACCGCTTTTTGTTCCGATTTAGTCCGACATTTTCCCATTATCTGGTTCAATTTCAGAAATTATTTTTTAAGATAACGCCATGCCGTTGTTCTTCCATTCAAAGTAACATAGCTAACTTCCCAGTTCTCCCTTTAGATTACTTACAACGTGGCACATTGATTAAGATAGCCTACTTCCGTGACTGGAAAAAGCAAAATTGCACCCAAAAAAGGAAGTAGAAGGACTGGAGAAGTCGGCCGAAATTATTACACTGCAGGAGGATTTCTTTTTGGCATTTCTGACGGCAGGATAAGGCATACAGAGGGGGAAACCTGGGGGAAATGGTGCATGGTGTCCGCAGTTTGAGTCAAATTGCTTCAAAAAGTGGTCTAGAAATCAGTTTTAAAAAACACCACCCCTGGTGGCCGTCACAAGAAAAACTGACACAGCTGCCGAAAAGGGGCGTGGCCAAGGGGGCTCCATGAAAAAAGCAATTGGAAGTGCGGCAAATGATTTTAAAGGCAATTTGACTTTAAGCAAAAGGCTATTCAAAACCTAAGTGCGGTAGGGCTCCTATAAATGGTGTTTCAAAGCCTAGTTATGGGACAGAGACGACTTTGATCGCCTTGGTAGATGACCTGTGCCAGATACTGGATAAGGGATCTCTGTCCATGTTGATTTTACTAGATCTCTTGGCAGCTTTCGATACTATCAACCACAGTATTCTCCTAACTTGTCTCTCTGGAATAGGATTTGGGGGCACTGTTTGTATGGTGATTCAGCTCCTTCCTGAGGAGGACAGAATGCAAAAGGTGGTGCTAAGGGATTCATGACCTGCAATGCTGACCTGTGGGGTCCCTCAGGGTTCTGTTTTGTCTCCTCTGTTATTTGATATCTAAATGAAACCACTGAGAGAAATTATCTGGAGTTTGGGGGTTCTGTGTCCCCACTTTGCAGATGACACCCAACTCCAGTTGTCCTTGCCACCTAACTCCAAGGAAGCTACTTCAACTTTAGATCAGTTTTTGGTGTCAGTGGATCAGATGAGGTTGAACAAATGAAACGTGATCCAGATAAGACAGCGGTGCTTCTGGTCAGTTGAAAGAGTGATGAAGGAATAGGGATGGGATTACTCATATTGAAAAAGGAGGTGTGCAGCATAGAGGTGCTCCTGGACTCATCCTTTAGCCTGGATGCTCATGTCTCAGCTGTGCCCTGGAGTGCATTTGCACAGTTAAAACAAGTGCACCAGCTACATCTGTTTCTATGTGGGGCTACCAATGTTCCAAGAAACTTCAGCAAAAATGCAGCCGCCAGGTTGCTGACTGGGGTGGGTTAGAGAGATCACATAACACCCTTGTTACAGCAGCTCCACTGGCTGCCAGCCATCTTTTGGGAACAATTCAAAGTGCTGGTTTTGACCTACAAAGCCTTAAATCAGTGGTTCCCAACCTGGGGGTCAGGACCCCTTTGGGGGTCGAAGGGCCATTCCACAGGGGTCACCATGAGCCAATGAAGAAAAAGGCACAAACGGCTTGGGTCTGGAGTAGGAGGGGGAGGGAGGAGTTACAGTTTGATGGGTTGGAGGGGATGTCAGTCAATGGCATGGAAGGCTGCGATTGGCTGAGGGTGCCTGTAGAGGGAAGTTCTCTATGGCACCTGCAGCAGTGGCCTGCCAAAGGGGGCTTGTGACCTCTTTCAAGAAGGGCAAGTGGGTCACCACAAATGAGGAGCTGCATTTAAGGGTCACGGCATTACGAAGGTTGAGAACCTAAATGGACTGGTCTCAACTATCTTAAAGACTGTATCTCCCATTATGAGCTGGCTTGGGTGCTAAAATAATCAGGGAAGGACTTACTCTCAATCCTGCCACCCTCACAGGTCCATCTGATGAATCCACAGGAGAGGCACTTCTCTGTGGCTGCTCCCAGACTCTGGAGCTCCCTCCCACGGGAGACCAGACTGGCTCCATCTTTGCTGTCCTGCTGCAAGCAGACAACTATCTTTCTCTTCAGGCAATCCTTCCCTCAGTAAATAGCTATGTGATTTTATAGATGGCATGCTATGAAGGACTGTACTGTTTGGACTGGATTTGTAGTCCTACCTGTTTCTTGCTTTTTTCTGTTTTCCATCTTTCAGAGTGGCATTTCCCCCTCTATTTGTTTACGTATTGATCTTAGTTTTAATATTTTCTTTTAAATGAAGTCAGATGCCTCTTCACACTCATCGTTTTTAACTTTAAATATTGTCTTTAATGTTAACAACCATTGCATACTTATTGTCTTTAACTTTAAATATTGTCCTTCAATCTTGTAAACTGCCTTAGATTATTTTAAAGGGAGAAAACCAGAGCAAAAATATTTTAAATAAGTAAATAAATAAATTGGGTTGCCTGAAAGGAAGCAGCCTGTGCCTTCTCCTCCTGAGGCCAGGGAGCATAGCACCAAAGGATCATCAAGTTATTTTAACACTAAGGAAACCTGCATAATGAATACTAAGTGATTTTTCACAGCATCCCAGTTCAGCTGCCTGACTCATCTGACTCATCTGTTTCCATCTGCCTAATGGTCAGGATGACCCCATGAAAAAGGGGGCCAGGGTTCCTATATACTTAATAATATTAATTTGTGGCAGGATAATTACAAAGACTCACATGGGACCATTAAGGTTTCTAAATGTTATAATAAATGTTTAACCTTAAAGATGCCACATGACTCATTGCTATTGTATCCTTAATAGATTTGTGGAAGAGGAAATTTAGTGTGTGCCAGTACTTCTATACTCGGGTCAAGAAGCTGTTTCTAGGACAAAATGTAGAGAAACAGAATGGTGTCTACCTGGTCAAGCTGTCAGGCAGGCTGTATTTTAGTTTCATGTTTATTTAATTGACATAAAGAATATGTCACACAGAATGTTGTATTAGATTCAAATGAAAGAAAAGAAGATAACACTAGGGTGGAGTTAGATTAGATATCTATGGATGAACAAGGAAACAAATATATTAGCTATAGGTCAGATCAAGCCCAATTTTATTAAAAGTCAAAACGACTCGATTGAGGGAATCATATACAGTACTGGACATCTGATGGGAAGACAAGACTTGCTGGAAAATGGAATAATGGTAATAGAAGTGGAGGGAGAAGAAGAAGAAGAAGAGGAAGACAAGCATGAGACAGATTAACTGAGTGCCTTTTTACACGACCCCTAAGATCCACTGGCCACTTAAATTCGGACCAGAGATCTTAGGGGTTCGTCGCTCTTCCTCTGTCCCCACCCCCTCCGCACTTCCTGGTTGCTGGCTGCGTGAGGGAGGGAGAAAAAAGAAAGAAAAGAATGCCGGTTTACCTCCGTTTTGTTCCTGGCAGCATTCAGATCTCTTAAAGGGGCGGGGCGCAAAAAAAGAACAAACAGAAGCCAGGAGAACCCCGCACTCACTATCCTTACACCGGATCAAAAATTTGTCACATCCAAAAAGCAGGTACCTGAAAGCTGCGCTGGGACGCGCTAAAGTGGGCGGGGTCGCACTTAATTTCCTGTTAACTCCGGAGCTGGTGGGTAAACATTTTTAATCTCCGGAGCTGGGAGCCATTTGCCCCGGAGTTTAGGGGTTGTGTATAAACGCCCTCAGTAAAGGAAACCACCACTTTGAGTTTGCAAGACCTGAGTGGGGCTGTTAGTGGTAGGACCCTTTGGATGCTATTAACTTGAAGCATCAGCATCTAGGGCAAGGGAGTACATTCGTAGATGAGAACCGTTTCTGAAAACCTTTGTCTTATTTGATGGAGAAATGAAATAGAACACTGTGTTTTGCTGACGGAAGTAAAACATTGCCAGTGGTTTAAATATCTTAAAAATAGAGGTCGGAAGCAATGGCAGGAAATTTAAGCAACTTTACATGGGTGTGGCTGCAGAGATTTTAAATCTTACTGCCCTCCATATATTATACAACATACACTCTCTGTGATTTCTAGGCCTGGAGATGTGTGAGTCATTTGCACTGAATGACCTGTAGCATGTAGGAAATCATTGTTCCTTAGCCTTTTTATCCTTCCATTGGCCATGCTGGTTCGGGCTTCTAGGAGTGAATAAATATAAATATAAATATAAATAAAATTAATCCTAAGAACCAAAGTTTAGGGAACACTGTAGTCAAGCATTTCAGATTTTTCAAAGGACAGGTCTCAGTCACAGTTTGGAAAAATTACAACTCCAGTGGTTCAGTTTCTGGTGGTTATCCTTCTTTCTACCAGTTGTGTGGCAAATAATTTTAGGTAACAAGTCAAAGGTTAGCATTCTCCGTGGTGCTTTGGATTGATATAGGCCAGTTTTATGTTTTTTTATGCCTATCTCTTCTCTCTCGCTAGCCCCAAGGGGTTGCCTGGTTGTGTTGTGCTTCCATGACAACAACACACAAAACAATAAAATAATAATCTCATGAGTTTGACAGGGGTAGGGGGTGTGCTAGCTGATCAGTGAAGAATGATTGCTTTTTAAAATAGTATTCCTGACCTTTATCCTCAAGTTTCAGAAACACGAGTCAGCTCTCGAATGACAAAGAGTTGAGAGGCATCAGAACTTTGGCCTCTGCTAATGCTTCTGTTCCTTTAGCTTTGGGGCATTTTGCCATGGGAATTTGAACAGCCTTCCCAAAGAAAGTGGAACCCATTTGGTCCACAGCCATATCATTGTCTGAGGGGGTACCTAAATTGGCAAATAATAAGGGAATTAATGTGAGGCTGGGATGGTCAGATTCATATAATTTTCTGTTGATGATATGATGGAAAAGTCAGTGCAGATCAGCCTGAAGTTTTTCTCCATTCCATTTCCCGCTCTTCTGTTGCAGCTTCTACTTTTTAAAATTGCACTTGAATGCATTTGCATCCATTCAGGCAATGGGATTGCTTGAATTTATTCATTAAAGCGGGTCCAGGGGTGCTGGTGGTTTGTTGGGGTGGGAAATGAGGAAGTAGAGGGGTACTCATGGGGCTATCAGTTCTGTTCAGTGGGGCACTTCTGGTCTCCAAAATGTTTCCTTTTCTTTCTTTTGTTAAAGGCTTGATGCCCGCACTACAATTTTAAAGTTGCACTAAAGCACTTTGGAGGCAAAGAGAGAGGGATGGGGTGGCTGTGAGCAGAATCCTGAGACCAATGCCCAACCAGCACCTGCCTTGTCCTTCAAAGCTTGGCGTGAAAACTCTCCTTCCCATCTACCCAATATGCTACATGCCACCAAATCCAAGTTGCTAATTCTTCTTAACATTTGTCTGTCGTGCAATACCAAATTTGCAGAGGCCTAGTTGGACATAACTAGCACGCATGTGTGGGGAGAACCTTTACCTTTTTATGTTGCATGTTAGCTCCCTCCTTTTTATCCTTCTGCAGACTGCTGAATATTCACCTCTTCCAGCAGTTTTTTAAAATAATCATCACAGAGTCCCTGGATGTTGGTTTTTAGCTGGGTAAGTTTTTCTGAAGTTTGAAAATGTTTCAAATCAATGTTAGTATGTTGTTGTTGTTGTGCTGCTGCTGCTGCTGCTGCTGCTGCTTTTCTTGTTGCTGCTGTTGTTACAATAAAAGGGGTTGAACTGGGTCATCCTAGTTTGCGTCCATTCATAAATGTGGCAGCACAGATGCAGTGGCTCCCAAGCATTGCCTCCTCTGCCAACTGGCCACTCGGCAGGCCCGGTTTGCTTGCTTGCTTGCTTGTTTATTTATTTATTTATTTATTTATTTATTTATTTATTTATTTATTTATTTATTTATTTATTTACAGAATTGTTTAGCCACCCCATTATCAAGCAGTCTCTGGGTGGCTTACAACAATATAGTAAAACTATAAAACATGTGAAAACCATCAAAATAACAAACCGTTAAAAACAGTCAATGTACAAATAATAAAATCCTGCTACTCATGTCCCCAGCTAAAAGAACATTAATTAATTAAAAGACTGGCTAAACAGGAAGGTCTTTGCCTGGCGCTTAAAGGCCAAAAGCATCAGTGCCAGGCAGATCTCTTTGGGGAGGGCATTCCAAGGTTGGGGGCCGAAGGCCAAGAAGGCCCTGTGTCGACATGCCATCTCCCTCACCTCTTTAAGGGGTGGCACCTTCAGCAGGGCCTCCGGGCCTGATCATTGTGTACGGCTCATATGGAAGAAGGCGGTCCTTTTCCCACCTCTGTGGCTAATCTCCCAACCACAAGCACAAGTTTTTTTAATTGATTAAGTTTTTTAATTGATACAATATAGACTGTGGGTCCTCCGATCGCAATTTTAGTGTAATGATTTTAGTGTAAGGTTTTTTTATTATCGTTTTAATTATTTATTGACATTTGATGTTTTAACTGTTTTAATTCTTTGATTGTAAGCCGCCCAGAGACCTTTGGGTAGTGGGCGGCATATAAGTTGTAGAAATAAATAAAATAAAATAAAATAAAATAAAATAAATAAGAGCACAGACCTATCTACCCTGCCCTTTTGTCTGAGTGAAAGTAATAGCTTACTTATCGTCTTTTCTTTTTGATTGCTTTTAGAACGGTTTGAACTATTTTTAAGACTGTTTGAAACATTGTCCCCTTTCCACTATTTTGGCAACATTTTCAATAAAACAATAACATTTCAAAGCAGCTTAGTTGTTTTGTGAAGAAATGGGGGTTGTTGGTAGTAATGGGAGGGCCTTGCCTACTAGATCCTTTATATTTTTGAGGGAATTTTTGGCATCCCTACCTGGCACGATTAGCATACAGGATAAAATCCTTGATCCTTGGTAGCTCCCTAGAGCATGTAGAACAGGGAGGATTTGATTAAAAATCAAATTGATTGGTTTCTTATTTCAATCACGATTGAAATCAAATTGCATTTTAAAAAATCGTTAATGTTCATCCACTTTTACTAGGCGTGGCTCGGAGTGTTAGGAGAAGGAACAGGACAAGAAGAGTTCCCTCAGCCACCATCTTGGAATTCACCCACACCAGGAAAGCTTGTGCAGTGTGGCTTAGTGGTAGGCGTGGACCTCTCGGACCTGGCCATAATCTAGACCCGTGGTTCTCCACCTCTGGGTCCCCAGATGTTCCTGGACTGCAACTCCCAGAAGCCCCCACCACTCGCTGTGCTGGAAGGGGTTTCTGGGAGTTGCAGTCCAGGAGCACCTGGGGACCCACAGGTTGAGAACCACTGATCTAAACCATTGGCATGCTGAATCTTTTCTCCCGTATCCACTGCCTTGATGTTTTCAGATTATTGTGCGTATGTCATGGTAACAAGTAGGAGGAGCTGTGTAAACGAACAAATACTGTATCAGCAATGCTGGTCTAAATATTTAGGGAAGTCTTTCCAAACATAACTGGAAAAGAGGACATATTCTCAGATTTACTCGATAAGGTTGAGCAGAAGTTTTGGCACAAATCTTTGCTATCGTGTATTCGGTGCATAAGTCAGGCACTGTGAGCTTATGCATCTTTTTTTCCCCACCAGTTTGATTGACTTCAGATGTATCATCTTAATGAGCATTTGGTGCTTTTTCTGATGGCCTACACAGCTACTGGATAACTCAATAAGTTAGGTATCTATCGGCGGAGGCAGAGGTTAGGTGTTCAGCTCCCCACTCTGCCTCCCAGAAGAGCCAGCCTGTGTGGCCTTGGGCCAGCTGCACAGTCCCAGGGCATCCGAAAGACGAAAGGAAGGGTAAACCACTTCGGAGGGCTGTACAGGTATAAGTAGAAAACCTTAGAAAGGATGGGCATAAATCAGAATTGACGTGATAAGACATAATTATAATTAATACATTGGCTTTTTGTATGAATAGTAATGAGGTTTGGATTCATTTTTCCATCTATGTTTATGGATGAAGCATTCAGTCTGCATTTTTATGTCTGTATGGACACATGTGCATTTAAAATACTGTACGGTTTACCAAGTGCTACCTTTCCATGATGCAGGTTTCACCACCTAGTGACTGGATGTACATTTGTCACAGATTGGGAAGTTATTTTTAAAAAGGAACTTGATGCATTACTCATTAGCTGGAGTTAGGTGGTCACAATTATAAAAAATAACTAGTGGTATTGCACATTACTGGTGGGTTATGTTGCTATTATGAACAAAGCAGAAAGAAGCACTAAAATATTATCTTCCCTCCAGCAGCCAGTCCTAGTTTAAAATACTGCACATAAAGGTGACTAATTTACTCTGTATTTATTATGTCAAGGGTGCATATTTTACTGTGTTTTTGTTTTTGTTTTTAGATTGTGCTCTCTCTCTCTCTCTCTCTCTCTCTCTCTCTCTCTCTCTCTGTGTGTGTGTGTGTGTGTGTGTGTGTGTGTGTGTAGGCATACTTTGTGTGACTGTGCCAATGTGCCAGTGGGCTGTGTGGATGGTGGTGGTTATTGGCTGGGTAGAACTTACTTAGACCAGCAGTTCCCAACCTTCAGTCTCCAGGTGTTCTTGTACTGCACCTCCCAGAAATCCTGGCCAGCATAGCTAGTGGTGAAGGCTTCTGGGAGTTTTAATCCAAGAATACCTGAGGACCCATTTTTGGGAACATTTAGAGCATTTCCTTCTTTGTTGTTCATGTGGGGTGCTTTGGTGAGTGGGCAAATCTCAGTGTGCTGAACAGCCGGTGCCTTGTGTGCCCGTTTTCTTGCCTTTCTTCGCTTCTGCTAACCAGACCCAGAGGGTCTCTGTTTTGCTGAGCGGGTGGCATTCAGAGTGGATTTGATTTAAAGCAAATCAATTTACATCACAATTTAATTTTTTTAAAAAACCCTGAGTATTGACCCTTTAAATAAACTGATTTTAAAAATTTAAATTGCGATTTAAATCCACGTGGGTTATTTAAACCCGTTGGTTTTTATCCACTCTGGTGGCATTGAAACCACGTCAGCTAAAATCCTGTTGCTTTGTGCAAAATGTTGCACTAGAGTTGGCTTGTTGAATCAGTGAAGATTTGGTGAGTTAACTCCTGCATAGCTTCCATTGATTCAAGTTGGGCTATTCCAGCTACAGCTTTAGTATAGTGGTACTATTAAAGTAAACCCATTTGAATCAATGGGGTTTATGGAGGAGTTGATTCATCACCATCCTACCCCATCACCCTGATTCACTGGCCCCGTTCTAGTGCAACCTACTACACTAAGCAACAGGATTTCAGCCACTGTTGTTTTCTCTTTTCCAAGTTTTGGGTACCTTTGAATTGCTTGGTGGGTGAGTGAGAGCCTTTTCACATGACCCCTAAGATTCGCTGGCCACTTAAATTTGGACCAGAGATCTTAGGGGTCTGCCGCTGTTCCTGCGTTCCCACCCCCTCCGCACTCCTGGCTGCTGGCTGCATGAGGGGAGGGAGAAAAAAAGGAAGAAAAGAATGCCACTCACCTCCGTTCTGCCGTCCCAGCACTGCATTCAGATCTCTTAAAGGGGCGGGGGGGCAAAAAAAGAACAAACAGAAGCAAGGAGAGCCGGGCAGTCACTACGTTATATCCGCATCAGGAATTTTCACCTCCAGAGAGCAGGTACCTGAAAAGTGCGCTGGGACGCGCTTAGGTGGGCGTGGTCGCACTTAATTATCTGTAAACTCCGGAGCTGATGGGGAAACAATTTTAAGCTCCGGAGCTGGGAGCCATTTGCGGCGGAGTTTAGGGGTCGTGTACAAAGGGCCTGAGATGAATCTTTCTTTGTGTGTAGGGCTGGTGATAATAAGATGTCTTGGCTGGGCTTGCGTTGCCTTTGACAGTGATGTGCAATAGCTCAGAGACTTTCCTCTATCAACCAGTTCCTACAAAAGTCTGGTGATGGTTTTAATTTCTTGCATTCTGTTGCCTGCTTTTGGGGTAGATTGATTCTTTCTGGTCTC
Organism: Phrynocephalus forsythii; assembly: GCA_029282475.1. Lineage (NCBI taxonomy): Eukaryota > Metazoa > Chordata > Lepidosauria > Squamata > Agamidae > Phrynocephalus > Phrynocephalus forsythii. The sequence continues at coordinate 26,734,582 of JAPFRF010000011.1, read as the reverse complement.
ACCCCTGCTGTTTTGAAATAATATTTAAGGGTTTCTTAGAGGCTGCGGCAGAAAACTCGTGGTAAAACAGGAAAAATGACCTCAATGAAGCTTTCACTTTTGTGTAAACACTGATGGGGGGGGAATCCAAACGGAAAGAGGTGTTACCCCAAAAGAATCTGCTATGAAAGAAATACAAATATTTTCACTGTAGACATCCCAATTTCACACAGGATTTCTAAACAAGTTTACCTATTGCCAGACTGCAGATCTTTTGTCTTTCCTGTCCATTTACCCTCCAGTCTATTTCCAACTGGGGAGTCTATTTGCTTATTGCAGCTGCTGGAGGAGGAGACACAGATAAGAGTAGTTGGAGAACAAATAGGCATTAGAAAAGCATAACTTCCTTGTTCCCTGTACGCCTTTGGAAATCAGAAAGTCTGGGGCAAATCTCTAGCTGCTTCCCATCCTCCAGTCCTTGACCTGTATAGGTAAGTGGCATTTTACTAGAGCTTGTGAATGACTGGGTACCCCAGCTTAGAAAAATGACATCCCTGCTTGTGCTTTCTCAAAGGCAATGATCCTGGATCTTATTAGACTGCCAGAGACTGTTGAGCAGCAGCCAATCCTTATATCCTTGCAAGTAGAGTGGGCAAGAATGGTGGCTATTGTGGTCCAGCAACACTCGGCGAGTGAAAATCTGAAAGCAGTTAAGTGTCCTGGGCTGGAGGTACAATTTAGAAATCTCCTCCTGGGAATACATCTCCTGAAATCTTCCAGCCCTCTACATTGTGTTTCAGAGGACCAGGGTTCCTCATGTCTGTTCTTCATCGCCAGCTAGTCCATGTGTAAACATCTGCTAGACTTCGTAATGAAATATGTGAGCTGTCCTGGCTTTCACCCCTCATCCACCAGCCTGCTTAGGGCAGTGTTTTTCAACCTTTTTTGGGCAAAGGCACACTTGTTTCATGAAAAAAATCACGAGGCACACCACCATTAGAAAATGTTAAAAAATTTAACTCTGTGCCTATATCAGTCTCTAAAAGGTTCGCCATTGCTGGTGTAGGGAGAAGCAGGACAGAGGGGCCACAGATTGAGGCAGCCCGCTCTCTAGCACCCAGTTCCCACTTACCTGTGTTGTTTTTTAAAGACATTTTGCCCTGCATGGACGTCTGTGTCCAGTGGAGACCTGAGAAGGGGCACTGACTCTCCAGGAACACAAATAAGACCCAAAAGCCCATCTTGCTCTCCACACTGTGGCCAAGGCAGATGCCTTCAGCAAGTCCAGCGACAGGAGGGAAGGAGGATGAAGGAAGGCAAGAAGGAAAGAAGGCAGAAAGTGTTCTGCTTGTATACTGCCCCATACCACTTCAAGGAGTCTCTGGGCGGTTTACAGTTTTAATTACAGTAGGCAGGCTGCTAGACATATACATATGCAGGCTAGAAATGAGCACGTTTCTATGAAGAGGGGAAAGGGTACGAATAGAAAGAGAGAGGTGGGGGGAAAGAAAGAAAAGACACAGAGAGAGAAGAGGGCGACTCAAGACAGAAAGGGGCAAGACTTCAAGGAACCCATCGCGGGGCTCTTCAGAGACGGCTCTTCCCCTCCCGGACCCTAAAGGCCGGCCATCCAGTCCGTCCAGCCGTGCCAGTAGCCCCCCCCACCCGCCTCCTCAGCCCAGGCCCAGCGGAGGCCTCCTCCATCCCCTCCTCCTCGCAGCCCTGCCGCGGTGCTCGTGGGGCAGCCGGGCGCCCCTCCTCCCCTTCCCCTCCTCCCCTTCCCCTCACCTGGTGGTTTGTTCTGGGCTGGGGCTCCCGGGCCGGCTCATGTTGGCGGGTGGGCTGTCGGGCGGCTCAGTCCATTGGTAGCTCCCAGGAAAGGGGTGGTGGTGGTCCAGGGTAAAAAAAGGAGGGGGGAGAAGGAAGCGAGTGAGTCGCGGCGGCGGCGGCAGGCACAGGGCAAACACTAAAGAGAATGAGCGGGGCCAGGTCCGGCCGGGGAGGAAGTGACGCCAGTGCCGCAGGCCTCAGGGGGAGGAGCCAAGCTGGCCCTTGGACGCTATTTATAGCGCCTCCCAGCTGTGGGCTGCCCGCCGGTCCTGGGTTGAATTTCTTTAGAATTTTTCAATTTTTCCCACGGCACACCAGGCAACATCTCGTGGCACACTAGTGTGCTGCGGAACAGTGGTTGAAAAACGCTGGCTTAGGGTATCATGCTGGAGTTATGAACAGCTCTACTAAACAGGCAGAAGCCAAGGGTGCACTGTGGTATAAGGAGCAGGTGATGAGGCAGGAAGCACCATTGTAGCTGCATTTTCTTGCGCTGCTACAGATTGGTTTATAAGGTCCAGAGTACAATCTGAGAAGACTTTTTCTTATTGGCTGAGATCCACCTACATGTGATTCACTGAATTTGGGATTTGATGAGGCAACTCCTACATTAAGGTTCAATTATTCAGTGGTCCTACTTTAGTTATGACTTACTATAGGATTTCACCCACTATTTATACTGAGAAGTTATTTCAGGATGACTCACCAATTTAGGTATCTGGCTACAGAATTCAAGGTTAGAGGTTTTCGCCCAGTGCCATTATTACTGTTGTTGTTGTTGTTGTTGTTGTTGCTGCTGCTGCTGCTGCTGCTACTACTACTACTACTACTACTACTACTACTACTACTACTACTACTACTACTACTACTACTACCATTTATATACCTTCCCATTAGTACAAAACACTGCTGTGGATGGTTCACAGTATAATACAATCTGGCAGAACATGGTGAAACAAAATGAAATAATAATCTCCTCTTAGCAGAGCTATTTTGACTCCAGAGAGAATGGCCACCCTATATGGCCTTTGGCAAGCTGCACAGTCCCAGTGTGACCCCAGAAGAAGGGAATGAAAAACTACTTCTTTGTGCTCTCTACCTGAAAAACATAGGAAAGGGTTGGCATAAGTCAGAACTGACTTGACTATTATTATTATTATTATTATTATTATTATTATTATTATTATTATTATTATTATTATTATTATTATTATTGAGAAAAACACATGCTTAGTTCTGACTTTTTATCTAAACTACTACTATCAGGCGCTTGCAGGGTTTAATCAGGACGTTCCGTGTTGGTTTCCTACTGCTACAGTGTGAGCTTAAATGCATTTCATTTAGCAAATTATGTATTGGAATGGTAAAGCACCTCTCTGTATTCTCTACCTAGATAACCCTGGGGGGGGGGGGAAGCAAGCTTGCCATGTTTCATTTTTGGTTTAAGGGTGTGGGTTTATTGGACTCTCCAGATGTTTTGGCCTGTCAGAAGCCCTGCCTAGATGGACAGTGGCAGGGGATTACAGGGCTTGTAGCTCACAAACAGTTGGAGAGCAAATATAAAGTCTTCTCTCTTAGGTCAAATGCACAGTCAAAACTTTTATGCTAGCAGTGTTCAATACCTGATTGGGAATGTGTATTCAATTTAAAATACCAGATAAACAGTTAGTTACAATAAAATATTTTTTTAAAAAAATCAGCTGCCAAATATATATTAAATGACTTGAGTACAGGTCAGTTTTTCACACAATGCAAGAGGGAGACGCTAGGAAGATTTCAGTATATAAATAGTTTTTTCGCCATAAATAACACTGCACTTGTTAATAAAGCGAGTCGAAGGTGAGGAAAGATACTGGGGAGGGTGTAACACAGGAAGCGAAACATCAATAAAACAACAATCTAATTTTACATTGAAAGGGGGATGTTTTAATAGTTTACTTTGGATGATTTAAAACTGGTGTTTAGACATGTTATATTATTGCAATAAAATCTTTAGCAGAAAAAAAGCGGGGGCAGCCCATCTGCACATACCCCATTTCCATAGTTTAATTTCCATATCAAACTGGGATTCTAAATTTGTGCCTCCGCCATTGCTTAATTGTAGTTTGGAAAATTTACTACAGTACTTATTATTTATTATTTATGCCTGTACCCACCTTTATCCCGACATGCCTATGGCACGGCATGTGGACTTCTCCTTCCCCACCACATTTCAAAAGCCACCTCTCTCCATGTAGAACAGTATTGGCCAAACTTTGGCCCTCTAAAAGATGTTTTGGACCACAACTCCCAGAATTCCAAGGCTGCATTACCAGTGACAAAGGACTGTGGGTGTTGTGGTCCAGAACTTCTGGAGGGCCTGAGTTTGGCCACCACTGATATAGAGAGAGATAAATACTGGCCCAAAGTCAACCCTTGAATTCCATGGCTGTTGGAGGACTTGGATCTAGATCAGTGAAAGTAGCTCTGCTCTCCTGTTTCTGGGCAAGCTGTGAAGAGTCCTCTCCTGCCTGGAAGAAGGTTACTACCATAATGCTAACACACACACTTCTGCAGAAATATTAATGCAAAACTACAAGCTTTTGTAAAAAAAAAAAAACAAGTTGAATTAAGTTGTCCCTTTCTATAAGCAACTTTCTATTGCAATACTTTTATAATACGGTGATAATACTTCATTTTCTTCATTTATTCTCATATCATGTTGTTGTTTTCCTTCTCTTTTGAAAGGGGGCCTTTTACTGTTGCTGTCTGTTTCTCACGGGACGCGCATTTTAAGGGTCTGAAAATCATGCGACCTCTAGTGGAGCCGGTGACACTGGTGCCAGTTGCCGTTCTGTGTTCCTCCATGCTCCATGGAGGGAACACTGCAGATGCTGTCTTGGAGATGGGCTCACAATGTTAGCGGAAGAATGCTCCTCCCCCCTTGAGCGTTAAGTGAGATGCCCCCACCGATAACTTCTTGTCTTTGCCCTGTTGCCCACAGTGAATTTCTGCTGCCAACGACAGTGAATTTCTGCTGCCATGACGAATTCGAAGATGTCCCTTTGGAGCCTTGTCTCCAAGATGCCTGCTGAAGAGTTTGCTGGCCTCTATGAAGAGTTTCCTTATAAACTGCGATGCCTCCTGGGGGACTGGTTGGAAAGCCACCCTTGGTAAGTCAATGGAACAGGGTAGTCCCCCGTGGACCTAAAGATTCTGAAATGGCCATTGTTTTCTCCGGAATCATTCCCAGCACCGCCATTCATCACCACCACATCAGGTCTCTTTCATCCTGTATAGCCCAAAAGCTCCTAGTACAGTACAGATAATTCGAGGTTTGTCATTACCAAGTTTCTTGGGCTTCTGATTTAGCATGTTCTGGAGATGATTCCCCCACCCCACCTTAGAAGGTAGTTGCAATATCATTATCATAATTACTCAGGGCCTTTTTACACGACCCCTAAGATCCGCTGGTCCCTTAAATTCGGACCAGAGATCTTGAGGGTTTGTCGCTCTTCCTTCCTCCCCACCACTCCGCACTTCCTTGCTTCTGTCTGCGTGAGGGGAGGGAGGGGAAAAAAGCCTTTATGTGTACAACATAAAAAATTCCAGGGATAGGGGAAATTTGCTTAATATAATCACCTATGGAGCGAATCTGCACAACATAAAAATGGGATCACTCTGTTTTCAATGCATTCCTATGGGAAATTTGTATAAAGGAACATTTGCTTAACATAATTTCATTTGGAATGAATTAATTCCTTTGTACAAGGTACCACTGTATAGAAAATACTCGCAAAAGGCCATAAAAGCTCATTTTGAATTGGTATTTCTTTGTAAGACTTATTCCAGGATATATTTAAGATTACTTGGGCATCTGCTTGTCTTCCTAATTGGCATATTATTTCCATGTAGCAGATCAGGAGGAAACCTATTATTGTTTTATTGTTTTATGATAGCTTTTGCTAGAGGCAGACAAATATGAGAGCTCTAAGCTTTTAAACAACAGTGCACTGGGAGATACTATAGACCAGTGGTTCTCAACCTGGGGTCCCCAGATGTTCCTGGACTGCAACTCCCAGAAATCCTGGCCAGCTCAGCTAGTGATTAAGACTTCTGGGAATTGCAGTCCAGGAACACCTAGGGACCTAAGGTTGAGAACCACTGCTATAGACGAAGCTTCACTATACATACGAAAATACATTGGGTTTGTATGTATATAATTGCTAAATTGTAATATATATGATTATATTTCAAAGCTACAGTGAGGAGAGATCTCAGTTGCCGTAGTCAGATCCATAGGTGCATGACAGAATGTTTCCGTGAAGGGCTGGTTCTTTCTCAGCATGTGATCACATGGGGAGCTAGATTGCCCTTTGGACCGTTTGTGGCATGGTCTGGTGCAATTTATTTCCCAGAACTCACATGACTTGTAGGGATCGTGGATCTGTGTCCATGCTGGACCTTTTGAGTCCAACTGTAGGGCTTCTACATTATGGAGCCAAGGTGGAGCAATTCCTCAGGAGATACAAGGGTTACTCTAAGTGAGATTGCTCCTTGCAAAAGAACCCTTTCTGGTGTGATCAGGCAGGAGCCTTTCTGGCTGGCTGTTTGTACACACCTCCCGTCCTTTTTTGACTGCTTTCCGTTTGGGGCAACATAAGAGTTTTTGTTGGCTCTAAAAAGTGAACTGAGAGGTGATCAAGGAAGCAATGAGAAGAGTGCTGCGTCATTTTCCTTTGTAGTTGTAGATCTGGTAGCAACAGAGCTCTGGGTTGCAGTATTGTGTAGCTGAAGAGCTTCAGGTTCATGGATTACAGCAATCAGATGCAGCACCTGAGCAAATATAATCAGCAGAGAAAGTCCTAAGCACAAAGATCAAGAAATTATAGTTATGCTTAGTAGCCAAGAATTACTCTATAATAGCCATCAATGAAGTCCTTTCCCACCATAGTAATACATTGCTGTTAGATTTATCTATGAGCCTAGAATGATCATTGGTGGCGAACCTTTGGCACTTCAGAGGTTTTGGACCACAGCTCCCAGAATTCCAAGCCTGTATTGCCAATGACAAAGGACTGTGGGCATTGTTGTCCAAAATATCTAGAGCTCCAAAGGTTCGCCACCACTGGCCTAGATAGAACATGACTTTGTTCACAAATAATGGAAACTCCTGGCCTCAAAGATCAGATGTGCAGCCCATCTGATCTTTGTTTTCATGGCATGGCAGAACTATCCAAAATGCTAACCACCTTTGGATCCTGGTTTCTGGCTCCCAAATAAGCCAGGACTGTAAATCAGCAATAGTCAACCTAGCCGGCTTGAAAATAAGCCAGGATCTTTGGTTAGGATTTCATAATTAAATGTTGCTTCCTGTTTACTTTTATTACTTTGCAGAGTGGAGCAATGAGGCTGGAATGCAAAACTGCAGGCAAAACAAATTATATAACTCTGGTTTTGTGTAGGTTAGTTCACAGCTTGGAAAAGTTACTTTTGAATGTCCCAGAACACTCTGGCCTGCATGGATAGCGATTCTGAGAGCTGTAGTTTAAAAATGTAACTTTTCCAATTTCTGGGTTAATGACCCATGAACTTTTTTTTTAAAAAAAAACATTTCTATCTGTTGTTCATTGCATGACTTTTGAGAGTCCTCTGCTCCAATTTCATCTGTTTGATAAAGCTTTCCCTTGTGGCCCCAAATGATTTTTTAAAAAGAAATTAAGTACAGATATTACACAATGTTTATACTTTGGGCTTTTGGGACACACTTCCACATATGGATTCTGCCCAGTTACCTGCTGATTAATTTCTCTAAAAATGTAGATGTATATAAATGAATACCATATAAATGTATTATTCCATAAACATAAAATGTTTTTCAGGATGGAGGACCCTGGGCACCATATAGACAAAATGTGTGTCCAGTTGCAGTCCTGTGCAACTGGTTTCCTGGGCATGATTTTTGTTGAATTCAGTGTTGATCACATCCGTATCCAGAGATCCAGCTTTTAAAATACACTGTGTTTAATTCCCCAGATTTAGGAACATGTGTTTTCAAACTTAATGTTTTTCAGATGACAGCGCTTGCAGATGGGGGATAAAAGTGAGACAAGTTCTACCTCCACTCACTTGGCAAACGTGTCATTGATCTGAAGCTTCATTACTTCCATACTCCTTTGCCAGAATAGAAGAAACCCACCACTGCCATAACTTGCTTATGCTCCTCATGCAGATGAGGATGGGACCAACCCTCGCCCTTCTTACTTAGGAGCAAGGATGTTTATTCCCACTCAACGTCTTCTCCAACATTGGTTTTAGCCTTGGTTAGAAAGATTCACAGAGCACTTTCCTCCAGTGTTGCTTATAGTCTGTGCTTTCACTAGGTCCCAGCATGGCAGCGCTAGGAAAGGCCTTCCATTGTGAGAGGCCATTTTGCCTCACAGACACTGGCATGTAACCTTAGGTAGAAGAGAGCACTACCCCCGGCCCTCCAGGGACCCCTTGAGCCGCCATACATCTGGCCAAGACTATGTTTTGTTTGACAAGTCCAATTAATAACAAGAACATCCATCTCACCATATGTTGGATAATCATGGCTAGCCAGATTACTGCATCTTGAAAGGGAAATTTTAGTGGTTTATATACCTTTGTTTCTCTCTCTCCTCCCCCCCCCCAAAAAAAACTCATTTCCACAGGGAATTTATTGACAACAGTTCAGATTCTTTCTGTGCTGTTCTGGCAGCACGTCTGCTGTCTGAGATGGTGGAGAAATTACAAGATCAAGTCAAGAAAACCTGCCTGTCTGGCCCAGTTCTCCAGCTCATCGCCAGCATTGAGGTATGTGGGTAGAGTGGCATGAATTGCACGTGGGTGTTAGTGCTGCCTCCAGCCATACCATTGGTCTTCTGAGGCTTTCTTTGTCATTGCATATACAGTGGTACATCGACTTATGAATTTAATCCGTTCCAAATGCATGCTCTTAAGATGAACTGCTCTTAAGTTGGGGTACCTATCTAAAAATTTTAAAAAATAAGTTTAAAAAATGAAAAAAATGAAAAAAATTGTAAGTCAAGAAGACCATATCTAAAATTTGTAAGGCGGCAGTTAAAACGCCAACAGTTTTCCACACTTAAGTCGAATTGCTCTTAAGTCGAGCTGCTCTTAAATCAGGGAACCACTGTATTGGCGAATCATGACATATTACTTTCCTGTTCCCTTTATGAATAGCAGTGTAGAAAGCTGGGTTGATTCATGATTCCTCTCCATCTTCTGAAGGTCTCAGCAAGTCCTCTTTGGTGATTTATTTATATATAGCTGTGATAATCTGGGAAGCATTTTTCATGGATTTAAGGTATGGGACCCTTCCTACCCAGGACAAAATACTGTTTTGCCACATTCTTCTTCAGCAAGGCCTGGGACAAGTGTTTTTTTTTTTTTTTAAAGAAAACTCTAAAGACCCAGAGAAAATGCAGGGCCTACAGAAGAGCAGCTCCAGAGAGATGAGTAGGTGAGCCTGATCTGTACCTACAGGAGAACAGGACGGAGTAGTTAGTAGGCCTCTGGAAGGGTAAGGCCCTATAAGTGGTTTTTATCTGTGGGTACCCGTAGCGTCAGTGGAGCACAAAAGCAGTCTGTGGGATGCAGAGCTACAATAAAAAATACATCACCCATTAATGTCTGTGTCCTTGCTACGTCTGCTTCCCCTGTATCCATGCATGATCCATTTTGAGATATTTCTCATAAATTTGGATGCTTGGGCCAGAAATTCTATGTTTGAGAAAAACATACACGTAAGGGTAATCGTGTGGCAATTTTTCGTTCATTGTGTGTTGCCAGTCGTATGGCAGAGGACGTGAGCAGAGATGCCACAGCCGCTGCTCTAAGGAAGATGAGAAGCCCCAGAGCTGACTGGCGGTGCAGGTTAGGCTTGTTTGCATGGTGGCCTCTGTGTGCTACACTGGACTGACAGGATTTGGGCCTCGGTGTTTTCTCTTAATCTCCCATTCTCTTTGCCAGTAATTTATTCCAAATGATAAACGTAGGAACGGAGTGCTTGTAAACATATAAATGTCCTCCTTAGGGAATTCTAGTAAGGCGAGGGCATTTTGTACGGCATGGGAACTAGGCCTAACTGCAAGTGGTAAGAGAGAAAGACGAGGAGGGAGAGGACTCTGGAAAGTTTGTCTTATGAAGCTGGAATGGGCAGGAGGCCATCTAAGAGGTACAATTTAAAATAGCATCAGGGCTGCTTCTTGCAGAAAATGTTGTTCCCAGGGAAGGAGGTTGCATCAACTTTGGCTCTTGGGGCTCTATAAAGCAAACAAAGAAACAAATAGAAAAGCTTCCAGCATAGGATTGAGGAATCATAGAGTTGGAAGAGACCTCAAGGGTCATCCAGTCCAATCCCCTGCCATGCAGAAACCCTATCACAATATTTCCAACAGATGGCCATCCAGCCCCTGCTTAAAAACCTTCAAAGAAGGAGACTCCACCATCCTCCGTGGCAGCATATTCCATTGCCAAACAGCTCTAACTGTCATGAAGTTCTTCCTAATGTTCAACTGGAATCTCTTTTCCTGAAGTTTGAAACCATTGCCCCGACTCCTAGTCTCTGAAGCCATGGAAAACAAACCTGTTCCCTCTTCAATATGACATCCTTTCAAATATTTAAGCATAGCTATCATACCTCCCCCCCCAGCCTTCTTTTTGAAAGGCTAAACATTCCCAATTCCCTAAGCTGTTCCTCATAAGACATTTCTTCCAGCCCTTCAACCATCCTGGTCACCCTCCTCTGTACCCACTCAAGTTTGTCAATATCCTTTTTAAATTGAGGTGCACATAACTGGACACAGTACTCCAGGTGGGGTCTGACCAGAGCAGAATAGAGTGGTACTATCACTTCCCTTGATCTAGACCAGTAGTTCTCAACCTGTGGGTCCCCAGATGTTCCTGGACTGCAACTCCCAGAAGTCTTCATCACTAGTTCAGCTGGCCAGGATTTCTGGAAGTTGCAGTCCAGGAACATCTGGTAACCCACAGGTTGAGAACCACTGATCTAGACCCTGTGGTTCTGTTGATGCAACCAAGAATCGCATTGGCTTTCGATAGGACCTAATGGTGGAGTTCCCCCCAGAAGAGTGACCCTTTGGTGGGAAGACCAGTCTGAGCATGGGTGTGTGTGTGTGCAATGGGCCAGGTGTCTACACATTCAGGCAGGAAGCTCTTTCCAAGGCACCTCTGGCGTGAGTCGGCCTTTGACCGGTGGAGTTCCCCAAGGACATGGCAACAAGGCCCTTGACCAACCTGCTCAGCCCAACCTCTGGGAGGTGCATGAGGAGGAAACTTCTGCAATGGCTGCCTCCATCTGTGAGGTCAGAATTGAAGAGATTCAGGCAGGTGATAGAGGTGGGGACTCCCTTTTGCAAGGAGGTGCTATGAAACCATTCTTGGGGTTAGTTTCCCCCTTTCAAGAGCTATCCAGGGTACTGAACCCAATGTGCAAAATCACAGTGGCACTTTGAAGAACTTAAAAAGAATGTAAAATTCAGAGTGGATCCACTGCCAGTAGATGAAAGGCTTTCCCTGGGAAATAATGAGAGGAAGGTTTTAGGCACAAGTCCAGAGCCCAATGGAACAGGGATGGGGCATAGCCCAGCAAGGGCACCCATACTGTGTTTGAGAGAAACGTCTTGCTGACCTATAAACTGACCAGGAGAGGTATCCCCAAAAGGGACGGGAAGACCTGCAAATGTTGCCCTTTGAAACAGTGAAAGTCCTATATTTGTCCCTATAGAAATGCCAGCCAGTTTCATTCATGGCCGGGAAAAACAATAGGACAGTCCCACAGGTGGGCAAAAGAACAGGGATTAACAGTGTTTGTGCTTTTCCAAATAATTATAGAGCATGTATCGAAGAGAGCCTCTGCAGTTAGTGGAAGTTGTAAAAAGGATCTTACAAGGGGAGCGAGCAGCCGTTCAGCAACAGGTAAGATGCCTTCCAATAGCTGTTCTTGGGAGATCATCATGACCCCTGAATGCGACCAGCTCTGTCTTAACCAATGGCATAGCCTGCCCACTGCCAGCCACTATCTCTCAGATGGTACCTTTAGAGTGCCAATGTATATGCTCTATATATGTTGTGGGAACCTTCCTTTGAAGGGTGTGTTCCAAAAGGACTGCAGTGACTGCGTACACACTCCTGGTGTCAACGTGGCATACCTGGCAGTGAAGTGACTTTCTGTTTCCCCTGACCTTTTGTTTAGAGGCAGGGGCAAAGGGCACCAGTCCCCTATCCGGGCTCCAATGTCTTGCTAGTAAACAGTGATAAGGGAATAAAAATGGAGCCTTCTGAGAGGAACGATGCAGTCTGTGCATGCGTGCCTTCTCTGCTGTCTGGAAAAGGTACTTGTCTATATTTGTCTGTTCTTTGCTCAGCCTGGCCTCAAATGTCTCCGGGGACTCCCCACAATATGCCATGTCAGATGATGGCTTCTCTGGCCACTCCTTCCCTTCCCATCTCCCTAGCAACCAGAGCACACACCCTTTTGTTGACACTCTTGCGTGGCATCCTTGGGCCTCCCTACACCTTCCTCTTCTTCATGCCATACCTCAGATCTAGCCCTGTGCCTGCATTGTTTGTTCTCAGTGGCGGCATTTCCCAGGATTACTTTTTTCATCCTTATGTGGTGGGCTTTTTCCCTTCGGAACTGAGGTAATGCTAAGGCTGAAAGCATAGATTTTGAAACGAAGCTTTCTTGGCAACCCGGTGTTTATTAGGGCATGCATGCAGTCATCTTTCATATCTTCGTGGCCCCATGCTCCAGCCGCATCCTTTCCTCCATCCAGGCTTCCTGGTTTCCCTTCTCAGCTTCAAACAAATCTCAGATCTCAAACAAATAAGAGGAAGTATTTTTTTCTCCCAGAGGATTACTGGTCTCTGGAACTCCCTGCCAGAAGAAGTGGTGACAGCTGCCAGCCTTGATAGCTTTAAGAAAGGATTAGACAAGTTAATGGAGAACAAGGGTACCAATGGCTATCATTCTAGATGCCTAAGGACAACCTCTGGGTTGGAGAGATAGGCAGGATATCTCTCAATGCCGTTTTCAGGGAATCATAAGCAGGTGAAGACATCTGCTTGGGAATACCCTGAAGCAAATGGTGAGCCCCTGTGTGAGACAGAATGCTGGACTGGATGGGCTGTGGCCTGTTCCAGCAAGGCTGTTCTTGTGTGCTTATGTTCTTATGTGTACTTGTGGGTGATGTAGCCAAAAAACATAAGTGGTTGCATTATCCAAGCGTAACTGATTTATTGCTTCCTGTAGTTTCAGCACCTGCACCTCTTCATCAACTGCCAGCAGGAAGAGTTACTGTTTGGATTTAGTTTGCAAAGACTGCAGTACCACCTGCAGATGATCCAGGTCCTCCGAGAAAACTTAATGCAAATGAATGGCAGCCCAAGTGGTGAGGACATGGAGGGGAACAACTGGGAAGGCTGGAAGGATGGGACAATGACTAAAGCATGGAAGACACTGGATGACTTCAGGGTTCATGGAATCATCTCCTTGTTCAGCAGTATTTACTTAACATCAAGGACAACTGGGGAATTGGTGGCCCAAATCCTGTTGCTTGGTATAGTGAAAAGCACTAAGATGGGCCCATTGTGAGTTTTAATGAGTCACCTCCTCTGTATGTTCCATTGATTCAAATGAGCCTACTCTCACTGCCACTTGGCATTCTAAAGCACGTCCTAGTTAGAGGAGGCCCACTAGACTCAATGGAGCTCACGGAGGAAGTGATTCACTAAGTCCCCATTGATTCAATGGGCCTCCCTTTGGTTTACTACATTAAGCAACAGGATTTTGGCCATAGTTATGAGCAGGTGTTATCTTCTGTATTGGGTAATGCTATGCTAATAGGATTATTAAATGAAGAGTTTTCAAGACAGGACACAGTGTGAAAGCCTCTAGACTTCAAGTCCAGAGTAGGTATAGGAGAATATGTTCAGTACTACCCCCATATCCACTGATTTGGCATCTGCTGATTCAGTTCTCAGCAGCTGGCCACCAAAAATAATTAAATAATTTGCTGTTGCAAATAGATGCCACAAAGCAAGTTACTGTCATAAATAGCAGCCACTGTTGATTTTTTGGAGTGTTGACAGGGCATTTGCTTTTATCCACAGATTTCAGTATCCGTGGGGAGGCCTGGAACCAATCCCCCACGGATATGCAGATACTACTGTACATGCATATGTAATGGCTAATATCCTCTATCTATTAGAGTAGACCCACTGACTGAGTAGGATTTACAAAAGCACAGACTGTTTGGGAACTGACATCGTGAGTTGGCTATGGAGTTGAGACTACTGTAGGATGATGCCCTAAGCTAATGAAATCTAATGACATATATATGCAGGATATCACATATACTTTGAATCTGAAGGTAATTCTGAACATTGTACACACCACCTACTCTCCATTATATACTTTTATGCTTTCACAGCCTAACACTGATATCGGCACTTCTTTCACAGCAGGAAATTGATACTGTGAAAGCTGAAAAAATGCTTTTTCTGCCTGCAAGGCAGAAAACCAGCCCACATTTGATTTTAGGAACATTAGATGCTGTTGAGCACATACAGTCCTTATACTGAGGAGTGGGAGAGAGATAAACCACTACTATGTAGGAGCAAATGCTACTGTGTTCTAGGCTAGTTCCATCTGGAAAGTGGTGGAGGGTGTTGTTGGAACAGGCAGCTGAATCATATACAGTGGTACCTTATATAAAGGAATTAATTCGTTCCAAATGAAATTCTGTTAAGCAAATTTTCCTTTATACAAATTTCCCATAGCAATGCATTGAAAACAGATTAATCCCTAATTGCGACCATTTTTATGTTGTACCGATTCGCCCCATAGGTGATTCTGTTAAGTAAATTTTGCTTCTCTCTGGAATTTTTTATGTTGTCCAGATTTTATGTTATACAAACCGTTTGTTATACGAGGGTCCACTGTATGTTCACTATGGTTCCAGCTTCTAGAGTGCCACAGGCCACTGTTCACAGGCCACGGTGGCAGGGATGCTTCCAGGCCAACCAAAAGAGAACCAGTGAAATCTCACAGGTCCATTTAGATGCCTCAAGACAACTTCTTGCACCTTGCACACCTTGGCAGGGCACTTCATCCCAGGAAGCTCCCATGGCACCGGCGACTGACCAGTTTGCAGTGATGTTTTGGATGCACATATCGCACGATTTGAGCCTCCTTCTCTGCCACGAGCACTGTTTTAGAGCATGGCAGCACAAAGGGGGAGGGGAGACCACCGAACAACAACCACCCGCCCCCAGCTCCCTTTGCAGGAGGCCGATAGAATCATGGCTATATGACCCATGGACGGAAGGAAGGCCAGCTACAGCTGGACACTGACAGCTGCAGCAGCCATCGCCAGTATCCACGGCAAGGGAGTGGGAGGGATGGGAAGCAGCGCCATGGCTTGGGCCCCTCCCTAGGAGGAAGGAGAAGAAATGGCCTGTGCTGGAAAATCACCAACATATGCTGAACCTGATGTTGTGGTTCTCAGTTTCTCTGCAGCTCAGCTCACTGGACCTGCAATATCCTGTGCAAGAAAATGTGCAAGCAAATGTAAGTAGTCAGTTGCCACAGTCGTCTGCAGTCCCTGTTTCATGAGATTGATTTGTTCTGCCCCAAACCTTCATATCCTTTCCCTCCCTCCCTCTCTCTCCCCCCACTTGCTAAATCTTTAAAGCAGCTTGCAAATGCCATTCTAAAACTGCTCTCTGATTCTACAAATCAGAAGCACCGGGATGGCCCTGTATACCCCATTTTCCAGATTAGCAGGCATTGAAAAGGGTTCGTACTAAAATTAGAGCTGACATTTTTGACTTCTAGGTTCTGGCCTCGATCTCAAATCTGGGAACTAGCCCAGAATCTAGAATTCTGAAAGGTCAGCTCTAATTTTAGGATGAACCATTTTCAACACCTGCCAATTGGCAAGGTGGGGTATACAGTGACATCTAAAAGTTTCTAGATTTGTACTGTACCATGATTGTCTCTGGAAATGGAGAATGGCATTTTAGAACTGCCCTTGCAAGCTGCTTTCATGATGTGGATCCCTTTGGTTAATCTCTTCAGCCCCTCTCCCTTGCACGTGGATTCGTATGGCCGCCATTTCTTCAGCGCCTCACGGAATGCTCTGTGGATCTTGTTTATGTTGAACGGAATTTCTCTTTGTCTGCCAAATGGCATGTCTTTTCTCATATAGCCTCTCCAGAGCCTTCAAGCTCTGTTCCCCGATGTGGTCGGTGAGCTAGAGAAGGCAACCAAGATGGTGCAGAGGAGGCTTGTGATCTGGAAGAAGGAGCAACAGCTGGCTGGCAACGGAGCTCCCTTGGATGAGGACTTGGGCCCGCTGCAGAAGAGGTGAGTAACTGTCAGAGCTCGGGGCTTCCCCTCCACCGCAGAGCTACTGTTCTGGAGGTGGTCCAGCCTTAGCTGCGAAGAGAAGAGACTGGAGTTTAGCAGAATGGGGGAAGAAGGGAGTGCTGTGATGGACAGCGGGAAGCCTGCAAGCGTCAACGTTTAGGAAAGTCCAGCAGCAAGGTGAGTCGGAATCTGAGGTTGTAATGGCAGTCAGTGTTTTTATAGCTTTGGTTGACTGTGCCTGGCATTTTTGAATACAGTGGAACCTTGACTTACATCATTAATCCGTTCCAGTGGTCTAGACTTAAGTCAAACATGACTTAAGTCAAACAAACGTTTCCCATAGAAAGTAATGGGAAAGCGGATTAATCCGTTCCAGATGATGAAAAAGACCCCCGAAAACAGCAATTTAACACAAATTTGACTGGGATAGGAGATTCCTTCTGGGGATGTAAATGAAATGTCTCTTCAAAGAGAGGAGGAGGCAGTGGAATTATAGTCCACAAGTTATATGCCTCCACTTTTTAATGTTCATAGCAACAGTGTCTAACATTTAAGTTTTACTGATTTTTAACGTGACGTTCCAAGTTCTGAACAACTCTGTGCTTACCATTAGAGTCCCACAACTTTACAGCTCCCCAACTAAAATGCTTCCATTGTGGACCAGACTTCTGCAGCCAGATTTTTTACAAGACTGAGCCGACTGTCTAACCAGCGAGGCCAGCCCCGAGCTCCCGTCCGTTCTTTTCCTTCGGCAGCAGCAGCGGCTTCGGTGAGGCCGAGGACCAGCTGCAGGTGCTCTGAAGCCGCCGCTGCCGGAGGAGAGGAAGAAGGCAGGAGCAGTTTGGAGGCGGCAGCCGCGATGCTAGGTTGTGGCTGCCGCCCAATTCCGGTGCCTTGCGCCGGGGCTCCGAGATGTAAGTCAAAGCCTGCGACTCAAGTCAAACAGGCCCCTTCTTGCTGCAAGTCAAATATGATGCAAGTCAAGCAGTATGTAAGTCAAGGTTCCACTGTAATAATTTTAGGACTGCAGAGCTGGCAAGGGACCATATGGATCAGAGAGACCAGCCCTTGTCAAGGAGGCACAGTGGGGGAACTGAACTCCCAACCTCTGGCTCCAAAGCCAGAGACCTAGAATCAACGAGCTGTCTTTGTTGAAGGGTCTAGCCTCTTGCTGACCACCTAGGATTCTCCTCTAACTCTAGCAGACCTAAAATCACGAGCTTCTTTAAAGATGGATGTAAAAGTTATTGGCCAGCATACTTCGCTTTCGGGATTTGAATAAACGTGGACTGGGTGGGTGGGAAAAAACTAAAGCTGGATCTTGGTTTCTTGACAGGTTTGAAAACCTGGTGAATATTTATTTCCAGCTCTGCCTGGAGTTGGCAGCCTCTGCAGCTGAGTTTCAGCCTAGTCTTCAGGACCATCTGGAGAATGTGTTCAGTGTCCTCATCAAAAAGTAAGGAAGCAGCTAAGGACTGTCTTTCCCCCTGTTTTCCAAACATGATTGTCCCTTCCTTTCTCCAGATTAAACCCCATAGACCCAAGAAGGTCTGGAGCTTCTTAGAGTCACGAGAAGAAGACAATTAGGTTCTCCCATCTGCTTCGCGAAGTCCATTACCGGAGGGAATGGGCCAAAAAACTTGCCTGAGACTTGGTGGGACAGTGGCACTCCAGTGGGTAGGGTGATTGCGCATTCAAGAATGCAGTAAGCATATCTTCAGCAGAAACTAGGAGTCCTTGATCTCAAGACCCAATGAACCAGCTCCTTTGCTAGAGCTTGGAAGTGTTCCTCTTTTGGGACTACACTTTCCAGAACTCCTTAGCCGGCTGCCTGGAATTGAACCCCGGGTCATGAGCACAGTTTTGGCTGCAGTACAGCAGCTTAACCATGTGGGCTCATGTAGGCTTTGGACTCTGCATTGGCAGCTGCCCAGGTGGCTCTTTTTGACCCTGGGGTCTTCATTAGTGGATTCTTGCTTTCAGACTATTGTACCCAGGGTGAGTGCCGGGCATTGAGGCTTGCAGCTGATTGCTGGGAGCTGCTTTTTTTTGTATGCTTGCTGGATTCCTGGCTTCTAGTAAAAGTGACAAAGGTTCCTGTGGCACCTTTAAAGCTAAGGCTTTTTTTATTTGGTGCAACCTCTCTCAGGCTTTGCACTCTTCTGCAGAGGGAGATTCATAGGTGTGTCTCCCTGCAGCTCCTTTCTGGTGGACAAGCAGCCTCCACAAGTTCTGAAGACCCAAACCAAGTTTCAGGCGACAGTCCGCTTCCTGCTGGGGCCTCAGCTGCTCAAGCCTCCGCACACCTCCTTCATGGTCATGGCTGACATTGTGACAGAGAAGCAGGCCCGGGAGCTGGCCACCAACCGTTCCGGGACGGTTTTCAGGTGGGTGATACCATTTCAACTCGAGAGTCAAGCTTCCTGCAGTTTTTGCCGCGTTATTAACTGCACTTGCTTTGGTCAGGGCACCCAAACTCTTGAAATGTGGACATTATGAGCCAGTGTAACAAAGAACTATGCCTCTGTCTTTCGAAACCTAAGCTTTCAAGTGGAATCTGACAAACACCATAAAAGGATTGGACAGATTATTTAATAAATTTCCATTATTATTATTATTATTATTATTATTATTATTATTATTATTATTATTATTATTATTATTATTATTATTATTATTATTATTATTATTATTATCATCATCATCATCATCATCATCATCATCATCATCATCATCATCTGGCAAACACAGCTGCAGAGTTGGCCTTCTCCAATCATTGAGCTGTTTCCAAGAGCCTAGGATGACTAAAGATATCTTCATAGAATATATGCCGTTCCTAATAATGTTGCCATTTGTAGTTGACTGATGTTGATCTTGTCAGTGCTGAGGGTTTTCAGATGTTGACCCAGGTATTTTGGGATTGCACCCAAGGCGCCTATTATTATCCGTGTTGTTCTTGTTTCCTTATTCCATAGCTTTTCGATTTTTATTTCTAAATCCCGATATTTGGTTATCTTTTCTAACTCTTTGCCACTGACCCCTTCTAAGAATTTATTTATTTATTTATTCATTCATTTAATAGATTAATACCCTGGCCATCTGGCCACTCTGGACGACTTACAACACTATACAAAATACAGTTAAATATAAATAAGATCAAATTAATACAGTAAGACCCCAACAACAACAAATCTGTAAACAAAATAAAACCAGTAAATAAACTAAATAAGTCTTTAAATAAGATTAAAAGGCAATAAACTAATTTAACAGTTGAAGAAACAAAACCAAAAAGAGTAAAAATTGAGATGGCAAGACCGCAACTAAGGTGGTATAACTTAGAGCTCAGGAAGGCCTGTTGAAAGAGCCAGGTTTTCAAGGCTCTTTAAATGAAGCCAGGGAAGGGGCCAGATGAATATTGGGTGGAAGCTCATTCCACAATGTGGGAGTGAACACCGAAAGGGCACAAGATCTTATTTATTTATTTTAGAGTATTTTTACCCTGCCTTTCTCCTTGGAAAAGGACCTAAAGCAGCTTAAGGTAATGAGGGATAATATACAGTCCAGTACCATTAAGACATGTTCAAGTACGTGTTTGAGAACAAGGAATTGAGGGACATCTTACAGCATTAATAGACCACATTACATTAAAGCTACAAGAGAATGTGCACAGTTAAAAAGAGAGTAAAATTCCATGTAATCACACAAGGTTATAAGTGGTTATAAGCACATCTAGAGTCATATAAAAGTCATATAGTAAATAGACCCTCATTTTGGGAACGCTTGCCTGAAGAGGAAGGTCTTTGCCTGTTTCCGGAAAGACAACAGAGATGGGGCAGTCCTGGCGTCTAGTGGGAGGGAGTTCCAGAGTCTGGGCGCAGCAGCTGAGAAGGCCCTTTCATGGGTTCCCATGAGATGCACCTGTGAGGGTGGTGGGATGGAGAGAAAGGCCTCTCCTGATGAAGAGAGATCTTCTCTCTCTCTTCCTTCTTCCATTTGTTCTCTATCTTGTCTCTTGACTGCAATCATGTGCTGTTAAGTTGATTCTGACTTATGGTGACTGTTTCCAGCCACCTCTAGGTTCAGAAAAGAGAGAAGTAAAGCTGGACATGCACCTTAGTTAGGAGGTTCATACCAGTGTGTACACATGGCAGGGCAGATGCTTATTTATTTATTTATTTATTTATTTATTTATTTATTTATTTATTTATTTATTTATTTCTGCATGTTCTCTTTGCCGACCTCCCCAGCTGGATTCCCCCTCCCCAAACACCACCCACTACACATTCCTCTCCAACTCCAACTCCTCCTCCTCCTCCTCCTCCTCCTCCTCCTCCTCCTCCTCCTCCTCCTCCTCGGCTGTTCAGGCAGTCTCTGGCAGGAGCAAGTGGTTCCCTGACCCATCCCCTGGGCTGATTGCTCAGTTAGCCAAAAGGCAGGACAGGCAAATTCATGCTCCTGCCAGGGACTGGTGGAACAGTCAAAGAGGAGGAGCAGAGGAGCACACTCTGTTGAGTGGGTCATGGGCCAGGGGAGAAGGGAACCAGTGGTACCTGTGGTGCTGCACATACGAACCACTGAGAATCTCTGAACCAGTGTTGGCGAACCTACAGCATGGTGCCAAAGGTGGCACTTAGAGCCCTTTCTGTGGGCACCTGGCATCACCCCCTTACAGCCACGGCACTTCCCCCTGCAATCGGAGCACACCACTGTGCTCCCTGCAGATAGCTGGGCAAAGGGGAGGCAGCGGCTTGTGGGCTCGTTTGTAATCCCAGTTTATTCTCCAGATATGCTGCTCTGGGCATTTCATGGCTGGAGAGTAAAATGGGGCTATGAAGCAGCCCACAAACCACTGCCACTCCCCCTGGCTTTCCTGACGGTGTAGCACCCCATCTGCCTCGCTGCCTGGTGCTACTCTTTGGGAAAGCGAAGAGCAGTTTTTTGAATTTCCCACAGCCACAGCGAGGGTACTGTGGCTGCAGGAACTTCAAAAGCCTGCTCTTCGATCCTTACTTTCCTGAAGGCTAGCACCCGAAGCATTTGTAACCCAGGGTACCATCTTATTTAGGTTAAATTGCTGTATTGGCACTTTGCAAGAAAAAAAATATGTGAGTTTTGAATCGCAGTTGGGCACTCGGCCTCTAAAAGGTTTGCCATCACTGCTCTAAACCAAAGTCCATGCATCTCTATCCAGAAGTGGTTTATCATCCCTTTCTTCTGGGGAAAACCTTGGGTGGTGCATCTTGCGCAAGGCCACATAGGAAGCACAGTGGGAAATTGAAATCCTAACCTCTATCTCTATATTTGTGTTGTGCCGTTACAGTCATGGCAGACCCTTCATGACCCCATGTCCATGGAGTTTTATTGCCAGGATTACTGGAGTGGTTTGCCAGTTCCTACTCCAGGCGCCTACAGCACCTGGTATCCCCGGATGGTCGCACTTCCAAGTACTAACCAGGGCCGACCCCACTTAGCTTCCAAAATCAGTTGAGATTGGGTGTGTTTACTCATCTTACTAGTAGAAAGCAGGGCCTTTTGCTGCCCACTTTTTTGTTCCTTTTAATGTTAAAGAAGAGGATTGGGAAAATTGTGGAGGAAACTATAGGGATGTGCAACCTCTTCTTTGGGGCAAGGTGCCAAGCTCAGTTGGAGCTACATTCCTCTGCAATTTGCCCATTTTATTTTTATTTTTAGATATTTTTCTCTGGAAGAGACTTAAGAGAGGCAAGAAGTTGCTTATTTCTGCTTCAGAGTGGGGAGGGGAGAGCTTTTGGGGTTGAGGGGAAAGACAGTGTGAAAACAAAAAGAAATAGAAGGAAAAAATTGAACTCGTGTCTGCTCCCCTCCCCCGATCCTCAAAATTGACCATCACTTTGACATTTCATTCCAAAAATGAAGTAAGGGAAAATAATTTGAGGAAGTCATAAATCTTGAAGTAGCAGAAAAGATCTTCATTTCAGTCTTTCTCAAAGTCACATTCCTGATTTAATCAAGCCTCATCCCATGTTGATAAAAGGATAAGAAATATTTTGTTTTGGATCCAGAGGTAGTCTTGTGCAAATGAGACCCACTGAGGACAAAAAAGGAGTCTCTGGAGAACAGAAAAATACAGTAGGACCCTGGTATCCGCTGGGGATCGATTCCAGGCCTTCCTGTGGATAACAAAAACTGTGGATAAGAGAGAACACCAACCCCCCAACTGCTGTTTTGTGACAGTAGCTTGCTTTATGGCTGCTGTTTTGTGACAGTAGCTTGCTTTCCGGCAGCTGGATTATTTATTAGATTTTTTACTTTGCCAACCATGGATAACTGAATCAGTGGATACAGGGGTCCTACTGTAGAAGAAGTGTGAGAGAGAAGACGAGAGGCTGGCAGTGGGGGGGCATAGGAAAAGCAAAGCAAAGTGTGCTGGTTATATGCTGCCCCATAGCGCTTAAAGCACTCTCTGGTGGTCTACAATTTATTTATGCAGGCTACATATTGCCCCCCCTCCACCTCCAGTGAACTGGGTACTCATTTTACTGACCTCGGAAGGTTGGAAGGCTGAGTGAATCTTGAGCCGACTACCTGGGATTGAACCTCAGGTCACTAGCACAGTTACAGCTATGGTACAGCAGTTTAACCATTGCACCACGAGGAAAGAGAAAGTACTGGGGAGGGACTGGGAAGAAAGATTGCCATCAAGCAGACAAGGCTTTGGGGTGTGTGTGTGTGTGTGTGTGTGTGTGTGTGTGTGTGTGTGTGTGTGTGTGTGTGTGTGTGTGTGTGTGTGTGTGTGTGTTTGCCATGCAGAAAAGGGCCTCTTGCACAAGGCTTTGTCAGCCATGGTAGTGCTACTGGCTAGCATCCATCCATCCGTAAAGGCCAGGCAAAATGCACACCTGCTCCGAAGGAATCCTGAGGCCAGGAGCCGGGGGTCCCTCATTAGAACTGGGAAGAGCTCACAGTCCTTCCACATAACGCCCCCCCCTCCTGATTTCTAGAAGCTTTCTGTATTTCAGAAGGACGCTTCAGGGCAGGATTGGTGGGAATAGTTTTGCTGATCCTTTTGTTACTTGTCTTCTCTTGAATGCACACTTGGAGCATGACATGGATGCTTTTTGCCACTCCAGTTGCCCCTGAAATGAAAATAGCAGAACACCCTTTGCTAAGAGTTGTGTGAGCAGTAGGGTTCGTAGAAGACGGGAAGAAATGCTTTCTGCTTTTACAATGAGGAAGGAAAAAAAAGAGGAAGTGGTTTTGGCAGCAGTATCTTTGTGCCGCCCCTCCAGGGAGAACAGCTTTAGTCTGACCTGCCAAAAGCTTTTCTGCTTGAAGGGTATATTTGTTTTTCTAATCAGAAAGTTGTGAAAACAGACAGGCAGGCGAAACAAACAGGTCTAGTGGTGAAAGTTTGGCAACAGTGTTAGGGCGACACAATGAGGGGCTGAGAAACAGCCTTGGGGCCACATGCCCTGCCCTGGGTAGAGGAACGAGTTCTGTTTATTTGGTTGACAGTGTAACTCTCAATCTTTAAAGACCACTTTGCATAGGTCATCGGAGGAAGACTGAGTCCCATTAAAGGTCTTGGAAGGAACTGGCTTTAGGCAGGAGAAAAGCATTGATCTTGATAGCTGGCATCTGGTCTGTTCAACTTTATCTGTTTATTATCATGGGTAGTACCCACGGTTCATTTAAATTGGCTGAACCAGTTAGACAACTACTACTTAATTTTAGAGCCAATTTCCTTTGCCTTTTGTTTGTAAATATGCACTGTACGGCTAACCCAGAGTTTTTATGCATATACACAGACAAACACACACTCTATACCAGTGGTGATGAACCTTCGGCACTCCAGATGTTTTGGACCATTGTCATTGGCAATACAGGCTTGGGATTGCGGGACTTGTGGTCTGAAACATCTGGAGTGCCAAAGGTTCGCCACCACTGCTCTGTACTCTCTCCCTCTCTCTCTCTGCGCACATGTGTGTGTGAGTTTGTGTATAAACCCATATATAGTATATACATTTCTCTCTCTCTCTCTCTCTCTCTCTCTCTCTCTCTCTCTCTGCTGTGTGTGTGTGTGTTGCATTTGTACCCTGCCTGTCTAGTGTCTAAGCACTACCATGGGTGACTAACAGCAGTTTAAAACACAACTACTCACCCCAGCCAACAAAAACATAAATAGTGAGAGCCAGACCAAAACAGTATTACCTAGAATATAAACTACACCCACAGGCAACAGCTTATCAAAATTAATGTCCAATTCATGGATCCACCGGGATGCCAGAAGCTAAGATGTTTCTGAAAACAATACTGTTTTCATCTGTTTCCTAAAGCCCTAGAGGGAGGGAACCATGACACACATCGGCAGGTAATGCACTCCTTGTCATTGTGGCCATGGCCGATATAGGCCCTGTTCCTCGTGTTAGTTCTCCGGGCCTCTCTAGGCATGTGTGTGTATGTTGTGTTGTTACAGTCGTGACCGACTCTTTGTGACCCCGTGACCATGGAGTTTTCTTGGCAGGAATACTGGAGTGGTTTGTCAGTTCCTACTCCAGGCGCCTACAGCACCTGTTATTCCTTGGTGGTCTCCCATCCAAGTACTAACCAGGGCTGACCCTGCTTAGCTTCCGAAATCGGGCGAGATCGGATGTGCTTAGGGCATCTAAGTGTGGCCATCCACAAACCATATAGACCTCTTCCCAAACTTAAAGCATGCCTATTCTTTTCAATATCCTTTTGGAATACTTCCCCCCTTCTAAGTATACAGGTTTTATTTTATTTTATTTTATTTTAAACGGTAGCAGCTATGCCCATCACTCCATACATACCGAAGCTTTTCACTGCCAATCCTGGGTTGTGGGTTTGGCACTAAAACACAAAACAAAGCAAACGTTTGATGTCGGCCCTCTGCAGCTATTAACCACTTCCTCATAGCTGAAGTACATACTCACGCTTGCTCTCTTTTGGTTTCAGTGAAAACACTGGAGAAATTGTGAACAATACAGCTCCTCTGGAGACAAATGCCACAAACAATACCTGTTGTGCTGCCTTCAAAAATATGGTACAAACAAGTAGTGGGTTGTGGGGAAAGGAAGCGTTGTGGCAGAATCAGTGCCTCATGGGTGGAGGTAGGGGGTAAGAAGCAAAATCAACTAGCTCTAAGTTAGTACCATGGATGAGGAATTGGGATAAAGCTGCTGGGAGAGTCTTTTGGGTCTGAATCAGGTTTTGTTTTTGTTTTTGCTTGGCTGCATGCTTGTTTATTATCTATTTTCTGCCTTTCTTTAGAAATTGCTAATCTAGTTCTGAGGCAGCCGGTTGCTGGGATCTTGATCAGTTTTCATCATGCTTAGCTTTAGAGATGTAATTATAGGGGTACCTCTTAAGACAAATGGCTTGAAAGACAAAAAACTTATAGGAAGAAAAAAATTTCAGGGAATAGGCATGCTTTGCATGACAAAAAATTTCCCTGTGGGATGCTTAGTAAGACAAAAAAAAAAAAAACCATTCCACGTGTACCTAGGAAAAATCCCAGTTATTTTTGTCTCTATTCCGATAATCCGTTCCCAATGCATTCCTATGGGAAACCACATTTCGTAAGACAAAATTTTCATAAAACGAAGGGACCCATAGCCTCCGGAATGGATTAATCCATTTTCAATGCATTCTTATGGGATATCACATTTTGTAAGACAAAATTTTCTTCAATTGGCCCATCGAACGAATTAAATGTGTTTTAGGAGGTACACACTGTATGTGTCCTGGAGCCATTAGCTGGGATGGTAAGGCTTGGGCCTGGCCTTCAAAATGCACTAAGACAGGACAAAACAGATTTGAGGTGGTGTAGGGTGTTATGGCTTTTATCAGTGGTTCCCAGCCTTGGGTAACCCAGGTGTTCTTGCAATGTAACTCCCAGAAACCCCGGCCAGCAAAAGTGGTGGTGAAGACTTTTGAGAATTGCCGTCCAAGAATGCCTGGGTTATCCAAGGTTGGGGACCACTAGTCTGTATCACTTCACAATGCAAGAAGGGGATATTTACCTGGTTAAAACAGCAACATCCTGTTTAAAACAACACTAAACCTTTTTGGGAAGAGAACACTGGACCACTAAAGAGAACAGTTCTATCCTATCCTTGTGTGTGCTTGCAGAGAATACAGTAGGACCCCGGTATCCGCTGGGGATTAGTTACAGGCCTTCCTGTGGATAACGAAAACCATGGATAAGAGAGAACACCTGCCCACCCACCTCCAAACTGCTGTTTTCTGACAGTGCCTTGCTTTACAACTGCTGTTTGTGACAGTAGCTTGCTTTACAGATGCTATTTGTGACAATAGCTTGCTTTACAGCGGCTGTTTGTGACAATAGCTTGCTTTGTGGCTGCTGAATTATTAATTTTTTTTCCTCTGCCAACCGTGGATAACTGAATCAGCGGATAATGAATCAATGGATATGGGGGTCCTACTGTATTTTTTTTAAAACAGGAAAGCTGTCAAAGTGAAACTAAAATAACTCCCACCTCTTGTCTGAAGTGGGCACTCTGAGGTGCCGTCCCAGGAGGCTTCCTTCCTTATCGTCACCTCTTCATGGCCTGTTGTTATTCGGTCTGCATCCGATTCTATAGGTAGCTCTGTGCTTCAAGATACTCCCAGGGCCCCAAATGCTTAGGTGAGGAGCTGAGGTTTAGAACTGGTGCCCCGAGGCAGAATGTGAGCTAGCGGCTTCAGCCGCTAGCAGCCGTGACACTGTTCCGAGTAAAATGGATGTTTTTGCTTTTCTCTTCCTTCAGCTCCTCAAGAAGATTAAGCGCTGCGACCGTAAGAGCACAGAGTCTGTGACGGAAGAGAAATGTGCTGTTCTTTTCAGGGCCAGCGTGAGCCTTGGTCCAAACAAAACCAGCTTCCACCTGCAGGTAACATCATGGCCAAATGTTATCTCATCCTCTGGATTGTGGGTGGAGGCCTCCTGCTGAGCCTCTTTGGCTGCTCTAAGTCATGGCTAACATCTGTGTCCAGTCTCGAACTGAGTTGTCATGCTTAGGACATTGCAGCTCGGGCCCGTAGAGAGGCATGTATTTTGCTGATTTCCCTTGGTCTTCACTGACCTGTTCAGATTGTCTGCCATTGACCAGCCCGTGTTACTGTTGATACGACGTAGATCCAATCTTTTTGGTATCATTATCCAGAATATTTTCTCCAGCTGCAGTCCTTTTTTGTTGTTACGTTGTTGTTACTTCTCTTGGGGTTTTTTGTTTTCTTTCCTTAGAAGAGGCAGGAGTGGTGCAGGAATTCATTTGGGCCCCTCTGAGTGAAGTTAATTGCATGGAAGCACAGCTCCTGCACGCTCCCTCTCTTCACCCCCCACCCCCTGCTGGCAGGGCCACTCACCTTTCATCACATGCTGCTGGAGTCCTTTGCCTCTGGCAGGCACACCAAACCCCCCCCAACCCCGCCTCCTCCAGCGCCAACCACCCCTGGGCTATGCAGGGAGAATCTCTGCCGTGCCTTCTCACTGCAGGGGTCTGCTGCTTGGAGGAGGTGGGGACAGGCTGGCTGAGCTCCTGTCTGGACTGGCCCACCGCCAGTGATGAAGGACCCCAATGACACACAGCAAAAGGTGAGTGGCCCTTCTGGACCAGGGTGCGTGGGGAGAAGGACCTCATAGCAACTGTGATGCCATGCAATGAATTTCGTCAAGATGGGCCGTAATTAATTCAGGCCCATCTCTAGTGACTGCCGTAGGAATCATTTTTCATTTTCTATTGCTTCCTCCCCCCAAACTATTCTGTGCCCGATTTGCTGGCTTAGGACGAAAATTGATGTATTTGTGTGTTTTCTGAACTTGGAGCATCTTACGTTGCTAATCTTTGTTCCATTCTGGCCTTTTCATTGCTGTTCACATGATTCCGCTGCTTCGAGTGGTATGGTTTCATTGTCCTTTCATAGGAAGCATCCAAACTATTGTTTATCCCTCTTATCTCTTTAGTTCTGCCACACTTTGGCACCAGGACAAAAAGTAGGTGGGTGAACAAGGACACTGGTCATGGTCAAAATGTGGGGAAAGGGGGTGAACCGTGTGTTTCACTGTATAATACAAATGCAAGACCTGGCTATAGGAGACCTTTGATTCCCATAAGATGCCAGGGGATGATTCTTTGATGTAAAGTTCTTAGCAAGATGATTTTCACCAGGCAAAAATGCCTTAGATGAGACAGGAAGCAGCAAGGCTGTTGTAAAATTGCTGAAGCCAAGGACTGGGTTTCACACCCTAGTCCTTCAAACAAAAAGGACATAGGTCATGCACACCCACCCATACCGCCTCTCCATTCGGTTGTTCTTTGAAACATACAAATCTGTTTGGTCAGTGAAGAAAGGAGCGGAGCATTAATGCAGAAAACCCATGTGTTTCACTTGGGGGTTGGGGTATAATTTAGTAAGCCCACTAGGTATAGCCACTTGGGACCAGATTTTTTAAAAAAGGAATATTACCTACTGGTTGCAGTGCTGCTCTGTTAGTCTTGAGAGGCCATGGGCCTTCTTCTTGGTACATAAAAGGGGGTGTGCTCTTTTTTAGTATCCTCATCGAGAACTTGCCTTGAATGTTCACTGAAAAGGCTTTTCAGTAAAAATACATCCACCCCCAAACCTAGACCCAGGGCCGGCGCTAGGGTTTTTCGCACCCTAGGTGAGGTGCGGGGGGCGGGTGGCAGGGGGGGCGGGGCGGTGGGGCGGGGGCAGGGGGGTTGGGCGGGGGCGGCAGGGGGGTCGGATGGTGGCAGCAGGGGGTCGGATGGCGGCAGCAGGGGGATCGGGTGGCGGGGCGGCGGCGGCAGCGGCGGTGGGAGGGCAGCCGGCTGGGCAGCGCCCCCTGTCCATTTTGGTGCCCCCTGTCCATTTTGGCACCCTAGGCAACTGCCTAGTTCGCCTTAATGGATGTGCCGGCCCTGCCTAGCCCCTTTACAGTATATAGCATATTTAGGTGGAAATTTCAAAGTATTGGGTGCTTTCCTCTTAAAACTGACACCTGTCTGTCACCGAGTCCCAAACAGTCCCTGGGGCTTTGTTTCTAGGCTGGCCAGCATCCCAACTAGGGGAATTATTACCCGGACCAAATGTTTTTTCCCCCAGTTCCCTGCTTGTACGTTTCGAAGATTGCTGCTCCAGACAACAGAGCCAATAGCGATAAAAAGGTATACAGTATTTGACTGTTAAAGCGTTCTTCCCCTTTCACTATATCTGTTCCAGGCCCTTTCGCTGCCCATTGTTGTGATCGTCCATGGTAACCAAGACAGCAATGCCAAAGCCACCATCTTATGGGACAATGCTTTTGCCACCCCTGTAAGTGATTGAGAGCCTAGCTGGAATACAGGGCATCTAAGTGTTTCTGAGGGAAAAGCACTATTCACAGTGCACTGCTTGTGGTGGGGCCCAACTGAAGAGCAGGGTCTCACTTGAATATTTTTGAACAAGGAGGCACCTGATAGTTGGATGTTGCTAATGAATGAGGTTTGGTACTGGTGGAAATGTGTTTCCAATGACCACGGGGCTTAGGAAGAAAAATACTTAAAAGCATGTTTTCCTCATATACCAACAATATGGGACTCTTGGTTGTCCACTCCCTGCCTTAACACCTGGCTGACCTGACCAGGCCTGAGCCTTTTGTTGTAGCTGTTGAGCACACAACCATTGTCTTCATTCTGAAATAACATTTTGCAAAGTGGGCTTTGCCAACACAGCCAATGGCTTCTCACATTTCCAGGTTGATATTAAACCACCGGGGCCTAAAAATGCCCCTCTCTGTGTTTGAAGAGATTGGGTTGCATGGGTTAAAATGAAAGGAGGTGGGCTTAAACCCATTACCACAGCAGTAGTCTTTCAGATTTGCCCTGGGCTGAGGAGTTCAATCTCTAGTTTATATGTTTATTATGATTACATAATGGAATTTTTATGTACTACTGTATAAAGTTTGCTACAATAAGTTATTTTTAATTTTTTTAAATGGGCATTTTTAAATTGAAAAAGCCCTCTGATACCTTCCATTATGGGCCAGTCATCAGGTACTGGGGGTGGAGTTTTTGTTTGTTTGTTTTTAGCACAGGAGAATTTACCTAAACACTACCTAGAGTTCTCAATGGGATTTTCTAGTAGTGTTTCTTCCAAAAAGGTTTTTTTAAAGGATGTTTGGAGGGTTAATGACGTGTTGTACGGTGTCAAAAGTGGCCCTCTGGCACTTTGACTACTGCTGATGTAAAGGGTATGTTTTTAGTTTCATTTTTACGGCCATGTTGTGCTTGGTTGCAATAAGAGGAGAGGAGGCCCCCTGAGATGAGAGGGACAATAGGTCTTCTCCTGCCTCCTGTCGTTGAGAATGTTTCTCCTATGTGGTTCCATTGCTCTGTCCCTTTCCAGAACCGCATTCCTTTCATGGTGGCTGAGCGTGTCAGCTGGGGAGACATGTGTGAGACTCTCAACCAGAAGTTCATGGCTGAGGTACAGACCACGGAAGGCCTCCACAAGGAGCATTATTTCTTCTTGGCCCAGAAGATCTTTGGTGACAGCGGGGCCAGCCCTGAGGAGCTCCAGAACCGCCAAGTGTCATGGTCCCAGTTCAATAAGGTGACTCAGTTCATTTTGTTAAGAAGGGTGGGATGACAGCAAACGGGGCTTACCTGACCTCTTGGTTCTCACATTCACCTTGGTGTTTGCAGGAGAATCTTCCAGGGAGAGCATTCACATTCTGGCAGTGGTTTGAAGGAGTGACCGAGTTCACAAAGAAATACCTGAAAGAGTACTGGTCCGACCGGTAAGAGAGCAAGGGGACCAAGAGAGGGTGGCACATGAAGTCGTTATGTCAGCTACCAGTGGAGACCTGCTTCAAGTCTCCACTGAGCCATGAAACACACCAAGGGACCTTGGGGCAGTTTCTGGCTTTCACCCTGTCCTACTTTGCAAGTATATTGTGAAGACAAAGTGGGTGGAGTAAGAACTGTGTACGGTACACCACCTTCAGCTCCTTGAAGGAAATGTGAGATGCAAATGCAATAAAACTGATCAAATGGCATCAGAGAAACTGAAGGTACATATAGGTGAAATCACTGATTCACAGAGAAAAGTAAAGCAGAGAAATTTAAGTACAGTGCAAAGATTAATACTTGTCTGGTCCATAGAATTGCTGGAGCACCCCCCACAATAAAAGTGTAGCATCCTATCTGTATCCTTCAAGATTATTATCTAGCCATAATAATCTTGAATTACACTGTACTAGAGATGGGCACAAAACCAAAAAACAGCATGCTGTTTCATCATGTCGTAAGGTTACAAAACATTTCAAAATGAAACGGCAGACATTGTTTTGTTATGAAACAAAACAAAAGGCCATCCCCACCCTCCCAGAATGGAAAAACTTGAGATACAAAAGGGAAGTTCATCCAGGGTGCAATGCACCCTGGGAGTGGAAAGCTTCCGCAAAAACTTGAGATACAAAAGGGAAGTCAATCCGGGGTGCAATGCACCCTGGGAATGGAAAGCTTCCGCAAAAATTTGAGATACGAAAATTTCCTATGGAAAGCCCTGAGATATGAAAATTTTGTGGAAGATTTTAGTTCCCCGGGTGCATTGCGCACCATTCTGATCTGTGATACGAAAATTCTGTGATATGTTGCTGTGCAACCCTTTAAACAGTCCACTGTCTTTACATAGAAGGAGAGGTGGGGGTGGCAGAGGAGAGTGTTTCCACATCCCATAGTCCAAGAAGGATGGGATTTGGGATGTCAAACTACATCAGATCAAACCACATCAGGTTGAAGGGCACTGAAATGATCTATTGGGATACAGATTGTCCATGTGATCACCTAAGAAGTGCAAATCAAACTGCAGCAAAGCTCAAATCACTACGATTCGACTTACTAGTAGCATTGCACCTGAGCCTTCAAAATGTGTGTGTGTATATATCTATATATCTATATCTATATATCTATATCTATATCTATCTATATCTATATCTATATCTATCTATATATCTATATAAAAACACGTCGTTATCCAAAACAAAGTTTCCCATAGGAATGAATGGGAAACCATTTAATCTGTTCTGGAGCCTAGGAAAAAGGCACAGACACCTGTTTTTTTGCTCAAAACTCTTTAAAAAGTGCACTTTAAAGGTACAGATGCAATTTCACCTGGGATAACTTTTTTACTGATGCATGCTGGAAATTCATTATCTGAGGCAGTCCATAGGGAAAATTCGTTATCCAAGGCAGTTCATAGTAAGATTTGTTATCCAAGGCAGCCCATAGAGAAAATTCGTTCTCCAAGGCAGACCTATACCTAGGAATTGCGATTCGTTATCCAGAGGGAAAATTTGCAGGCATCCCTATAGGGAAAATTTGCAGTTGTTATCAGTACCACTGGCAGTATATATCTCTGTCTTTCTTTCTCTCCATGTTTGCCACCCAGACTCATCTTGGGCTTTGTTAGCAAGCAGTATGTCAACAGCCACCTGAGCCAAGCACCAGTTGGGACATTCCTGCTACGCTTCAGTGACTCTGAGATTGGAGGCATCAGCATCGCCTACGTCACTTTCTCCCAGGGTCTGTCTCCCTATTCCCTCAGTTCTAGGAGAAATCGGATCCTCTGCCTATCAGATTGGGATCTTGTTAGCTACTGTATTGCTCTTTTCACTTTAAAGGTCTTAAAACTAAGGGACGCCTGGCAGGTGGTTCAAAGGGACCTCCACCATCTTGGTTTTGTTGGATGCCTCCCATGAAAAAGGCCACCATGCACCTGGGATGTTCCGTGCTCTGTCTGACTCACATCACAAGGAGTATTAGATCTACTCCTATTGAATGTAATGGGTAATAGGGGGCCTCCATTTGTAAGCAGCAGGTTGTCTTCCTCATGGCCAGTGGACCTTCTTCTGAGGCACTGCCCCTGTAAAGCCACAGGAGAAAAAATATATATACAGTGGTACCTTGTATAAAGGAATTAATTCGTTCCAAATCAAATTATGTTAAGCAAATTTTCCTTTATACAAATTCCCATAGGAATGCATTGAAAATGGAGTAATCCCATTTTTATGTTGTATGGATTTTCCCCATAGGCGATTATGTTAAGCAAATTTCCCCTATCCCCGGAATTTTTATTTTGTACAAATTTTATGTTATACAAGCTGTTTGTTATACAAGGGTCCACTGTATACAGAGTGCATGTGGTTGTGGGAGTTGCAACTGCCAGGCTTGTGGACTCCTTTTATCCTTTGAGACATGGAATGGGCAGATGATTTTGAGTGAGTTTACAGCTCCTGTTTCAGGCATGATTGCTTCCTGTTTGCTGTGGTGGGATGGAAGACAGTGCTGGGTTTGTGACTGTATTTATTTATATTTATTTATTTATGTATTTCTATACCACCCATATTCCCAAAGGAACTCTGGGCGGTTAACAACATAAAGGGATAAAGAAAGCAGAATCAAACGCATAAAAACAAATAACAAATATAGTAATAAATACTTGGCAAGGTGGCGAGAAAGAAGGGTGGGGGGGAATTAAAGATCACCAAATGCCTCTCTAAAAAGCAAGGTTTTAGGCACTTTTTAAAAAGCAGGCAGGGACTGTGCTAGGTACGTCTCACTTGGCTAGATGGTTCCAAAGCGAGGGGTAACTTTTGCCCCCAGCTCTCATCTTGGTTTTGTTTTTTAATGTTGTTTTCTTCCTGCCTGGCTCAGGTGCCATTCAGGTGGAGAATATCCAGCCGTTGACTGCCAAGGAACTCTCTGTCCAGTCTCTTGCTGACTGCATCCGGAATCTTTCTGAGCTTGTGATGCTGTATCCCAAACAGGCCCAAACATGAAGCTTTCAGGAGTCACTATAATGGTAAGTGGTGGTGGTGGTGAGTGTGTGTGTGTGTATGTGTGTGTGGGATTGCATCCATATAAATCAGCTGAATCAGCCATTTCAGATTATTCATATGGGTGTAATCAGCCCACTAGCGTCATCTCTTGGTGGTTCAAGGTTTTGTCTGGTGATAATTGGTTATTTTTCCAGGTATACATGGGTTTTTATAATGAAGCACAAAAGTCAAGTGTTTCCTTTCTTCAAGGAATGGACTGCTATGGTGGAGAGAAGATTTGAGGACCATATCAAGTCTATTCAGACGGAGACAGGTTCTGAGTTTCTATCAAATGAGTTTGTAACTTTTCTTAAAAAGAAGGAAATTTTTTACAGATTAACACTGTAAACTGCCCAGAGACTACTTGGAGTGATATGGGGTGGTATATAAGCAGAACACTTTGCTTTTGCTTTGCTTTATACATTCCATCAGTACCTGGAATGGTTGCTTTGCCCCAGAGAGCAAAATGTTCCATTCAGTGATTTTAGTAGGAGGGTAGAACGTAATGAATTCTGGTGGCCTAGATCAGTGTTTTTCAACCTTTTTTGGGCAAAGGCACACTTGTTTCATGAAAAAAATCACGAGGCACACCACCATTAGAAAATGTTAAAAAAATTAACTCTGTGCCTATATTGACTATATATAAAGTAATTTTTCAATTTTTCCCACGGCACACCAGGCAACATCTTGCGGCACACTAGTGTGCCGCGGAACAGTGGTTGAAAAACACTGGCCTAGATAGCAAAAGCAAGTGTGAGGATGGTGGTACTGGTAGGCTTAGCACAGGAAAACAGGGTTCATACTCTCTTAATTCTAGAATCTGGGCTTCAGAGCTCCTGGACCTCATCTGTCTCACCTTTCCTAAAACATTGTTCCCTCTGTCTCTTATGTCTTTGTCCCTTTCATTCATGAGTAATAAAGAACTTGGGTCAAGAGATGTACTAGAAGATGGCTATATCGGTTTGATGCCACTTCCACTGTCATGGTTCGAGTTCCATGGTAGTTTTGGAATTCTGGGAACTGTAGTTTGGTGAGATCCTTAGAACTTTCTACTGTGGTTAGTGGGAATCGAATAGCATTCCATCTCACAAAACTACAGTTCCTAGGGTAGAATCGTGGCAATTAAAACAGTCTCAAATTACTACAAGTGTATACTGTACAGTAGATATATGGGGACAGAAAATCTGAGTTAGGTTAGAGTTGTACCAGAAGGAGAATGGAGAAAAAATAATAATCTGGTCTAGTTATAAACTCAAGAGCTAAATCCACAGAATAATTTCCCTGCTGAAATGCCTCTGCTTTAGAGGTCGTCAGGGAATCCATTCAGATGATCTTCCACTCCTGTCCTAATGTGCAGATTTGAAGTTAGCCACCCAGTAACTCTCACACGTCCCTGATATTCTGAGGATTTGAACTGTAACTGAAAAACTGTCAAAATACATTCAGAAATGGAACACTAAACATGTGTACTCTGTGTATGTGTATTTTAAATGCAGATTTTCATTAGGACATTTTTAAAAGGCAGGTGAAAGTGACAGCAGGACAGAACAGATATTATAAATAAGCATTTGCAGAAGTGAGATGGACTCAAAATAGATGGATGTGCTCATTCCCCAACTCCACCCCCAATTTCTTTTTTTGGGTAGTGCATCCTGTGACAGACACATAATGTATCTTGCAGAGAAATGAGCCCAGTACATACAGTTCATAATGGGGGATACACTCAGATAAAATGTATTTGCAGAGCACACGGCTCCAAACACATGTCTAGGTTTTTATAAGCAGCTGTGCCAAGAGCATCCAAAATACAACCTTCCAGATGTTGTTGGCCTTCATTACTTATAAGCCCTATTCAGAATAGCCAATGGTGTCAACTTCAGCTAGAAGGCAATATTTTGCTGAGGCTGTAGAGTTGCCTTTTAGAATAAGGTTTCCCAACCTTGGATAAGCCAGGTGTTCTTGGACTACAATTCCCAGAAGCCTTCACCGCTACCATTTCCGGCCAGCGTTTCTGGGAGTTGCAGTCCACGAAGATCTGGGTTTACTCAAGGTTGGGAACCTCTGTCTTAGAGGACCTTTGGAGTGAATCAAGACAGAATGACTGGCATATGCTATTTAGTAGGCAAACAGAGTCCACTGGTTTCTTAAAAGGTAAAAGTAAAGGTTCTGCCCCGCCCCCCAAACATGTGTGCTAGTCGTGTCTGACTCTAGAGGTGGTGCTCATCTCCATTTCTAAGCCAAAGAGCCAGTGTTGTGCAAGTCCGTGGCCATGAGGCTGATATGGCCGAATACATTTCTGTGCATGGAACACTATTTTACATTCCCACTTTTTAATGGCGGTACTTATTTATCTACTTACATTTACATGCTTTCAAACTGCTAGGTTGGCAGGAGGAGTTAACAAAGGGAGCTCACTCCACTGCGTGGCGACCGGGATTTGAACCACCGAGCTTCTGACTTTGCAGCTGACAGTTTCAGTGCTCTAGTCTAGCCCACTGAGCTACCACGCCCCCTAGTCCCTGGTTGCTTAGGCCCTTTTAAATTCTAAGAAGAGGTTTGACTTCCAATGCCTACTGCTCTCTGTTTGGATGGTGGCTCCAAAACTGATCACCTTTCTCCCTTTCTCCGGCTTGAGAACTTGTTGCATCAGAGAGGTCAAGTAAAGTAACTTCCTTACTTCCTCCTTAAGGAAGACAAACATTGGTTAAGATCTCGTCTAGCTCTGGGACTTGCCGTGGCTTCTGTTCATTGCAGAGGGAATGAGCAAGGTGTGTGTTTTCTCCCACAGCAGAGGCACCCAAGAAAAGCAGTTACGTCCGAGCCAAGTTGACAATAACTCTGGACACGTGAGTGTGTGAATTCTCTCGCTTGGGGTGGGCGAGTTGAATGGGATCATTTATCTGCTTCTTGATGATAAACCTTGGTGAGTTAAGATGTTACAGATTTGGTCCTGCCTTATTTATTTATTTATTTATTGACTCGTGGCTTCTGATTCACAGCTCAGACACATAGGGTTGCTTCCAGATTTGTTCACACCGAAATCAATGGAATGCAAGGCAGTGGGCCTGTTTTATATCAGAATAGCATACACAGTTCATAAGACTGTCAGAAACTTTTGATAGTCAGATGGATGGAACGCGGGTCAACTAGGACTGCCTAGCAAAGTCTGGTAGCTGAACCCTGATTTTATCTGATTTCCCACGGCTTACCAGCATTGAATACAGCCCGATGAACAGGTCATTTAGTAGCCTACATTTAGGGACGTAGAGAGTGGCTCTGGAAAAAAAAAAGGAATAGGCTAAGTGGTTTCTAACTACAATAAAAATTCAGGATTAGACCACTAAAAACAAACAAGCCAGCAAGCACAAAGACAAGCAAACCACAAGCTGCCTGAACGTGGTATGGATGGAGGGCCTGAAGAGTGCTTATTTTGGGGATCTGTGAAGATTTAACCTCCCCATCAATGCTTCAGAGCCATCAAGGAAGGAGGGAGATTTGAGTCTTGTCCCCCTACTACAGCACTTGCAAGACACCTCATTCCTTCAGAACCACCTGAAGCACAAGGCTGAAGAAGCCGTGGTGGCTCCCTTCTCATGAGGAGTGGGGGAAGAGGATGAGGAGTGAGCCTAACTCCTCCCCTCTTGAGGATTCTAGCCTGTGTGACCTTCCCTATCAATGTTATCACCGATGCAGTTGCAATACCAGATCTGAGTGGCATTGGGCCACTGTTAGAGCCTAGGAGACATTATAACCCCCTCATCCAGAGGCTGTGGATTGTGCCCCCATGCCAGACCATTGCGGCTCTCATGTGCCTTCACACTAAGAGCTGCCATCATTTTGCACGGGGTCGTCACTAAAGCTTCAGGAGGTCTAAGACTGAGTCGGGCTTTGTCATCTCAATCATGTTCATTGACATCACTGGGGAACTACTAACCCCATTCATGCTCTGGAGGATTCCTGGGAAGTGAATGACTCATGTTGCCATCACTTCAGGAGTTAACAGCCTCCTGCCCTTATCCCTTCCGTTGTCTTGTTGTGCTGGGCTGGGAAGTTGATCTCTTGTTCCAACCTTTTGGCGCATGGACTTGGCATCCAGTGTACCAAACTTGATGAAGGAAACTACACGAGTGGCAATCTGTTGGTGGAAGGAAAGGCCCCAATTTGTCCGACAGCTCTTGTTGGCCAGGCTTTTAAAAGCCTTGGAGCCCCTTCCCTCTTCCCATCATCGGGGGAATGACAAAACTTGTAGGGACGATGATGGAAGCATCCTGAATCATAGGAAATGCCTTTCCTTCCTTTTGGTAAAACACTGTAAGGTGGAGTGGAGAAACAGGCATTGCTGGGGCTTCTTGTGTTCTGAAAGAGAAACACCGGGGGCTGTAACTTGTTTTCTGCCCAGCCCTGAGTGGCAGCCATCTCCTTGTAACACAGGTACTATTTGAACAAGGAGGAGAGGATTTGTGTGAAGAAAGACTTGTTCTAGTGATGTTGCATCAGTGCCTGTAAAGGTGAACAGTGTGTGTGTGTGTGTGTGTGTGTGTGTGTGCGTGCGTGCGTGCGTGCGTGCGTGCGTGCATGCATGCGCACTATGGCCATATGCAGGCTAAAGTTTATTTAGATCACAGCTTGGTAGTGCCTGCTTTTAGGGGCTGGAGGCTCCCAAGGAAACTGCAATTCTAAGCTCCCATTTGGAGTGCACTACTGGCTATTATGGGATGTGGCAATCTCTGAAGGCCTATGCAGGCATTTGCCTGCTCATGTATAGGGCCAAACTGGACAGGCAGGGGGAAGCACGCCTGATCAGGTTTCTAGTCCCAGGAGCTGTGCGGTCATGCTTAGTTACAACACCATTGCAGGCGCCTTTACAGGCCTGTGCTCAACATGCCATGGGCCGAAATGCAGTGCTTGGTGTACGCTAGAGGGTGGGGCTCACATTTCCATAGCTGTGACTGTTCTGTATGTGGGGAGCCATGGGTGCTGCTGCTTAAGAACCAAGGCACGAGGGGTTATGGATGGCCCTGTGGATTTGGCATAACGGCTGTGTTCCATTCCAGAGCTTCCTCGAGTCCTGCTCCTCCAGTTCAGCCCCTGGTGGACCCTCTGGGCAATTCCAATGGCAGTTATGGAATGTGTTCTGATCCTACCTATGAGTAAGTGCCAAATCTCTAGCCTGCTGAAGGCATCATTGTTTCTGTGAAATGACTGTCTGAATGTGAAATCTCATCATTGCTTTTCATTATCCTCTAAGAGTGAGGAAAATGATTTCTTTCTTTCTTTCTTTCTTTCTTTCTTTCTTTCTTTCTTTCTTTCTTTCTTTCTTTCTTTCTTTCTTTGCTGTAGAATGTGGCATGGCTTCCTCCCTATTTTTTTGTCATAGTCCCTTTGCACCGCTGTACGGATCTGACTGAGCCTGTGCAAGAGCCAGGGCTCAGAAACTTGTCGGTGGAAACGGCAGTGCTGGTAATGCCACTCCTTCCTTGGCCATTACAATGCTCCTGCAGTGGGGTTGCTTGGTCCTCCGTTCTGGTCTACCTGCCATAGCAGCTGGTACCTTAGAGAGGATTTAGACCAATACCAGCCATTTGGTCCCAATAGTTAATTTATCACTTATTTCATCCTCCCCCCATCCCCCCTTTCAGTGTGTTTCTGTTGCCACCTTTTTCCTGTTGTTTTTTTTCCCTTTTCCCTTGGGGCCTCTAACCCCCAACTTGCTATTTAAGCCCTGTTCTGTCTTTGAATGGAAAGTGTCCCTCTATACAAGAGTGAACTTTTCTGCCTCCGTGAAGAACATAACATTTCCAGCTGCAAAACATTGAATCTTTTTTTTAAATCAGACAGGGTGAAACCTGAGTGCCTGTTTAAAATCTTTTTTTCCTTGAGGAAGCCATTCCTGCTATTAACATTCCTCCAGACCTGCCTTCTATTTGTAGATCACTCAGAGGTCTCAAGACTCCCAATTGCTGTAACTCCCGGCTTTGTCCATTGCCTCTTTCTTCATCTGAGCATAGATTTCTGCATCATTCAGTGTCGACCTTGGCACTGCTTCAGAGAGTCGAAGAAGGAGGG
This sequence comes from Phrynocephalus forsythii, assembly GCA_029282475.1. Taxonomy (NCBI): domain Eukaryota; kingdom Metazoa; phylum Chordata; class Lepidosauria; order Squamata; family Agamidae; genus Phrynocephalus; species Phrynocephalus forsythii. Next base: position 26,694,425 of record JAPFRF010000011.1, on the reverse strand, counting down.
CACCCAGAAGGCAAGTGGTGACAGTGTTCCTGTCAGCGAGCCATCATGGTCCCACCCAGGACTTGGGACTCCCCACTTGTCCCCAAAGCCAAAAGAAGGGTCAGAAGCCCTGGAGTCCGAAAGGGAAAAGAGGCCTCAAGTCCAGGACTCTGGTTCCCAGCTGAGCTTCTACCCCTGGGTGGGGGTGGGGGAGAGAGAGAAGTGACCACTGGAGGAGAGGAAGCCATTTGGTTTGCCCATGTGGAATGAGGGGTATCAAAGGGGGGCACTGCCAAAAGGTGGGCTGGATCCCCCGACAGAGAGTGCCTGCAAGGAGCAGGACTTCCAAACTGAGGGAACAAAAGGAAATGACTTCAACCTCAGAAGGGGAAGAGGACGAGTACCTGGAGGAAGGGACTTTGGGCGAAGGCCCAGAGGGACTTCTTAGGGGCTTGCAGGACCAAGAACTTTTCTGAGGAGGACTCTGAACTGCCTGGGGAATGGGCTTGTGTCTATAAATAAGACCCTGAGCAAGGAGTCCTGGTGCAAGTGATCCCAGAAGGATTGGGGAAGAAATGAGAGAACCCCCAGTGCCCCCACTACCCTCCTCATGGGAGTGAGAGGGAAACTCACTCATGGAAAGGGAAAACACCCAAGGAACCTTCAGCCACCCAACTCCAATGATGACAGAGAAAACAACCAAGGGTCCACCAGTGCCCGAAGGAGAGGGGAAGATTGCCAAGCTAGGGGAACCCCCACCCCAGGGATCTCCAGGGGGAGCTTCCCAGCATGCTTGTCCTCACTGCAGGCATGACACCTCTTGTTGCAGAGGGCAAGGGTGGTCTCAGGACCTCTGTGGTCTGGGGCCCAGGCCAAGAAACCACCTTCGTGCCCAGGGAAGAAAACTGGACCCACAAGAGCCAGCCCTGATCTCTCGGAGATGGGACGCAGGAGGCTATGTCAGACAGTTCACCCTTGAATGCAAATGGACCCGAGGACTCCGAACCTTGTTTGAACCCTGTGTTTGTTGCCCCCATCCTAACAAATCCTGTTTTGCTGAAACCTTCATGTCCCCAACGTATATCGAACAGAGGAAGGAGGGCAAGCCCAGCATGGCCAGACTCACAAAGCAACTAGACTCTTCAGGCCTTCCTTAAAAAGAAGAAAATGAAAAGTATCACTGTACTATCACTGACCAGGGCTGGCCAGCCCTAGTGACATCCCACGTTAGATGCACCAATTAAGAGGCCTCTGCTGAATGCTGTCCTACCAGTCTTCAGGTCCTGTAGAACAGAGGGAACACAACGGGAGCCCCTGGATGCCACACCCATTGTTCTTGGCCCTGCATCTTGCCTTGATACAACCAGCGGGGTTTCATTTCTCTTTGCAGGCATTTCTGTTCCTCTCCAGACGATTGTTGTTATCTGTGATCACCCAGTTGATTCCCAGAGGGATATCCACCCTGCTGTTGTGACACACTCATGTATTATCACTGTCTGTTAACCCATTCCGATCACTAGAGCTTTTACCATCAGCCTCCTATCCACGTGTCAGCTGTTTGTCATTTCTCAACAGCTGTAAAGTTGTGACCTTGATCCACAGTGACAGTTTTTCTTTTTCCGGTATCTCCAGTGCAGGTTTCTACTACATCCGTCATGAAGCCCACATTCATTCCGTGGTGCTTCCATTCTGTGCATGATAACCATTGGCAGCCTCATCATCTCCAATGAAGATCTTCACATTCTGTTCTGTGCCCAACAGAGTAGCTATTCACAGGTCCATTTGCTCTGTGGTTTGATCTTCACCTGGAACATTTATTATTCAAATGGCTCCATCAACCCACCCACCCACCCCCGTTGCTGTTTTGATTCCACTATCTTCCCATGGAACAGCTCATACTCCACATTGAAAATTCCTCCACCCTTTGGTTGTCTTCCTCCTCCTCCTCCTCCTCCTCCTCCTCCTCCTCCTCCTCCTCCTCCTCCTCCTCCTGATTGCAAATTACATGTGGTCTGTGTGTGCTGTATTGCTTCATTCGTAGACAGTGAGTCATCATGACCTGGCTGTTTTGTTGATGATCGAGATCTTATTTATTTCTCTTCCAGAGATGCACACACACCATTCTGAATTGCTGAATCAGATTGATCAAGTTCTTATAGATTCTTGGCATCAAAAGCAAAGGTGTTCTGCTTATATGCCGCCCCATACCACTTCAAGCATTCTCTGGGCAGTTTACAGTTTTAATTACAGTATGCAGGCTACATCCCCCCCTCCAGCAAGCTGGGTACTCATTTTACCAACCTCAGAAGGATGGAAGGCTGAGTCAACCATGAGCCAGCTACCTGGGATTGAACCCCAGGTTGTCAACACTCCTAGCTCTGGTCTGCATCATTTTTGCAAGGTGACCTTAATCAGGTGGAAGATATGCCGTTGAATGTTGAACCTCTGTTATCTGAAAGGATGGATAAGAAATCTTAACAGTGACCTCAAACTCTCCACAATAGTGTGGTGCATTTACCAAGTATTACAGTTATTTTCATTACTGGATAAAAATGTCTTTGTCCTGTTCAATTCATTGTTGGCTTGCTTCATACTTCACACTTCATACACACTCTCTTTGCTCTTCCTCAACTAAAACAATTCCTTTAAGGAGTACCAAATCAGTTCCTTCATCTGAAGCTCAATCCTGCTCGGATGGTAAAGCCTTTGTTTCAACTCACTGTCAGCTAAAATAAACTTTCTTTCCATCATCTATGATAGCATCAGAAAAAGTGATGCATACACTTGATGCAGAAAAGGCTCTTCCATTTTAAGTTCAAGGCAGGGCTCTTTTTAGAAAAAAAGAATCCCCCTTTAATTTTTTTTTATCATTTGAATCCTAAGAAGAGATAGATCCCCAGGATCTGCCCAACATTTTGCACATTGGGTAAGAAAACCATCATAATGATTTATCAACTGGCAAAATGACCGCTATGATTCTTCTTCTTCTTCTTCCTAGTGTTTTCTCTCAGGTGTAGAGTCTGCTAAAATTACCACTATGATACCTTCCAAAAGTCATCTCTCCATGGTCAAAAGTTATCATCTCTCCATGGTCAAATGCAGCCAGTGGCCTCTGTTTGGCATTGTTGTCATCCTACCCCCACCCCCTACCCCTTTCCAATGATTACAGATGCCTCCTCATCTGCTTCCTGGAGTTTTTTGTAGTTGAAGTTTAACCTACACAAGTGGTGATCAGGGACCACAATGAAGAAACAGGTGGCTTATGCCCTAAGCACATGCAATCTCACCTGATTTCAGAAGCTAAGCAGGGTCGGCCCTGGTTAGTACTTGGATGGGAGACCACCAGGGAGTACCAGGTGCTTTTAGGCGCCTGGAGTAGGAACTGGCAAGCCACTCCAGTATTCCTGCAGAGAAGACTCCATGGACATGGGGTCATGAAGAGTCAGTCACGACTGTAACACACACACACACACACACACACACACACACACACACACACACACACACACACACACACATTTATAGCAGTTGTTCTTGGAGAGGTTGTTGGTGCATTGCTACAGCCTGCCTTTCCAATTTCTTCAGCACCTGTGATTAACTGATACTCGGACAGTATCAACTGATACTCACCAGCACAGTCACTGAAAGAACAAACCTTATAAGTAAGCCATGTAAGATGGTGAAAATAAGGGACCATGGGATTAGAGCGGGCTTAAACGTGACAAGGAAGCACTTGTCATTCTGACCAGTGTGACTAATAAGCCACTTATTAAAGAACAGCCAAGATAAAATACTTGCCTTGGAACATTGGTGTGAACTTGTTTATACAATCTATGTCTGCTCTCTCAGCTGCACTTGAAATATTCTATTTTGATAGTTCTTAGTGTACATTGGAAATGAGATGTTTTAAACATTAAAAAGCCTACAGAAATACCAAAACACTGGTCACTGAGAAATAGCTGCTCTTTCCTTTTGCACAGAGCAGATTAAAGGAAGCCCAGTGTGGAAGAATGCAGTTTATCACATGGATATTTATATCTTGGTATTCAGCTGCATAAATAGATCATGGCCTGTACAGAGTCCTCTGTCACCCATTTTGTAAAATCTGGGATATAAAAATACTCGCTTTTTTGTAATACTAGGATGTGTTCTTGAAAAATGTTTTCATTTTGGCAAGCGGTACTGAAGACATAGGAGTAGATCTGCAAAGAGCCAGATTCTTTGTTCAAAAAGGCCATGATATGGGACACTGGTTATTTAACGGTGAAAAAAGCAACGGGGGTGGGGGTGACCAGAGCTGCCATATAGTTGAAGGGGATTTATTCTGTTCGCTCCTCAGATTCCCATGTGTAAAGCCCTACTGCAGCTGTTACATCTGGAGGGAAGCAAATTCAGGAACTTGTTTTATATCTGCAGGGTTTCTTCTCTGTGACTCATAAAAATCCCCTGTTGATTCTGATGGTTTTTAATCACATCAAGCTTTCCCCTCAACAGTAGTCATGTTGCAGAGTAGCCAGAAAGAACATCATGTCATCTGTAGAGAAATTCGACAAATGGATACTTTTGTCTCTTCAGTTGAAGCAAAACGAGTTGGGGGAGCCGTGTAGCCATCACAAAAACCAAATACAAAACTAGACCAGGTGATACCTTTTCGCCACTAGTAAAATAACAAAAAGTCGCTAATATTTCAAGGGCAACACCCTCTTCCTCAGAGCTGTACCAATAGTTCAATCATGGCAAAAGGTGGAGCTGCCGGGAGTCAGTTCTTAGAGGTAAAGTTCTTGGCAAGATGGAAAAAATTCCAGGTAGTTTCTCAGTTGAGGCAAGAAGCAGAGATTGTTGTGAAGCTTCATCTGAAGTTTTGTTTACTGTCCCAGAGAGAGCCCTTTTACACGACCCCTAAGATCTGCTGGTAGCTTAAATTTGGATCCCCCCCCAGCCAGATATCATGTGGGTTTTGTTCCTCTTCCTATGTTCCCACCCTTCCGCACTCTGTTGATTCTGTCTGCGGTGAGGGGAGGGAGAAAAAAAGGGAGAAAAAATGCAGGCTCACCTCCGCTCACCTCCTGTCTGCCATCGGAGCAGCCCCGTAGGGATTCCTGCTTGTTAAAGGGGCGGCGGAAACAACAAAAACAAACAGAAGGCAAGGAGAGCCCAGCATCCACAGCTTTATAATCCGTATCAGAATTTTTTTTTACCTCCGGAGACCAGGTACTTGCTGGTGGGAAAACAATTTTTGCAGCGGATTTTAAGGGTCGTGTAAAAGGTCTCCCAGTGGTTCAAACAACATGACATAGGTCATGTACACACATTCACCACCCTCCCTCTTTGAGGCTAATGGCCCCTGCATGGCTAATGGCCTCTGCAGTCCTTCTTGCCTTCTCCCACAATCCATCCATATCTTTGAATTATAACTTGCATGGACTCTGTGTTTGGTGCACTCCTACTTTCTGCACCTCTAGGACCACATAATTCAGGAAAAAATGTCCACCTTTTTGTGTGTCAGGGATTGGTTCCAGGAAGGTCATGTCCATCTCCACCCTAACCATTTGCCCACAGTGGGTGAGAGACTGCATCTACTTAGCCTATAACCTTGCTTGTGCTCTTCGACTGCAGGAGCTTAAACCCACTCAATGTGATCAGTGGCATCTTTGGCAGAAGCTTGTTGAGGCATTCCCCTTGGGCACAACAGTTAACATTCATCGCACACTATGGGCGTGACCTGCCTTCCCACAAAACCCCTTGTTTTGTCAGAGCAGTCCTTTGATCTCTGCTGTGCCATGGTGACACTCATGCCACCAGTAAGTCAACTTGTAGTCTTCCATTAGGGTGATCCATGGAGAGCATGACAAAGAATGACAGGTTGCTTAGCTTTGATGTAATTGTGGTTCTTCAAGCGGTCATCAGTGGAGTCGCCCATCCTGCTGGCTGCCCTGCAGTGTCTATCCTTTCTAGTGGACTGGGACTGAAGGTAGCCTGCTGGGGCCTGCTAGACATGTGTGATCATGGGCAGCAGTCTCACCAGAATGGTGGAAGATGATCAGCTCTGCAAAGTTCTGAAGATGGGCTCTGTGCAGGCACAAACCCATTCCTGTGACTCTACCGATGATCCCTCGTAGAGCCGTAGCTATAGCAAAGGTAAGCAACCTGTTAAGGTGGTATGGCTCATTTAGAACACCATCTGGGCTAGTTGCTGTCATCCCATCATTGCACAAGTTAACTGCATACTACGAGGAAGGAAGCTGTAACACTAAGCATGTTGAAAGAACCTGTGAACCACAGCGGAGAGTATTTTGTGAGACAAACACATCCGAAAGCTATCTTTCTGGTGTTTTACCTGCCATTATTCCTTTACACATGCAACCTGTGCTTTGATATAGCTTTCACTTCTTCATCAAAGGCCATGCATGCGCTCCCTGCCCTGTCGGTCTTGTGTTACAAATACTGTACATGCTTTGTTTAATTCCAGAACCTGTGTATTATCTGCTCAGTTGAATCAGGCCCCCATCAATTCCATGGGCAGCCCTAATGTGAATCGTGAATTGCACACTGACCCTAATTATAGGTAAGTTTATTGCCTGCTGGAACTCATGCCCTTTCCATAGAATTGACACATCAGACAAAGAATATGTCTGCAAAGAGTCTCAGACATCCAGGCGGGGTTACCATAATCACCGACGAAGCTGTTTGGACGAGCAGCGAAACGTTTCAATCTCTTAAGAAAAGAAGTCCAGTTGCCATGACTCAACTTCCAGATCAGACAAAGAAGGGCCTTCTCAGTTTTGCCACTGTCCTGCAAGAGGAGTGAATATTTATCCGATCATGGAACATGCTTTCAACTATTCATCTAACACAGGCATGCCCAAAATTTGGCCCTCCAGATATTTTGGACAGCAACTCCCACAGTCCTTTGCCATTGGCAATCTAACCTTAGAATTCTGGGAGTTGTGTTCCAAAACATCAGGAGGGCCGAAGTTTGGACATGCCTGCTCTAACATGATGGAAAGCCACTCTGAGGACCAGGAGAACTTTCCATTTGAATAGTGGGAAATCAATGGTGCAGTTAGTAAGGAACAGGAAAAAGGAAGCCCTGCAGAAAACATTAGTGTGGGTTCTTGCGATTAGGTCTGAACTGGGCTCTCAAATCACTGCAGGAGTCCAGCCATGTTTTTAGCCAGCGGACAGCAGAAGTGGATGGAGGGGGAAGGCATTCTATGTACAGAAACAAAGGAGTAAAAATGCTGGTTGGTGAACTGGTGGAAGAAATGCCTCCCTTTTCTTTTACACGGCATCATTTGAAGTCCTCTGTGGAATCACACAATGTGACATTGACATTGATATAATCTGTCACCCCTTCCTACAGGTAAAAGTTGTATGCCAAAGAGAATCACAAGACATTAGCTACATAAATGTTAGGATGTCCAAACTTTTTCCCTTTTAGCTTACTGAGAGTTAGGGCTTGAAAGTACTAACATTGTATATATTTGGGTGTTACTTGGATGTGTTCTTGGCATGCTTTTGATATAGAGCTGAAATTATGAAGATAAATGACTGTAATGTATTGCCAAGAGCTGTTCTACACAGGATTTGGGAGATGGAAGGCAGAATTTGGGCGCTGGATAATTACTAAGCATGCAAGGCCTGTTTCAAATATTACATATGTTTTAAGAAAACAACAACAACAATTAATTGAAACCGATTACACTGGGAGTTTTGTCATTACTTTCTTGCATAGGGTGCTTTGCAATAGGCTTTCAGCCTGGGCCTTGCTAGGGAAATAGCAAATGTGATGTAGCGGTTGAGCTAGAGGCTAACGAAGCTGCAAGTTCAGATCCTGGCACATGAATCCCACTAGTAGGTGTTTCAACAGTTGCACACCTATGTTGTCTGCCTGACCTTCATCACGGAATTATTCAGATGAAAACTCAACTTACATTTTCCTCAGCTGCTTTGGAAGAATGGTAGGGTAAGATGTGATTAACCAATAAATGAAATTTTTAAAATAAATTAAAATGGAAAAGCAACCCTTCCTTGCAGTCACCCTAGCTATACATCTTCATTCCAATCCATTTGTGGCAGGGATCTATGCTTGTTCCTTTGGCAGACGTTTGACATATCCTCGCTTTGTCTTTCCTGTAGCCTGACGCCTGTGATCCCACCAGCCATGTACCCATTGCCCTCCAACAACACGTCGTACAGGAGTGACCAGTTTACCACCGTAAGGAAATCTCCTTTGTGTTCGTGTGTGTGAACTGGTGAACTTCATGGTAGTGGTAGCAGGAGACAGATATCTAGATATCTAGCCTTTGTCCTGATCCAGCATGGCTCTTCTTATGTTCATGTGTGTGTGTGTGTGTGTGTGTGTGTGTGTGTGTGTGTGTGTGTGTGTGTGTGTGTGTGTGTGTGTGTGTGTGTGTGTGTGTGTGTGTGTTTGAGAGCAAGAGTGAGCTGCATTGACTCGCTACCTTACTCTGGGTAATGTTAGAACTGCATTGCTAGCAGGGACCCCATGGATCACTGGGTCCTGCCCCTGCTAGGAAGGCACAGTTGGGGAACTGAACCCCGAGTCTTTGGCTTTCAGCATGAAATCTGGCACAGCCATTTTCATGTTCATAAAAATCATACAATCATTAAGTTGGAAGGGGCCTATAAAGTATTCTGACATACGTTTGTCTAATTTTCTCTTCCTTGAGTCTAGGACTGGAGCGCTCACTGCCTCCAGAAAGTAATTGGTCCCGCTGCCATACTGCTTTAGGCATTAAAAAGCTTTTCCTGATACTCAGCTTAATTCTTTATCCCTGTATTTTGAGGCCATTATTACATGACCTGCAATCTGCGATGATCAAGACAAGATTCTGCCCCTTGTTCTGAGCTTGTAAAACCTTACAAAAGATAGAGATCTAAGACAACACGTTAAAAAAATTTACTAAACCCAGTGTGAAAACATTAAAAATAAGCAACCTAGCTAGTTTCTTATCATAATTATGACCCAGTGCTTTAAAACATCACCTTTTAATAAATGGCAATTTAATTATACAAATAATATAAATTCTAATTCTTAAAAAATCATTAGTAGATTATATTATTTCATTCATTGATGCCATTTTAGCTCCTAGTTTCCACATGCAACACGGTGCCTGTTACCTGTGATATATTTCGTATTTTTCTAGCTGGACCATCTGTGTAGTTTTTCCTAAGTTAATACTATTTTAGTTTTGTTGGCAAGAAATGGATCAGAGCCAACTCTGCCCAGATGGTGAAAGTCCTGAAGACCATTTTTAATTCCTAGTTGCCAGTGGGTTTGGGGTCTTAAGCTGGGGTTTCCAGAAAGAGAGCTGGTGGGATGCAGAAGTCAGGAACTTCAGACATTCCGAGCCAAGCCCCTGCTGACCCATGAAACGCATTCAGTATAACCTTGGACTAGTCTCTCTCTCTTTCCTCGTGACCCATTTCACCAGGTGGTTGATGTGAAGCTGTGTCAATGACATAGATCAGTCCTTCCCCACCTTGGGTCTCCAGATGTTCTTAGACTGTAACTCCCAGGAATCTTGCCCAGCACAGCTGGGATGAAGGATTCTGGACTCTTTAGTCCAGGAGCGTCTAGGGACGTAAAGGTGCAAGCTACTGATATAAACAGATTAAAGAATGATTGTTACAATATTGCCTCCTATTCCATAATGCAGTGGTTCTCAACCTGTGCATCCCCAGATGTTCCTGGACTGCAACTCCCAGAAGCCTCCACCACTCGCTGTGCTGGAAGGGGTTTCTGGGAGTTGCAGTCCAGGAATATCTGGGGACCCACAGGTTGAGAACCACTGCCATAGTGTCTCTTGAGGTGGTGATTGTGTCAATTTTTCTTCTCTTTCCGCTAGTGAAACAATGATGTCCTACCCTTACCCTGTGGGGAATGCTTCACCCCTTGGCAACATTGGTTCATATCCCCTATCACAAGATGTAGATATGACGGAGATCCACACGGCTAATGGGAATGCAATGAACCTTCAGCTCTCTGTGCCCCCGAACCTGATCAGGTGAGTGCGACAACTCCCACGGGATGGTGGGTGGGAAACAAGGGAATAAAAGGAGTGAAAGGGAACAGCCAGCAGTTTGTGGACCCAAAGGAATGTGCTTTTTTTCCTCCCATGATACTGTTTGAGGCCATATTGCAACTTTCCCCTCATCATGACCTAGGAGCTTAATGTGGATAGCATGGCTATTGTTTTGGTGACAAGGAAATTAGGTGGCATTGGAGTGATCAAGGTTCATGAGGAGACACATACACACAGAAAGTGGCCTCATACCAAGGTTGTGACTACGTTCACATGTAACATGGAAAAATCCTCAAGGACTGGGAAAATCCAAGATGTTTTTTTTTTTCATTGAATATATGACATAAAGAAAACAAGGGAAAACAGCCCAGATTCCCTGCCCTCTATCTGTAGTTTTTCCCCCTTCTGCCACTGAAGCTTCTATATACAGTATATATTATATTTACATCAGATCCATTTATATCAGTTCAGATCACTTGACCCAATGCTGAAAAGTTTATGCAAGAGGGCTGGTGATTGGCACAATGGTGTGGCAGTGGGGGAGGAGTTGTGTATAAACACCAGAAGGTCTAGATCTTTGCAAATAATGAAGTTTCCCTGTTTCAAAGGCCTGGTGTAGCGCTGTTGCACAAGGGCTCCTAAATACCAAAGACTGAGAGAGAGAGAGAGAGAGAGAGAGAGAGTTTACAGTTTACTCTTTACAGTTTATGCTAGTTCTCCGGTAGCTGCCTCCTACAAATCAAGAGGACAACAAGAGAGCTGCTTAACAAGCTGCAAGCAAGGCTGTCTTTCAGTTTCCTTATCTGCCCCTTTGTGGCCAGTTAACACAATTCTACTTGAGGAAACCTGACTTCATAGCAAGTCAATTTGTATTTTTTTTTCCTTGCTGTGTAGTTGCAACCTATGTCAGACTATCAATCTACTTGGCTCAGTGTTAGTCATGCTGTCTGGAAGGAGCTCTAGATCTCAGTCAAGCTTTGAGATATTGGCGAATGACCCTGAAGTTTTCTACATGCACAGAACATGGTTTGCCCATCTAGCTAAATCCACTCCTAAAATTGAAGAGATGAGCAGTATTCAGTTCTGGAATCTCTTGGACAAAAGTGTTAGTGGTGGGGGTGGGATGTGACACAAAAGAACAACCCTGCCTATTTGATAAGGTGCTTCACAAAGATCTCTGTAGCGTTGTACTCAACAGCCTTTGCTTTGCTTCCATAGGGTGCCTGAGACCCTTCCTGAACCCTCTACTGAAGAGTGGGAGTTGCTGCTACGGAATGACCAAAATTCAAATCCCTACTGTCGGGACCCAGAATGAGGGAATGACTGAGCATAAAGCTTTGTATCTTGGACTTCTGTGGACTGTGTAGGAGTCGGCACACCAAGAGCAGGCTGTAGTTTCATGCCCCAGATCTGTGCAGGGTATGGAACAACGCCCTAGGACCTCTGTCTCCACGTTCTTCTTGTACAAACCTTGGATACTCGCTTGGCTTGAGAGAGGTTCAAGTCTGTGATGGGTAGACTGTTGGGGATAATCCCATTCGCTCAGGATATCGGTCAGTTTTCAGGAGGCCTGGGGAGCTGTGCATTTATTTTAAAGTTGGGTCAGGACTCACCTTCTCTCCTGGCTTGTTTATGGCTTGGCACTGTTTGCGGGGAGAAGTATGACCTCAAGGGGCCAATAGAGCCCCCCCCCCTTGCTTTACAGTTTCTGGCTGTTTCTGGCTACAGTACTTGGCAGTGGATGGGTTTCCTGCTGTACGATGGTGGACTTCTACCATCGCTGCAAGAGCCCAGCAGAGGGTATTTTTTTTAGACTTTTCAGACTCTCTTGTTAATTTGGAGGGATAATTGTTTGAGATGCTGGCCCTTTCATGTATCCATATTGGACCCTTGAGCATTTGGAATCACTTTCGTTGGCTCCTCTGTTCTGTTTGTTAGTTTCTGCTGCTGAAGGAAAGGCCACATATTCCTTTGCGCGCGCCCCCCCAGGATTAAAAATCTACCAATCTCTTTCTCCCTATCAAGTGTGCTTAGGGAGGGTGACCCTATTACTAGGCAGGAGGAAAGGGGCAGTGCAGCATTGGGATAGTAGAGCCGTGAATGCCTTGCCCCTTCTCTGGTAAGTTGCTGCCCTCCAGCATGGAGGAAGACACCATCCCACCACAAGTACTCGGTGTAGAGAAGAGATCCCACTGCTCCCCAATCCCACGTAGGTAGAAGGGGGATGGAGCCCCATCTTAGGTTTTCACCTCCCCCAGCTCAGGGGGAGAGAGTGTCTTCAGCCAGCATTGTAAACTTGTGCGACCGTCTTCTTGGGTGGCACCCACTTCCCCCATCAAACGTGTCTTCTCTTTCCAAAGCACCGCTACTGCTGGGGCTTTGGAACCCACCTGGAGGAACCCTGAGCTATTTCACCTCGCCTCGGAAGTGCGGGATGTAGTCTTTTTTTCCTTGCTGTTTATTCAGGCCCAGTCCCGACGCTCGCTTAACCTCATCTCACAGCGGGTGAAAGTACAGTTTTAAAGTAAGGCATAAAATAAGACTTTTATTCCAAAATAACAAAATAAATAATCTACTGTACACATTACAAAGGAAAGGATGGTAGTTCTTCTATGAAAACATCAACGCTCTATGGGAGGAGAGGGTAGAGACTAGAACAGAGAGGAAGTGTTGGCTGAGTCTCCCTTGTTGTCTACCTCTTTTCAGGCGACTGCTTCATTCCAGTTGGCTCCTCAACTGCCTCCTATAGCCACATTTTTGGCAGAATTAAGTTATTTCTGTTCCTTTCTGGTCCCATCCTGAGAAGCAGTGGTTGTGCTGTTTCACCCTTCGTGCCAAGTAAAGGAAATAGGGGGAAGAAGCCTTTTGGGGGGTGGATCCATCTTTGGAAATACGTGTTCCTTTCATATTCTTTTTTGAGATGCAACTCAAAAGAAAGAGCCTTGGTAGTGCCCCAGAAAGCCTAGGGGTTTCTTTCTCCCCTCTATTTTTTTTAAGTTAAGCATCTGCCCTTCCTGCCATTACTTATGAGGCAGAGAACAGAGGGGACAATTTCCTCCTACACTGCATAACACTTTGTACAGGTCGAAAGACGGAAGCTTAGTGTTTCCTGTCATTTAGCTTGAAATGGTCCCAGCTCTTTTAAAAGGGTATGGTGCCTGGCAATGTTTGGCCGAGAGGTCGTCCACTCCTGAAATATTTGTATTCTTTCCTGTTCAGAGATCTCAAAAAATGCAGCCCTATGGTGCCATTCGCCCTTGCAGGTGCAATTGCTGGACAACGTGCAAACCGGAAACCGACCAGGGCAATTTCACCCATCAACGATCAGCATGAATGCATAGTCTTTTCTATCTGCCATTTCCATATGGGCTGTTTTTTTTAACTATTGCACTGAGGGCCCCACTTCCTAACCTTTTGCAGCTGCTCCAAAATGCAGGAGCCACACAGCAAAATTGTGGGTGTGCACAGCTCAAAGAGCCAGCCTGGAGCTGTATTAAACCACAACACACCTTTTGTTTCAGAGCTATGAGATGATTTTTTCATCTTTCCTTCCATTTTTTTCTATTGGGTGTAATGGTTAAGAAAGCAACCCCTCAAAGGGTGGGTTTGCCTCCTTCAGACCAAGACTGGAGGATATCTGGGGTGCTGGGGGTGGGAAGGAAGAAAGTGCTATTAATGATGGATTGAGGCTGGTGTTTCGCTTGGCACTCACCAAGGATTGTGCCCTCCCCCTCCTGTTTCCACTTCCTGGACCATCTATGAATCACCCAAAATGAGTTGGAGGAAGGCTTCAAGGCCCAAAGGCCCGGAAGTCACTTCTGATTTCCGCCTTGTTACAACTCCCGTCAACGCTGAAGAATGAATTAGCTTCTCGGATGCAGCCAGCAGGACACAAGAGCCAGTCAAGTAATTGTCACCAGCATGGCCAAAATCAAACAGTGGCAGTCAAGTAAGTTTAAAAAGTGGCAGATTCTTTTCAATGAACGTGAACTTCTAAGATAGAGCAGTTTGGGAGCAAAGGACCTCAGAGCATTGACTCTGGGCCAGGCAGCGATCCTATGACCGGCGACAAAATACCCAGGTCAGGTCAAGATCAAGGGAAGTGGCAACTAATTTAGAGCTGGTTTCGGCTTCGCCAATGAGATCTACAACAGAAAGGGAAACATTGTTGCGTGTCGATGAGAGGCATGTGTGTCACTAGTATGTTTTTGTGCGAACATTGAGGAGAGGGAGAAAGACACTGTCGTTCCACACATACGGGAGACGTGTATGAGTCAGTGGGCAGTTGCAAAGAACAGTGGGCTTGGGGAGCATTTAGGAAGATCAGCAGTTATGGCTGCAAAACTGAATGCCTTTTCTGTAAAGATGGCGAAGGATATTTATGCTCTCTCCCCGCCGCCCATCATGGCTTTGTACACATTAGTCCCGGGCCTCATCCCGTGGGGAAGGCCCTGGGTGTTCACGAGGCTTTACATAGCCCCATACAAGGCAGAACCAGCCAGAGATTTGGTCTCCCTGAGCTCGTGGCTATCGGCAATAGCCAGGATGCCCTTTCTCTCCAAGTGAAAAAGCCGACAGGCTTCCAACATGATGCACCTCTTTCCCACGGTGTGCTTGAGGAGGCAGGCAAGCAGGTTCTCCCACTTCCGAAAGAGAACCGGGCGAGGGAATAACATATGGTTTGTTTTTGCCAATAGAGTAGCTCTTCTTCAGTCAGTGAGGCCAAGCCTATGCAGTCCTTGTAGTGTTGTAGAAGGCTAGGCCCCGATCCCTCCCCTGCAGGAGTCTCTCTGGCGGGCAGAGCTGGCTGGCACCTTATTGCTGGGTGACTGAGCAGCTGAATCACCTGCCCGTCATGGCCGGGTGGTCTCCGGTTCCACCTTAATGCTGTTCCTTCTTGCCTCTGGCTGCGCAGCTGGAGGCTGGCATCGCTCAGAAAGGTTTTCTCCAAACTCTGAAAAGGGAAAACAGAGAGTCAAGAAGAAATGCATCTATTTCCTGGCCACTAAGGGGCAGATAAGGAAACTGAAAGACTGCCTTGTTTGCAGCTTGTTAAGGTAGCTCTCCTGTAGCCCTCCTGATTGGTAGGAGGCAGCTATCGGAGAACTACCATAAACTGTAAACAAGAGCTGTGTGGCTATTCTCTCTCTCTCTCTCTCTCTCTCTCTCTCTCTCTCTCTCCCTCTCTCTCCCCACCACATCCAGATCATCGTTTCCAGTCAGCTCTTTTTACCAATATGATCTCAGATGCAAATGCCTCCTTGGACCAATGTGTGTTATTTTTGGGGAGACATTCACACAGCGTCAGCACTTCAGCTCTAAACCCACTTTTATTTTTTGCCATTCTCCATTGGCAAATCATAAACAGTTAATTTGTTACTCAGATGGCAGTGCTTAGACAAGCACTTCTCATATGAGACACATTGTTTTCTTCTGGTTATCTATGTGTGAATTTTTAATTTTCATAATTTATTTATTGAAGTTAGTATGGCTGCTACTATTTGACAATGTCCAAAGCCAAGGTTCCCTCTAAGGTGCACAGCTATGCACAACTCAGTCTCCCTCTGTGCAGTGTTCATTTCCAGGCCTGCTGGCACTGATGTGCAACTACCCCATGCAGTGGGGTCGATCCCCACCCAGCAGGGCTGAAAAAATGGAGGGAACGTTGCCCAGAGTCCATTTTGACCCACCAGTAAAGCCAGTTGTCCTTAGTGTTTCACGTTCGTTAATCCGGCCTGCTACACCTTCTGCTTATCCTGACCATAACCGTCTTGAATGTCCTTGTACAGAGTGCTTAATTTGGTAACCAAGAGCATAGAAACCTTGTGACTCAGAGAAGGCTTCACTGCCTCTTTTTCAAAAGGTCTGCCTTTGGCAGTCTCTTTGAGCTGGAATCGCAAGGATGACTCACTCTCCTCTATTTCCTCTTTTGACTTTTTCCTCTTAATAGAAATGCACCATGTTTTCTAAGATGTTGAAGGCAAAGAAAGATCCCTGGGCTGAAGAGATTCTACACCTATGGGTTCAAGTCTTGTTCCCATTTCTTTCCTCTCTAGCACCTACAGCCTGGAAAAGTTACTCCCTAGAATTGTAACTCCAAGAATCTCCCAGCCAACACGGGCCCTGGCTGCAAGATTCTAGAAGATAATAGCTTTTCCAAACTCAGCAAACAACCCAAGCTCCAGGCTTATCTGTTTTGCAAAACCCTTGTTGTTAAATTCCCAGGGATCTGACCACTGAGGAAAGAAGCTGTTTTCAACCCCCTACTATACAAATTTACCTCTGGATTTGAAGTGTCCACCTCTACCAGTTTACCTGCTGTAAGTAAGCAGATCAAAGCCAGGAAAAGTCTGGGGAAACACTACATCTCAGAGACTGGCCAGGTGGCAGCCATCAGAAAGACACAGAGAAGGCACAGTGGAGAGAGCCATCAAAGACATAGAAGGAACTGCAATGTGGGCTGAAAGAGAGTCTTTTCTAAGGCTTTCAAGGCTGGTCATCCTTGAATTGTATATAATTATCAACTTGCCTTTCTCCAGGATCTTAATTTCCTGGGCAACAATTAATTGCCAACCTCTGGGGTAACAAGGTGAGCCAACCTACGATTCATGCAAATCAGGGAGCCTTTTCGGGGGGGGGGGAATCCCCTAAAACAGAGAGCAACCTTCCCTCATCTGAGCACAGGTACTCTACACAAGTGTGCACTTTTCTCTGTGTGTTCCTTGCAGATAATTTGCATTTCCCCCTTCCCTTTCCCCCTATTGAATAAGAAGTCAAGGGATGAATAGCTAGAGTGGTGGGTCTCAACCTGTGGGTCCCCAGATGTTCCTGGACTGCAACTCCCAGAAATCCTGGCCAGCTCAGTGAGTGATGAAGACTTCTGGGAGTTGCAGTCCAGGAACATCTGAGGACCCACAGGTTGAGAACCACTGAGCTAGAGCTTTCCTCTGTACAGCAGGAATTGGGGGGGGGGATATTTGGTTCACTATAGGTTTGGGGCCATCATGAGCCGAATTTCCCACCACCGGCTGTGCCGGGTGAGCCAGAGGTGGGTTTGTTATTTCAAACAAGCCTCCGGCTGTCCCAATCTGAGAGGTTCTTCATCATATGACTTATCTGAGGAACAAGCCACCTCCTGTTATCCTGGGACCGTGGTGCCCTTCCAGTTCTGCTGTATGTCAAGCGTGTAGGTGGGGTGGATGGGTGGGTGGAGCAGTGCTTACCTGGCACCTGGGGTTTTCCTGGGAGACAAGGGCTGAGCCGTCCCGCTCGCTCGTGTGATACCAGCCGGGCCAATCGCAGTCCTTCATCCATCAGCGTCTGCTGCAGGATGTGACGGCTCCAAAAGCCGTGGGGTGGAAAACTCAACAACATGTCAGGAGTGGTGCTGGGGGGTGGTGTAAGCCGAGGGCATGATCCTGTGGCTTTAGAGAAAGAGGATCATTAGGAAGGGAAGGGAATTGAATCACTGTCCAAAGGACACCACGTACTCCAAAATGTGGAAGGTCTGGTCCAAAATTGTTCTTTCAAAAGGATCTAAAACCGTGCCTCCCAACCAGGGGTCCCCAGGTGTTCTTGGGCTGGAACACCCAGCAACCCTCACCACTAACGAGCAGTTCAGAAATTCAGCAGTGAAAAAGCATCCTCAACTGAAGTGTTCACCAACTAGCTGTGCTGGCCAGGACTTCTGGGAGTTGTAGTCCAAGAACACCTGGGCACCCAAGGTTGGGAACCACTGCTCTAAAAACACAACCCAAAATGTATTTTATTTTATTTCATTTTAGAGTATTTTTACCCCGCCTTTCTCATTGAAAAAGGACTCAAGGCAGCTTACAGTAATGAGGGACAATATACAGTCCAATACAAATAAGACATATTCAAGTATTGAGAGCCATGGAATTGAGGGATATCTTACAGCATTAACAGACAACATTACATTAATGCAACCACAAAGTCTATAAACATAAAGTCTATGTGATCATGTATGACAGATTCGTGAGTCAGTCAAGGAAGGAAAGGCTACCATAAATAAGCATCTTCCTCTGTATTCCCTGCCTGCCATAATTCAGGCAATATCTTTTTTAAAAAAACAGGTTTCCTCTCCATTTTCTCAGATAAAAAGTTCAGTATCACTCCACAGCTTCCATAGCAATCAACAGGGGAGGGTTGGTTTAAATTGCTATGGAAATAATTGCTGCAGCAGCTGATAGAAACAATTAGTTCAGTGTTTCCATGGGCGTGGGATCCATTCTGTTAGAATGTGTAGGGCCTGTTGGTTGATCTAGATACCAAAGCAGTAACCTAAACAAGAATACTTCAAAGAAGTGTATTTTGTATTGTGTGTACTTTATATTTTCACTGATTTTGGAACGTGAAGCAGTACATTACTGATTTAACGGATCACTTGAGATGAAGCCATGTGCTGTCTTTGTATTGTGCACTGTCATTTCCTATGTCACTTCTGGTGCCCCCCCCCTCCGCTGTATTATGTAAAGCTCCCCAGCCTTGCCTGAATCTCTGCCCACTATGCCAGAAAGGCCCATCTGCTATGAGTTACTACTAAACCAAGGAGGGGGGCTCCATAGCCTATGTGTGATGATGGCACAGCATCTCCCTTTTAAAAAAATATTTGCTGCCTTTTCCCCATTGGAGAGCTCCAGTGCGGCTCACAATTCTTTAAAACAATGTATGTATACAACATGAAAAACTCAGTGGGATGTATATATTTTAATGGAACAAATAATATTAAAAAGAAGTATTTAAAAATATTCAGACATGGTGATAAGTGCATGCTATCAAGTCAGTTCCAACCCTTTCTACATAGAGGCCACTCAAGAGTGGTTGACCCCTTCTTCCCTTGGGACTCTGTGCAGCTGGACCAAGGTCACACAGGCTGGCTCTCCTGCCAGGAAGTACAGAGGGGAGTTAAACTCCCAAACTCCAGCTCGGCAGCCAAATATCTAACTCACTGAGCTATCCAGACAAGGGGTGTGGGTGAGCGGGTGTGATTTCATTATTCCTTGCCATTGGCTAAGACAGATTTGTTGTGCCCCAACAATATTGGGGTGTGTGTGTGTGCACAATTCCCTTATCTTGTTTTAAAGGCATTAATATGGACATGGAGTCACGAAGAGTCAGTCACGACTGTAACGACGCAACACACACACACACACACAGGGATTGACAGCTGCCATGTTCAATCCTATGACTTTCACATAATTCTGGGATCAAAGGTACGTAGCATATATTTCCCAGTGCTACTGGAAGACTCTCGTATGGCTATGACTCAGCTGTCTTTCATTTTGTAAGTGAAGGTGGGTGGGTGGGTGGGATCCCCTGACGCACTGGATCCAGTCAATGATGCCACTGGTCTACAGAGTTGTGCCCAACATTTGTAAAAATGCTGATCAAATTGCAGCAATGTGAGATCAGTTGTGGTGGCAAATGATAAATTGTAAAAAGGAAATCAGGAGGTAGAAAGCTGAAACCAGAACCTTGGGAAGGTTGCTACAATTCTCATCATCCATCGCCACCAGCCGTGAGGGTGGATGAGTTCAGCAACCTATAGTCCATCAAAATAACTATTTAATTTTAAAAATATATACAGTGGTGCCTCGGATAATGACGGTGATTCGTTCTCCGAGGTTAGTTGTTATCCGAAACACGTCGTTATCCGAAACGCAGTTTCTCATAGGAATGAATGAGAAACCCTTTGATCCATTCTGGAGCCTAGGAAAAAGGCACAGACACCTGGTTTTTTGCTCAAAACTCTTTAAAAAGTGCACTTTAAAGGTACAGATGCAATTTTACCTGGGATAACTTTTTTACTGATGCATGCTGGAAATTCATTATCTGAGGCAGTCCATAGGGAAAATTCGTTATCCGAGGCAGCCCATAGGAAGATTTGTTATCCAAGGCAGCCCATAGAGAAAATTCGTTCTCCAAGGCAGACCTATGCCTAGGAATTGCAATTCGTTATCTGAGGCAGCCCATAGGGAAAATTCGTTATCAGAGGCAGCCTTATACCCGGAAATTTGCAGTTGTTATCCGAATTATTCGTTATCCGGGGCAGTTGTTATCCGAGGTACCACTGTATTTTAATGACCTACGTGCATGACACTACACATCCAAACTTAAAAAAATAAAAACAGAAAAACCAAGTACAAAAATGATCTCCAGACAAATCAGAAGCATTTCACACCTCCACCAGGAAGGCCATGGCTAATGACCCATATTTAATGGGTATTGGGGAAGAGCTGAATAGGTGGGACTTTCACACACTCCACTTAATGAGCCTAGTGAGGCCAAAGTCCATCTGATGAGCCTATTTAGACCAGGCTGGTGTGAAACCAAGGTGAACTATAAATTGGAGGCCTCACACCAACTTGCCTTAGAGTTAGGGTGAGGTAGTGAAATGTTTCTATCTCACAAGGGGGAAAAAGTCCCAGTTGCTATGACTCAACTGGACTATCTTTAACACACAATTTTACAAAAAATTCTTTTTATCCTTATAGGCATAGTTTTCAACATTCTTATACTCCATATTTTCTCTCAGATCTAAGTACAGTACTTATATCTTCCACTTCAATTAGTATTTTTTTAACTGTTTAACTTATTATGCCTTTCAACGTTCTATTTCCTTCTACACTTTCCCTTTGTAGTAACATTTCCTCAAACTTTGTAAATTCCCTATCATTACCATTTTTCCAAAAAAGCTTTTTACTCTTCCTAAGAGAAAGTCAACGAATGAAGTCTTATTGTTCAGTTACAGAAACAGCTGTAAATTATGAAAACCCGGTAGACCTTGTTGCATACTGAGCCACACTATTCTGTGCAAAAGGTAATGTTTACTGAGATTTTTTAAGTTACTCCAGTTTTTCTCTAAATGTTTGCATCCTGTACAACAGGATTCCAGCTTCATACAGTACAAGCAGGCATAGATTACTTTGCTCAGGTGACCGTAAGTGCTACTGAGTAAAATGGGCTTGCTTGATGGTATAGAACAGGGCTGTCCAACTTTGAACAGGCCGAGGCCTACTTTTTCTGGCCCAAAGTGCCTGAGGGATACTACACTAATACCTCTACTTACGAATTTTATCCATTCCAAACACATGCTTGTAAGTAAAATAATTTGTAAATAGAGCAGCAGTTTCCCATAGGAATGCATTGAAATTTGCTCCCTCTGGAATGGATTAATTGATTTTCAATGCATTCCTATGGGAAGGCTGACCATGCTATGCTTCCCTTGCACACACTCAATCATCTGGCCAGTGGGGACAGCAGGGGACCACCCCATGGCCCTTGAACTGCCCCGCTCTGCTGAGACAGTGGCCTGGCAGACCCAGAACTTTGCTGGGGCTTTGGTGGTCCTTGGGATGATGGGGGAGAGAGTGGTGGAGAATTTATCTCCTCACTTTTTATTGGTGGCCGGCAGGCTACTCTTGAACCCTTCACGGGCTACTGGTAGTCCACGGTCTACCTCTTGGGCAGGCCTGGTATAGAAGAGTCACTGAGATCATTCTAGGTAATAACTGAGTCTGAGCCCAACAGCAAGCCCCACACATATTCATTTTTGATATACAGTGGACCCTTATATAACAAACAGTTTGTATAACATAACATCTGTACAACATAAAAAATTCTGGAGATAGGGGAAATTTGCTTAACATGACCGCCTATGGGGAGAATCCGTACAACATAAAAATGGGATCGCTGTGTTTTCAATGCATTCCTATGGGAATTTGTATAAAGGAAAATCTGCTTAACATAATTTCATTTGGAATGAATTAATTCCTTTATACAAGGTACCACTGTACCTGTATATATTCTACTTGGATTTTTTTAAAAATCCCCTTGCACCCTCTAGAGGACATGAGAGGCAATTTTCCTGTTGTCTTTTTTAATGACCACAAGAGGGCAAAAGGGAGCCATTCTATTTTTTTTTAAAAAAAAAGATTTTTAAAAGAAAATGTTTGGGGCAGGCAGGGTTCAGGAATGAAGGCAGCTCTCCAAGGTCCACCAGGCGCATGTGTGTCCTCAGATCTTAGGGAGCCACCGACCCTTATATCACCAACTGATACTCCTCTAATATCTTGCAATCTTTCAGCAGAACTGATTACCAAATGGGTGTACCTGGGACAGTAAACATTTCAGAAAGCTTCTGTAAAGGTTGACCATGGAACAAGGGAGGGGAAAATCCCTAGACAGATGTATACTAATTACAAACACAACTAGATGGTTGTGGAGTCTGCCAGTATGGCAGTAGTGGACCTTTGGCCCATTAGGTGTTCTGGATAACAACTCCCATAATCTATTATCATTGGCCATGCACCGGGGGGGGGGTAATGGGACTCACAGTCCAGTAACACCATGTTTCCTGTCCTTATGGTAATAAAACCTCCAGCAGAGCTTGTTTTGCACATATTCAATTTTCAATCAACCAAATTCTCCAAACGGCTGTTCTGTGGGGGGACAGGGAGTGATGTCTAAACCAGTTTAGGTAACATCAAACAAACAGAACAATGAAGGAGCAGAATTTAATAATGGAGAACAAAGCCTTCAAAATGGGTGTATTGTTTGAAAAACTCTGTGTGTGTGTGTGTGTGTGTGTGTGTGTGTGTGTGTGTGTGTGTGTGTGTGTGTGTGTGTGTGTGTGTGTGTGTGTGTGTGTGAGAGAGAGAGAGAGAGAGAGAGAGAGAGAGAGAGAGAGAAGAAGAACCATAATTTACAAGCAACACCAAATTATTCAAGATAAAGTCCAGATCAGATAGAATCCACCACAGAGCAGCACAGGTGAGGGAGAAAATGTTCCTAAGTTATGTGCAAGTTAAAGCATGCCCCACATTTGCAATCAGACAGCTACTGGGAGTGGTAGAAGCAGTACTGTGATCTCAAGGGGAGAGCCTGTTGAGAGAGAGAGAGAGAGAGAGAGAGAGAGAGAGAGAGAGAGAGAGAGTGAGTGAGTGTGTGTGTGTGTGAGTGAGTGAGTGAGTGTGAGTGAGAAAGCCTACCACAATCTGGCCTTGCCACCTAATCCTGTTGCTTCCCACCGCCCATCCCCACCCCACCCCCAGCTGGAAAGTTTTAAGTTGGGCCCCCAGCCCACTCACCTTGTGGGTGCCCATCTAAGCTTTCTCCTGACAAGCTGGCGGTGTCTTCCTCGATACTGGAGCGATACGGAGGAAGGAAGGGTTCGCAGACCAAGGGAAGCTCCGAACGGCCATGCTCGGCCACCTGCCAGGAGGACCAACAAGGAGGATGAGAGACAGAAGCTGGCTATCCCTTTGGCCACCAAGCAGCCCATCCCGTTTCACTGTCACCTAACACTGTCCCTTCATTAGAGTTGCAGGAATCGACGAGACACAACAGTATTCCTGTGTTCTTTAGGGCCACAATAAAAATGCGGTTAAATGAAGGCAAATATTAAGCATGCATTTGAGTTAATTTCTGAAGAGCAGCCAAGCACACACACCCTCCTTCAGAACAAGACCTGGACCATGGGGCATGGGTGGTGGGTGATCTCCACCAGGGGAGATAGTTTCAGTGGAAGAGCTTGGGGCACAGCAGGGGCACCCAGAATTGCAAGGAAAAGATTTGCTGCCTACTGCACATACTGCCATCGTCCAGCTGCCTCTGTTACTGGTGTTTAATGTCACTGAAATTTACACGATGAATGATTCCAGGCACAGAGGACTCCATGTGTCCCTGAACCTTCTGATGTAGCAGACCACAGAACCATGAAGTTGGAAGGGGGCTTGAAGGCCATCACGTCCAACCCCCCGGCTCAAGGCAGGAGTCAGAATCAAAGGCAGCCCCAGCTTGTAGTGTCCTTTCCCAGTCCTCCCCCCACCTGCAATGCAGTCTACCTGAAACCCTGATCAATTGGAGCAGATTAAGGAGGGAGGGAGGAAGTTGCAGGATCAAGCAGGAGAAAGTGCACCTCTCTCCTACGGTCTTTTGTTTTTAAGGTTGGCTTCCAGTCCATCTCCCAATCAAACACACACACAGGAGATGGATGTGGGAACTGACAATCATGGGTCAAGCAGGAATACTTGCACAACTGTGTGTTGACAGATGCAGGCTTATCTGCTACCCGAGTCCTGAAACGAAAGCCGGCCTGATTGTGACCCAAACAGCTGTCAGGTTTCTTAACGCCTAAGGAAGGAGGCCATCATGGCTTCTCTCACTCCAGAGCCGCTGGTTGGGCTCTCTGCTCCTGCCTCTCGGAGAAGGCAACCTTCTCCTTTCACTTCCTTTGCTACCCACGGGGGACAGACAGTGGAAGTGGGCAATGGAACCAGGAGTGCAGCTGGGGAGGAGCAGTCACAGCCATTCTTGTACTGTAATGGAACATGCAGAAGTCAGATTGCAACTCCTAGCAGCTGGCTATATCCAGTGCAGTGTATGGTGGGAGATTTTAGGAGTTTCATGTCCACGACACCTGAAGATCAGTGGGTTTCCATCCATAGGTTCCCGAGCTACTGTGGCACTGCGGCACTGTTTAATTGATGGGAGCCAGCACACCTCCAGAAATAGCCGCCCACTTTAGTGGGTGGAAAATGTCCTTGCAGGAGAGCAGCAATTTGGCTGCTGTAGCCACCCGATGAGCAAGGTCAGTGTATTAGCGAACAAACAAGTGCTCGCTGTGACGCCACCTATACCTTCGGGCGTGCACATCCACTTGTATAGTCATGCACCTGCTTATACATCCTGCATATACATGAACCTGCACAGCTACTTTCTCATAGTAGTGAACTCTCTCACACACACGTGTATATGCAGGGCATATCACGTCCAGCTTTTAAATCGGGCCCTATTAGCAAGGAAGCCATGGCTGAAGGACTAAGACTCCTGCAGGGATCCGGGCATGGGCAAAGGTCTCTTTAGCATGGATACAGGCAGGCAGAGGCTGCTAACAATTGCCAAGGCTTTTGGATAAATAGACTTCCGCACGGACGCACACACATCATGGGGGACTTTAATTATCCCCACATTGACTGGGCCAATGCGAGCTCTGGGCAAGAAAGAGAAACTGGGTTTCTCGACTTGCTGAATGACTGTGCCTTACAGCAACTTGTCATGGAGCCCACCCGAGAACAGGCAACTCTAGATCTAATATTGTGTGATACTCAGGACAGGGATGTGAATGTCACTGAGCCTCTGGGGAACAGTGACCATGCTGCAATTACCTTTGCCATGCATGTCGGAGGAAGAGTGTCAACCAAATCAGACATAAAAACCCTTGATTTTCGAAGGGCAAACTTCCCTCAGATGAGGAAACTAATTAGAGAGAAACTGAAGGGGAGGGTTAGAAGAATCCAATCTCTTCAGAGTGCATGGAGCCTGTTTAAAACAACAATAATAGAGGCCCAGCACAAGTGCATACCACAAAGAAAGAAGAGCTCATTTAAGTCCAAGAGGACACCGGCATGGTTAATGAGTGGAGTTAGAGAGGCTCTAAAGCACAAGGAGAGGTCCTTCTGTAAATGGAAATCCTCCCAAATGAGGAAAATAAAAAGGAACACAAACTCTGGCAAAAGAAATGTAAAAAGATGATAAGGAGGCAAAGAAAGACTTTGAGGAAATGGCTAGCAATATAAAGGGTAATAATAAAAGCTTCTTTAAATATGTTAGAAGTAGAAAACCTGCCAGAGAACAAATTGGGCCTCTGGATGGTGAGGGAGGAAAAGGGGAGGGTAAGGAGGACTTGGACATTGCAGAGAAATTGAACGAGTTCTTTGCGTCTGTCTTCACGACAGAGGACCTTGAGCGGATTCCGCTGCCTGAGCCGCCCCTCTTGACTAAAGAACTAAATCAAATACAGGTTAAAAGAGAGGAGGTTTTAGGACTAATTGATAAATTGAGGATTAACATGTCACCGGGCCCAGATGGCATCCACCCAAGGGTTATTAGGGAACTGAGAAATGAAATTGCAGATCTCTTAACGGTTATATGCAACTTGTCTCTTAAAACGGCCACAGTGCCGGAGGACTGGAGGATAGCAGATGTCACACCAATTTTTAAAAAAAGGAAGGAGGGGGGACCCAGGAAACTACAGGCCGGTTAGCCTTACATCTGTCCCAGGGAAGATGGTGGAAGGCCTCATCCAAGAGAAAATCTTAAAACACATAAAAGAACAAACCTTGCTGAGAGAAAATCAGCATGGCTTCTGTAAGGGTAAATCTTGTCTTACAAACCTTTTAGAATTTTTTGAAAAGGTCAACAAGCACGTGGATTTGGGTGAACCAGTGGATATAGTCTATCTGGATTTTCAAAAGGCTTTTGACACAGTCCCTCACCAAAGGCTGCTGAGAAAATTGCATAGTCAGGGGATAAGAGGGCAGGTCCTCTTATGGATTGAGAACTGGTTGAGATCCCGGAAACAAAGAGTAGGTGTCAATGGGAAATTTTCACAATGGAGAGAAGTGAAAAGCGGTGTGCCCCAGGGCTCGGTCCTGGGACCGGTGCTTTTCAATCTGTTCATAAATGACCTGGAGACAGGGCTAAACAGTGAGGTGGCCAAGTTTGCAGATGACACAAAACATTTCCGTGTGGTAAAAACCAGAGAAGATTGTGAAGAGCTCCAGAAGGATCTCTCCAAACTGGGGGAGTGGGCTGAGAAATGGCAAATGCGTTTTAATGTAACCAAATGTAAAGTAATGCATATTGGGGCAAAAAATCCAAACTTCATCTATCAACTCATGGGCTCTGAGTTATCCGTGACGGATCAGGAAAGAGATCTTGGTGTGTTGGTGGACAGCTCCATGAAGGTGTCTCCCCAATGTGTGGCAGCAGTGAAGAAGGCCAATTCCATGCTAGGGATTATCAAAAAGGGGATTGAAAATAAAACAGCCAACATTATAATGCCGTTATACAAAACAATAGTAAGGCCCCACCTGGAGTATTGTGTACAATTCTGGTCACCGCATCTCAAGAAAGACATAGTGGAACTGGAAAAGGTGCAGAAGAGAGCGACTAAAATGATTACTGGGCTGGGGCACCTCCCTTATGAAGAAAGGCTAAAACAATTGAGCCTCTTTAGTCTGGAAAAAAGGCGATTGAGGGGGGATATGATTGAGACATACAAAATAATGCAGGGTATGAGTAAAGTGGATAGAGGGAAGCTCTTCTCCCTCTCTCAAAATACCAGAACTAGGGGACATACACTCAAATTAAGTGCTGGGAGAGTAAGAACTGACAAAAGAAAATATTTTTTCACCCAGCGCGTTGTAAGTCTATGGAACTCCCTGCCACAGGATGTGGTGATGGCATCTGGCCTGGATGCCTTCAAAAGGGGATTGGACAGATTCCTAGAGGAAAAGTCCATCACGGGTTGAGATGTGTAATCTCTAGGCTTTAAACCAGGCTACTTTAAGGGCCAGATGCAGGGGAGTGGTATCAGGAGACAGATATCTAGTCTCGTGCGCTCCCAAACGCATCTGGTGGGGCCGCTGTGAGATACAGGAAGCTGGACTAGATGGGCCTTTGGCCTGATCCAGCATGGCTCTTCTTATGTTCTTACTTCCACTCCCTGTATGAGCAAAGCAGCTATCAAGGGACAAGTCTGCCCTGGCCATGCCTATCGTACAACAGAGGCTTAGAAAAGAATGTACACAATTGCTGAAAACATATACGAAGAACAGTGAACCCTCGTATAACAAACCGTTTGTATAACATAAAATCTGTACAACATAAAAAATCCAGATATAGGGGAAATTTGCTTAACAGAATCGCCTATGAGGTGAATCCGTACAAATAAAAATGATTGCAATTAGGGATTACTCTGTTTTCAATGCATTCCTATGGGGAATTTGTATAAAGGAAAATTTGCTTAACAGAACTTCATTTGGAACATATTAGTTCCTTTATACAAGGTATCACTGTATATGACATTATTTCTCATTATATATGAAGAAAAGGATGCTGCACCCTCCAAATATGCTGGGCTATATAATGCTCATCGTTAACACTAGCCATACTAGTGGTGGTGACAGAAGCTGGGATTGAACACCTCTAAAACCTTCCCGTTCCAGAAGTACTTTAACTGACAGAACACAGACTGTGTGACCTGGTGGCAATTTTAGTGTACTGTATTGCTTTTTAACATACAGTATTTTAATTGCATTGCATTGCATTGCATTGCATTGCATTGTAATGTTTTATTCGCTTTTAATTGTTCATTTTAATTTTGAATTGTAAGCCGCCCAGAGACTTTTGGGTAGTGGGCGACATATAAGCTGCATAAATAAATAAATAAATAAATAAAAGGCACCAGATGGAGAAAGCCAGGTGTGCAGAAGCAACATCAAGGAACACCCTCAGTCCTTTGAGAGTTCAAAGGATTTCACATGCTGTATATCTGAGCAAGCATGGAAACACCCCATGGCAACCGGCTCCGCAGCTTACCTCCTGCTTGAATCGCTTGGCATGCCCTGCTCCACCCTCCTCTGGATACAACCTGTGGACAGAAGTCATTCGGGAGTCAGAACACCCAGGTTGCTTTAGGTTCCGGGAAATCACCCTTAAGACTAGCCAATAAAGACACCGAAAAGGATCTGGCTTGATATTTTAATCTGCCTTTTGTTTGTTTTTGTGTGTATTTGACTTTTTAATTTTGCTTAATTTTTGTTAATTACGCTTGATTTTTGCCTAATTTTTGTTAATTATGCTTGATTTGTTAGTTTCATTTTCGTCTATACACTGTATATTGTTCAATTGTATTCGTTGTATTATTAATTGTATCATTTTTGTCTTAACTTTTGTAAACCACCCAGAGTGACCATTGGTCAGATAGTGTAAGGGGTTGCCATCTAGTGAAAGAGAAGGGACCCATGCAGTGGAGCAGACTGGCCCAGTAGTTCACACAAAATGAGCTATTTTTCCTGCCGGGGCAGGCATCAACTTAGCAGCCGTAGCAATCTGCATCCTTGGATGGTGGTGTTGGCATGCTGAGGTTAACACTAGTTGCAGGGTTACCGTGTTTTGAGTGAGATGCCTGACACCTGTGGTATCACAGAGCCTAGAAAGGTTGGGGGTGGACGTCTCACCACCATGCTGTTTGGGGATTTTGGGAACTGTAACCCAAACGGTCATTCCCCCAAGCACTGGTCACACAGGCAAGTTCTTCTTTACCCACCCAAGCTCAGAGCTCCTCATGTTCAGGGAATTAGGGTTATGGAATGGGAGTTGTAGTCCAAAATGGCAACTTATCCAAGTTCTGAGCTCAAAGCCTGTTCAAGATCAAATATTTAAGGTATTCTTTTATGTTTGCAGCAAGCCTCCTTTGAACTAAAGAAGCAGTCAGGGTCTCAGGTATGAGACGTCCCCACTACGACAGTGTTCAGTATGGTTTGGAGCCAGCTCTGGTTGGATGTGTTGGATGGTGTCATTGATGCAACCAACATGGACTTGACCAAACTCCGGAAGGCAGTGGAAGACAGAAGGGCCTGGTGAGTTCTGGTTCATGGAGTCACAAAGAGTCAAACATGACTGAACAACAACTGGTTGCCAAACATGGTGAAACCTATTTCCTGATGCTTGAGATGCTAGTCAGATGATCATAATACAATACATTCATCACCTTGGGAAGGGAATATTTTTAATTTCCTTTTAGGTTAGCAAGGCAAAGGGTCCTGTCTAGTTTGGCCCCAATTTATAAGGAAAGGGTGGAAAGAGCTTAAGAAAATGAACTTGTTAAGACCGCACCTCTCAGAATGGTAATTATTATACTTGGAGGGAGGAGGGCAGCCCTCAACATTTCCAATTCTGGCACATGCAGAAACAAGGACAAGGTACTGATTTTGTCAGCTTGGCGGTTTCTTCCAGTGAGCAGTGACAGTCTGTGCCACTAGGAAGAGCATACGGGTTGGGTTCTCACCGTGATCCTTTGAGCGAGGAGAAGTAGCTGCTCTCTCGGGCGACTTGGCGTGACAGCGAGAAGAGTTCCACCCGACGGAGCAGCAGGGAATTGTCCCGTAGGCAGAACTGGGCAGCAGCTTCATTGATGGTGAGCTGGGAAAACCGAGATAGAGAGAACAGAGCAATTGTATGGTGGAGTCAGTGGCACAGAAGCTTGAAGGACACTGATGTGCAGGGACCTATGTAAGCAATAAGGTGCTAGATGTAAGCCTGGAGGATGCTTGGGGAGGGATGGGGGGGGGCTGTACAAGGTGGCAGGCGAGTGCTTCTGGAGAAAAGAAGGACTAAGCAGAAAAAGGAACCGGAGGATGTTCCATCGCTTCAACAAAGCAAAAAATAAAATAAAATAATAAAGCAAAGTGTCCTGCTTAAGCTTCAACATGCTTAAAACTCTTCCTGGCCAGTTTACAATCACAGCAGTACCTCGGTTTAAGAATGCCTCGGTTAAAGAAAAACTCAGTTTAAGGAAAGAAATTATTGGAAATGGGGATGCTTTGGTTTAAGAAACATTTTCAATTGAATGCCCCCATTTAAAGTTTTTTCATAAGGCATTAAAAGTTGATGTGTGATGTTCGCACAACAAAAAGAATGGGGATGCCTCAGTTTAAGAATGTTTTAAATGGAATGCCCCGGTTTGCTTTTTTTCTGACCTCCAGAACGGATTAATTGGTTTTCAATACATTCCGATCAGAAACCATGTTTTGGTTTAAGAATTTTTCTTATGGAGGGGCCCGGAGAATTAATTAATTAATTAATTAATTACTTAATTAATTTTTTTAATTACTTAAACCGAGGTACCACTGTATATTATGCATGCTACACACACACACACACACACACACACACACACACACACACAAAATACCCCTAGCAACTAAGCATCTTCCTGGGGGAAATGCAAGGCAAAGAATCCAACAGGCTTTTATTCTGGCTGCAAACATATCCTCAGCACTTCAACCTCCCTGTCTTGTTGACGAACTGCAAATCTGTTTGCTATCCCCCCATCTCAAGGACCAGTTACAGGAACAACCACCATCTCGACTGCGCCTCTGCATGTGTCCTTATCAACTAGTACCTGAAACACCAGCCGTGAGGGCAGCCACCCGCCACCCACACAGGCGTGCCGTGTTTGAGATCTCTTTTTAAACGCAGCCTTTTGAAAATCCTCTCTGTAGCATGGCATCAGGTCAAAGGGGGAAACAGGAGGGGGACGATAGCCTTTTGAAACCTGGGGGAACACACACCTATTTTCTTTATTTCTCCTGTGCTCCAGCCACAGAATGGATTTTTACCCTTCTTTTAAAAGGCTTGCCTCCTTTCAAGAAGAACTCAGGTAGCAGGGTGCCTTTGTTAGGTGGGTGAGGGAACCATTTTGGACAACCCCTCTGCAAATCTGCTCCGTAGTAGGGGGTGAGGAACGTTTTGGAATGCTAGGAAGAAAGGGTGGTGGCAGAAACCTGGCCGCTGTCACTGGTCAAGCTCTAGAAATGGCTGAGGTCCAAGCTATCTCAAGGACCACATCTCCCTTTAGGAGCCTGGTCAGGTGTTCAAATCATCTGGAGAGAGAGGCCTTTCGCCTGGCCTCATCACTTTCCCATGCCACTGCTCTCAGACTTTGAAACTCCCTCCCAGAGGAGACCGAGCTGGCCTCATCTTTGCTATCCTTCCACAAGGAGGCAAAGACCTTATTCCGTTTCAGGCCGATTTTCCCCTCAGGGATTGGCTGCCTGGGCGGGTTTTGCTTAATGGTTGGGCTTTACTGCTTTTGTTTTAACATTTTTAGTGTGGTAATTGTGTAATTGTTTTTAGTATGTGTGTGCTCCCGGTTTGCAACTTTAAATACTGTCTTTTAATTGTGTAAGCTGCCTTGTTAAAGGAAGTATGTGGAGTAAAAATATGCAAATATAAATATATACTGTAGTCAATCAATCAAAACTTCCAGTGGAAATTATTTGCCCTGCCTAACCCACAAGTGCAAGCCTCTGCTGGACTGAAAAATGGAACAACAGCCTTCTATGCATGGCAGAGCAAAACTGGATCCAATCTAGCACTATTCTACATTTCTGTCTCCCCTCAGGATTACAGCACCGCAATGTTAAGACTAAAACAAACAAAACTAACAAAAGACGCACAACTCTTGAGACAAGCATCTGCCCCCTGTTCCTTCTGGTGTCTGGCCTTTAAGCCAAAGCTAGTAGACTTTTTTCTTCCTGTCCTGACCTTATCCTGCCGTGGGTCCTTTTTCAGAAAAGCAGCATAAACATGTTTCATATAAAAACAAATAAAAGATCATCCCAGAATTCTATTCTCAGATCCAGGCACTTGGCCCCTCTCTGTAATATTTTTTTCTTTTTCAAAATAAGTATTTTAGAAATTATTTTCTATTTTCAATAATTTTAGGGTCCACTTTAATAACATTTTTTTAAAAAAAACCCTACTACTGTTTTTCTATTTTTAATTCATTTATTTTGCAAAATATGTTTACATTTGAGATTGTTTTGATGTTTGAAATGGCATTGTTCAGTGTATGCGGTTGGCAGGGGTAGAGGGGCAGGGAATTATAAACTGCTGGATAGCTTGACAGTTTAGGCATGTGCGTTGGGAGCTCGATTAACCACTGCTGCCTCCTTGACAGGGCATGGACTCAATGACCAATCTAGCAATGAAGTTCTAAAATGATGATGATGATGATGATTACAGTGGTACCTCTTAAGACAAATTTAATTCCTTCTACAGGTCAATTCATTTTATGAAAAACTCATCCTACGAAATGTGGTTTAACAGGTTCCCCATAGGAATGGAATGAATTCGTCTTGCGAGGCATCCCATAAGAAAATTTTGTCTTACAAGTTTTTCCTATTAGGGGGCATTCGTCTTACGAGGTACTGCTGTATGATTAAATCTATAACATGGAGAAGCCAAACAAAACATCCCTCGATTTGTCCTTGCCCAGCCTGGCTCACTGATCCCTGGGCGCCCTCCACCCTGTCACCCACCTCCTATCCGCCCATCCTCACCTCGTGCAGCGTGAGCGGCTTGCCCTCCGACCGCCGGGCCTCGCCCCGCCCATAGATGGCGCTGTGCCGTCGGACCTCCTCCTCTTTCCGCGGGTCAGCGGGGTCCATCAGGAAGATGTGCCCCACGGTTTTGGCCAGCTTCTTATTCAGCTTCATGAGGGACCTCAGCTCTGTCTCGCCACCCCGGGGGCAGCTGCGCAGGAGACGGTCCACATTGTCAGACACCACCTTGACCAGCTCCGGATCAAGATGCTCTGCAGAGGAGGGGTGCTCCGTGGGGGAGGATGAACCCCCTTCCTCTTCAGACTCCGGGGGCCCCCACTGGATGGCAGGCAAGGGGGACAGCTTCTCTCTCGGCTCCGAGGGGCTCTTAGCCGGGGAGGTCCCGCCGGTTTTGCCAGGGGTCTCTCCGGGACTGGTGTGCCCGTTGGTGAGTGCTTTGCGACCCCCGGACTCGGAGATCTTGAACAGGGGGATGCTGCTGACGGGAATCGAGGGCACCGGCTGGTTGAAGAGGCCAGGGTTGGTGGCCCACTCCCGCAGGGCCTTCTGGAGGCGGCGGACATGGAGGGGCTTGGTTGCCATGCCGACTAAGGCCATGATCTCCAGGAACTCCTCCTCACAGGCCTCGCACAGCTGCTGCACATCGTCGCCGCCCTGCTGGATGAAAGTCTCGTAGTAGGAGAGCAGGTTGGCCCTCTGCAGGACACGGTACAGCTGGAGTTCCCCCAGGGTGCGCGGCAGGGACAAGGCCATCATCGCCAGTGGCCTGCAAGGAGACAAAGCCAGTGCGGTGACAGCAGCAACGGGGCTCAAAACTCAAGGCACACTCTGTGTCGGGATGCAAAAGTGAGCATATCACACAGGTGTGGAAGGGAGGGGGGGACATTTCTTGATTTGCATCACTCACACCCGTTTTTCATGTCCACGTGACTCAGGTTGGTTCAAAATCCAGTTCATAAAAAGCAGTGGTGGCTCTTTCCCTCAAGGATTCCTTGTTCACAGTACAGTACTTGCATTTAGATCCCCTCCTGTGGATACCACTGCTGCTCTTTCCTATCAAGGTGTGTGTGTGTGTTCATCTGTTGTTAAGTGGTTTCTGCCTGCATTTTCCCATGGGACAGATAAGAACATGAGCGCGGAGAGAACATGAACACCCCTTACTTCTGTGAACCAATTTAAAGCTCGTTGGAATGGACAGGCCTGCAGTGGGTCGCTTGTGCCTCCCCATTCATTGCTGTTGGGCTGCAACTCCCATCGCCCCATACACCACGATTGGAGACGATGGGACTTTGTAGTCCACCAGTCACCCTCTCCTAAGATCGGCTTTTTCCTGGGCATGAGCTTCCCTCCTGCTTCTTGGCCATCTTTTCAGGAAAGAACAATGGTGAATCTAATCAGTTTTGCAACTATGAATCTGGGACCCACTTGCAATATTTTATTCTGGATGAATATGTTTGGAAGGACATGATCATCGTGGGTCATTAGTCACGATGACGAATGATTCCTTCCACCACCACCGGCAGGAGGCCCTTGTTTGCCAGTTAACAGGGGGTGGGGGAAGCATGAGCTGGAGTCTGCCGAGGCCCTCTGCCCTCTGCGTGGGCTTCTCAAAAGCCACTGATCAACCGCTGTAGGAACAGAAGGCTGGACTTGGCAAAGCTACTATGTGATGCAGCAGCTCTCACGGGTTCTTCAGGAATGCAGGGACACAATCCTGGGTGTGATGCCCCTTATTGCTCCTGCCCTCTCCAAGGCCCTTCTGGCAAAAAGGCAGTCTCCTCAATGCAAGGAAGGCCAAGCCCATTCTGTTACTCTGATACAGGACACATTGCATGTGCCTGCTCAGATCAGAGCTGAGTTCTGCTGTCTTCGACAGGATTCCCGACATGCTAGTAATGGTGAATCCATAGACAGACTTGAGACGTAGGAGACCTAGGTTCAAATCCCTCATAAGGGGGCTGGATCCTGTACCTACACAAAACCAACAGCATTTACACACACACACACACACACACACACACACACACACACACACACACACACACACACACACACACACACACACACACACACACACACACAATGTAATCTGGATCTTCTGTAGAAACCTCAGGCTTGCCACACACTGGAACACTCACACACCCAGCCTGGCTTAGTATGCAACACGCATGCACCCACCCACACACAAACCACACACTCCTCAAAACACCCACGGCTTGTTCTTTCTTTATCTGCCCTTGCACATCCTGTGTTTTCCCCCAAACTGAGCCACAAAGCAAGGTGGGGGGCCTGTGTGCCCCTTGAAATGTTGCTCCATGGCAACTCCCAGCATGCTTTACACCCCAGGACATGCAGGGTGGAGCTGATGGGAACTGGAGTACAACCAAACCTGGAGGGCGACA
Source organism: Phrynocephalus forsythii (assembly GCA_029282475.1). NCBI lineage: Eukaryota > Metazoa > Chordata > Lepidosauria > Squamata > Agamidae > Phrynocephalus > Phrynocephalus forsythii. Next base: position 26,659,058 of record JAPFRF010000011.1, on the reverse strand, counting down.
AGTCTCCCAGCTCTATCGAAAACAGAGATGGAGAGTAAGGGGCCTGGGTTGGAATTGCTGCTACTGTACTTCGACCTTTCCCAGTAATGGATGCTGACTCCCTACTACCCCATCCCCCCCCCGGGAAAGCACCACAGAGTAGTAAAACGTCAGTGCTTTGAAGGGGCAGGCCATGAAGCATTTAAGACACCAAATTCAGGCAGACTTCTGTTCCATCCACCTCAACAGGGATTTCCCATCAACTTTTAGGGAGCTCGAGAAATGTGCAGTTTTCTACTGCCCTACATTCAGCCCCGCCTCACTCCTCCTCAGGGAGCTACACTGGTAAATGGGGTTACATGTGGGTCTGATGGGTTCCCTTTTAAAAGGCTGCCAGCTTTTCTCTCTTTGAGCCTGAGATGGGGGACCTCTCTCTCTCTCTTTCATTCTCTCTCTCTTTCTCTCTCTCCCTCAACTTCAAATCCTGCGTGCCAGGATTCCAGCCTGGTGCATGGCCGACAAAGAAGACCAGGGTGTCTCTGAGCAAGTGCAGAATTCAATGTGCCGCTGCCCTGGCCAACCGAACCCCTGAGATTGCGGGAAGCGGGGAAAGTTGCCCCTGGCAAGAGGCGTGGCCTCAAGCAAGGCTTCGGCCCAGAGTAGTCCCTCTCTCGTGCAGGCAGGCACCGTCGCTGCTTCGGCTCCCCCCACCCCACCCCACCCCGCCACGGCTTTCCTCTTGCCAGCGGTCTTGGCTACCGAGGGAGGAGAGGCGCCAGCCAGGACGCAGAGCGGTGTGGGGTGAAGGGAAAGAAAAGGGGCTGACCCCAGATTAACGCCCCCCCCCACCCCTGCTCCCCCGATCGCCGTGCTCTGGATGCCCTACCTCCAGCCCAGTTTTCGTGCTCGTCCACGGACCCCCCCCCACCTCCCCAATTCCACACTCACTTGCTTTCGGCGGCAAGCTGCCCGCGTCCTTGGATTCCTTCGCAGCCCGTTGGGTGCGATCGTAGGGCATGGACCCAAGGCCTCGGTGGCGCCTTTCAGGGAGAGCGCCGGGCATCCGATGGCGCCTTGCACCGGCTGGAGGGTCCGTCTCTGCCTCCGTCCGTCGGCGCTTCTCTCTCTCTCTCTCTCTCTCTCTCTGCTCCTCCACTTCCTCCTCCTCCCTCCTCCTCCTCCTCCCTCTCTCTCTCTCTCCCCCTCTCTGTGCGCGCCTCGGCGCTCAGCCTTTGGCACGGAATTGCCTCCCACGCGGCCGGATTTACAATGGAACAGCGGCGGCGGCGGCTCCGAGCTGCTGCCGCGCGTAGGAGGTCTCGGGGGCGGCCGGCAGCAGCTCCTGCCTCGGACCAGAAAAAACCTGCAGCCGCCGCCGCAGGAAAAAAGAGAAGGAAGGGGGTGGGGGTGGGTGGATGGGGGAGGAGATGGCTAACTGGACGCCGGCCTGCTTTCCTCGGCTCCTCTTCGGTCCGCCCACGTAGAGGCATGGAAGGGGGGGGCGCCCTGCTTTTCTCAGCCCACCTGGCCCTCCGGCCACCTGGGCGTGCCTTTTCATCCTGGGGACAGAAAAGGGTGCCAGTAGCCCAGGTTGCCAACTTGCCACTGCTGGAAAAGGCGAGAGAGCTTTGCTCCTGGCATGCCCCTCGCTGGGTTCTGCAAGCCTGCGTCGTCTTTTTGTCTTGGGTCTTTTGTTTGTTTGTTTGGACGGCGTGCCTTATATGTGCGCCCCGTCGAGTCGAGTGTAAAGCTCCGGTCCTTGCTTTAAAGGGGCAGCTTTGGGGCATCGCCCGTGCACGCACGCTTCGCTTTCTCTCTCTCCCCCGCTGGCCTCTTCTCCCGGACCTGTACGCGAGAGTGAAGCATGCCCGGTTGTGTTGTCACGTCCCTGGATGCCTGGTTGGGAAGTGCCAACTTCGCGCATGTGCACACCCGAGGACTCTCTCGTGAGGGTAGTGGGCGAGTTCTCATATAGAGTCCGATGCACACGCATCTGCAAATAACGAGGGGCTGTTCTGTTGCCATGCACATAGTGTGCCATATGTTTCTGGAGTTGATTGATATGGCTTGGGTGAGGGAAAACAGAGCAACACAATAGTTCCAATTGGGAAGTGAAGAAGAACACAACCTTGCCCGCGACTGAATTTCAGATGTTTTTGTGCCTCAAACCAGGATTTAGTGCCTGTGTAGAAATTTTTCCCTCTCACAAAAAGTGTGCCTCCCAAGCCTAGCAGCTTAAAGACTTTCTGAATACAGTGGTACCCTGACTTAAGAGCAGCTCGACTTAAGAGCGGAAAACTTGGGGTTTTAACTGCTCGACTTGCACATTTTTCCTTTTTTATTTTTTAACTATAGCATCACCTGCTTCTTGATCTTTTCACATGGAGATGACAGAGCCAGCACTGGACTGTCTAGGACTGGCCCTGCCATGAGGGAGGTGGAGGAACTCGCTTCCAGTGCCTAGCTCTGGGAGTCAAGAAAAAAGCGGAAATTGTTACTGACAGAAAACTGGAGATCTTACAGGGAGTATTGTGCCAAAGGGTACCACAGTCCACACTTGCCAAAATGGATGAGGGCCAACTGAGCTGACGCTAGGCCAGATGAAGCTGTGCTGAATTCAGATCACTCCCAGCCTAAGGACAATGGTAGCCACCACCACCACCACCATCATCATTCCTAGTAGTACCACTACTGAAATTATATCCTGCCTTTCTTCACAACAGCCAAGGGCAGATACCAATATGTGTATATGTGTAACAATTAATATGAATGACTGCATACATGTGGACGTAAAAGCCTGTCTCTGTTCCACCTGGCAACCCTTGCTGATGCAGAGAGAGGATAGGTATGATTTCTAATGTATGTGGACAGCAGTGGTCAGTTGCTTTTCACTTTCAGCAGCTCAATCTATATAGTCCTCTGGACCTGAGATAATTACATGGATCAATGTATATATGGACTATCATAGTTTAGTTAAAGAGTGAATAGTGAACAGATATTTTGGAATTAAAAGAAACGCCTGCACGTAAAAACAAAATAAGTGGATGGAAGAGATAGATATAGGAGAGGTGCCTTCAAAAATAAAATGGAAACAACTGCAAGGGCAGGAATTGGCATATAAATAGTATGGTAAATGGATTTAAATGTTCCTTTCCCCTTTCACTAAGCACAGTCCCCCAAATCCTTCTCTATTACTCAGTTGCCCTGGTTCCCAGCAATCTTCTGCTAAAACCTCCCAGCTCCCTACAATCCTAAATTTATATTTTCCCCTGCCGCTGCTTCTGGGAGTTGATTGTGGGTTTATTTTGAGATGCCCTTTGTGGCACAGGAAACGTCCATTGTGGCTTCTGAAGCAACGGAACTTCCGTCGTTGCCACTGTGTGTTCCCTTCCCACGCAATACATAAGACTCAAACACAAAAACGCATGCATACACTTCTCTCCCCCCCCCCCTTCCCTCCAGCAGTATCTCCTGCCTTCTTAGCTGCTGGAGGCCCACAGCAGCCAGGGCCAGTCCTTGCCTGCAAAGGAAGGCGTGGGCAGGGAGCAGGCTTGGAGGAGGGAGGCCAGATCTCTCCTGACCAGCTTTAGCTGCTGAGAGAAGGTTTCTATTCAGAGAGCGCCCAACCCCCTTTGAGCCATTACATACGGTTCCCACTGAGAGGTGGCCTCCCACGGTGATGATGGTGACAGCATCTAGCCAGGAAGGATACACATCCAGAGGGCTGATGCTCCTTCGGTGATGATGGTGACAGCATTCAGCCAGGTGGAGGCACATCCAGAGGGCTGATGCTCCATTCAGCCAGGTGGAGGCACATCCAGAGGGCTGATGCTCCTTCGGTGATGATGGTGACAGCATTCAGCCAGGTGGAGGCACATCCAGAGGGCTGATGCTCCTTCGGTGATGATGGTGACAGCATTCAGCCAGGTGGAGGCACATCCAGAGGGCTGATGCTCCTCGGTGCCAACCCACAGACCCCTATGCTCTGGAATCCCACAGCACCTTTTGCAGTGAGCGTGGAGTCTCAACTTGTCACCAGGGCTCCCCCTTGGAGACCCAACTGTTGGCAGTGGTTACATTCTCCTCCTTCCCTCTCCCTCTTCTTCACAATTGCTTGCAATGGGCTCTCTTTTATTCTTGCAGATGACTGCCTTGAATGCATCTCCTTCACTGTCATATTGTGTATTTTCATGCTATACACAAATGAGATTCCTACACAAACTCCAGCACCCCTGATCACCACACAGCTGACTCAATTAAGTTATGAGAAAGAGAGAGAGAGACTAATATGCATATTTTTAAATATCCTAAGGTGCAAGTGAAAGGGAAGGATCTGGCCATTGACCGATGCCGTGAACACTGTTATAGTAGATCTATAACAGGGAAGTGCATCTGATGGACTGGAGACTTATAAAGAGTGTGTTTGTGTTTTGTGTGCCTGTATATGCATGCATTGGTATAGTTACACACGGGCATATTGTCAGCTTTCCTGGGCTCTTGCAGGAAAAAGTTTTTTTTTGGGGGGGGGATCTTTAATAGCCCCGTGGCGCAGTGGTTAAATGCCTGTACTGCAGGTAAAATTGTGCTCACGACCTGGGTTCAATCCCTGGTAGCAGGCTCAAGGTTCACTCAGCCTTCCATCCTTCTGAGGTCGGTAAAATGAGTACCCAGCTTGCTGGGGGGGGGGCAATGTGTAGCCTGCACACTGTAATTAAAATTGTAAACCACCCAGAGACTACTTGTAGTGGTATGGGGTGGTATATAAGCAGAACACTTTTGCTTTTGCTTTTAATAATAATGGCAATTCTGTCGACTCTAGTATGGACAAACATACACCCCCATATGCAAGTACTATTGCAGCCTAAATAAAGATCCTCCATATACTTCTGCTATTTCCTCTATGTGTTAAAAGATTTTCAGCCTGCAATACTATGAGACTTCTTGCTCTTTAGTGAGTGAATGTGGTTGCTCTGTTGGCCTAGAATGGAAGGCAGGCAGCTCTTTCACTGGGTAGGACTAGCAGTTGAGCTGAAATCCTAGGCATACTAGGAGTTTGCTTAAGTAAATAGTCTAGGATTTACTTCTTATTAAACAAGCATAAGATTGCTCTTTCAATTTTACAGCGCAACTGGCATCATAATCAGTGCCCCTTCTAAACACCAACAGTTTCCAAGAGAGTTCTGTGTGTAGGGTGGCCACATGAAATGGAAGGCAGCGAACCTGTATCTTCAATGGTTGTGTGGGAGTGGGAGGTTCAGCAGGTAAAGTTTTTTTAAATGCAAGCTACATCTGCCAAAATTTCCTCCTCCATACCACTTTAAGGCAAAGTGCCCACCCTGATTTGTGTGGTTGGAACCAAAACTGGTGCAGGCACGTCCATATCTCCTTGCACTGCAAAATAGCACACCTAAAGATTAAGCCTGTGGTGCTGTTTCTAGGAGCAAGGATAGTGCAGGTGGAATCCTCCACTATCCATGGAGAATTCACACTGCTTCTTATCACAGATCACACTGTTCATATCCATTACATACCCAGAACTGCACTGTATGCAGTTCAATGCATAGCAATGAGGCAATAGCTGAACAAAACTACAAGGCTCTAATATTTCAGTGGTTGTTGTAAAGTCTATCTAAGAAGGACAACATCAGTGGACTGCATTATATGGTGGTTGCAAACCACCATTGTATGTTATGTGCTGTTAAATCAGAGGCAACTCTAAAAGGGCTTGCAAAGTAAACAAGGGTGTGATCATATGGGAAAATATAATACCATTTGGACTGGCTGTGGAGTGGCTTGGTGCACTCAATTTCCTGGAAATCAAATGACATGATAGGATATGAACTCCAGTCCAATCTCAGTCCAAAGCCAAGGTGGACTTTTTTTGGAGCCAAGATAGAGCGATGCCCTGGCAAACTGAAGGGTCACTTGGAAGGAGATCACTCCCTCCAAAATGACCCTTTCTTGTGCGATTAGATGTGCACCTTTCAAATGCATGCCTTTCCCACATCCTGACTGCATCCTGAAATATTTTTAAGACGAGTTTTCACACAACCAGTGAGCCTCCATCAGTAAGAGGGGATAAGAACCTAGGTTTCATGAGTCCTATCCGGCATCACCTGAAACTCACCATAACCACTGCCCCCCCCCACTCCTGCCAAATGGGCATATAACGCCTTTCACCCTAAGCTCTTATTTATGTGAATACTGTAATCATATTCAGGGATTCGTTTATTTCCTACGTTTCTTTGAAATAACCCATAAAAATAAAATGAAGCTCATTCAATCTATTAATGTATTAAAAAAATATAAATCTTTTGCTCCCCCAAGAAGATTTGAGGTGGGCGTGGGCGGCACGGGCTTTCATCCGTGCTTTCTGCTTCGGAAGGGGAAGGGGTGTGCGTGCACATTCGCGATTCAGCCGCGGGAACGAGGGATCTCTGGGTTTTTTTCCACGCCGTCTCCGACGGACAGCTGTCACCACCCCCTGCTTCAAGGCAGGCAACCCATTCTGCCCTCCCCACCGCAACCCCCCTCCCCGCCTCCAAGGTCCACGACATCCGCTCTGAAAACAAAAAAGAACGGCGCCCCTATCGCTCCCCGCCTACTTGCCCCCCCCACTCCACGCACACCCCGGCCACCCCTCGTTCCTCCGTGTGGGGGGGGCGCTCTCCCTCCCCCGACCCCCGTTTTTTCCGCAACCCCCCCCACGCCGACCCACGCCCCGTGGCCCGGCCGGCCTCGCTTTCCACGTGCGCGCCTCCCACGCGGGGGCCTGACGCACATCCTGCCGCCCCCGCGGCCAGTGGCGCGCGACGCGTTCTGCCCGCCAGGGCTCTGCAGCGAGCGAGCGCCCACGCCCGGCCCCTCGCCGTCCCTCCTCCGGGCGCTAATGGGAAGCCGGCAAAGGGGGAGGGAGGGAAGGAGGAAGGGAGGGAAGGATAACAATCAAGGGGAGCAAAATAGTTCCTTCCTTCCTTCCTCCTCCTCCTCCTCCTCGTTCTTCCAAAGGGGCACCGCCTCCGCGCGCCCTCCGGGCGCTCAAGAAATAGCCCCGAGGTGTGGAAATTCGGGGGAGCGTCTTCGTCATTGGGCGCAGTGCCTTCAATGTTCCCGCGGGCGTGCAGACGCCGCCGGCCACCCTGCTCCCTACCAGCCCTGAGCTCTGTCCGGGATTTCTTTTTTTTTTGGGGGGCTGACGAAGCTGTTCGGATGAGCAGCGGAACGTTTCAATCTCTCAATAAAAGTCCAGTTGCCATGACTCAACTTCCAGATAAACTCACCTGGATGACTGAGAATCTTCACAGACATATTTTTTTTGGGGGGTGCTGCCAAGTGAGCCGCGCACCCTCCTTTTGAGGGCTTGGGCAGGAGATCTGATTCTGCCAGAGCTGCTGGAGTGGGCAGGGCCGGCTGCGGAGTCAGAGCAGCCCCTTGACCTCAAACTTCTTAATAGTTATCTAGGAGTAAGCCCCAATGAAAACAGTGAGAGAGGGAACACCCAGTTCAGCACACATACATTAGTTTATTTTAATCCTTTTTTTTGTAATAGATCCCTCTCTTCATCTCAGGTTAAGCCTTTTCACAGGACCCCTAAGATCCGCTGGCCACTTAAATTCGGACCAGAGATCTTAGGGGTTTGTTGCTGTTTCTGCGTTCCGCACTCCTGGCTGCTGGCTGCATGATGGGAGGGAGAAAACCCGTTCTGCCCTCCCCACACTGCATTCAGATCTCTTAAAGGGGCAGGGGGCAAAAAAAGAACAAACAGAAGCAAGGAGAGCCAGGCAGTCACTACCTTATATCCGCACCAGGAATTTTCACCTCCAGAGAGCAGGTATCTGAAAAGTGCGCTGGAACAAGCTTAGGTGGGAGTGGTCGCACTTAATTATCTGTAAAATCCGGAGCTGGTGGGGAAACAATTTTAAGCTCCAGAGCTGGGAGCCATGGTCGTGTACAAAGGGTCAGTTAACTAGTCAAGGCTACATCCAAAGGTCTTTGCTCCATTTCAGTCTGAAGCTAACCGATTTCATATCTGGATGGTCCTTTTACTAGAGACACTGCCTGAAATTCCCATGGAAGCCACAAAGCTGAGATTAGCTGCTAGTTCCCAGTTGCTTATTGCAGCGTTTCCAGCTTGTTAAGGACATTTTGCACTATTAAATGTGGTTTTGCATTGAACAAGCTTGATGTAGTTTGCATTCAAAAGGCAAAATACCAGATAGCTCTAGTGGTCTCCCTGGGAATCTTTGGAGTCTCAATTTTTGTACTAAATCTGACAAAAGCTGTTGTTTGAAATTGCGGTTTGCATTGTTTTAAATTAAATCGTCTTCTTTTAACAGATGTTATGGGGGCTTTTGTTTTACCATATTTAACTTCAGACCTTAATGCCATTTGGTCTTATTTTAAATCATGTTTTAAAAAAACTGAAAAGGAGTATCAAAATGCTCTAAACTTAAGTAAAATAAATGTACTTCAGGTTTCTCCAGGAGGCGTTGTGTCGTAGGCAGAATGAAATGGAGAACCCAGAGAGGGATGAGCTCATGGTTCCTCATCGGCGCTGGCAGGTCCCAGGGTGTTTTGTAGGGCTGCCCCAGTTCTTCACATCTGCGGTGGCTGTTGGAATGTCCACCCCCTCCATTCAAGCTGTGAAATCCCCCCTCCCCTAAAGGAAAGGAGGGGCAGGTGCAGCAAGCCGAGAGCAGCGGGGGCTGTGCGTGGGAAGGGCCTTGACAATCACACTATTAAGAAAATATTTGGCATTAAGGAGCCAGGTTCTGTAGGCTGAAAGGATGGGATTGTGAAATATTTTGCATCCTCCGCAGCCTGGTTGAAAAGGCTCCCCGCCCGCCCCCCTGAGCCTCTCCTTCCCACTGGCTTTAGCCTCCCAGGGAGAAAAGCCGCGGGAGAGCATTCCTCCTGTAAGGTGGTTGCTTTTCCTTCTTGACAAAAGGCTCTCGTTCACCTTTTCAGGGTGCCCTTTGCTCAAGAAATGTTTAAGCTGGGGTGTGCCTGTGGGATAGTCCGCTGTGCTCTGCTCAATCTTGGCACCGTTTGTATGCGCTGCATCCCACCATGGAGGCACCAGGTCTTTCCCAGTTACCAGTCTTGCATACATCACCCACCCACCAACTCACCCCATTGCCAAAGAGAAATGTTCCTTTCTCCAGAGGCTTTCGATGCCAGAATAAACTACCCACTGATTAACAGTGGGCAGTACCAAGGCTGCGCTCTCCCTGGTGTCCGTGGAGGTCTTGCTCAGGCCTCCCTCCCTGGAGATAGTGGACCGGGTAGGGGTGGGGGATTGAGCCCGGGAAGCCCTGCTGGATGCAAAGCATGTGATGTGTCACTGAGCCACTGCTGTCCACCCCCCACCCCCCAAATCTCTCTGCAGATTTAATTCATTCAGTACAGTTGTGTGTGTTTGTGAGTGGTGGGGAAGCATTACAAGTGAATTGGTAGCCCCTAGTTTGTTGGTCCTTTCAACCAATGATTTTGAAAGTTATTTAATAATTTAGTGGATGACATAAGTTGATCTGCATCCCATATTACTTAAATTCGTTGATGCTAGCACAGTGGTTCTCAACCTTCCTAATGCCAAGACCGTTTAATACAGTTCCTCCTGTTGTGGTGACCCCTTGCCATGCTTGGAAGAGGCCACAAGCCCCCTTTGGCAGGCCATTATATGCTGCAGGGGCCAAAGGGCCTTTTTACACGACCCCTAAGATCCGCTGGCCACTTAAATTCGGACCAGAGATCTTAGGGGTTCGTCGCTCTTCCTGTGTCCCCACCCACCTCCGCACTTCCTGGCTGCTGGCTGCGTGAGGGGAAGGAGAAAAAGAGAAAGAAAAGCATGCCTCTCGTCTCTGTAAAAGTAGCTCTTAAAGGGGCGGGAGCCAAAAAACAACAAACAGAAGAAAGGAGAGGGCCGCACTCACTATCCTTACACCGGATCAAATAATTTTCACCTCCAAAGAGCAGGTACCTGAAAGCTGCGCTGGGACGCGCTAAAGTGGGAGGGGTCGCACTTAATTTCCTGTTAACTCCGGAGCTGGTGGGGAAACATTTTTAAGCTCCAGAGCTGGGAGCCATTTGCCCCGGAGTTTAGGGGTCGTGTATAAACACCCATAGAGAACTTCCCTCTACAGGCACCCTCAGCCAATCGCAGCCTACGGTGCCATTGACTGACATCCCCTCCAACCTATCAAGTTGTAGCTCACTCTTCCCCCCCCTTCCTCCCCTCCTCCCCCAGACCCAAGCCGTTTGTGCTTTTTTTCTTCACTGGCTTATGGAGACCCCTGTGAAATGGTGGTTGGACCCCCCCAAAAGGGGTCCCGACTCCCAGGTTGGGAACCACTGCATTAGCAGTACAGCCATTTTCATTATCATGTACTGTATATAATAATAAATAACTGTATGCCAGTTCAAGTCGGTTCTTGGGACTGTGCAGCTTGCCTAAAGCTTCACCACCTAGTTCTTATCTCAGGAAGCACAATGGGAAATAATTGTCCCAACCTCTTGCTCCACAGCCAAGTGGCTACGACTGAGCTATCTTGCCAGCTCATCCACATCCACATCCTCATCCATGTCCGTATCCATATTTCAAACATTTGTGGAGGCCTTGGTTTCATGATATGCTAGACAAAACCTTTTAATATTTCCTTTTATTCTCTCCTGCCCTCTCTCTTTTGGCATAGACTCAAAAAAGCATGCAATTATTTATCGCCTCAGGGTGCAATGCGACTTTTAGGAAAGCCTTTCTCACTGAATTTCATTGGGTGATCAGCATTTGTTGTTGTTCGGTCGTTCAGTCGTGTCCGACTCTTCGTGCCCCATGGACCAGAGCTCGCCAGGCCTTCCTATCTTCCACTGCCTCCTGGAGTTTGGTCAAACCCATATTGGTTGCATCGATGACACCGTCCAACCATCTCATTCTCTGCCGTCCTCTTTTCCTTTTGCCTTCAATCTTTCCCAACATCAGGGACTTTTCCAAAGAGTCCTCTCTCCTCAAGAGGTGGCCAAAGTACTGGAGCCTCAGCTTCAAAATCTGTCCTTCCAGTGAACATTCGGGGTTGATTTCTTTCAGGATGGATAGGTTTGATCTCCTTGCAGTCCAGGGGACTCTCAAGAGTCTCCTCCAGCACCACAGCTCAAAAGCATCGATTCTGCGGCAATCAGCCTTCTTTATAGTCCAGCTCTCACTTCCATACATCACTACTGGAAAAACCATAGCTTTGACTATCTTGACCTTAGTTGGCAAAGTGATGTTTCTGCTCTTTAGGATGCTATCCAGGTTTGCCATTGCTTTCCTCCCAAAAAGCAGGTGTCTTTTAATTTCGTTGCTGCAGTCGCCATCTGTAGTGATCAAGGAGCCCAAGAAAATAAACTCTGTCGTTGCCTCCATTTCTTCTCCTTCTATTTGCCAGGAGGTGATGGGACTGGTGGCCATGATCTTAGTTTTTTTGATGTTGAGCTTTAGCCCATTTTTTTCACTCTCCTCTTTCACCGTCATTAAAAGGTTATTTAATTCCTCCTCACTTTCTGCTATCAGAGTAGTATCATCTGCGTATCTGAGGTTGTTGATATTTCTTCTGGCAATCTTAATTCCGGCTTGTGATTCATCCAGACCTGCCTTTCGCATGATGTACTCTGCATATAAGTTAAATAGGCAAGGTGACAGTATACAGCCTTGTCGCACTCCTTTCCCAATTTTAAACCAGTCAGTTGTTCCATATCCTGTTCTGATGGTTGCTGCTTGTCCCGCATATAGATTTCTTAGGAGACAGATAACATGCTCAAAAGAAAAAACTATTGTAAGTAGAGCAGCGGTTTCCCATAGAAATGCACTGAAAACCATTTAATCTGTTCTGGAGGGGAACAGATTTCAAAGTGCCATGGCCCTTGAACTGCCCTCACTCAGCTGAGACAGTGGGCTGGCAGACCCAGAACTTTGCTGGGGCAGTGGTGGTCCTTGGGATGGGGGAGGGAGAGGTGGAGAACTTATCCCCTCACTTTTTTTATTGATGGCCAGCGGGCTACTTTTGAATCCTTTGCGGGCTACCAGTAGCCCACGGTCTACCAATTGGGCAGGCCTGCTGTATGGTGTTCTTTTGTGTTTACCATCCTGTGTTATAGTATTTGACCCTTACTAGCATTTCCATACCTAGTTTTTTTAGTTTCAAATATCATATTTTAATTATGTGAGCAGCTTTGAGTCTATTTCAATGAGAAATGTGAGGTAAAAATATTTTAAATAAACAAATAAATATGTGTTTCAAAGTGTTCTGTGAGGTGTGTTGTGCCCCACTTCAGGCAGAAAGATCCTTCAAATCTTAGAGCATTCATGTTTACAGTTAAAGAAGGCTTCCCAATTCCATTTCTCTTATAGCCTTTGTATATGACAGTCTCTCTCTCTCTCTCTCTCTCTCTCTCTCTCTCTCTCATTTAATCCCATTTCTGTTCAGCTGAAGCTGGGGGTTATCTTTCTGAACTGCTCAACCAGTAGGGTAGCAAAATCTGGCCTTGGCAGTGGAACAAGGGGCCTTTTCACACGACCCCTAAGATCCGCTGGCCACTTAAATTCAGACCAGAGATCTTAGGGGTTCGTTGCTCTTCCTTCCTCCCCACCACTCCACACCTGTCTGCTGAGGGGAGGGAGGAAGAAAGTGGGGGAAAATGCAGACTCACCTGGGAGAAGCTGCCGGAGCTCCTCATGCAGATTCCTTCTCTTTTGTTTGCTTTTTTTTCCTCCCGCCACTTCTCTTAAAGGGGCGGGAGGAAAAAAAAAAAAAACAGAAGCCAGGAGAGCCCCGCACTGACCAGATTAAATCCGGACCTGGCAATTTTCACCCTCCTCGAGCAGGTACAAGAAAAGTGCCCTGGGACGCGCTTAGGTGGGCGTGGTCACATTTAATTTCCTGCAAACTCCGGAGCTGGTGGAGAAACCATTGTAAGCTCCAGAGCTTGCAGCCATTTGCTGCGGCGTTTAGGGGTCGTGTACAAAGGCTCAAAGTTGTCAGTAGATAGACATTTAAGATAGAGGGTGTGGTGAACATGTTTTGATCGCAGAGCATTAACAGCCTTTATCACAGCTGGAGAAAGTGAAGAGTTTGAAAACAGGGCCAATGGACATAGAAAACAAAAAGAGAGAAAGAGAAAGGCATGCACTTGACTTTTCTAGGCCAATTAGTTATGTTTCTAGATTGCTCCTTGAAAGGAAACACACTGAGTTTGCAACCTGTGTCAGTTCTTTTCAGAAAGCCAATGACAGAACTTGGAAAGAACACATTGATTTAACATGTAAATGTAAAGATGATTCCTTTATATTAAGACAGGAGGATAAGATAATTAATGAGTTAGGAGACTGATGTTAAAAAAGTAAAAAGGCCTTACTCTCAAAAAATTGTCTCGAGACTAGCTGTGTTCCTCCTGTTTAACACAAAAATAGCGAAGTTCATGTTAACCCGTTAAAGTAACACAAAAACTTCCAGGCGTCGATCACTGGGACGTATTCATGAATATGCATTTATTCTCTTTGTAAGCATGGAGCATCTCTGGTTTTCCAGACATTTTGGATTGCAACTCTGTGAGTGCCACTGCCCCCACCAAGACCAGCAGCCTTGGGGTTTCCTGACAATAATTCCATTGGTTCCAGATGAGATGGTTCTTGGTAAAGTGAGGTGCTTTGACAGTGGTTCCCTGGGGTCTGAGTTTCCTGCATGAGTCCCCTGGATACAGTTAGATCTGTACTGGCCACAGTTCTTGTTGTCAAGCTAGTCCTTTTGCTAAACAAGCCTGGTTCAGGGCTAGGCTTGGCGCCTTCCAGCAAGAGTTGCTAGAGGCAGGTGGTGGGCATTGGGTGTCCTCCCATTCTTTTTCCAGTTCTTAGGCATACCCCCTCGTGTCCTCATGCTGGCTCTTGCATCAGCAACACCTCAGCAGAAGGGGGTGGGCACTGCTCAACCAGTCAGCCATCCTGAGTGCCATGGAGTTGCTGGGGCCAGTGCTTCTCCTGGTTATTGTGTAGTGGGTTCTCCCCTCTTTCCAGGAATCTGTTTCTAACATCTCAGAAAACAGCTTAGAGACTGCAGCTGCAGGTGATTGTTCTTCTCCTAGGTCAACTCTGCTCCCAAGCCAACTCTTCTGATATACAGAGGACAGGTTTCATCTCCCCCAGTGCAGATGCCCAAGACTCCTTATCACTGGAGCACCTCACCAGGAATTGCAGACCCAGTAGACCCCAACATTTCCCCCACATTCCTTTATAGGTCCTGCTCCACCTTCCTCCCCTCTGACCAGCTGTTCCTTCTCATCCCACACCCCAGGAACACCAGGACTGTCCTCCTCCCAACCTTCCCACTAATCCAGAGATGTGGCTCCATCCGAGCAGATGACCTGCTAGGAATGCTGGCTGCAACTGTCTCACAAACTCCACTAATTCCTCCAGCATGGACCACCATACTGACGGAGGCATCCGGGGGGTGCAATCCAGAATATCTGGTGGACCAAAGCTTTGTTGCAGAGTTCTGAATTTCTGGTATGTAGTAGAAGCACTGTACAGAAGTACTGTGCAGAGGATAACAGGTTTCCAAGAGTTGACCCCTTTTTCTTTTACTGCCACTTATATTCTCAGTAACTCATTCTGGGCAATTGTAGGAGAAAGAACAACAAACACATTTTACTTCTATTGCTTGAAAGTACAGAACTGTATATGCTGCTTTCTTTACTGCACACATACCTAGCAACCATCTGAACATAGTGATGTCCAACAAAACAACTGCCTACAACAGACATGAGCACTTAGCAGAAAGGTGGGATCTTTTTTATTTCAAGGGTTAGAAGGATTAATTAAAAGGTTAGTGCTGGATAGATAGACAATCATCACAGCCCAGAAAAACCCCTCCTACTCACTCAAACCATAGACAGCATTTGAGGTTGCAAAATAAAACTCCATAAGAGATCTTCTATCCTGACTATATAGAATTAAACAGTTAATATCTGAACTGCAGGTCTGCAAACTGATAAGCACCCCCGAGTGGGAGAAATACTTCCTTCTGCAGCATTCCCACTAAAAAAGAGATGGTGATTCATGCAATTACTATAATTAATGCCTTGTATTTTTCCATCATCTAGTTTATGTTATTCTCAGAGTTAGAACATCATATTGCTCCCCGAAGTCAAGCATATGTGCCGTGTCAACAGTTGATCTGAACCATAACTGAGAGAGAAAACAGTCGCATTGGCTACCCAAAATATTTTATGAGCATCCGTGGTTTGTTGTGGACATGGAAAATGCAGCATTCTCTTAGATGCTGCTTCCAGAATATGTGAGTGGACATAGTAACTATATGTTACTACATAAATATCTATGTGGCTATAGGGACCATGTTGCAAGCTATCTAATAATGTATGTCGTCCAGAAGTTCATGCTACAATTGTGCATAAATTCTCCAAATTATCTGTTGGTACAGAAAGGTTTTGGGGTTTTTTTTGGGGGGGGGGGTTCAGATTTTGTCAAAATATTTTTCAGAATTTCCTTGGGGAATAAAATCTCCCTACAGGAATGTTGCTCTGCCTCCCCAAAAAGCTTTTTTGCACTGTCACTGAAGGCAGTCCTTTGGCAGCCTGTCCGCCATTTTACTTTCTTGAACCTGCCTTCTAGATAATATTGAAGATCATCGTGCTGATGGTGGTGAAGATTTGGCCACCTCAAACAAAGCAGTTTTGTAAACAGTTTTGTAATCGGCTTTCTGTTTTGAAGAGAACAGTGTTTCTCAGAAAAAAAATATCCTCAGAAGTTTGCAGAGAACTTGTCATTCTTCAGAGTTCTGTCTCAGCTGCAGTTTTTCCAATACTGTACAGTGGAACCTTGACCAAAGTCATTAATTTTTCAAGGAATCAAGACTTAAGTCAAACATGACATGAGAATACACATCCCATGAGAAAGTAATGTGGATACATGATTAATCCTCCAGATGATAAAAAGATCTTTAAATACATAATTTAACACAAATTTGACTGGGATAGGAGATTCCTTCTGGGGATGTAAATGAAATGTCTCTTACTAGAGGAGAGGCAGATGTAATTATAGTCCACAACCATCATCTAGTTTATGTTTTTAATGTTCATAGAAACAATGTCTAACATTTAAGTTTTACTGATTTTTAACCATACGTTCCAAGTTCTGAACAACTGAATCATTACCATTAGAGTCCCACAGGAATGTTTTACAGCTCCCCAACTAAAACTTCCATTGTGGACAGACTTCTTCAGCCAGATTTTTTAGAAGCCTGTCCGCCACTTTACTTTCTTGAACCCAGCCCCTAGATAATATTGAAGATCATCGTGCTGATGGTGGCTGAAGGACCAGCTCCACGTCAAACAAAGCAGTTTTGTAAACAGTTTTGTAATCGGCTTTCTGTTTTGAAGAGTCAAAGCCTGCGACTCAGAAAAAAATATCCCCAGAAGTTTGCAAGTCAAATATGATGCTTCAGAGTTCTGTCTCAGCTCAAGGTTCCACTGTACCTATAATATTGCTCCTTCCCTCTAAGCTCTGTAGCAAATAAGAAAAGGCACAGTGCTCGGTCTGCTTCAGGAAAGGATGAGCCATGAGGTGTCCTGAAATCCCCATAGAACATTATTTCCACATAAAAGAGATTTCTGTTTTTCTACCTCCTTCTTAGAGATCTTTAGCATGATACAGTACTTACATAATTAATATGTATGCTACCTAAGGTTAATGAGCAATGACAGCCTGTATGTCCCAGTGCTTGGTTTCTCATCAGACCCAGTTCTTGATACCAGTGGTTCCCAGCCTTGAGTCACCCAGGTGTTCTTGGACTGCAGCTCCCAGAAGCCTTCCCCACCAGCTACGCTGGCTGAGGGTTCTGGGAACTGCAGTCCGAGAACACCTGGGTTACCCAATATTGGGAACCTTTGCTCTATACTAAATCATAATCTAGCACAGTGATGGCAGACCTTTTAGAGGCTGAGTGCCCAAACTGCGATTCAACACACACTTAATTTTCACAAAGTGCCAATACAGCAAATTAACTTGAATACAGTGGTACCCTGGGTTACAAATGCTTTGGGTGCTACGCTTCCAGAAAGCAAGGATCAAAGAGCAGGCTTTTGAATTTCCTGCAGCCACAGCACCCTCCCTGTGGCCGTGGGAAATCCAAAACCTGCTCTTCATTCCTCACTTTCCCAAAGAGTAGCACCTGGCAGAGAGGCGGATGGGGTGCTGCACCGTCGGGAAAGCCCGGGGGGAGTGGCAGCGGTTTGTGGGCTGCTTCATAGCCCCAGTTTACTCTCTAGCCATGCCCCTTTTGAGTAAACTGGGGCTACAAACAAGCCCACAAGCCGCTGCCTCCCCTTTGCCCGGCTTTCTGCAGGGAGCACAGTGGTGTGCTCTGAGTGGAGGGGGAAGTGCCCTGGCTTTGAGGGGGCGATGCCAGGTGCCCACAGAAAGGGCTCTGAGTGTCACCTTTGTCACTCGTGCCATAGGTTCGCCATCACTGATCTAGCAGTTCTCTCTTTCTTCCAATGCCTTAGCTCCCTTCACATCCCAAACCAAACCATTGTCTCCAATTGCCAGTCATATCTTCTGATTGAGTAGGTGACTGTAGGTAAGAATTTCTTCTGAGACAATTCACTGAAACATTATATTGAACTGATGAATACAAAGATGAAGGGCACGATGTTTCTATTTGTCTGGAATTGTCCTTTTTCCTAGCAGTTGGAAAAGTAAAGCTACCATTGCCCCAAACATCACAGGGGCTATTAGGTTCTCCAGGTTTAATTTTGCACCCTGTTGTGATGGTTTCCCTAGGGCTGTTTGCACAGATACAGCAGAATTGATTTGATTTAATGAATATATATCCTAGATCGCCAAAATTGTTTGAGATGGTTTATAGCAAACAAGAATATTGATCCCATCATTGAATATAATGAGTCATACCTGAATATGTGAATTGGCTCCACTTAAATATATCCTACATGAAGTGTTAATAATGAAATGATCAGTGGATCTGTGGCACACTCACAAGTGCAAGTTGCTAACTGATGCAATGTATGTAAGACTAACGACCTTAATGCCTTTTAAAACACATTAATAAAATTGCACTTCAAAACACATTCATTACATTTTTGAAATCTTTAATCTTAGCAAGTCAGTGCATTGTGGTAACTAATGTGGCTTCAGCTGGCATATTACAAACACAGTTGACTTCTGTGGCAAATGCTGCCTCTCATGGGCTCCAGAGAAGCTGCAGCGATTGATATCCCTATTTTAAAACACCATTCAGAACAGATTTAGTGCTGTGAAAAACTAGGCTTTGCAGTGAGGTACACCACGCCTGTATCAGTATTGCTCCCAATGTGCACCATCTATTCTAGGAGTTCATGAGCTATTTTTCTGCTCTGGGATTCTCCAGATGTTATTCAGACTGCTGGAAAAAAATTCCCAAACCAGGCAGCCAGCCAACCAACCAATTAATTAATTAATAATCCATATATCAATTAATCATCCTCATATTGCTGGTCCATACACATCTGGAATTTTCTCTAGCTCTCACTTCTCAGACTGCTGTTCTTCTCTGCTTCCTCCCCACTTGCTTCACTCCTTCCGTTTCTTCCTTATTCCCCCCCGCCCTCCATTCTCAAACCTTCACATTTTTAGCAGTGCTTTCTACTTTTATTTTAAATTGTTTGTTTGCACTTGCATGCTATGGTGTAAAAGTGATAACATTAAAAAAGACCCAGAATGGGTTTTTTTGTCTTTTCTCCACCTACTTCTCCCTTATATGCTCCCTCCTTATTTTACCCATTGATGATTCTCAAACCTTCACTTGTTTGAAATGTTTTTTAATTTAGTTTAATTCTCTCCCCCTCTTTTTTAATTGTAGTTCTTTTTAGCTTTATGCTTGGATGTGAAAGTTATAACATTTCATAGAAAATTAAAAAGCAGAACCGAGTAACAGCTAGTAAGTGGCAGTAAATCATGGGGGGGGACATAGAAACGTCATCAAATGATGCATACACAAAATATGCAAGGATTAGCAGATGTCAACATAGTACTGGGGTCCAAACAAGCAGCTAGGTTTTGACCTGACTATTAGCACTAGTTTCAGCCTTGTCAGCATTAGGACACAGTCCTGGTATGAGGGATGCAAGGAAAGCTGAACAAATGTGTGGATGGGCTCCTGAGAGATAATGCTGCTATTGTCCTCTCCCCCACCCCTTTGCCTATCTTTTATCCATGAAAGAAAATGCTGAAGGAAGTAGAGAAGCAAAGAACAGTATATCAGAGATGTACTTATTTATTTTATTGAACAAACCCATGTGCTATCTTTCAGAACAAAGCCTTTAAAAGAAATTTAGAAATCTAAGGTCAGTGCAGTATAAAGCAAATTTTATAAAAGGAGAAAAACACAGCAGCTGCAGAGTTAAAAAAAACAGAAGTTTAAAAGCCCAGTGCAACACTGTTAGAACTCAATGTCTCTTTAGAAACTTAACAGAATAACTGAAATGTAACAAAGATGATGCTATATGTACCTCCTTGTGAAGATATTTCAGAGGTGTGGGGCCAATAGTGTAAAGGCTTATTGCTGGTGCCTATCAGTATGATAGACTTCAATGGTAGACTTCTGGAGGAAAAGGAAGAAATATAGTTTACACAAGTGTTTGCTGTATATACAGTATTTCCACCTATAAATTAATCAGGCATTCTGCTCTTTGTGCTTACCACCAAGTACACCCACCTATGCATTCACTGAATATCCTGCTTTCTCCACTTACCCTATCAAAGGGAAGGAGAGCTAGTGATTTCTCTACATAAAGGAACAGATGCCTTATACTTATGAAATGCACTGGGGTTTTTTTTTAATATCCTGCCCATCTAGGGGTGAGCTTTTGGTCACTTATATTGACCAGAAAGAATCCTGTTGGTAACGCACAGAATAAATATGAAGTCACACAAGTGGCATAGGGTGGTGTTGGTGCCTGTCGTGTACGGACTTGGACATGTTGTGCAACTGGTTGGGTGCTGCCTTGCATTCCTAGGCGTGTGACATCCAGCTAGTAAAATTCGGAAAACACTTGCCTTTCTGCCCCTGCCTGGGGTTTTGCAACAAGATCTTGGCTGGTGTTTCTGAGTCTTCTATGTACCTCACTGGCAGGTGTGTGTGTGGGGGGGAGCTACCTTGAGTGCATCAAGGGAATGACAGATTGTGAATGTTACTAATAACTAATAGGATTTATAATTGCTCCTAAAGGAGCGGCTTTCGATCTCGTCAGCTGCCTCAACCTATTTATTTGTTTTATTTTATTATTGAGTATTTTTACCCCACCTTTCTCCTTGGAAAAGGAGAGGACCCAAGGCGGCTTACAGTAATGAGGGCCTCATTAATTCTTTTAACGAGGGACAATATACAGTTCAATACAATTAAGGCATGTTCAATTATTGAGAATGGGGAATTGAGGGACATCTTACTTACAGCATTAATAGACAACATTACAATTAAAGATACAAGTGAACGGGAGCAGATAAGAGAGAGTAAAATTCCATGTAAAACTTATGAGTGATGGAAACTAAAATTGAAAACCTAGTGCCAGTGCAATCAATGCAACCTCTTTCCCCCATTAACCCTCAATTGTTACTTCCCACTTCTTTCTTTTGAAAAAATGACAGGCGGCCGTCCCTTTCCAGACCTTTTTCCTATAGGTTGAAAGACCGCGCACTTAGTCCAATGAGAGCGAAGGGGCGGGTTTAATGCGGTCTCCCCGGTTGAAAGAGGCCCAAGCGGGTCCGCTGGGAGGCGTTACTCCACAATGGTGTCGTCATGGTGACGTTCGGCGCTTCCCATGGGCCACGGGAAGGGAGAGCGGCGACCGTTGGCCCGAGATGAGCCTCCCCCCCCCTATTGGTTCCGGGTCCTATCGTTTGCGCAGAGGGGCGGGCGTATGGCTACGCGTCCCGTTCTCTGATAGGCTGTTGACGGGATCTCCCTGCTATGCCTGACAGGGGCGGGTGAAGGAGTTGAGGGGGCGGTCATGGCGGGAGGAACGAAGACGGCCTCGGGGAGGTGTCCGCCCTGCCACCTGTTTATGGGACCCGCACGCCTCTTCCTCCTCCTCCTCTTCCTCCTCCTCCCGGCGCTGGGGGGCTCAGGTAAGCGTGCAGGGTGAGGAAGAGGGTGGTGGTGGTGATGGTGATACCTCCAGGGTTGCCAACGTTTCCCCTGGCCCCTGCTCCTCTTCCCCTTAATCCCCCGAAGGCGCGGTAGGTGCCACTTACTACGCGGTAAGGCTTCAGGTTCTCACGGGGCTCTTCCTCTTTCCCCGCTGCCTGAATTCATTAGGCTCCTTGTGCATGTCAAGAGTCCGTGTTCGGTAAGGCTCCATATTCTTCATCATCGCCATCATCATCTGAAGTAAACAACAACTTTTTATAAATTTATAAATTTTATAACATCTTAATTTTTTTAGACTTATTGACTGGGGATCTTTTAAAACTCTGCTGCTGCTGTTGTCTTTTAGTATTGTTTTTATAGTACTGTATTGAAGTTTATAAGGCATTTTATAATATTATATAAGTATTGTATTGTATTTCATAGTATTGTTTTTATAGTTTTGTATTGAACTATTGTTCTAAGCTGCCTTGGGTCCCTTCGGGGAGAAAGGTGTCAGAGAAATAAAGTTATCATCATCATTACCATCATCCTCAGGAACACTACAAAAGATTAGGAGAGATCCAGTAGGAAATGTCAGAAAATGGCCCTGTGAGGCTAGCTTTGGATATGCTGGACAAGAAATGATGTTGGAAATAGGGGGCTGACCTAAAATGAATTTGAAAAGAGAGATATTATTTAGACTTTTACTGCAGTTTCTGGAATTTATGAAATGTAAACTGAAATTATATGTCAACCCAATTTTGAACATTTTTTGCACAATTCCGGCTTGGCTTACAATGAAAATAAGTCTCTCTGTCTTTCACAGTGCTTAAACCCAACACTGTTTTTAAAAATGAAAGAAAGAAAAGAAATTAGATTAATTTATAATTATACTGTACTGTAATTTTAAACAATTGAGAACAACTTGTGAATCAGTTCTTCATCAGATAGGAAAGATATGCATATCCCTTGCTATAGTTGTTGTATTGTCTTCAGTGAGTATGCTAATGCTAAAATTGATATTGTACAGTAATCTAATTTTGCTTACAGTATTGTGTAATGTGTTATATCAGTAAAATGTGCTGAATATGTAAATCCATATTTTGTGATGGGCCATGAGCAATATGTCTACCTAAGTAATCTGTGGACATAGCACATCTCTACAGCAGGTCATATGGTTGATACATAAATTGGTCTTTTTGTTCATTGTCTCAAAAATGCTGCCTAAGTCCAGTTTCATATATTTTGACATAATTTAATATGTATTGAAACAAGTCACTTTCATGGCAAACCTAGCAAAGTTTTCAAAGATGTTCAAGGTGTGCTTTATCATTATTGCTCCAAAGGAGCATCAATGGCTGAGCAAAGCATTTGAAGTGAGGCCTCCTGCGTTCCGTTTTGACACACTGGTGATTACACCCCAATTACTCTTTTTGATATGTAGTATTCTGCTAGAAATTGTTAACATGCCTAAAGATAAAGCTCCTCTTTGTCCACCCCTCTCAGGTTAACTTGTGTTGTACAAGTAACACACTGTAGCATTGAATGGATGTTTAGTGCAGTGTACAGTACTTGGTTAACAAAGCAATATAGTGTCTGTTTTACATGTCATCATGGCCTTGGAAAGATGAGAAGCCAGTGAAAGCTTAAGATTCTCTTTCATTTAGAACATTTTCAGATATAAACTTATCTTTGTGGCATACATTATGCACTATTGTTTGTACACTGACACAGTTGCTACCCCTGCATTCTAAAACAGTTTGTTTTCCTGAGTTTAGTGGTGTTCATACCAACAGGCTTACTACTGATCCCCTTACAGTGCAAATCAGCCTGCTCCTGATTAACACACGAAAGTATTGATCTACTGAATGAATACTTCACCCTCATTGAAGTAAATCCAGTTAGTGAAGATACCATTAAAGTCGGACAACAGATGGTGTTGCCTATTTCAGAGAATAAAAGGGAAAAGTGGACCAAGCTCATGGAGGATACAGACAAGCCGCAGCAGCTAAAAAGCACAGAGACTACTTAACTGCTTTAATAACAGTGCAGCCAAACAACCATTACATGCCAACATCTCAACTAACCAAAATTGCCCACCAGCTATTACTTTAATGGGAAATTAGGTTCCAACCCACAGAAACACAAGTAGAGGATAGGAAGGAACGAGGAACAGAAGACAAGTGACCAAACAAGCCCCATTTACTATAACGCTTGAGAACAGCAAAGCAGCTGGCATTGATGAGATTTGGGTCAAGCAAATAAAACATTTTGGACCAATAACAAAAAGAAAGTTAGTCTTTACAATAAATCCTTGAATATTTCTTAGGAACCAAATATATGGAGGAACGCTAGTGTGATGGCTGTTCTTAAACCAGGCAAGCCACCTTAAACATACACAGAGGATGATCTTATGTTGGCAAGAAGGAATGCTGTTGATGTGGCCTGATACTGGGCGAATGTCATATCTGTGTTTTTTAAAAAAACCTTATTCATTTTATATACCTTTTTATATGTAATAGTTTTAATACTTATTTATATTCTGCTTAGTAGTTTTATGTTTTTCTGCTCCTTTCAGCTCCCAGAACAGTTCTGGGCTCAGATACACTTTTTGCTGACATATAATCTGTATTATAGATTATAATATAGTCTTTTTGTTTGTTTGTTTGAATTCTGAAGATGGAGCAGTGGTTCCACTTAAAGATAATGTGCTGTACACAAGGAATTACTCTGAACAGTTCTGCTACACAAACAAGATAGTCCCCAAATGGTATGATATATGGACTAGGATCCAGGTAAGAACTCTAGTATTTGTTGTTTCTGGAAGCTGATCTGAACCTTAACAGAACCAGCCTGTGCACTTGTTGCAGAAAATAAAAGAGAATAAATTCTTGATTTTATAAAGCTAAATAGCCGTATACAGCTTTTATTTAAAAGAACCCCCAAACCCAGTCTGGTTGCCCTTTGTTTCTCAGCATTCTTTCTAGCTGAAAAATATCAGAGAAAACGGTGGCCTTGTAATGATGTTATTACCTTGGCTCAAACTTGCTCCTCTGTGTTGATCAGTGCCCAGTCTCACATGCTGTTGCAGTCCCCAACCATCTTATTTTCTGTGTCACATTCAAGTTGCTCTATGTCAAACAAGTGTTTAGGGGAGGCTCTGTCCAACAAAATGGACCACTGAAGGATCCTAATGCTAATTGTTGTTGTTGTTCATTCATTCAGTCGTGCCCGACTCTTTGTGACCCCATGGACCAGAGCACGCCAGGCCCTTCTGTCTTTCACTGCCTCCTAGAGTTTGGTCAAATCCATGTTGGTTCCATCAATGACACCGTCCAACCATCTCATTCTCTGCCGTCCTCTTTTCCTTTTGCCTTCAATCTTTCCCAACATCAGGGACTTTTCCAAGGACTCTCCCCTCAGGAGGTGGCCAAAGGACTGGAGCCTCAGCTTCAAAATCTGTCCTTCCAATGAACATCCAGGATTGATTTCTTTCAGGATGGATAGGTTTGATCTCCTTGCAATCCAGGGGACTCTCAAGAGTCTCCTCCAGAACCACAGCTCAAAAGCATCGATTCTGTGGCAATCAGCCTTCTTTATGGTCCAGCTTTCACTTCCATACATCACTACTGGAAAAACCATAGATTTGACTATCTGAACCTTTGTCAGGAAAGTGGTGTCTCTGTTCTTTAAGATGCTGCCTACGATTGCCATCACTTTCTTTCAGAGAAGCAGGTGTCTTTTAATTTCATTGCTGCAGTCACCATCTGCAGTGATCAAGGAGCCCAAGAAAATAAAACTGTTATTGCCTCCATTTCCCCCCCTTCTATTTGCCAGGAAGTGATTGGACCGGTGGGCATGATCTTAGTTTTTTTGATGTTGAGCTTCAGCCCATTTTTTCACTCTCCTCTTTCACCCTCATTAAGAGGTTATTTAATTCATCCTCACTTTCTGTTATCAGAGTAGTATCATCTGTGTATCTGAGGTTGTTGATATTTCTTTTGGCAATCTTAATTCTGGCTTGTGATTCATCCAGACCTGCCTTTCGCATGATGTACTCTGCATATAAGTTAAATAGGCAAGGTGACAGTATACAGCCTTGTCGCACTCCTTTCCCAATTTTAAACCAGTCAGTTGTTCCATATCCAGTTCTGACGATTGCTGCTTGTCCCACATATATATTTCTTAGGAGACAGATAAGGTGGTCAGGCACTCCCATTCCTTTAAGGTCTTGCCATAGTTTGTTGTGGTCCACACAGTCAAAAGCTTTAGTATAGTCAATGAAGCAGAAGTAGATGTTTTCCTGTAACTCTCTAGCTTTCTCCATAATCCAGTGCATGTTGGCGATTTGATCCCTAGTTCCTCTGCCCCTTCGAAATCCAGCTTCTGCATTTTGAGCATAACCTTGCTAGCATATGAAATGAGTGCAATTGTACAATAGTTGGAGCATTCTTTGGTGTTTCCTTTCTTTGGGATTGGGATGTAGACCGATCTTTTCCAGTCCTCTGGCCACTGCTGAGTTTTCCAAATTTGCTGGCATATTGCGTGTAGCACCTTTACAGCATCCTTTTAAGATTTCAAGTAGTTCAACTGGAATGCCATCACCTCCACTGGCCTTGTTGTTTGCAATGCTTTCTAAGGCCCACTTGACTTCACTTTCCAGGATGTTTGGCTTGAGGTCAGCAACTATAGTATCTTGGTTATCAGGGACATCCAGATCTTTCTGATATAATTCCTTTGTGTATTTTTGCCATCTCTTCTTGATGTCTTCTGCTTCTGTTAGGTCCCTACCATTTTTGTCCTCTATCATACCCATCTTTGCACAAAGATTAAGTAGACGGCAGTAAAACGATTGCCATAAAACAGTAAGGGCGTTTTAAAAGGTGAATCTAGCAGGAGAGAACTTGTTATGCCGGAGACACCCCCAGGAGCTGCCTACAGCACTAGAACAATTGAGAAATCCCACTGGATGTGGTTGCAGTTATGGCAAGTGTGCTTAGCTGTTTGGGTGCTGTGAAGAAATGGCTGAAACCCCATTGCCAAGGTTCCTTCTATGCTGCGCATGCATGTGCTTGCCCAGAGCAACATCAAGGCGGTGCGTGAGCAGACAACAGATGGTTTGTTTACTTCCTGTTTCTTATGAAGCCCCACCCACCCTGGCATGAACTGGGAGAGGCTCCCGCATAGTGGGATAGAAAATTAGAGGGATCATTGCCCGTTCCATAAGGTTATTTTTGTGTAAACTAAATCCAACATGAGAAATGATTACAGCAGGGGGCTCTCATCTGAAGAATCAGTATCCACTCATTCAGTTATCCAAGGTCTGATAATATTAACAAACAATATTGAAAGAGAAATCCTGTGTAAATATATATCTGTGTAAAAACAAAGTTACCAGAACTGGCCAGTATAGGGAGCTAGAAACCATGCTGTGTATAGTATTTGTATTATAATAAGTATAATCTGTGTTTTTCAGCATCTGCCAAGGTGGGGATGGGGACTTAGAACCAGTATCTCAAAAACAGGGGTGCTACTATGCTTTAAACAAATTGAAATTTCTCACTCCTCTTCCCCCTTTAAGTTTTGGGTCTCCTAGGTTTCCCTTTTGCTGTGGAGAACCCTTTGGGAGTCTCAGGATGGTGGGAGAAGGCTTTAACTGTTGGCTACAAAGTCGGTAGCTCAGCAGTTCAAATCCCGGGTGCCACAGCTGAGGGAGCTCCTGCTGTTAGCCCCAGCTCCTGCCAACCAACAGTTCGAAAGGATGTAAATGCAAGTAGATGAATAGGTACTGCTGTAAAAAGCGGGAAGGTAAAACAGTGTTTCCGTGCAGCCATGCTGGCCATATGGCCATGGACTTGCACAACACTGGCTCTTTGGCTTGAATATGGAGATGAGCACTGCCCCTAGAGTTGGACACGACTAGCACACATGTGCGGAGGTGAACCTTTACCTTTGCCTTTAGTAGTGACATGACGGTCTGTTTTGAGAATCCTAAAGGTTTTACATGGGGAAAAGAGAGCCTTAGAATGTGAGAGGAACAGACAGGACACTTTGATTTATTCTAAATTAACTATTTCTGGTGTCAGAGCCAATTTATGGTGATGTAACTTTATACAACAGGATTTGCCCAGTGATTTCTCTGGTGCCTGTGCCTGTGTGGCAATCTATTAATGAAGTGGTTCCCAACCTTGGGTCTCTAGGTGTTCTTGGATAAAAACTTCCTAGGCAAACCCTAGGCAGCCCAGCTAGTAGTGGAAGTTTGTGGAAACTTGTGAGAGGTAGCCGTGTTAGTCTGTGTAAGAATTCCAGGCATAAATGAAAACAAAACAAAATAAAATACAAGAAAATGTGGCACCTTAAAGACTATTATATTTTAATGTAAGCTTTTGTGGACACTATATGTTTGAAGAAGTGGATTTGTCCATGAAAGCTTACATTAAAATAATTGTCTTTAAGGGTCCGCATGTTTTTGTCTTTTGTTTTGTTTTCGTTTTTACTTGGAATTTGTGGAAACTGCGGTCCAAGAACATCTGAGGATCCATGGTTGTCTTAATATTTTAAGCCGCACCCTCTTGAGCCACACTGTCTGGAAAGGCCTTCTGTCTGCTGAGTGCTTCTTATCCCTTATACATGAATGCGAATTGCTATCCTGCTCAGGTAATGAACACAGTTCAATGTTAGAATAGGGCATCTGTCTTCTCTTTCTGCCTACTGGCCTGGTCTTCCTTCCATTTCTTTATTTCTTGGATCAATGTGTATTTGACCACTCCACTATATCCTCTAGCAGTTTACCAGGCTTTCCCAAACATCACTGCAAGTTCATTGCCATTATTTCTAAAACCTCTTCGCCCTTTAGTGCATTCCTCTGAACTTGACTTTAATTTATCTTTTAAACTGAGGGATCCCTAATAGTACTTGATTTTCTTGCTGGCAGATCCGAGTAAACAGCACCAAGATGGTCCGGATTATCCAAGTGGAAAATGAGGAGAAGCTGAAAGAACTGGAAGGGTTCAACATATGGAGTTACCTTGGCTCCTTCTTCAAAGAGAAACTGAATGACACCTACATCACTGTAGGCATCCACAGCAATAAAACCTGCTTGAAAGTTGACCCCCTTGAATCAGGCTCCAGTTACGCTGTCATCGTCCTCCGTAGTAAGTCACGTTATACCTCGGAGGCTGTCGTATTGTGGGAGTTGTGCCAGATGTCTACCAAGTACTACATATGGACTAGATCGGGAAGGGGAATGGGCCGCCCTCCGGATGTTGTAACAGCCACTCGCAACACTCCTCACCATTGGCTGTTCTGCCTAAACTAATGGAAGTTGCCCATGGCTCAACTAGATTAATTTTGTTACTTTGTTGTGATGTAACTGCTCGCTCTTCTGATTTTATATAAAGTGCTTAAAATGTAAACTGTAGGTCACCAGATGTTCCTGATGACTCTTCAGCCTTAGCTTGCCACGGGTTCAGGAACATCTGGAGGACAAAGGTACTCGTGCCCTACACAGGATTAGTTCAGTGCAGCTGACTGAACGGGAATTCTTTTGTTTGTTTCTTTTCTAGCATTTGATCCGAAGCTATTTGCAGTTACGTTTCTTGGTCTTCTGCTGTTTTTCTGTAGTGACTTGATGAGCAGGTGAGCATTTTCACAGATGATAGAAATGGATGTTGTATACTCTTGTGTACTCAAGACCATGGTTTCTCTTGTTCAAGTGCTGTGTGCATAGCTTACAATCTGCTTGAATTATGACAGCCAACCCATTGAACTTTCCTGTCTAAATCAATGGAAGTAGGCACGTCTTGCTAAGATCAGGGCTTTTGTTTGATGTCTGGGGACTGTTATAAATGCCATGTCTTGGTACTCGAGACGTTTGAACCTGGCAACATAGTTCCGACTTGCTGTCGCTAGTGTGATTTTGCTTCTCTTTTGGATCAGTGTTTCATAGGCTTGCCAGCAAGTTGTGGGTTTACACAGTAGCACAAGGTGGGCATTTCTAGTGAAATAATGGAACTGGCCCTTAAAGGACTACAGTAATCCCCCACCTATTGTGGGGGTTAGGGACCCCACCCGACCCACGATAATTGGAAATCCATGATATGCGGATGCTGGGTCAGGTCGGGACCTGTGGGTCCTACCTAGGGCCTCCTACACTTACCTGAGGCCTGGGGCTGCCCCAAACAGGCCTCTGATGGGCTTCCTGGGCCTGTTGGAGGCCCCACAAGTGGTTTCCGGTGATCTGGAAGTCACTTCCGTTTTTTCAGAAGTCACTTCCCTCTTGCTGGAAAACACTTCTGGGGCCTCCGACAGGCCCAGGAAGCCTGTCAGAGGCCCGTTCAGGGCAGCGCCAGGCCTAGGGTAATTGCAAGAGGCCTCAAACGGGCCCATGCAGCTTACCTCAGGGGGCCTTGTGTTTCATATACAGTACTGCGATCCGGCGATTTACCAGGACAGCAGTATATGAAGCGTGAAATGGCAGGGGACGACTGTAGTTTAAGGAAATGGAGTGATAACTTTGATTTTTCCCATCCCTTTTCTTGCTGACATTCTTGCTAAAGGAGATGATTGTCTCACAAGTGTTAAGGGCCCATCAGTGGCAATCATACCTTTTTATGTGGGAAACGTCAATCTCTTCTTCAGCTCAAGGAGGGATTCGTGCTTCACGTTCCCCTGGGCTCTGGTGGTAGTTAGGAGAATGACATCTTGCCATTTGCATGTACTGTACCTTCAATACTCTGGAGCCATGTTTTCCCCGTGCTTTGAGGCGTGTGGGAAAGGGAAGCTGTGAAGTTCTCTCAGCTTACTAAGCTATCTCTCCTGTAAATTGCTGCAGGTTGTATATCTTCATAGTGATGCTTCATGGTCACCCAGCAGCTAGGCTGTGGTCATCTGTTTCCAGTTCCAGTGGGCTCACTGCTTGTGTCGTTCACAAAATGCCACCTTTTAGGGCGTTTATACACGACCCCTAAACTCCGGGGCAAATGGCTCCCAGCTCCGGAGATTAAAAATGTTTACCCACCAGCTCCGGAGTTAACAGGAAATTAAGTGCGACCCCACCCACTTTAGCGCGTCCCAGCGCAGCTTTCAGGTACCTGCTTTTTGGAGGTGACAAATATTTGATCTGGTGTAAGGATAGTGAGTGCCGGGCTCTCCTGGCTTCTGTTTGTTCTTTTTTTGCGCCCCGCCCCTTTAAGAGATCTGAATGCTGCCGGGAACAAAACGGAGGTAAGACGGCATTCTTTTCTTTCTTTTTTCTCCCTCCCTCACGCAGCCAGCAACCAGGAAGTGCGGAGGGGGGTGGGGACAGAGGAAGAGCGACGAACCCCTAAGATCTCTGGTCCGAATTTAAGTGGCCAGCAGATCTTAGGGGTCGTGTAATAAGGCCCTTACATGGCTAAAACCTGTCTGCTCATCATTTGTGGGAATGTAAGCTTGGGGCTCTCCACTCAAAGGGTGACCACTTGCCTTTTCTTCCTGGTGCTCCAACATTCTTCCCATCATCCTTCCACTGAACAGGCCTGGTTTGCTCATCCTTCCTAGCAGCCATCTCTGCTTCTCCATAGCAAGAAGAGTAGCAGCCACACATTTGGGCTGACTACCAAGGCCCACCAACAATTCTGGTCCCCTGTAAGCACTGCTTGGCAGTGTGTTCTAACCAGCTTCCCCTGCCGTGGCAGCATACACTATGTGGCGGAATTGTCACTTCTCTCGAGCTTTGTCTGTTTGTGTAGGTCACTGCAACTAACCCAACTATTGTCTTTGCAGAAGCCAAGCTTTCTTCTATTCCGCTGGAGTAAGCATTGGTGTACTAAGTTCATTGCTCGTTGTCATCTATGTAATGTCCAGAATGGTGCCAAAGGTAAGTAAAAGCATTGTTCTATTGGTTGAACTACCTGCAGAAGCAAGTGGTTAGTTCAGTTCAAATCTGTGAGTGCTAGTGCCTCCTCCAGGCCCACCTGTTTTCCCCATCTTGCTAACTCTTAGATCATGCTGCCAACCCAGCCTCCTTATAAGAAACAGTTTTCAAGACCCCTTTGCTGTCCATGTTCTCCTCTTTCTAATCCCCGCCATCAGGTTTCAAAGGATCTCGGTTTGATGAATTAGGTGAAGGATGACACAATGCATATGTGTGCTTTTTTTCTCTTGGATGGGACACTGGCATAGCTAGCTTAGCATAGCGATTCATCTGTTTGTTTCCAAAGACACGAGGTCAACCAAAGATAAAGAGATAAGAGGAAAGGAGGGAGGAATAATACAGTGGAGTTTGCAGTCTTGGAGGTCAGAGAAAGTGTTGGAGATGCTCTTGAGTCCAGAGAAGGGAGGATCAGAAGCTTGCTGTCTCCATGGAAGCATGCTTCACACCCCAACAGACTGACAATCTTTGCTGTACTTTTACCAGCCCAGGGTTCTTGTCTTATATATAGCAGCTCAGTGCATGCATTGGTTAGAATACAAAATGTCATGTCATCACAGATGCTGTGCTGCTTTGTTTGCCATGCGAAGTATGGGCAGTTTCCAGCATCAAAATGAAAATTTGTTTCATCTTCTTCTTCTTGGTGGACACTGGAGAGGAAACCAGTTAATGTACTCCTTTTGTATAATCACTTGAGCTGTCACAGACAATGTTAGCAGTTATGCACTGCTAGAAAGGCCAGCTATGATCTTCTTTCTGCTATTTAGGAAAAACAATGCCATTGTGAGATTGTCAGAAAGTTAAATGGTATGCTTATGATAAAAGAGAAATGAGGGAAGGGAAGGGGAGGAAAAGGGAGGGGAAGGGAGGGAAGGAAGGAAGGAAGGAACTGGAAAATGCATTCAGCAAATGAGATACAAGATATTATTTGACTATCTCTATCAATGGGATGGCCTATTCGGTTGTTAAGTTAAAACAGTCATGTGTTGACAATGGCTTGTTATTATTGTGCTTTTAATTTTTTTTAGAACTGTGTGGGAATGTGAGAAGTGTTTAATCGTTGCTTCTGGTTTAGCACAGAAATACCAATTGATAACGGACAGGGTAATGACCCATGGTATTTACCTCCTCCACTACTTTTTCAATGTGAGAAGAGGATATTTTAAAAATATAATTCTGATAAATGCATGACATGGTAAATCTCTTACTGGGTTTGTACCACTAAAGGAGGGACTGATGTATTCTTCTGTATGTGAAAAACATTTCTGCATATAGTGTAGTAGATTTGGGACAGAAATGCTCCAGTTTAAAGCATTTCTTAACATATTTGCCTTGGAAGGAGCTATTTTGTTCCACGATTCCCCTGTACAGTATTTTGAAATAATATAGTTAAGCCACTGATGGGCAACCTTGGTACATTTGGGGCAAATTCTGTCCTCCAAACTGCTGAGGACTGCTCCGTTCTCGAAATTTCTATGCTTCCAAAAACTAATGGGTTGGTGGGCAAGGGTAAAATACCCATCCTCAACCTCTTTTTTTGGGGGGGGGGCACTTCCCTTTTAGGTTCGAGGGCGCCCTGTCAGAAAAGGTTACAACATGAACAGATGTCTTTCAGAAACTTCTCACCCCTTTAAATATGCCAGCGCCCCCAAGCGTGTGTGTCATATGGGTGGCATTGAGAACAGCTGCTCTAAATCATGGCTCATGCTGTGACCTAGCTCAGTCTAGTCACTGATTTGTTTCTTCAGTTGCTGCTGTGAGAATTAGGCCTTTGGTGCCGTACTCAATGATTCATATTCATTCTTAACAAGAGTTTGCAAATTCCGAAAGCTGTTGGCCTGGCTGTGTGTGGGCCTAGCTAATGCGTTAAGGAACAGTAGTCCCAGTGCGTGACTGGTTGAGGGCAGGTGGAATTGTCTGCCCTGTCAAGAATTCCAAATTCACTTCTTTCTAAAATAGAATGTTTGCTTCTTTTTGTCCCTTAGAAAAGTCCGATCTACCTCATGCTGGTGGGAGGCTGGTCTTTTTCTGTTTACCTGATGCAGCTGGTCTTCAGGAACCTGCAAGAGATCTGCCGATTGTACTGGGAATACCTTCTGGGTGAGTCCGTAGCTCCCCTTTCCCGGATACCTTCTGCAAAGCAGGAAAAAAGGCTATTCTTTCATTTTTGTAAACAAGCTTCCTTGGGCTTTTCTTATCTCTCCGCTGCTTCCAGTTAGCAAGTGGAAAGAGCAGCCAATATTCCCGTTAAGCTGTTCCCACTGGCTGGATGTCTTAATTACTGGAAAATAGCATCTCAGAACAAAGGGATAAAATGTTTAGCCAATCCTTTGCAAGTAGGATTTGGCTTAAACAGAAGAGTCTCAGAAAACTGGTTGCCTGCGCTTGGAGCTTTAGGTTCAGGGGACGTGAGTTGCCGAGGAAATCATGGCATCAGCTCTGCTGATTTGGTAGCCCACATATCTTAAAAGTTATTCACTCAAGGCTGCCAGTTGTGCTGGCCTTGTTGTTAGTTCTACCAAACACTACCTTGGGCTTGGCATTGAGGCTTTGTGTATCCTTCTTCCCTACTGTGATAGACTTGCATGCTGAACAAATAAAGATATCCTTTGTTTTAATACCTCTGCTGAAAGAGGAGAGCTATGATACTGCTCCTTTAAAACCAGCATCCTGTCCCTTTGGCAGAGCATGGAAAGTTTATTTTTGTGGATGTGAACTCTCAAAATCTCCCAGCCAGTATGCCTAGTGCAAGCTTGGACTTTCTTGGGGTTGTTGCCCCCAAAATGTAACTTGTCCAAGCTCTGCTATTTGCTGTGAAAAAGCCCTGTACAGTATTTTGCCATTTGTCACCTTCCGGATTATATACTCTAATCCTCCTGAGGTTTCAACCAGTGTTAATATATTTTAATTCAATGGCTTACCTCCTGGTTGATTTATCTACGATTATCACTTTCTGCAGTAGCATTTTATTCATTTGTTAATTGACCCAATCTCTCAGAATCTTTTAGGTGAAAATGTTCCCTGGAGTACTGGTTCATCTTTTCTTTCCCCGCCTCCTCCTAGGCTACCTGGTCATTGTGGGCTGTATCAGCTTTGCCGTGTGCTACAAATATGGACCTTTGGAGAATGAACGCAGCATCAATCTTGTTACTTGGGGCCTGCAGATTCTTGGCTTGCTGCTCCTCTACATTGGCATCCAGATACGACAGATTGCCTTCGCCTTGATTGTAATTGCAATCTGCACTAAAAACTTGGAATACCCTGTCGTGTGGGCCTATGCCATCTACAGGTGATGGATGGGAAATATGGGCGTTACTCCATCCCAAAAGACACAATCCAAGAATGTAATAGATTAGAAGGAGAGCATGTAGTGTCTTTCTTTCTCTGTGTAATCATAATATAGTGAGGTTCTTTTTTTTTGGATGTGGTTCTTGGCAGTGCTTAGGAAAGCTGGGATTTCATATCTCGAGATCACTCATGGTATCATTTCTGCCTAAGTGCCATTGCATTTTGTCTGTAGGTCATCTGCAGGTGAACTTGCACTTGTGAAGGCAAGAGGCTGTGGCATTCTGCTCTGCACTGTTCAAATGCAAAGAAAAATTAGGGGTGAAATCCACTGTCTCCCTTGGGACGGACAGCCAAGCTGATGGGGAAATCTAATTTCTGTCTCCTCAGCAAAGTCCTTCTAGAATGATGTGGTGGTGGTTTCACCTTTAAGCCACACCCAGCATTCTGAATGCAGTACAGTGGTGACGTAAAGAGGGAATGCCACTATTGACATTTCCCTATAGCTATAAAAGGGGGGGAGAGAAAGGAAAGGTGAAGAGAGATGAAAATTGATACTGGTTTTTACGTTTACAGAAAGTTATGCCCAGTTTCTTCTCATGACCACTTGGAAGGTTCTCTGGGGAGACAGTTAGAAACACAGATGAGCCAACTTACATTTGACCCCTGATGGTCCAGTGGAGTGGATCCCAGCGCCTTTCTTTGGCCACTGGTGTGGAGGAACCACTGTTAATTGACAGAGGTTGTCTAAGCACTTGAATGATGCAATGTTAGTTGTATATCTCCTGAACATGGAGCTGTCCAGTTATTTGTGAATTAAGGGCAGTTAGTAGACTTGTTCTTAATGTTCCTGAACTTAAAGCATGAACAACTGATTATTTTATTGAACCCTTTTTATTTGATATCCAAGCTGTCAGATGAAAATGTACAGTATCACTAAATGGCCTCTGCAAAACAATTTACAAGATCAATTGTAAATGTTTTAGAGGGCTTTTTGGAGACTAATACAGTTTTGCCTTGAGCTTAGCATGTCTGAGAAAGAGTCTCTACCCAGATCTTGTATCCTGAGATGCTCAAGAATTGTGACAAGGAACCAGACTTGGTTTGGAGTTCAAACATCCAGCTACTGCTAATGTCCTTGCTGTCCTAGCAGGAAGGTATTCACAGCCACAGCAAAGCCCAGCCCGCCCCGTCTCCTAACTGAAGAAGAGTACCGGATACAGGGGGAGATGGAGACACGCAGAGCCCTGGCAGAGTTGCGGGAGTATTGCAGGAGCCCAGACTTCTCTGCATGGAGGGCAGTCTCCCGCATCCAGTCCCCAAAGAGGTACTGTGCACAGGCAGATGAGTGGGATGGCTGGGGTGAGCTGAATCATATCATGAGAACTTTTTACAATGTAGGGCTGGTAAGGAGGACCCCCTAATTTACAGACATGGTTGTGGGAGGACCTGGGGTTATAGGATATCCTGAAAGAGGAACTGAGATTCAGGACTGAACCAGATTTCTTCTTTACTAACCCTGCGTGCCAATAAAGTCTACTGAGTGTGCATTATTTGTTGTAATGGGGTATTTACCTACATAATTTAGACTTCATTTTACAGATATCTGATTGGCATATGCTTTATAGTATATGCCAATTTACCTGTATGGTAAAGCTGGGTAACTTAACACGCCTCCAGAATTCCCCAGATGGCTATGCAGTCATTTATATGATATCATTATTTAATGGGTTCTATGTAGCTTTTATCTGGAGTAGGAACTGGCAAGCCACCAGGATTCCTGCCAAGAAAACTCCCAAGAACATGGGGTTATGAAGAGTCAGTTATGACTGTAATGACACAATTACAACAACATACAGCTTTTATACTGGGTTTTCACCGTTAAGAAAGTTGAAATCTTATTGCTATGGCTTTGGTACTGGCAGTATCTGTTCATCTAGAATATGCTTGCATATTTTTGTCCCTTTTTCTTTTGCTGTGAATCCCAACAAAAGCCAAAATCCTGTTGCTTGGTGTCATAAATTGTATTACAGCAGGGTCATTGAATCAATGTGGATTTGGTGAGTCAACTCTTCTATTAGGGCCACTGAGTCAAATGGCCCTGTACTAACTCCATCTTACAATGCTTAAGTAGGCTCATTTGCATCCATAGAGGAAGTTGACTCACTAAATCCCCATTAATTCAGTGGACCTACTCTAGTGTGATTTTTTTTAATGCTAAGCAATAGGATTTGGGCTGACGTGTCTGAAATTGAATTTGGCCCTTGGATGGGCCAGGTCCCCCACTTGGCTTGCAATAAAATTTTAATTCGTGGTCAGGATTTAGAGCCAGTTGCTGCAATATCCTCACTGCTGTCTGTGTCTTTTCTCCAGGTTCGCTGACTTTGTAGAGGGTGCCTCACATGTGAACCCCAATGAAGTCTCTGTCCATGAACAGGAATATGGCCTTGGGGGTTCATTTCTGGAGGATCAGCTCTTTGAAGAGGATGTAGAAGAGATGGGTGAGGAGAGAGGCTACAGCTTTGAGGAGCAAGACTGCATGGTCATTTCACGGCCCCAGAATCACCTGAGTTTCCAGGACTGAATGGGCTAGAGTGTGTGCAAATGGCATGCCTGGTGCCTCCTGTTCCCTTGGGGGGCAGAGATGCGGCTCTATGGAGTATATTTACACAAAACCTATGTATGTGGCATGCACATGACAAGTGTGCTTCCTCTTGGCAGACTCCGGGAAGGGTTGTGTGTGATCTAAAGGCCATTAAGGTCCTGCTGTCCATCTCAGGGAAAGAATTGAATGTGAACTAAACAGCACGTCAGGTATGCCAAAGTGTCCTATCAGCTATTGGCCCCCGTGGGTTGTGACTTGGCTGGAAGGTAAAGCTCCAACTTGTGACCACGTCTCAGAAATTGATGTGAGGTAGGATGGTGGCTGCCTACAGAAGCCCTGTTGACTAAAGAAGGGCCCCTGGGCAAGGGCTTCAGTTGACTTAGTGAGTTTGCTAGAAGAAGCACCTTGAGTCGCATCGTAGCCCGCTTGTGGCTATATTGCCCATGCCCATGCCTCTGCACTTGGCATTTGTCAAACAAGATTTGTTTGAATAATCAGGGCTGACCCCTTACTTTGCACTGTTCTGGTTTGGTGGGTAGTTGACTCCCACTCTCCGACCCCCGCTTTCCACATTTCAACTGGGATTTTGCCAGTTTGCAGATGAGAGTCAGTCGACAGTATTTTCCCAAGGTAGAGGTATCTTCTTCTGTCCTCCGCATCCCTGTGTTTTTAAGTGATTTGCCTCTGAACTGATCAGCCTACAGAGACTGGTGCTAGTTGCCGTGCACGTGATCTCTGGCATTAGGCAGATACCTTGTTTTATCATCCCATGCGCAAGAGTTGTAAAAAATACAAGTAGTTATGATGGCTTCAGCTTGAATACCCGTGGTTCTCCCCTAGTGCAGCTTGGATTTATTTGTACACCTGCATGCCCAAGCTTTGCAAGCCAAAGGACAGACTTGCTTCAGAAAAGGTGTGTTTATATATGATCTCCCAGTCATTTGTTCTGTCTAGCCTCCCATGTGAAATTTCAAAAACAGCTGGATGAAGACGTGACAGTACTGAACCTTGTATGGATATAGCAAAACTACTGGTGTCAGATGAGCTATTGTTGAGCCTGTAGTGAGATTTGACCTATGGCTTGTACTTGCTTTGCTTCCTTTCTTTTAATTTTTATTTGGGGGTGGGGTAGTTTAGACCCCCTTTGGTATGATGCTATAGTTTCAGATTCAGTCTACCTCAAATATTAAAAGTTGGCTCAGATGGGGGACGTTCTTGTTAAAATAGCAAGAGTTTGGTGCATACAAAGAGTTCTTGAAAACAGTCCTATCAAACCCTGTCCCTCTTTTCATGACATCAGAGTTACAAAGAGCAGCATCTTTCTGGCTAATTGACACATAGATCCTTACTGCTTGTGTTTCATTTCGGTTAGAGATATCTTCAGGGAAATAGAGGAGGGGCTGACATTTTAAGAATACTTTTTTGAGACCAGTGGAACTGGATCTAGAAGAGGGAATGGATGGGCATGAATGGGTGTTGTTTCAGTTTTAGCTCCTATAGAATAGAAACGCTGGGGTATGGCAGAGTGTTACAGTCACTTTTGCCTTAATTTGTTTTTTGTTTGTTTGTTTTGCTTAGTCTTAAAGCAGAAATATTGTCTTTCAACTTTCTAGCTTGTTACTTGGGTCGCTGTACAAAATGCTTATGCATCTAAATAGCAGAACCCTTGTTTCTGCGTAGCAGGGGTTTTTATATAACTTTTCCTTTTAACTACTGCATCCATTTTAAAAATGTGTTGAATAGAGCTTAATAGAAAAGACAGAAGGCTCCATCCTCTGGAATGTGAATGGAACTGTGAGAAGAAATATAAGTCTGCTGTTGAAAACAACAGTCTCGTGCCTGTATCCCCCTTGCTGAATGATGCAGTTAATCCCACGACTAGATGTCTTCCCCGTTTGCTGCAAATGATACAAAAATGGGGAAAGGAAGCAGCACCCAGTGTTGTAAAGACACTGGGCAAATTGTACTAGTTGTTATGGAGTGACAATGGAGGATATGATGTGTGATTGTTACATTTTGTGATGCTGCCTTCGAACAGGGTATGAACCATCTTCCTTTCTTTGGTTTCGGGTCCAGGTTTAGAATGTGTATATTTCCTTTGCTGCCCCCCACCCCATATTAGATGATTAGATAAACCTCTTGGTGTAGTATGTAACCAAGATGACTTGTGCAAACTTGAAACAGAGGGTTTTGCTTCACGTTCTATGCAAACTGTTACATGTGGCGTCCCTTGTCGTTTCCAGATGTCGAAAGCAATGCTGTTGAATTCTAGGACTCTCGTTGGCTGAACGTATTCGATGAAAAGAGCAGTGCAACTTATGCATTGACCACATCCTGTTGGTTAGTGCTGCCAGCGGAAGTGCAGCAGCTTAAAGGAGGGTGCAGTGAATTCCTGTTTCTCACAAGCCACCGTTTGTATCTCTTGAACATTCTTGGCTGGCAAGCAACTAGCAGCAATTGGTCACTGCAAATGATGCACTTGTGCTGCATAACTAACCAATAGAGTTCTGATCATTATAGGGATAGAAGCCATACATGGTTTTTTTTTTAGTGGCTATGTTCATGATTTTCTCCTAAGAGTGTTTAAAACTACTTACAGATATAACTTTTATATACGAGCTTTTGTTTCTCTCATTTTAATTTTGTTTATGAGTTATGCAAGCCAGTAATTTAAATATGTATTATGACAGTGAATGTACTTAAAATTCCCACTTGAGTTTTGAAGGGTGAATTAATTTTAATAAAAAAAATTTATAGGTATCAATGCCTTTGTGTGATATTTTGACAGGGTGCATATGTGGCATACTCCTTTTTGTCCCCAGGTTTTACAACAAGCAGTTTTTCTCTGCTTTGGGTTTGTCCCAAGATAATTCATCTTAGCTGTTTGTTGGTTGTAGTGTCCTGCTGCGTGTATGGTAATACATGAGTGAAGTGTGAAATTATTCTTTAAACATTGAGAAATACAGCACAATGCTACAATTACTTGTGTGTTATTTATTTGATCAATGTGCCCTTGAAGTGAGTCCTGAAACCCGTTGTTTGAGACAGTGTTGGTGAGCTGTAATTGTTCAGCCAAACATCTGTGTGAGCTGGTGAACGCTGCATGTATAAAATCTCTTTTCCATTTGGCAAACTACTTGACAACCGAAAAGCTAACCAGCTTCCATTCTGTACATTTAGTTACAACTTAAAGCTTAAATGGCTGAAGTCCTGTCGCCTAGCACAGAGTAGGCCCATTGATATGACTCAGATCCCCCGTAAGTTCCATCAGTTCAAACGGGTCTCAGTTGTCACTGACTTTAGCGTAGGAAGTTGCAGCTAGAGTAGGCACATTTGAATCTACAGAGCTTAGGGAATGTTTGGACTTACTGTATCCCCATGGAATCAATAAACTTGCTCTAGTCCAACTTACAATTCTAAGCAACCGGATTTCAGTCACTGTGTGATCTCACTTTGTCGTCCTGCTTCTGGCTGCCTCCTCCCCCTTTTCATTATTATTATTCAAAAATACCAGACACAGTCAATCAAAATTATAAAATCATCAACTGGTATTACATAATACATTTTTTTACAAAAATAAGTATGATAAATAACGATGTAGTATACATGCTGTTACTAATACTGCCAATTCCTATAGCTTTGTTGATGTTATTTGTGGAATTTGCAAATGCTTATAATCTGTGAATTCTTTTGATATTGTTTCCATATTATTATTATTATTATTATTATTATTATTATTATTATTATTATTATTATTATTATTATTATTATTATTATTATTATTATTATTATTTAGATGTGGTTGTCTCCTCATAGGAAAGACCAGGGCAGGCAACCCATGCAGCATGCATGTTTACTATTTTTATTTGTGTTTATTTGATTCCTATTCAAGAGAATTATTTGAAATAGGCACAGAGTTAAATTTTTTAACAAGGGTGGCAAGGGTCTCTAGCTCACATTGGTATAAGTATCTAGTTGGACTTCAGGTCTAATCCAGTGTATTAAGGCTCAGAAAAACTCCCCATAACATCTGTGACAACTATTCAGCTACCTGCTAGATGCTTCTGACATTGCTGGTGGTGAGGGCTTGACGCCTGGGTTACCCAAGGTTGGGAACCACTAGCCCAAGCTCTAGTATTATGGCAATGGGACACTGTAATTGTGTTTTATGAATTGGGAGAGATTAATGTGGTTTAGGCACAGAGCTACAGTACTGATAAGATCTATAAAGGAGGGGTCAGCAACTAACATGCCTCGTGGCGCAGTGGTTAAACAGCTGCTCTGCAGCTAAAACTGGGTTCATGACCTGGGGTTCAATCCCAGGTAGCAGGCTCAAGGTTCACTCAGCCTTCCATCCTTCCGAGGTCAGTAAAATGAGTACCCAGCTTGCTGGGGGGGGGCAATGTGTAACCTGTATACTGTAATTAAAACTGTAAACCACCTAGAGACTACTTGAAGTGGTATGGGGCGGTATATAAGCAGAACAGTTTGCTTTTTTTTTTAGTACCGGTATAAGCTGCCTTTTTTTCTGCATATGTAGTAATATGTTGTGGCCTATGACATCAGGTGAGAAAAACAACTCTGTTTCTGAAAGCTCTATAGTTAAATCAGGCACAAATGCTATTGAAAGTTGTTATTCAATAACTATACAGAGTGCATAAAAGAAGATTATGGGGAGGCAGCTGTTTTTAGGCAAAAAATATGTATTATTCCAATAACAGAAAATCAAGAAACCTGAATTGTCTTCTGAAACATCTAGTTATTTAATCTGATTCAGTCCTAAGTATAAAACTTCTTTATAAAAGATAAGGTTTGGGTTTTTTTTTTCCATATCAAGGTATCATACTGTATTCAGAAATGATGGTTTCTTCTAAACTAAGCTCTGTTCTGAATTAGAGGGAGGGAATATCCCAAAGCCTTTACAGTTAGTTGTTCAAGAACAACAACCCTATTCCATCTTACTAAGATTTCAGACCTGATCAGCCATTGCTCATATACTGAAGCCTATGTTTCTATTTAGTTATTCTTTCTCTTTCTCTCTCTCTCTCTCTCTCTCTCTCTCTCTCTCTC
This sequence comes from Phrynocephalus forsythii, assembly GCA_029282475.1. Lineage (NCBI taxonomy): Eukaryota > Metazoa > Chordata > Lepidosauria > Squamata > Agamidae > Phrynocephalus > Phrynocephalus forsythii. The sequence goes on along the minus strand of JAPFRF010000011.1, from coordinate 26,617,042 downwards.
TCTCTCTCTCTCTCTCTCTCTCTCTCTCTCTCTCTCTCTCTCTCTCTCTGGAATTTCTCAGGGTGCTGGATTCCTTATCTTTTGCAGTCCAACTCTGTCTGCTGCTGCTTTAACAACTGAATACAGTAGTTGAATAGCCAAAGCCCTCATTGAGGCACTGGTGCTGAATAGCCCAACACTAAGAGACCACAAGATGCATTTCTAAGAGAGAAACAGGCCATCAAAAATTTACCTGCTGTCTTTCTTTACAGCATATCACAAGGAAGGCAATGTACAGGGAACCACATGTATGTGGCAGGAGTAGATGGCATTATGGCTCTTGGTGGCTCTGTCAAACTCAGCAAGTTGTCCTGCTCTTGCTCACTCCTGACCGGTAATTTCCCAGGACTAGTTGTGCAATTTTTAAAATTTACTTCTGGCTCATACTTAGGAAACCTACGTCATTGCTAGACATGCTTGTTTACATAGAGTGTGGAGGGGGAAGGCAGGCACCTAAGATTGATAATGCTCATGTGTAAAAAAAAGCTTTCATTTGGAGCTTTTCCAGAGCTGTGCTATAATGGCCAGCTGCTGAGCAGTGACATTTCTTATGCATGCTACATTACCTCTTTCTGAACATTTTGGTTCCAGGCGCACACATTTGAGAATTATCTCGCCACACCCTACTGTGATAATAATTGTCTCCGATCTTGAGGTACCACATGCTTGGAAATAATTATTTAACATATATGTAATGGCCTGAGTGTGCTTGGAATGAACAGATAAGTGGAAATTGAACTGCAAATGAAGTTTTAACGGCTGAATGCAGTCACTTTTTCATTGCTTTTCATTTTTACTTCTTTTCAGCTCCCTCGTGTCAGGAAATGCTCCTGAAGCAAACTGCCAGATAATTAACTGAGACAAACAGCGAAGTATTATCATCGTCATCACATGTATTGTAACTCATGACACTGAGATTTACATTTGTCAAAACCCACCCCTCAAGCACACAAGAGTTAAATTAAAGCACACTGCAGCAAATGGGAAAGATCCATCACGCACATGTCCCACTAATTCCCATCATCCTGTTAGGTCTTAACGGTGAGCTGCTAAAGAGAGAGAAGACGACGGAGGGCCACTCAGATTTGGGCATGAAGGAGATCATGGATATATACATACATTGGGAACCATTGCCAAGATGACACAGGTTGAGCCGTTCATCTTAGCTCACTCATATGGCCTCGGTTGGGCTCCCAGTATTACCTTTATTCATAGTCTTTCTACACCAATGTCCCCTTTTAATTTCTGCATCACTTCTACTTTGGCAGATGCACCCTAGCTGGGGAAAGTTTTCTCAGCCAGCGCTTCATCCCCCTCCCTGCGTCTCTCAAGACCCTGCACTATGCCCATGATGCCTTGTGAATGGTCCTGCACGCACTACTTTCCAAGGCCTAGCTCTCTTGCTCCGCACCAGAGAGGCATGCCCCATGGTCCCCAAACAGCTGGCTCAGGTGCCAGTACAGCTCTGCAGCACAGCTGCTAATAGTTATTTTTTTAAAAAAGCATCTCCAGTCATGCAGTCAGAAGCCTCCTGCCTGCTGTTACCCTGATGCCGCCAGTCCGGGCGCCAATTTTGTGTGTGTGTGTGTGTGTGTGTGTGTGTGTGTGTGTGAGCTCCTTCCCCAGTGCAACCGCTGCTCTGAGATGACACCAAGGCATGCAAGATTTCAGCAAGGCAGCAACTGCACCATAAGTTAGAAGCAAGGATTTCTGTGACCCTTCTCTTAGGTAGGTTCCTCCTGGTCCCATGAGTCTCTCTGTTGCTGGAGCCTTCGGCCCCACTCAGTCACTGTTAGCCAGCAGGCAAAGGGGAGCGGCCTCCAGTCCTTGAAGGCGGTGGCCCCTCTTATCCACACACCAGCACTGACCTCTCTTCTGCCCTTTGGATGCGCGACACTGGAGGGATAGAGAGAGAAAAAACAGGTCAAGAGGAGATGGTGAGAACATCAGGCCAAAAGCACACCCTGCAGTAGCAAAGCCAGCGCTCTCAAAACGTTATTAGGGAATCTCCGGCTTTCTCCCCTTTTTCATTCCGAGTGAAATGTTCAGGCTCAAAAAGGCTGGAAGCCCACCCCATGGCTCAAATCCCAATGAATGGAAAGGGAGTCAGCAGAGGGGGTGAGGAACTCCTGGTCTTCTCATGGAGTTTCCCCCTGCTCCCGTGGCAGCAGCCCCTCCCCTGCATATTTTCCCCAAGTATAATTAGCAGAAAATGAATAAGATAAGTGGGCACCTCCTTTGCTATTGACTTGAGGTATGCTAACTCCCCCATTTTGTGAGCATTTGAAGGCACTTGCGTTGAGAGCTGTAATCCCCCTCCCCCGAGTACAAGATGCCCCCCACAAGCCACATCCATTTCCCCCACCCTGCTTTATCCAAGCCACTGTGCCTCATCCAAAGGAGGCAGGTTCAACATAGAAAGTCACAGAGATGCCGAGGGCAGTTGCTTCCAGTAGTCCACCTCCAGTGATCTGTATATGTGAGATTTGGCCCGTCTCTCTCAAGCAGTGCAGCCACAACAACATTCTTTTACAGGAACTATTAATTTGTATTATACCTGTTGCAGAGACAATGCAGACCAGCTAGTGGTACTTACATGCCATCAAGTTGATTTGGACTTAACAGTTACCATTTCCAGGGTTTTCTGCCTACTCAGATAAGGTTCTCCAGTCCTGCCTCTGGGCCCATGCAGCTTGCCCAAGGATGTACAGAGTGACTCTTCTCAAGAAAGGCAGGAGGGAAATCAATTCCAACCTACTGAGCCGTCCCAGTCGGCTAGCAGATGAGCTACCCTGGCTGGCAGTGACTCCCTGATACTTCACATACAGAAAGGCCACACAGTTTTATTTATTTACATGTTTTGTTTTGGGTTTTTTTTTAAAGCCGGAAGTGTTGGGATTTAGAACTAAGATATCTCCTTGCAGAACCTAACTATGGGGCTACGGTAATTTAGAAAGCAGGTTGAAAATAATAACTTCCCTTTATCCTTTTCTACCCCATGGCGCAGTGGTTAAATGCCTCTACTGCAGATAAAACTGTGCTCATGACCTGGGGTTCAATCCCAGGTAGCCAGCTCAAGGTTCACTCAGCCTTCCAACCTTCAAAAATGAGTACCCAGCTTGCTGGGGAGGGGGGCAATGTTTAGCCTGCATGCTGTAATTAAACTGTAAACCACCCAGAGACTACTTGAAGTGGCATGGAACGGTATATAAGCAGAACACTTTGCTTTATGTGCGGAGGAGGCAACACATGCTCAACCTCTATTTCAGGAAGTGCTGGCCCAGCATCCCACATTGTTTCCCTGCCCTGCTCTAGATACAACATTTAGTTTGGAGAGGAAAAGGAAACTTATTTGCTGCCCTCTCTAGCAGGCCCCCATCCACCAATGTGCCAGTTGTCAACTGTTAGGTTTAGATTTTTAAACACTCACTTTCTAGTACACATACTGGGAGACTGAATTTTATCGTTCAGCAGCACCTGGGCTGTAATGTGCTAGATACTGCATTATGTTTCCAACAGGCAACATAGTATGGTCATTCTGTTCTTGTGCGTACAAAAAAAGGCAGGGTTGCAGCCAGAGGTCCATCATTCCAAGACCTTAAAAGGCTAGCAGACACAGAGAGGAAGACACTACCATGATGTGTTATGAGTTAGGAGATTCATGGGGGTTTAGGCACAAAGAGCCACAGCACCTGGCAGCCCTGCTAGCATCTACAAAGGATGTCCCAGCTAGTAACAGGCCTCTGGTATAAGATGCATGAATTAAAAAACAAATTGCAAACTTCATCAAAAATTGCTGATTTGTATTCGTACGAATCAATGCCCCGGCAAATATGAATCAATGAATTGTTAGCAATTCCTCAATTCGTCAGCGCCCAAGGCTGCTAGAGACAGCAGAATTTTCCCTGACTCACCTCCACAATCCCTCCTAGTGTGGTGAAGATTGGGTTTTTGATGTCTGAGTTATACAAAGCTCGCCCCACCCCCGAATGTTCCTCCAGAGCACCTATAGACAACCAAACTTGTGGAGAAGCTTCCTTTGACTCTCCTCTACACCCCTCCAAGTTTGGTGAAGAGCGGGCTTCCCCAAGCCAGCTTCTAAAGGACAAAGGGGGGCACTTTGTGGGTATATAACTTGGATGTCCGGAACCCAATCAGCACCAAACTTTGAGGGATTGTAGAGCAGTGCCAAGGGAAGCCCCTTTGCCATTTGGTGTCTCTATGTGCAAGAGGGGAGCTTTCCTGTTTGTTTTTTTTTTTTGGGGGGGGAGCTCTTTGTGGATGTGTAACACTGATGTCCGAAAACCAAACATCACCAAACTCGGAAAGCTTGCAGAGGAGAGTGGGGAAGCTTCCCTGCAATTATGGTGCATCTAGGTCAGTGTTGGCGAACCGATGGCACACTGGGTGCCAAAGGTGGCACTCAGAGCCCTTTCTGTGGGCACCCGACATGGCCCCCTCACAGCCACCTGTATTCAGGTTAAATGGCTGTACTGTATTGGCACTTTGCGAAAAATTGGTGGGTTTTGAATCACAGTTTGGGCACTTAGTATCTAAAAGGTTCACCATCACTGATCTAGGTTCTGGGGAGTGGGGGAAGACATTTTATTGAATGAATTTACAAATTCATCAGGGGAAAAATAAATTCATTGTGATTTGTTGACCTTGATGAATCAAATCAAAACAAACTGCCATTTTGCTGGTTCATGCCTATTTCTGTGGCCTTTCCCATTAGGTGTGACAACTGTCTCTCAGTCGGAGATCAACAGGAAAAACTGCAATTGATATCTCTGCACATTGCAATTACTGCAATGCTAGAGACTACCACCTGTGGCCATATTAGTGGTTATCTAATATATATAACCTTACAGACCCATATAATATAATATATATATATTTACCACAATAGTGAAGCTTTGGAGTACTTCTCGTTATAGCAATACATCCCATTCTCATTCTCTTGAGGTCACAGCTGAAGAATCTGCCCTGCATGCACGGTTACATCCTACCTTTAAACCCAACAACTCCTTGGTTTGCCTCTGAGCAGCGTTTCCATCTGTACCTGCTTCCGCCTGTAGAAGCCTTTGGTGTCGCAGTTGGGAATGAAGATGTCCTCACCGTTCAGGTAGCGTGGGGCCTTCAGCTCCTGCAAGATGGACGCCAAATGCATGCGACAAGGAGCCTGCCAAACAAGAGGCCATGTGGCAGGGGGGCAAGTTAAAGGTTGCCATTGGCTTAGACTTCTTCTACATGGTAGAACACAGGGAGAGGGCTGAAGCAGGAAAAGGTCATTCAAGAAGAAATGAATCCAGACTGATAGGGATAGTATTTCACCATGGGAGAATCTGAGCCCCTTGTTCAGGAGTCAGTATTTCCCTCAAAGGGACTCTTTATGACAAAAGCTAGGACACTGCCAAGATGGTCACAGTCAAACCCGCAAAGTTTTGGAAGTTCATTGTAAAAAGTTATTTGTTCCATTACCTGTCGGAGCACTTAAGAATTCATGGTGCTTATTCATTACAGTGCTATGAATTTTTGTAAAAAGTAACAGGCTGTGTTCCTCTTTATTTTTTGGGACGTGGCCTGATGAAGACTGGTAGGTTGAAAGGTTCCTTCAGCTTTTTAAGTGGTAATGAAGGTATCACCTGTCTTTGACTTTGTGTAAGGACTGCATGGTTTCATTTATAATTTACTTTGTAATTGCTTTAAAAGAAACCTTATGGCCAATAGAAGAGTAGCATAAAACCTGAAAAATTCCTCTCAAAACAACCTTTAAAATTATCCTTCAAAAATGACTAAACACATTAACACCAATAAAGTAAGTACTTATTAGGATGGGACTCTCAAGTTAACCTAAAAGGGGGGGAACCTTACAAAAGAGTTGACTTCTTTAGTATTCAGGTTCTTTTATGGCTTTAAAGAACATGTGAAATGTAATAAATTCAGAATTCTGAAAGAGAGGGTAATGAAAAACCATCAGTATTTCATTGAGTTTCCCTCCTGGGGATTGGTCATTGGTCTGGTGAATGTTGATGATGAGATCTGATCTCTTTCTTATTGGTACTTTCTTATTGGCACTGCATCTTGCTGCAGATGCAGATTAGGATGTGATGTAATGTGGTGTCAAGTGCCTGCAGCCTAGGTCTGATGTTGCTGATTTTTGTTTCTTAGCCACAGCTATTGGGCTGCTTGCCTTTGGAGTACACAACCATGTGTTGCCTTTCTCTTATGTTAAGAGTTTGTATGAGGAAGAATCTCCCCACCTTGACTCCATACATTTCTGGAATACTTTGGGGGTTGTGAGTAGCCTACCGCAATTTGTTCCAGTGCCAGAGGTCCAAATGAAGAGAATTAAAACAAAAGTATGCAAAAGATTTGAACCTTTTTGGGTTTAACTAAAGTCCAAGCACCTGAAAGGACCCAAAACTGAAAGAGCAAATACAGTAATACCTTGGTTTATGAGTACCTTGGTCTATGAGTGTTTTGCAAGACGAGCAAACATTTTTGATCAGTTTTGCCTTGATCAACGAGCAATGTGTTGCAATACAAGTAGTGGAGCAGGTCACATGATATCAAGTGACCCAATTGTGGCTCTCTCTCCCCCCCTGGATTGTGGGTGATTGTCTAGAACATTCCATCTCAAGCCAGCCTCCAAAGCAGGAGGAGGAGAGAGGAATGGTAGTCTCCCCTGCACCAGCCACAAAGGTTTTCAAAGATGAGTGCAGGTTAGGGTTTTATTTTTATTTTTATTTCTATTTATATTTTTATTTAAGTTGTTTTCAACATCCTTATTTACCAAAACATTTCTAGTCTTGGGGCAGCTAGTCAATGGTGTATATGGCTACAAATTGCACATAATTGTTGTCACATTAAAAACAGTAAAATCCAGTTGTTAGTCCCAAGCAGAGCAGATTCCGCAGCCAGGCACTTAAACTGGTGTGGACGTGGACTTATAGCCAACTTCTTTTGTGAGTTTTGGCATTTTGTGTGTCCAGTATGTGGTCTATGGGGGCCCAGAACGAATCATCTGAGTTTCCATTATTTCTTTTGGGTAAATTTGTTTTGATATATGAGTGCTTTGGTTTATAAACATGTTTCCAGTATGGATTATGCTCATAAACCAAAGTATTGCTCTTCCCGTAACAAATGCAAACTGACATTTTCCACCCCTCCCAATCCCTTCCTATTAAAAGAAGACTCGCTTATTCACAGGATCAGTATCCATTGATTCATTTATCAGTGGTCTGAAAATATTAAAAATATTAAAAGAAAAATTCCAGAAATATTTTTACATGTATTACCAGAACTGGCCACTGGAGAGAGCCCTTTGTTGGGGAGGAACAATGTGGGCTTTAGCCCCCTCCACTGGCCCGGCCTGGTAATGCATGGGCAAATTTTTCCTGTTTTTTTTACTCCCTTTTATCATGCTCTGTGTGTATCTGTGTGTGTGTTGGGCTTAGAAATGATTCCCAGTGGATACGGAGGTCCTACAATACATTGCTTTTGGCAGCTGTTTTTTAAAACAAGGAAGAACAAATTCATAGCAGACTGATATGTGAAATATAACTTGTTACTTCTAAGTTCTCAACCCATCCTCCCACACAGGCTGACCTTCTACACATAAGGAAGGTGGGTTTGTGGAAGATAGCTAGTCACAAAAGGAAAGGCTGTCTAGGACCAAAAGTCAGCCACCCGTGGGAGCAAGGGGAGGAAAAAGGCACCCTGCCAATCAGGAAGTTACAGGGCTCTCCTTGCACCCACCGTGTCAAATTCTTGTTTGGCATCGCTGCTCAGGGAGAACCGTTCCAGCTGGGCTTTGTCCACCGTGACTGCTTGCAGTGGGTCCTGGCTCTGCAAGGGAAGAGGCTCTGGAGAGGAATGCTGTGCTCCCCCATTCTCATCTAGAGGAAAGGAAAGAAACTTTATAGCAGGCATGTCCAATGTCAGGCCCGGGGGCCAAATGCGGCCCATCTTCAAATTCTGAGTGGCCTGCGGCTTCTTCTCCCCACCGGCTCAGCCTGTCATGCATCCCCACCAGTTGGCCCCTCCCCATACTGGATGGAGGCGTTAGCTTGCAGTTTTATGGTTTGCCTGCCCTCCCCGCCTCTGTCCATCCCCCAGCCACCTGCCCAGCCTACCCACCCCCAGCTCCGTTGCTGCAGCATCCTCTGCACCTCCTTGCATGTTATAGAGCCTTGTCCAAAGTCTGGCTCAGGGGCCAAATGCTGCTGAATGTTTGGCCCACACACATTTTCACCTCACCAAATCTGGCCCTCCTTGCAAAAAGTTTGGATACCCCTGCTTTATAGGAATCTTCTGAAAGGGGTGGGGAGAGAGAGAGAGAGAGAGAGAGAGATTGAGAGATTGAGAGAGAGAGAGAGAGACCAGCTGCAGGAGAGCCAATTGTTGAAGGATGCCTTAGCCAATAAAGCCACTGTTTTGGATGCATGAATCACTGTGCGCTCTCTTCCCGCCCCCCCCCTTCCCCATGTGTGACTGCTAACATGTTCTGTCCTCTCCTCACCCCTGGCCCTCCAGGGCGGGTGGGGGTAGGGGAGGACAAGCAGGGATTTGCCTGTGCCTCAGCTACCAGGGACAGATGCCTAGGAAACCTCAGAGCATCAAACACGCAACCCTGTCTCCATGTCTGTGATGAAGCAAAAGGGGAAGGCAGGTCAGGGCCCTGGGTAAGGATTTTAACTAACCTGTTCTGCTACTGAAGAGAAAAGGGACCTGCAAGGATTCCTGGGAGGTGACTGGGCAAGTCCGTGCGCCTCCGAGTGCAGCAATAAAAAAGTCATTTCTAAGTTTCATCTCCAAGTAAAGGAAATGATCTCCAGCATGGCAGGTCTCAAGAGCTACAGCCAGCATGCCTTGCTATTTTATTGACTTGTTTTCTATTGCACTTCTCTCCCTGGCGGGACCCGAGGCAACTTACAACGTCCATTTAAAAAGAAATTCAGCTTTTAAAAAAACATACTATACATTGCCATATTAAACGCCTATTAAATAAATTATCAGAGCAGAACCAATACACTGTGGGTACAGTCTAAGCAAATTAAAACTATTTAAACGCATTTAAAAGCAGCAATGCCATAACACCACCACCCACCACTAAAAGATCTTAATCAGTAGGCAAAGGACTGTATAAATAAAAATTTCTTTACCTGCTGGCAGAAAGATGCCAAGGGAAGGGCATGTCTGTCCTCTCTTGGAAGGGGCTTGTGAGCAGCCACCCAGAAGGCCCTTCTCCAGAAAAATCTAGGTTCTTATAGAATAGCTCAGTGGTTGTCAACCTGTGGGTCCCCAGATGTTCCTGGACTGCAACTCCCAGAAGCCCTCACCACTAGCTGAGCTGGCCAGGATTTCTGGGAGTTGCAGTCCAGGAACATCTGGGGACCCATAGGTTGAGAACCACCAGTAGAGCTAAACCCCTTGGTGAAATGGTCAAGAAGACCTTTTTCCTTCCTCGCTAATTCAGAATGTCTTGTTCTGGCCTGGCATTTTGAATGGCAGTACTTGGGTAGGGAATGAAAGAACCGTGGCTGCCGTGGAAACCCACAGAAATTGCTCGCTTGCCTGTGATGGTGTGCATTCTCGCTCAGACACAATCCTACCCATCCACCGTCTAAAACAAACCCGGTGTGTGTGTGGGGGGGTAGGAGGTTCCTACAGTTTTTATATCTGCCCTCATGGAGGATACTCTTATTTGCTCCTAGTGATCAGACTGGCAGCCAAACACTGCAAGAACTTTATTTTAAACTGTTCAGGCCATGCTTTCTGCCGTATAAGTGCTCACACTGGTTTAATCAGATAGGAATATTTCCATTAAGCCATAATTTTTAAAGACAAGTTTATGGGGGCGGGGGGGAATGTACTTGCTAGTCTGAACCTACCCATAATATTAAAAAGGCTCAGGATGGTATTTGCTTGTCAGAAACTACACAAATGAGGGAGTCATATCTATGTTCCTGATGAGCATGCATTTTGCCTGCTTGCAAAACTCCTGCATGGAGCAGCATGCCCGGGGGTGGTGGTGGTCAAAGCCACTGCCAAAGTCTCCATCCAACCTCATCCCAGAGACTGGCATAAAGGAGTGCCCTGGTGGACAACTGGTACAGTGGCAGAGGGAAACCCTGACAAACAAGCTCCTCCAGTGAGACAGATAGTACTGCAGACTCCGGGCTAATTCTTGCCTCGCTCCCTGCCCGTCATAAGAACATAAGAAGAGCCATGCTGGATCAGGCCAAAGGCCCATCTAGTCCAGCTTCCTGTATCTCACAGTGGCCCCACCAAATGCCTATGGGAGTGCACGAGACTAGGTATCTGTCTCCTGATACCACTCCCCTGCATCTGGCCTTTGAAGTTCATATGTTGATCAACAGGTGACGCTCTGTGCCTCTGACGCCGAGTCTTTCAGTGTCAAGTTTTCTGACATTGAGGCTATCAACATCAAGGCTGAGGAGTTTGTCTTCTGACCCTCAAATGATGCTGGGGAGGTAGACACCAAGTTCAGCGCATCCGGGGAGTTCTCTGGGCACAATATAGTGGCCGTAGCTCATCCCTCCAAGATGGCCTTGACCATGACCTTATTATTACCAATAAGTGCTGCCCTGGGAAGAAGCGGACATTTTCAAAGCTTTCTCCACTTCCTAAACCAAATCAATTATGATATCCAAAGTCCTGGTAAACCACAGTGATGTTTATGCCAGTGGCAGCTGTAGATGTCAGAAGAAAAGAGGAAACATTTATATATGTCCAGTTGTCTGGGTGGTCTGTTTGTGCTATCCACAGCATGCATTGATTGACTGATGTACTGCCCATCCGACAACAAAAATCACCCTGGGTCTCCAACACTTCAGATAGCAAGCAGTCTTTCCTATGCTTGTCAAAGTGTTCCCTGTTAACAAGCCGTGACCCTGCAGAGCTTCATTAACATAAGGATGTTTAGGATAGCACAAGGGGAAGACCAGTTCCAAAACTTGTTGTGTCTGAAGAAGTGGACTGTAATCTAGGAAAGCTCTCACTCAAATAAACTTAGTGGTGACACTGTCCCAACACTTACCCAAAGATCTCTGGGCGGCTCACAATCAGAATGAACAATTAAAACATCAAGATACAATAAAATTAGAACAATAAAACATGTAAATGCAATAAATACAATATATTAAAAACACACCACTAAAATTGCCATCAAATTGTTAAAAAACCTTTGGAATAGGAAGGCGAAATGTTTCCCATGCCTATCTCATTTGGGAGGGCATTCCAAGTCTGGGGGCAGTTGCTGAAAAGCCCTATTCCTGCAAGCCATCCCCTTCACCTCCTTAAGGGATGGCTCTTTCAGGAGGGCTCCCTGACTAGATCTTAATTGCCGGGTAGTTTCATATGGAAGGAGGCGGTCCTTCAAGTATCTAGGTCCTAAGCCGTTTAGGGCTTTATATGTCAAAACAAGCACTTTGGGAAGCTCGGGCAGCAGTTAACCCAAAACTTGTTGTGTCTGAAGAAGTGAACTGTAACCGTCTTCAAAGGCAGAAAGCGCATTACAGTAATCAACGGGATGTTACCAGTGCATGCAAATAAACTTAGTGAGCTGGTATACAAGCTGGAGAAACACTGTCCCTTTTGTTATGCGTGCATTGCTGAAACAAACTTTAAAAGAGCTACCTCACTGGAAATTTCTCAAACAGAAGATGCCATCGGGGCATAACAAGCCTACAGATGTTTTATGCCAAAGATGGTTGTCATGTGTTCGTCTGAATGTAAATCCCAACATGAATGCAGGAGACTGCAGCTTTCCTCCAGGGCAAGATGGGAGGGAGCAGTTGTTGGTTACTACTGTCATTAAGGAGATAGGGTTTTTTGGCTATGATTGAGATGTGACATTAGTTTAATGCAATCTGTTTAAAACATAACAGTCTGTAGCTTCTGGACAATGCAATGACCCTAATTTAACAACAACAAAAATAAAATAACAGCACAGAAATAAGTGAGATAGAGGGGAACCTTGACTTACATGCTACTTGACTTGTGGCATATTTGACTTGCAGCAAGAAGGGGCCTGTTTGACTTGCATTGCGGGCTCCGACTTACAGCTCGGAGCCGTGGCGCAAGGCCCCGGAATCAGGTGGCAGCCACGACCCAGCATCGCGGCTGCCGCCTCCAAACTGCTCCTGCCTTCTTCCTCTCCTCCAGCAGCGGCGGCTTCGGTGAGGCCAGCTCTGAGCACCTGGAGCTCGGCCTCGGCCTCGCCGAAGCCGCCGCTGCTGCTGGAGAAGAAGATGGGCTGGGAGTTCGGGGCTGGCCTTGCTGGTTAGACAGTCGGCTCAGTCTTGTAAAAAATCTGGCTGCAGAATTCTGGTCCACAATGGAAGCATTTTCGTTGGGGAGCTGTACAGTTATGGGACTCTAATGGTAAGCATAGGGTTGTTCAGAACTTGGAACGTCAGGTTAAAATCAGTAAAACTTAAATGATGGACATTGTTGCTATGAGCATTAAAAAGTGGAGGCGTATAACTTGTGGACTATAATTCCAATGCCTCCTCCTCTCTCTGAAGAGACATTTCATTTGCATCCCCGGAAGGAATCTCCTATCCCAGTCAAATTTGTGTTAAATTGCTGTTTTCGGGGGTCTTTTTCATCATCTGGAACGGATTAATCCACTTTCCCATTACTTTCTATGGGAAAAGTTCATTTGACTTAAGGCATGTTTTGACTTATGTCTAGACCTCCAGAACGGATTAATGATGTAAGTCAAGGTTCCACTGTATATGTCAGATACAGATTAGAAATGTAAAATTTCTGCAAAATTTGAAGCCATGGGGAAAATGGTGGAAAAATCCCAGACATTTTTGAAAAATGGAAAAGCTGGGAGTAGCACCCTTTGTAGACTGAAAGCCACTTTGTTATTTAAAGAATCTAATAATCTTTATTATTTAAGGAATCTTCTGCATTATTTGTGACCCTGTTTCATCATATCAGCTGCTGGATAACTCAAAGGTTTCAGTCTCTGGATGGGAATTCAGTTTCCAACTATTCCTCCTTGACTCTGGTCCCTTCCAGCTGCAGTTTATTTACAGTAATTTATTTATTAAAGGGACAGTTTAATCAGACAAAAATTGCAAATTTACTTTAGATGATGATGGTGGTGGTGGTGGTGTCCAGAATTGTACAGAATCCCAGAACTCTAAGTGGATCCCCTTTGGCTGGACTAGTTTTGCGGGGGGGGGGGGTTGACGATAAAAACAGAAGATACTGTGCTGTATCTTCAATAATAGTAGAAGTAAAGAAAATTGTGTCTCCTCAGTCCTCTATCATCTCAGTCAGTCATAAAGCATACATTCCCATAAAAAGAAAAGAGAATGAAAGGGAATGAATTGAATTGAACATAGGCTCAGTGAATATACTACTGCAGACAGATAGAAAATTAATGGTCTCATTTTCTGAGTCACTGACATCACTTTCACTTTCTATTTCCTCTACGATTTCATTGCTACGGACGTAAGCATATGACTATGTGAGATTCTGTACAGTTCCGGACACAGTAATAATAATAAAATAATATCAGTGAAAGTAAGGAGAAAAAGAAAAGAGGGAAGTCAAATATTGTAGCACTTTCATGACCAAGAGATCTATTTCAGTGGGAGATCCAAAGAATCATCATCTACAAAGTGGTACCTTGTATAAAGGAATTAATTCGTTCCAAATGAAATTATGTTAAGCAAATTTTCCTTTATACAAATTCCCATAGGAATGCATTGAAAATGGAGTAATCCCATTTTTATGTTGTACGGATTCTCCCCATAGGCGATTATGTTAAGCAAATTTCCCCTATCTCTGGAATTTTTATGTTGTACAGATTTTATGTTATACAAGCTGTTTGTTATACAAGGGTCCACTGTATTTCTTCAGACATGGGAGATCTGAAACATTTTATTCATAACAGCAGAAGAAAATATCCCATAATCGATTTCCCACTAGTGTGCCAACTTTTGAGTGAAGAAACAACAACAAAAGCTGTAGGGGGGGAAGGGGGAAGAATCATGTTTCTATTATGTTTTTCCTTTTCCTGTTGCCAGGATGCTAGCACCACTGGCCCTCTTTCACTGTTGACCTAGAATGGCTCAAATCCTGTAGTAAGCCACAAGAGGCATTGACATACTGAATCAGTGGGGATTGGGTGAGACAGCCCCGCCTCCATGTTTCATCATTTCAGTGCACCTACACTAGCTGCCTAGATGCCCTAAGCACATCTGATCTCACCTGATTTCGGAAGCTAAGCAGGGCAGCCCTGGTTAGTACTTGGATGGGAGACCACCAGGAAATACCAGGTGCTGTAGGCGCCTGGAGTAGGAACTGGCCAACCACTCCAGTATTCCTGCCAAGAAAATTCCATGGACATGGAGTCATGAAGAGTTGGTCACAACACAACACACACACACATACTAGCTGCCACTGACTACTGGATTCCAACCAATGTTTCTTAATTATCAAGAAGGTAATTCAGCTCTTCCACCAAGGGGAGAAGGCAGCACAATCTCCCCATCTCTTATTGCGCACATCTGGATTTAATTGCAAAAAGAGGGACAGCATTTAATGTACGAGCCATCTATGGGGTATGTGGGGAAGAACCCCAAGAGGGCCTCTGCTCTCTCCAGCTGCCATCCGATGTTTTAACTTGTCCCCCAAATTAATAACTAGGCAGACATTATAGTCTATTTCTGACTATGACTTGAGACAGAAGCCCCACCCCACCAGAGTATTTAGTGATACTTCTCATCCTTTCTAAAGAAGTCAGGCTCTGCCATTTATCAGGCTGTCAATGCCCATGCTGCTGATATGGACATCACAGGATATGGAACCCGGGTCTTACCACAAGGTTTCCCCTTAATATCTTGGTTCCTTTCCACCTTTATTGGCCCAGAATACATGGAATTCTTCTTCAAAACATTTGGACTATAATCTTTCTGGGGAGCAGACGGGCCCTTCCCTCAAAGATCAACTGAATGAGATTTCAATGTAGTGGTTCAGTCAATTTTTGAAATATTTCAAGCTTCTCATGTATGAAACAAAACAAGAACACCCAAAAGAGACAGAGAGAAATTACTGCTGTGCGTTTTTTATGCCTATACCCTGCTTTTCCCTCTCTCCAGTGAGATCAAGACAATATACACAGCTTTGCCCTCGCTGCTGGATATCTTTGTTTAATATAAGTGCTTTCCCCGCAAGCCAGTCTAAGGAGAATAAGATGAGTTCAAGGTCACCCAGTGAATTTCATGGATGAGCCAAGATCTGAACACAAGTCTCCCCCGTCGATCTAACCAGGAAACAACTTCAACCAGAAGGCTTAACATTAATTTATTTGGAATTGCTAGCGCTGGCATACTAAATGTACTGTCTGTTTCATCTTTGCCGGGGAGACCAGCAAGACATGGTACAGCAAATGTGTCTCTAAATCAAATGTCATATGATGGCCCTTATCCTGGAAGAACTACGGAGCTTTAGCTGTGCTTAAAGCCCCCATCCCCACCCCATGGTTGACAAGGAGTCTTTCTTTCACCAGGTATTAGTGAATCTTTATTGCAATTCAGCAAATCACAGCGACCCCAAAAATTGATGCTTTTAAAAACAGAAAGATTGAACAGCAAAGAGCACTGGTCCTTAGGAAAGGGAATACTGTACATAACACCTCTGGATGTAAAAATTCAGCTGCCAGGATGCTAGCAAGGGTAAGGCATTATACATCTATTGCATCTATTGCATCAGTTGTATTGGTGAGTATTTCCAGAAACAGACTGAGTTGAATGTACTGCTGACAAGCTTTAAAACCCTAAAATGATCTTGGACACCAGCTCTTCTTGTCTTGGTGTCCATGCCTCTGCCTGAGCCTTAAAACTGGCACGGGCATATACTGTAATGAGTAGATATACCGTAACTCAGTTCGGCGGATGCCAGGGCCAGGGCCAGGGCCTCCTCTACGGTGGTGCTGCGGTGGTGGCACTCTCTTACCAAACAAGCCTCGGCAAGGCTTCCTGCTTGTACACAGGATTGGAAAACCTCCCCTTTGCCGCCGCTAGGACGGATTTCACGAGCAAGGCTCTCTTGACTGTTCTGTCTTCTCTGAAAATCCATGCCTGCTTTTGATTTGTTGTGTTATTGAATTCAGTTTTGCTTACATTTTCTTTTATGGTTAATGTTAGGCAGCTTCCAAACAAAACAAAACCCAGACTATAAACAGTTTGGAAAAGAAAACAGGCAACATGCACTATCCTGAGAACAGTCCTGTGGAATAGCAAGGGCCCTGCTTGTGGCACCCCAAGGTTCATACCCAGTCACTGTATAGCCAAGGACTACCATTCCCCCAGCAGAAGAGCAGAAATCACACCTGGCCGCAGCCTCCATTAAGGCTGCTTGTTAAGTATGCACAGTGCTAATGGGTTCTCCAGATCTTGATGGACTTCCTCTCTCAGAAGTAGTGGCCAGCATAGACAGGGATTCTGGGCGATGTAGTCCAACAACATCTGGGAATTCATCTTTGTGAACTACTGAAATATGTATGTGTTGCAGCTCATTTCAGATCTATTTTAGGCTGGGCAGCAAAAAAGAGGACAGCATATACACACAAGTACATGCCTGAGGAGCCTCGTGGTGCAGTGGTTAAAAAGCAGTGCTGCAATCAAGATTCTGCTCACAACATGAGCTTGATCCTGATGGGCTCAGGTAGCCAGCTGGAGGTTAATTCATCTTTCAGAGGTCAGTAAATTGAGTACGAACTCATGGGGGGCAGGAGCAATATGCAGCCTGTGTAATTAAATGGTAAACGACCAGGAGAGTGCCTTAAGGACTATGGGACAGTATATAAGCAGTACACGTTTGACTATGATAGCATGAAATAAACATCAGGAGTGGTCTGACTTGGCTGCAGACATGACCAAGAAGAGGAGTTCTAAAACAAGTCCAGGAAAAGTCTTTTTTCTTTTTCAAGAGTCACTGAACTATTGGGCAAAAATTTCATAGGGGCACAGAAGCAGACAGGTAACAGAGAAGCTATTCTTAACACATTGAACCATAAGCCTGATAGGTGTGCACATGCAAATGTAAAAACAAAGGCACAGGGCAGCAGTCTCCTTGCCCAAATCACACCTTTTACACACTGATGCAAGAAGCAGCTGTCCAGGAGCAGGCAACACCGCCCCATGTAAAGATTTCCACATGTGAATGAGGTTTGCCAACATTCTGCCCAATTTATACAGTACTAACAAAAAGTGTGAATGGGGGGAGATTTCAGGAAAGTTAACAGGCCTAATGAAATTAAGCTGTGGGCCCCATTTGGCCTTTAGGTTCTCTATCCTGGCTATTAAGCCTGTAGCACTGCACCGGCCAGGCACCGCTAACACAGGGGCCCAGACTGGCCTCCCAGGCAGTCCTTCTTCTGTACTGTCAAGTTCCATGGGAGGTGCTCAACTGCAGCCCAAGTGCCTGGCCACTGGGAACTTGGAGAAGGAGAACACACCCAAGCCCAGGGGTTGTCCTCTACGTTTGTTATTGTTGCTGCCATTACATACCGCCAAGTCATCCTTATGGCAACCGCATGAATTAGAAGTCTCCAAAACATCCTCTCCTCCATTTCCCTGGCTCAGCTCTTGTGAACGCAAGTCTGTAGCTTCCTTTTAGAGAGTCCATCAGGCTGGACTCTCTAAGGAGAGAGCCTGCTTGGTCTTCCTCTTTTCTGGGTGCCTTCCACCTTTCCTCATCATGACTGTCTTTTCCTGAGAATCCTGCCTCCTCAGGGTGTGCCCAAAGTAGGACAGCCTCAGTTTCCACATGTTTGCCTCTACATATTTTCCCCCTACACTTTATATCAGTAGCTGCCTAGATGCCCAGAGCACATCCGATCTCGCCTGATTTTGGAAGCTAAGCAGGGTCGGGCCTGGTTAGTAGTTGGATGGGAGACCACCAGGGAATACCAGTGGCTGTAGGCACCTGGAGTAGGAACTGGCAAGCCACTCCAGTATTCCTGCCAAGAAAACTCCATGGACGTGAGGTCACGAAGACTCGGTCACGACTGTAACGACACAACACACACACACACATTTGATTTCATCTAGGACCCACTTGTTGGACTTTCTGGCATGTACAGGGGCGTAGCTGCTCAGTGCCTGCAGACTTAAATCAGCCCAGGCAGAAAGTGCAAGACGACCTGACCCAGCCACAGGAAATTGTTTTCAGAAAAGATACCCAAAGCTAGAAATCTCACTTTCCCCTTTTGGCCACTGTATTTCCTATATGTAGTACACTTTTTCAGGGGAAGGGAGAACAGGAGAAAAAGGAACCTCCCCCACCCCCCAAAAATGGGCCCATCTTTTGCCAGTTAAAAGATACAAAGGAACCTCCCGTTCCCATAACCCCAAAATGGGCCCATCTTTTGCCAGTTAAAAGATACACCCTAGGATAGAGACAAAGTTTTAAATGCAGACAGCATTCAGTGGGACCACAGAGAAAACAAGTTTTTAAAGCTATGCTCCAGCACCAAAAATGGGCCCATCTTTTGCCAGTTAAAAGATACACCCATAGGACTTAAATCAGCGTTCTCCCATAACCTAGGAAAGTCTCTCTCTCTCTCTCTCTCTCTCTCTCTCTCACACACACACACACACACACACACACACACACACACACACACACACACACACACACACACACACACACACACACACACACACACACACACACACCCTGCCTAGGACTTGCTAAGAGCCAGCAAAGTTTTAATTACACCTGCAGACAGACCTCAGCTTCATGTGGCTGGAGAGCACTCAATTCCAGTGGGACCACAGAGAAAACAAGTTTTTAAAGCTATGCTCCAGCACCGAGTTAGACCTGGCCAGTATATAAGGGATGCTTCCATCTTTTCTTCTGCCCAAAATTAAACCCCAGAGCTTCGAAATGACAAGAACCTTAAGTTAACAACGTGATTTCTAGTAAGAAAACCTGGGTCCTGGTTGAAAAGAGGACAAAAAGCCAGTGCGCGGCCACCTCCAGACTTTGCTTATTAAAGTTAGAGATTTCAAGCCCGGCCTCGCCCTTCCTAAGACGCCTCCGTCCACCACAAACACGGGTAGGTACTTGCAAGTCTGCAAAGCAAAAAGTGGAAGAATCCAGACGGGCTCTCCCAGTGTTGTGGTGGCTACACTCCTTACCGGGCACAGCAACTTTACCGAGGGAGGGTGGCTCCTCACTCAGCACCCATGGGTGTGGATGTGAAGAGGTGAGGAGGCCAGTGGGAGAATACTCTGCCTGCTCCTTCTCCCCATACCTATGGTCCGGTGTGGCGTTTACGACTCGCTTCCAATAGAAGTGATGGGAACGCTCTGGTAAAAGGTAGCTGGCTGTTCTGGGCACATACAAAAACCCAGTGTCGCGAAGGCTTTGGTCTGTAGGCCCCACCTTTTCTATAATAGAGGGGAAAATTCCATCCCAAAGTGAAGGATCCACTCCCCACCCCCCACCCCCCAAAAAACCCCTGTGTTTAATAGTTCACTTGCTCAAAAGAGGGCTGTTACAGAGGGAGAAGGGGAAACAGAGAGTAAAGGTTTAGAAGCAGGAGGAAAAGCAAGGTTTGTAAAGTCAGGCGCAGTGAACTTCTTGGGAAAGCAAACTGCATCACAGATCTCCAAAGAACATCATCCTTTGGGATGCCTTACTGACCACCCTCTCGTACAGCAGTGGTAGCTAACACTGGGTCCCTATATATTATTGGACTACACCTCCCAGAAGCCTTTGCCATTAGCTGGCCTGGCTGAGATTTCTGGGAGGTGTGGTCCACAAGCATGCAAGGACCCAAGATTATTTTGGGAACCCATGAGAAGACTTAGGTGGCCTGGGTATGATGGAGGGCCTAGGGGGTGCAGAACCAGTGAAGGCACTCCTTAAAACTCTCCCTGGCTTCAAAAAACTCTCATCAGGGCTGCTCCAAGTCAGTTCCAACTTGACAGAACAAAACAACAAGGAATGCCTCACTTATGCTAAGACAAACCTACCAGTCCTGAAATAAAGGTAGGATGCTCCCTCCCTTTCTCATATTCTACAGAAGCTACTTCTTTTAAAACTGTTACAATCTAAAGTTAAGAGATAATTAATTGGAGCAACCAGTTTTAAAGAGCGGCTGAATGGATTGCAATGGGGCAGCTTCTGCCAGGAAAAGTTCAGTTCCTGGAATTTCCAGGCAGGGCTGAGAAGGAATCCCCAAAGGCTGGGAAAAAGGGCAGCTGCCAGTCAAAGCTGACAACACTGACTACCATTAAGGGGCTGCCAGATAGTTCATTGGTTTAGGTAGGTTGGGAGTTCGATTCCCCACGGTGCCTCAGAGGCACTGCCTCCTTCACAAGGGCTGGGCTGGATGATCCACCCAGGGTCCCTCCCGGCTCTGCAATTCTATGATTGATTATCAATCATCAAGGAAGAATCCGACACAGAGGACGGCACTTTCCTGCGCCAATCAGGCTTGCCTCAATCAAAGTCATAACAGGCACGCTAATCACAATTTCTGGTCCGGGGCCCCAATCCGGAATGAAGTCCTTTAAGCATATACGCAGAAAAAGTTAAGGGAATCATAGAAAACCTCAAGACTTTTGCAGCTTAACCCTTTACTGGGAAGTCTGTCCCACCTTGGACAACGGAACTTATTTCCCTGTTTAGAATTTTAAGTCGGCAGAATGGACAAGAAATTACCTCTTTTGCACCCTAACGAGCCCGCACTCGGGATCCGTAGCGCCCGTCGCCACCCCTTCTGCGGCTAGCTTTTTAATCACGGGCTGCAGCAAGCTCGCCTGCCCGTCGGTGGTAGTTAACCCGCGGCAACTCACCCGGCGGTGGCGACTCCGCTCCCCGCCCGGGGCGCCCCCGAAAAGGTCTCCGCGAAGGGCCAACCCACCTGCCGCCGGTGCCGCCGGGGGTTCCGCCTCCGTCCGGTTCTCGGCGGGGCCCCGCGGGGCGCCCTTTGCCGCGCAAACCCCTTTCCCGCGCAGCAAGGCGTGCAAGGGGGCGCGCTCGCCGGGGCGCGGGACGCAGCGCAAGCCCGGGGCGCAGCCGGGCGTGTAGACGCCGCAAGCCTCGCCCGCCGCCCGCGCCCCGCCGCCGCCGGGCGCCTTCCATGGGGCGCTCGCCTCGAACGAGTCGCCGGCGGCACGGGGGTCCCCTGCGGGCCCCGAAGCCGCCCGTCTCGTCTTGGCCGGCACCGTCGACCACCCGGGGGCCACCGCCAGGAGCAGGAGCAGGAGCAGCAGAGGCGACGCCAGCCCGCGCGCCCCGGCCATGGTGGCCAGAAGGGAAGCCCTGCCCGTCGTGGCTTCACCGCCGCCCCCGCCGCCGCCGCCCCGACTGAACGGCGTGGAGCGGCGCGCTGCCGCCTTAAATGCGGCGCCCGGCCCACGAACCGCCGGCCTCCTTCCGCCCCAGGTGTAGTCGCCGGCCCCGGCTGGAAGGTCGCCAGCCGGCAGGGTGTGGCCGGTCGTGGGCAACCAGGAGCCCGCGGGCATCCCGCCGCCCCTTCCTTTGCGCGCCCTTCCCCCGACGCCGGGGTGAGACCTTTGGGTAGTGGGCGGCATACAAGCTAAATAAATAAAATAAATAAATTATTATTATTATTATTATTATTATTATTATTATTATTATTATTATTATTATTTATTTATTTATTTATTTATTTATTTATTTATTTTTTATTTTTTATTTTTATTTTTGAGGTGACCGCCTTGGCTTTTTCGATAGGGGGCTGACGCTTTGAGTCGGGCCCCCTCGTACTAACGCCGCCTTGGGCGCTCCCTGAAACGAGGCGGGGGTCGAGTCAGCCGTCGGAAGTCCCCGTGGAGGGGACGGCAGAGTCGCGCGGAGTGGGGCGCCCTCCTGGCCCCAAACGCCTGAACGGCGCGGCGGAGCTCTCTCCGCTTGTAGTGTGGCCTCTGGCATTTTGCCGCCCGAGCCAGATCGCCGGGCGGCGAGAGCCTCTTTTTTGAATTCCGCAGACGGAAGACCACGGACGGGATGGGTGGAGGAGGCGCCGTGGGACACCATTCCCCCCCCCCCAATGGCTTTGGAATAACGTCCTTCATGGTCCGTGAAAGAAGCCGGTACAGTTCATGGAGGCGCGTTGGCCGTCTGGTTGCTGCTCCTACAGCTGGCGCCGTATGTATGTATGTATGTATGTATTTTTGGAGGGATGTGGGGGCCAGAAATATTAGCAACCAGGATGTGCTGGTTTTGTGTATGCAGCTGCAGCCCAACGAACTTGGACTGTGGTCCAGCGGCTTGTGCATCTCAATAGGGTCGCTCAGACCATTTTTGATCACAGTGAAGGCCCAATCCTATGCATGTTTGCTCAGAAATAGTGATTGCTGTCTACAGTGGGCTTTTTTACTTTTTAAAATAGATACACATTAGCGTTAGTGTTTTGTAATGCATGGTGCTCAGAACATTGGTTGGTTTTCTCTCTCTCCAATTCCAAAAGAAGCATGGCTTGAAAAATGAAAACAAAAGCCACATGATCCAGGCAAGGGTCAGATGGCTTTGCAGAAATAAAAGGCAACTGGAGGCTTAAATTCTGCCTTTGGCAAGGAAAAGTTAAGACACAGATCAGAGAGAGAGAGAGAACCATTATGGTTATTCTTTTGAGCCAGCTGGAGGAAGATTTGATAGATAATGAAGATCCAGTGGGGTGGAGAACAGCCTTGTACAGTACTTAATGTGCCTATGGGGAGGGAGGGGGGAGAAGGGAAGAATGTATAAACATAATGCATAACAAATAGTAGAGAGAAAAATATGTATCTTACTTCCTTCGGTTCAGTGAAGCACTGTATTGGCAATTGAGACCTGTAGGTGTCTACTTGGAAGTAAGCTGCATCAAAATTTACTGTGTCATAACTAGGCACTGATTGTAATGTGGTACAGTATTCCCATTTTGCTTGTGTCGCAAAGCGAGGCTGAGAAAGCCCATGCATCTGGTAGGTTTCCCAGAGTCAAGTGCTTGGTTACCCTTCAGAAAGCAGTATCACTTATCTGGCCTTGGGTTAGTAAAATGAGTACCCAGCTTGCTGGCGGGGGGGGCAATGTATAGCCTGCATACTGTAATTAAACTAACTGCCCAGAGACTACTTGAAGTGGTATGCGGTGGTATATAAGCAGAACACTTTGCTTTAAAGGACAGTATACAGATCCTGTAAAATGACAGGAATCAAACCATGTGGTTGTACTGTACAGAAAGTGGCTGCTGAACTCACAGCTCATGCTTTCAGAGTTTAGTGCTGGGCCCATTAACTAGCAGTAGATTTCTCCTGTGGGGCTCAGGAACACTTCACCTGTTGGATTTCTGCCTATCCAATATATGTCAAGGGTGGGCTGGGGTTTAGAGGCAGAAGTTGTATACGAAAGCTGTGTTCTTCTTTGTGGTTTCAAGCCCCACTTAGTGGGAATAAAGTGCTGATGCTCATAACATGTGAATGCTGCAAGATGATAATTAGATAACATAGGGTACCTAACCACAAAATTGAGGTTAAGGCTTATAGGCTCCAACGGGTTCTTTGAAAGCTTTGCTTTATTCTATACCCTTTTCTGTTTTGCTTGTAATGCTTTCACCTACCTCCCCCACTGCTGTGGCAAACAAGCAGCCCTTTTAAACTTGCCTGCTTCTGCAGTTTGGTATGGAATTAGGGGTGGTTTGAAAGACTTGCCAATTAAATTTCTCAGTTTCCCTGGTCAGTGAGACACACAGGTGCAGACTTAGATTTTTTTTTAAAGGCAGGATTCTGTTTTCCCTTCATCACTTCCTTCCACTGCCCTCTTCTTCTCCTAGGTTTGTTTCCATCATTGCACTCTATTTTTTTGTTTGTTTGCTTAGTGGAAACAGGAGAAAAGCAAGTTATTAAACCTGAGAAAGGAAGGGAAGGTCTCCTTGTTGCATTGTGATTGTGATTGACATGCAACCAGCCCTATGCATTTTTTTTTTATTTACACAGGAACATGTCCGTGTGAACTTGCTTATGATTTCTTTCACTGACAGTCTAAGGTAGCATGGTGTAGTGGTTAGAATGTTGTCCTGTGAGTTAGTAGGCAATGTGGAGTCTGGTCCAGACTGAGCCATGAAACACCCTGGAGGACCTTTTGGGCCATAGAGTTGTTGTGAGGATTGAGTGGAGAGCCCTATGTACCACCTTGATCTGAGTGGAAGAAATGAGAGGCATGAAGGTAGATAATAAATAAGTAATATGCAAGCATCTACAGGACTGTGTAAAAGCAGCCTCCACCAGGGCATATGTTGGGATTGTTATTACTGAAACCAGCAGGACTTCTGTTCGGAAGCAAGGGCCTGATGGCACATTAAACTGTGCATGTTGCCCCAAGGAAACCAAAGAAGGAAACACGGTGGGGGGGGGGTGTCCTGTCTTCCCTTTGCAACAACCCTGTGATGTAGGTTAGATTTGAGAGTCAACTGTTTCCCACTTCCCTCCCAGCTCAGTGAATTGCTGGGAATAATTCTGGAATGGATTCATTCCTGACCATACAAAAGCCTGCAACAGACCAACAATTTCGTGGCCAAGTAACCTTTTGCTTTCCTTTGCTTTTCCTTGGGACTTGGACATGAAGATGTTCTTTCTCTGTTCCCCTTTCCCTCCAGGTTTTATTCCATCCCAATCCATGTGTAATGCTTGGAATAGTTCAAGTTTCCAGTCCTTCTGAGTTGCATAATCCTGTTGGCTAGATATTTCCTTCCTTGGCTAACATAAAAAAACAAAACATAACATAACATCCATCACTTCTCTTGCTGTATTTTATTTTATTTTATTAGACAATACTATTTGGTTTCTTGCATGCTTGTGGTACCCCTGTAGTCATTGGTAGTAGGGTTAAGAACAGAATCAACTGTTATAGTAAAACCACTACCACTCAGAGAAGAGGGAATTCCTTAACTGTTCAAACGTTCAGAGTGATTGCAGAAACTTTTCTCACCTCGTGTGATTTCTAAGTTTTGCCCTGTTTTGTGATTGGCCTGAAGCCAGTCAGGGATTCTTTTGGAGGCTGATTTTTGCCCAAATCATGTCTCTCCAACAGGAATGTGAGCTTTATCCTGTGGTGCCAATTTCTTCCCGAATTAACTCCAGAGTTGGGGGTTGGGGGTTGAGGAACATAGCTAGCATTGTCTGTCTTATGTGGTTGGAGTAAGTAGGAATTAGAGAACATGTTCCTCTAGAGTCATTTTGTATAGATCCCAATACGAACTTGGAGACATTCCGTTTCTGGGCCAGCCATGTTGTCTCAGAGATTCTGGAACATGAAGTCAGAAAAAACAAAGCTTAACAGGCTCTGTCGTTGGTAGGTTCTTGCTAGGCCAAACATGACATTTATCCAGTTAAACATCCTTGTCCCTGCAGCGATTGGCCAGGTGCTTCCAAAAAGACCACAAGCAGGACATGATTTTGTCAGTCCTTGTTTGTTTGTTTGTTTGTTTGTTTGTTTGTTTGTTTGTTTGTTTGTTTGTTTGTATCCAGCATCTGACACTCAGTGGCACATTGCCTCTAGGGAACCTGGCAATTAAAGCAGGAAGCTTTGACATTCCTACGTTCTCTTTGAAGCACCAGCTGGACTTGGGTAGAGGGATGCTCTTCTCCTTTTCACCAAATACCAGAACTAGGGGACATACAATCAAACTGAGGCTTGGGAGAGTGAGAACAGACAAAAGAAAATATTATTTTTAACCAGCGTGTTATTAGTCTGTGGAACTCCCTGCCACAGGATGTGGTGATGGCATCTGGCCTGGAAGCCTTCAAAAGGGGATTAGACAGATTCCTGGAGGAAAAGTCCATCACAGGTTACAAGCCACGATGGGGATGTGTAATCTCCAGGCTTAAAACCGGGGTACTTCAAGGGACAGATGCAGGTGAGTGGTATCAGGAGACAGATATCTAGTCTCATGCGCTCCCAGAGGCATTTGGTGGGGTCACTGTGAGATACGGGAAGCTGGACTAGATGGGCCTTTGGCCTGATCCAGCATGGATCTTCTTGTGTTCTTATGTTATGTTCTTATGGGTTAAGTCAAACCTCTATCCTTTTTGTAGATAAATAACTCCAATCAATGTCCTTCCTCGACCCACAAAATGGGGACTCGAGGCAGCCACCAAGGAGGTTGAAGGAAACACAATTCAAGTGGACAGACAATTAAAACACAGATAAAAAATATAATCTAAAACAATTTAGATGCCCAATTAAGAAGATCTCCATATGGAAAAACTAAAGCACTTCCATGCTAACAAGCCTGCTTTCCAGATAACCTGCTAGTTGCCGAAAGCTTCACAGTATGGAGATGAGCCTCACCTGCTAACATCTTTAAATCTGGCCAGAAAATGGGTCGAACTGTGAGGTGAGGGTGGAGAAGAGGGTTGGCAGCACTGCTCCAGAGAAACTACCACTGGGCACCAGGAAGGGAGAATGGGGTCAGGGCAAAATGTACATCTTCACTTAGTGTATTCTCCTAGTTAAAAGGGGTCTCTACACTACGTGAGGTGATGAGCTTGCAATGCAAATTGCTTTTTGAGTTAAAACAGTGCTGTGACAAAATACAACAGGTTTTGCTATTGCACCTGTTGAGGTAAAAAGGCCTGTCCCCATGCACTTTTTTTTTTTTTGCTGTAGTGAAAGATCTCTCCACAGTTGACAAACTTTTATGATGTGTTTCAGGATGTCTTTATACACTTCCCCCTTTTTTGCAGCAAAGAAGAAAGTGTGGATTTAAAGAGGAGATGCGGTTCCATTATGAGATTGCTAAGTGGCTGGGGGGTGGGCGAAGAGACAGCGACACTGGGGGGGGGGACGCCACCTATTGCTCTCCATTCCTGTTGAAAGGCTTGTTCTGCAGATGCCAGGAGGTGAAGAGCCTTAAATTTCAATAGGATGACTTGTTAACAGTTGTAAGCAGCTCTAGGAGCCGCTCCAGACACACTCTCTCCCCCCTCCACACACACGTGTGCGCCAAACCGGCATTTAGTCATAGCATAGAGGAGAGCATTTTGGAAAATGCAGACCCCATGCATCATGTCCGGGGGAAAGCCGGGAAAGCCACCGCGGACTGTCTTTTCTCTTTTATACGTGGTATAAAGGCCGGTGCGTTGATTCATCCAATCACCCCATCCAGACACGATGAGACCTGCCGATGCGGACTCAGGTGAGCACTGATGAAATTGCAGCCCCTAGCTAAACTTCACCCACCCACACCCACACCCACACCCACACCCACACGCACACACTTCTGCCGCCACCGCCGGAGACTCCAGCCCAGTCACATGTTGCTCTTGCAAATGCAGAAGAGATGCTGCGAGTGCATATATGCCCATTTATAGCCTTTTAACAGACCTCGGGAGAAGCCTTTTGCCTGTCATCGTGGGCACCGTGTCAAAGGAATCAGCATGTGCGTGACTTTTGGCACTCGCTCGCCCTTGGACCTTGGACCAGATGCCGCTCTCGGGGAGTGCGAAGGAATGCTCCCTGATCTGCAGACCAGGGCAGGAGGAGGACGGCAAGATGTACTTTCCAGGAATAATTCCCCCCCACACAAATATCCTTTCTCCTCCTGGAACTGCGCCGTTGAGCACATGGGAGGGAATCACAAGGGAAGAAGAAAGCCACAGGGAGTAAATGCTGGAGAGCCAAAGGAGAGATGTCAAAGCCCTGTGGAGGGATGATCTGGAGGGGTAGACAGGAATGACCTTGAGCTGCTGATGCTGCTGGGACTACTAAAAAGCACTGGGGAGGGTTTGTAAAGGGAATCCGATGCTGATGAGTTTGGTAGGAAGAAGGGTGTGTGTGGGGGGGCAATGAGCAAACAAAAAGAAGGAACGTGTCCTTTTTTTCTTTTGCCCTGGGCTGGTTGCCAAGGTATAGGGGACTTGTATAAGAGCCAGAAGGTTTCAGCTTACAGTCAGAAATGTACTTGTTAATTAAGGCAAAGCTAAATAAAAAAATGAAGAATGGGCACTAAAATTGGGCACGAAACACCAAAATGGCATTTTGTTTTGTTTTTTGTTTTTTGTTTAGAATAAAATTATTTTTTCTTTTTTCTTTTTTTCATTCAAAATTCATTTTGTTTCTCGTTTTGTTTCATTTTTCGTATTTTAATTTTTTAATGTTTTTTTTTATAGCTGACCAGCCCGGCCGGTCGGCGCGTTTTTTTTTTTTTAACCTAGTGTTGACCAGCTGGCCCGTGGGCCGGATCAGCACTTTTAAAAAAATCTAGCACCGACCAGCTGGCCCGCTTGTGGCCTATGTGAAGTCTGCTGCCAACACCGGAAAGCAGTGGAAAGCAGCTTGTTTAGATTGGCCCTTGTGCTGCATTTGGCATGTTGTCCTGTGCCCATGTCCCAAGCCGTGCTAGCTGGGTCCCCTGGAAGCTAGTTTTGTAGGCAGAGAGTAGACACTCAAAGCAAAAATGTCAGCAGAGACCTGGCCTATTGTATGTACTACCCCAAGCCACAGGAGGGAACCGAAGGCACTTTCCCTGAATGACTGCCTACCTGAGTTGGAGTGGACAGTTCTGCTTTACTGCTTCGAATGTGCTTTGGTGTTGCTTTGTTTTTATAATGTCCTATTTGTTTGAACCTTTTAACCATTTGTATACTCACTGTTGTTAGCTTTAATAGTGTTGTCTTATGATGCACAAACCGCCTTGGGTGGTTTTAAGGAGAAAGGTGAAGTGAAAAATATTTTACAGACAGACAGACCACTGATTCCTTGACTGCCGTCTCCATTTGGGAGACATGGGAAGGAAGGGAGTTATTTGTTTTGAGATGGACATCCATCCTGCTACTGAGATTCTAAAGTTAAACACTAAAAGGCAGAGGCGTTCATATTGTTTCCTTCTGAGAGTTAGATGGACGATTGATTCTCTCTTTAATGTCTTTAGTGACAGCTTCTGGTCCCACGTGGGTGGACGTTTTGATTGCTGGACTGCGTACAAGATGGTTGGTAGCTCAGCAAATCCCAGTAGCACCTGGCGATGGGAGCCCTAGTTTATTATTTATTTGTTTGTTTTATTTCTATACCGCCCATCTTCCAGGAGGAACTCTGGGTGGTTTACAACAAATTAAAAACAACAATATAAAACCAAGAGAGAGGGAGAAAACCCTCAGCAAGAGGCGTGAGGGGCCGGGGGTGGGGGAGATTAAAAAATTAAAGGTCGCCAAATGCCTCCCTAAAAAGCATAGTTTTCAAAGCCTTTTTGATGGCGGGCAGGGACTGTGCAAGGCACAGCTCATTTGGGAGATGGTTCCACAACGATGGGCCCACCACAGAGAAGGTGCAGTTGCCCGTTGCCGACCTCTGCACCTCCCTGGGTGTGGCCACCCTGAGTAAGCGCACCTGCGACATTCTAGTGGGCCTAGCCTCAGTTGACCTCTGGGAGAGACACTCCAACAGGTATGATTTGGAGTTGCCTCCTAGGTGAAGAGCCAGCCTCTGGAGCCTTGGTCAAGCTGCACAGTCCCAGGGTACTCCCGGAGAAGAGGGTGTGTGAGAGGGTTCAGTAACTGTCACCAATGGTTCCGAGACTGAAGGCTCTTTAACCCACGTTTACTTCTTCGAAATTCAAGTTTTCATTAACAGTATCAACATCGACATCAGTATAGACTTCATTTTGTGTGTTATACACAGGCTCTTTCTCTGCTCCAATAAGCGGTTGTTCATTTAACAGAATTAATGGCTTTTAACTTAATAATGGGACATCCTGGATCTCTCCCCTCGGTACTGGCATGTGGACCTCCATGCCCCCCTCGCCCCCCCAAAGCATTGAGTACCACAGCATGGAGGTCGCGCCCACACTGCTCAAGGAAATGGCCTCCTGCCAGGTGAGGTCCCTGTCAGGAAAGGATCCGCCCATTCTCCCTCTGGATTCAGGGTGAACATGGACTGCCCAACTTCCAAGCAGTATAGACAGGGCTGAGCCGTTACTGGCAGTTGTTCTCCTTTTTTCTGTCTGAGTGCCAACCTCTGCTGTCACACACGATTTCTCCTCCTCCTTGCTCCATCCTTCACACAACTTGTCCTCCTCACTCAATCACCTAGCATGCCTCTCCTATTGGTTCTTTGCTTTCCCCTTGAACACCCACTTTATCCCTATCCCTTCACCCTCTGTGATACTCATTTTTATCATTTCCTTTTCTATATTTTTAACCCCTTCACTTTCCCTAGATTTCTCCTCAGACGGTGCACTAATAACGTTTCTTAAGGTAAAGGTTCCCCATGCACCTGCGTGCTAGTCGCGTCCAACTCTAGCGGCGGTGCTCATTTACGTATTCATGCCGAAGAGCCAGTGTTGGCAAGTCCAAGGCCACATGGCTGGCATGGCTGCAAGGAAACACTGTTTTACCTTCCCACTTTTTTTACGGTGGTACCTATTTATCTACTTGCATTTACATGCTTTCAAACTGCTAGGTTGGCAGGAGCTGGGGGTTAACAGCTGGCGCTGGCTCCGCTGCGTGGCACCCGGGATTTGAACCGCTGAGCTGCCGACTTTGTAGACAACAGTTTTCGGAGCCTTAGTCCATTGAGCCACCACGCCCCCTTATAAAATTTCTTTACTGTCCCTTTATTTCCTTTCTTTCTTCTCCTTATTCACAGCATGGTAGACCACCTCTGCATACTTTATAGCTAGGAAGACATGGCAAGGGTCAACATAAATTGGATGGACAGGACAGCACATAATTAATAATTTACCCCATAGTCAGTTGCTGCTGCTGCACAGTAGGACCCCCATATCCACTGATTTATTATCCACTGATTCAGTTATCCACGGTTGGCAAAGGAAAAAAATTAAATAAATAATTCAGCAGCCGCAAAGCAAGCTACTACCACAAACCGCAGCTATAAAGCAAGATACTGTTGTAAAACAGCACGTGTAAAGCAAGCTACTCTCACAAAACAGCAGTTTTGGGGATTTTTTGGCCTTCTCTCTTATCCACGGTTTTCATTATGCACGGGAAGGTCTGGAACCAATCCCCAGTGGATACCAGGGTCCTACTGTATTTCCCTCTAGAACCCAGAACATGAACTGCTCTAATTTCAAAGCACACAATCTGAAATAACAATCACTAGAAGTCATTTTTCTCAAGGGATCTGATATTACTCCATTCTTCTTTAAGGGACAACTTAAAACCTTGGCACAGACCATTTATCTAGAAAGCAACTCTGTAAACCTGGAAACAACAGCAGGCAGTCTTCATAATAGGAGGGTGGAAGGTGGTTTGTGGATGTTATTTCAGGAGAACTGACCAGTTACTGGGCATCTGCATTTTGCAGATGGGGAGCTGAGGCACAGAGAATGGATTGCCTTAGAAAGTGGTTTCCAAGAGTGAGGAGTGAAAATAAGACACAACAAGGACATAGGGTAAAATTTTAGGAAGGGATAGTAGTCTGAGTTGGTTGGAGGTTTTTAGCTACTGTCAATCAAGGTTTGGTTTGACTTGTGCCCCATAATCTACGAGTGATGTGAAAAGAGTCTTGAAAGGAATATCTGTTTCCTTCTTAACACCTTGCTCATTGTTTTAGAAGGAGACAGATTATCTTTCCTAACCCAGTTTATGAACTCACACATAGCAGTGACCTCGAGCGTATAGATTCTTTTAGAAGCCACCTTTATAGGGCAGAATATGGAGTAAAAATGTTGGACAAGGATGCATTTAATCCCCTGATCAATCTGTACAAAAACATATCATACCCAAAACTGGATTAGATTTACATGAAGGAGGAGTGAAAATGGGTGGAAGAAACATAAATAACTGAAGATATGCAGACAATAACCATCTTACTGGGAGAAAGCAGCAATGACTTGAAATGACTTTGAGTGAAAGAAAGGGACATAATGCCAAAGCAGGACTGTAGCTGTGTATAAAGAAGACCGAAAACATGACTACAGAAGAATTGCAAAAATTTTTATGTTGACAACGAAGAAATTGTAACAGGCATTTTGTATACCTCGATTCAATCGTCAGCCTAAAGGGAGTCTTTGGAAGACAATCAGAAGAGGACTGAGCTTTGGAAGAGCAACAACGAACTAGAAAAGATCATCACGTATAAAGATGTGTCAAAGGAGACAAAAGACCAAGATTATCCACACAGGTGTGAAATCTGGACGGTCAAGAAAGCTAAATAGGAAAATAATTGAAATACGGTGCTGGAGGATGGTTTGGCAGATACCTTGGACTGCAAGAAAGACAAATACATCTGCCCTAGAGCATATCAAGCCTGAACTTTCTCTGGAGACAAAATATGATTAAATTGGACCTCACGAGAAGGCAGAATTCTTTGGAAAAGATAATGATGCTGAGAAAGGTTGGAAGCAGCCAGAAATGCAGCAGACCAAATACTAGACAGATCGACTCTCTAAAAGGAAGCCACAGGCAAGAGCTGACAAGAGCCTGAACAGGGCTGTTGAAGACAGGAACCATTGGGAGATTTCTCATTCATAGGGTTACCATAAGTCAGAGATGACATGACAGATAACAAACAACAACGCATGCAATGCAAGCAGCTCTCTTGTTAGGTTGAGTGAAGCAGTCATCTCAAGCAGCTGTGAAATTATTATAATTGTAGGTATTGTATGCAGTTAGTGGATACTTAATTGAATCCGTGTTGGTTTAATCTGTTTTTACTGAGGTTTTGCTGCCAGGCACAGGGAAAAATGCCTGTGGGATCCCCCCTCCCTCCCCTGCTCAGGTGTCAAGATAATTTGACTAAATTTGGGTACTGCACCTATTGACTCGGTGCGAGAGGTGTCCTTTTGCTATTTAACCTCAGGGAGCAAAATGTGTTCAGCTGCTGCTGACCTAAAGGGGCACCAGGAATTTCAGGACCAAAAAAACCCCACAGGACCAGTACAAAAGAGTTATTACAGACGGTGTAGCAAGGAGTCTGTGGAGCACCTTGCTACAGGATGTGGTGATGGCATCTGGCCTAGAGGCCTTTAAAAGGGGATTGGACAGATATCTGGAGGAAAAGTCTATCACAGGTTACAAGCCATGATGGAAATAAGTGTTATCTCCAGGCTTAAAAGGAGGGTACCTCAGAATCCCAGATGCAGGGGGTGGCATCAGGAGACAGGTATTTAGTGGTCTTGTATGCTCCCAGAGGAATTTGGCAGGTCCACTGTGAGATAGAGGAAGCTGAACTAGATGGGCCCTTCGCCTGATCCAGGAAGGCTCTTCTTAGGTTCTTATGCAGTTGGTGCCTGCTGTTAACATGTAATCAAGGTTGCTGGAGTCAGTTTTATCACTCCTGCTTTGGGTGCTAGGCATATCTTGGCTTGATGAGGATGAATCATTTGCTCTTCTGCCTCAAGCAGTTAAATATCTTGGGTCAGTCGTGATTGTATGTCAGGACCACACACAAACTTCACCAGTGGAACAGATTATTGGAGGGGCGAGGGGAAGTTGAAGCAAGCTTAGACACGGAGCTCAGTTTCAGAATGTTTATGAAGGGCTTGCAAAAGTCCTCCATAAAAATTCACATTGGTGGTAAGGATAACCTACTGGGCTGCCCTTCTTCCAAACCTTGATTGTATTCTCCCTCTGCCAATTTTCCCCCTCTGATTACTACCAATATTTGCTTTGCTTTGCTTGTGTTGTCGCCTGCCTTGCCAGCTAATCAATGCTGTTGCCTTTAAAACAGAAATAAAACTAGGGTTTAAAAATAAATCAAGAACAATTATGCTGGAGACCAACTAGAATGTTTAAAAGGAAATGCTGAACTGGATCAGAAATCCTTGATTACTAGAAGATATTTTACCCATAGATCAGGGTTGGCCTGGACCTCCCCTATACCCTTGCAAATCTACTCAGTGGGGGTGGGTGGGTGAGGGATGTTTCAGTCCGTCAACATCTTGAGGGAAGTTCCCATACGGGGCATAATTGGGACATCCTTCCTCTATGATCCAGCTGGGTCGGAAGACATGGCAGAGCTTGCACGTTTTGTGACAGTTCCCAAGTATTGAAAAATCTTGGACCGAATCTCTCCAGTCCCTGCGAAAAGAAAGGAAAACTTGATTCTATCAGGTTATTATCAGAAACATGAGAAGCAGAGACTTGAGTCTACCTTGAACAGGAGTTACCTTGCTAATGACTTGGCCATCAAATCCTGCCATTCTGGCATCTAGGAAGCTCCTGTTCCGCTGAGACCCATGACATCTCTGCTAAGGGCATCATCAATATAACGGATGACTGATGACTGACTGCCAAAGTATCTTCTTAAAGGAGCTGGTTCCATCTGCACTCTTGTTTCCCAGCGGGCTCTTGGAAGAGGTGCAGTTAATGAACACTAAAGTGGTTATTGATTGGGCTTTTATTTAATGATTGCCAGTTATTAGGCCCAGGGGACAGAGGCTGTGGCTTTGATAAGAATGCTTCCCTCCACCCCCTGGTTTGTTTTACTGCAAGATAGTGCTTGTATAACTCTGAAACTGGGCTTCCTCGGCACTTGGGATCTCCAAAGTTCACTAATTTGGCCTTGATTATCCCAGGAGAGTCACTTCCCGGGCCTTCCTGCTGAAGATCATTGACCAGAGTGGTGCTTGCTGAAATTCTGTATTCTCACTGTTCAGATAGATGGCTCCTTTACTATTAAGGGCTCTCAGTGTGTGTGTGTGCCGGGGGGGGGAGGGAATCAAAACCATTCAGCTAACCCCTTCTGCCTCCCAGCTTGAAAGTCTAATATTCTTTTTCCACTGTGGAATGCGCATGCTGGCTTCCTGAGGCTGCAGTTACAAGGCAGTGAGAGGTTTGAGCAATGCGCTTTTCCAAGCCTGCTGTCCTGGCTAAGCCTTCAGTCAAGCTGCTGCCTGGCTTTTCTGCATAAAACTGGATTAATTATTTCATGCTGCGGAGACACCTTTGGTTGCATGCAGTACGGGTTATGTTTTTAGTAGCATGCTTGTAAGCATTAGAACTGCCTTAGTTCCCACTTCACACCCTAAGGTGCCTTCCCATTCCTGGATTTTCCCCCTCCATGCACTTTTCTGTCTCACTGACCACTTTCCTCTCCCACCCCCTGCTTATTCTCTCTGCTGATTGTCCCCATACCTGCTTATTAGATGGCAGGAATCTCTCCCAAGGGAAGCCAGGAGGAAGACATCCGCCAGAAATGATGCCTTCTTGGTGGTGGCGCCGCCAGCCTTTTGCAACCGCGGGCTTCTAGCTGAGTTACACCTGGTCCCCCTCCCAGAGTTAATTAGAGGCTGTCTTTATGAGCAACCCCTGATTAACTCTGCCTTACTATTTGACCAGTACTTCTGCCCTTGCTGTGCTGTTTATGCTGTTTTATTTTGCTGCTCTTGTTTTTGATTATTACGCCCCTTATGGTTTTATGAGTATGTTCCTTTATTGTTGTCTGCCACTCAGAGGGCTGCCTTGTGTTAACTGGGTGGTATAAAAGTGGAATAAATAAATAAATATTGGAGCTGTTTCAAGAGTTTTGGAAAGATAAGCACTACCTGGAGCTGCTTTGGGATACTAAGAAGAAACAAATTTTCTTTTGGCTCCAATTTTATCTCTAGGGCAGGCCAAGTGGTGGCAGACCTGGCACCTACAGCTAAGGATGATACTGCAGACAGATTTAAATTAACTAAAATTAAGCAATTCATGCCAAGTTCAGCTGGAGCTATGGTGGGGAGAGGCATATTTATTTATTTATTTTAGACTATTTTTACTCCGCCTTTCTCCTTGGAAAAGGATCCAAGGCAGCTTACAGTAATGAGGGACAATATACAGTCCAGTACAGCTGACATGGGGGCCACCTGAGTGATGACTCTGGGACCACGCACTCTCTCGTAATTATTTTAAATATAAAATAGGTGCAGGGGTACACAAGACAGGGTTGTAAATGCAAAAGCAGCATGTTTCTTGGTTTTAGGGGCCTGGTGGATATAGCTTCAGATATTTTTAGTTTATTGTTCTGTGCTGTCAACTTGCTTCTGACTTATGGGAGCCAAAAAGATCTCCCAAATATCCCGCCTTTAAACTGCCCTGCTTAACGGAAGCCTCAGGCTTTCTTTAGGGAGCCAGCTCAACTCTTAGGTGGTCTACCTCTCCAACCTTTTCCGGCATTATTGTCTTTTCCAAAGAATCCTGCCTTTCTTGTGATATGTCTCAAGAAGGATAGCTTCAGTACGAACGGGGTTTTTGCCTCCAGAGATAGTTCAGGAGTGATTTGCTCTAGCACCAACTTGTCTTTCTGGTAGTCCAGGGTGTCTGCAAAGGTTTCCTCCAGTGCCACTTTTCAAATGAATCAATCCCCCCCCTCGGTCAGCTCTTTTTTTTTTACAGTCCACCTTTTCCACCCCCACAACGTGACCAGAAATGTGATTGTGCAGATGATCTTGGTTGGTCTCCATTGAGAGACATCCTTACACTTGGTGGTCTACTACAGTTGTTCTCAACCTTGGGTCTCCAGATGTTCTTGGATTGCAACTATATGAAGTCTTCAGCATTAGCTGTGCTGGCCAGGATTTCTGGGAGTTGCAGTCCAAGAACATCTGGGGACCCAAGCTTGAGAATTACTGGTCTACTAGAAACACAATCACCAGCACTTTAGAACTGTATAGCTGGAAGAGACCCTGTGATTCATTTAGTCCAGTCCCTGTTAAGGAGGCCCAGGGGAAGCTTGAACTCCCAACCTCTGGCTCTGCAGCCAGAGCCTAAGCCACTGAGCTATCCAGCAGTTCTCTTCTGAATCCTTCATTGCTGCCCTTCTGATTTCTTGGCTGCTGGCTCCATTTGAATTGACAATTGAACAGATTGAGCAAAACCTCTTAACTATTTCAACATTTTGGTGCCAGATAGAAAAAAAATCTAAATCTCTTCCACCTTCATGGTAAAATGAAAATGTGAAAAGATAACGTTGCCCAAACCTGGGTGTTTTCGTCCTCCTCTGTGTGATGGGGGTTTATTAAATGTAATTCAATTAATAACCTGGGCACACTTGAATACAATAGCTTTTCTTTCCACATAAATGGTGAATCAGTCCCTTCTGACATGTTGGCCCATTTTCTCACGGCAGGGCTAGCCTGGTGCCTTGTTAACGAACCATCTCCCAAGTAAAATAATTATTTCCTTTGTCAAAGAGTGAAAGGCACATGCCTCTTTCAGACAGCAACTGCCAGAAGCATAAGCTGAGCTGGCTAGGGGCATTCTGGGAGCAGTAGTTCAAGGTGCTTGCCATTTCCCCAGGCCATGATGTACAGTACACCCTTTGTGTCTCACACACAACCGCACCAAATGTCACACACCTGCAAAACGGGAAAGATGCATTGCAAAATCCCTTCGGTGGATAAGCATCCACCAGGCACCTCAACTGTGGTTCCCTCCAAACCCATAGTTTTCCTCTTCACGTCCTCCTCCTCCTCTTCCACTGTGCTGCAGTTCCCGTTCTCACTAACACCAACAGGGATATGTTTTTTGTGGCTTGGGAGGAAGGGGCATAGCTTCAGATCCGCTCTTTGGCGTCTCAACAGTGCAGTACTTGGCTTCTGAACTGCACGGCCGCTGCAGGCTGTCCAAGGGGCGCTTGCTTTCCCCAGTGCCAAAGCAGCTGGCATGAAAAGCCTCCCTGCAGTATTGCATAAGGCATGGAGCTCTCCGCAATGACAGTGGTGGGATCGACATCTTTTAATTCCAACATCTGTATCAGAAAGAGAGAGGAGGACTTGCAAGTGGGGCTGGTTTGCTTTTTGTGCCAAGAGTTATATATATATATGCAGAAGGGGTTTAAATTTTTTCCAATCGGATTGACATCCTTCTTTTTCTGCTTTCTGCCCGTGTAATTGCGCAATCTGATGCAAAAAGGCTCTTTCAGGGATATCATTTCCCTGCAACCAAGCACCCTTTGTCTCCACAAACTATCTTTTTAAAAAAAGGTTTTGACTCAGTGCTGGAACAGAGTTTTGCAACGGCATTTAGGACAGCTAAATTAAACAGAGAGAAATTGCCAGTTAGCACCTTGTTAGCACGGGAAGGCCATTTCTCTTGTTGGAACTCTGTCTTCTGGACCGCTATACTGATTCACCTGGGAAAATCCACTTTGATCAACCATGAATATGCACCAGATCAAACCGTATTCCCCTTGCTATGTATGCACATACTAACCCAGAGCCATTGGTCTATCCACACTGAAGAGTATGCCTACGGAAGAAACTGATGAGAAACACAGTCTCAGTGGGTAAGTGCTGGCCTAGTCTATGACATGTGTGTTGTGTTGTTACAGTTGTGACCGACTCTTCGTGACCCCATGTCCATGGAGTTTTCTTGGCAAGAATACTGGAGTGGTTTTGCCAGTTCCTACTCCAGGCGTCTACAGCACCTGGTATTCCCTGGTGGTCTCCCATCCAAGTACTAACCAGGGCCTGCCTTGCTTAGCTTCCGAAATCAGGTGAGATTGGATGTGCTTAGGGCATCTAGACAGCTAGTCTATAACATAGCTATCTGTATTTCCATTCAACATCCAATATTTACAGCTCATAAATCGCACAAAGCATGCCAGTACATGGTGATTGTTCCGATCCCTTTGCACGTTGGTGCAGATATGCAAGCTTTTACAGTCTCTAAAAAAAAACCACAATCTGTTATATAATTAGTGGGAACTCCAAATCTTTAAACTTTAAATATCCCCCCCTCCGCCATGAAAACTCAGCTTTGGAGGGAGGGAGTAGAACTGGTTAAACCACTCTGTAAATAGCTCACTTACCTTGAAAAACCCTACCATTGTGGCTAGAAGTAGTTTCTGACTTGACACATAGAACACATGCAAACTAGATACAGTGGTACCTCAATTTATGAATTTCATCATTTCCGAATGCATGCTCTTAAGTCAAATTACTCTTAAGTCAGGGTACCCATCTAAAAATGAAAAAAAAAAGTTAAAAAATCAAAAAAATGAAAAAAATTTTTAGACCATATCTAAAATTTGTAAGGCAGCAGTTAAACCGCCAACAGTTTTCCGCTCTAAAGTCGGATTTGCTCTTAAGTCAAGCTGCTCTTAAGTTGGGGTACCACTGTACAAGGCAAAAAATTTTATTCTCAGCTCTCTGGTGGAGGACTGCCATGTGCCTGTGTTGCCCCCCCCCACACACACACACACCTACCATAACAGAAGCCTAGAACTTCAAAGAAAGGCTCTAGTGCGCTTGGTGACTCTTTGCTTGAAGAGGTGGGAGATGAATTCCAAGATGGCATTTGATGAGTCTTCCTGAATCTAGCGCACAATTTTTGTAAAAGCGCTTAAGAAGTCCTTACCTCACCTTCACTTCGACACTGAACCACAGTTCCGAAGGGCCCTTCCAAAGAGCAGGAAACACGTGATGATGCCTGGCTGGCAGTGGGGAGACCTTTGGCCACTTTACCGTTAGCTGTACTGGGTGGGGTGGATGGGAGCTGTAGGTTAAAGCACCTGGAGGGCCAAAGGTTGCTCACCCCTGACATACACACCCAAGAGTGGATCCCACTGGATTTAGGAGAGCTTAATTCTGAGCAGACGTGTAGGAGGGCACGGCGTGTCTGTCCTACAGATCTGCCCTGAAAATGGATATTTGGAGTTAAAAAGTTTTGAAGGAGGTAGCTGGAATTCCGGGCAAAATTTAAAAAAAAAAAGACACGTGCCACCTTAAAGACTCACATTTTAATGTAACGTTTCGTGGACTACACGTCCAGTTCTTCAGACCTATAGACATAAGAGTGCTCGTTTACACGAAAGCCAAGTCTGTTGAATCAACGCGGCCGCCGTCCCTTTTAGAGCCAACCTCACTCCCTCTAGAATCCAGCGACTTCCCGGCTATGTCCTTCCCTACTCTCATGACGTCACAATCAGTCTCGCTGCCCGGGCCGAACGGCGTCACGCGCCTTCCCCCCCCCCCATTCATGCCTGGAAAGCGACGTTTCCCACGTGCCCCATTCATCATCCCGGCTACCAGGAAGCCACGCCTCGCTTTCTTCCTCATTGGCCGGCTGCGCTGATAACGGGGGCGGGGCATGCGACGGGATGGAGGGGAAGGCGCGGGAATGGGCGGGGTGGAGAGGAGGAGGGGGCGGGGCCTCAAGCGCCGCGGGGTGCCCGGATGTGAGTTGGTCGGCTGCAAGGCGAGCCGAGGGAGGAACCGGACTTGGAGCGGGCGAGGCTGCGGAGGAGGGGCGGGGCCCATGGAGGGAGAGCGGGGGCCTCTGAGGGTAAAAAGGGAAGGTGGGCGGGGATGGGTAGGAGGTGGGGGGAGGGCGGGAGGGCACCTACTCGGCTTTTAAGGTTAGTGGGTTCCTTCCGCATTTGTAACGCCCAGCGCAGGTATGATGAATGGGGCTGGCCGGGAGGGGGGGGGCGACGACGCCTTGTGTCTGTGTGTGTGCGTGCGTGTGTGTGTGTGTGTGTGTGTGTGTGTGTGTGTGTGTGTGTGTGTGTGTGTGTGTGTGTGGAGGGGTGTGGAGGGAGGGGGAGGGAGGGAGGGGGTCCCGAAGGAATGACTTCTAGAGACCGAAGTCCCGAGCATGCGCGGTGAAAAGGGGCAGGCGTTCTGCACGTTCTCAGAGGCACCTTTAGCCCAGGGTTCGGGGCGACGGCGTGAGTGTGTGTGTGTGTGTGTGTGCGCGCGCGCGCGCCTGGGGAAACAACCTCCCTTCTGTGGCTAGGACTCGAGGAGCCCCAGAACTTTATCATTCCGGGAGGGGCGGACTGATGTGGGATGCGGTGCAGGTGCTTCCTTTGCGTTCCTGCCATTTTGCTTCTCCCTTTCCCGATCTCCTGAAATAGTGTTCTGGTTTCACAGCAGCTCCGTGAGGTGGGTTCGGGCAAAGGGGGGGGGGAGAGAGTGCACACTGTGTGCCCAGTGCTTGCTGGTGAATTTCAGGAACGCAATTGGGATTTATCTCCTTGCTTTGTCTTCTGGCCACTACAGCACAGGGACTAGGATCTTGGCTTGGCTTTTGAGCCAACTGACCCTGACCCATAGGCTCCTGTCCTGGAGTCAGGGACAATAATTCCCCTCCTCCTCCCTACTGAACTGGCGTGTCCGTGCGGCCTGCAAAGGATTGAAGATGGCCTTACCTGGAGGGCACAGTATTGAGAAGGCCACTGTCCGTTGTAAAGTCATTGTGGCTGATGGCAGGGGAAGAGGAATGTGAGAATTGTCATGGAGGGTGTTCGACAGGGCAGTGAGGATCAGGAAGTGAAAAATGCCTTGGTCTCTGCAGTCATACAGCTGATAGGCCAGGAGTGCCTTGGAGCATCCATAGTAAGGGCTGGGTAACAGTTCAGTTTAAGACATCAGATGAGTAAAGAAGGCACAGGACGTTAAGGAGAAAGCCACGTTGAGAGGGAAAGGTCCCGTGGACCTATGTCCGTGGCAGAAGATGTTAAACTTGAGTTTGGAAGAGTGGATTAAAATCTTTGTTGTGCCATAAAGGTCACTTGTGTGGTTTGGGCACGTGTCTCATTGGGGGAGGACATAACGCTAGGAAAAGCAGAAGAGAGCAAGGAAAAAAGGAAGTCTGAGCATGGGTAGCATTCGCTCAATAAAGGAAGTCATGGGCCTGCGTTGGCAAGACTTGAACAGGCCCGTTAATGCAGTGTTTTAGAGGTTATTAATTAAAAAGGTTGCCGGAAAGGGCTTGATAGCATGTAATAACAATTGCAATTTTAAAACGAAAGCAAGTACAGTGGTACATTGTATAAAAGGAATGAATTTGTTCCAAATGAAATTCTGTAAAGCAAATTTTTCTTTATACAAATTTCCCATAGGAATGCATTGAAAACAGGAGTAATCCCTAATCGTGACCATTTTTATGTTGTACAAATTCGCCCCATAGGCAATTCTGTTAAGCAAATTTCCCCTATCTCTGGATTTTTTTATGTTGTACAGATTTTATGTTATACAAACCGTTTGTTATGCGAGGGTCCACTATAGTTAACAAACAGTTTAACACTGGCTGAAAATATGTTGTGCAAATTACGCTACGTAAGGCTCATGATGGATCAGCCGCACAGATTTTTTTGGAAACAAAACTTTTCTGGCATTCCTTCCAAGTTCCCAGGGCTCCCAGGGAATCTAAGTTTGTCCAAGGGTTGCTGTTGGAAGCTGCACAATAGAAGGCAGTGTTTAATTTCCCCAAATTGCCTCTTAATATAAACCATCCCAGTGGCTTTTAGGAATCAAAGCTGGCCCTCTCCCTGTTCTGTAGTCCCCAGTGGCTTTTCCACCATGAAAAGTATTCCACTGAGAAGCCTTGGAAGCTTTAGCAGTCACAGTGGTGTATTGGAAGCGTTTTATTTGGCATTTTATTTTGTGAAACAAGGGTGGTCGAGCTGTGGCCCTCCATGTGTTTTGGGGGTTTGTTACAGAACAACAGTTTCTCAAGGGTCACTGCTGCCTGGCAGTGTTGTATCGGGAGCATTGCCATCGCTTGGTGCAAAATGAAGGAATTCAGCGTGGCTCACTGACCGAAGCAGCTGGGCTGAAACTGGTGCATTTATGCTGTACATTTTCTGACTGTTGGGATCTGTATCTCTGCTGGAGATCTCAGGTTTTAGGTCTCTGGTTCTGGACCCAGAAGTTGGGGGTTCATTTCCCCACTGGTGCCTCCATGATAGTGGCTGGACTTGACTCCCTTCCAGTTCTAAGGTGGTGATGATGATGTACTGCCCCACACCTGACCTTTGTGATTCAGAAGCTGCTTCCCTCTTGAGAGTATGTTTCCTAACCAAATGTAGGCGTGATCCTGTTTTTAATATGTCTAACCCTGATATTCCTAAATAAATCAGTGTCTTAGCATCTGCTTCATGGAATGTGTGTTTCTTTTTTAACCGCAGATTCCTCCCACAGGTAGATCCTGACAGCCATAATGGATGATCTAAACCTGCACTACAGATTTCTCAACTGGAGGAGGAGAATCAGAGAGATCCGAGAAGTGCGTGCTGTCCGTTATCGAGAGAGATTCAAGCATATCCTTGTTGATGGAGACATATTGAGGTAATTCATGGAGGTGGGAAACTGGGATGCTTAAAGAAACCTCAGTGGAGCTTCGTGGAGTGGAAATTTGTGGAATGAAATGGTGGATCTGTGCAATGCATTTTGAACTCCAAGGCAGTTTGTTTAAAGGGGTTTTCAACCTTAGGAATGTCAAACACCCACATTCACATATGCTCATCTGTCTTGTCTGTGCACACTGTGTGTGTACACGCACACGCACAAAACCACAGTGATGCCGCTGTATCTAATACAGTAGTTGTCCCAAAGCTGGAATGCTTGTCAATGAATTGAGAGGTATGATAATATATTATACACTTTTAGCAACAGTCTAAAAAGTAATGCTCTACTGGAGGTTGAGAAAATAAACAGTGCTCATTCCAGGTTTACTGAGATAAGCAAAATAAGAAAAGGTAATGGTCCATCATCTTTTCCCTCCCCTTTTCCTTATTTGATGAACAAATTGGAAATCACATTGAATTCAGGGCTATTAACCCTGTAGGTTAGTTTTAAACACATACACCCTGGAAATGCAGACGCTGAGATTCTCTAAAGAGCTGTACAGCATCTTTCTACTGTGGCTCAATGGTTCTGCCCTGAAGTTCTCTCTCTCTCTCTCTCTGGCCATCTTAACTTAAATGGGACCCGGGTGGTGGAGGTTAGTGACAGTGGTGTTGTACCTGATGAAAGACAGTTTCAGAA
The DNA here is from genome assembly GCA_029282475.1 of Phrynocephalus forsythii. NCBI lineage: Eukaryota > Metazoa > Chordata > Lepidosauria > Squamata > Agamidae > Phrynocephalus > Phrynocephalus forsythii. The sequence goes on along the minus strand of JAPFRF010000011.1, from coordinate 26,573,280 downwards.
GGCTTGAATATTATAAAGCTTGTGCACACTGCTTGCTTCCTCCACTGTGACCAGATCGCTCTCTTCCTAGTTTATTCCTTCACGTAACTGTGTTATTCTTTGTGGTTGGAGAAGTAGATAACCTGACCATGTCTTCCGCAGTTACCACGGAAACTCGGGCGAGGTTGGATGCTACGTTGCTCGTCACCCACTGACCAAAGACAACAATTATTTTGAGGTAACTTCCTTGATTCCCTGTTGTTTCTGAATCCAACTTCAGGAGCCGGTCTCGAGCAGGGGTTCTCTGTGTGCTGTCGTCCAAGGGCTCTCCTTGACAGATACATTTTTGGCCCCTAGGCCCAACAGTCTTTTCACTCTAGGACACAGAGAGGAAAAGGCTGGAATTCATTCATGGAAATTGCAGGAAAGCACTTTGTAGTGGAGGAATTCCTAAAGCGCTCTGCATGAGGAATCTTTCTAACGGTGGCACCTCTTCCTCAGAGAAATGGACTCCATTGGACAGAGACTTCTTCACGGAAGCTATTTGAACACAGTCTGTGTCTGTTGGGTCCTTTTTGGGTAGAAAGGTGGGATAGGTATATATATATATATATTTTTAAATAAATAAATAAATAATATATTGCAGGGGCTGGAGTTGTAACATTCCTGCCCCAAACAGAGGGTCGGGATACAGAATAATCTGGATTGGCTGTCAGTTGCTATGCCTAATCCCAGTTTGTGGCCTTAGTAAGCAAGCTCTCCCCATCTCTCATCGATAATGTGATAGTAGTTGTGCACATGCAGAAGGGATAAAATCAAGTTGATTATGCACCAATAATTCAAGCGTAAAATGTTTAATTTTCTAGTGACCAAAACAGCGTATGCAGTATTGTGATATGTGATGATGTGCGTTGAATAATTTGAGGCAATGGTTTGGAAATTGGAAGGAATCTACTTATTTAGTTTTCATGCCAGAATCCTGCTGGCAGATGCGGTATGGAACAACAAAAGCTATGATAGATCAGTGTTGTAGTGAAAATGAGACTTAAGAGTTGGTTACCTTTCCCGAACCCTCTCCAAAGTCCATAGAAAGGGTTAATCTTCCCTCATTTCTTCCCTCCAAATAGAGTCTGCTAATTGCTGTCTTAAAGTAATTTCTCTATGTTTTCTGAAGAAATAAACATTTTTCTCTTCCATGATTCTCCTTGGCTTCTGCATGGTGCCAGGTGTGTTCATATAACTACACATAAGCCACACTGAGCAGTGGTTAAATGCCTGTACTGCAGGTAAACCTGTGTGGGTTCAATAGCAGGCTAACTCAGCCTTCCACATCGGTAAAAAGTACCCAGCTTGCTGGGGGCAACTGAGCCTGCACACTGTTTAAAATGACTACTCTTTGCTTTTAAGCAAACCAACCTTGTTTGATGAATGACAGTGCCACTGTAGTAGACCAAGTGCTATTACATCATAGTATATCTTGGCCCATTCTTTTTTGTAACTTGTTCTAGGTATCCATTGTGGACAGTGGCGTGCGGGGGACCATTGCAGTAGGGCTGGTGCCTCAGTACTACAGCCTGGACCATCAGCCAGGATGGCTGCCAGATTCAGTTGCCTACCATGCCGATGATGGCAAGTGAGTTAACTAGTCATTTTGCACAGTCTTAACAGTCGCCCTGCATCTCTCTCTCTCTCTCTCTCTCTCTCTCTCTCTCTTCTCTGGTGATTATGTAGCAAAAAAGTAGTGCTGCCAACCCATTAGACAAATCTTGGTTGATCTGAGTAAGACTTGCATATGCATAACTATTACTTCTGAAACCGTAAACAATAACATACATCCTGTGGCCTTGGGGAGAGTGATTTGTGCCCTTCGACCATATATTGAGTTGTTGCAAGAAAATTGCTCAGGCTGATTACAAACAGCGCCATAATGTAGTTGCTCAAATGGTCCACTGGAATTTGTGTCACAACTATCATCTGTCCATAGCAAAGAACTGCTGAGATCATAAGCCTGAAAAGGTGATTGAAAATGAGCATTACTTTGCTACTTCTGAATACAGACAGACAGGGTTTTGGAGCATAATATCCCAGATATTGTGATTGTGGAGAAGAAAAAAGTGTGGATCATTGACATAGCTATACCAGGTCACCGAGAAACAACTTGAAAAAATTACCCAATATCAGGATCTGAGAATTGAACTTCAGAGACTCTGGCATAAACCGTTACAGTGGTGGTCCCAGTGGTAATCGGCACGCTGGGTGCGGTGCCTAAAGAGCTAATCAAGTATTTAGAAGAAATTGGAGTTGACAAAGTCACCATCAGTCAGCTGCAGAAAGCTGCCTTACTGGAATCTGCTTGCATAATTCACCAATACATCACATAGTCCTAAACGCTTGGGAAGCGTTCAACTAGTGATTTGTAGTACAAAATCCAGCATAGTTATCTTGTCTGCTGTGTGATAGTTCGATGATGATGACGACGACAATGACAACGACAACAACATATGCCCCACCCATCTGGCCACTCCGGGCGGCTTGTAACAGAACTACAGAAAAACCCATGTCAAAGAGAAAGATCTTTCATTCTGTCAAACAGAAACCATACTGTATTTCATTTGAAAGATGGGTGCCGTTGTTTCAAATGAGGCTCCCATGTCACCACTGGCACTCCTGCCTGTGAGAAAGAAAAAGTGGTTATAAGTTCTTAAAATCGAAACAACTGTATACTGTGGCTCAGAAGGGTTTTAATTCCACTGGATTGACTGAACACTGCAGCCCTGGAAAGAATTCACTGTGTTGTGCCGTGTACAAAACAGAAGGTTTCTCTATTTCCCGTGCTTGTTGTCTGTGTGAGTTTGTGCAGTGGGTGAAAGGAATGCACGGGGACTGGGACTGGGTTTTCAGCAGACACACACTGCAAGCAATGCTCTTTTGCAGTGCACACACATTATGATGTGCACTTTTATTTCCTCACCTCCTCCCCTATGTGTCTTGAGGGTCATCTTAACATAGAAAAGTTCCTCCGTACAGTGTCAGACCCTGTATTGATGGGCAGTGGCCTTTCAGAGTTACTGGTAGAATTGATTCCCGATCTTACCTGGAAATGCTGGAAAGGCAAAACATCCTGCTTATATACCACCCCATAGCACTTCAATAACTCTCCGGCCAGTTTACAATTTAATTATGCAGGCTACACATTTCCACCCTGCTCCCCCCCCCCGGTAAATTGTGTACTGATTTTACTGGCCTCAGAAGGATAGAAGGCTGAATAAACCTGGAGCCGGCTACCCGGCCTTGAACCCAAGGTTGTGAGCACAGTTCTAGCTGCACTACAGCAGTTTACTGAGAAACTCAGCCCTAATCCTAAAAATCTAAGGTACCTGTTTCCCAGAAAAATAAGACCGACCCCAAAAATAAGCCCTAGCAGGATTTTAATGCATTTGTTAAATATCAGACCTACCCCGATAATAAGACCTAGTGATGGGCGTGGCGAACTTGCCCGCTCCTTTGCCGTTGCCCCCTTGCTCGCTCCTCGAACCCAGGACAGCACGTTGCCTGCCTTGCTGCCCCTCTTTCTCTTGCCCTCCTCCTGTCCCCGTCGCGCGCTGAGTGGGAACACGGATGTGTTGCCTCTCAGCCAAGCGCCGCTTTGGGGGCGGGGGTTTGAACCGCTGCTGTCCCTTCCTCCCACCTCATCCCCACCCACCTGAGGCAGCGTGTCGCCACCTGGGCCCTTCGCAAAAATAAAATAAAATTAAAACATTGGTGGTGACTGCTGCTGCTGCTGCTGCTGCGCAGGACAGTGGCTGAGCGTTGATCTCAGCTGGATGCTGACGGGGAGTGGAAAGAGGCGTGCGTGCACGTGCATGTTTGGCTCTGTTTTGTGCGTGCATGTGCGCTGGCATGCGCACGCATGTTGCACCTCCTGTCCCAGGCAGCGCCAGATAAAACTTTACACCTGTGTTCCACCTCCCAACTGGGGGGGGGGGCGAGGGAGAGATGGAGGGAAGATTGCCTGAAAACAAGACATCCCCTGATAATAAGCCCTAGTGTATTTTCCTGAGAAAAAAATAAATATAAGACAGTGTCTTATTTTCAGGGAAACACGGTAGGTGGCAAGTGGAGAGGGATGCCTTACCTAGATGTAATCCACCCCCTCTAAGGACGACTGGGGCCAGTTTTGCTGTTTTTGGCTTGAGGCAATTAAAAAAACCACACAATCGCAAGCCTTCAGTGATCCACCTCGGCCCGTCCTGTTCGGCAGGTGCGAGCACACTCGCTGCGGGTTGCCACCCCACGAGAGGCCCAGATTTTGAACCGGGCCTTCTCTGTGGCAGCCCCCTTATGGAACTCCATCCCTAGCGAAGTGCGCTCTGCAGAGTCCCTGCAGGCCTTTGAAAAATGTTAAAAGCACACAGGCCTTTGGCGATTCATAGTTTTGTTTTTTGTTTTCTTTTCCGCCATCACTTTCACATTTGCTGGTTATCGATGCCTCCATTTTTAACTGTTAGGATCCACGTTTGGAGTGCTGGGATGCATTAGGAGGCACTAGGATTTTTATTTTATATTGTTTATATTGTGTTTGATGTGGTTTTAATCGTTGTATTTCTATTTTGTCTGTTAGCGTTTGGCCTTAGAGTCCTATTTTAGGAGATAAGCGGGATATAAATATAATAAATAAATAAATAAATAAATAAATAAATTGCAAACTCTTACTTGGCCCTTTTATTTTCATTTTTAACTTGATAAAAGCATCCAGTGTATAGACTTAATGTGAAAGACTGACGACAACCATGGTGGACCTTCATGAAGTAACCATTTCAACTGTTTTCCCTTCTGGGGCCTCTCCTCGTTCTCTTTCCAAAATGGTACACGTATATATATATGATATTTTGTCTTTTCCCCTTTATTGGTACAAAATCAATATATTCTTCCCATAGTTCTAACACTCATCTTTTTTAAAACAAAATTTTAATAAGAGACAATATAAAAATATCTCATAAAACAGTTATAAAACTGTCAAACCCTACAAGTAAACATACCAAATGCCATTACGGGTTAACATGTTACGTTGCTCCATAAAATCAGCATGAGTGGTTGAGGGGTTGCTAAGTGAGTTAGTATGATTATTACAGTACTGAATAAAAGGAAGCCAGGTTTTATAAAATTAGTCTATACTGTAATTCTGGTAGCTCAGCTGTGAGTGGGCCGTGAGGTTTTTTTCCATCAAAACTAATTTCCATACCCAAGATTCCCAGACGTTCATTGACATTTCTGCAGCTGACTTCCAGCATGGAGTAACTATCTAGCTGTTACTCAAAAATAATTTACTCTTTATGGTGTACTGATGCATTGGAATCTAAAAATAGATGCATTAATCCCAAAGCTGGATTTTCATCTTTAAAATTCATATTTATTAGATATCCTAACTTTATACAAGATATCCTAACTTGATACAAGATATCCTAACTTGAGTATAGGTAGGTTTATCATTTATTGCGATATCTCAAACTTCTCTATACCATTCCATTAATGATGGATTGTGAGCTGATTTCCAGTTTCTAGCACTATTCAGTCTTGCTGCTGTTAATGGATTAGAAATTAGTCCTCCCTTTTGTCCACTTTTCTGTTTCCCTTCCAGAATATAATAAAAACACTATTTTAGGACATTCAGCTGAAATTAAACCGTTGACTTAATTTATTTCTCTAAAGACTGCCAAAATTTAATATATATAAACTCTCATTCCCACCACATATGAAAATAAGTGCCTGGCATCCTCTCCAGCACATTCCAGGACAATTATCTGTTTAAGTTTTACTGGAGTTACCTACCATTTTCATATTCATTTATAAAAGTTCTCTTATCTCTACTGATGTAGAGCTCAATATTGGCCTCACTCTTATTGACCTAGATCTTCTCCACAGTAGGAGGTTTTCCTCTTGAGTTATGGAGGCATAGGTGACCATCGGAATGTTTTCCTGTTGCAAGGCCTCACTTATTGTCACAATCTAACATGCACTGGTATTGTACGTTGTACCAGGACTGACCATGTTATTTGGCTGATCTCCTGATGCTTTGAATTCATTTAAACTTCATTTCCAGGCCAACCTGTACATTTGCTCTTTCAGACTTTACAATGGTCGACCCAAGGGTCGTCAGTTTGGGACGAAATGCAGCTCCGGTGACCGGATTGGCTGTGGAATTGAGCCGGTGTCTTTTGAAGTTCAGACAGCCCAGATATTCTTCACCAAAAATGGAAAGAGGGTGAGTTCTAACCCCTTTTCTCTTGGACCTGGACCTGGTGGTGCTCGTTTTCTGCAGATAAGAAAGTCCTTTTAATGTCAGAGTAGCAAATAACGTGGTGCTGCAGGTGGTAATGGGCCACAGATCCAATCATCCCAATACAACTAAGGCAGTGGTGAGCTCTGATGTGAGTGGTAAGCAAATATGCTCTAGAAGGCCACTTGTTTCTCACACCTTGATGGCTTTAGAAGTGCATCTTTGCTTGCCAGCTTGAGTTCCAAGGAAGGAAGACAGAGCATAAGTGAGTGGAATGGAATAAAACAGTGTGAGGTCTTAAGCAGAGCAGGATGACAGGATTCCAGTTTATACCTCCTTAGACTACAAGTGGGGTTTCTTTTTTTTACAATTCTTCGCCACTTGGAAGAACCTGATTAGGGATGCATAAGGTAGCATATTAGGGGAGAACTGCATTACACTTTATGTCCCACCTTGCAAGTATTCTAAATGAAGTGATCCCCCCCCACACACAAATAATTGCTTTTGATAAATTGGGAATACAATATCTAGCTGGACTTTGAAATAATACAAAACTGAGGCAGCTCACTCAGGCGCTTCATTCTTTGCAATCTGTTATGGAGCACATAACCACTATAGGACGCAGGTGTCTTCAGCAGAACAGACCCTGTAGGCCAGGGGTGTCCAAACTTTTTGCAAGGGGGGGCATATTTGGTGAGGTGAAAATGTGTGTGGGCTGACCATTCAGCCGCATTTGGCCCCTGGGCTGGACTTTGGACAAGTCTCTGTAACATGAAAGGAGGCGTGGAGGATGCTGCAGCAACGGAGTTCGGGGTGGGTAGGCTGGGCAGGAGGCTGGGGGGATGGATAGAGGCAGGAAGGGCAGGCAAACCATAAAAATGCAAGCTAACACCTCCATCTGGTATGGGGAGGGGCCAGCTGGCGGGGATGTGTGACAGGTTGACCAGGTGGGGAGAAGAAGCTGCGGGCTGCTTAGAATTTGAAAACAGGTCACATTTGGTCCCGAGGCCTGACTTTGGACATGCCTGCTGTAGCCCTACTCAGGCATTGGGAATCCTGTTTGCTCATCACAGAAGAGCATTCTGCAGCCCTGTCGCCCTTTGTCTCCAGTGTCTTTACACGTGGGTGGCAATGTGTCTGAATTGCTCACTGATGTCCACAAAAATTTGCCATGTAAGTCAGGACGCTGATTTTTGAAGGTCCCAATTCACATGGAGAACTCCCCTGGGTAACAAGTCTCCTCTTCCTCATATATGTCGCTCATCAGTACTGGCACTGAAAACAATACTGTTCCGCTACCTTTTCTTAGATCTGCACTAAGCAGATCAATACCAAACACTAGTTGGTGGCTGATGATGGTGACATCCCTTACCTTCCATCCACAGGTGGGCTCAACTATCATGCCGCTGTCTCCCGAGGGACTCTTCCCAGCAGTGGGCATGCATTCCTTGGGGGAAGAGGTCCGGCTCCATCTCCATGCAGAGCTGGGTAACGAAGAGGAGGATGACAGCATCATGATGGTGGACAGCTACGAGGACGAATGGGGCCGCTTGAACGACGTCAAAGTCTCCGGCACAGTGAGTGAGCATCTCGTAGAAGGGCGGAGGATCCAAGATGCCCATGGCAGGCTGCTGCCGCTGCTTTGGAAAAAGCCCGAAATAAAAGACAGAGTGCCATGCAAAGAAAAACATGCTGCTTCTATGGTGCCCCATGCTGCTTAAATGCACTCTCTGAGTGCATTATAATTTAATTACGCAGGCTACACATTCCTACCCACCCCCACCCACCCAGCAAACTAGGTACTCAGTTTACCCATATTGGGAGGCTGGAAGGCTGAGTGAACCTCAAGCCAACTGCCTGAACACGTCAGGGTCCAATGCTGGTTATGAGCAGAGTTTTTTTGACTGCAGGGCAGAGGAGGCAGCCTGCTCAGGTGCTGAACACCCTTGTGAAACCTGAGGGGGGTGCAGATCATAAGGCAAAAATGCCCCTTCCCCTGAGTGGAGCACACAGGAATGTTTGAGGAGGCTGCGAAGGAAAAGGAACCTATTCTCCATTTCCTTTTCACCCAAGTAGGCCTTATCATAGATATTGTGACCTAGTTCTTCGAAAAATCTCTTGATTTGTGAATGTGGGACATGGTGCTTCCATACCCATGATTCAAAAAGCCAGGACATGGCCTGATATCGCTGCAAAATATTGTGCTTGTGTTGCAAGCTTTGCATAGCAAAGGGCAGGTTGAATGTTGACAACATCAGGGACAGTAGTCAAGGTGGTCTACGCAATGAAATGTTTCTGCTGTGTAGTGCTTGGTGTCCTTTTAGGCTTGAATGGGGCATTGGAAGCTGGCTCTGGAAGACTCTGCCTGGAGACCAGTAGTGGAAAATTCCTCATGGAAGTGGAGTTATTATTGCATATTAGTTACAACTGCAGTTGCCTTTGAGCACTGGGTGTTCGGAGCCCATGGAGAATCCTCACTGCTTATAGCAGGCATCTCCAAACTTTGGCCCTCCTGATGTTTTGGACCACAGCTCCCAGAATTCTAAGCTTAGGTTGCCAATGGCAAAGGACTGTGGGAATTGTGGTCCAGAACATCTGGAGGGCCAAAGTTTGGAAATGCCTGGCTTATAGGGTCCCTTGTGTGGCTGAGCGAGAGGAGGGGAGGCCAGGGTTGTGAAATGGTTGCTGGAGAAGGCTGCTTATGTTGGGGGCCTCACCATGTGAAGTACACAGTGCTTACCTGGCCGCTGTTTGCTCCATACCAGTGGGACAGGCTGGCATGGGCTGCAACACCACAGCTGCTGTACAATCGGATAGATCCCGTAAAAGCCCCGGAATACTTGCCTTCTCTGTTCTTTTAAATCATCTTCAATCTTAGAACTGCAGAACTGGAGGGCACCCTGTGCATCACCCAATCCCTTTCAAGGAGGTCTAGCAGGGAATCAAACTTCCTACCTTTCGCTCCACAGCCAGACACCTAAACCACACCGGACCGGTGCCGGTCCGTGGAACCACTGAGCCATTCAGCAGTTCAGATGTGATCCGCCTCGCCGCTGCCGCAATCGCCCCATCCTGAGCAATTACCCCCTTTTCAAAACAATCAGGAGGCCTGTCGCCCCGTCCGCTGGGAGCAGTAGCTTTCCTGATGACTATATTAACTTCTTGATCCTGCAGCATACAGATGATTCGCCACACCGCCCCGTCCTGCCGCGAACCGCCCCTCGAATGACTGCCCTGAAGTCCTCTCTTGATCTGCTCGCCCCGTCCCACTGCCAGCAGAATCGCCCGCGTCCTGCCGCCGCCGCCGCAATCGCCCCCCACAATCGCCCCGTCCCGCCGCCGCCAAACAATCGCCCCGTCTCACCATCGCTGCCGTGGCTCGCCCCCGCCAGAAAGAAAGAAAGAAAAAGTAAGGAGGGAGGGAGGGAGAAAGAAAGAAAGAAAGAAAGAAAGAAAGAAAGAAAGAAAGAAAGAAAGAAAGAAAGAAAGAAAGAAAGAGGAGGGAGGGAGGGAGGGGGGAAGAAAAGGGAAAGAAAGAAAGAAGGGAGGGAGAAAGAAAGAAAGAAAGAAGAGAGGAAGAAAGAAAGAAAGAAAGAAAGAAAGAAAGAAAGAAAGAAAGGGGGAGAAGGAGGAAGGGAGAGAGAGAGAAAGAAAAAGAAAGAAGGGAGAAAGGAAGGAAGGGAGGGAGGAAGGAAGGAAGGAGAGGAAGAGGAAGGAACAAAGAAAGAAAGAAGGGAGGGAGGGAGGGAGGGGGGAAGAAAAGGGAAAGAAAGAAAGAAGGGAGGGAGAAAGAAAGAAAGAAAGAAAGAAGGGAGGGAGAAAGAAAGAAAGAAAGAAAGAAAGGGGGAGAAGGAGGAAGGGAGAGAGAGAGAGAAAGAAAACGAAAGAAGGGAGAAAGGAAGGAAGGGAGGGAGGAAGGAAGGAAGGAGAGGAAGAGGAAAGAAACAAAGAAAGAAAGAAAGAAAGAAAGAAAGAAAGAAAGAAGGAGGAGGGAGAAGGAGGAAGGGAGGAAGAAAGTACGTAAGTAAAGGAAGGAGGGAGGGAAAGAAAAAGAAAGGGAGAGAAGGAGTGAGGGAGAGAGAGGAAGAACGAAAGAAGGGGGAGGAAGGAAGGAAGAAAGAAAATGAGGAAGAAAGGAAGAAAAAGAAAGGGATGGAGGGAGGGAAGGAAGGAATTAAAGAAAGAAAGAAGGGAGAGGAGAGGAGAGAGGAAGAAAGAAAAAAGGGGGGAAAGAAGAAGAATGGAGAGTGGGAGGGAAGGAAGGAGAGGAGGAGGGAGGGAGAAAGAAAGAAAGAAAGAAAGAAAAAAAGAAAAAAAGAAAATGAGGAAGGAAGGGAAGAAAGAAGGGAAGGAAGGAGGTAGAGTGGGAGGGAAGGAAGGAAGGAAGGAAAGAGGGAGAGGGAGAGAAATAAAGAAAAAAGAAAGAAGGAAGAGGGAGGGAGAGAAAGAAAGAACGAAGGGAGAGAAAGAGGAAGGAAGGAAGGAAGGAGAGTGGGAGGAAAGAAAGAAAGAGGGAGGAAGGGAGAGAGAGAAAGAAAAGAAAGAAGGGAGAGGGGGAGGGAGGGAGAAAGAAAAGAGAAAGAAAGAAAGAAAGAAAGAAAGAAGGGAGGGAGGGAGGCCTCATGTCAAGGAAGGGCGAAGGTTCCCAAGAGGTGTAGCCCCCGGGGGAATGCGAGGAAGTTAAAACAGTGTTTCCTTGCAGCGATGCCAAGGACTCATCGCACAACACTGGCTCTTCGGCTTGAGTATGGAGATGAGCACCGCCCCCTAGAGTGGGAAACGACTAGCACGCATGTGCGTCAGCAGCGGGGGGGCATTTACATTTTTTATCTTATTAAATCAAAACAAGCGGGCCAGGGAAAAATTATCAAGCATTTACCGGTCCACGGTGATAAAAAGGTTGGGGAGCACTGACCTAAACCACTGAGCCATTCAGCAGTTCAGATGTGATGGTGAGCCGCCTTTTTCAAAGGAGAGGAGGACTCGCGGGAGCAGTAGCTTTCCTGATGATATATTAACTTCTATACAAGATGTGGAGGAACAGAATGACGGGGGGAAGTCCTCTCTTGATCTGCAGCACTGCCAGCAGAAGGGAAAAAAGTGGCTGCTTGTCTTCATGGTGTTAAAAATGTAAGAGCTGTTGCAAACCATGGTCAGATTAAGGTGTTGTCTTCCTTAGTCTCTTTCTCTCTCTCTCTCTCTCTCTCTCTCTCTCTTTTACTGGGATCTCAACTTTCATAGAGTAGTTAACTGGAAATCCACAGTGGAGTTCAGCTACTCCTGGACCTTCTCTCCTCCTCCTCTTCCTCCTCCTCCTCTTCCTCCTCCTCCTCTTCCTCCTCCTCCTCTTCCATGCAGGCTTACCTCAGGAAGCATCTTAGCAGCAGGGTGGTCAGGATAAGCCTTCTCAAGACCTTGGATCAATCCATGGGCTGCTGGATGCCCTGCCTGTCAGTATACTGGCATTCTGAGTCTCCCTGCTCTAGTTTGAAAGCAGTGCTTTGGCCTTCGATCGATGCCTGAGGAGAAGTGAAAAGAATCTACTGAAACTCGAACAGGCAGGTGGAGCTTTTCCTGCCCTCAGAGTGTTGGGTTGGGTGCCATACCTCTATATGGTTGGACATTCGATTGCAACTTGATGGTGCTGTGAGTGCACACCTTTCACGCTTTCCTTTGTGCATTGAAGACCTGTCGCACTCTCTAGGAACTTGGGTTCCAAGGCCTCCACTGTATATCTCTTCACAGCGTGTTCCCCTTTCCCCCTTTCAGCATGTCCTGTCGCTGGGCGCCCTCAGCCTCTGACTCTCTGTAGTGGCAGGACCTCCCCATGGAGATCTCTCCCCCTAGTGTTCTGTCATCAGATCTGCTAATATGTAAACTCCTAATCCTCTCCTGCAAGTGCTGATCTTTCCAAATTACTCTCTCGCAGAATTTGTTGCCCCAGATGCTGGTGTTCATCCAGGAAGGCTTGTTCTTGGTATGGAAGTGAACATGGACGCAAGCTGCCATTCTGCGTAGGGTGTGGACATTAGGGTTGGATAGTCCTCCATACTTTCCCTCTCAAAAAAGCTATACTGTATGTAGAAAGCAAGCAACTCGGGGAGGTAAAGAGTTCATCAGACCTGCAGCTTTTCTGAGAACAGAGGTGAGGAGAGTTGCTTGGAGGGAGCATTAAATCTGCTGCAGCTGAGGCACCAGTTTGCTGTGTAGGCCAAACAGCATTGTTGTTTGTAGCTCTGGGTTACAGGAGAAAACGATGGGTTTTCTACTGTATTTCTCTAGCTGTTTTAATTGCAGTTGGTTCAAAATAATGTTATGGCTTTGAACTTTGGACAAGCTCAGATTTAGTGACCGTATTTACTGGGTGGCTTGGTCCAATCCTATTCATTCTCTCCCAGGGTGGATTAAAATCAATGATCTTTTATTTAAATTGTAAACATTTTTTAAAACATAAATAAATCATAATTTAAATCAATTCTATTTAAATCAAATCCACCCTGTCCCTCTTGGCATGATGTACCTTGCAGGTATCTTGTGAGGATTAAAGTGAAGTTAAAAGGTGGTGTTTGACTTTGAAGTCCTTTGACAAAGAATGGGGTGGGGTTGGTAATCTCCCATGTAATGAGTTTTGTTTGTTACTTAAAATATATATGTATGCAGTTGCAGAAATGTCTTTGAAACAATAGGAAAAGAAAGCTGAGTGGACTCTTGAGGTCATCTCATGCCACAATGCCTACCCTTTTCTCTCATCTCTTGGAATTCTGGCCTATTAAGGCTTCAGGATATTTGTGACCTGAAAAGTTGAGATTGACGGGAAGGAGGTTGAAGAAGGAGTCAGCCCTCCGGTCTCCAGATGGTTCAGACAATGCTGTTGTATCCAGATCTCATTCTTCCCTGTCCCAACCAGAATGGGCCAATGCTGTTCATTCACTCAGCTTGATATACCTTGCAGGTGTATTATGAGGATTAAAGTGGGGTTAGAAAATGGTCCTTGTGGCTCTGAAGCCCGTGGATGAAGGAGAGGGTGGGGAAACATCCCGTGTGATCAGTTTTGTTTATTACTAGAATGTTGAAGTCTCCCATATGCAAAGTGGTGTTGGGAGCTTTGCCCCCCCCAAACACACGCTGAAGAGCACAAACAGGGATTCTCAGGAATGTGAACAGTACTAGTCTACTGGAAGCCAGCTTCTGTATTTTATGGTGATGCAGAGAGCCATCATCCATTCTGTAGAAATATTTCCTGCATGGCTGTCTTTGTTGACCCTAATGAATCTCTCTTGGCCATGAATGATTTGGGGCAGATGTTCATCCAGCTTCATTTGCAAAAGACATCCATGGATGAAGTCTCTGGATCTTGCCTGCTCTAGTTGCCTGGTGCTGTCATGCTTAAAGAGGACATGAAGCAGAGTGTTGGGGTGGGAACATTCTGCATTCTAAGATTGTTCTCCTCTTGTTCTTTCCCTGGCAGCCACGAGAGACAGCCGTTTGGCACTTCTTCTCATTACAGCAAGCAGCCCCGTTGTGTGTCAGTAAACCTTGCAACTTTCTCTGCCTTAAGAACACTCAGTTCTTCTGACCTTTCTTGACAAAATCAGGTTCTGGCCCTTGAGAAGAGCAGGTCACACTTGGAGAACTGGCTGTTAGTACTTCTTTTAAAAAGTGTTACATTACTTTTTTTAAAGCAAACTTTTTAGAGAAATCAGAAAATCAAAATGGCAAAATGCATAAAGAAGTGCAAGTCATAATGCTGGACTTAGCCATAAATATTTTTTTTTAAAACTGCACAGAATAATTATAAACCCAGAAAAGAATCCCCTAACATGTATTAATAAAATATAGGACTGCGTTCATAAATTAGGCAGTATAAAATCACTGTCATGTTTGTAGCACGATCATAGATAATGATTCTATCTGTATGAGAAAATGGTCTTCAGAAAACAGGATAACTGAAATTATGAATGTGCTTAGCAAGTTTTTTGCACAGTGGCAAAATCCCAAAGTTTAGAAAGCTTTTTTTCCATTTTGTGCATATAGTGTTTGTATAATTTTGTCAATATCAAAAATGCACCAAACTGGATACAAACCAAGAACCATTCACTGTGTTATGGACTGGCCTTTGGGAAACAGAGATGTACAAGGTACCGTGTTTCCCCAAAAATAAGACACTGTCTTATATTTATTTTTTCTCAAGAAGACACACTAGGGCTTATTTTCAGGGGATGTCTTATTATTAAGTATAATATGCTTGAATGTCAGTCCTGCACACAACCATAGCCACGCCCATCACTAGGTCTTATTATCAGGGTAGGGCTTATATTTAACAAATGCATAGAAATCCTGCTAGGGCTTATTTTTTGGGGAGGTCATATTTTCGGGGAAACAGGGTATATCAAGGGCCAATCTGAGTGTTGACTAGCCTTCCCATCCCCTGCACTCATACTGAGGTTGTAGGAAATGTCTACTTTGGCTGAAGTTACCATGAATAGTCCCTCTTTCACTGTAGTCAATAGGAAGAAAAATGTAAGGAATTTCCCCTTAAAAGAAAAGCACGGAGGCATGTGTTGGGGTGGGAATATGCTCCTTTAGAAGTGTTCCGTGAGGTGTCCTCCATCCATAGATCACTCACTGATCTGTTGGAGAGATGGATCTGTTCATGTTCTCCTGCCTTGGAACGGCTTGTTGCCTGAGGCCCAGGTGGAGAATAAGTAGCCCTCCCAGTGTTTTTTTTATCAGCCCTAGCCACTTTGTGAGTGGTTGAGGAGGATAGGCGTTACAGTCTAGCAACATCTGCAGGGTTCCGTCTTGCTGCTTTTAATTGCAGTCCTTTACACTCACTTCCCTTAAGAAAGTCATTCTCAGTTCACAACCTAATGACATGTCTAAGGCTTCTC
Organism: Phrynocephalus forsythii; assembly: GCA_029282475.1. Lineage (NCBI taxonomy): Eukaryota > Metazoa > Chordata > Lepidosauria > Squamata > Agamidae > Phrynocephalus > Phrynocephalus forsythii. The sequence continues at coordinate 26,558,133 of JAPFRF010000011.1, read as the reverse complement.
ATAATACTATTCTTCTTTTCATGATACTGTTAGATGTTATTGAATGTTTGTTAGAAATTTATTTATTTGTCCCCACACACCTTTCTTCATAAAAAGGACCCAAGGCAGTCTACATCATTGAAAGACAATATTCAAGCTAGCAGGATGAGTAACAAGGATCAGATTTCATAACCCCCCTCCCCTCAAAAAAGCAACCCCAAAAACAAGTTCAAAGCAGGGAGGTACAACAGTCCTTTTAAAAACCCCATTCAGGCAGGCAGCCACTGAGGGAAAGCTTGCCTGAAGGAAGAACATCTTCCCCTGCTTCAGGGAAGACAGCAGAGATGGGGCCAGACTGGCCTCCTGCGGGAGGGAATTACAAAGCCTGGGAGCACCAGCAGAGAAGGCCCTCTCCTGTGTCCCCATCAAATATATTTGTGAAGGTGGTGGGACTCTGAGGGAAAGGTCTCTCCTGATGTTCTCAATACTAGTTTTAACTGGGCACAGGCACTCCTGTCCACCCCTGAAACATGGCCGTCTAGGCTCAGAGATGAATCCAGGGGCATCTCCCATGTATCCAGCACCGGCTGCACCCCTATTCTCTTATCAGCCTTTCAACTGACCAGGAGCACCTCTGTCTAGTCTGAATGAAGTTTCAGCTTATTCACCCTCATTGTGGGAGTTCCTGGAGCATAGGAGAGGCAGGAAGGGAAGATTTTTTTTCCTCAGCACTGCCACTCATATGATGGACAAGGAAGCAACGTGTCAGAGACAGGCTGAATGTAGTGAGCCTGGGACCTTGCGGGGCTCCTTCAGCAGTTTTATTGGACTTTTGAGAGGCCTGTGTCGCACAGACAGCAGATGTTGATGGTAGGATCTTGAGTATGCCATTTTGTGCCACAGGTGTGCGCAGAGAATGTGCCATTTTAGAAACATTTATTGAAATGTAAAAGCACTCCTTGGAATAAAAAAAAATGACATTCCATACATCTGATCAACGCTATCTATCTCTGCCAGTTTTTCAGTCACGGGCAAAATTAATGTTTAGCTCACAGTCCTCAAACATGGTGTCATCATGGGGGAAACGGATGAAAAGTCAGGTTTTCTAATGAGATGATTCCCATACTTGCAATATATTTACCTCATGAGCTGATTGATATAGTCGCCTTGAGTATCTCGATGTTCCCCTCCATGGTTGCCCAGAACACACAAATGTGAAGATCCTCAGTGTAGAGACAGATTTACACAGTGGGTGTCTATTAATGTTACAGCTGGGATGGGACTATCTCCCTTCACAGAAGGATGCTCTGCAGTGACATAGGCATGTGTTCTGACTCTGAAGCCTAGGCTTACATAAGCCTCTTTAGGCTGTTTTTCTGGGACTAGACCAGCTTCGCACTGGGCTGAAGACATTGAAGCCCTTTCCATCACAAACTTTACTGAGGGTTGGCCCAGTTTGGCTCATCTGGTGTTTTTCAGGAGAGAACATCTGTACAGCTAGGCTTGTGGAACTGCCAAGCAGACATTCCAGATCTTTTCTTGAATGCTGGTTGTTCCACTAGACTTAAGTGGTGATTGGAGGTCAGCCTTTAAGCCAAGATGTGTTTCTGCCAGTGAGTTCACCCCCAAACAGCACTTGGAGTTGTCTACTCTTTCCAGCTCCATCTTGTATCCTATGTGGCTGCTGCATTGCTCCATTAAAGTATGAATGAGCAGTAGCCTTGCTTGGAAGAGGGTATGATTATGTGAAATTGATCTGTTATCCATGGTGTCTTGGTTGCTTCTTTATTTTTATTTTTATTTTTTTATTTTTAAAAGACACAACAGTATTTTATTTATTTTATTTATTTATTTTTACAACTTATATAACACCCACTACCCAAAGGTCTCTGGGCGGCTTACAATCAAAGAATTAAAACAGTTAAAACATCAAATATCAATAAATAATTAAAACAATAATAAAAACCTTACACTAAAATCATTAGTATATAAACTAAAACAAAATACAAGACAAATGTGCTCCCCTCCACCGATGGGACCTCCTGGAGAAGTCTTCTTTCTTGTCCTCCTCTCCAGAACTATTGATTCTTGTGTTCGAGCTTTCTATTTGTCTCTTACTAGCACATATTCAATAAATCTACCCTATGTATCATAAAAAAATCTTTTTAAAACTTCTAAACCCATCTTAACTTATAAATTGCAAGTCAAATTAACATTTATAGCAATATTCCATACTTCATTACACCATTCCTCCAAGTGAAGTTCATGTTTAGATTTGCTTCTGTCCTGGTTGCTTCTGTTCTCCACTATTTCTACCTAGTCTCCTGAAGGAGAAGGAGACACAGAGATGTTGTGGTGCACGGCCATAACACTGAGTGATGCCTTTATTTAATTTTCTACCAAGGCTTTGATCTTGGGTCAGTAAGAATCTGACTTGTTTTGCAATGCAAATTTAACATATAAACAAATCAGAAAGATGTAAACAACAGTAACATGGAAGAATTTCATTTGGAGTCCCTAGGGTGGCACACTTAGTATCAGGTAAAGTCATTGAGTGGTACCACAAGCAATAAAGCCCTCCTTCTGGATACCACCTTTCTAACATCTAAGAAAGGACTCTGATAATACTGAAATAGTCTGATGATGTGGGGGAGAATGCTGGGATATCACAAGGGCTGCCTTCCTTTGCTAAAACCATGTGTTCTAACAACTAGTAAGAGCTAGCTTTGTCAGTGAAAACAGGGATATTTTTGTCTATGTGAAAGAGTGAGTGCAAATACAGGAGCCAGAGAGCCATTGCTGTGTTAAAACATGGCATTTTACATAGGAATCCTTTGCTTTCCAGTTTGTTCCATGCAAAGCAAAACAAAAGACAAAAAACACTTGACACTTTAAAGACTATTGTATCTTAACGTAATAAAGGTACAGTATAAGCTTTTGTGGATCAAGTCCACATCTTCAGACATATAGCAACAGAACAAAATGTTGAATGAACTATCCATTACGTGCCAAATATTCATTGACTCTTAAGTGTGTGGTACATTTACTTGCAGTGGAAAGTTAGTGTTTGATCTTTTCAAGGAACCACCTAGGCCTAATACAGAGAGTACCTGATAGATGGATCAAGAGGCATACAGATGCAGTGTCTGCATATCAGGTTGACATGGAAACATGCTGATCAGTAGAAATAGATTTGCTGCTGTGTGGGCACTGCAGTACAGTTGGCCTCTTGGGATTTTTTTAGTAGCATTTCTCTTTCTTTCTAGCAGTAGGAGGGTGAACTGGCACAGTAAACATCTGATACAAAAATTCAGTAACCAAAAGGGTCAAAGGATGATATTTTCACCATATGCTGAATAAATTGAGCAGTCTAAATTGTGGACACATGTCATAGATGCTTACAGAAATTGCCACCCATGGCACAAGTCAGAGTGAAAGTATATTAACAGTCATTATATCAGTGACACAGAGAACTGGGCTCACACATGTATTCTGCCCTGGAGGCTTTGGTATATAAGCTGTCAACCACTACAAAGCTTTGATCTGGAACAATGAGAGCAAGGAACTTGTTCTTTTGGAAACCACTAATTCTCAGTAGTCTGATGGAAGTACCAGACTTCTATTTTGGGGGTGTTCTTTCAAACACTTGGCATTGGATCGGCAGCTTGACTTTTGTGATTTGCGGGGTAAAGGCAGCCACATGGAAAAATAGCTTCCTTCTAATGAATAGAAGTAGAAGGCAGCGGGTCCAGCCAGCTGGCTGAGGCAGAGTAAGTCTCACAATAATAAAATGCAGTGTTGAAAGAGTGAGGTGGCTGGTCTTTGTGCATAGAGCTGATGTGAGAGTTACACCTAATTACTGAATGAGATGAAGGACTGAGTTTGCTAGTATGTTTGCACTTTGGAAGAGCTGGGTTTCTGCATCCTTGTACAGTATATGTTTTAACAAAATGTTCCCTCCTTCTATGCAGCAATTTAGTACATTGGGGATCAGAGCCGGCACTTTCCGAACTGGGGGTGTTTTATTAGAAGCAGTAACAGAAAACTAGATCCCATCCTCCCCTTTTATCTGCAGTCTGGTGTGGTATAATTCAGAATGCTTAGGTTCTAGTAGCCTAACAGTGTCAAACTAGACATTAGTCTTGTTCTCTAGAAAAGGTGATCAGAAAAGGGGAGAGACAATTTTTACTCTGCAGGGCCTTCCCCAATTTCAACACCTCCATGTGAGTACAGAGTGTCAATCTTCAGCCAACAAACACATTTGGTAGTCAAAGTTCACGACAGAACATTTGAAGAGGAAAGCTGCTGTACAGTATGGCAGAAACCAGGAAGGTCAGCTAGAGAAGCTCTTGTTTCTTCTTATGCAAATCAAAATGGCATTTGATTTGTGTTGCTCATCTAAAAACTTAGCAAATGAATTACTGCCCCCCCCCAATCTGTTTTGTGTATTGATGCAATTCTAACTTGACTTGCTATCAAAGATCTCAAGAGTTATTGGAGTATGGCTTCGATTATTGTGTACAAATTAATATGTCCTGCATGTGTTGTGATAGCGTGCTTGTTGCATTTTTTCCTGGTTCTTTCCCTTTCAGAGTTATGAAGGTGTTGCTTACATCTAACACAGAGATGGCACTTCTGGCAAGTGTTTCCATAGTAGTATTCTGAGTGATGGTTGGAGGGTTGCTGATTGCTTGGAAGACCCTGACTCCTGATATTGTTGTGGAAGATATACTGTTGGAAGTTCAGAGCTCCATGCAGGATTTGAAATTGTTCAAGTTAATTCAGAACCTTCTAATATTGGAGTAAATATTTCGTTAACTAGTGCAGCATCTGACATGTTACATGTTCACTGGGAGTTGGGCCTATTCAAGTTCCCTTGCTGCTTCTGTACTCGTCATAAATGATCTCCCCTGGGCTGAGACTCTGAGCCTGTTAACAACTTATTTTCTTTGCTCAACCCTCGTTGCAGACGTTCCTCTGCCTAAATCTGGAATGTGCTACTAGTTTTAAATTTCTTCGGCTGCTGCTGCTGCTGGTGGTGGCACATATGGCTCATGTGACCTGCACAAAGAGTGAGGCCTGTGTCTGCTTATCTAGGAGGTTCACCTGTTTATCTTGGACCCACTTGTGCTTGGCTAACATGTTTTTGTCTTCATTCTTTGGAAGCTTCCCCTTATAAAGTAGGGTTTGAAGTAAGTGCCATCAGGAAGGGCTTGGGGTGGAATTTCTTTTCCATAATTGTGAGTCTGACTCTGGCTTAATGTGCGTTTGTAGAAGTGGGGGATTTGAACTAAACGTTGATGGGGAAATAGGAGTTGCTCTTTTGAGCTTGTTTTGCAGGTTGCCAGGATAGCCAGACATGAACCTTCTGTGTTCAGATGAAGGAGTATATCTTTCACCAGAAACTGGAAAGAAGAGGCAATAGATATACAGTATCTATTAATCTGTGTTATGGAGCATGTAGAGAATCTCTGGATGGCCACTGTTTGACAGATAATGTGGAGCTTTATGGATGGTCTGTTGCAGCAAGCAGTTCTTAGCTATTTCCCCCCCGAGAAACTATTGTACACGAGTCCGGTTGAGCATCTCTTTCATTCCTCTTTTCCTTTGACAAGTTTCAAATGTCTGCCAGCTGTGACCACGAGAACATGGAAACACACCATTTCCCATTCCTCTTCCTTCAGCATCACTAACCATTCCATGCTCTGTACAGCTACTTTCCATTATTCTTTATCCAGCCAAGTTTCATTCTTGTTGCTTATGAGGAAGCAAAAGGTCATGTGGCTTCCTTAAAATTGCCAGATTTATTATGGCATGAACTTCAAGTGGACATGTAGCCCACTTGATCAAATGTGTAGGATGAAGTTTGAGACTCCAGAGATACCTATTGCAGTACATATAGTTTGTGAGGAGGCAGTGGAGTGAAAGTGATTTGAAATGCAGAATTATTCCCAGCGACAGTTACGTCCTGGCATTCGGTGATACAGTGCCTGTAACTAATCCTATGTTCTTGTGATGCTGCTCTTATAAACTAATTGTCAATTCTAATACCTACTGTCTATACCCTGTCCCTGGCCGTATGTCCTATATGTGGAAATGAAGTTTAGAAATTTATTTGAAGAGTATAGGGAATCAGAGTTGCTTGTACTCTCCTAGGGCGGCCGCTTTCCTCCTTTTGTCCTGCCAACTGTGCCAATTTCACCCACGTGAACTTCCTTTTACTCCTTCCCGGCGCGCCTGCCCTGATGGAAAAATGAAACACATAGCTCACATTCTTGTCTTGGACAGATTTAATATTTTGTTTATTAAAGGCCCGCTCTTCAAAGGCTGGGCATGGGTTTTTCGGCATGCTGGCAGAGTGGGCGGCAGGCCCAGATCCGCCGCGTGTCCTTTGAAAGCAAGTATTTGTCTGTTCCTGCGAGGCTGGTTGTCTTGGCATTTCGAACGTCTGGGTTGTAGTCGCCTCAAGCCATCTTCTTCTCCCCGTGGTCATCCCACTTGCAAACTTGGAAAAGTCTCTCTTCCTTTCTCCTCCTCCTCCCCCCTAAGCAGCTTTCAGGTTTGAACTTGGTGGGACAAGACCATTTTCTTCAGGTGGGAATTCCTACAGAGGAGTGACTCTGGAGCTCCACCATTACATTTAATCCCTACTTCAGCCGGTGTCTGACTCAGTGTGGAAATCCCAACAACATTTGCTCTTTCCCTGGAGGGCTAGGCCCCGCCTAGGCTAATCTAGTTGTGGTTATCCTCGCCCTACTAACAACCGAGCTCTGTACTAAAGCACTGAGGCAATAATTTGCCTGTCCCTGGGCTAGCAGAAGTCGCAGAGAGGGCAGCAGAGACCGAGTGCTCTGTTCAGACCGTGGCCCTGCTAGTCTAACAGTGCGGTTGCTATGGCAATGTGAGTTTGTGTTTGGGCTACTGTCAGTACAGGCTTTGTTATGGCCTGCTGGGCAGGTGGACGGTTAGCAACTGACAGCTTATGACGGAGGTGCCGCCTCTTTCTTTTCCAAAGCGGGACTGCTGCACTTTAAGTAGATGCACAACAACAACAAAAACCAGCCGGTACAGGCTTTCACAGGGAAAAGAAGCTGAAGATCATTGCCTGTTGAAAGTTTGCTTTTGTTGTGGTTGCCTTGCGTAACCATCTGTTCTTCCTCAAGCCAAAGGGAACCTGATGGTTGGTTTCATCTGGGTTTTTTTGAGATATTGCTCAAATCCTTCACCTCACATTCCATTGTGGAATGGCGTTGTTTTCATGAAAAATCTCTAGACTTGCCAGGGCAGCAGGAGTGCTGTCATCTGAACAGATTATGTTGGTTTTTTGTATAGATGTGTTGCAGGCAGTTACCTGTAGGTTTTTACATTGTTTTTCTTCAAAACAGAAGCAAACTGAAACACTGCCTTAAAATGAAAACTAAAATGTATGGGATACCTCACTGGTTTAGTTCACTTCCCACAGGCAAGTTATCTGTTGATGCATTCATGTGTATAGGGCACTTTTTTTAAAGCATGCAACATAGTAGTGTACAAGGTCTTGCTTGGAGATAATGCAACTCAGATTCAGTAAGTGTTTGGTATTAGGGTTAATGTGTACATGGCAGGATGAAGGGAAAATGTATACATGGTGATTATGATCCCAGAAAAAATGGGGGAGGGGGATGGATGGACACCACACCCTCTCTTCCGGAAGATTAATTCAGCAAGAAAATGTGGAACAGTAAGAGTATGGGTGTACATTTGATGTAAATTGACAAGGCTCTGTAATACACTGGGACATGAAACTCAGTTTTACTAGGATTGGGGGAGAAGCTGAGTGAAATGGCGCTGCAGTTCAGAAGTTAATTTTTGGGACTGGAGAGTGTAAAAGTAACATTTGGAGACTACGGCTCCCAGAATCCCCCAGCCAATATGGCTACTGGCCATACCATCTGGGGATTTTGAAAACTTAGTTCATCTGACCTGATGACATATCCCCAGTACAATTGTTCTTGGCTCTGCTTGATCATATACTATTATTGCATGGTGCAGACCTGCTTTTATTTCAGGCGTTTAGTATTTCTGATAACAGGAGAATTTTTAATAGTGGGTCTCCTGTATTAAGATACTCATTGCTCAAAAAGCTCTAGCGAGTCTCTTATCACACTAGTAGCAGTGCCAGGGAGCAACATGAAAGCACCTTTCATGTTGACCTTATATACTTGGCTCTTCTCACTATAGAGAAAAGGGTTTTTCTCTGTAGATCAAGGATGTGTGGCTCATTCTTATTCTGCTCTCCTCTGGTCCTATCACTCATGGATTGAGAAGTAGCCCGCTAGGCACTGTGAGATGACCTGAGTCAGGTGGAAAATTTTGGTAATACTGTACCTGGAAAAGCCGGAAAAGCCATCATTCAGAATTGGTTTGATACCACACGGTGGTGGTGGTGGTTCTTCTTCTATTTAAAAACAATTATTTAATAATGGCAATGTTAGAACACATTTGTACATGCCAGTTTTACTGTCTGCCAGAATATCTTTGGGCTGCAGTTATTATACTACAGTATCTGTAAATGAAATGTAAACCAAATTGTAGGTGCAGTTTGTAGGTGCAGTTTCCCACAGGCCAGTTATTGGAGTAAAACCTGTGCAGTTTTTAGAGATACTGTAAATTATGTTAGCCCCAGGATCCTATTAATTATTCGTACCAGTGTAAGAGAAGTGTGTTTGTTGCATTCAGTTATGTACAGAAATATGGTGTGTGATGAGGAATGCTTGCCACTCCACTCACACTATAATAAATATGTTTTTGGTGCATTTCTTTCATATTTCTCTTATAATCTGGTTCTACATTTTAACTCCTGCCATATAAGTACACAGTACTTAAGATCCAAACTGGCTTGCTTACCAGTGTTAGTTTCCTACTAGCCAAGTGGGGAAAACAAGTGTGTCTGTTTTACTAATCGTACTTGCATAATCATGAAAAAGAAATAGTTACCCACCCCTTTGCCTTGGAGTTAATGTTAGCCATGGTCAGTGTGCTCCTTGGCATATGGTGCCAAGCACAGTTTACTTCCCAGTTATACCACTTAGGACAGGGGTGCCCAAACTTTTTGTAAGGAGGGTCAGATTTGCTGGCTGAGAATGTGTCAGGGGCCGGTTGCTCCCCGACCCTGCCACCCCACTGCAAGCCCCACCACTGACCCCTTGCAACCCCACCTGCAGGAAGGAATGTGGGGACCAAGGAAGGGAGGTGGAAACCAAGAGAAGAAGGAAGGAAGGTGGGGAACAAGGAAGGGAGGGAGGGAGGTGGGGACCAAGGGAGGGAGGAAGGAAGGAAGGTGGGGACCAAACCACCCAGCCCCACAAGCTTCCCGGCGGTGCTGGTGGTGTTGGCCCACCCCCTCGCCCGCCCACCCAGCCCCACAAACTTCTGCTCACTGGCTGGCCAGCCCGCCCGGCCACCCAAGCTTCCCAACGGTGTCAGTGTTGGCGGAAGATTTTTTTAAAAAACATGGGGTGAAGGAGGGGAGGGAGGGGCGGGCCACTCAGAATGGCCTGACGGGCTGGATTTGGCCCCCGGGCCGGACTTTGGGCAGGCCTGACTTAGGAGCACAGCCTAGTCAAGCGGATAAGACACAGAAGGCTGCAATTTGGAAGCTTGCTTTCAGCACTAAAAGATGAATTGTACAATAGTGCCTTTCAGTGCTACCTTTTTGTAATCTATGTTCTTTTGTGCCTCTAAGTCTGCTGCTAGATTATTTTGATTTGGTTATTATTATTATTTTTGAAAGTGCCTCTTAAGTTCAGCAAATATTTCGGTTGTCCCCAAATAGCATTCTCCCCCCACGCACACATGCTAGCAATCTCCTGTTAAAGCATGGCTCTGCAAAACATGAAAAATGATTAGATCAACCATGCTTTGCAGAAATTGTCCAGTTGAAGTCAGGTAGAATTAAAAGATGTAACACACACATTGATTCCCCCCCCCTTTTTTTAAATAACAGTATTACTAATGTTCACTAAGAGAGCTAATGTTCTGGAATTATAGGCTCAAAACATATTTTGAGAGTGTTTTGACTAACAAAACTCTACAAACACATCAGATTTATATTTACCAAGTGACTTGGTTCTAGGGGAGAATTTGTACAGTATGGGAAGAAGCATGCACACAAATGTATACCTATATTGTGTTAGAAATTTCACTAGCATTGATACCAATACCTGTGTTCTTGGGACATGGTCCTAGATACATGCTGCAAATGCAGGCACCATCTTGTAGTTGTTTGTTGCCACTTACCAGGAGTGTGTGCTTACCTACTCAGAACATTTAATATTACCCCGAAATCGGCCCATTGCTTGGAGCAAGGTCAATTGTGTTAATTAAAAGACTGCAAATTATGCAAGGACAAAAGAGGTATATCAACAACAGATGGTCACCCAGGAAAGTAATCATGTGCAAACTAGAAGAGAAAACAGTACTAAGGACATTAGTACGGCATTATTAGACAGAACATAAGATAAACACTCTGTATTCCCCACCCTCTTGCCCTACCCACCCACCCCGGCTAGTTTGATATTTATTTTTGTTTCTATTATAAAATACTCTTATTTGAGTTGTATAGGAAAAATTTCACTAAAGCTATTAATGACAAGTATTTTTTAAAAAACTGAAGCTTGTATGATAACATCACAGTTGTTTTCCCTCCTGCCAAAGGACAGATCCTTGTCTGCATAGGTCACTCCTTTTGTGCAGCTTCCTGTTCCAGCTGTTTGATATGTTTGCTTTGTGCTTAGAAGATGAATGACCATTTCTGTGAATCCTATGGCAGCTGTGGAGAGACGAGTCAGTGGAAAGGCTCACTTATTCGCAACCCCCCCCCCCCAGGCTGTAGAAGTCAGGAAAGATTGGTTCAGTATGTGGCTGTCCTTTTAGCAAGGGTGTATGGGCACATACACACCCTGCACTGGGGATGCATAGGCTCTGTATAAATTAGAACATGTTTGCATTGCCTGTTTACCCCACATCTCTACTATTGTAGAATTCAGTTTGGTGGTCCGATACTGAGTCTTAATTGTATCTGGGGAGATATATGGTTCTGGCATTTCAGGAAGCTATTTATTTCTTCAGTCCAAAGCTTCATTTATTTTTTCCTTTTAAAAATAGCTGTCTAGTCTTCATAGCTGCAAAGACAGACTTCAAAAGATGTGTGCAGTCTATTGCAAAATGCTTGATACTTAGCATTGCTTTTCCTCCATTAGCCTAAGCTCGTTTGATGTGTATGAAAAGGCAGTGTGTTGTTGTTTAATGTATCCCTGCTGTATTTTTGTGGCTATGAGGAAGGAAGAAGTTCCTGCGAGGCTTATTTTGCCCCTTGGGTGTCAAACCAAATTGGGTACCTTGGGTACTTGTGGGGGAGGTTGCTATTTTATTCTTTTGCCGGAGATGACAATATGTCTTGGGCCAAACTTGTCGTGACAGTGCCAGCTGAGCACAATTTTCTGTGGTTGGGAGGCAGGCTTTGATGGTCAGCAGAGCCCACTAGCAGAGTGAGCAATGCAAGGGAAAGAGAGACGATGCCTGAAAATTTGTTCACTAGGCATAATGGAAGCAGAGTCCTGGTTTCTATCTTCAAGATAAATCTTGATTATAAAATTGTGCCATACAGTGTGAACTGCTCAATTGCAAATACATTTTGGTTACATAGTTTCCACCCACTAGATTTTAGTGGACTCAGTAACTATGTGGAGAAATGGGTCTGTCCATAGTTACTTTCTCTTAGTATTTTTGGAAAATTGAATAGGGTAAAATGTTCTGAGTGGTTCAGTGAAATCATTACTATTCACACTTGTTGAAAAACAGCACCAACAAGGACTTTCTGTCTGGATGAGAAGTGATTAACTGATGGGCAGTGGGGAGTTGGCTTTGGAGAGTTTTTTTTTAAATCCTTGCTTGCTGTTTCTTTGTGGGTGGTAGTGAGCAAAAGAGAGCATCCTGTAGAGTAGACCATCTTGACTGCTGCAGTTGGTGTTTTCAACATTCAGACTGCACTTTTCTATATAAAACTTGGCATCCTTGTTCCTGCTGGCAGTACGGGCATGATATTGTGCAGCAATGCTGGGTAATTTCCTGGCATTTTGAATGATGGAGATAGAAGCACAGTATCACATCTTCATAAACCAGAGCTTTTTGTGAAGAATTCAGTCAGCTTCATGGAGTTGCTGTCTTGAGAAATTACAGCTATTTCATGTTCTACCTATGGCCAAATTGCTGATCTGCAGAAAACAAGAAGATCTTAATAGTTGGAGAAATTTAAAAAAGAAAAAGAAGTTTTCTGCATGTAGGATTTGAACTCCCACTCAACCTATTTTTTGCTTGCAGTTTTAAAATATGAGAAGGAAATGCCTAGGGAAAATGCAAAATAGTTACTGCTACCTTTGATTTGTTCCCTCTTGTTGAGAAGTAGGCAGGCATATCCACCTGAATGGAAATGTGATATTTGCAAAGATAGGATTTTCCATACCTGGATTTTAATTGTAAATTAGATCCAAGCACTGTTGAGGAGTGTTTCCAATTTAAAAACACACTGCCCAGTGATTTTGAGCCACCACCTCCCAATAGTGCTCACCAGAATTCCCTCTTTCTTGCTGACCAACTTGCTGTTGTGTTCCTCCACAATTTGAAGTTAGTTTAACTGTAATACAGTAATCCCTGGATTTAAGAGAACCTTGATTTTAGTGTTTTGCAAGACAAGCAAACATTTTTTCTAAATTTTGCTTTGCTCAACTAGCAGTGTCTTATAATACAAGTACTGGAGCATGTCACATGATCACAAGTGAGCCAGTGGTGGCTTGCTCTCTCACCCTGCTGGGTTGTGGGTGATTTTCCGGAAGGTTCCATCCCAGGCCAGTCTCCAAAGCAGAGGGGAGGAGAGAAGAATGGAGTTCTCCCATGCACCAGCCATGTTGGGAAGGCAAAGCAGTCATTCTTGCATGGGAGCATACTTCCTTGGTTGGGATCACTCTGAAAGACAGAAAGCAGGCCATAGTTTGACTCAGCAGCATCTTTGATGTGTCACGTTTCCTCCACAGCTCCTGGAATATGTCGGAAAGGGGAAAAGCATAATTGATGTAGGCCTAGCACAGGCTCGACAGCCCCTGAGTACCAGGAGTCACTACTTTGAAGTGGAGATTGTCGATCCGGGAGAAAAATGCTACATTGCCCTGGGCCTGGCTCGCAAGGTAAAAAAGAAGAAGAAGCAGCTGATATGGGGGCATTATCCCTCCCCCATCCCTTGGTGTCTGTAACAAGTACAGTGGTGCCTCAGATAACGACGGTAATTTGTTCTCCAAGGTTAGTTGTTATCCGAAACACGTCATTATCTGAAACGCACTTTCCCATAGGAATGAATGGCAAACCGTTTAATCCGTTCTGGAGCCTAGGAAAAAGGCACAGACACCTGGTTTTTTGCTCAAAACTCTTTAAAAAGTGCACTTTAAAGGTACAGATGCAATTTCACCTGGGATAACTTTTTTACTGATGCATGCTGGCAATTCATTATCTGAGGCAGTCCATAGGGAAAATTCGTTATCCGAGGCAGCCCATAGGAAGATTCGTTATCCAAGGCAGCCCATAGAGAAAATTCATTCTCCAAGGCAGACCTATACCTAGGAATTGCGATTCGTTATCTGAGGCAGCCCATAGGGAAAATTCGTTATCAGAGGCAGCTCTGTACCCGGAAATTTGCAGTTGTTATCCGAATTATTCGTTATCTGGGGCAGTTGTTATCCGAGGTACTACTGTATTGACATATTTCCTCCCTGGGAGCATTTCTTCTCATAATATTCTCCCCCGTGGCTGGGAGCTGGGTAAGAAGGACAAGCCTTGGTTGTTCTAGAAGAGAGTTGCTGGGGTGCAGTTGGATTTGCCTCCACATCTTGCTTTCATGTGGAAACCACAGGGAGGGTTCATTGCTGAAGTATCTGTAGTGGCAGCAAAGCCCCCCCCCAAATCCCTTTGAAACATTTGTGCAAGTGGTACAGAGAGCAAACACCTTGGTTTTAAGTGGATCCATACTTTTCAGAGGCTTCCAGGAATCTGGCTTCCATACAAAGGTTGTTGCTGCCGCAGCCATAGCTAATTAGCAAAGTAGGTCTGTAGAAGCTACTAGTGTGACCAACACCAGTTCATGGACCCTTTATACAGTAGACAGGTGGCTGTCCATTCCTACCCCATATTTCCCGGGATCCTTGTAGGATCTCCTGCCAGCATCTTCCATGAGATGGTCGCAAGATGTAAGAAAGCCCCCAAATTAAACAGTGGTAATTCATGAAACAACTAACTTTTATCTCCCCTGAAGGCTGATAGGATGTGTTTTCCTTTGGTTGGGAAATATTGAAAATGCTACAATTAAGCAATTTTGCCATATGCTTCTCTAGTTACTATTGTGAAGGCAACCCTTGTGTTGGGTTCCACTGTTGGGAGAAAGGCAGGATAGCAATGAAAATATAAAGAGATACAGTTCTATCCTCAAGTGGTAAAACTGAAGTTCGATCATAGGAAACATAGTTACAGAAAACACATACTGCATTTTCTAGGATCGTTATCTGAGTTCCTCCCCTCTTTGGGTGTCACTTGTACCAACATATAATTTCCAGTATATGTTGAATTAGAGTCACCTTACGGTGCCATAAATTTATCCTTGTGGCAATGGAGTTACATCTTCCTAAAAGATATTTAACTTTCTTGATTTGGAATGAAATCCTGACATAAAAACTAGGGTATGTAACACCAGTAAAGAGCTTGGAGTAAGTAGGTGTGGAGGGTGTTAGCAGTATTTTCTTTCTGGCTGAAGGCCAATACCAGTGAGAACCCTGATTCAAGATCTTAAAGATTTGGTCTCTCCTCGGCCACATCCTTGCTTTGTTGTTCTGCACACATTCGTTTGCCCTGAATTTTCCTGAGCCTTCTTATTTCTTGTTGCTAAATTCCAGATAACAAATTAGAAGCAGGCGGGGCTGTCCATTGGATCTGGACTGGTGTCTGTCCCTCTTCCTTCCCTGTCAGCTGCAGCCATCTGGTTCAGCTCTTTGCCTCCACACATGGCCTAGATTCACGTGGCCTTTGAGACAAGGCCAGTCCGTTCCCTTCTCCTCTCACAACAAGCAAGCAAATCCAAACAGCCGCATGGGATCCAAAGTACAAAAAACTGGATCAGCTTTCTTTGTCTCTCCCTTGAGTTTTCTGTTGCTGCAGGAGGACAGTGTGCCCCTAAAAGATGTTGGTGATTGTTTATTATGGGTGGGTGTCAGAGAGAAAGGAAGACTTTGTTTATTTGGGGTAGGTGTCAATAAGGAAGGCACACCCAATCAGAAACTGTGTTGTAGGAGATCATTATCCAGGCTAGCTGCGACCCAGGAACTGTAGCCCATAGAATGGAATAGCAGAAAAATAGGATGCACACTTCCTAGTCCTGACCGGATGTTTCCTAAACTTCTAAACGGATGTCTTTTCCCCTATTAAAACTGGGAGATGTGCTGTTCCTGCCCCAGGAAAGAGCTGTTTCAGAATATTGAGAATTAATGTCGCACACAAGAAAGCTCTGTTCTGTACCTGCTTTTGTGTATGGCTTTCTTATCAAGCATTGGAAGAAGTCAGCTGTAGAGCAGTGACTCATGGCGAGATATAACAGATAGGCAGCTGTGCAACATCTCTGGATCAGGATTATTAAAAAAAAATCTAGTTGTACCAGATCATGCTTAATTACTTCTCCTCAGGTGGAGGAGTATTGAAACGGGCTGAAGCTATGGCAGGATAGTATATAGAAGTAACACAGGTAGTATCTTTTGTGTTTGGCTCCTGACAACCTTGTACTTGTCTATTATTGTGGACGCAGATGTTTCCTGGCACACTGGATGAATTAATGCTTTAAATATAACCATCAGTGCTGTTGTATGTTTTTGAAAAGTAGTATTGCTTGAACTTTACATTTTTCTTTTAGTTATTGTTCCTGACTCTGCCTAATTCCACATCCTCTGCTTCTTCACAATTCCTCTTTCTAGGCCAATGAGAGAGGGAGAACTGCAGCCAGCAGGAACACATTGCTCTTTTATCTCTGGGAACTCCATAAAGCACTGCTGAGTCACCCTAGACGAGAGAGTGCCCTGGTGGCTGCCTCCTTGTGGGCTTTAACGGCTTGTAAAAGCCCTTTCCTTCTCCCTCCTCCCCTATTTGGACGGAGGATTTGTGGTTTTAATCTCCGAGGATTAACTCATCCATTCCTGAATCACAGTACCTTTAGGAAATGGGAATCCACCCGTCTAAACCCCACAGCCTTTCCCATTGATCTAATATTCCAGTAATGGGAAGAGAGGTAAAAACTGCCTTTGTAGTGTGATTAGGAACCTCATAGCTTCAAAATGGGAATAAGCATCCTCTTTAGCAGAAACTCCTTTTGAAACAGGGGTAACCTGGCCCTCTTCTGCCATAAGAATGTCAGGCAAGCAAACAGTTGTGTTGTATGATCTATCTTGTTCTGTTTTTTCCTCTCCCCCAGGATTACCCCAAAAATCGCCATCCTGGTTGGAGCCGGGGATCTGTGGCCTACCATGCAGGTGAGTTACCCAAAAGTTATGCTTAGGACAAAGTAGAAGAAGAGAATTTTGATCCCCCCTCTTTGTTCTACAAAGACCATAAGGGTTTTCTGCTTCCCCTCTTATTTTTTGTACATAAATTTGATGAACTGAATTGCCATGGACAGTATGGAAAGGAATTTGTGGACAGTGCTTGTTGAACTCGCCATGGTTTGGTTGGGAGATGGTATGCTTCCAGGGGTCCTGGCTCCAAAGTCAAGATCTTGGCAGGCAGAGAACGAAGGTGGAGGGCAAAGACTGTTCGGAGATCTAGCAAACAGAATCCTTTTATGCCAGAGAAGAAGGGTAAACCCTGCTTTCAGGGTTTTACAAAAATTCTAGCCTAAATGCTCTATGGGGCAGAAATGTAGGGAGAGGGAGCCAAGCCTAATTTGGAAGTAATACAGAATAAACTATTGAGGCAGTTGTTTGGGGCTTCCTCCTGGGATTCCCCTCTGCACACTTTAGAGCAGAGCTAGAGTTTCCTTCAATTGGTGCTAGAATTGATGTAGACTACTTTAGATACTAGCATAGGCTAAATGGCCTGGAGGACCAATCATTGACCAAAAGCTCTTGGTTAGAACAACTGCGGACTGGAGGTTGGGCGAAGCAGTGCCAAGATAAGTTAGAGACCTATGATCTCACTATGGAAAAGTTCCTTAGTCTTTATTCTAGTTCTAACACATTAAGGAACTGGATGTTTGATTGTGATGCCTGTCAAGACAGGGCCACAATTTCTGAGTCTCAGTTTTCAATGTGGTATCCCGAACTTCAGATCAACCATTTGAGGCCACAATATTTTGAGACACTATCTTTTCCACAGCTTTGCAGAGTCTTCACTGAACTTAGATTTCAACAGATGCTCTCCGCTTAGCTTGAAGAGAGATACAAAAGCATTCCAGTTATGGAACGTAAATGTGCCTATGGCAGCAATCAGATAGAAGACATAATTTCACTATTTACTAATTTGCCCTCTCTACAAGAACCCTAGAGATAGATTTTTATTGTCTATCACCCAAATATTCCCTAATTGCACCCACAAAGAAATAGTACTAAGGTTGCTCATTGACAATCAGCCTTTCATTACTTATGCTGTAGCACTTTTTGCTTTAACACTAAAAAGTTGAGATCTGGCTTTCTCAAGGACTTAAATGCCATCCAACATATAGGTCCTTAGTTCAGTGGGAGCTGTTGTTAAGACTTTTAAAACATGTGTGGTGCATTCAAAAACACTGATGTTTTTAAATGCTGCAACCTCTTTGGTACTATGCACTGTGTATCTGTAAAGGCCTGTGGTCATAAACAATAAACTTTTTGACTGACTCAGGCACTGAGCTTTGGGAGAGTCAGTTTCCTAGGCTCCTGAGGCTCCTGGGTCCAGCAATTTATTTGCTATGTCAGTGTTTGTCCATGGGTGTGTACATGTGTGCAGCTTCTGGCTTACCTTGACTGGTAGATTCATCTGCCACAGCCACAGACTGAAGGGTTGCTTGAAGAATAAATATGCCTCAAGCACTTAGGCCTCAAATTGTCTGTTCCTTCTGTGACAAACGAAGAACAATAGTGGGGAAGAGGGTGTGCTTTATTTGCATACCAAGATTGAAGATTGTGTATTTATTTATGTATGTATTTATTCTCTTTAGTATGGAATTTGAACAAGCTGAGTGCAATATTTTTCTTTAAGTGGGTATGAAAAGGAATCTTCTTTGATCTGTTTGCTTACCTATGTTATAGATAATTATCTTGAACTTTTACCTTCAGCTATAATAGTTAGTTGTCTGTTGAGACTATAATCAGTTTTAAGTCTGTACCAGCAATTAATTGGATCGGTACGTTTTGATTATTAGTACAATATTTATACTTGCAAACAAAAACGGGCAGCAGGTAACCATCTGAGAAGATTTTTTTTAAAATGTCTGTGCTTGGGAGAGTGTAAGATATTCTGGGGAATTATTTAGATGAATGTGAATTTCAGTTAGGGTTCCAGTCTGCTTTTGTCACCAAGTCTGCCTTGTGTGGTGACTTTTGTAGATAGAGGTATTGGGGAATATGGGATCTGTTGATAATCCCCTCTGCTCTGCCTCGGTAGCTTTGATACCACTAATTCTGGCATCTTTCTTGAGTGGCTCTCAGAGTTGAGGGTGGGAGGCCCTACTTTTTATCTTTACAAATGAAGTGGTTAAAGTGGGTTTTGTCTTTCACACTGTTTCCCACAAATGCTTTATGGCTGAAGAAATAATTCGGATCTGTCCACACAAGGGTAAGATGTTGCACATATCACTTTGTCTAGTATGTCAGGAGACAAGCTGGAGTGCTGATTTGTTGTGTGCATATGTTGCGCAGGGTGTGGAAACCCATGATGCTGGTACCATATTTCTTAACTGGAAGTTGAGTCATGGCTACTGGACTTCTTTTTTGAGAGATAGAAACGTTTTGCTGCTCATCCAAACAGCTTCATCAGTCTGAATACAGCTAGTGCGACTCCTCCATCTTATAGTCAGCTTTGACCCCTTGTCACCCTGGTCTGAATTAGGCTCATAAGATGAACAATGGCCTGAATAGGCTCGTTAGGGAGACAATAGTGTTCATAGCCTTAAGGTGAACAATGGCCTAAGGTGCTGAAACCTATCAAGAATGGGCCATTAGCTATGGCCTTGGTGGTGAAGTCAGACCAGGGTGACAAGAGGTCAAAGCTGACTGACTATAAGATGGAGGACTCGCACTAGCTGTATTCAGACTGATGAAGCTGTTTGGATGAGCAGCGAAACGTTTCTATCTCTCAAAAAGAAGTCCAGTAGCCATGACTCAACTTCCAGATAAACTCACATGGATGACTGAGAATCTTCAGACATATTTCTTAACCCAACACTCTGAGCCATCTGACATTTCCTTAGTGAGTGTTGTGTAGAATGCCAATTATGTGTTTTCTAAACCTGCGCGTACACAGCTTAATCATGGCTTGCTTTCTTGGAACAGTTTTTGAAATATTTGTATTGCAGCCATCTTCTAGTATAACATCAGTTTTACAAAATAAGCTGATAAATAATCGGGCGGTTAACAAATACAAAAATAAATAAATAAATAAATAAATAAAAATCTCTCTGGAAACCAAGATTAAATGCGATGTTTGAACAAGAGGGACATGTAACAAAATGTTACAGTATGCGCTCCCGTCTAGCACGCAAGGCAGCCATATCCTTTTCTGCCCCCTCAGTTCCCCTTGATTTTATACCTCATTCAGCCCAACCTTGGCAGCTTGAATTCTGTGCCTGGTGAGTATGTTCAGTCTTCTTAGTCTGTTCCCGCATCCAAGCTCAGTTTGCTAAGTTTTTCCCCAGTTGCATTTCCTTAACTTCTGAAAGGTTTGTACTTTTTTAGACTTTGCAATTCTATCTCCCCACCCCACCCCACCCAGATTTGCTGGTATGTCCTGCCCTTGATTAAGCACTAGGAAGGGTTTGCTGTTAATAAATAACCAGACTTCAAAAAGAATCCAGCGTTTAGGTATCTGACTACAGAGCCAAGAGATTGGGAGTTCAATTCCCCACTGTGTCTCCTCCGAGTACAACTAACCTGTGTGGCTTTGGGTGCAGTCCCACGGTGCCCCCCCCCCCAAAAGAAGGAAATGGTGAACCACTTTTGAGTAATCTCTATCTAGGAAACCCTGAAATGGATCACCAGAAGTCAGAATTCTCCTCATGGCACATGATTAACTATCAATATTAAGGAATAAACCATAGCATTAAAATACAGTTTAAAGGGGCTTAGCAAACCATGAATTTGTATTGACCATCTGCATTAAGCAAGGCTTGATTGAGATAATGGATTCACCTCTTCACCCTTTTGGCTTGCAGATAATGAGAATAAATAATTAGGCTCACAAAGATGAAATATTGTTTGCCTTCAATAGGAAGGTTGCTCCCTGAGGGAGAATCTCAATTACTAGAACTACGCAAGAGGCACGGGAGTCCAGGGCAGTGTTTCATTAACCATCTTACCCTCAAGGAACATTTAAAATGTCAGTTATGAGTTATTCACTATGGTACACTCTCAGTTCACCAGGAGTGCAGGCGAGCCTAGGTATCACCTTACGTGAACTGAGATCGTGCCTAAGAACGTGTCCTCTCTCTTTTCACACTGGCTTCTCTTCTGCCACTCATGGTGGCACTGGAGAGAACACAGTTGGTGCTGGCAGGAACATTGTCCTTGACTTAGCCTAGTCTTCTGTTCTTAGTCCTCCCTTCAAGGGAAATCTTGTAAGAAAATCCCGTTTTTAAAAACTTCCTGATTAAAGGAAGCGTTTCTCTTCGACTTTTCAGACTCTTCCCAACCTCCTTTTGTTTCAACCTTGTTCTTGGCTTGGCTTCAGCACAGCTGGGAGCGCCTCTTGCCCCACCGTCACCTTCGGTTCCATTCCCCCACCATTCCCCTCATGACTGTTCCATCCTCTTGGCCCTTTCCCTCCCTGTCGAGGTTTGTCTTTGTTGAGGTTAGTTCCTCCTCTTTCTTTCCAGAGCTTGATGCCAAAGGAAGTTTGAGAGGGATGTTGGGAGTGCAGTCCAAGAGTCAGCCGCTTCTCAAGACCTTCTCCTCCTCTCCCTGCTTTGCTCACGTAGGTGTTTACATGCCTTGAAGACACTGAGCTATGACGCCAGTGTTAAAGGTTGCAGTTGCATGGTGCCAGGTCAGCCGAGAAAAGAACTGGCTGGCATTGGGGCTGATCAGCGCATAGCAGGGCCAGGAATTGTTCCAGAGTTCGACTCAGGAAAACCTCAAGCCAAATTCCACCACTGTTGTCTGCGCATAGCACCTTTCATCAGGCACTTTGGAAGTCATCGTAAAGAGCAACTGTTCTGTTTCCATGTGTAAAACCACATTTTCCACAACCAGTACATGTTTAAATGCAGATAATGAAAAGGTACATGTTTCCATCATCAGCAAGTCCGAGTTAGGCAGTGCATTACATCAGCACTGAGTAAACCATAGAATTTCCCCAACTCTCCAGGATATAGTGACGGGTAAGACCCCTGCTGCCAGTTCTTATGTGTCCTGCAGGACAGGGCATAAGGCTGTAAAAATTTAGATGAGATCTCAAACAGGGCTTCAGCCAGCTAGGGTGAGCTGCTGAGTTTGGACTGGCTACCTTAATGCTTTCAGTAGAAAAGTAATTACCGTACCTCAGAAAGAATGGGTATAGCTTCTGAAACAAGAGTGAATTAAATAAATATTGAAAAGAAGTAAGAAGCAAGCAAGCAAATATATATAATTTGAGGGTCCACCTATTTAGATGCACATTCCATTCTTTCTGGATTTTGAGTTCTCTCCAGGTTATGCTTCCATACTTTTAAATCAACACTGAAGGCCAGAAAGTTAAAATAAAAACAATAATCAAAAGCTGAATCCTTCGGGATGCTTAATTCTCCACTTCTAATATATAATGCATTTTAAAGATTGCTCGTAGCTCTACTTGAAATTAGAAAAGTAAAATTTCAAAAAACATTTTAATCCCAGTTTCCCTCCTGTCTTTTTGAGTTGTGGAGGGGTAGGGGGATGAAGGCATGAAGGGAGGGGATGGAATATATGTAATATAAACTCTATCTTGTACTCTTTTGGCCAACATAAGCAAGAATCCAGTCAGAATTTTCCATGGATGTAAGGTCATTTGCAGAAGCACTTTTTGTGCTTTCTGGACTGCTTATTGCACTGCCAGTCACACAATCAGAGGAAGACCTAGCATGTGATGAATAGCTGGGGGTGGGGTGGGGGAAGTTGGTATAGCTAGTGCACATGTCCTTAATTGGTCAGATAAAGCAAGTGGTTTCTTGCCATTAAAATGTGGCCTTTATAATTTAGCATATGCATTTTTAATATTTGGCATGTTTAAAGTATTAGTTTGGTACATGTGAAACTGTAAATATGCTCCGTACTAAAGAGAGCTGCACACTGATGGATCATGTGCTATATGATTACGTGTACATGTTTTGTAGTTTTAGTCATCTGAGAAAAAAAATGAAATCCAGCACCACAAGTGTTGTAATATACACTACCAAGTTTAATATTTGGACAGAAATGGTCTTTGCCTTGTTGTTGTCTCCAACAAACTGGAACAAAACATTCCAAAAGAGGATTAGCAGAACTTTGTCTCAAGAGAGCATAATTTTCTTGATATTTTCACAAGTCCTACTGGAGAACTTGAAAATTTATCATGGGAGAAATATGGAAAAGAAGGCTGGGTCTTGTTCTCAAATCTTCCTGTTCTCTCCCCCAGGCCTTCACATATCTACTCATAATATTGCTTTATGTTTGCAATAAAAATGTGACAGTGCAGATAAACCCTTGCCACTTTCCCGTGGAAATGTTCAGTTGTGCTCATTTCAAGGGAAGTTTGCCTTACCATTTGAAATCTGCTGCTATAAGCTAAAGAAAAAAACACTGCCTGTACTTCAGACGTGGGCTGCATGGTCAGGTGGCTCCTAGAGGCCCCCCACCCCCCCCACCCCATCATAGCTAGAAAGATCTCAGGTTCTGTAGTCTTTACCATCTGTTCTGGGTTTGGCTTGTGTCTTCAGTGGCAAGTATTCTGATCTCACTCCGTGGCTTCAGCTGGCATCGTCCTGCAATTGGTGGTGGTGGGTACTTGGTAACCACACAAAGGTTACCTCATAAAGAATGGCTCTTAGGAAGTGAAAGAAGAGCTGGGTCTCAAGCTGGTGCTAGGAAACAGAAATGTACATTTTTTTTCAGAAGAATACTCCATGTGTTGGATTTCACTTTCTTGGTTGCAGAGAATATTATTAGCTCACTCAGGAGTGTGTGAGGTATATTCTTGGATAAGCCACTTGCTTTATGTGAAGGAAGTCATATATTTTACTCCAAATGTGAGCTCTGGTTAAATTCCATTAGGCCTTGTTCTTAGAATTAACAGCTACTTTCGTCTGCTAAGCAGAAAAAGGCTTTTCTTCCGTCTTCAGGTTTTTGGTTTGTGCTTGTATCTCACAATTTCACAGACAACATGAAGTCATCTTGGTGTGTTTTGAGGTTAACAGACCATTCAGGTCATGGGCTGTTCTATTCAGTTTGTTTAGGATGGGCTTAGTAGAAGAGGAATGTGAAATGTGGACACCCCTTTGGAAACAGGCTGTTATCTAAGGGAAATTCATAATTCCGGCAGTTGATCCCTTTCAGAAATTAGAGTCTGTTTGGGATGGGCCAGTCCTTGGGGCTGCTGGAAGTCCAACTTGTGGGGGACCTCTTGTGAGAGAGCGTTGCGTACTTTGTATGGTCAGTAAGGGACACTGTTTGGGTTTTGGCCTCCACCTTGCTCCACAGGAATCCACAAGTTCCCTTAAGACCACAGCACTTCTGGGTGTCAGAGCTGCAGAGAAAAAACTAAAAATGGTGACACCAGCTCCAGTTTCAAAAGGTGGGTGGCCACCAGGTAATGTTAGATTTCAGTGCCCACTGGCAGTTTTTCAGTATAGCCAATAATAAGGAGCAACAGATGATGCAGTCCAGTAAAAATTGGGAACAATAGTCATACAGTACTACCATTCATTCCTGGTTTAAACGCTCTAGGTATGCCCTGAGGCTAGAAAAGCTAGGACAGTATTACATTTTTCATTTTGGACCAGCTCTTTCTTTGAACACTCTGAAATAGAGTTGTTCATGTTAATGCCTGTTTTCATGATGGAGTGACCACTGCTGCCGGGAATGGGATCTGGGAACGCTGCCCTCTTTCAGAAGTCTTCCAAAGGATACAAGCTGTGAGGCTGGATTTATTGAATGGATGGTGCTAGGGAGCAATACCTGCCTTTAGTCATTGCATGGGCACGCAGTGGTGTGGGAATGGCACTTACCAGATTGCTGAAAGCATGCTTGTGCAATGCATTATTACTTCATATGTTCCAAGACTGAGTCTAGGGTTAAGCGTCTCTCTCATGACCCTAGTTTGGAGTTCTTTGCCTAGCTGGAGAGCACAAAGGACAGGCAGCCTTCAAGGGCAGGCAGTGAACCTACCTGCCACACTGACAAAGTCCGGAACTAAGTCTTGTCTTGATGTTCTGTATCCTGACTGGCTTTCAGGTGAAAGATGGAAGAAAAACTTGGAGTTTGGTTGTGGAGTGATAAATCACTAACTCATCCTTCCTTCTCTGTCATGCTATCTTTCCTTAGCCCCAGCTTCTTTCCTTTCTTTCTTTCCTTCCCTCTCTCTCTCTCTCTCTTTTCTCCACCACCCCCAGTCACCCTCATCCAGCCCTAGATGCTGCTGCCTTTCCCCACCCCTGTTCCTTTTGCCTTATCTATGCCTCCCCATCCCCACTGCTGTTTTGAGACCCTCTCCTGGGCCTGCCGAGAGGGGGGGGGATTCCCTAAAAGGCACTCGGGCTGGCCGGCCTTCATTATTTTAGATTTAGACGCACTCTGGAATGTTTACACAACATGATTCCCAAGGTTTCCTCGGTAACCAGGGAAAATATTTACTGCCCTTTTCCCCAAGAAAGCCTTCCTCCTTTGTGGAGACAAACGGGCCTTGGCCGAGCGCCTCGTGTTCCGGGCGCCCACATCCGCCACATAGCTGGACTTGGAGAGACACAGCAAGTGCCAAGGCCCTTTCAAGTGGTTCGTGGCCTCCCCGCCCTGCTCCCGGCTCCCTTTTGTTCTTCTCTGCCCAAAGGCAAGGAACCGCTCTCCCGACCACCAGGTTCCGAACTTGTCTGACTTTGATCGTGGGCGGTGGCCAAGATTATTTCTTTCACTTTGGCCTGGAATGGCATTGTGACTTGATTGGCTCAAGCAGCTTGTTATTGCCAGGATTGCCTTAGGAATTGAAGCCAGGTCTACCAGAAGCGTTCAAGATCCAGAGAGGACATATCCCCCGAGGTGAACAACCCCTCTCCAGATGAATGAGAAACCCCAGGTTTTTGCTGGGGCTATCTGCTATCACTTATGTACTGGCCCTGATGGTGATGGTGATGGTGATGATGCCAGCGACTGGGAGCAGAGGTTGAAAAAGTCTCTCTCTCTTTTTGGACTCCCAACAGAACCCCCCAGCTTTGAAAATTGTGTTTAAAACACACACCATCTTTTCATGTCTGTCTGGAATGCTGGAAATTTTAGATATTATTGTTGATTGGAGAAATTGTCACCAACTTAATCAGGTTTTAGTTTTGTAATAGCTCCCTTTTTGGACATGGAGTATAGAAGTATGGAGTCAGCTGAAAGGTTATGTTGCCTTAAGTGGTTAATTGAATCAGCCATTACTTGTCTTGAAGATGTTTTTCTAGCATGTAGGAGTGACCTGGTATTTGCATGGTTGATGAAGGAGACCATTACCTTGAACAGCTCAAGTATAATGGCATGAAAATCTAAAGCATTCTTTTGCCTTTCGTCTAAACCATGGGTTTCCAAACTTTGACCGTCCAGATGTTTTGGACCACATCTCCCAGAATTCCAAGACTGTATTACCAATGACAGAGGACTGTGGGAGTTGTGGTCCAAAACATCTGGAGGGATGAAGTTTGGAAACCACTGGTCTAAACCCTGGAGGAACTGAGCAGAAGACTATGAAGGCTGATTCCTGAGGCTCCAGGGAGCTGTGCAAACTCTCCATGATTCAATTTCCAGCTCAGGGAAGCCCTTGGATTTGGGAAGAAAGCAGCAGCGTGATTACTGACCTTATGAGAAGAAATATTAAGAAACTCGCCAATCCAAAGCTACTGATACATAGACAGAATTCCTTGGATAGTCACTCTGCAAGCTTTCCTTCCCTACTTGAATAAGGCAATATAGAGGGAGCTTAGGTAGATAGTCGAGTTCACTGTGTGTGTATAAGTGCCTACATCTGGGCTGTTGCACTGCTAGCTTTTTGCTTTGCTGAAGGCTTTTTTGGGTCACCCAGAGATCTCGTGTGCCAGTTGGCATGTGTGTTTTCTTCTGACCTTCTTTCTTATCACTATGACAGATATATTTTAATTTTTCAGACGATGGCAAAATCTTCCATGGGAGTGGAGTAGGGGATCCCTTTGGTCCACGCTGTTATAAGGGAGACATTATGGGCTGTGGGATCATGTTCCCACGTGACTATATCCTTGACAGTGAAGGTAAGTATCTGGAATTCTATTAATGGCAACAACAGGCAAAATGATGGATAAATATTGCAGTAGGCCATGACACATGGCTGTAAGTAGAGACTTTTGTGGTTCTTGCCCACAGCTATGGCTGATCTGACAGATTTGAGTCAAAGGTTTCTTTTTGAGGATTCTGTGGGGAGAGGTCTACTCCGGAAGCAGAAGTTTAGTTAGGCCCTGAGGAGGTGGATAGCTGGAAAGAGGAAAAACTTGCTGTTGGGGTGGGCAGTGAAGGAAACTATTGGAAAGCTTGCTTGTTAGCTCTATATTTGAAGTCAAGATGGTCAGTGGCTTCAAGATTCTTTGGGCTGAGGGAGATCAAGAGTGTATTTCATTACAAAAGTGATTTTACGGGTGCCCTGTAGGTGACAGTGATGACAGCTGTGACACAGTGGCTATCAGGGCCAAACCTCGAGGGGTCAGAAACATCCTGTATCTGCACCAGGAAGCTGAGGAGGAGGAAGAAGAAGAAGAAGAAGAGGAGGAGGATGGGGAAGACATGGAACAGGAACATGAAGGCAGAAAAGTAGTGGTAAGTGCTAACAAGTCTTGCTGCTAAGCCTAAAACAACGGGGAGACAATGAAGGAAATACAATTAAAAATGAAACAGGGACTTTAAAAAGTAGAGACTGTTCCTCTTCCTAGCTAATAATGTGTGCTAAAATGAAATGGGTTCTACTTGCAACTGGAGAACCCGGTGTGTGTGTGTGAGTGAGAGACAACCTAAGGTCCCTAGAGAGGTCATTCCATAATGGATGCCACATTTGACAAGACCCTGCAGTGCATCTCCTTTGGGGCATCATCTAGTTAATAGTGGCAAAGCAAAATGTGTGCTGCTTATATATCTCCCCATAGTGCTTAAAGCACTCTCTGCCTGGTTTATAATTCAATTATGCAGGCTACACATTGCCCCACCCCCAGCAAGCTGGGTATTCATTTTACTGACCTCGGAAGGATGGAAGGCTGAATGAACCTTTTGCCAGCCACCTGGGGTTGAACCCCAGGTCTTGAGCACAGTTATAGCTGCAGTACAGGGGTTTTAACCACTGTACCACAAGGCCATTCCTAGTAGCTCCCCTCACAAGGCCTCATCTTATGATAGAAAGGAGGCACACAGTAGAATAGGAACTCTGAAGGAACATGGCCAAACTGTCTAAGGCTCGTAATTCAAGTCTTGATCTTCCTTCTGGTATCTTCCTGATTTGAGTTGCCTGCTGCTCATTCTTTTTAGCCTCTTCTTCTCTTTTGGTAGCCTTCTAGCCAAACAGAAAAGAAAACACACTGTTGACGTTGAAGTCATGTTGCCAAATGTAGCTTCCCTTGGCATATATTGTTCTCTCTCCTGTTTATAGTTTTATGGGAACATGCAAGCATGTCGCTATTGAGGGAATAAGATAAAATTATTAGAAATTGTTTGCTCACAAGTGGGCTGGACGCATTCTTTAACCATATAACTTGAACACAGCAATCTTACTGTTGGGCTTGAAACTCTGCATTATGGTGCAGTATTATGGCTTTCTTCTGAGACTTCCCCCCTCCCATTCCTAGTACTTATGTGCTGCTGACACAAGTCTGTGCAGTGCCTGGTGAAATTATAGAAGGCAAAAGGATGGGGGGACGGGGGACAGTTTTTTCCCCAGTGTTTGGGGTGTGTTTCTCATTAGTTGCTTCATGTAGATGAAGAGAAAGCGCAATGGGTTTATATGCTAAATATTCATAATTTATGCAGGCCACAAAAGGTAGTTTTCCAATTTGAACTTGGTTTCTTGTAACTCGGCCACTACACTTTCAGATTTTTATCTGGCAATGTCTGTACAGAATGTCTAGCGTTGCAACCGTAAGTGCTAGAAATGTCTTTTTTTTTCCAGACACATAACAGATGTATGTGCTCTCACTCTAAACAAATTACTCTCCAGGACAGTGAATTCTCTGGACACTGGCAAGCTGATTTCAGTGACCTAAATCCAGCTGCTGTTTGCAGCTCAAGTAGACCCCCTGAATCACTGGGAACTTGACAAGTCAACTTTGGTGTAATTTTGACTGGGGGACAAAAGCCAAAACTGCTTTGGTTATTTACATATACATACCCTGTTTCCCCGAAAATAAGACCTCCCCAAAAAATAAGCCCTAGCAGGATTTCTATGCATTTGTTAAATATAAGCCCTACCCTGATAATAAGCCCTAGTGATGGGCGTGGCTATGGTTGTGTGCAGGGCTGACATTCAAGCGTATTATACTTAATAAAAGTAAGACATCCCCTGAAAATAAGCCCTAGTGTGTCTTCTTGAGAAAAAATAAATATAAGACAGTGTCTTATTTTCAGGGAAACACGGTATATGCCTGAATTGAACTGTTTATAATTGTAAGATGACTCTGATATTATTAAGTGTTCTGCCTAACCTGCACCCCCTTTTTTCTGTATCCAAAATTATTCTTCCCTATTACCCTTTATCTATAATAATAAAATAAAATTAAAAAAACCTGTTGAGGGACAGGTGGCAATCTTTTATATATCAGATGGTTTACTTTTGGTCCCTCAGGGTTTCCCCTGCTCTCTTTCCAGTGTGCTCCAGACAGGAGTCATATTCCCACTGATTATCCCTTTGTTTGTTAAGAGGATGGTCAGTGGGTTTTCTTACTAGGTTTAGTCTGCTTCCTAGTGGCTGCTGTGAGTAGTAAAATGTGACTGTGATATTTAAAAAATAATTTGGATGACTGAGAATCTCCAAAATATATACCAGTAAGACTTACTTAATGTATGTACTCTGACACAAGAAGAAGTAGGAAAAATTGTGGCAAAACATGAAGAATATACAGATAGCAGAAGGAACAGTTATTAGACCTGGGATTTGGATATTTTGAATATCTTCTGACAAATACTCATCTTTTTGCCTCTGGAGTTTCTGCTCTCTGTTGTTTGTTAAGAATTATGCAGCTATGCAGCTGGAAGCTCTGAATAATTTTGTGTCTTTCTGAACTGTTCTGTTTCAGCATGCAGATGATGGGATGTTGATTTCTAACTGCTCCTTTCTTGTATAATGTAAAAAGATACATATAAGATGTGTGGTCAGAATGATACTCTTCCCACCTGCAGTCTTCAAGTAGTTCAGCCCAGCCAAAGAGTCTTAAGGTGCAGGCACTTAATACCATATTTTCCATCTATAAGATGTTGCCATATATTAGATGTCACCACTATTAAGATCCCAAATTAATAAAATTTATAAATCCTCCTTGAGTTCTCCTTCACCCCATACCACCCCATGCTGTTTCCTTTCCTTTCCGTGTCCTGAAGTCTCCTCTCTGCTTTGTTCTTGATGAACAGACCTTTCTTTTTAGCAAGGAAAGGCTTGGGGTGGAGCAGTGAAGTGTCTTTCACACTGAAAAGAAGAATCCACTCCTGCAGGGACAAAGCAGAGAAAAGGGCAATCAAGCACTCCCGAAAGAATAGAAAGCAGCAGGGAGTGGTAAACAGCAGGGAGTAGGGTGGAGGAGAATCCAAACTGATCTTGCTGTTTCTCTTCCTCTTAAGCAGCACCTGATTGCCCTCCTCTCTGTTTTGTTCTTGCAGGATTGGACCATTCTTTTCAGCAAGGAAAGACACTTAATGGGTTGCTCAACCCCCAAGCCTTTCCCCACTGAAAAAGAAGGCTCCAGTCCTTGCAAAAACGAAGTGCAGACGAGTCTTCAGGACATGGAAAGGAAAGGAAACAGCAAGGTAGGGTCAGTTTGGGTTCTTCTCAACCATATCCCAACCCCTCAGGAAAGGCTTACTTCTGTGTACAGTAACCCCCCGCATATCACAGGGGTTAGGGACCCACCCAACCCGCGATGGCTGAAAATCCGCGATATGCGGATGCGGGTTGGGTGGGGCCTGGGGGGTGAGGGGCCGCCTTGGAGCAGGGTGCGCTGGCGGCGTTGGGGGATCCGATCCCCCCCGCCCCCGCCGCCCACTGTGCAGAGCCGACATCGCTCGCAGAGCGCCTACAACCACCAGGGGAGGGCGGGAGGGTGGGTGAAGAGCGATCTTTGGAAAGGGCTCCCGGCTGTGGAGACAAGCACTTGTCTCCGTGGCTGAAAGTCCTTTAAACATCACGCACCGCTCGCCCACATCTCCGAGAGGAGGGCAGGCGAGTTGCGCGTGATGGCTCCCCTTTCCCTCAAGCCCTTTCGAGGTACTGCGGTCCCGCAATATAGCGGGACCGCAGTATGTGAACCGCGAAAGGGCGGGGAACCACTGTACATGATGCCCCTTAACTTTTAATAGCATGATTTTAGAAAAAATAGTGTCATATTCAGTGCATGGAAAAATATGGTATATTAGAATGTGTTTCCCTTCTCTCTTAAACCCAGCAGTCCTTGTGATTTGCTACAGTTCAGGGCTTCCCCACGTGTATCTTTAAGAAGTTCTAGACTGAGCTTTTATGTTCCCTAATCAACATGGTTAGGAATGCTTGGTTTTGGTCCCAAACACCTAAGGACCAGATTGCTGGAATAGAATAGATTTTGAAAAATGGCGCAGCTGAGGTGGGACATTGGAATCAGCTCCCTCCTGGATACCTGGAAAGTTCACCAGGGCAGGGTTGAGTTTAAAGTCCTTTACTTTTAAAGGAAAATTATTGTTGCTGACTTTGTGAGTTAGCCGAGGCTGGGTTTGCACAGACTCAGGAATCTTGGACCCACTTCTTATCACAAGCTTCTTTGACAAGTCAGCCCACATTTTAGAAGATTTCTCCAAGATTGGAGTGAATCACAGATTCAACCGTTGAGTTGAGCTGCAATCATCTTATCTAAACCACTGCCTTTCTCTTCTCTGCCTCCCCACCCCACACCTATCCTCAGGTGTTCTTCACACGCAATGGGAAGATTATTGGCAAGAAAGATGCTGTGGTGCCCTCCGGGGGCTTTTATCCCACCATTGGGATGCTGAGTAGTGGCGAGAAGGTCAAGGTGGATCTGCACCCCCTGAGCGGCTGAGGATCCAAGGACCCCCTGGGGACCCGTCTCATTCCATGGAGCTGCCAGATTGTTTGAGCTATTCTTCATTGCACTTCCAGCCTCTTTCTGTGCAGCAGCATTTTCTCTGTGGGGCCATATAGATGTGTGTCTGTTTAACACCACCTGAGCCACCTTCCATGTCTCTCCAGCTTGATGGCAGCTCCTGTCCGGCTCATTCTGCTGCAGCTGGTGGGGTGGGTGGGTTGGTTTGGGAGGGGGAAACAATTTCAAAGGCTTTTGTTCTGGAGCAAGGTTGGGCTTAGCAAAGGGGGGGGGGTAAGAGGCCTTGGAATGGCCTCGCTCCTGCCTCGGATAACAGTTCCAGCTTTGCATATGGCTGCTTTTTCCAAGCTTTGAACAAAAAGCTGGCATACGGCCTGGCGTAGGCCACTGGTCAAAGGGAGCAGTGCTGTATTTGAGGAGCAGGTCCAGTTGGCTAGTGGAAGCGTACAATGGCTCTCCCATCATACATATATATAGTTGGACAGTGTTGCATTCCCATATAATTGGTTGGATGCTTGTTACCCTTTCCTAGCTGCAGGCCAGCCCCACCGAGTCCCATCTTTAACCCGTTTCTCTCCCGTTCCTTGGCCCCCTTCTCAGGGCCAGCCCTACCGTTAGGCAGCAGATTCTGAAGGCAGCGGTGGCAATTTTTCCTCTGAACTCCCCGGTTGCTTCCCTCTGTTGTAGGACAGAACTCAATAGATCACACAACCTGTTTTGGGGCTCCTAAATTTTGCTGTTGCCTCAAGAGGTGTGGATTTAGCTTCTGTAGGTGGACTGGGGAGAAGGTGCTATCTTGTCCTTGTTCTCAGGCAGCAAAATGTCTTGAGACTGCCTCGTACTTTCTTAATGGATTCTCTGCACGTCTGGCTAAAATGGAGTATACAGCCCTGTTGCTCTGAGAAAACACCCAGGAGCCTTCCTTCCTTTTTGGAAGAGAACTCACTGCTAGCTTTCAGGATGATAATGAAACAATCTTAGAGAAGCTGGGAGCAGAGCTTTCTAGGGTCCCTGTTTCCCTGGGCCATGCGTGGCAAGCTGAGGTCCAGGCATCTCTGTCCCCTCCTTCATATCAGCTGCTTTAATGATTGAGGTTTGCTATAACTTTGTTGAACTCTCAGTTTGCCGCTGTGTGAGCTTTTCATCAGTCTAGCACAAGCCCTGCTGCAAAGCCAAGCACGGGGGGTGAGTCTGGAGGCAGGCCGGAGCTCTCTGCCATGTCTGTTTTCCAGGAGCTCCTGAGAGGGTGTACTTGCTGCTGAAAAGGGCCTGGTTTGACTTGGCTGCAATGCTGCTGCACATCCCTGCCCTGTTGTCTCATGAGAGAAATCAGTGGCAGGGACAGACCGTGGGGCACGGAGGATGTCCTGCATTGCCCAGTGCTTTCCGTCTCTCCTCCCCTCGGCTTGAGGGCTGGGTCCCGAGTCTTCAGGCTTGCCCTTGTCTGTTCCTTCCTGCTGGAGGCTCCCTGCCCTCTCTACCTCCCTTCTGCATTGCTGTAACTGTTCCCAGAGTCAACCAGCGCTCTGTGGAACTCGGTGAAAATCTGCCGTGACGCCATCGGTGTAGATGAGGTTCATTGGTGGTCGGAGAAGCCAAAGAGTGGGTGCATTTTCCCTCCTGCAGCGGGGAAGATGGAAGGATGGTTCTTGCTGCATTGCTCTGTCCCTGTTTTGCTGGCCCCACAGACTCAAGGGCAGACTCTCGCTGCTAAAAGAAGAATCTCCTGGGAAGCTGAGAATGAAGAGAGTGATTCCGGAAGCTCTTGCACTGGCTTCCTCTGATGATATCGTTGCCTGGCTTTGTTGTAATTGTCCTGTTTTATAAGTGGGTTGGGGTGGAGAACAAAAGTACCATTTTGAGGCTCTCTTTCTTGCTTGAATGTTGATATATTACCAGCAGAATTTCTTCAACGTTGACCCATACTTTTGTTGCACATTTCACTGGTGGATGGACCCTGACCCGCAATTGCTGAAATCATGGGAGTCTGCAGAAGAAAGAAAACCCTGTGTGTTGTGGTGGGGGAAGGTCCATGTCCGAGAACTGGTGGCAAGCTTGTCAAGACCCTCTGGGGGCTACAGCAGTCTACAGAAGGAGCCAACATCCTGCTCCCTCAGCCACTGGTGTGGGCTGCTCTTGGGTCATGCAGAAGAGAGAGCCTCTTCTGTCCAGATCAAGGTACCTCTGGCTCCTGGTACATCTCGACAGATCACATCTTGATACACCTAATAAAGTTGAAATTTCCATATTTATCCAGCATTGGAAAAGGCTTCTGGTCTGTTTAATGTTGATCCGCCGCTATGTTAACACAATTTTTATTTTTATTTTATATTTGTTTTGCTTTTTTTTTGTATCACTCTTATTATTAAGTCTTGAGCAGCATTAATTAACATTCTCATTTCTAGCCAGAAATATATACGTAGCTCTTTTGTCTCTAAACTGTTGTCAAAATATTCCATAAATATACATGCCATTGTCAGATAGTGTTGTAGTGTGTACCCTTTAACACAATACTTGTTGAAGAGTAGTATTATAGAGGTATAGCGCTGTAATGCTAAAATCCCAACTTAAAGTAACATAAGACATTCCAAAGGCACTACTGTGATGGAAATAATTAGAAAAGGTTCATTCTCTCTGTCATTTTGAAAACATAAAGGTTAGAATGCCATAAGAATGCAGGGCAGTAACACTGTGTTTTATAAGTGAGGAGTGGAGAACATTTGCCCCTCTGCGTGTTTTGGACTCTTTTAAGCTCCAGCTGTTATACCCAACCGAAGTGTCAGGTAGCATTAAGCCATCTGTCCTTGTTAAAATGGTGACGACTGTATAGGGAGAGTGCTGTTCATCACCCAGGTAGATAATACATGATGGAGCCATAAGTTGTTGATGGCAGTTTGCTGCTGGTTGAATATGTACATATATTTGAAAATTCTAAAAGGTTTATTACTTTGCCAGATATTATTTTAATGAGTGACAAAATGGCAAAGGTACCAGCAGGTTTGTGTTGACTGTGTGATGTGTTAAGCTGTGATAGAATTAGCTGTCCAGTAATTCCTACGTGCATCAAATACACATATCTTAAATGTGGAATAGGATTGATAAAGGTATATAGACTTATTGGCTAGGCATCATGCTTTTGCCTCGCCTTCACCACAAAAACAGATATTTTATGGTAAGATGAGAAATTTTACATGTTAAAGGAACTTACTGCACTATTTGTAATTTAGCAGCAGCCAGGTTGCTGTTAATCTTCCTCTGGGCATGTAATGAATTTGTGGCATTGTCCTTGATTAATGCATTGGCTGAAATCCTGATGAACACTTAAACAAAAGGCACAACTTTTGGAAGCATGTTGCCATAAGTTAAGAAAACTTCAAATATGTTATTTACCTGTACTGCATACTGAGTCATATGACTCGGTGTGTAACAGTGCCTCTGGAGATTTCATAATTTACAGTAATTTGCTTATGAAAGTTACACCATCTGTATAACTGCCCAACAGGACTTTAACCATTGAATTTTTACCAGTTGGCTGGAAGAATATAAAGAAATACTCTCTGGTAACCAATTTTGTGCCTTGGAAATATTTATAAAAATATATGTGATGAACGCCCCCTCCCCAATTTTTCTTTTGCTTTATAGGATTGATGGAGGAAGGGCATAGAACCTCAAAGATTCCTGTCAAAATACCTCTTAAATTGATTGTTTAAAAGACAATTTGAAAATCACTAGGTGTTATTTATTAGGTCTAACTAACACATGTGACTTTTTACACCTATAGGAAAACTTCATAACATAATATGTTTGGGTAGCAACTACAAAAACAGGAGAATTGCTTATAAATGGATGATGACCTTGTGCGTGTAGAAGGTCTGTAAAATGTGAGTGAAGAAAGCAGTGTTGTTCCACATTACAAGCTGCTTCCAGAAGCATTCAAACTAGAAACATGAAATAGCACCTGTACCTGTGATGGAAGGCCCACTCTATGATGTACTTTTTGAGTGTCCCATCTCTTGGCAGACTTCAGTGGTTAGTGATAACAAGGAGTTCATTCAGGCACCAAATGAACAGACATTGATTATTCAGCTTTTTTTTGCCTTGAATTTGTGTTTGATATTTGAAAGGCAGGAATCGGTCAAAGCAGCTATATAGTGGACTCCAAGTGGAATTCAATCCTAGCAAGCATATGGTGTGTTTTGTTTTCGGTCTTCCAACTACTAGAAATCCAGATTGCAAGAAATGCTATTTGGAAGGTTTCTGTACCTCCCCAGCCACTGCCTGCCTTTCCTCGGTTCTCTTGCAAGAATGACCAAGAGGCAGCCCAGTGGCCCCCAAAGAAAACAACAGCACTGTATACAGATTTTCAAATAACAAAAGGCACCAGGAATGCTTTTTCTTTCTTTCTCTCTTGAGTGTTAATTTTGAATAAACAGAAAACGTGTTGCCATTTGTACACAAAGAGGAAAAATACTGATACAAAAAATAATCAAAAGCTTAGTGCGGCTGCTTTCTCCCACCTCCCCACCTCACCCACCCCCTAATATAGATAATATATTATCAAGACATCTCTGGCTAACATTCACATATAAATTCTTTCATAGACAAAAATAGATCTCTGTACTAAACCAACCCTCCCTTCCCCCTTCAAAGATATGCGGGCTAATGGTGGAGCCCCATTTTTTGCCTGCTCCCTGCAGTTCCCGTTTCATCTTCAGAACCTAACATGGCTTCCCTGGCGGGAAGTATCTGAAGTCATAGTCCACAGTTGCTGTGCCTTTTTTTTTTTTTTGCATTAATTTCTCTGCATCCCACCAGTAAAATACTGTGCCATAGATGATCCAACCGAGGGGGGGGATGAATTGGTTATGATTGTCAGAGCTATTAATATCGCATCATATGCTTTTGTGCTTATTTTTTAAAAAACATTCTAATCCTCTTGTTGGTAGGGAAGTGCAGACCATGAAAAACCAACTTGACATTAGAAATGGAATGAACGTAGGGACCTTGGTAGAGGAAGATTTCTGTTTTATAGGAGGCTTGATGCCCTTATACTCAAATCCAAGCTGTTAAATATGTGCTTTTCCCCATGGTAGCATGATATGAAGAAAAACAGACCTTGTTCCATATCTTTACTAGATGTTCAAGTAAGTGAATTTAGGATTAGCAGTCAAAGCTCATGTCACTGAAAATACGTTAGAAGTGAAGTAGCTAAAATTCATCTGACATGCTCTGATTTTAAAAGTTTGGTGAACCACATGAACAAAAGCTTAAGCCTAAACTTTAAAAAAGGTATATTTTTATATGCCTGGGTCAGTTTGTCTCTGGGAACTTAGCTGTGCATTGTGTGCTGTACTATAATGCATTAAATAGGGTGCACAGAGGGAGAAGCTGGGTTTTAAAACTTTTCTCTCTCCCAAAGCAAGCACCGATGGTGGACATTGGCACTTGTTTTGGAAGAGAAAAAAAGTTTAAAAAAAACAGCCCCCCCCAAAAAAATCAGGTGCATAGAGGGAGAAGCAGTGGGTTTTTTAAAAAAATTCTCTACCAAAGAAGTGCCAATGTCCACCATTGGCACTTGCTTCAGGAGAGAGAAAAAGGTTTTTAAAACCCACTGCTTCTCCCCTCCATCAGAAGAGGAGGAGGAGGAGGAAGAGGAAGGGAAGGGCAACCACTGCAGTGGCAGCAGCAGCCGCCACCGCCAGCACTGGCTTGGAAAAGGCAGCAGAGGGAAGTATTGACTCAGGTTATATTCATCAATCAATTTTCCCACTTTTTAAAGGCAAAATTAGGGACCTCCATTTATACTCGGATCGACTTATACTCGAGTATATTACGGTAAGTGATATTTCATCTTTGAGCACAATAGCTTTGGGGATTGCAGTTCAGAAGGCCCTTCCCCAGGGGCACTCATCTTTCCTTCTACATCTCTCCCACTGATCCCTCATTCCCTTTTCAAATCTCCAAACGTAAAACTGAGGCAAAAAACAAAAAAGATTTTGTAACAGCACAAGGGAACATATTGGGGTAGTATAACTCTTTGGCACAGAGAAGTGGGTGGAAGAAGCATTCAGAGAGCAAACACCTCAGTCGAGTAAGCTGTAGGGCCCTCAGGAATCTTTCTTTAGACACAGACAAGGACATAGTTCCAGCCTGAGCTCAAAAGGGTTCCCATTGGCCTATGATAAAATTCAGGACATTTTTGAAAGGTTTCATGACCCAATATGGCAGAAAGATCATTCTCATATTTGTTTACAGTCTCGCTAGTTTGTGCTCCATAAACCAGGCCTTTATGAAGCACTTTGAAAGGGGATGTAACACTGACAGAAGACAACAACAAAAACAGAAGCAAACTTGGATGCATCCACACATCCTATTTGCTCATCTGGAAGTTGAGTCATGGCAACTAGACTTCTTTTCTTGAGAGATTGAAACGTTTCGCTGCTCATCCAAACAGCTTCGTCAGGCTAACGAAGTTCTTATGACTGCCGAAGCTGTTTGGATGAGCAGTGAAACGTTTCAATCTCTCAAGAAAAAGAAGTCCAGTTGCCATGACTCAACTTCCAGATAAACTCACCTGGATGACTGAGAATCTTCACAGACATAACCTATTTGATTCTTTTAAAGAGGCGATTCATTACCCACTGACATTCAGATGAGTTTAACAAATCTACATGATGTCAGTTGAGATTCAGAGTAACTCCTTCTGCCTCAGGTTTATTTTCCCTCACTTGGGATCACTGTGAGTGCATGTAAAGCAGCGTCAAGAGATAGGAAGCAACAAGGTGGAGGAGACCAAGCAGAGAATGGGGAGGGAGAGATGGAAGGAGAAAGGTGGGGTGGAGGTTGGAAGAACTGCATTGAAGGAAAATTGACACACAGATATGGAAGCTGAATGTGAATGGTTCTGGATCTCTGTGGGAAAGGACCACGGTTCCAAACAATTCTCAGACTGCAGCACACATCTCATGGGGCTGAGCCCTTGCACTCAGTGGAAGAGTGTGAGTTTTCATGGTATCGGTCCACCGGAGAGTTGCCTGATTTTGGCCAGATAAGTTCCAAGCCTCCAGAACTGGGGCGGGGGGGGCAGGACCCAGCCCTGGTCTACAGGCAGAGTGCGCAAAGTAGGAGGTGCGTCAGGTCACCTCTCTCTGCCTCCCCTTTCTTCCTGTCCATGCAGCAAGGGGGCATGAAAGGAACAGGCCACCCTTGCCCGAGAACGACAGCCACGGGGTGCCTCCTCAGAAGGTGGGTTCCCCCCTCCCATGCAATGAAACATTGGCAAAAGGTATATGAAGACCTGCCACCTTTCCCAATCTGGTGCTTTCCCATCAGAATGGACTGCAATAAACCTGGAGAACATTAGGCTGGAATGGGTGGGTGCTGGGTGAGGGCAACTTTAATACAAGGCAAGGCCAGACCTGAAATGTTCTGGGATCCCCCTTTTTCTGTTTCTGCTGCCCCCTGTCCCTTAAGCTCTTCCTTGGATCATGGGCTACCACAGGGCAGAGATTATTCTTGCCACTAATCTGAGCTGCTGGTTTGCAAAGGACTTCTAGATTAGACATTTGAAGGCCACAAGGGATCCTCACATGTGGCAGGTGGTCCACCCCCCATTTTGGATTCTCAATACTGCCTCTGTTCCCAGCAACCTCCACATGGCCTGGATAGACAAAGAACCTGCTCTCAAGAGACCACTCATGATTTCCCATGCTTCTACTCTCGGTCCCTTTATCACATACAAGTGCCTGATATCACAAGTGCTTCTCTTTTACAGAACATAGAGGCCAAGGCACCTCTCCGCTAGGTTTGGTCAGTGGGGATGTCCCAACTTGAACCGCTTTGGATGCAGCTGCAACAACAACCCAGACTCAGCTTTTCTGCCCAGGAGATTGAGCAGCAGACCAGGGACAACTTTTATACAGCCCCTGTGTTTCCATATGGAAGCCTAAAGCGAATCTTCCTTCAGTCTGATTTGCAACATTAAGCAAAATGGTTCAACCTACTGTAATGCATTACAAGTGTCTCCCTTCATTTTCCTCCTCAAAAAGAAGAAAAACAGCTGTTGCCGAATACCTTGGACTACATACAAGTGCGCTCCCTTATTGTAGTCTGAATTCTGTCATGGTTGGGTACTACTTTCAAAAGACATTAAATGTAAAAATACCAGAGGTGGGAAACCAGCTCCTGATTTGGCCTCATCTTTTTCCACTCTCCAACTCAGTCCATTTCAGCTGCAAATGAGAACTCAGAGTTTGCTCAAGGGTTTTTTCACCCCATGATGGTAAGGTGTAGCAATCTTACCCCCAAGAGTTAGCAAGAAAGAGTGATGGACAGGTTAGCAAAATTAAAGGGGCAGGCTGGGAAGAAAAGCAAGGTCAAAACATGGAGAGCTTTAAAGATGAAACTGATTTCATTTTGATTGATCTCTTGGGAATCAAAATCTACTTCTTAAGACACATGATATATCTCAACCTCCCACGCACATTCTCCTTTTCTGGAGAAGGAATGTGCCTGGAAAAAACCCCAGCAGATTTTGATCCACAAAAACTCACCTTGAAACAGATATGGTAGGCTTCCCATTGCTTTGGAAAGTACTGAGCAATGAACATTGAGTTTATTACTAGAAGGCCAAAGGCTTTGTCTATATTGAAAGACCAGGATGGGAAGTGAGCTCAAAATTGCAGGGTCAGCAGCACAGCCAGGCCCAAGAAGCCACTTGGCCCAATGCTACTAAATGGCTTTACGGGCCAGACGGAGCCCTCGGGCGTTGGCTAGGCTTGTGCCCCAAGGCCTTCTCTTGACTTCTCCATCCGCTACTGCTTTTTGTGCTACCGAGGAAGTGTTAAGAGTCCTTTAAGCCCCATTGTTCAAGGCAGGGTGAAGTGGATAAAGCCTTGGAGTCTTTGCTCCGGGATGCCCCCCCCCCTCATTTTTTGCACGCCAGTGACTGAGTGGAGTGAAGGAGAGAAGCCGGAAAGGAAACGGGGAAACGTCTAGAATGGGACTGCATCAAGGGTCTGTCTGGTCTGCCCACATTACATGCGGTTGTGGCTGACACAGAGCAAGGGCGAAGAGGAGGAAGAGGCGGTGGTGGTGTCAGGTGGGAGATATCTCCCGTCGGTCTTCATCTCCGGTGTGCCCCCAGCATAACCTTGGTGATGAAATTGACAATGGCTGACGCCGGCTGCTCAGGGTCCTTCTCAGCAAAGAGATGGCAGACGTTCTCGCAAGGGCTGCCCTGCTTCTTGGCCACAAAGCCAAAGATCCTGGAAGAAAAAACAAAGGGGGGGATGTGTCGCCCTATGCACAAAACTCACAGCGAAACACAACATTGGAGTCTTTAAGGGGTCACTACTTTTTTGCTTTTTCTGGGCGGGGGGGGGGGGCAGCTGGATAAGTAAGAACACACATTGTTCCTGTGTGAGCAGAGGTCTCTGGGATACCCCAGTTCCCGGGCCGTTTCTCCTCTCCAACTAATACAGTGCCCACACCACCACCACCTATCACGGGGGTTAGGGACCCAACCTGACCCACGATAATTGAAAATCTGCGATGTGCGGATGCAGGTCGGGTTGGTCCTGGGGCACCTAGCTGGGGGCTCTTGTACTTAACCCCCAGCCTGGCACTGCTCCAAACGGGACTGTTAGGGTCTTTGGGGGCCTCCATAAGGCCTGGGAAAGCCCTTGCAGGCCTCTTTGGGGCAGCGCCAGTCCTGGGGTAAGTAAGGGAGGCCTGAAACAGGCCTTTCCCCCCTTACGCCAAGGGGCCTTTTTTCATATACTGCAGTCCCGCGGTATAGCGGGACCGCTGTATATGAACCGCAAATGGGTAGGGGACCACTGTATCACACTACTCAAGGAAGAAAGAGAAAAAAGATTGGTTTTGCTGTCATCAAAAATGGCTAGTCATTGCTCAGGATCTAGAATTCTCCCTTCCATTTTATGGTTATGGCTCGGTTCCTCTCCTTCCCCAAGAATATTATGGGCTGTGCACTTTGGCGCCTGCAATCCATGCCTAGGGCCAGACTGCCGAGCTGAGGTGCGCTCCTGGTAGGGACAAAGGCAGCCTTCATCTCATCAATCTATTTTATGTGTTTAATGAACATAGGGAGCTGCCTTTCAACACAATTTCCCCAGGTTTATCTTGCTTTTAGTTACCCCCAGTTAACCGTGTCGTTCCAATTGTACTGTACCTTGGACTATCTGAAGTGTGTAGACTCTACTTGTCTAATTGGGGTTAAGAACGGAAAAGAATAACATTAACTCCTGCTTAAACGTGCCAAATGTTGCTAAGCAGGAGAGAAAGGAGGAACATTTTTGAATATCCTGCCCCTGGAGCAACTTCTCCACAGAACGTGGAACACTCAATCTTGGAAAAAAGGAAACATTCAGTCTGCCTGTCTACTTTTGATTTGCACAGAATATAAAATGTGTAAATTAGCACAGCCAATAATGTATATTTCACCACTCTGCAAAGTTAGAACTATGGAGTAGATATTGACAGAACCTGCTGGGTTTACCCACCACTCTGCATTAAGGTGGGCATGTGATCGCCTCCTCTTTCCATATGCTAGAGGACAGAGATTAAAACCATGGCTGATCTCAGTTCTGACATACTACTATCACAACCTTCGGCTTTCCCGGTACTGTACTTACTTGGATGTTGTGCCATCTGGGTTAGCCCATCTGGAAGCAAATAAAGAGAATACTGTTACGTGAGAGAAAGGGGGAGAAATACAGTAGGGACCCTGTATCTGCGGGGAATCCGTTTCAACCACCCCCACCCCTGGAGGATGCTGAAAAATGTGGATTACAGTGAATACTATGCATTGCATGGTCTCCGGCTCCCTCAAGTGCTGTAGCCAGTTCTGGTAACTTCCTCTTTAGAA
This sequence comes from Phrynocephalus forsythii, assembly GCA_029282475.1. Classification (NCBI taxonomy): domain Eukaryota; kingdom Metazoa; phylum Chordata; class Lepidosauria; order Squamata; family Agamidae; genus Phrynocephalus; species Phrynocephalus forsythii. The sequence goes on along the minus strand of JAPFRF010000011.1, from coordinate 26,515,531 downwards.
ACACATATTTCTAGGACTTTTAAAATGTTTTTAATATTTTCATAATGTGAGCAAGTTAATGAGTAGACAGTTATCCTGCATGGTACTGTAGTACAGCAAACCCACAAAACAGATCCAAGAGAAGTTCTGCTTCACAACGAGTTGGCAGTGTCTAAAAGGAAGCTCTTGGAAAAACTGGTAGTCATATAACTCAGAAGTTAGCATAGAGCTCAGCAGGAGAGAAACTGTAAGGAGGAAAAGATGCCCAGAATGGACAAATATTTGGAGTATTCTAACCTCTGGAACAACTGGGAATTAGAATGAGTCTTCTTCCACAGAAGATGAAAAAAATCTACGTGGGTTGTGTGTACCCTCCCCCAAGGTTTTTATTTTTAAGTTTTAAAAAAAGGGATTGTATCCCTTCACCCTAAAAGTCCTTGCAACATACACACATTTACCATGATTATGGGCTTTCTCTCTTTTCAATAATTATTGCTAAGTCGTCAGCACTAACATGGTAAGTACACATACACAGACCTCCACCAAACAGAGAGCAGAATTACAAACTCGAGCCATGCTCTCGTTTTCCAACCCATGGAGCTTGCTCCTGTATCCTTCAGACGGGAGAGGGCTGGAGAAGGTCTGGCTCTCCAAATGTTGTTGGGGAACTGAAACACTCGCCATCACTTATTTACTTGCTTATTTATCATTTATTTATGTAAAACACTTAGCAACCCACCTTTCTTCCTCCAAAGAATGCAAGACAGTTAGCCTGGCCTAGCCGATGTTGAAGAAAAAGACCCGCACTCCAGCGGCACTTGGAAGGCCAGATGTTTCCCTCCCTGTCCCAGAGACCGCACAGAGGGGCCTCTTCCAGATGTTATTCCATCACGCCCAAGGTTACATTTCCCTTGGATGATTTAGCTTTTCATTGGGAGGAGGGGCGGGAGGGGCACCATGGGCAGGGCACCACTGAGTAGGGGCGCTTTTACATGACCCCTAAGATCCGCTGGCAACTTAAATTCGGACCAGAGATCTTGGGGGTTTGCTCCTCTTCCTGTGTTCCCACCCCTACGCACACCATGGCTCCTGTCTGCGTGAGGGGAGGGAGAAAAAAAGGGAGAAAAGAATGCAGGCTCACCTCCGCTCTGCCGTAGGGAGCTGCCCCGGGAAGTATTCCAGTCTCTTAAAGGGGCGGGGGGGGGACCAAACAGAAGGCAGGACAGCCTGGCACTCACTGCCTTGCAATCTGCATCAGAAATTTTTCACCTTCGGAGACCAGGTACTTGGAAAATGCGCTGGGACGCGCTTAGGAGGGCATGGTCGTACTTAATTTTTTTAATAGTCCGGAGCTGGTGGGAAAACAATTTTAAGCTCCACATCTGCGAGTCCTTTGCCTCGGATTTTAGGGGTCGTGTAAAAGCACCCTAGGTTTAACAGGTACCGGGAGAGAGTAAAGAGGGTAGATGAGTCTTCTCAGAGGGGCAAAAGCAACACCAAAACATGTGCAGAAGTTGGGCTAGTTGGCTGGCTACCTGCGGTCCTGAGGGTCTGTGCTGCAGAACGTGACACTGTTGACGGGATAATGGCGTCGGAAAAACAGCCTGCAGGAAGAAGAAAAACTTTTCTAAATCAAGAGGAGACACACCAGGGCTGTAACAACCAGAAACTCTCCTGTGACTATGCCCAGGAAAGGCAATGCAGAACAAGATGAGCCAGGAGGCAAGGGTGCCGTCACAAGAACTCATGGTGTAGTGGTTAAAACTGGTGTACTGCAGCCAAAACTGTGCACAAGACCTGGGGTTCAATCCCAGGTACCCCACTCAAGGTTGAATCAGCCTTCCATCCTTCCGAGGTTGTTAAGAGGAGTACCCACATCAAGGGGAGGGGGGATGATCTGTATCCTTTATAATTAAATTGTAAAGGTGTACTGCAGCCAAAACTGTGCACAAGACCTGGGGTTCAATCCCAGGTAGCCCACTCAAGGTTGAATCAGCCTTCCATCCTTCCGAGGTTGCTAAGAGGAGTACCCACATCAAGGGGAGGGGGGATGATCTGTATCCTTTATAATTAAATTGTAAATGTACTGCAGCCAAAACTGTGCACAAGACCTGGGGTTCAATCCCAGGTAGCCCCCAGGTTGAATCAGAATGTTTACCCACATCAAGGGGAGGGGGGATGATCTGTATCCTTTATAATTAAATTGTAAACCACCCAGAGAATGTTTTAAGCACTGTGGGATGGTATGTAAGCAGAACACTTTGCTTTTTTAAGCCGCCCAGAGTGGCCTTATAGCCAGATGGGTGGGACTTAAATTCAACAAACAAATAAACTGGGAGGCAAAGAGGCTGGGCTGAAGCCCATGGGAGGGGTAAACTCCAAAATGGTCAACTTACTTTCTCTGGCTGTCAGTGAGAGTGATGCCCTGAGCTGCCACCTTGAAGTGCACAACGCACGCAGAAGGGCGGGGAGTGGTGCTCAGTGTGCTGGTGGTGGCCTTGGCCACGGCCTGTGGACCTGTCAAGGACTCGGTTTCCACAGAGCTCAGGTAAAGCACGCTGCAGGCTATAAGGAGGGCAGGAGAAAAAAAGGTGGTTGAGTGAATGAACCAAGTGAAGGACTGGAAGGAACCCACATCCCTTCCAGTTGCCCCCATACAGTCCTGACTTGGCAACAGTTCAGAGAACCCCTTCCCTGTTCACCCAGGTTTTGTTTCCCCTTGCTAAGAACTCAAATCAGAATCAGATCTTCAGTGGCCAATGCACATCTCAGAAGTCTGGGCTGTGGAAAAGCATGTGCTTCAACTATATATAATAGTTTGATTTTTAGATTCAAATTTTGGAATGCCCTCCTGATTGAGAACCGCCTGGCACTAACATTGATGACATTTCGGCGCCAGGTAAAAACCTTCCTGTTCCAGAAGTTTTTTAATTGATACATTATAGATTGTGGGTCCTCTGATGGCAATTTTAGTGTGACGATTTTAATGTAAGGTTTTTGTTATTGTTTTGATTATTTATTGATCGTCTATGTTTTAACGGTTTTAATTCTTCGGATTGTAAGCCGCCCAGAGACCTTTGGGTAGTGGGGGCATATAAGTTGTAAAAATAAATAAATAAATGAATAAATAATAGTTTCATTTTTAATTTGCATGAATCTCAGCTCCAACATTCTGGGCATATAGTAGAAATCAGGTAAGATAAAGAAACCATAGGCAAAACAATACTGTCACACCTCTTCACAATTAATTCTCTGAAGTGTTTCCTGACTGAAGGATGTGTCACTGAGTCTGGCCAACCCCCCCCCTCCCACAGCTAGCATTTGTCTGCCTGCTGACCTTTCAGGCTGACCTCCCCCCCCCATCCTCTTGCATGGTACTTACCTGCTCCCTGCTTTAACAAATCAGCAGCTGTGCTCATGTTAGTGGGAACAGCCATCTCTGTAGTCTCCGCTACAAGGTCTTAAAAAGGGGGAAGACAGACAAAGAGAGGTAATGTTGTCTAACAATTACACAAGCCTCACATCTTGTTTGGAGCTTACGTGAGAAGAAACACCCCCGAGCTGGTTGACAAGTAAAACCATGCACCTAAGAAGCTTGTAGGAATGCCATGCTATTTGTAAACAAGATGTATAGTAAGTGTGTGTGTGTGTGTGTGTGTTGTGTCGTTGCAGTCGCAACCGACTCTTCGTGACCCCATGTCCATGGAGTTTTCTTAGCAGGAATACTGGAGTGGTTTTGCCAGTTCCTACTCCAGGCGCCTACCGCACCTGGTATTCCCTGGTGGTCTCCCATCCAAGTACTAACCAGGGCCGACCCTGCTTAGCATCCAAAATCAGGCGAGACTGGATGTGCTCAGGGCATCTATGCCTTGTTTTAAAGGACCATTACGTCTGGGTGGTTTTGTTTGTTTGCTTTTCCTCTGGCAGGGCCCCCAGAGACCTTGGGCCTTTTTACACGACCCCTAAGATCCGCTGGCCACTTAAATTCGGACCAGAGATCTTAGGGGTTCCTCGCTCTTCCTCTGTCCCCACCCCCCTCCGCACTTCCTGGTTGCTGGCTGCCTGAGGGAGGGAGAAAAAAGAAAGAAAAGAATGCCGGTTTACCTCCGTTTTGTTCCCGGCAGCATAATACTGATCTCTTAAAGGGGCGGGGCGCAAAAAAAGAACAAACAGAAGCCAGGAGAGCCCCGCACTCACTATCCTTGCACCGGAACAAATATTTGTCTCATCCAAAATGCAGGTACAAGAAAACTGCTGTTTGGTCTTGCTAAAGTGGGCGGGGTCGCACTTAATTGTCTGCAAAGTCCGGAGCTGGTGGGTAAACATTTTTAAGGCCCGGACCTTGCAGCCATTTGCGGCGGAGCTTAGGGGTCATGTATAAACGCCCCTTGTGGGGCAACTGCATTGGGCTCACATGTATCTGGCCACTGATAGAGAAAAAAAGCTGTCATGCAAAAAAAGCGTGTTTCTTTATTCCAAGGCAAATTCGGAGCCCAGGTTCCCTGCCTTGTCAAGCTCCGGTCCCAGTGTTCCGAAAAGCCTGCTGTAAACCTTACCTTTGCTTGGGATCCTGAGACGACATGGTAAGGAGATGGGGGTGATGGAATGCTGGGACACCAGGGCTGGCAAACTGCCTGCAGGGAAGAGAAAGGCGATGGATTGTCATGGGGACCATATCACCCACACCCCATGCCCACTGTCCTTATAATATATCCCCAAAGGGACCCAAGGTGGGATAGAAATATTTTAAATAAATAAGCTTCAATACTATCTTCCTTCCAGCCCCTCTGAACAACACAGAACCTCCTTCCTCCTCCATCAATCCAAGAGAACATAATCTATATAGCAGAGGGATGGAAATACTCCAGGGCAGGCTCCCTCCCACCAGTCATCCATGGGGATACAAATCTCTTCATTCCCAGCCAGCGACACCCTATCTAAGCCAAAGGGGCTTGGGAGTTGTAGTCCAACACATTTGGATGATGCCAGGTTGGGGGAAGCAGCAGCTCCAAAAGAGGGGGAAAAACCCTTGTGGGCACCACCACTGGAGGCAGTACCCACTCCAGGACACAGGGCGCCCTCTCCTTCATCGTTAGCATCACCCTCAGTCCCTCACCAAAATGGGGCTCATTGTTACAGCCCTTGATCTTCACTCCTTTGGGTCCCGTCTCAATCAGGAAGTGGCGCACCAACTGCTCCGCGGGGTCTCCTGGGAGAGAAAGAGGGACACCGATCGATGACTGATGTGCAGAACATGGTCTAGACCATAGCCCAGTGGTGGCAAACCTTGGGCACTCCAGATGTTTTGGACCACAACTCCCACAGTCCTTTGTCATTGGCAGTACAAGCTTGGAATTCTGGGAGCTGTAGTCTGAAACATTTGGAGTGAGGAAGGTTTGCCACCACAGCCCTAGACCAGTGATGGCGAACCTTTTAGAGACGGAGGGCCCAAAGTGCGATTCAGAACCCACTCATTTTTCGCAAAGTGCCAACAGAGCCATTTAACCTGAATATAGGTGCCTGTGAAGGGGCGATGTCGGGTGCCCACAGAAAGGGCTCCGAGGGCCACCTTTGGAACCCTTGCTATTGGTTCACCAACACTGCCCTAGAAGGTTCCTTGGTTCTTCCAAGGAAACCAAGTCAGTAGAAGAGCTCAGGATGCTGGGATCACAGCTTCACTTTTTTAAGGAGTGATGACCACTGAGGGAAGTCAAGATTGGTGTGTGTGTGTGTGTGTGTGTGTGTGTGTGTGTGTGTGTGTGTGTGTGTGTGTGTGTGTGTGTGTGTGTGTGTGTGTGTGTGTGTGTGTGTGTTACCTTTGGTAGAGTGGTTGATGCTGTTGGGTGGAGGCGTTGCCACTTTCAGAGCCAGTCCATAAGCTCCCTGGAAGGAGTTGCTGTCCCGAATGAGGAAAGTGCCAGGTTCCTTGTCTTTCAGCAGGGCAATAGCTGTCCAGGAAGGAAAGAAGAACCAAAAAGGGTGAGGAGGGCACTTTGTGTATGCAAAACTTTGTGTAAAAGGTGCGGTTCATGCAAGGCAAGATCCACTACGATAACACATTCTTCTCAGAGCTTGACCCAATCTCCCAATCTCCAAAACCTCTAGAATTCATATCTTCTACAGAGATTCCTTGATAAAGGATGCCATGTTTCTAAAGATGCCTTATCCTGAGCCTCCTTTAAGGATTAGTACCATGCACAGAGAAGAGAACTCCTCCTTAGCAGCGAGGCGAGAGTAGGGCCATTTCCTTCAGATCTGGGCAGATACAAGAGTTCCGGGGATCGGGCGTGCAGGAGGAATGGCATCATCCTTTCTGGCCCTACCATTAGACCTTGCAAGGTTGTGGCCTCAAGCTGTAGGTGTGAGGTTTCACAAATGTTAAAACGATCAGTTATTCTATTTATTTGTGACTGCATTTTTCCTTCCAGGAAGGAAGGAAACCAATGTGAGAGTTTCTGCCCGAAGTGCCAAATATCATGACCCAGTCAGGGTACTCTACATCTGGAATGGAAAGGGAATGTTATATGCTGATTTGATCCAGGTAGAAAAATGTCTTGGGACAACCTATTGCCACTCATAAAATGTTAATGCAGGCGAACACAGAGTGAATGAAAACATGTATTGTGTGTGTTTCTGCAGATCTGTATCTACTGTATATCTATATACATTATCTGCATGCAATTCAAATGATATTCAAGTTCCATGCTGGTTGAAAAATCAGGGGGAAATGAATGGCATTGGTAACAATTGGCACAATCATGTGTTTTGGGGCCACACGTGATCTCCCCTCCATAAAGTTAATGTCTCACATAGTACACTTTTAAGCCTATCACATGGCTAGCAGTTGCCTGGATCTATTCTCCCAAGTGTGTGTGTGTGTGTGTGTGTGTGTGTGTGTGTGTGTGTGTGTGTGTGTGTGTGTGTGTGTGTGTGTGTGTGTGTGTGTGAGAGAGAGAGAGAGAGAGAGAGAGAGAGAGAAGTGGGGCTGATACTAAGAGAGGGTGGCCTGCAACAATAAAATTCATTTGACCTTGGAATGTTCTGATGCTCCCCCTCTCTTAGTTTCACAGGCCAGACATTTCCACCACCACCACTTGTGGAGAACTAGAGAACTCCAAGAGGTAGTTTAGCATAGCCTCCTTCCCCTTCCCCTCCATGACTGACCCCTGCCTTTCCAGAGGCATTCATCTCCCACAGCATGTGAAGAACAGAATACAGAGAAACCACAAATGTCCCTATAAGACTGGAAGAACCAGCATGGAGAAGCAACTCTCCCATCCAACTTGAGGAATGGAATAAAAGCTCCGTTTGCCTTCTTGCAAGTTTAGCTGTGCTTTTCAAAAGTACAGCGTTTTAATTATTCAGAGACGGACGGCTCACTTTTTAAGTGCTACTTTGAGTTATGTTTAATAGGCCACCCTCACCCACTTTCAGGACTGCCTGTTACAGTGGTGGGGGGAAAGTCTGAATGATATCAAGGATGGTGAGCACAGCCAGGTGTGGCCTCCTGAGAATATGGCATCTGTTTTTGGTTTCTCCATCTCTGCTTGAAGAAGAGCAGAGGAAAAGGGGTGGTTTGAAGTGCTGGTGGTTAACATGTTGGTGAGTTTTTAGTTTATAGACGTGGCTAAAGTATTGGTGAGTTTGAGTTCAAAGGGGAAAAAAAAAACCCCAAGGTATAAAATGACGCTGATATGAAAGAAATGGAAAGGGAGAAATGTCTCTCCTTGCCTTGTAAGGATAGAAATCAAGGTCATGGCTTTCTTCCCAGAAAAGGGATTGATGGACTTTATAGAAAATCTTTTATTGTCCCCTTCTGTTACAAAGCAGGGCAGGGTGGGAGTGGAATGGGTGTTCATCATCCTTGGCCCATGGCCGGTATGTCAGTACCCAGCAAATCGGGCCCAAGGGTGACACAAGGTCCCACGGAGCCTGCCGTGGGCGCAGCAGGACTCCTAGTCCAGAGTCCCAGGCATTACGAGCACTTCTGTCGATCCAGATGAACTGCAAGAACTCTCCTAACAGCAGGATGAGGTGCCAGTCATGGGCAGTTCCATACCTGACCATGAGACCTGGTAGCTCTGCCACAGTAATACCTTCTACCGGGATGAGCCCCACGCATGTCTAAAGGGAGCAAAGGGAGCGGTTCTTGAATTACATCAGGGAGATTTGACCGCAGTACCTTGGTCGGTCATACCCAGCATGTAGGAAGGGCAGCTTGGAAAGGGCCTCTAAGAGCGAATGAAAGATTGTCTTCAAACAAGGATCTGTTTTCAATTACTCCAGAGTGCAGGACATGTAATAATGGGCTCAAGTTCCAACAAGCCAGATTTCAGATGACTATGGGGAGGGGGGGAGACTCCTGTTAGAGCAGTAGGGCAATTAAAACCATTACCTTGGGAGGTGCTGAGCCCTCCAACCAGGAGGCATTCAAGAGAAAAATTAGACAACCCTCTGTCATATAAGCTTTAATTTAGAGGCCTGCATTGACAGGGGGTTGGATTCAATCACATTTATAGGCCTCTTCCAGATCTATTATCCTATGGTTTATAGAAACAAGCACAACTTTCTGAAGAGACAGGGAAGAGGCATTCTAGAGGTCAAACCATGTCAGCCCCATGAGTCTGAGCAAGAAGAAGCGAGGAGAGCCCCGCACTCACTATCTTTACACAGCATCAAGGAATTTTCAGGACAGAAGAGCAGGTACTTGAAAGGTGCACTGGGACGCGCTAAAGTGGGCGGGGTCGCACCTAATTTCCTGTAAACTCTGGAGCTGGTGGGTAAACATTTTTAAGATCCGGAGCTGGGAGCCATTTGCCCCGGAGTTTAGGGGTCGTGTATAAACGCCCAAGGATTGCTGGTTCTTACAATAAGTTCTTAACGGCAACTCGCTCATGCCTGACACATGGAAATCTGAAGCTAGGGCTATATGGACAGCCCCTCCTTTTGCCCGCTGTGCAGTACAGTATTTTTTTTAAAAAGGAACCATACAGGTTCAGCAGGGGAACCTATAGTGAATGGAGGCTCAAACGGAGCCTGTCAGATCTCTGCACAACTTCCGTAAACACCGGTTGCATTAAATTCCAGCAACATCAAGCACAACCGCTTGGCGTACCTTGGTCCCGGGATAAATGAGGCTTATACCAGAACTTGGATGTGTCTTGGACAAACTTGACACTAACTTGGTTCTGCTGCTGCGGTGTTTCTGGAAGGAAGTAACATTGAAAAGGGTTAGAGTACAATACTCCTTCTCTCTATAAAACAGACAAGCAAGTCTGCTCAGTATATTCAAGCCATGGTAGAACTAGCAAACCACTCCAGTATTCCTGCCAAGGAAACTCCATGGACATGGAGTCATGAAGAGTCAGTCACGACTGTAACGACACAACACACACACAACATTAAGAATAAGCTTCTTCTTTTTTTCTACAGTTAAGAGGTTTCACTCTGTCTCAAAAACATGATCCTTCACAATATGTTCCATAATCCCCTAAATTGGGCTGTTATTTTAGTGGGGAAAGGCTAGAGAACCACTTTAGTTAAAAGAATATCAGGTTAGTGGACCATGAATGAATTAATTTTTTTGTTTGCTTGCTTGCTTGATTTGTACACCGCAACCTTCTATCCCAAGGGCTGCTCTGGGCGGCTCACAGCAAACTAAAGATACAAAACTATATAACAGGCCTGTCCAACAGGTAGACCGCGGGCTACTGATAGCCCGCGAAGGGTTCAAAAGTAGCCCGCTGGCCATCAAATTAAAGATACAAAACTATATAACAACAACAGCAGGTAAATATAAACAAAATTATAAAGGAAGCCCTCTGTGCTTTGGGCTGGAAAAAGAACTACTGAGAACTCTAACAACAACAGCAGGTAAATATAAACAAAATTATAAAGGAATTGTCTGTGCCAGGAGAGCTACTGAGAACTCTGGTATATAATACCATCCTAGCTGATGCTAAAGGGACCTGCAATTCAACATATAACAGCTTCATCTGGTTATTTAAGTTGCAGCTTTTATACGGGCAGCTCCACATTTATTTAAAATATTTTTAGCCCACCATTCTCCCTTAAAAGGACCCAGGACGGCTAACATCATGAAAAGACAATATTAAAGCTAACAACAGTGAGTATATAAATACTAAAAAGGATCAAACAAAATACCATACAAAAATAAACAAGCAAACCACAAACAGTACCAAGGCACATTCAAAGCTGTAAGGTACAACCATCCATTTGAGGAAAAAACAAAACCCTGTCAGGCTGCCAGTAAGAGAAAGCCTAGGTGAAGCTCCTCTGAATACTGGTTTCCTCCTCTTTAAAAAGCAGTCTTCCAACTGGGACTTCAACTTCAGAGTAGTATGATATTTTGTATTGTGTTTATAGGTGCCCTAAGCACATCCGATCTCACTTGATTTCAGAAGCTAATCAGGGTCGGTCCTGGTTAGTACTTGGATGGGAGACCACCAGGGAATGCCAGGTGCTGTAGGTGCCTGGAATAGGAACTGGCAAGCCACTCCAGTATTCCTGCTAAGAAAACTCCATGGACATGGAGTCACGTAGAGTCGGTCACGACTGTAACGTCAAACACACACACAAGTCAGAAACACTAGTTGGGAAAGCTCATAATTCGACTGAAATAAACAGGAGCTGTAAGGTCAATACAAACAAAAATGCCAAATGCAAGAATAGGAGATACCACTAAAAAAAATAAACATAGAACATGCGAGCTTTCTTCTGATGATTTTTTTTTCAGTGGCCTATAAAGGTAGAAATCGATTCTTATATAGTATTTGCATTTTACCTTGGAAAGGAAATTTATCCTGCTTCCTGTGGTGCCATTTTCCCCCAGAAGGGGGAATTGTACTACAATAAGCTGAACAGACTTCGGAAGATACACATTGACATACTTAATGGACGGCCTGCATTATCAGACTCTCAGGTTTCTGGAGTACTGTACAAGATTGTGCTGTGTTTGATCATGCCTGGCTGTCAGGCCATGACCTGACAGAAGATATTTAAACTCCACATCCTAAGATCTCTATCTGAGTCCCAGTGCTGCAAGCTAGTTACAGGCTGCAGCCACAGTGAGGAGGGCTCTGATTCAATCCAAGGCCTTCTTCACCCTTAAGAGAGATCAAGGCCTAGCCTAGAGTATCTCGTGAGAAATATCATGTATTAGAGCAGTGGTGGCAAACCTTTGGCACTCTAGATGTTTTGGACCACAGCTCCCAGAATTCCAAGCCTGTACTGCCAAAGACAAAGGACTGTGGGAGTTGTGGTCCAAAACATCTGGAGTGCCGAAGGTTCACCACCACTGTATTAGAGGCTTCCTCAGACAGAGGCCATTTAGTAAATGAAATGGGGATTGTATTACTGGATTGATCCTCGTATTTGGCAAACTTAGCTTCTCAGGGTGTGTTCGGAAGGCTACTAGAAGGCAATTAAGGGTGTGAGAAAGGATGACATCAGATGGCACAGGTAAAGGTCACTTTGCTTGGAGCAATCTTTCATGGTTTAAGAGGGTTTGCTCTCGAGGACCAACCCTTTCCGGGGCAATCAGACACGATCCTTTCTGGCGGATGGATTGCACTCTTACCAGCATCCTGCTAGCCTCCTACCTAAGCTTTGCACCTATTCAATGGCCGACCAGAAAAGAAGAAGTCTGGTTGTCAGGACTCAGCTTCCAGAGTCAGTGGTCATGATCACCTACCTTGCACTCACTCAAGCTCACACTTATGCAGGAGCTCTCTGCCCTTCCTCTCTCTCCGTCGCTTTCTGCATGGGAAGGGCTGATCCCTGGTCCATGTAGCTCTGATTTTGCAGAGGCCAGAAACTGGTCTGTGTGATCAGAAACCTCTCCTCTGCAGAAATGCTGCTCTCTTTGCGGAGAAGCCAACAGGGCAATTGCCGAGGTGTTCCGCTCTGAAGCATATTGGGCCGAGTGACTACTGAATAGGGTGGTGGGCTTTTTAAAAACAGCCCACCTGAGCGTTCAGATTGCACAGCGATTCACCTGTATTCCAAACTGTCCACAATTCCCAGTGCCCATTGTCCAGTCATTTAGGTCCAGAGCCAAAGGATGGGAGCTTGATTCCCCACTAGGGCTCCTGGCAGTACGGCCAGCCTGTGTGGCCTTGGGAAAGCTACACCGTCCCTGAGTTGCCCCAGAAAAGCCACTGGAGAATCATTAATTATTTTTATTTTCACGATCTGACATCCTAATTTGTACACTCCGACTGTTGCTCTATGTTTCTGTAAATGTAAATAAATTAATGTTTTTCTTGCTGTTTCAGTTGTTTTGTTTTGTTATTTTTATATTGTATTATTTATTTTGTTATGATGTACCGTATAAACCACAGAGAGTGTCCATGTTGCTAGATGGGCAGTATATAAATCCAATAATAATAATAATAATAATAATAATAATAATAATAATAATAATAATAATAATAATAATAATAATAATAATAATATTTATTTATTTATTTATTTATTTATTTTTAGCTCTTGTATACCGCCCTATTCCCACGATGGGGACTCAGGGTGGTTAACAACATAAAAGTATAAAACAGATAAAATCAAACACAAGCAATGGGCAACAAATTTGCTAAAAACAGTTAGATCCAAGATTAAATAGGCGGGGAGGGAAGGAAAAAAAAAAAAAAGAACAAATAATAATAATAATAATAATAATAATAATAATAATAATAATAATAATAATAATAATAATAATAATAATAATAATAATAATAATAAATCTCCACCCAGAAAACCCTGGAATGGTTCACCATGAGTCAGAATTGACCAGATCGCACACCATCATCATTCAAAAATAACAGGCACAGTTGCTGTTGTTATGATATTATTCGGTGAGGAAAACCCAGATTTTCCCAGCCGCACCCATGATTGGTTTACCCTGGCTAGGGTGTGGTTGGTCAAAAGAACCAGGAGGCTCACGGGTGCCCCTATGATGTAGATCAGGGCTGTTCAACTTTGAACATGCCAAGGTCTACTTTTTCCAGCCAAAAGTACCTGAGGGCTACAGCACTAAAACCTCTACTTACAAATTTTATCCGTTCCGAGCACATGCTCATAAGTAAAATATTTTGTAAGTAGAGCAGTGGTTTCCCATAGAAATGCACCGAAAACCAATTAATCTGTTCTGGACGGAACAGATTTCAATGCGCCATGGCCCTTGAACTGCCCCGCTCAGCTGAGACAATGGGTGATCCTTGGGATGGGGGAGGAAGGGTTGAGAACTTATCCCCTCCATTTTAATTGATGGCTGGCGGGCTACTTTTGAACCCTTCGTGGGCTACCAGTAGCCCGCGGTCTACCTGTTGGGCAGGCCTGATGTAGATCATTCAAGAGATATCTGGAGCAGCTGGAGAAGAAATATTATAGGCCACAGAGTGAAGGATGTAAAACAGGAGACCCATCTCCAATCCTTGTTTTCACCCTCCCGAGGACCAGAGCTCTTACCTGGCCCTGGAGGGCTCCCATCAGGTACGCCAGGGGCAAAGGTGACATGATGAGCCGAGCCGGGGCTACGGCCAGGCGGGGAGCTCCTCTCCCAACTCCTGGCAGCCAAGACATGGTGTTTCTCAGGCAACGGAGGTTGCGGCGGCTCACAGAGCTGCTCCCGGCTGGAGCCGCTGCTCTCGGACCCAGCGTAGTAAGCTGTGGCGATGGGGAAGGCCGGGGTCGGGGAGCCTTGCATGTCAGCAGAACCATAACCCGGGGTTGGCGAGTGGACGCTGACGGAGCACAGCCCAAGAGAAGGGCTGCTGCTGGGGCCATGAAGGAAGGGGCTCTTGTCAGGCTCAGGCCTCTCGCCGTGCAGATGCCCATTATAGAGCACTGGCCCCTGAGGCAAGGCCGGAGTGCCGGGCCCAGTCCTGCCGCCTGGAGGGGGCTGGCCGTGGCAGGAGGAAATGGCCGAACTGCTCCTCTGGACCGGCCTTTCCATGACAGGCCCCAGCAGGTGTCCCATGGGATCTTTGGCGGGCAACTCACGGCTGAGGGCTGCTGCTGTTGAGCGGGGACTCGCTCCGTCGGAACCATGGTGGTGGGCTTGGCCCTCGGAGAAGATGCCATGCTTGGTGGGGGGCGAAGGGGTGGCGTGGGGTGGGCTGGAAGGGCAGTGGCCTCGGGAGCAGGCCTGTGGGGTCAGGAGGCCCAGCCTCTGAGAGGTTCCGTCCGCTTGCGGCCTGGCGGTGGGGAGGTGGGTGAAGGCTTGCATGGGGGAGAGACTCTGCGTGGGGCTGCTGGGCAAAGCCATCTTCTCCGGGCCTCTTTTCCAACCAGGAGAAGCCAGATCTTCAGGGCTTGAGCGGAGCATGTTTTCAGGGGAGTGGGGAAGTCTTGTGGCTATGCTCGTGATTCCCTGAGCTGGGAGACAGCAAAAGCACGCCGTGAGTAACTCTTGACAGCAGGGGTTGAGCAGACAAAGAAAGAGAGGCCTTTACTCAAGTGCCAAAGGACAGCCAGCCATTGACCTCAGGAGAAAACATACCCAAGCACAGAAACTGCTGGGATCCGTGAGCCCAGTGGCTCCTAACCTTGAGCCCCCAGATGTTCTTGGACTAAAACTCCCAGAAGCCTTCACCACCAGGTGTGCTGGCCAGGACTTCTGGGAATTGTAGTCCAAGAACATCTGAGGAGTGATGATCAAGACACTGCTTGATCATCACTCCTTTTTAAAATGAACATGAAAAGTTTACCTCCTCATGTTAAGAAGCACTCTTGCTTTCATCCACCTACCCGTAGCAATGAAGAGATCTACCTTCATATTAGAGGGAAGACTGACAACTATGATATCTTTATTTTGAGCCAAATCTGCAAATTCCATTTTGCCTCGTCTGCAGTCTGCATTCCAGACCCATGAGCATAACATCTGGCCCAGTTTGGGGGTAACTGTCAACTTCCTCTCTATTCCTCCATTTTATACCATCTTTGCCTGATGAAGAGTTCTACAGAAAAGTTATTACGCAACCTAGAACACGGTTTATAACCTCTGCTTCCCCTTTCTCATACACATAAGCTCTGCTGTACTGTATATGCAAACATAATTTATTAGTGCAGCTGGACAAACATTCCAGTTTCTAAGAAAGTTTTATTTCTTGGTCACCTGGAGGTACTTCTCAACTTCTTCAATGCCAACAGCCAGCTGAACGCTTGAAATAAGCAGAACCTTAGCTCTACTCAACCTTGTCCATCATAAAAATCAGGATAAAACAACTGTCCACAGGTGTGAGACTACTTGGAGTGCTTATTAAAGACTGTTGAGCTCATATTAAGAAATACTTCTAAACTTCTAAACATATGTTGCTGTGTACTGTCACACTGTTTGTATGAGTTATGGTTACCCTATGAGTTAATGGTGTCTAAAAGGTCATGTCTTTAATAACACTGCACAGGTCTTTCTTCACTGAGTTGATCTCAAACTCATAATCAGGATGGATGGTTCCTGTCCCTCAGGCCTTACTTAAAAGCAAAAAGGGGAGATTTAAGTTACAGAATTTAGAGAAAACACATTCCATTTTCATGGTTGTCATTTAATATGGATGATGTTAAGGAAGCAGTTGCTCTTCTTTTAGCTGCCTAGATACCCTAAGCACATCCAATCTCGCCTGATCTCGGAAGCTAAGCCGGGTCGGCCCTGGTTAGTAGTTGGATGAGAGACCACTAGGGAATATCCAGTGCTGTAGGTGCCTGGAGTAGGAACTGGCAAACCACTCCAGTATTCCTGCCAAGAAAACTCCATGGACATGGAGTCACGAAGAGTCGGTCATGACTGTAACGGCACAACACACAACACACTGCTCTTCTTTTATACAAGAACACCAAACTCTCCTATAGACTCAGTTGTTAGGAGTCCTGGATGAGACTCTCAATACTGACAGCCTCTTATCTTGATTTAATAGGGTTCTTTATTATGAGAACTAAGTGGGGACCCAGCCAACTAAAGTTTGCTGGACAAAAAGCAGGTGGTAATTGTAAGAAGTTGATTAGCAGAGATGGTGGCAAGGGATCGCTGCTAATCAACTCTCTCTCCTCTTCTTCCCCATATTATATTTCACACCTCATTCTGTTGCTATATGTCTGAAGAAGTGGGTGCGTCCACGAAACATTACATTAAAATAGGAAAGTTAGTCTTTAAGGTGCCACATGTTTTGTGTCTTTTGTTTTGTTTTGTTTTTCTTTGATTTTTGCCTGAAATTCTTGAAAAGATTAACACGGCTACTCTATCTGAAACTGGAAAAGCAGTGTATAATTTAATTGCATTGTCTGGGGATACATCAGAGACATTAAAGGGAGACTTAGGAAAATCTTCCTATAATAAACAAATATAAAAATGTATAAGCAGCCCTGCTGGTTTAAAACTAAGTACGTTCAGTCTACGGGATGGTACAGTGGCCAAACAGATGCATTCCGGCTTCCTTACCACTATCCCCCAGCCAATGGTATTTCAGGGTTTACTGCCCCTGAGCATGGTGGTTGTGTGCATAGCTTATGAGCTCCTGGCAAGCAGCTTCCTCTGAGTGTTAGAATGCAGTTAATGAACAGCCTAGTGGACCTAACACAGGGGTCCTCAAACTTTTCAAAGAGCGGGCCGGTCCACCATGCCCCAGACACCACTGGGGGCTGGACCACAGTGGGTGGGGGAGCAGGGGACCTTGCCGTAGCCCTCCCACTTTGAATGCCCCACTAGCCAGCATGATGATCATCTGGGTGGTAGTTGGGGGGGAGTGGGAGAAGTGACATAGCCCACTGCTTTGAACTGCCTCAGCAATAGAAGCAGCTGCAGAGGCTGGCTTGCTTGCAAAGCAGGGGGTAGGTGTGTGTGTGTGGGGGTTGCAATTGTTCCCGGGGGCAGGATTCAGGACCTTGGGGGGCCGCATCCGGCCCCAGGGCCTTAGGTTGAGGACCCTGACCTAATACATAGGATGGAGCTGTGCTTTAGTAGCTGGTGAAGCTCTTGCATGGATGTCTGGCGTATGCCTAGAATGGGACCCCCTTCTAAGACTCTTCCCAAATATATTTAGCCCTTAGGCTGAAAATGCTCATTAGCTCCCCCCCTTTATTTGCCTTTTAAAGACTCTTAGCAAGCTCAACCTTATGTGGCATGGCAATTAGAGGATGTTATGAAAAGCTCTGTTTTAATTAGCTGATTAGCCACACAACAATGTGTCCAGGAACCCTGGACCCTGCAGTGCTTGGGATCGCCTTCCCTTTCTGTTTGTTCCTTACGGCAAGGAAAGAAGTGAAAAGGAAGAAGGTGATAATTGCCTGGAAGAGCAGCAGGATCAGCAAAAGTCTTTTTTTTTTTGGAGGTGTGTGTGTAGGGGGGGGGAGCTGCTGATCTTTTCAACAAAGAACTCTGTTAAATTTCATGGAAACTTTTTCCCCCTGAAGTGCTGCTGTCGACAACCCCGGTAGCAACTCTAAAAGGAGAGTGAGAGCTGGTTTTGACTTTGAAAATGGATATAGGCACATGATGACAACACCGTCTTGGCTGTGGTAGCTGACCGTGGTGGTGGTGGTGGTGGTGGTGGTGGTGGTGGTATGTTTAAGCTTTCCTTTCCCTTCTGGGCATGGATGCCCTCCTAAAAGCACAAACCTGTCAGTGGTGAACACAGGGCTGCTGGCATGCACGGGCATAGGAGAGCCGGAGGCACCTGCGCGAGCCACATGGACCTCTTGCCGTGGTTGCTGCAGATTGCTGGGCGCATCCTGCCAGGGCAGGGCCTCCCTGCCATCTTGCCGCTCTGGAGAGAGAGAAAAAGGGGGACAAAAGAATCAGGGTTCATCAAAGCACAGCCGAGCCAGGCTGGACTGCTCATCAAGGTCAGGTCTCGGGTCCCAGGATCTTGGGCAACGGATCTGCACAAGATCACCTTTAGGCTGAATCCCCTTTAGCTGAATCCCTCCTGCCTAAGGATAGTCTAACCTGGCATCACAATGGCAAAAGCCCGGGAGCTGAAAGCTGGCGCTATGATGAGACAGGCAACTTTGGGCAGAGCTGGGCTGGTCCTTACAGCGGGAGTCGGACAATGTCCAGCTCTCTTGATGCTGCTGGACTAGCCGATGTGGCTAACTTTGATGGGAAACGGAGCCCCCAAATACCTGGAGACCCATCAGATTAGGGGCTACGGACATCGCACGTTCCACTTTGGGTTGCGGCTGAAGCTACACACAAGATTTGATCAAGTTACAAAACAGATGAATTTGAATTATTTCTTCCTGATCACACGACACGAAGGCCGATTCGAATCAGGCCGGTCATTTTGATCCCAGTATCCCAGGGCAGAATTCTTTCTCTGCCATTGGGGGGCTTCTACTTTTTCCCAGCCAGAATGATTCAAGCGGACTTGTCCTTGTGCAATCTTTCATTTTGCACAAGGATGTGTATGTATGTGTGTGGGGGGGGGTTATGCCTGTGGCAACATAGGGCGTTTATACACGACCCCTAAGCTCCGCCGCAAATGGCTGCAAGGTCCGGACCTTAAAAATGTTTACCCACCAGCTCCGGACTTTGCAGACAATTAAGTGTGACCCCGCCCACTTTAGCGCGACCAAACAGCAGTTTTCTTGTACCTGCTTTTTGGATGTGACAAATATTTGATCCGGTGTAAGGATAGTGAGTGCGGGGCTCTCCTGGCTTCTGTTTGTTCTTTTTTTGCACCCCGCCCCTTTAAGAGATCTGAATGCTGCCGGGAACAAAACGGAGGTAAACCGGCATTCTTTTCTTTCTTTTTTCTCCCTCCCTCAGGCAGCCAGAAACCAGGAAGTGCGGAGGGGGGTGGGGACAGAGGAAGAGCGAGGAACCCCTAAGATCTCTGGTCCGAATTTAAGTGGCCAGCGGATCTTAGGGGTCGTGTAAAAAGGCCCATAGACAGCTGCGGCATGATGTATAGGATCCACAGGAACACCCTACCCTTCTTTCTGTCCCCCAAATGTCCCATTTCGCCCCAATAAACAAGTCAAACATTGAGTCATTGTGGAAACACACTAGCTTAGCATTAGATTACCTCCATATGGGAAAAATATTTGGAAAGTACACCATAAAAGCATCAGCAGAGGCATGAGAGAGGGTGCCAGGGCTTCCTGAAGCAACACGGCACCCTTCCAAAACCCTTCCCAAGATAACAGGAGCTCTTTGACTGCCCAGGTGAGCACTGCCCTACAGAGAAGGGGAGGGGAAGGGAGGGGAGGGGAAGGGGAAGGCAGGCAGGTGAGTGGGCAGGGCTTGTGAAGGCAGCAGTGCCGTGACGGAAGTGTCAAGCCCCAAGCTCAGAGCACGCAAGGGGAGAAAGGACATCAGAAGTGATGTGCTCCGCTGAGCTGCACACATGGTGAGGCTCCAGGTGCCCCGGGACCAGGGCCACCTGCTGCTCTAAGCATAGAATCTGGTCCAAAGCTCAGCCCACCAGCTGTCTTGTACAAGGGTGTGGAGATGCTCTTCCCAAGCAGTGCCACTGCTCTCTGCTTGGAAGGAAGGAAGGAAGGAAGGAAGGAAGGAAGGGTGGTGTTGGCTGAAATGATTGCACTGAGCCAGTGTCCTCAGGCCTCGTATATTCACTCAGAGGAACTGGAAGCAGAGAATAGGCTGCAAACCAAACCACAGCAAAGCCAAATTTCAGTTCAGCTTGTCAGTGTAGTCGTGATCTCAGCCATGAAGGTTGCCGCATGACCTTGGGCCCTGTCCCAACCCTTCCTAACCTGGTGCCCTCCAGATGTATCAGAGAATAGTGGGTTATAGGGTGGTGGGAGAGCTGCAGTCCAGCACATATGGAGGACATCAAGCAGAACAAGGCTGAGCTACTTGCTTTCTTCTCACAACTACCTTGTTTCACAGAGCAGTTGTATATGTGGCCGTAGGTCTCCTCTTGGAGGAAGGCAGGATGGAAAGGCAACAAACAACAGCTTTAATAACCACCCTCTCCCCAGAGAATCCTAGAAAATTAATTCTCTGAGAGAGAGGGCTTAGGGTTTCTTAACAGGGTTCCCAGCGCCTCCAGTAAACTACAATTCCCTGGATTCTGTGGGGGCAGCAACGACATTTAAATTACTGCAAACATGTCTAGGGGTTTAGAGGTCTGTTGGGCAGGCAACCACTGTGGAAGCGGCTCCAATACTAGCAGCAATGGTTACCAAATGAAATCCGCGTCAATGCTGACAAGCCACCAGATCGCCCATGGTCCCTGTGGCAGTATTTAGGCCACAGGCAGCTTGGCGATACGTTCACACCAGTCCTCCCACCAGAGAGGAACTAGATCACTGGATCAGACTCTCTTGAATAGAGGCCACATACCTAGGCGGGAATGTATACCTGACAGAGCATGTATTCTTGTAAAACCTGGCGTATGCACAAAGGCCTTGCCCCCAAAGCCCTCCTTTTGGCACCCCCTTTATTTATTCTAGCTTCGTTGTTTCTGACAAAGCAGTGGGCCTTTCCCATAGGGGTGCTTCGATTAAAGCAGGCCTGCCCAAAGTCCGGCCCGGGGGCCAAATCAGGCCCTTCAGGCCATTCTGAGTGGCCCAGCCCCTCCCTCCTTCACCCCATTTTTTTAAAATCTTCTGCCAACACTGACACCACCAGGAAGCTTGAGGAGCTGGGCGGGCTGGCTGGCCAGTGAGCAGAAGCTTGTGGGGCTGGGTGGGCGGGCAAGGGGGTGGGCCACCACCACCAGCACTGCCAGAAGGTTGTGGGGCTGGGTGTGCACACGGGGGCGGGCCTTGTGAAGCTAGGTGCCCCCTTCCTTCCTGCGGGTGGGGTTGCAAGGGGTCAGTGGGTGGGGCTTATGGGTCAGTGGGTGGGGCTTGCAGTGCGGTGGCAGGGTCGGGGAGCAACCGGCCCCTGACACATTCTCAGCCACCAAATCTGGCCCTCCTTACAAAAAGTTTGGGCACCCCTGGATTAAAGGAAACTCAAGGGTCTGGCCCTTCCAATCCCACCCTTTTGCCGAATGCAGCTGCATAATATTCCACCCATGGGTGTCAAGGATAAAACACTTGGAGAAAGCACACACACACACACACACACACAAGCACGGGCTACGGGTGCTGTTCTCTTGCCTGGCACACCTCCCTTTGCTCCCCGAGACATGTTGTGCCCTCCATCCCAGTCACTCACCACATGATTTTTCTGGGCTGGCCCCCGGGACCAGGTACCCGTCACTGTTCTCGGGGGTCTCGTAGCCCTGCTTCCTGCTTGGTGGATAGAGCGGGCTGGTGGGCGAAACGGAGCCAGAGTGGGGAGACCCCGAATACCCTGAGCCGTAAGGAGAAACGCAGGGCTTGACGGAGGGTCTGCCGTAGACGTAAGATGCTACCGGAGGGTAGGCTGGGCCATAGCGAGTGTAAGCAAATGCCTCGGCGTTCTCCTCTGTCAGATTTGACCTTTGGTGGGTTGGGTAGCAGTGCCCTAAGTGCGCGGCCACCATCTTCGGCTCACAGTTCAAAGTGTGATGTTGGCCGTGGGGCAGATGGTGGTGCCCATAGGTGGCTGGCATTAGAAGAGGCACAGGTTGTCCCCCCCGGTGGAGGGGGTGATGAAGGAGAGATGGCCTGGTGTTCTCCACTCCCCATAGATCCGGTTCCCGATCTAGACGCAGGTTGTAGAAGGAAGCCACGGGCAGCCTTGTCTCCTCATGAGTGGCCTTCTGGCAGT
This sequence comes from Phrynocephalus forsythii, assembly GCA_029282475.1. Classification (NCBI taxonomy): domain Eukaryota; kingdom Metazoa; phylum Chordata; class Lepidosauria; order Squamata; family Agamidae; genus Phrynocephalus; species Phrynocephalus forsythii. The sequence goes on along the minus strand of JAPFRF010000011.1, from coordinate 26,493,873 downwards.
CTTGGCAGGGACATAAGAAAGTCGGGGGGTCCTCCAGGATCAGCAGCTCCTCGTGGTCCCTTCTCACGGGACTGTGAAGGGGCAGCGGCTCGTGGCCAAAGGGGTAGGCGTGGGGCTGAACGCCCTCAGAAAGGGAGCGGAACACTCGCCGTTTTTCCTCATATCCTTCCGGAGGTGGGTGGGAATGTCCACCGTTATAGACTGCCTGTCGCCGTTCCAGAGTCCCATCTGGTCTGTAATAGGCCCCGTTGGGAGGCCGCTCAGGACTGTGGGAGTGGTAGCCAAGGCGACAGGAGCAATGGCGGCCCAGGCTCGACCGCTGAGTTTGGTATGAATAAGGAACTCCAGGCTGGCTTATGTCTGAAAGCTCGTCTTCCAAGATGGCGGTTTCTCTCTCTTTCATGGCCGAGGGGGAAACGTTACGAGAGATATTCCCCTCACTTGGTTGCCGAGGCTGGACACCAAATCCACCCAGGAGCCTGTCCAGCTCTTCCTTCTCAGCAGCCGTCGGCTGTGGCCTGGAAGGTGGCGTGCTATCATCTGCCTTTTCCGTCAGCATGGAGGAGTGCCCTGAGTCGCTGCTGATGGACAACAGGCGCCCGCCTTGTTGTGGAGGAGACTCGGGGCTGCTGGGGCTGCCATTGGCGGAGGAGTAGCTACTCGACTCCCCTTTCTTCTTGATCCTGGCATAGAGACTTCCGTCCAGAGGGCCCCGGGTGTGCAAGACGTCTACAAAAGAAAAACAGGGCACAGTTCAAGCATGGATGGTGGGAAGACACAGCAGTGTAGAGCAACTAAAACTCATAGGTATGGCCTGGAATCTCCTCATTGGACATCTAGTACCCCCAGTGAGCTGGCCACCCATTTTACCAACCTCAGAAGGATGGAAGGCAGAGTGAACCTTGAGCCTTGGGCCTGGAATTGAACCCCAGGCCGTAAGCACAATTATAACAGCGGTAGAGCAGTTTAACCATCACACCACGAGGCTTCCATTCTATAGGAATAGGCTGGAAATCACAGATGGCATTGGGATTTCCAGTTTGTAGACTTAAGCCTGCAAAAAATGGATCCAAGGGATTCATCTGCCAAAGCTCCAATCCTGGTGGAACTCCCCACCCCACAATTCCACATTATTGTGACTAATGCTACTATTCAGAGAGAAGAGGAATCCCTGTAATTTCCAATCAGTGACCAGAGACAACAGGGATAGTGGCACGCAGGGAACTCCCTACTGTTACGTTAGTAAGTTTTTTTTTGGTAGGGAAAGTGCAGGGTGGGCACCGTCTCCTAGTCTCAAGTTGGTCTGGATGGTTTTAGCATATTGTATATTATGATTATGTAATATATGTGAACTGCCAAGAGTAGTGTTCCATCGCTAATTTGGTATAAAAATTAAAACAAATGAATAAATAAATACTAGGGGCAGACAACACTACCAGTCCCTGTTAAATTTGGTGGCCAAGGCTGGGCAACACATACCTCCTCTCCACCAATACGTACTCACTCTCTCCAACCATGTCATGGTTTAAAGTGTTTTTTTTTTAAATAGTGGGACACAGATGTAACCATGGTGAGACAAAGGGTTTTTGGAACTCAATGTTATGGAATTCAACAAAACTGACTCCTAATTAGAGATGGAGAGGAATTGGAAAAATGGTGACTCATTTTGATTCATCATTTGTCAGGGTCAACAAATCACAAAAAAGGAATTTATGATTCCCCCCCCCCCGATGAATCAACAAATTGATACATAAATGCATTTTTCAATTTAAAACCCTATAACAGTGGTGGCGAACATTCGGCCCTCCAGAGGTTTTGGACCACAGCTCCCAGAATTCCAATCCTGCACTGCCAATGACAAAGGACTGTGGGAGTTGTGGTCCAAAACATCTGGAGGGTCGAAGGTTCGCCACCACTGCCCTATAAAATGGGACCCAGAGAAACTGGGTTTTCAGGGAAACATCCCACGGCCCTCCTCTACGAGCCCTGCAAGCCTGGTGAAGTTTGGGTTCTAGATGTCTGAATTATGTACCCCCAAAGGGCCCCTCCCCCATGAAAGTGCTCCAGGCACCTAGAGACACCAAATTTACAGGGAAGCATCTTGTGACTCTCCCCTACAAACCTTCCGAGTTTGGTGAAGACTAGGTTTCAGACATTTGATTTAGGGCGTTTATACACGACCCCTAAACTCCAGGGCAAATGGCTCCCAGCTCCGGAGCTTAAAAATGTTTCCCCACCAGCTCTGGAGTTTACAGGAAATTAAGTGCGACCACGCCCACTTTAGCGCATCCCAGCGCACCTTTCAAGTACCTGCTCTCTGGAGGTGAAAATTCCTTGATGCGGTGTAACGATAGTGAGTGCGGGGCTCTCCTCGCTTCTGTTTGTTGTTTTTTTGGCTCCCGCCCCTTTAAGAGCTACTTAAGAGACTGGAATGTTGCTGCGGCAAGAGCGAGAGGCAGAACGGAGGTGAGCCACGTTCTTTTCTTCCTTTTTATTCTCCCTCCCCTCACGCAGCCAGCAGCCAGGAAGTGTGGAGGGGGTGGGAACACAGGAACAGCGACAAACCCCTAAGATCTCTGGTCCGAATTTAAGTGGCCAGCGGATCTTAGGGGTCGTGTGAAAAGGCCCTTAGACACCCATGAAATGCCCCCCCCCAGGAAAGTGCCCTTTCGGACCTGCTTCACCAAACCTGGACGGTCTGTAGAGGAGAACCAGAGAAATGCTTCTTTGCAAGTTTGGTGTCTGTGGGTACCTGGGGGTTCCTCTTTGTGAGTGCATAATTTGGAAACTCGAAATCCAGTCCCACCCACCCACCCCAAACTTGGGAGGGATTGTAGAAAATAGTCAAGGAAAGTTCCCCGCAAATCTCCATGTCTCTAGGAGCCTTTGGGGCCATTTTATGGCTCAATAAATTGACAAATGAAAAAAAATCATTAAAAACCCCATCAATTCATTGGGGGCATGAATTCGTACAAGTGTGAATTGACAAATTAGCAATTTTTAAAATTCATTTTTAAAAGTTCATGCCTATCTCTACTCCTAATTATGCTCTTGAAACATCTTAACGTGTCTATGCTCTACAGTCAACACAGTGGTAACATTAATACTCAAGATAATGTATAAGAACTTTAAATATGTTTAATGTTGTGTTTGACAATACACAGCGCCACTACAATGGTTGTGTCCTTAAAACATATCACAGGAACAGCCATATTTGTGAAGTAACAATGTCAGCTGGTCAATGTAGCAATGACTACTGTGTTGGCAACTCAATTAAATTTGGCTCAATACGGGAAGCCATCTCTTTTAGTCTGCCGGCCCCGGGCACGGCAAGGACATGGCAGGACCTTTGGGATGCCAGAAATTCACAGACGCTGTAAAAGTCCAGAATGACTTGACATCACAACACACAGCTATGTTAGTGTGTTGTGGCTAAAAAGGCAGTCGTACGGCTCTTTCGAAGCTACCTTTTTAACAGCACTTTTTTAATGGATACCAGCCCACCTGCATCCAAAGATGTAGGCTGGGATCCCAAAAAGGTTCATGACACCAGGTACTGTTAGTCCTCAAGGTGCCCCAAGACCTGTAGTGACAGGAACACAACACCTATAATAATCACATAAAAGTGTTCTTTTTTTTTTCAAAAGCTCGAGCTTTTTATTTCTATTATGGTGGGACCAATATTCTTCGAAAGCAGGATTCGTGCGAACAAGATATGAAAGGCTACGTCTGCCTGCTGACATTAATTGGGGCCTAATCCAGAAGAGGTATGGGGGAGGGCCCCCCGGTGCTTGGCAAAGGGCTCATTTCTTTCCATGTGTGTTATGTTTATATATACATACCCATAAACCTATTGCACATCTTTCAGTTAATCCAACCTCACTCTGTTCCATCTCTGATGTTTATAGGTCTCTTTTCTCTATACAAACCTCACTCCTCCTAAACAATCCCGCCTTGCTCCAGATACGTTGCTGGGAAGGAGGAGGCATTTTTACTCCATCCTGTTGGACTTTTTCCTGGTATCTGACTCAGGCATGCCTCAAGTATTAACTGACTCCTGTTGGTATTTTATTTATTTTAGTTCTTTAAAGAGTTTACTTTAAGGGGACATTAGAAGGAAACTGGAATCAGGGTGGACTGAGCACAAAACAGCTGTTGGGGTAACAGCTCCTGGGAGCAAAAAAAGTCACAATGTGCCAGATGCACTTCTGTTGGGAGAGAAAACACCTCTCTCTCTCTCTCTCTCTCTCTCTCTCTCTCTCTCTCTGTGTGTGTGTGTGTGTGTGTGTGTGTGTGTGTGTGCAGGGCTGTGGAGTCAGAGTCGGAGTCGAGTCGGAGTCGGAGGAAATTCTGGGTACCTGGAGTCGGAGTCGGCAAACAATGCACCGACTTCAACTCCAACTCCTACTAAATTTAGATTGGAAGTTTTTAAAAAAGCAAGTTTAAATGTCCCAATTCACAAAAAGTTATAATTAATGACTTATATACCGTAAGAATAGTATTGAGGCCTCCAGGGCCCTGGCTTATTGCAGGCTGGCAGCCTCCCGCTTCGACCCTTGCCCTGCATGGCTTATTAAATCTGCGGGGGGGGGAGTATGACTGAGTGGGCTTCCCTTATTTCCACTGCCTCCTTCAGGGAGGGGGTCTTTCCCTCTCGCCTGAAGGAGACGGTGGTGAAGCCCACCCTAAGGAAATCTGCCCAGGCGTCGGACGAATTGGCCAACTACCGTCAGATTGCCAACGGCCCCTTCCTGGGCAAGGTCATTGAGAGGGTGGCCGCCGTCCAGATCTAGTCGTTCCTGGAGGAAGAACAAGTCCTTGACCCATTCCAGTCCGGGTTCAGGCCGTATCGGGGGACTGAGACAGTCTTGGTTGCACTGCAAGGTGACCTCCTTTGTCAGTGGCCTGTGATACCGTCGACCACGGTATCCTGCTGGACCGGCTTTCCAGGGTGGGGACCGGGGGCACAGCATTCAGCTGGATCCGGTCCTTCCTGGAAGACCGGCCCCAGCGTGTGCAGCTGGGGGAAGCTGTCAGCTCCCTGGGTGCTTCCTTGTGGGGTTCCACAGGGGTCAGCTCTTTCCCCCAAGGAATGTATAAAATACATTCGGATATTAATACAGAGGAGTCGGAGTTGGGGAGTCGGAGTCGGAGTCGGAAGTACAAAAAAACTTAGGAGTCGGAGTCGGAGTTGGAACATTTATTTACCGACTCCACAGCCCTGTGTGTGTGTGTGTGTGAGTGAAAGAGAGAGAGAGAGAGAGAGAGAGAGAGAGAGAGAGAGAGAAGTCACCATTATCACCACCCTCTTTTTTAATAAATTGAGGGAGAAACACATTTTTATCTCCCCTCTCTCCACTTTGACTATTAGCATATCTAAACAGAGGCCTCCGCTACATCCCAGTCTGCCAATTAAACTATAACCTAAAGCAGCTTGGGAGAGTTCTCAGTTGGAATTTGAAAAGGCCCAACATTCAACAACAGGAATCTGTCTAAAGTAATTTCATAAACATGAACTAAAACCAAACAGTGGCCAATTGTATATGTAAGTGCTCTCTCTCTCTCTCTCTCTCCCCCTCCCCCCACCCCAGTTTGTGCTGAATAGCAACAATAATTATGTGGCATGATGGCCAACATTCCAAACAATTCCACTAAACTCGGAAGCACTAAATGACTACCAAACTAATCATTTGGACAAACAAGTATCACCCAGTATTAACTCATTTTCCCCACCAAACTTACAAACCAAGCTCATGTTTACCTTCCACTGACCAAACAGAAAAAAATAGCACACTGAGCCTCGTGGTGCAGTGGTTAAAATGCCTGTACTGCAGGTAAAATGGTGCTCACCACCTGGAGTTCAATCCCAGGTAGCCGGCTCAAGGTTCACTCAGCCTTCCATTCTTCCGAGGTTGGTAAAATGAGTACCCAGCTTTCGGGGGGGGGGGGCAATGTGCAGTCTATACACTGTAATTTAAAAAAAAAAAAACTGTAAACCGCCCAGAGACTAGTTGAAGTGGTAATGGGCAGTATATAAGCAGAATACTTTTTTTTTTTTTTTTTTTTTTTTTAGTGCAAGAATATGCAAGGACAAGAAAATAAAATGCCATAGCTTTCTCTATTCGGAGGGGCACTTCCCACCCCTCCAAAAGAGGCATGGTAAATATGCAATCTACACTAATCCTTAAATACATTATTGGAACATACAGTATACCCTTACCTAAAGATCTCTGCTTAATTTGATGCTTCTATTGATTAAAACGCAGTACATTTCAAGCCCTGGCTTCTAATCAACTAAGCTTACTAAATTTCCATTCTGCACACTCTCTTCTGTCGTTTCAGTAGGCATCAACCAGTTTCAAACCAATGATGCCATTTTTTTGCATCCAGTACCAAATGGTTTCTTCCCCCACCCCCCAAGCTGGATTTATGCCCAGTCAAACACTAGAACAAAATAGAGCAACAAGAATCTAAAGTCCTATAAAAGGACTCTGGGAATACCCTACTGGAACTGGATTCCATGTACCTTCCAGGCTGTCCTCGTGATGTAAGTTGAAGTTCTCATAGGAATCCCAGCGCACTATAGGATCTGAGATACTGTAATCCACATCCACGGCCGCATTGTTTCTATAGGTCTCCCAGCCTGTGGGAGGAAAGGTGGAAAGTCAGAGGAAACCAGTAGAAAAGAAAATAAACATGCTCAGCTACTGATCACTCTGATGTAGAAAAATAAAATAAAATGCTGCCACTGGGAATAAGATTGATGCCAGACAACTATCTAACTATTTATGGCTATGCAGTGATACATTCATTGGATACCTCTGGGAAATACAAGACAGAGACAAAACTCTTTCTACACCCAGCTACCAGATACTGTATAAATATTTTTAAAAGTATATATAAGATAGACTTTTGAATCCAGACCTGAAAGTTCTGGATTATTACTCTCACTTGGTCATTGGTGCAATGATGGTATTAGTGATGTTTAGAGATGGGCACGAACCGAAAAAAATGGTGTTTCGTTTCGTTTCGTTTAAGGCTTCGTTTTGTTTCATTTTGTTTTTAAATGTTTTCAAAAAAATCATTTTGTTGGTTCATTAATTCATTATTCATTTTTACCCGCTTTTCCCCCAGCGCCAACTGCATGGCCCCTGGGGCCCGGTCGGAGCTGGGGGGTGCCTACAAACGGGCGTGGGAGGAATAAAGAGGGGGAGTGGCGTCAGAGCTGTGCAACACTGGCCGCCTAAGCGCAGCCTCCTTATCTCCCATCCCGATCGGTCCCATGATAATGGGCTGTGGGAGGGAGGCGCAAGGGGGGGCGACTTCGAAGCCATGCTGCTCTGGCCACCTAAATACGGCCTGCTTCTTATCTCTCCTCCCGGGGCTGGGCTGAGGTTCGAGCCCGCCGTGTCCCTCGATGGCACTGACAAGGTGCGTGCTCCCTCCGTGCAGCTCGGCGCAAAAGGACCTCTGGACCAGCACCAGTAGGAGACATCTCCGCCCCCCCCCCATTAACGAAACAAACCTAACCCAAACCAATTTTTCTCGGTTCGTTTTGTTTCATGTTAAATTTGCCCCTAGGGTCGTTATCTGTTTCGTTACGTAATGAAACGAATAACGAATAACAAAATGAAAAAAAAATCGTTTTGTGCCCATCTCTAGTGATGTTAAATGATGTTAATATTAGACTACATCGCATAGGGTTAGACTACAACCCTAACCCTAACTCTGCCCCCACGAAGAAGAAACCACCACCCGCCACCAGCAGCCACTCCACTCTCTTTAAATTTAAATAAAAAGGGTACAGTATATGGGTAAAAGCCAAATCTTACTCGATCGTCTTGGTTTAATACAATATATGATTTTTTCCTGGGATGATCTTTCCCAAATCACCATCAAATCATCCTCCACACTGATCAACCTGGCAGCCCTTCTCCTCCTGCAAACTGGACCGCAATAGATTGCTGATACATCATCATCCTAGGCAGCCACATCTCTGCACACTGTGCACAAATTACATCTTGCAGCCTGCTGTCCTGGCTTCTTAGGATGGCACATTGACAATATTGTTCTTTTTGGCAGATATAATAAGCAAGATATATACTAGGCTTTCCTGGTATATATTAGGGAAGTCTTACTGTTTTCCAAAGGGAGGTATATAGCCTCAGATATAAAGGCAAATTGAAACTCCCTGATATTAGGTAAATGAAACAGTATGTAGGACAGTGGTATCTGAACTTAAGCCCTCCAGATGTTTTGGACCATAATTCCCAGTCCTTTGTCACTGGCATCACAGACTTGGAATTCTCAAAATTGTGGACCATTTTGTTTCCAAAACAAAAAAAGGTGTTTTGTATCATTTCTTGACGGGTTTGTGCCAGTCTCTAGCACTGTTCTTTTCTTAATCTGAAGTTCATATAGTGTTTACTGGAGACACCCTTCATGCTGTGAGGGATCTAAAAACCTAAATGCAGTACACTAAAATATACACATGTAGCCTTCTGGCTGGAAGATCAAAAAAGATTAGTCTGAGGTTTTGGAAAAAAATTGTCTGAGGTTTTGGAAAAGCCAGCATTTCAGACAAAAATCCCCAAAAGAAGTAAACAAAAAGTACCCTCTGAAGAAAAAAATAACATCAGGCCCCAGGTTAGATGTGAGTCAAAACTAGGCCTTCTATAGTCTTCATTCCATAGGAGAAAAAAAGAACTGATAAATCCAACATTGGCCTTGCTGGGATTGAACTGATGTACAAGGACTCCTTGTGGTTAGAAAGCCAGATGGTGACATGGGATGGTGACATTCAAGTCTTCATTGAGTCATGAACCTGACTGGGTGACTTAGGGCCAGTCACTCTCTCTTATGAGGTCAACCTACCTTCAGGATTGCTGTCAGGATCAAGGGAAGGACCTCTCTGAGTTTGTGGAGGAAAGCTTGAGATAGAAACCAACACTTTCCCCACAAAGATGTCAGGGGACCTTGAGCTACTTCCCAATGGCAGTCTTTATCTTACGGCTCACTAACCACCTATGGGGCTTTCCAGATAATATGGCCAATTGGCCCCATATCTGAAGTCCCCAAGAGGGATAGAAAAAGGCAAGACTTTTGGAAAGGCCAGGCTGATTGATTGGTGGTGCTTCCTGATTGGCCAGAGTTACTTCTAGAGCAGCTGGACATCAACTCTGACACTGTGGAGTGCCCCATGAACACTAAAGGCTAGATTAGACACTGCCTCCAGTCTCATAAATATCAAAGAGCCTTTTCACACGACCCCTAAACTCCGCGGCAAATGGCTTCCAGCTCCGGAGCTTAAAATTGTTTCCCCACCAGCTCCAGAGTTTACAGAAAATTAAGTGCGACCACGCCCACCTAAGCGCGTCCCAGCGCACTTTTCAGGTACCTGCTCTCCGGGGGTGAAAAATCCCTGATGCGGATCTAACGTAGTGGGTGCCGGGCTCTCCTCGCTTCTGTTTGTTGTTGTTTTGCCCCCCGCCCCTTTAAGAGATCTGAATGCTGCCGGGAACAGAGCGAGACTGGCAGAACGGAGGTAAGCTGGCATTCTTTTCTTTCTTTTTTTCTCCCTCCCCTCACGCAGCCAGCAGCCAGGAGTGCGGAGGGGGTGGGAACACAGGAACAGCGACAAACCCCCAAGATCTCTGGTCCAAATTTAAGTGGCCAGCGGATCTTAGGGGTCGTGTGAAAAGGCTCAAAGACAAAAGGAAATATTTGCTCCTCTGGGACACACTTTTCACAAGTGATCCTGATCTATCTGTTCCTCCTAAGATGTTACAAAAAAGTTGAGGAGCCATGTAGCCATCACAAAAACCAAATGCAAAACTAGCATTTGGTTTTCAGGCTACTAGCATAGGAAACACAAGAGGGGTGTGGTGGTTCAGTGGACTAAGGCTTCCAAAAATTGTCAGCTGCAAAGTTGGCAGCTCGGCAGTTCAAATCCCAGGTGCCACACATTTGGAATGAGCTCCCGCTGTTAGCCCCAGCTCCTGCCAAACTAGCAGCTTGAAAGCTTGTAAATGCAAGTAGATAAATAGGTATCACCGTAAAAAGTGGGAAGGTAAAACAGTGTTTCCTTGCAGCCATGCCGGCCACACGGCCACAGACTTGCACAACACTGGCTCTTTGGCTTGAATACGGAGATGAGCACCGTCCCTAGAGTCGGACACCACTAGCATGCATGTGTGTGGGGAACCTTTACCTTTACCTGTAGGCAACATATGGTGGTGCAGGTGGCTTATATGGAGGTCTCTGGCAGTATCCCAACTAAATCAACACACACACACACACACACACACACACACACACACAATCTATGGAGGGCTGCTTTGCTGTCACTGTCAGAATTCAGCAAGTACCACTATTCTTGTTGCAGCTGAATTTCAGTAGCCTTCTCTTAGAATTGATAGGGCATTTATACATGACCCCTAAGCTCCGCTGCAAATGGCTGCAAGCTCCGGAGATTAAAAATGTTTCCCCACCAGCTCTGGAGTTTGCAGACAATTAAGTGCGACCCCACCCACTTTAGCGCAACCCAGCGCACTTTTCTTGTACCTTCTCTTTGGAGGTGAAAAATCTTTGATGCGGTGCAAGGATAGTGACTGCGGGGCTCTCCTCGCTTCTGTTTGCTGCTTTTTGGCTCCCACCCCTTTAAGAGCTACTTTTACAGAGACGAGGGGGTTGGACTTGATGGCCTTACACAGAGGAGAGGCAGAATGAGGTGAGTGGCATTCTTTTCTTTCTCTTTTTCTCCCTCCCCTCACGCAGCCAGCAACCAGGAAGTGCGGAGGGGGTGGGGACAGAGGAAGAGCGACGAACCCCTAAGATCTCTGGTCCGAATTTAAGTGGCCAGCGGCTCTTAGGGGTCGTGTAAAAAGGCCCATAGAAACAGGAAGAAAAGAAGGTTTTTATGAACCTTTCGGTTGCTCATGTCTCACCCTAATGATTAACTTGACCTGGTCCTGTTTGGATTTAGGAAGGTTGCTGCTTTCTGTGCTTTCCCTCCACTTCATGCCCTCCATTAGTCTTGTGAACTGTTTTTTCCTAGAACTGCCTCCATCTCTCCCTAACTCCCAACCCCTACCCACCTTTGATTTTCTCTGGGCTGGAGGAGAAGACAAATTCCACGCTGGCTTCAAAGGGGAACCGTTCGTCTGCAAAGGGAAAACAGCGGGGAAGGGGGGAGTCAATGGTTGTGGTCCAATTCTGATAAGGCCTCTGTGGAAGCCATGGCTGGCCAGCCTCAGATACATATCCTGGAGAGGACATTGTGGCCTCTGTTTTGGTTTCCAGAGTTCGGGTTCTCTTCTCACCTCTCCAGGCTTCGTCCAGCTCATCTTTGTTGAACCAGAGCTGGGTGGTGTGGATGGTGCAAGTGTGGAACTGGACGCGGAAAACGACATCCCGTTCCGCTCCTCGGAGTTGCTTATGGTAGCATTTCACCTGGAGGAAGGAAGTAGAGACAAGAAGAGTTAATAGAGGATTCGAATCCCAGGTGCCACACATTTGGAATGAGCTCCCACTGATAACCCCAGCTCCTGCCAACCTAGCAGCTTGAAAACATATAAATGCAAAAAAATAAATAGGTACCGCTGTAAAAAGTGGGAAGTTAAAACAGTGTTTTCCTTGCAGCCATGCCGGCCACGTGCCCATGGAGCTTGAAAGCATGTAAATGCAAGTAGTGAACCACCCAGAGTTCCCTTTTGGGAAATTGGTGCGGTATATAAATATAAAAATAAATAAAATAAATAAGATTCAGCTACTGTCTTAGCTAGATTGTGTGCTTCTAGCACTACCCGGCTATACTCACACACAATGGATAGGCACCTAGGCTTCCAGGGATTTAGCCGACAGATTTTATCCATATCTTCACATCTTTCCTTCAGATTAAAACAAAAACAAGAAACAGAAAGTTCCCCCCCCCTCAGTTAAAGAGATATATGCCCCTGGTCTGTATCATCAAGTTGCTTTTGACTTCATGACAACCTCCAAAAGGTCCAGTCATTATCAATCCTGCTCAGATCTGGAAATTGAACCGCTGTGGCTTCTTTTGTCGACTCAAACTGGTAGGTAGTCTGTGGTATCTGTCAACTTCTCCTCTGGGACCACATTTCAGATGAATCAATTCTCCCTGCCCGCCCCCGTCAGCTCCAATCTCCAAGAAATCCAGTATCAAATAGTTTACACTGATTTTTTTAATCTCAATTTTTAGAATTTTGCTAAAGAATATATAGCATGCATTAGAACTATGAAAAGAAAAAAAAATAACTTGATGCGTACCTACACAAAACAACTTTAACTATTCATTTATAAAACCAGTGCTCTCCTCCGCTGGGATCCTTTTGAAGATATGTAGCATCAGGATTCCAATTATGAGACCCCATTCCCCTTCCAAAATATCACTGCATTTTTATAAGATTCAACACTTCTGCTTTATTTTATTTTATTTATATATGCACTCATTAGTACAACACACTTTGCTGGGCAATTTTCAATATACTAAGAAGCCCAACAGCACTCAGATAATAAATAAAGATAATCAAGCCATGCAAAACTACAAGAGGTGTCATCTTGAGAGAAAAAGCAAAAAGTGTCTCACGAGGCAAAAATCAGGCAAGGGTTCCATGAAAGGCTTCTCTGCAGAGTCTTGTTTACAGCAGCCTTTTAAAGGCTGGGAGGGAGGGGGCCAGGCGGAACTGCACCAGGAGCTGGTTCCACAGCTAAGAAGGCCTGGCTTCTTATGGAGGACTTCTTGGCCTCTTTCAGAGTTATAACAAGGAGGAGCATTGCCTGGAAGGATCCAGTGGAGATGACCTTGGGGAAAGATGCTCCATCGAGTACCATGGTCCCAAACTGGGAAAGGCTTTAGAGCAGGCATGTCCAAACTTCGGACCTCCTGATGTTTTGGACCGCAACTCCCAGAATTCTAAACTTAGATTTCCAGTGGCAAAGGACTGTGGGAGTTGCGGTCCAAAACATCTGGAGGGCCGAAGTGTGGACATGCCTGCTTTAGAGGCAAGCATCAAAACCTTGAACCAGACCTGGGATACTTCATTCGTTCGTTCGTTCGTTCGTTCGTTCGTTCGTTCATTCATTCATTCATTCATTCATTCATTCATTCATAATTTACTTTCAAACTGCAAGAGAGTTTCAGGTGAAAAGCCTGTACACATTTAACTGGTAGGAAGCCCCGTTGAACTCAGTACCAGCTAACCATGCCCAGCACTGTACTTTGAAACCTCCAGCATCGATTTCTTTTTCAAGCCCCTGTGAAGTGCTGGGCTGGCTAATTGCAGATAATAGCTTTTAAACAGCTTTGCCAATGGCTCAGCAAAGGAGACACAGTTACCCCGGGTAGTGTACACAAACACCCTCTCCTGGCCCCATCACATCCCGTCATGGTCATTCCCAGTCAAAGAAAGGGTATATTTCTCACACGGACTATAACAACACACAAATCCTGCTCGAGAGAGTCTAACATGGGGCAGTACAAACAGCAGCTCATTTGGAATTACCACCAGCCATATAGGGCAGCTTGACTTCTGTTGGTATTTTTTTTCTTTAAAAAATAAATAAAATAAAAACAGAATTCCCATCATGGAATAAGATTTTTTTTAAGGGATGTAAAATCTTTGCTCTTTGGCTTACCTTGGCATAATCAGGCCCTCGACAAGGATTCCCCAGACTTTGAGTTACAGTATTCCCCCAGTTTGTCAGGCAAAGATATTGTAACATTTGAACTTCAGACCAGGAAGGGACCCAATGGGTCATGGAGTCCAGGCCCTCTAAAGGAGGCAGAGTGAGGGAATTGCCCTCCCGACTTCCGGATCTGCAGCCAGAGACCTCGGCCACTGAGCTACCCAGCAGTGCTAAGTCTTGCCCTGGCCTCTTGCTTTTGGAAGTCTGAATGCAGTGCCCTCACCTGAGTGCATATTGGGGGGGGTTCCACATGCCCATATGTAATCATGCAACATGACAATAGATTTCCACTGGCCTTAAGATGCCCTGAGCACATCTGCTCTCGCCTGATCTCAGAAGCTAAGCAGGGTCGGCCCTGGTTAGTACTTGGATGGGTGACCATCAGGGAACACCGGGTGCTGTAGCCGCCTGGCATAGGAACTGGCAAGCCACTCCAGTATTCCTGCCAAGAAAAACTCCATGGACATGGAGTCACGAAGAGTGGGTCACAACTATAATGACACAACACACAAGCAACACACACACACACACACAGAGTTAACAACAAACACAACACAACACAACACAACACAACACAACACAACACAACACACACACACACACACACACTTCTGTACCCACACTGCCCACAGTCACTTGCGCACGAGGCAAGGTCAGAGAAAAACATAACAGGATGATGCCTTACAATGTATTGTCAGGGGAACATGTTGCTAGATGATGTCACCCCCCAAACACTGGTGTTTTGCTCCATGTTCCCAGAAAAAAAAGGGAGGGAGGGAGGAGAAGAGATGTTTATGTGTGCTTGTGTGTGATCGCTTTGTTCCGTGAAATATCTCCGGACCTGACTGCCCAACAGCACTCACCATGACATCTCCCTTCAGGAGCAAGGCTGGCTCCAGGGTGATGCAGATCTTCTGAGTCCCGCCTGAACCATGGAGGCTGCTACAAGACACAGAGCAACAAAAGCAGAGGTAACATCTTAGTCATCAAGAGATGCCAGTGGACATCAGGAATGTTTGCCCTAGGAAGAATCACTTACTAGATCCCAGAGGTATAGACCAGCTGCATGGACTGGTAAATCTTCAGGAAAGGCTGATAACCTAGAAGAGGGAAAATACGTTAAATAGCACAAGCTGGTAGAACATCACCATCTTATGGTGGAACCACAACTTAGAGGAGGTCCTTTTTCTATGCTGTTCTACCGTCGAACCAGAACTTAAGAGAAATCACTACACTTCCAGGATCCCACAGCCAGGGTGGCTGCTAACCATTCGGCCTTGAATAATCTGAAGAGTGGTACGTAAACTGAAAAAAGAACATTTTCTATGCTGTTAGTTATCTGGAAGCTGAGTCATGGCAACTGGACTTCTTTTTCTTGAGAGACTGAAATGTTTCTCATGTCCATCCAAACAGCTTTGTCAGTCTGAAGAAAGCTAGTTGTGAGTCCTCCATTTTTATAGTCCATATATTTTTTGTCCCAGACAAATCGAAAAATACTTCATGCCTTCACCACCAAGGCCATAGCTAATGGCCCATACTTTATGGGTTTCAGCACCTTAGGCAATTGTTCACCTTCGTCTACCTAACAAGCCTATTCAGGCCATTGTTCATCTTATGAGCCTATTTCAGACCAGGGTGACAAGAGGTCAAAGTGAGCTATAAAATGGAGGGCTCGCAACTAGCTTTCCTCAGATTGATGAAGCTGCTTGGATGAGCAGTGAAACATTTCAATCTCTATCTCTCTCTCTCTAAAAAAAAAAGAAGTCTAGTTGCCATGACTCAGCTTCCAGATAAACTCACCTGGATGGCTGAGAATCTTCACAGACTGTGCTGTTAGTTGATTACCAAGACATCCCTTGCCCCACTAAGGATGAAATAAAGACACAAGTACACACACTAGAAATGAGCAAGGTGGTGTGAGGAAATGTTGGACACATGCATGGGTCTTGTACCCAAAAGGGGTGGGGATGGGGAGAATAGCTTGTCCAGAGATCACTCTACCACCTCGTGCCCCTTACCTCCTCCAGCCTCAAAGGTTGGGATAGCAGGAAGCAGGATGTGATGGAGAAAGAGTGTGTTGCTATTCATCTTGATTGTCCCTGACAGCAGCCCACTGAAATACTGGATATACCTGTACACAAGGAGAAAACGAGAGCATTCAGTTAGAAGCTGTTAGTGACTCCCACAGGTAACGCGAAAGGAATTTGGTGCCTCTAGAGAGACAGCAATGTTAGCACCTACTTTCTCCGCTCATCCTTTCTTCTAAATCTTTCCCTGCTGTTCTCCACCAACCATATTGAGAAAGGAATAATGCCCGTGCTTGGACTTGACCACTTCAAAGTGAGGGGTGCGTGGGTACCCCTTAATGGAATATTGCTCAATGGGAAAAGAAACCAAACACTTCCATACCTAAAAACAGCATGCCCAGGGGGAAAGGGGGAGAAAACCTTTCCCTTTCTCTTTCATTCCCTATGTAAAGCCAAGCAGTACTGGATGAAGAAACCCCACCAGGATGGGGTACCAGTAGAAACTTCATGTCCTAGATAGGTAGGTAATGCTACACTCCGTGGTTTAATGGAGAGCAAGAAAATGAGCTATGGGCGTTTATACACGACCCCTAAACTCCAGGGCAAATGGCTCCCAGCTCCGGAGCTTAAAAATGTTTCCCCACCAGCTCCGGAGTTTAGAGGAAATTAGGTGCGACCAGGCCCACTTTAGCACGTCCCAGCGCACCTTTCAAGTACCTGCTCTTCCGACCTGAAAATTCCTTGATGCGGTGTAAAGATAGTGAGTGCGGGGCTCTCCTCCCTTCTGTTTTTTTTTTTGCTCCCGCCCCTTTAAGAGCTAATTTACAGACACAGGAATCTTGCAAGAGCGAGAGCCATGCAGCCAGCAGCCAGGAAGTGCGGAGGGGTGGGGAAGTAGGAAGAGCGACAAGCCCCTAAGATCTCTGGTCCGAATTTAAGTGGCCAGCGGATCTTAGGGGTCGTGTAAAAGCGCCCTATATTGTATGTTTTTGGCTCTATATGTTCTTGTCCTCAGTCATCATCAGTATCAGCAGCCTGGCCAATGGTGAGGGACCCACATGTTGTCAATTAATAACACAAGGAAGGAAAAAGATATTCTAACACATTCCAGCAACATCCTCTCCTTTCCTCTGGATGGTGTAGATTTGGGAGAAAGCACAGGACAGATTGAAGGGCGGTGACCCAGCCTCACTCCAACCCATCAAACCACGAGCCTACACAATTTCACTCGTTTCTTCCAAAACCTTTCGTTGCAACTCTCCCACAGTGGCTCGATCAAATGCCCTTCCAAAATACAGAAGCACAGATTTACAGTGCACACACAAGCATGCATGCATGCCCTTGCACTGACACTCAGGTACAGAGTAGCGGGATGGAAAGGTAAGCGACTGCACATCTTACCTCTTCTGGGAGGGCTGCAATGACGCTGCCACCTTGTCCTCACAGAACTTGCGCATCGTCAGCGTGCTGAGGGCCTGGTCTGCACTAGAGGGAGCACAAATTGAAGAAGCCCGTGAGAACCCGTGGGTGCGCTTGCCTCTCCCACCACTGTCCCAAGCTCCCTGGGGTGAGGACAGGAGAGAGGGCCTTCGTAGTGGCTGATCCCAGGCTTCAGGATGCGCTGCCCCGAGAAGCCCACCTGTCCCCTTCCCTCTTGGTCTTCTGTGCCTGGACGGTTGTGCCTTAGGCTTTCAATGTGTGCTTTTGTTTGCCATCTTGTAGCACGGCGCTTGCTTGATTTTTTTTTTTAGCATTTGCAGATTTGCTGTTGTTCTGTTTGTTTGTTTTTGCTTCAAATATTATCTTAATGATGTGTTAGCCATCTTGGGCCCTTTTTAATGAAACATGCAGGGTACAATTATGTTAAATAAACAAATAAAGGCCTTCCTTTTCAGGTAATATTTTAAGCATGGAGCATGTGGGGCGGAGTTGGGGGTGTCTGGGAAATGCTCTGTTTAGACAGATATAAATGTTTTTTTTAAATGTTTTTTGTTTAGAATCCTTTTAAATCTTGATTAATATTTAGCTTTTTCCTTAGTATAGTTTCGTATAGCTGTTCAAACTGGTTATAATTGCATCGTTTTAATTGTTGTGAGTAGCCTTGAGTCCTCTAGGGGAGAAAAGTGGCATAGAAATAAAATGAAATCAAATCCTGGGTGACATTGAACATGAAAACTGTTGTACCTGTTACAGAGAGAGAGAGAGAGAGAGAGAGAGAGAGAGAGAGAGAGAGAGAGAGAGAGAGAGAGAGAGAGAGAGAGGCATATCTGCAAAGGAAATTTATTGTCTGCCCTCATTGGCAGCTCTCCCTTGCGCAGTACCTTGCAGAAATCTTGCTGTAGTGCATGTAGGCTGCAACAATGGTTCCCGTCTTGCCCTTATTGCCCTGAGACAAAGAGACAGAACATGTTAAGAACCCAGTGTAAAAGGGCCAACACCTTGAAGGGAAGGGCAGTTTTGCCTAAACCTAGAAGCCAGATGGATGGAGGGGGTGGCAGGGATGGCAGGGGAAGAGACCTGAAAGGGGGGAAAATAGAGATGTGGACCAACAGCTTTTAAATTCCAAATGGCCTCCAGATCGATCTGTACTGTGGGAAAATGAGCTGGAGAAGAAGTGCAGCTCTTGATTTCAGCTCCTACAAAGAGGAGAACATTTACACAAGAACCTTTAATCCACAGTGAGATTTCTGCTGACAGGTAAAGGGTGGCTAGCCGGCAGACTGAGCCTACTCTGAGATCAGGAGCGGGACATTTTAGACTAGAGCAGGCATGTCCAAACTTCAGCCCTCAGATGTTTTGGACCACACAACTCCCAGAATTCCAAGCCTGTATTTCCAATGGCAAGGGACTGTGGGAGTTGTGGTCCAAAACATCTGGAGGGCCAAAGTTTGGACAAGCCTGGACTAGAGGATCCTGGAATCAGTCTTGCCCTGCCTTGCGCCCTGCATACCCCCACCCACTGACCCACTGAAAGAAATCTTGGGGGGGGGATGCCAGCTATGCTTTTGCCCACTTCCACCTTAAATGGACCGTAGAAGGTCCATTCTGTGAGGTCAGTTACATTCACAAGCCAAAAGCTCCTATGATACTTTTTGCACGGAACCCTCTGGGTTCTAGTTTCAGGACATAGTGAAGGCTCCATGTTCATGACCCTTAGGGACCAGGGCTCCTCTTCCCAGTTTCACATTCAGCCTCTTGTCACCCCTTTGTCTTCCCCCCCATGCACCCGATAAATCTCCCTCTCTCTAACAGTCACAGAGGCTGGGATGTTTCTCCCTCTGCACCTTGCAGTGAAGGACAACCACATGCTGAGGGTCTGAGTGTAGCCAAGTCTCCATGGCTTTGCAGATGGAGCAGATCTTGTCCAGCGGCGGAGCATGAAGGTCTGGCCAGCCAAAATCTTGGACCTGCATCAGGGGTAAAAAAGAGACCCCTTTGAGAGAAGGGCATGCTTAGGTATGAACGCACAGTACAGATGAGCCAGAACAGAAGAAGCTGGAGTGACAGTCCCAGGATGGTTTGCTGACACAAGAACCTGACTCATTTCTGCTGCCTTACCCCCACACTTAAAGGATTAAATGGTATGCTGTGACAAATGTGTACATGGAAGTTTGGTGTACACTCCAATACCTTTGCTATCCACTGACAGCGGAAAGTCAGCTGAACCTGGGTGGACGAAAGCATGCCCTTAAACAAAGAAGCAGAACCACTGCAGAGCAGGTGGGCTCCTTTATCTTAAGAAATTCTCTAAAGTACCCAATACGTCATTATAGGACTTGGCATGCTCTATAAATAACTATTGTTTTCTTATTATCATCTACAAAAGAGCCCCCTTCTTTCTTTATGGTTACTCACACACTTCCTAGCTCATGGGTTTTCCATGAGTTCATCAAACTCACTGCACATTTCAGGGGACTCCCTCCGCAATCCAGAGGACAAGACGCTTGCTTTATTTTTAAGCAATCACCAACTGAGAGGTGAGGGCAATGGTCATTCTTACCAATCTCCAGATTTATCCTGGCAGGGTCATGAATCAGATTATCAAGCACATATAATTCCATTGCTCAGGACCAATGCTGGGGACTGACCACCTAGTTTAACTGCAGCCACCCAAAAAGATGGTGTGCTGCAGCCTCTGTTTCAATCCATTCCTTCTGATTCACAGAAATTAACAGTTGACCATTATCAGCTTGAATTTATAGTCTGTGTTTAGCCTGCATTTTGGGGGGTGGGGGTGAGGGGCATGGCATTCAGAAGTATTCAGTACAAGAATATTTGAGAACCAGTGGTTATTATTCCTCTAGACCAGTGGGTTCTCAACCTGTGGGTTCCCAGATGTTCCCGGACTGCAACTCCCAGAAGCCTCCATCACTCTCTGTGCTGGAAGAGGTTTCTGGGAGTTGCAGTCCAGGAACATCTGGGGACCCACAGGTGGAGAACCCACTGCTCTAGACCAACTCTCTGTTCAGGATAAGAATACCACCCCTTTCCTCCCTCCTTACCTTGGAGTTCAGCCTGATGATGTCATGGCGTTTCTCTGACAGGTTGAGAAGCTGTGGACAGAAAGAAATACTGTATATCTCATGGGGCTCCATGGACCACAACTCCCCTTCTGCTAGAATGGTCAGCTAGCCTGCCTTCGCTCAGATACACAGCATCACGATGTCCATGCTGGTCTCCAAGATTGACTAGTGTAACACACTCTCTACAAGGGGCTTCTCTTAAGGCTGATCTAGCAACTGCAGCAGGGCTGGAATGTGGCCGCCAGACCGGTGGTGGTTGGGAGCAACTTTGACCTCGTCTCCCCAGTCTTGGCTCACCTGCACTGATGACCTATAGCAGCCTGGGTCAGAAATAAAGTTATGGCTTTGATCTATAAAGCCCCTCATGATTTGGGACACCGTTACTTGTCAGCATGCCTTATCCCAAAAACATTGATCCACACCACCAGTCCCTCCCGGGCAATGCTCCTCTGCATTGCGACACTGAGGGAGGAGAGAAGACCACCCACTAGAAGCCAGGCCTCCTCGGTTGTGGCACCACATCTTTGGAATTGGATCCCAGCTGAGCTGTGCCTGGTCCCATTTTTGTTCACATTTAGGGGGTTTCTGAATACAGTGGAACTTTGACTTACGTCATTAATCTGTTCCAGTGGTCTCGACTTAAGTCAAACATGACTTAAGTCAAACAAACGTTTCCCATAGAAAGTAATGGGAAAGCGGATTAATCCGTTCCAGATGATGAAAAAGACCCCCCAAAACAGCAATTTAACACAAATTTGACTGGGATAGGAGATTCCTTCTGGGGATGTAAATGAAATGTCTCTTCAAAGAGAGGAGGAGGCAGTGGAATTATAGTCCACAAGTTATACGCCTCCACTTTTTAATGTTCATAGCAACAATGTCTAACATTTAAGTTTTACTGATTTTTAACCTGACATTCCAAGTTCTGAACAACTCTATGCTTACCATTAGAGTCCCACAACTTTACAGCTCCCCAACTAAAATGCCTCCATTGTGGACCAGACTTCTGCAGCCAGATTTTTTACAAGACTGAGCCGGCTGTCTAACCAGCGAGGCCAGCCCCGAGCTCCCGGCCCTTCTTCTCCTCCGGTAGCAGCGGCGGCTTCGGTGAGGCCGAGGACCAGCTCCAGGTGCTCTGAGCTGGCCTCGCCGAAGCCGCCGCTGCCGGAGGAGGGGAAGAAGGCAGGAGCAGTTTGGAGGCGGCATCCGCGATGCTAGGTCGTGGCTCCGAGATGTAAGTCAAAGCCTGCGACTCAAGTCGAACAGGCCCCTTCTTGCCGCAAGTCAAATATGATGCAAGTCAAGCAGTATGTAAGTCAAGGTTCCACTGTACTCAGCTTTTTACAGAGGTATTTGAGGGCAATCTACCTGAATTCAAATCAAGGCCTCCAGAATCCTAGCCTATCATTCCATTATACCTCACTTGCTCTCATCCAGAAGGTGAGCAACCCCAGTTTTATGCACCAAGCACACAATAACACCTCCTTGTGATTTTTAAGCCAGTGAGCTGCCTAGATGCCCTAAGCACATCCAGTCTCGCCTGATCTTAGAAGCTAAGCTGGGTCGGGCCTGCTTAGGGATGGGAGACCACCAGGGAATACCAGGTGCTGGAGGCGCCCGGAGTAGGAACTGCCAAACTACTACATTATTCCTGCCAAGAAAAACTCTACAGACATGTGTTCACGAAGAGTCGGCCACGACTGTAACGACACAACAACAACATCCACTTGACTTGACTTATCATTACCATATACTTGTCCTCATGCTTGGATTTAAGCATCTGGGCCACCTCCCGGAGGTTGCCCCGGTAACGCTGCTCCTCCAAAGCAGGGGGAAAGAAGACAGAGATGATGCGCTCAGTGATGTAGAGGAGGTCAAAGTCATACTTGCGCTCCATCACGTGGTCCAAACTGAAGCTCCTAAAAAGGGAAAAAAGAAATCATTTTTGGAGGGAATTAGTTCTCAAAATAGGTGTACTGTGATTTTCAGAGGTCCGATATACAATCTTATACACCAAACACAGGAATGGTTTTAGTAAGCTACGGGGATGAAGCAAAGTTTTTTTTTTAAAAAAAAAAATCTTCTGTTATGATTTCAAGTCTATAACGTGGTGTTTGTACACAGCCATAGGAATGCATTTTTATTGCACTAACACCATGACCACAATGCACAGCAAAGCCACTGGCCCATAACAAATACTATCCTACCGAAAAGCTCTGCTGGTCTTAGTTTTTTTTTTTTTTTAAGGTATATGCATTGTTTTGAATTAGAAGGCCCCTGAGAGGGCAACTTCTTCACACCCACCCCAGTTCAACACAGAAATCTTGCAGTGCAATGGCGTTATTTTGTATTTATGCTTAGCCAAGAGCCATCCACCCTCTCCTTGAAAACTTCTAGCATAGAAAACCTTGATCTTCCTCAAGATGGTTGAAAAGGCTATATCAGTGGTGGCAGATGTTCAGCATTCCAGATGTTTTGGTCCACAGCTCCCACAGTCCTTTGTCATTGGCAACACAGGCTTGGAATTCTGGGAGTTGTGGTCCAAAACATCTGGAGTGCCGAAGGTGCACCACCACTGATCTATACAATTAAGAAGTGCCTCTGATGTTCAACCCAAGCCCATTTTCCTGGGATTTTCAAGCATTGTTGCTAGTTTTGTCCTCTACAGCAATGGCCCTCAGTGCTCCAGATCTATTGGACCTCAACTTTCAAAAGCCCCAGACTGCATGGCCAATGATTAGATTCCTGTGTGCTGAAGTTCACAGCCATCTGGAGAGTGGGTCCCATACCCTGCAGAGCGGCTAAGATCAAGTCTGCTCCATCACCTGCATGGCTGCAGAGAAAATGAAAAAGCTGATGGAATCAAGAAACGGTTTTTCAGCTCATCCACTATTTGTGCACAATGGATTCTAATCTCCAGTCAGACAGTGATGAAATCAGACAAGAGGCTTTGCTTTCAGAACTTAACTCAATGGATCATTAAGGAGTAGCAGCATGTGGAAAATGCTTTCTCTTACCTAGACTTAAGAAGACACACCTTGCCATGCTACAGCCACATAGGATAAATGGACGCTTTCTAGTTGTGCAATACATGTTCCAGAATCCTGCCTTTAGCAGGACTGAGCCAAAGGAGGAGTCCCTTTTAACCGACACCTCCAGCAGAGTCGAAACTCTTTGCTGAATAAAAACAAACCAACCAAAAGCCCTTCTTGATTTCTCGAGGCCATCAAAAGGGGGCAGCAGTGCTCACTCATACAGGGCATGGCCAATACGTCTGGAAACCACTTTGTTCAGCATGTCTGTGAAGATTCTCAGTCATCCAGGTGAGTTTATCTGGAAGTTGAGTCATGGCTACTGGACTTCTTTTTTGAGAGATAGAAACGTTTCGCTGTTCATCCAAACAGCAACACTTTTCTATCTCTCAAAAAAGAAGTCCAGTAGCCATGACTCAACTTCCAGGCACTTTGGCACTTGGGTTCACTGGGCAGGTGCCCAGACTCCTAACTGGCATTCACTGCACAGTCCTCTACCAGACACAACCAGTCATGGGACTGATTCAGGAAATATTAATTGGCTTCTTCTCTCCCCACCGACACCACTGTTGGTGCTGTTTCCTGCTGTCCATTTGCCTGTGACTCATGGTGAACCCTATGAATTAGCACTCGCCAACATGCCCCGTCTGTTCTCCTACTGTCTCCAACTTTTCCCATCATGACTGTCTTTTCCAGACAGCCTTTCCTTCCTCGCGGTGTGCCCAAAATAGGACCGCCTCCGTTTCAACATGTTTGCCTCCAGAGGGGGTTCAAGCTTGATTTGATCTAGGGGGGCCCTTGTTTGTCTCTCTCTGGCAAACCCAGGTATCCCCAAAGCTCTCTCCCACCCTTTCCAAAACAAAACAAGACATTTTATTTCGGCAGTGGTGTTTGGTGTAGCTGTAGGAGGAACTCCCAAGGAGACAGGTCCAGAAGAGGCATTTCGTAGCTCCGTAGTTTAGGTATTTGACAAGTCTGTGCCTCCTGTGAGTACAGTCAGCCTGGGTAGCCTTGGGCAAGCTGCAGAGTCCCAGCCTCCGTCCCCAGAAGAAGGGAACGGGGAAAGCACTTCTGAGTGCTCTCTCTACCTAGAAACCCTGACAAGGGTTGCCGTGCATCAGAACTGATTTGCCAACACATGATGATGATGACCTGTGGCTGTTGTGCTATGTCCCCAACTGCTTTTTTCCTTCCATGCAGAGGATGCAGGACATTAAAAATAATTTCTCATTAAGAGTAATAGACTAGAAGATGTGTGCTGCAAAACCTTATCCAAATCCTTCCCCATAATACCTGGGTTTTTTCCCTTCTGCAATGCACCGATCACTTACCGGGGCAGTGTATTCCGTTGCTTTGCAGTATTGAGGGACTTTGTAGAGCCCTGGAAAATTAAGAGGAAAGAGGAGAGGAAAGTGAGTTAGCATTCAACAAAAAAACACATTGAAATCTATCATCCACAGACCACGAATGAAATAGAGGAGTAGGTAGGAAAACAAAAACAAAAGAAAGAGTTACGGCCCTGGATGACTTTCTAAAGCAGACACCACTAACAAGGATTATGGGAAGAATTCAGATTGGGAGAACAGAAAGATAGAATTGGAGAAAGCAAGTCCATGGACTACAGCTCCCAGACTTCACTAAGCAGGATGGCTAGCTGTGGATTCTGGGAGTTCTAGTCCAGGAATGTATCTTTTCCAAACTCTACTGTATGTAAAATACCAGAATGGGAAACAAAATGAAAAAAGTAGCTGAACATTTTAATTGCAAATGTTTGTTCTTTCAGATAAACCTGGGGAACACAGGACAACATCTTTACCAGCTTTTCTCTTCTTAATGTGTTAAAACAATGGCTGGAGTCCTGCTGCGCAGTTACATAAATGGCATTGCCTTTGGAAGCAAACAACTGTAATTTAAGAAATCTCCATAGATATTATCTGTTGCATACAAAGTTCCACAATTTAACATGCAACAGGTAAGGTCTATGGAGATTTCTTAACTTAGAGCAGTTTGCTTTGAAAAGGCACGCTGCTTGCCTAACTGCAAGACAAGATGCCAGCCTATAAACAGAACTTACAGTGGTGTAAGGTGGTTACTTTGCGTCGTTCTTTGTTCCGCGACTAGTTTTGTACCATGACAGCGTTGGTCATGATCATGTGGTTTTGTCCCTGTTTCAGTGTTCCCATGACCGTGATAACTTGTCTCGTGACAAGTGTTACCTCACGGTCTTGTACCATGACAAACACTGAATTTTCTAGCCTCCTTTTTCCTTTTTTTGGGGGGGGGGCTTAAAAAATTCTTTTTCGATATTTCACTTCTGAAAAGGAAAAAAACCCAAAGAAAACCCCCAAACCCAGACATAGTTTTCTGTTTTGTTGCGTGACAGTCGTTACTACACGGTGTCTCGTCTCGGAACAGAAAGTGGGAGCAAAGAGTGACAAGGCAAAACCCCACCCCAGCACCAGGTTCAGGACTGTCGCACTTAGCACCCGTTCTGAGGGCGTGGTCGAGAGAAATTTCAGTAGTTGCGCGGCGGACGTAAAGTAACATTTTTTTGTACCGCTCCTAAGCGCAACACTAACAGAGACAAAATGGACGTGGAGTATCCACCTAAGTCAGAGGTCAGGAGTTCAATTCCCCACTGTGACTCCTTGAGGATCCATAGGGTCATGGATCATCCAGTGATGCCCCTGTCAAGAAGGCCCAATGGGCAACTAAACCCCCCCCACACACACACCTCTGGCTCCGCAACCAGAGTCCCAAACCCTTGAACTGTCTGTTTTTAAAATGGGTGTGTGTGACAAAAAAGCAACCCTTCGAATCCTGTTGAACTACCACTCCCATCTTTCCTCACCATCATCTGTGTTGATTAGGGCTGCTGGGAGTTTCAGTCCAACCACATCTGGAGGGCTGCGACATATGGAGATGCACTTGTTTCCCGGTGCTATAGACATTTTATTCATCTTTAACCTTAGCTTGGTAAATATATCCACAGTCTAATCGGAGCCCTGTTGAGGGGAGGTTGGTACCGAACTCTGCCCTTTGCTTCCCTCCTTTCCACAAGCAGAAGGCAGCTGGTCCACAGAGGTCAGTGTCCTCATGAAGAGACTGGCGGTGCCGTTTATCCATCCACTGTTTACATACAAAATATTACGTTGGCGCGGATGGAAAGCCAGCTTGCACGCAAACGGTGTTAGAGTCACAGTCTTGGAAGGGATCTCACAGCTCTGTCTTGCTAATTCAACCCCCAGCACCCATCAGTGCAGGACTGATTGGCAGTGCTAGTGATCCTGCGAGAGCCATCCAGTCCCCCAAATTTTGCAGCCTCTTGTAGCCAGAAATCTCCAAAGGACCTTTGCCCAGCAGATTTTAAACTCAGGTACTGTTTCCCATCTTCTCTCATATTTAAATTGCCAAAAAAACCATTCACCCCGTCAGAAGAGTTCTAGTGGCCTTGAAGAACTATCAGCCAGAGGAACTCTATTGTTCACCACTGAATGCCAAACTAAGCTATATACACTATATTTAATCGTCACCTGTTAGGTCGATTCCAAGGGCATGCCTGACAAAAAAGTCCTGCTTCAGCATCTATTTTCCAAGTAGAGAAGACTTAGCAATGATTGACTGTTTCCTTCTTCTGCAGGGGGGTGGGCGTCCTGGGGACTGTGCTGTTTTCCCAGGGCCACACAGGCTGCCTCTACTCACGAGAGCCACAGTGGGGAATCAAACTCCCAACTTCTGATGATGCAGGCAGTCACTCCTTGAGGCAGCACGTACTACACATCATCGTACTCTATGATGTACAACCAATGTTAACCCTGATCTGATACCAAAGCGGTCTCCTTACATCGTTAACATAATATTCTGGAATCAGCGTGGAACCCGGTCTGAGGGCTCCTCCAAACACGGCCAACGTCTTCCCCCAATTGGTACTGGTTACTGTTCCTTTTGCGGGAGCGCAGCCCTTAACTGGGTATCACATCTTAACTGGGCTTTAAAATGCTGTATTTCAAAATCAAACAAAACAACAACCCCAAAATGCTTCTCTTCAGGAGATCTTTGAAATCTTGACGAAATCCCTTCTTCTCCAGAGTTTTTTTTTTTTAATTACGTGTCAGTTAAGAGCTTCTGACCAAGGCGCTTGAAGAGGAAATGAATTCCCCACTGGAAGAGTCATAGAGGTAAACTCTGTTCCTCTCCCCTAAACAAGCCTCTGGAACAAAATAAAAAGTGAAGGCCAGAGTGGTGAAAAGGTTTTGGAAGGCATGTGGGGGGGTTATGCTGCTTTTACCGAGAGAAGCATTACGTCACATGGATGGCAGGAAAAATACCAAAACAATCAGTGCTGAACAAGGTGCTTTCACAGCAATAAATACTCTGTCTAGATCAGGCCAAGGTTTGCTTTCTCTTGTCTGCCCTCTTAAAGCTTCCTGACCCAAAAAGATGAGAACTGATTGGAATACAGGTTCAAGGAGAAGATGATGGCCTGGGCATTGATTTAATCCAGTGGTTCTCAACCTGTGGGTCCCAAGATGCTCCTGGACTGCAACTCCCAGAAATCCCTTCCAGCACAGCAAGTGGTGGAGGCTTCTGGGAGTTGCAGTCCAGGAACATCTGGGGACCCACAGGCTGAGGACCACTGATTTAATTCAAGGGCATGCCAGACAAAGAAGTCCTGCATCAACATCTCTTGTCCCCATAAATAAACGATGCCAACAGGACATGCATTTTCTAGTATACAAGGTCAGCTTCATTTATATTCAATTTATATTTTATAGTATTAAAGCATTGCATTTTTGTAGAACTATGTTGGATGCACGCCCACTTCACAAATCATCACTACAGTGTGGCTCATGTTTCAGCTTCCTCAGGCTGTAACTTGGAACTGAGTTGGTTCTCTAGGGTTCTGTCATTATGGCTACCAGGCCTTTTTGTGTGGAACCCTAAAGTAGATCAATGTCAGTCACAGCTGAACCTACCCAGGAGGCAAACCCAAACATGTTGAGGTTTCAATTTGAACATCAGGGACAACAGTTCATATTGGGGCAAATGAAAGAGCTGAGTGGGACTCTTGCTGGTTTCCACTTTTTTTTTAAATGACAGCTCAACAGTTTCTCCCACCATGGCTGGGAACAACACTGTAGTATCATCAGAAGGATCTGAGACAAGGAAACAGGGACGGCCAAGAAGCTCTTGGCCAAAGTCAACTCTTCCACCGCTGAAGGGGGGTGGGGGAGGCAGAATGTTAAAGGAAGAAAAGACAGCAAAGTAGAATCAAAATTAACTTGAGCAATGAAGCCAGTAATAAACCTAATGCAATTTTAATGAACAAGTCATAAAACAAATGAGGCCTTCTAAGTACAAAAATGCATGCAATTACAGACAGAAGGAAAAGGCCCTCGCACTCCCACACTGATTATGTGTCAGGACCATGGCTTGGAAGACAAATCAAACATTAAGCCTCGCATGCGCAACACGAAAGAGCAGAATAAAGTGGAGCCTTACCAAGTGCTCAATGCGCCGGACGGGGGCTGTATTCCGCCTCTTGACATGCAGGAAAAGGAAACAGGGAGAAGGAAAAAAGTTTATTTGGGGGGAAATGAAGAACATTAAACACAAGTTTGCTGGTAGTGCTGTGGCCTGAGAAACCAGTCGTGGGAACATAACCAGCTACCATAGGGGGAGGGGGGGGGGAAGCTGCAGCTGGCTTATGTAAACTGTCCACCAACCGCTTTCTAAGCTGAAGGGGGAGCATGGAGTGGCAATGGTTCCATTATACTTTTTCTCCAGGAGATGTCACAGAAGTAGGCTGTGCTTACAGGAACACACTTAATATAAACACACATATCCCCACTGCGACCATCTGCAAGGCATCTGAAGTCCTCTTAAGCTGTGGCTCCACATATCTGAGGCAAAGGTCTTTGACCTTCTTCTTTTGCAGCCCACTTCCCATTATTTGCTGGAAATCCCAGGTGGCCTTCACAAGGACCAATGGAAATCATACTGCAGGATAGAGTCCCATTTATTTCCAGTGCATCCAAGCTGAGCTGGCATTATGGAAGGCGCAGGAACAAGCATACTACCATGCAGTGAATGTATGCCTTGATTTCTTTTTCTTAAAATCAAAGCATTTGGACACAACCTGCCTCACCATAAAGCAGGTATCAAGCCTTTGCCTCAAGCATTCTACCTTACATTTAGAGAGGGCAGCCAGGTCCTGAGGAGAACACACCAAACACTGGTGCAAGGTGATGGTTTTGTATGGCTCATACCCTGGAAATAGACTTCCACATGCAAACTATACCATCACACAGCCAAACGATGCTAGATAAAACGGTGTATTCTGACTAAAACTTAAAAATGCTTTAAATCTGGCTAAAGCAGGCATGTCCAAACTTCAGCCCTCCAGATGTTTTGGACCACAACTCCCACAGTCCTTTGCCATTAGAAATACAGCCTTGGAATTCTGGGAGTTGTGGTCCAAAACATCAGGACGGCCGAAGTTTGGACATGCCTGGGCTAAAGGTTCGCCTCTCTCACACACATACACACACACACATCAAGCAAAAGCACCTTCATCCTTCACCTCTTAGTGAGGGAGTCAAAATGCCCCCGCTCCTTTGGAAAGAACTCAAGTGCAACACCTTGAGTTCTGGTCTTTTCTGAAGAAATGCTGATGGTGGCTGACCACATGGTGTGCTCTTCATGTTCCTCATGTTCAGTCCTTTGGGAAATGGCTAGCAAAGGGGGGTGTTTGCGTGTCATGCGTACAATTCTGGCTCAGCAAGCAATGTCTACTGCAAATATTCCTCCCCTGACTAGGCCACCCTTCCCCCTCCCCCGACTAGTGGCCCAGCAGAAAACAATCGGTAAGAATCTCTTCACATCACAACACTGAGAATATTATCTCTCTCCAAGACAAGTGTGATCAGTTGGCAACCTCGTAACATTAAGCAAGTATCTTATGACCCTACTTTTGTCTCGACCACACCCACAGCCGCCACCCACCTTTTAAACTGGATGGCTATTCATAAATGGTTGATCCTTTTCCCCACAGACAGAGCTGGCTCACTCTTCCTTTCTTTCCTACTTGATTTGGCAAAAAGCTGAGGGAAGGGGAGAGTGCCGTCACGGCAGTTACAGAGACAGGGTTTTTGCTTTGTTGTGTCTGAGAGAGAAGACACCTGTCCTTTCGTCACCGGGGTGGAAAGGTGCCTGGTCAAAAAGGACAGAGTGCCAAACATCTCTCAACTGCAGTGATTCAGCCTGTGGTGAAAGCATGAGGAGGATCATGCTCTGCCTTTTTCTTTCCTTCCTTTTAAAACAATCGGCCATTTTCTGACTTCTTGCCCTGAACGGAGCTCTGCTGTGTCTGTCCGACAGGCAAGAGATCTCTCTGCGTCACGAGAGCATATGGTACACGTATAGCCTCCATGCATTACATGCCAGGCTTGCTCCACGATGGAAACTGAATGTCAGTCCTCAAAGACTCCTCTGCTTTTGAACATGACAGGGGAAAACTAGCACTAGGGCCAAACTGTCTTCCAGGAAACTCGTTTGCAATTACCGACCAAGTCGAGGAACTCTTGATCCACATCCAAAGGACTTGAGGTTCCCGCCCTTCCATGAACACAGCTTGGAAGCCCCTCAAGTTACAAAGGCTGACCTCACTGCAAGGGATCTGAGACAAGGAATTGCTTCAAGCTCTGAAGGAGGCACCTTTGTCCTTCCAAATGCCCTAGACTTCAGGCCTTGTAGCACTTATGTCCTGCTTGCATTGGGCCAGGCCGTGTCAGAAGGTTCCAACCCGTGCTTCTGACGGACCTGCCCACCAGTACCTCCCAAGGGCCAGCCTCTTTTTGGCATTGTGGCTGGCTCTCCTTGTTGCTTTGACCTCCTGGAGGCAGAGATAAAAGTGGCAGTGGACATCAGTCATAATGCCAAAAGGACATTATTTTAAGCAAACAAATAAACAAACAAATAAGGCTTCAGTTGAATGGCTTATAATCAATTTTCTTTTCTTACTGTTAGCTGTATATCATCTGTTGGATTTATTTCAGTCTCAAGCTGCCCTCAGTCGGTTTCGCTCAGAGGAACCTTTCTGGGCTGCAGTGACTGTCATTCAATTCAGCAGTAACCCATTGTTCCTTCCTTGCCTCTGATTTTGAAGAGAACCCCACACCCCATCTGCTTAAGGGTCTTTCCCCCTCCTTTTTAGCCTGCTGGTGATCCAGTTAGTGCAGGTAGAGGGTAGTCAGAATGCAGTTGGCAGGAGTCTGCCGGAAACGGCTTATGAGTTTCCCGAGGCTTGCTGCTTTAAGTAGTAATTTTTGTTTAGTATGCTGTTTGATTCATTTAACTGAGAGTAAACAAAACCTTTTCATTCCTACCAATGTCTCAGAGTGAGTTATTAAGACTGTAAGTGCCAGTGGATGGGGGGGGGAGAGGTGGTCTACTCTGGGGAGACTTGAAACTAATTCTGCCCTGTTAAATCCCTGCACTCCTGCTGCACAGCTAGATGAGTATACTCAAAAATTCAAAAAAAACCTGCAGCATCAGACATTGCCCACATCTGAAATCTCAGCTTTGCAAAGCTAATAGAGAACCAAAAATGAGCCTTAGGAAACAAAACACCCCAGCAGAGCAATCATCATCTATCCATTCAGGTTACTTCATGTCCCTCTCATCGCAGTTTGCTGTTCTGCTTGGGACTGGTACGAAAAAGGTTATTCCACGTCCATTGCGTGACGGTGGGAGTTTGTCCCGACCACGCTCCCTGAGCCGGGAACAGAGCGTGATGAGACATACCTCTTCCTGGCCTCAGGAATTGTCTTGTCTCGGTTCTTGTTTCGAGACAAGTGCCCCTGAAGTAACGCTTGTCACGCAGAGCACACATTCTCCATCTAGTGGCAGGAGTGCGAAGTTGCATTCTCCAGTACAATCCCAATGGCGTAAACCAGTGCTCCCCAACCTTTTTGTCCCCGCGGACCGGGAAATGTTTTAAAAATTTTCTGTGGCCCGGGGGGGGGGGTGGGGAGGGGGAGAATGCGAAAGGGGGTCCGGCGGGGAGGCAAAGGGGGGGTGAAAGCAAATGATGGGAGGGAAGGAGGAGGGGGAGGCACGAGAGCGGCGGCGGTACTCACCGGCTTGGGGCGTCGGGCGTGCCACTCCCCCCCACACACGGGCGGGGGGAACCCGGGGCTCCTGGGCAGGCGGGCCCCCGCCTCCTCCTCCGGCGCCGGGAGTCGCGCGTGGGTCTCGCTGCTGGCGCCCGCTTGCTCCTGCTGCCGCCGCCGCCGCCGTGGGCCTCCTCCTCCGCCGGGAAAGCGGCGGGGCACCAGCAGCGAGACCCGCGCGCGCTCCTGGCCCCGGCGCCCGCGCGCAGCACCCGCCCGGCCGCACCGGGAAGCGCCTCGCGGCACCAATGAGCCGCCGCCTCCTCCTCCTGCTCCTGTTCCTCCTCCTCCTCCTCCCGCCACCGCCGCCGGAGGAGCAGCAGCAGCCACCCCCACCTCTTCCTGGCCTCAGGAATTGTCTTGTCTCGGTTCTTGTTCCAGAGCCAAGTGCCCCTGAAGTAACGCTTGTCACGCAGTGCACACAGTGTGGGGGTGGCTGCTGCTGCAATCGCCCCCCCCGCCGCGCGCCGCCGCCCCCTCCGCAATTGCCCTCGCTGCTGCTGCTGCTGCTCCTTCGGCGGCGGCGGCGGCGGGAGGAGGAGGAGGACGCGCTGCCGCTGCTGTGGCTGCTGCTGCTGGTGGTGGTGGTGGAGGGCGAGGAGGAGGAGGGCAGAGGAGGGAGGCGGCAGCTCCTCCTGCGCTCCTCCAGCCTTCCTCCAGCTTTCCTCCTCCACCGGCCGCCCGCGGGAGAGAAGAGGAGGAGGAGGAGGGCAGCGGAGGAAAAGGGGAGGAGCCTCCCCGGCCTCCCCAGGCGGCCCGGTGCCGACCGGTCCACGGACCGGCACCGGTCCGCGGACCGGGGGTTGGGGACCACCAGCGTAAACAATGCATCGCAGAGAGGAAAGAAGGCATGAAACCGGGAGTTTTGCTGCTTAACACATGAAAGGCAAAGTTGCGGAGATTCGAAATACTGAAAAACAGAACCCCGGGCCAAAAAGCGGGGGTAAACGAAGCCAGGAAAATTCAGTAATTGTCACAAAACAAGGACGTGAAGTAACAGTTGTCACGATACTATCAATCACACCCGTGGGTAAACGGAAACAGGGACAGAACCGGGACAAGACCACATGACTGCAAACAACATTATCATGAAACAAACGTAATCTCGGAACGAGGAAGGACGTGAAGTAACTGTCTTAGTGGATCGATGCTCTGCATGCCTTTCTATCTCTTACTGCTTCTTTTAGCTCCATAAAGGTCATTCCAGTGTCGTCTTCTCATGGTGTCAAGCCAGCAAGTTCTTGGGAGGCCCCTTTTTCTTTTGCCACTGACCAATCCTAGCATTATTCTCTTTTCAAATGAGTTGGTTCACATAACATGACCAAAGTACAAACATTTTTGTTTGGTGATCTTGGCTTCCATAAATATTTTTGGTTTGGCTCTGCCTAGGGCTGACTTGTTGGTCATCTTTGCTGTCCATGGAATACATAGTAGTTACATGCAAAATATGACCAAATTAGCTAGTCTACACTTGATTGGGAAGCTAATGTCTTTATTCTTCCAAATGTTAATCATACTGACCATTACTATTCTTTCAAGCAGAGATGGACACAAAACAATTTTTTAACAACAACAAAAACCTCATAATACAACATAGTGATTCATTATATTACGGGGGTCTGCTCTCCTGGGTTCTAAAAGCACCCAATTTTATGAGTAGCATAAGAGTCAGGGCAGTAGGTTAGAAATAAAAGTTTACGTGCAGAGAGGTGGGACTTAGGAATGGATGGTGTACCAGTAAGATATAGTAGTCTGTCTGGGAAGAGATGGGCTGTCAGACATATCAGTGTGGAGGATAATTTGATGGTGATTGGGAAAGATCCCATGCAAAAATTGTGAAATTGAGAAGATACGGTAAGATCCGGCTTCTTTTATCCATAAACCTCTTTTATTAAAATTTAAAGAGAGGATTGGCTAGTGGCTATGCGCTTGCTGGCTGCCTGCTAGTATGTAGCCACCAGCCAGGTCCCACCTCTCTGCGTACAGATTGTAATTTCCAGCTTGCTGACCTATCTTCCTAGGATGGGCTTGGTGTGTTTGGACAAGGGAAGACGAAACGTCTGATTTCTAAATTATAAAATGGCATTTTGTTGTTTGACAGAATGCTTGCATGTGTTTTGTTTTGTCTTATAGCATTATATAACCTTATGAAACAATGAAACAGCATTTTTTTTGTTTTGTGCTGCTTTCTGTTTTCAAGTGCTGTATGTTCAGTTACCATTATATAACCTTCATTTCTGTGAATCAATCGTTTCAGTCCGCACGCTCCTCCTTTTTGGCTGCGATGCCAACCACGCCCCCTTTATCGCTCCCAACGTCACGTGTGGACTTGTGGTTTTTTTTTTAAACAGTTACTTTTGCCAAATATCGATGCATCGATATTTGTTAATTGATGCATCGAGCCACGCCGAGTTAATATTTTTTTAAAAATAAAAGGAGGGTGCGGATGTTGCAAAGCAGTTTTCTAATGCGAAGGGAGCACGTGAGGTAGTAATCGATTCAGTCCTAGAAATGCTCCGCGTGAGTACTGAGAAACAGGGGTGGGATCGAAGGGAGAGCACGTATTAGCAATGACAATTTAACGGCCTTGTTGCTGATATTAGCAGTGACCTTTGGGTAATAACATGAAATAATGCATCCTTCCTCCAGCCTTGAGTATATTATTCTGATGTTGGAATCTCACAGTAGGAACAGTTACCCTATGCAAGCTGGTGCTGTACTAGAAAACCCTGAATTTTTATATATTTGGGTGTAAAGGCTCTGGTGCTGCCTGTTAGAGCTGAACCCTTTCATAGACATGCAAAAGAATTCTCACTTGGTAGCTCCTACTATCTTGGTAGGAGCTGTGATGAGCCCAACATTTCAACCCATGTGGCCCCTATGACGTCAATGTCCTTTATTAATCCCAGATTCAAGAAAGCCCAAGGTCCTGATTGAACCAAGTAATGAAGGTTGACCTGCAAGACCTTTGGTAGAGAGATCTGGACACTTCTTATCTATGTATTTCTTGGCCTCTTGGTCTTCCTGTGAAACAAACATTCCTGGGCAGAAGGAGGCTGCCAAAACCATCCTTGCTCCAACAGTGTTGCCTTTAGCTGGCCCTTCTTGGATTTGGCAGAGCTGAACATTTTGTTATTACTAGTGGTTTAGCTCAGCAAACAGGGTTGTACTGTATCTCCTAGCTTGACCTTTATGGAGTAAATAGGTCAATGGGTTCTCAGCATGGAGTGTACATATCTTCTTACGCTACATTATTAACATTTCTTTCATTGTTGTAGTTTTGTGAGAGGTAGCCATGTTAGTCTATCCAAGAATTCCAGGTAAAAATCAAAACTATATGCTACTGTATGTCTGAAGAAGTGGATGTGTCCATGAAAGCTTACATTAAAATATAATACAGTAGTTAGTCTTTAAGGTGCCACATGTTTTTGTCTTTTATTTTGTCTGGATTTGGTTCCTTATCATCCTGCTCTAATTGGCTATTTTACTTAGCACAACTACTGAGTACTCAACATCCCTGATTGTTGTCGTCCATTCTCATGTTCTCCTTAGATTGATATGGTTCCCATTTTACAGATGTACCTGAATACAGAAAACTCGTGGGCGAGAAAAGAAAACAGTGGCCTTCCTTGCAAAGAATTCCCAAGAGAAGGTGCCACCAAAGAAAAGGCCCTGCAACTTGTCCTGTCTTGTCTAATTGCAACTAAGAAAGAGATAATAAGCATAGTCTTTCCTGAAAACATCAGTGTACGGAAAGGCTGAAAAAAAAAAAGAAGAAGAAAAAGCATTTCCTCTGGTAACCTATGGCCAAGTTGTTTAGGGAGTTCATATCTGAGACAAGCATTTTGAATTGAGTTCAGAAATAATCTGGAAAAGCCCTGCAGCTATTTTAGTATCAGAATAATATGGCATCTCGAGGGGCGTGGTGGCTGCAAAGTCGGCAGCTCGGCGGTTCGATTCCCAGGTGCCACGCAGCGGAGCACGCTCCCACTGTTAACCCCAGCTCCTGCCAGCCTAGCAGTTCAAAAGCATGTAAATGCAAGTAGATAAATAGGATTAGGTATCACCGTAAAAAGCGGGAAGATAAAACAGTATTTCCTTGCAGCCATGCCAGCCACGGACTTGCACAACACTGGCTCTTCGGCTTGAAAACGGAGATGAGCACTGCCCCTAGAGTTGGACATGACCAGCATGCATGTGTGGGAGAACCCTTTACCTTTTTCTTAATATGGCATCTGTAGTTCTGCCCCATTATCAGCAAATGGCTGCACTGTCTGAGTACTTGTGAAAGGAGACCCCACAGAACATGTTATAGTGGCCTAAACTAGAGAATGCAAAATAATATGGCAGAGGGGCCCAATACCCACTTCATGGAGATGTTGTGAGCCTCAGCAGCCAATAGGTAGTTGCGGGAGCAAACCAGCTGCCCCATCACCCCAAACTGTGAGTCTCATCCTTGAATGGAAATCAGTGGCTCCTAAATCCATTCTGCCATGACTAAGTTCTGTGTCTAGTTCTGAGTCAGCTGCTTCTTATTTCAACATCATGGCCTCTGTGTACCCAGATGAAGCATTCACCACCTTGTGTAGACCCATGAGAAAGAAGGAACAGAGGTGTCACCCACACACAGTTTTTATTCCTCTACTTGGTGACACTGAAGCTGAAGTATCCAGACAACATCTGCCAGCAGTTTCATGGTAGCCTCAAAAAGCACAGCTGCTAGAAAAGGAAAGTGCTTAAAAGCATGATGGAACCTTGAAGAATACCCAAGGGGCAGTTTCCCAAAGCCAACAGTGGCCTATGGACCCATCAGGAGATGTGTCCTACCCACCCCAGCCCCATTTCCTATTCCATCTGTCGACTGTCATGACCAACCAAAGGGTCGGCGCAGTGGACAAGGAGGAGTTCCATAAAGGGTTATGAGTAGGAGGAGGGTCTCGTTTACACCACAAAGGCTATACAGTACAGAACTACAACTTCCATATTGCTCTGTGCAATGAGCACATGCAAAACCATCAAATCCTTTAAGGTTGCCATGGCCTGCAGGCTGCCAGGTGCTGTCTGGCTCCTCCATGACTCCCACAAGAGCAGCTCAGTGAGACTCAAACACCTCTAGGATGGCTGTTTACAAGAAATCCTAGTAGACCCTGGCAAACAGCCTGCTTCCAATTGTACCACCTTGCCGTGAATTCAAAGAAGGACTCGTCAGTCCCACCTGCCAAAGCAGTGGGGCCAAATGCTCCTGGAAATCCTTTTCTCTGTGGTGATTAAGCAGAGGGCAGGGGAGATATTTAGACATCTATTATTTATTTAATTTTTTTTGGACAAAGAAAGAAAAACTGAATAAAGTGGCACCTTTTGTGGACTGCTCTGAGTAGCAAAAAACTCATCTTCCAATTAGACAGAATTCCTCATCAGCAGTGTGGAAAATAGCTTATTGACAGCTCATGCAGAATGTGAATACTGTACATTCAACCAAAACCCGAATATGCTGAAAACAGAGAATGCCTTTAGATGAGTGTGTTTAGAATGTTAAAGGTCTGTAGAAGCATATTCATACGTGCAGCTTTCTCCTGAAAGACTTTTTTGGGGAAAGTCCCATAATCTCTCTCTCTCTCTCTCTCTCTCTCTCTCTCTCTCTCTCTCTGTCTCTGTGTGTGTGTGTGTGTGTGTGTGTGTGTGTGTGTGTGTGTGTGTGTGTGTGTGTGTGTGTGTGTGTGTGTGTGGCCCTTGCTGTCACATTCCTGTCTCCAACCCACCCTGTTCCTCTCATAGGATTTCCCAACGTTTAGAAGACCGAGTGCAAAATAAGAACAAGGTAACTAACCATCTCCATCATCAAGTGTATAAAATCTAATAATGACAATAACTGCATTCTAATATAGCAACAGTTCTACAACCACTAAAAAAAGACACAACTGCCAAAGAAATGTTAAGTCAAATAAACCTGTAAGCAATGCATTGAGACCAGAATAGGGGGCAACGAAGAGAAGGTATAAAAAAGATAAGAGGACTCTAATCTGTGTTGGATCACCTAATAAATACATCCTGTGTTACCAGTGTGTGTTCCGTGATTAATTCCACCGTGGGCCTCTAAGCGAGGGGCAGACAGAGGGATGTGGGGAGCTGGGGAAGGACAGACACAAGGGGACACTAAATGAATAACGGGTGAGTAAGAAAATCCACGCTTACCAGTTCAGGCGGCGGGAGGGGCTGGCACGATGATGGCACCTGGAAGCAAGAAGAAATTGAGACGGGTGCATTCAGTGGCACATCCCTGCCCAGTTGGGAAGACCCACACTTTGTCCGCATCCCGGCCACAAAAGAGAGTTTTGCAGTGACATCCCTAAAGGAGTCTGCCCACACTATGAGCTGTGAGGGAGGGAGAGTGGGCAATCGCAGAGAGAGAGAAAAAGTCAAAGAGTCCTGCTGAGCTCCAGCCTTACTGGATCTACCTCTTTTCCCATTAGGGTGTTTGCTTTGGCTGGGCCAGTGGGCCCTTCCAGCGATGCATAGGCTGCGATTCATCCTAGCTAGGGAGGGCAGCATGGCCAAGACAGGGCTGAGGCTGGGGAGGGGGGGGACGCGCTAAATATAGAGCAACATAAACAGGCTGCACCCCACCCAGGAGAGAAGCACAGTGAGGCTATTCAGCCCTTGTGCTTTCCTGCCTCACCTGGCAGAAACGCCGCCTTAGCATCCCTGAGTGACCCACCAGGGAAGAAGGAGTTTCTAGGCGCCATTTCTTCCACCAATCTAGGGCAGCAAGGGCCAGCGAAGAAGCCCCTCAGAAGCCTGGTCTCAACAAAGGGGCTCTTAACCTCGCCTTGCCTGCTGGTTATTGTTCATGAACTGAGCGGGAGTTTAGTAAATCCAGCTCTCTCTCTTTCTTTTTTGTCCAGCTGTGATTCATTTGCAGGCTTTCCCTGTCACGTTTACATCCTTCTTCCCCCCCTCTCTCTCCCACACAAACTCTCTCTCTCTCTCTCTCTCTCTCTCACACACACACACACACACACACACACACACACACACTCTCTCTCTCTCTCTCTCTCTCTCTCTCTCTCTCACACACACACACACACACACACACACACACACACACTCTCTCTCTCACTCACACACACACACACACACACACACACTCTCTCTCTCTCTCTCTCTCTCTCTCTCTCTCTCTCACACACACACACACACACACACACACACACACACACACACACACACACTCACTCTCTCTCTCTCTCTCTCTCTCTCTCTCACACACACACACACACACACAGCTGAGGAAAAATAGTATGCAGTTCAGAGCAAACCAACAGACACATCACATGTGCCACCTGGATGGCCACAGAACTCTGATAAGAGAAAAACCATTCTGAAATGCAACAGTTTGGAGCAAAGAAGGTCTTGAGACTTAGCGTGCTGGAATTACCGTACCTTCCCCCAGCTTTTATTAATGTTATTTTACCCCTGTAAAGATCCTTGACACACACACCCAAATGGCCTTCCTCATCTTATAGAATTACAGGTATGTCATTATAACAGTACATAAAAAAATGTGAACATGTAACAGAATCATAGGATCATAGAGTTGGAAGAGACCTCAAGGGCCATCTAGTCCAACCCCCTGCAATGCAGGAACCCCATCATAATATTTCTGACAGATGGCCATCCAGCCTCTGCTTAAAAACCTCCGAAGAAGGAGACTCCACCACCCTCCGTGGCAGCATATTCCACTGCTGAACAACTCTAACTGTCATGAAGTTCTTCCTAATGTTCAAATGGAATCTCTTTTCCTGTAGTTTGAAACCATTGCCCCGAGTCCTAGACTCTGAAGCCATGGAAAAGAAACCAGTTCTCTCT
Organism: Phrynocephalus forsythii; assembly: GCA_029282475.1. Taxonomy (NCBI): domain Eukaryota; kingdom Metazoa; phylum Chordata; class Lepidosauria; order Squamata; family Agamidae; genus Phrynocephalus; species Phrynocephalus forsythii. The sequence goes on along the minus strand of JAPFRF010000011.1, from coordinate 26,453,545 downwards.
TTGATATGACATCCTTTCAAATATTTAAACATAGCTATCATATTCCCCCCTCAGCCTTCTTTGTGAAAGGCTAAACATTCCCAGTTTCCTAAGCCGTTCCTCATAAGACATTTACTCCAGACCCTCAACCATCCTGGTCGCCCTCTCATTTACTTTGTAATAAGAACTTCAAACATCAGAGATGAATGTAAAGCAACAGTTTCAGTAAAGAGGAAGATACTGTTTCTATCATGACTTTATATAAAATGTGCACCAAAAAAAAAAGTGGGGATTTTTATTTAATGGTCTAAAGACAGATAGAGAAACAGGAATCTGCATGAAATCATGATACACATGCTCCTATGCTTAAGAGCCATTTCTATGGATTTTCTACATTTGCTTTCTGCAGTCTAATTTTCCCAAACCTATTTAAACTGACTGTCAGGCATAACTGATAGAGCACAAACAGCTCCTGAAAAATCTTATTCCTTACAGCATAAATCCACTCAAGCAGGACTCTGTATCTTTGGAATTCTGTACGGAATCTGCCACAGTTTGTGGATTCTTGACATTCTTAACTGTTTGTCTGGTGCAGCGTAGACAACTTTTCTGGAATCCTTGCTTGTGGAGATATGTTTGTGCAACATGTGGGCTGGTTTGAGGAGGCCCAAAATCTATCTCCTATGAAATGGAGTATTTCAATCTTTCCTCCCTCCATTTCATCACACTTTGCTGATTTCTAAACTAATTCTGCAGTGATTCAGAGAGCAGTCTCAGAACATAAGGCCTGAAGAGGTTTTGACTAGACACTGTTTTGCTCCATGCCTTTTGTGGACATGCACATTTTAGAATGAGCAGAAAACCAGAGTTTCTGACTTTGTCATAGAGATCACTTACTTTTCTGAGAGCAACAAGGAAGGGCATTGACCATGTATTTTGGTTTTAACACAGGAGTATCAAAGGGAATAGTCAGACATGCAGTTGTCATGCTGTTTGGTTCACTGCGAGGAAGGGCTGGTTCACTCATTTTTCTAGTATTCAGACAATGCAATTGCTGGAGCGATTCACCCTGTCACCAGAGCATCCCTACCTGAACTATTCTGGGTCCCTGTCAGAGGGCACTATTTGTTTTTTACACAAATAGAATCACTCCATTTTGGTTCATTCCCAACACATGTGATAACTGGAAACGAACCAAAATGAAGCTTGCAGCTTGACATTTTCTTTCCACTTTCAATTGCCCCCTATTGTTATGTGGCATGAGAAAACAGCTTATGATATTGGGGAATTAAACTGCTCCTCCTTGGAGTGGCAGAGGAAGGAAGCAAAAGGTCCCCCCCCCCGAGCCCCAGTGGTTAAATGCCTGGACTGCAGGTAAAACTGTGCTCACGACCTGGGGTTCAATCCCAGGTAGCAGGCTCATGGTTGACTCAGCCTTCCATCCTTCCGAGGTCAGTAAAATGTGTACCCAGCTTGCTGGGGGGGGCAATGTGTAGCCTGCATACTTTAATTAAAACTGTAAACTGCCCAGAGACTACTTGAAGTGGTATGGGGTGGTATATAAGCAGAACACTTTGCTTACTTTGCTTCAAAAAAGTATATTGTGACACCATGATGTCCTATACCACTTAGGAATTTTTTTTGAAAAGTTTCAGGTGGATGTGGGAGGAAAGAGGATGATGATGATGATGATGATGATGATGATGATGATGATGATGATGATGATGATGATGATGATGATGATGATGATGAATATTCTTCTTTTTCTTACCATCTGTCTCACTTGGTGGTGGGGATAGCTAATGATGACGGCAATGATTGGTTGGTGTTATTGTTTCAAAAGGGTTCAGGCCAAATAGGGTCACTTGAGGTACATATGCCATTTGGAAGCAAGGATCACACCAGTTGGCATATTGAACTGCAACATGGGCTGCATACTACCCATTTTAGCTCAATCTGTCCCACTCCTACTGAGCCCATGCAGACAAGCCCAAAATCAGGCTTTTGGATCAGACTGGATTTTAAAGTCTGCCACCAAAAGAGGCAGATCTGTCTTTGATAAACATGCATACATGATAGTCTTTTCTTTAACGTGCATTTTGAAAAGGAAAACCTGCAAGTGTTGGTTGCCATACACGTCCATCTTTGCACTGATCTTTATATCCACTTGTCTCACACTTTGGATTGTGAGTCGGTTTGCATAACATGATCAAAGAGGTGTTTATTCCTCTCTTGGCTGCGCTCTATCTATAAGAGTTAATTTATGTCATTGCATCCAGGAAACCAGATGCTCCCTGCTCCTTATCATGTCTTCAAAACCACAATAGATATTCCAAGACCAGAAGTGAACAGTGTGTAGACCTTGTGGGGCTGCAGTTCCAAACAACCTTGACCAATGTCCCCAATGGGGTAGTATACTTGGATCTGGAATCTAACAGCATGTGGTCAATCACATTTGGCATTCCCCTCCCTCAATTGTGTCCCTAGCTATGTATGAAAGAGTCTGGGTCACAGCCTGGAATGGACTCGCATAACACTGCATTGCACTGACCCAGTCCTTCTCAACGTTGGGTCCCCAGATGTTCTTGGACCACAAATCCCAGGACACTCTGGCCAGCACAGCGAGCGGTGAGTGCTTCTTTAGTCCATAAACATCTGGGGACCCAAGGTCGAGAACCACTGGACTAGATAGTACAACCACACAACGCCAGTCAAACAGCTTGGGAAATAGAGCCCCGGATCCTTTGAAGACCCAGTGCTAAATTTAAGGTCTCTCCAGTATAAATTGGGACACACCACCATGGTGCTCAAGAAGTTAAAGGTATCTAGAGAAATGCATGAGAATTTTGTGTCAAGAGAATCAAGAGTCTTCTTATTTCATAAAGAAAGACTTTGATAGTTTTTTTTAAATAAGGCAGGAGAAAGTGAGTGCTTAATTTCTTAAAAGCCTGGTGTGAAGTCCTGCACATTCAGTCATCTTAGGGATGAACTGCATTTGCCATTTCTACTTTCTGGAAAGTTATGAGTTCCTCTTGCAAACACTAGTATGGCAGGCACCTCTAAAATGGTCATCCTTGAGCTGGGGATAATAGTATTATTGAACTGAGGCAGGGTAAAGAATTAGATTTTTTTTGTTCACTTTTGATGATAATCTACTAAAATTTGCTAATTCTTTTATTTTTGGGATGGAGAGGCCTTGATATTTAATGCTACCACCAAGGAAGACAGCAAAATCATCAGGTTTCCTGTCCTCTGTGAGTTCACAAGGGTATATCCGTTATTCACATTTATGAAGTGCCTGAGAAAAGTGCAAATAGTAACCAGAATCTTATCACCAATTTCTGCTTGCCTGAAGGAAATAGTGTCAGACTTCGTGGCAAACTGTTGCCCGTTAATGCAGTGCTGCTTGCCATCTCGAGCACACGGCAAAGAGGAACACCCCTGGGATGGCAACCAGCTCAATGTTCTGGAATGGCAAATTTACCACCAACATTTAGGAGTTCTCCCTTGCACCAGCATAAATCAACACTAGAATTCTGTCTGTTTAACAAATGCTTGGCACCTATGTAAGTTGCTCCAGGTTTTGCATACCTAGGCAGCAGCGAGGTGGAATGCAATAAGGCAGGCTTTGCAGAGATTGTCAGAAAACCTGTTGCAGCTGAAAGGAAAGGAACCTGGTCTCTGAGGAGGGTGGCGGAAATGACAAAGTTTTCCGTGTAAATTGGGAGGTCACAGGCCCAGGCCCAAACCAACCATCAACATATTTTCAGATTATACCATGCATAAAGGAAGGGTGCAATTAAGGAAGTTGGGGTGGGTTGGGGGTGGATGCCTGCTGGGCTGTGGCAGAGGGTTTTTTTTGATATCACATTCTTTAACTTAAATATGGGTACAGTGGTACCTTGTATAAAGGAATTACAGTAATTTGTTCCAAATAACATTCTGTTAAGCAAATTTTCCTTTATACAATTTTTCCATAAGAATGCATTGAAAACAGAGTACAGTAATCCCTAATCGCAACCATTTTTATGTTTTACAGATTCGCCCCATACGCAGTTCTGTTAAGCAAATTTCCCCTATCTCCTGATTTTTTTATGTTGTACAGATTTTATGTTATACAAACTTTGTTATAAAAGGATCCACTGTATACAGTATACACATCTCTCTCTCTCTCTCCCTCCCCCCAAAGTGGCTGAGAAGAGGGTGTCTGCTCTTCAGAAGCCATGGAAGAAACATTAATCCACCTGATTATTATTAGTACTTGCGGGCACATAACAAGGGTTTTTAAATGATCAGAACCTTTCAACTTCCAAGGACTTGTCTCTGAAAGACTGGTTTCCAGCTGGAGGAAGATCCCCACTCTGTATCCTTATCCATCTCAAGGGGACATAATGACGTCACTTCTAGAAAAAACATGGCGAGGCTTGGTGCAACGTACAGAGATTTGGGGGGTGGGGTTGGCTATAGATTGTGCTTCTCAAATCTTAGGCCAGCTGGCCCTTGAGTGTATTTGAGACTAAGTACAGTATTTTTCCATGTAGAAGACTATATATTTTTGTCTAAAATTATTAGACTAAAATTTGAGGGTCATCTTATACAGGGAAGTAAACTGAAGAATGAACCATACAGCTGCGAAAATGTAATTTTGAGTTGGAAAAGTGAGGGGGCGTCTTATAGGCAGAATAATACGTTAATATGGGTGGTAATGATGTACTCTATTCAATGGTTCTAGGGTAGGGCTGGGATCTCAGCCAGGAAATACTGTGGCCCAGTAGTTCCTAGTTCCTGAAATTAAATGAATGTTAATTATGGGTTTTCATTAAGCAAACTTTTCACATCTTCTTTCAGCTTCTCTCTTGCTGTATCCTAATGACTATAGGTACCCAGTATAGTGTAATGGACAAAGGGATAGATGGATGGTGATTCAAGGGAGCTGGGTTTAAATCCCTGCTCAGCCATGAACAACTTTGGAACTGGGAAAAACAATAATTAAATATGTAATTTGTTTTTTCCCATAATAAATCATCTTCTTCAGGTCCAGCCTCGTCATTAGGCAGAGTGAAGCAACTGCTTCAGACAACAGATTTGGGGTGTCATGAAATAGCAGGAAAATTCCCGTTTTAAAAATATATATATATTGTTATAGATTTTATTTAAAAAGTACTGACAGTAGGGTAGATTCATTGGGATTATCCTTGCATGGATTGAAATGGTTTGTCCAGATTCTGGTAGATGCACTTTGTATGGAGAGAGAGAGAGAGAGAGAGAGAGAGAGAGAGAACAATGTGCTACTTTACCGCATGCAGCAAAAAACCCTAGGCTGAGTGAAACATACACTAGTACAGTGGACCCTTGTATAACAAACAGTTTGTATAACATAAAATCTGTACAACATAAAAATTCCAGAGATAGGGGAAATTTGCTTAACATAATCATTTATGGGGCGAATCCGTACAACATAAAAATGTTTGTGATTAGGGATTATTCTGTTTTCAATGCATTTCTATGGGAAATTTGTATAAAGGAAAATTTGCTTAACATAATTTCATTTAGAACAAATTAATTCCTTTATACAAGGTAAAACTGTACATAGAAAATTGTTGCTTATAGAAATGTAACCACAAACACCATTATGCATGTAAGTGTGAATGAAGAGGTTGTGCAGTCAACAAAATGGCTTTCAGCAATCTAACAGTGTTCTACAGGAAAAAGTATTAGCGCTTTTCTTCAACACTTCCTCTATATCAGAACTGAGGAAATGAGCTTTTCCAACTACAACATAGAGAATCCTCCTAAGACAAAACAGCAAGTGACTAACATTCACAAAGATGGAACCTGTCTGTCTGTATATGTCTTCTTCTTCTTCTTCTTCTTCTTCTTCTTCTTCTTCTTCTTCTTCTTCTTCTTCTTCTACTACTACTACTATTGCTGCTGCTGCTGCTGCTACTACTACTACTACTACTACTACTACTACTACTACTACTACCAGGGCCGGCGCTTCCATTAAGGCGAACTAGGCAGTTGCCTAGGGCGCTGGCCACCGCCGTCTGTCCCCCCACCGCCAGTCAGCTGCCCGTCGACAGCCGCCCATTGCTACCCACCGCCGCCCTCCCGCCGCCCCCGCGCCCATCGCCCACCCCCCGTACCCGTCGCCATCCCCCGCCACCCCCCGCCACCCCACCCTGCCACCCGCCCACCACCACCCTGCCCACCCACCCACCCACCCCTGCCCCCACCCGCCCCGCCCACTGCCCGCCCCACCCCTCACCTAGGGCGCAAAAAAACCTAGCACCGGCCCTGACTACTACTAACGGCAGAGTTGGAAGAAACCCTGAGGATTATTGAGTGCCACTCCTGCCAAGGAGGTACAATGGCAAACTGAACTCCCAGCTTCTGGCTCTGAAACCAGGTATCTCAACCACTGGGCTAGGAAGGGCTTACTTACAGAGATAGCTATGCACTGACTTAGGATTGAAAGGGTTGGGTTGGGTGGCAGGGGAAGGCAAGGCACGTCACAATGCAACACAGCATAGCACAAACTGAGCCTTTTATCAGTGTAGGCAAGTACAGTACAGTGACCCCCGCCTATTGCAGGGGTTAGGGACCCAACCTGACCCGCGATAATTGAAAATCCGTGATATGCGGATGCAGGTCAGGTCAGCCCTGGAGCACCTATCTGGGGGCTCTTGTACTTACCGGAGGCCTCAGAAATGATTTTTGGTGATCCGGAAGTCATTCTGGTTTACGGGAAGTCACTTCTGGTTCGCAGGGAGGCCCCTTTGGCGCCTCCAGAAGGCCCAGGAAGGCCCTCGTAGGCCCATTCAGGACAGTCCCAGGTTGGGGGTAAGTATGGGAGGCCAGAAACAGGCCTTTTCCCCATTAACCCAAGGGGCCTTTTTTTTCATATACTCTAGTCCCGCGATATAGCGGGACCACAGTATATGAACCGCGAAAGGGCGGGGGAACACTTTACTGCACTATTATCTACCACCACCCCAAGTATCTATGGAGAATGCTGCTAGGAATAAACCTGTCAATTTTCGTCATTGGACTGTCAGGTTTAGAATTAAACCAGCCTGAGAAGCCACCTACCCCGTAGGAAAGGATATCTGAACTTCTTCCCGGCACCTGTTCACCTCAGCTTTGCTAGTCTGGTTAGTAAGGGATCCCTGCTTAATGCTCCACCCAGAACTTAGAAAAGTCACATTTTTGCTTTGCAGCGTACATATTTATTTATTTATTAAATTTGTATACCGCTCCATCTAGCTACACAACTACTCTGGGCAGTTAATAGATGATCCCTAGCCAACATGACCACATGCTTGCTGGGATGCTCAGTCCAAGAGTATCGTTCCCCTTGCTCCCCTGTACTTCATCTCACACGAAACAGACACTCCTATCCTGAGTGTTTCTCCCACCATTCAGTTGTGGGAAAGATCTGGGATGCAGGACATAAGATGTATTGCACAAAGGATGCACTGAGAATAGCTTCTGGCTGATTCCTCCCTCCTCCTCCTCCTCCTCCTCCTCCTCTCCCAGCTTCCTGCCTTTCCTTCCAGCAAGCCCTGCCCTGGGAAAACATCTGGACCAGCCCGCAGGGATAAGGAGGGGAGGTCACCAGGATGTGGGAAACTGGAGGAGAAAGGAAAACGGCCCCGGTGGCTTGAGCTGAGCAGGCCAACAACGTGTGGGCCTCCCGGCTGTGCCTGATGGGTAGCTGCTTAGCAAAATGAAGGCATCCCCATTGAATAGCAGAATACATCCAGAAAAGGGTTGATATACACAAGAACCTTGCATTCCCCTCCTTCCTGTCACCACAGATGGAGGCAGTGGAGCGAAGGAGAAACATATCCAACTCAGTTTAGACAAGAAATGTGTCCAGGTCAGTGTATGGACCTCTCTGCCTGTCCTTGCTACAAATGGCTTGTAAGAAAAAACTCCTTAGCGGCTACAAGTGTTCTTGTGAGTACACAGCAGGACCATGTCTCTCGTTCCATCTAATTTGCAAATTAGGATTTTCTGACTAATCTTCAGGTCTTATACATGGGATTCCTCAGAAGTCTGTTTTCTCAAATACAAAAAGCTCCCTCAGTCCTGTCTCTCCAACACGAACGTCCTTCCCAGTTCTCATGGTGGAGTGGCTGTAATATGTGCATCTGCCCTGAGCTCCCTTGGTCTCAACCTTCTCCTCTTGCCTCTTCTATGGATCTCTTTTCACAGGTGCAGAAGGGTGAGATGGTAAAGTATCTTCCAGGGTGACCAGCTGGGGGGTTGGGGCAATGCTTTCAAATTCTTGTCTATATTAAGACTGGCAGAGCCTTCTGCTACCTCTCTGCCAGATTTGGTGTCGTTCCAAGGTCCAGTTTCATAGTTATAATTTTTTTGTTTGGAGAACCTCTTGTTTTTTTTAAAGCTGGTTTATGGAATGCTGAGTCCTGCTATCAGCACAATATATCATTGCCCTCTGTGGAACCAACAATCACTTTTAAGGTGCAGTTTTAAGGACTGGTATTGAACTGTACATAGCTTGTAAATTTAAATTTTTCCTTTATATATCCACATAACTTCTATGAGTTTTACACCAAAAACAAAAAGTAGGAAAAGAAAAAGAGCGAGGAAAATAAAAACAAAACTTCTACAATGTTAAAGTCTCTCTCTCTCTCTCTCTCTCTCTCTCTCTCTCTCTCTCTCTCTCTCTCTCTGTGTGTGTGTGTGTGTGTGTGTGTGTGTGTGTGTGTGTGTGTGTGTGTGTGTGTGTGTGTGTGTGTGTGTGTGTGTGTGTACCACCCATGGCAAGTCTTTTGCCTTGGGTCCAGCATCCTTGCCATCTACTTTTTGGCTATGCCAGCGCTTGTCATGAATAGAGATGGACACAAACTGAACTATGATCTTGGGGGGGGGAGAAAAAACAACAACACCCCACTGTCTGGGCTGCTCCATGGTTCACTTTGTAGTTCAATCCGGGGAATCCTGTTTTGCCAAAACGCAACAAAGTGCCGATCTCCCCCCACTTGGTGCTTCGTTTTGCTTCGGCAAAACAGATGCCCTGGCCTGCGCCCTTCCCACTGCCCCTGCCTACCAGCTGAGAGGCATGCGCATGCGCAGAGTCAGCTGGCCCAGCTCCTGGAAAGGAAGCCGGTTCTGCTGTCTCTATAGAGGGTGGTGGTGGAGAACAACAGAAGAGGAAGAGGAGAAGGCAGGACCAGGTAGGGAAATGTGGTGAGTGGTGGGAAGAGGGCAGGCAGGTGGCTGAGGAGGCGGAGACACCAGGTTCCCCTCCCAGGGGCACAAACTGGAAATAAAAAAAAATAGAAAAAAAATAGAAAAAGAAAAAGAAAAAGAAACCAGTTAATTTTCCCAGGGTTCATGGGCGGCTCCTGGTTCATGGGCAGCCATGAACCACTCTGATTGTCATTTTCCCCCAGTTCATGTCCATCTCTACCTCTGAAGCTTGTGAAAGCTCAAGAGAAGATGGAGAGTCTTAAAATGAACACAGAGAGGAGAGAACGGAACAAAGCTATCTGAGCACAAATCACTTAGAAGTCAGCCATACGCCACGAAAGTAGCTCTGAAAATTTGAAGAATCTGTGTAAATATGTAAGAAAGACTCTTCAACCTCCATGGGACAGGCAACCCTGGCCCTCTCTCTCGCTCTTAGCTTGTCCTCCATAATCTTTTGTTTTAATTTTTTTTATTAATTGTATGTATTTATGTAAAACAGTTCTGTGTTTGGCTTGGAAACTTTCTCATGAGCAAGTAGAAATCTTTCAAACAACTTCTAAGGCAGCTAACCAAGGGATTTATATGCAACAAAAGCATTCCACTTAACACCAGAGGCACAATAAAGGTAATTAAAAACACAAGCACACTTTTCAGGGTAGAAAGAAGAGGCCAGCAAACAACTGCAAACGAGCCATAAAAGAAAGCATGTAAAGTTATTACATTATTATCCATTAAAAGCCATCTTCAACTGGTTCCTCAATATTAATGAAATGGCATTCCAGGGAGAGCACAGTCATGAAACCACCAATCTAGAACAGCTGCCACTACCACCAAAGGGGCTGTATCTGTGTTGGCTCCCTATTGGGAGAAGGGTGCTCCAGCTCAAGGTGGACTTTAGACTTTGAACACAGAAGATCTGTGGTCCAATCTCCAAGCAGGACCAGAAGAGGTATCCTGCTTGAAACTCTAGGGAGTCACTCACCCAAATCCTGTTGCTTGGCCCAGTCAAGTGCATTAGGTTAGACTCACTGAATCAATGGGTTTTAGTGGGTCTATTTCTTCACAAATTCCATTGATTCATACGGGGCTATTCTAACTAGGGCTTGCTATGCCAAGGCCACGGTTAGACTAGGACCCTTGGAATCAATGGAACTTATGGAGGAGTTGACTTACTAAATCCCCATTGAGTTAATGGGCCATTTCTAACATGGTTTAACCAACTGGATTTTGGCCACTGTTAGTCAAGTGCACATAATACTGAGCTAAATAGTTCAGTGGTGTCCTTCTATGCTCCTCTAACTTCAGATGGCAGGAGCAATGAATTATAGTGTCATTTGACAATGCATACTCCTTCAAATATCTTGGACTAGAGATGTTCAGATTTGGAGGAGTTGCACTACAACCCTCTGGGTTTTCCAATCAGCAAAGTTGGCTAGGGAATTCTGGAAGTTATAGTTCAGAAGCCACAAATCTATACATTTCTACCTTGGATTCAATGCTTTTGCTCAAAGCAGTCAGCCATGCTTTTGCTCAAAGCAGTCAGTTTGCCGTAAGTAAATGGAACACTTTTATTCTTTCCCTAATAATGTCTCAGATTGAGTTATTAAGACTGTAAGTGCCAGTTGATTAAAAAAGTGAACTAAATAGGGGAACTTGAAGCTATTTTGTTCTATGAACCCCTACAGTTCTGTTATGCAGCTAGAGAAATTTAACCAGAAATTCAAAATTCTGCAAAGGAACCTTCATAGCTCCCAATATTCACTGCCAAAAGAAATACCTTATCTTGCGAGTTTGAATATTTACAAGGTGCACAGTCTGTTCCACAGAAATAACATCCACACAGAGCACATTTTAAAATGTGATTGCGTAAAATATGTTGAGCTGAAAACATATGCACGGTTGGGCTTAAGTCACTGCCTTGATAGGTAAAACAAATGTAAAACTACATGCACTTTAAGGAAAGTGAGCGAAAAATGAACACATACTTCAGTATGGAAGAAGAAAAAATAATTTGCAGAGAAAAGAAGCATAAGAAAGAAGTTAAATGAGAATTCACAGCAAGGCAACAATATCTAATACAGCAGCTATTCACATCCATACAGAAAAATATGCTCTAATTGCAATCTATGCTGAATTTTGGAAATACGAAATATAAGAATTGTCCCGTTGAGCGAACACAAAGGATCTAAACATTCTTTCAAGGTGGACAGAAACCTCTCCACCTCATAAAGGCTACAAGGTAGTGGCTGTTTCTGCTGAGTATTTGGTTAATTTAATGGTTGGAATGTTGGATGCAGACTGGGAAGAACTGGGTTCAAGTCCATGCTCTGCCACAGAGCCAACTGGAAACAAACAGGTGGACCTTGGAAGGCTGGAAGGCTAAGTGAACCTCGAGCCAGCTGCCTGGGACTGAATCCTAATGGTGAGCTGAGCATTAGCTGCAGCACAGCAGTTTAACCACTGCACCACAAGGCCAGTTGGGAGGGTTATGACACCAAGAACTTTTTAGGGGTCAGATGGGCATTGAACCAGGTAGTCTTTTTACAGAGCAGGGTATAATTTAATAAACGAGTGAGTACATCAAAAGCAGTGCATTCATGAGCTCCACCGTTCTTGTTTATAATATCCCTTCAGTCTTAAGGGCCCAGACCACCCGCTGCCCAGTTCCCACTGATAAGATTCCTTCCGCTGCCCCCTTGTGGGTGAGGGAAGTACACACACTTTGGCGAGAAAAACGCCCGGCAGCCATCTTGCCGACCCACCTGTTTCAGATGCCAGTCCTAAACCAGTTTGGTGGCAGCTCTCCCAGCTGCCCAAGATCCGCGGTGGAGTCTAAGCGTACCAATTTTACCCATCGCAAATCCAGGGAAGATCTTCCCACAAAAGGCAGCAGCGACTCGGGGGAGCCAGAACGATGGCTATTATCCCATAGGTGGAAATGAATGCTTCTCCCTCCTGGTCCAGTGCTTCTGTCCTTGTTTCCAGCTGCACTCCCTCCAGATCACCACCACTACCACCACCAAGGCTACCATGAATCCTTCCCAAAATGACTGTATATTCCTTTTCCTAAGAGCAGACCCTCTGTTTGCAGCAATGGACACTGATCCTGTGATTCCAAAAAAATAAAGTAAAACCAACACAGTCTCAGAACAACACCCGCCTGACGTTGCTCCTCCAGCTGCAGCCTCTGGCCCAACTCCAAGGCAAACTCCGCTCGCAATTATACAATTGAAGAGAGCGGCCCCATGCGGGCTTAAAGGGCCAGAGGTCCGGATCACATAAGAGCACAGGATCTAGAGTTTCTGGGGCCATCACTCAATGAAACAGCAGAGGGATTTTGCATTTTGACCCAACCTGTTCAGGCCTGCAGCCCCAGGAAGTGTTTCAAAAAAAAAAAAAAAAAAAAACTGTCATGGTTTGGGATTCACGAGATATCAGAATCGTGGTCTCAGAGCAAATGTTACTTCAGTTCTGCCATTTCCCGTTGACACTAGAAGACATGGCGAGCCCGGCCCCAAATGGACTGTTACATGTCTTTAAAAACCCTTTGGCTCCATAAGGCACAGGTCGCCAGTTTTTGAAGGGACAGAGTGGTATAGAGGCCACACGGTTACAGGGCAGGGAGAAACACAGCTTCTTAATCTACTATCATGCTCTTGTGAAACTGCAGGGATGGAGAAGAAGCAGTGACAAAAGGAGCAGAGAAGAGGCCAAATTAGTAGATGATGATCATCATCATCATATGGAATGGCAGACCTGGAGGGACCCTATGGACCATCAGGGAGGCACCAGTGGGGATTTGAACTCTCAGTCTCTGACTCCACAGTCAGTACTTAAAAGTCTTAAATCATTGAGCTATTCACCAACCTGTCTCTGCTGACTGGGGCATTTTGAAAGTTGTAGGTTTTAAACACCACTTCCCCCAACGAATGTCGTCAGAATAAACATAATATGGCTGCTTTACCGTTATTTGAGCTAAAATAGCATGGCAAGTTGATAGTGACAAGTTGGAAGCCCAGGTAAGGGTATATAAGTAAACAACGAATTGGAGAGGGGGGGAATCAGTGTTCTGCTACAGAAATAGCCATTGTAGAATAGAATCATAGAAGAACGGAGTTGTATGGGGACTATAAGGACATTGAAAGCCACTGCAGGAATCCTGTTAGGCAGACAGCTATCTAACTTTCTCTTGAATGCATCTAGCTCTGAAGTGCTCACCACCTCTCGAGATAATTAGTTCTATTGTTGTACTGCTGTAATAGTTAAGAGTTTTTTTCCTAAGGAAATTGAATTGAGCAGGGTAATTGTACACAATGCCTCTGTTTGTGTGTCATTATATGTATCTGATTGTATTATCCGGCAAATCCAGGTTTATCAGGATGGAGCACGCATGCTGGTGCACGCAGCCTATTCACTCCTGCTTTGCTCCGGCCAGCCGGAGTTACTAAGGCCATTACTTCACGAGCTGCTCGCTTCGCGGCTAGCCTTCTTTTCTGTCCGAATCGATCGTTTTAGTCTGCATGCCCCTCCATTTTAGCTTTGGTGCCGCCCCGACCACTCCCCCTTAACCGTGCTCCAACCGGGGCGAGTGGTGCCCCTGGCTGCTGCCGGGAATCTTTTCGCTTCGCATCTTGCTTCGCTCCCAACGTGACGTGTGGTCTCGGTTTTTGGCTTTTATTTCAAGTTTTTTAAAAAAATATTCAAACAGGGATATCGATGCATCGCTATATCGTTTCATCGCTTTGCGCTGTTACTTCCTCGCTCGAGTAGCGGCGGCGGCGGCGGCGGCGGGAGCAGGAGGAGCCGCTGCCGCCTCGCCCGGCCAGAGCAGGGCACCCGGGGCAGGCAGCGTGCAAGCGGCGGAGGGCGGGCGGCTGTGCCATGCAGGGCTCCCCCCGAGTAGCGGCGGCGGCAGGGGGGGCTGCCAATGATGCCAGGAAACAGTTGAAATCAGTAGAGCCATTGCAACTGACAGTTCAGCACCAGTGCATAAATACGCCGTCGGTAGGAATTTTTTTAAAGGACGGATGGGAAATAACGAACGTTGAAAAGTGGCATGCGAATGCGAAGGGAGCACGTGAGGTTGTGCTCAAATCGGTCCTAAAACTGCAGCTCGTGAGTACTGAGAAACAGGGGCGGGAGTGAAGCGAGAACACATGACCGCCACGTGACCGCCTCCGAATTCAAATCAAAGGCAATATCGCTGCGGAGCGCCGCGCCTCGTGAAGTAAGGGCCTTGTGGATGCTCCTGTTTACCTTGTCATCTGGATTAGAGTTTCTGGCTTATTTTTTTGGCCAAAACAAGACATTGTGGTAAGCCATGGTTTATTCTTGGCATACAACTCTCTTGTGTTTAGTGAAAAATAAGTCAGAACTCCAGCCTTGTGGATCAAATAACAAAAGTTTCTCACTATAAGCCTGAGGACCAGGGAATTACTTTGGCTCCACTTTGGAGAGCAGAGGCGTCGCAGTGCAGTGAGATCCAGACACTTCCTTTCCTGGTGTATGGCCAGGCTTCCAAAGGCCAGTGTGGGTCCTTCATGTAGGTCCCTGAATCCCCACCTTTGGCTCCAGCCATTTTGGGAGTGATTCGGGGACAGCCCGAATCCAGCATGGACCTAAGGTGAATGACCTTTCAGGCCCATCTGGGGGATATACAAAAAGCATGCAACGGCTGCCATCTCACAACCATCCCCGAGATGGACCTCTGAGGAGGAAGAAGAGAGCAAATGTCAGAAGAGGGCAAAGCCGCTGGAGAGAATCCAAAGAGGAGGAAAGTGAAGACAGAAGAGGGAATCACACAGTCAGGGGGTGGGGACGGACCCTGGGGGGGGGTAACCAACTCCAAAAGGTTTGAAATCGTTGGGTGTGCGTGCAGTGAAGGTAGTTTTCAATTCTGGGCAGGATGAGGAAGCTTCACTGCGGGGGGGGGGGCTCCAAGCTATGAAAAGGGAACACAGGCTAGTGGGGACCAGGCACCCCAGTCCCCTCTGAACCCCAAATCTTGGGAGGCAGTATCTCCAGACAACATAGTCCCCCTTCTCCTTGAGAGCCAGGTAAAGGGAAGCAGCCAAAGATAGGGCACACAGAAGTGCTTTGCACTCAGGAAGTCCCAGAGTTAGGTGGGTGTCAGATATTAGTTAGTGAAATGTATGTATTAGACAGGATGTTCTATATGTGTTTGATATGTATTTAATTGATTTAAAGATGGAGTCTATAAAAAGTGCAAAGTCACAGTGACTCAATGTATAGTTTTTTCAGATGGAGTACAGATGTTAAGAATTAACATAATGTATTCTGGCTGATGCAAGAGGCTGCAATAGCTATGAGGTAATGTCATTTATGATTGGACAGACACGTGTATAAAAATGTTCTGTAAATCATTGTTCATTGGGCCTTCCATGAGTAAAGGCACCCACTTTGTTTCGCTGTCATATATTTTGTCTATGCACTGTATGCTATTATGCTGTTATGCTGTTGAATTTTGTATCAATGTACTAATGTGATTTTCCCCTCTATGCTTTGTTGTACTTTGTAGAAGTTCTGTGATGCTGTGATATATTTTTGTACATTTGGAATATAGCTGTTTTGATTTTAAGAAAACTCCGTCTATGGCAAACAATTTATTCAATAAGTATTGCTTCTGCTGGCTGATCAAATAGCACATACTCTGACAGTGGGACACCTCCATTTTACAAAATAAAGAGAAGGAGCACAAGATTTCCTTGGGTAATTCGCCACACAGTTGGGGGGGGACAAGAGAGAGAGAGAGAGAGGAGGGGGAGGGAGGGAGAGCATGCAGCAATCATGGTACACTGGTACCTTGTATAAAGGAATTAATTCGTTCCAAATGAAATTATGTTAAGCAAATTTTCCTTTATACAAATTCCCATAGGAATGCATTAAAAACGGGGTTATCCCATTTTTATGTTGTACGAATTCTCCCCACAGGCGATTCTGTTGAGCAAATTTCCCCTATGTCCGGAATGTTTTATGTTGTACAAATTTTATGTTATACAAGCTGTTTGTTATACAAGGGTCCACTGTACCAGAATGCTTTGCTTCCTGGGACCAGAAACCAGCAGGGAACGAAAGTGTCTCTCAGACATCTGTGCCTGCTATAACATTATAAATGGACTTGTAAAGGGGCAACATAATTCATTGCGCTGGAAGCAAAAAGTCTCCCCGACCCTCCCCCAAAGCACACTTTAATGCTACCTTGCCAACAAATAATAGATTTTGAAACTATCAGTAAGGATGTTTCATATTATAAAAACACATGGAGACAGATGAAGACCTTAAGTTTTGCATTTCTTTGTTTGCTCTTGAAATAACTCTGGGATCCTTTAGGAGGAATATAAATATATATATTTTTTAAAAAATAAATAAAATAGGTTCCCCCTCCCCGGTACTGAATGTCTTGAATTTTTCCTCTTTTCTCTCCACTGTTCCTTGACCAAAAAAACTCCAGCAATGCTGCAGTGCTTTTGTACAGCCCTCCCAGGAGGCCTTCCTGAGGTCTTAAAAGGGCGGCTGACCTTTGCCTCTTAGTCAGGGGTTTTCTCATGATCCACATCTGTTTCTCTTGCTACAAATACCGCCCCCCCCCAAGCTGCACATGGGCCCCTTATGCTCTTCTGGGATAAGGCCTTGATCTCAACCAGGTCTCTCCCAGGCCTCAGAGAAGCCTTGCTAAGATCCTCTGCAGCTCTTCCACTACTCCAGCCACCCAGCCTTCCTGACTGCCAATTGTTTGCACAGCAGCCACAAAAACACACAACCATGCTACTCCTCCTTTCACACAGAGAGAATTTCCCAGGTCTTTCTCCTCTCCAGTTTTAGGAACAGCCATAAGGCAAGAAACGAGGGCTTAGCTTCTTAGCTCTACACCGTAGCTAATCCTGGTCACAGAAAATGTGGGTAGATGGGCACGAACTGCCAGTTTGGCGGTTCGTGCTGGTTCGTTTACCAGCTGAACAGGCGCTCACTGCTTCCAAACTCTGTGGGCGTTTATACGCGACCCCTAAACTCCGGGGCAAATGGCTCCCAGCTCCGGAGCTTAAAAATGTTTCCCCACCAGCTCCGGAGTTAACAGGAAATTAAGTGCGACCACGCCCACTTTAGCGCGTCCCAGCGCACCTTTCAAGTACCTGCTCCTTGGAGGTGAAAATTATTTGATCCGGTGTAACAATAGTGAGTGCGGGGCTCTTCTTGCTTCTGCTTGTTGTTTTTTGGCTCCTGCCCCTTTAAGAGCTACTTTTACAGAGACAAGAGGCAGAATGGAGGTGAGCAGCATGCTTTTCTTTCTCTTTTTCTCCCTCCCCTCACGCAGCCAGCAGCCAGGAAGTGCGGAGGGAGTGGGAGCGCAGGAAGAGCGACGAACCCCTAAGATCTCTGGTCCGAATTTAAGTGGCCGGCGGATCTTAGGGGTCATGTAAAAAGGCCCTGTCTCTTCTAGCAGGTGCCCACTGAAAGGCAGCACCCAGAGGAGGTTGGACATGGGAGCCAGGGTGCTGCCTCTGAGTGAACACCCACTGGAGGAGGTGGGGCTTGGAAGCAGCGAACACCTGTTTGGCTGGTTAAAAAAAAACAGCATGAACTAACAAACTGACAGTTTGTGCCCATCTCTAGTAGATACAGGGGGTGGTGGCTCAGCAGGCTAGAGCACTGAAAACAGTCAGCTACAAAGTCAGCAGTTCATTGGTTCGAATCCCGGGTGCCACGCAGCACAGCGAGCTCCCGCTGTTAACCCCAGCTCCTGCCGACCTAACAGTTTGAAAGCATGTAAATGCAAATAGATAAATAGGTACTGTCATAAAAAGTGGGAAGATAAACAGTGTTCTGTGCACAGAAATATGTTTAACCATGCCAGCCACATGGCCATGGACTTGCACAACACTGGCTCTTTGGCTTGAAAAACGAGATGAGCACTGCTCCTGGAGTCGGACATGACTAGCACACAAGGTGGTGGTGGGGGAACCTTTACCTTTACCTTTTCCTAATAGATACGTAATGTAGTACTCTTTACATGCATGGAAATTATTTTTCCATCTCCTCTATGAGGACTTTGCCCAGCCAGTGACAACATTAAAACCAGCTCCCAGCTGAAATCCAGCACAAAACCTTGAAACAGATTGGCACTGTTTCTTTGCTCTGCTTTTGCTTCCTTTCCTTTCCCTCTGCTTCCTTTGTTCCACCCCCTTGCATCATTTTTTAGATTGCAGACTTCCAGGTTCAAGGATGTGGCTCTTTGTGCTCTGTGCACCCAAAGTGCTGCTCATATAAATAAGAAGTGATAAAGTTTCCTTCCTTCAAACTGGATAACTCAAAGCATACCCTCTTGAAGTGGTTAAAATGTTCCCAAAAAGAACCAGACAACTGAAAATGTGCACACCCATTTCCCAGGTCTTATAGCATCAAATTGTTCCCTATTTCATTTCATATTCAGGAGCCTCATAGCCCAGTGGTTATGCTGCAATACTGCAGTCAAGACTCTGCTCTTGACCTGAATTCAATCCTGATGGGCTCAGGTAGCCAACTCTAGGTGGACTCAGCCTACCGTCCTTCCAAGATGGGTCAACTGAGTACCCAGTTCTCTAGGGGCCTTTTTACACAACCCCTAAGATCCGCTGGCCACTTAAATTCGGACCAGAGATCTTAGGGGTTCGTCGCTCTTCCTCTGTCCCCACCCCCTCGGCACTTCCTGGTTGCTGGCTGTGTGAGGGAGGGAGAAAAAAGAAAGAAAAGAATGCCGGTTTACCTCCGTTTTGTTCCCGGCAGCGTTCAGATCTCTTAAAGGGGTGGGGCGCAAAAAAAGTACAAGCAGAAGCCAGGAAAGCCCCACACTCACTATCCTTACACCGGATCAAATATTTGTCACATCCAAAAAGCAGGTACCTGAAAGCTGCGCTGGGACGCGCTAAAGTGGGCGGGGTCGCACTTAATTTCCTCTTAACTCCGGAGCTGGTGGGTAAACATTTTTAATCTCCGGAGCTGGGAGCCATTTGCCCCGGAGTTTAGGGGTCGTGTATAAACGCCCTAGGTGGGAAGGGCAATGCATCACCTGCATAATTAAATTGTAAACCACTCAGACAGAACCTACAGCACTATGGGGTACATACTATTGCAGCACATTATATTGCTGCTAAAAATAGAGGAAGATTTTCTGCCTCACATGTCAAATAATTTGACCATCCTTAGGCACTTTGTACCTTGGCTTGAGTTGGGAGAGCAAAGCC
Organism: Phrynocephalus forsythii; assembly: GCA_029282475.1. Classification (NCBI taxonomy): domain Eukaryota; kingdom Metazoa; phylum Chordata; class Lepidosauria; order Squamata; family Agamidae; genus Phrynocephalus; species Phrynocephalus forsythii. Next base: position 26,434,106 of record JAPFRF010000011.1, on the reverse strand, counting down.
ACGTGCTGTTTCACCTCAGACAGAAATAAATGCTGGGCTACTTCTGGCATGGACAGCCCAAGACATCCAGTCTCCAGATTTATAAGAGTGTACTTTGACAACAAACAGTCAAAATGTAGGACGTGGGTGTTGACCTCATGAGGGTGGCATGCCTGCATGCTTCAGCGCAAAACTAAGAGACCCATGGCAAAGAATGGAACGCAGGAGCTGTGGGAGTTGTGTTGTTCTTGCGCACACACCAACAAGCCTTTGGGCTGCGGTGTGGTGGAGGATTGATGACGGCTGGAAGGAACATGGATGTGTCCTCACAGAATGTAATCTGAAGGTGACGTCCTATATAACATACTGTACTCTACATGATATTCTATATAGAAGAGAAGAGAAGAGAAGAGAAGAGAAGAGAAGAGAAGAGAAGAGAAGAGAAGAGAAGAGAAGAGAAGAGAAGAGAGAATATGTCTCTAAACTGCCTTCAGAACAGACACCTGCACACATGCACAGCATTCAAAAACAGACACAGACACACCCACACCTTGATTCTGCCAAAGTGGCCATGTTCTTACCTTGGCTTCACATCTCTTGTGGCTTGCCACTTTGCACACTGTAAGAAATACAGAAATTAGGTATTTCTAATCAAGACAATGCCACCTAAGTATATTATAGTTAACCGTGCAGGAGTAAAGTGCATTGAAGAACCCAGGGTGATGGCTTCTTCAGATGGCAGAGTAATAAATATCCATTCATTTTGTTGTATCGTATTCGCCGAGTAATGGGATGACTTCCTAGTTGGGGGCAGTTAATGTGACGAAGACTACCACTAGGCAGGTTGCCTACCACTCCCACCAGAGCTGGCTCTACCATTAGACAAGGTGAACTAGCCTCAGGATTGGGGTGTCCTGAAAATGGCATGAAATGGTTAGGGATTAAATCATGTAACTAATTAATTATCATAGCTAATAATTTTATTTATTTATTTATTTGGTTTATATACCGCAACCGTTGAGCAAAAAAGCTACTCTGGGCGGTTTACCTACATATACAAAATACAAAGACAGATTAAAATAGTAAATAAAAACCACTCAATCAGACCAAATAATCAAATCATCATAATAAAAAGAACAAATAATAAAATAAGCACAAATACAATAAATCAAAACCATTTAACAATTCAAAATAAGAACAGGTGGAAAAAATAAAGAACTAATAGAATAATTGTATCAGGACACAGTATTCACACGACGACTACTGCTGTATTTGTATGGCAAAGAATGTGAAGAGGTACTTGTGAGATTCTGGCCCAGGTGCAAAAAAATAACTCAGCCAGTGGTGGGTACAGTGGTTCCTGAACTGGGTGGACACAGGTAGGGCACAATTTGCTGTTCTGCCTCAGGCAGCAAAATATCTTGTGCTTTTTCTCTCCCCATCTGCCCCTGTGGGAAAACAGGAAGAAGACAGACAAGCTAACTCTGGCAGGGGATTTCTTACCTTTACAGACGAGCCCCTGGGCCTGGATGGATTCCTTGCATACAACGCAAGCCTTTTTCTTCTTCTTAAATGCCTTCTCCTTGAAGCTGTGAGGCTCGGACACCTTCCTCGGCTGAAACGACAGACAAACGCAGGCATTTGGTACGGCAGAGCACAAAATAGAAATTATTCTGTTTATTATACACACCAATGGATAACCACGTCTTCATGGGCACACATATCTTGCAAGGCCTGGAAAATGAAATTATTATTTAGTGGAGCAGCCATATTGCCATTGCAGGAACTGATCAGCAGCCATATTGCAATGTGACAAGCACAAGGCAGGGATCTATTTGTACTTCCCTGGACCGAGTTTCCATTGAACTTGATAGGTCTTATTTCAAAATGGCTTGAACTTGCACTCCACCAAGAGAATCTGTTTTATATGCACAAGTGAGAAACATTGGAAGATTTGCTTTTTAAAAAGAGAGACACATTACTTAATACAAGAAGAGAAGAAAGTAGGGGGAGAATGTTCTGAAAATATAAAACCAAACAAACAAACAAAATGCCAGATGAGATGCATGGTTGTCAGAAGGCATGCAAATACTGATACTATGGAGCCCAGATGGATTTTGGAAAATGATATCTCTTTGCTAGGGGCAAACTGACACAAAGTCTAAACACTCAGGAACCTCAGTTAGGAAGGCAAAGTATTATTTATTTCTGAAACTCATGGGATCATTTTTTAATAAATATACACAGATGCTTCAAAGAGGCAGCTCGTGAAACAGAACAGGGAAGAGGCCTCGTCCCAAACTGTCAGGGAGTTGCCCTCTAATCCAGCCAAAAGCTGTCTATGATATTTTGTAAACTGGTTTTGTTGTGTATAAGATGTTGAAAAAACTAGCACAAAATACTGTGTGTGTGTGTCAATGCAACACAATTCAAAATTCATCAAAATTCATCAAAAGCCCTCCATGGCCTGGGCCCAGAGTACCTGGCAGAGCGGATCGCCCAGCGGTCAACATCGGCCCGCCGGTTCGGCAGTCGTTTTGTTCCCGGCAGCAGGTTCCATCTCTCCGAAAGCCAGGCGGTCCCGCAAAAGCCGGAACTTTCAGGTGGCTGCTCCATCTATATGGAACAGCCTCCTTACACCGCGCTCTGCAGAGTCCCTGCTGGCCTCCAAAAAGCGGTGAAGACCATTCTGTTTTGAGGCCTTTGGTGACCTAGCTTAGCTTACCTTTATTCCTCCTTTTTCTCTTTTCCCCCATCCGCTGGTCGATAATTGATATTTAAGTCATACTTGACATTAGCAGCGGTGAGGTTTGAACTAAATAACCGCCCCTGCTGCAGTTTTCTTTTATGTTTTTATTATCTATGCTGATTCTTTGATTATGTCCCTTTGAATTTACTGTACCCAATTGTTCGTATCCCTTGATTTATCTGAAAAATGTTAGCACAAAGTTACCGTTGGGAAGATGGGTGGGATACAAATTCAATAATAAATAAATAAATAAATAAATCTTGAATATTTCTGTCTCTCATAAGGGTACAGTAATTACCAACATTATCCCACAGGTCTGGCAAAGAAGCCAGGAATTGGTAAAGAAAATAATTCTACAATATAATATAGAGCTAAAAGTGGTATTCCTTATGGCAAGATATATCCATATAGCCCACCTTCAAGGCCTTTATTAAAAGGTGGGCTTGCAAAATTCATAGCCTTGGGTACTTTTAGGAAGAAAGGCAGGGTCAAAATATTTAAAATATATAAATTGAATGGATAGTTCGCCAATAGCTGTTCACTGTGACCATGAAATCACAGCTCACACTTAGAGGCTGCATGGTCTTGAGTTTTACGGCCTACAGATACCCCTGCACCCTTTCTGTACGCTCTCCCCAAAAGCAAATTTTCTGGCCCCAAGTGAAACAGATTCAGAGAGTCATTTAATTCTCTTCTTGCCCAGCCTTGCCCAACCTGGTGCCTTCTGGAGACGTTAAACTACAACCCCCATCATCTCTTGTGAGGGGAAAACATTTGCCACAGGGCTCTCAAAAGTCAGGGAAAGCTAGTCTAGTGCAGGGGTCCTCAAAGTTTTCAAATAGCAGGCCGGTCCACCACCATCCAGACACCACTGGGGACCGGACTACAGTGGACCCTTGTATAACAAACAGCTTGTATAACATAAAATTTGTACAACATAAAAAATCCGGAGATAGGGGAAATTTGCTTAACATAATCGCCTATGAGGAAAATCTGTATAACATAAAAATGGGATCACTCCATTTTCAATGCATTCCTATGGGAATTTGTATAAAGGAAAATTTGCTTAACATAATTTCATTTGGAACGAATTAATTCCTTTATACAAGGTACCACTGTACATTCAAAAAAAAAAGGCTGACATGGGGGTGGTGGGAAAGGGAGGGAGGGGCAAGTGGGCAGAGCCCCGCACGATTGGCCCATGATCATTATGTCTCTGGGGCCCCAGCAATGCATCCTGCTCCAGATCACCGCCCTGAGGTGCTGCCGCTGGGATCCCTCTGCTGTGCCTCTTCCTCCTCCTCCTCCTGCTACAGTGGCAGCAGCTGGAGTGGCTCTCCTTCCTTCCTTCCTTCCTTCCTTCCTTCCTTCCTTCCTTCCTTCCTTCCTTCCTTCCTTCCTTCCTTCCTTCATTGCGTCGGGAAGGTGGCTGCAGCCCAGGCAAACTCAGGCCCCTCATCAACTTCTGGGCAGCCACTCAGGATGAAGGAGGGCAGCAAGGCTGGCTCTACTCCACACAGATCCAGCTGTGTGCCCTGGCCATCACGCCTTCGCTGCTCCCCGGAGGGAAAGCTGCCTCCTCTCTTGGCCTGGCCTGGCCCAATTTGGTGCACTGCAAGTGAGGGATGGAGGGAGGGAGGAAGGAAGGAAGGGCTGGGAAGGGGAAGGAGGCAGGGAGGCCTGTCCAAAGCCACGTGCAGCCCACTCACTGGCCGAGCCCTGCCAGGCTGTGGTGCTTTCTTGGCTTGCCAGCCTGCCCATCACCAACCGGGGACAAATGCAGCACTGTCAGCCTCCCAGGAACCAGGCTCGGGCCACCGTTGGCCTTCAATTCCCTTCTCTTCTTTCTCCGCCACCTCCTCCTCACTGGTCTCCAACCCAGTGGTGGTGGAGGCAGCCTCATCCTCCAGCCACAGAGCAAGGCAGCAGCTCAGAGGGGGCTGGGTAGGTGGGAAGTAGCTCCGTTTGCCCCTCGGTCACCCACCATCCATCCCTCCATCGGTCCACTGCCATGGCTGCTCCGGCTCAGAAGGCTGGCTGGTGCTGCCTCTTCCTGCCCCCTTCCTTCCTCACAACCACAATAAAACAGGCGGTGGCCACACATGGAAGGCAGATGAGCAGGGTGGAGGAGTAGGGGCGGGGGCCTCAGGGCCATGGAGGGAGTGGGAGACCTTGCTGCAGCCCTCCCGTTTTAAATTGCCCTGCTTAGCTGCAGCTGGTGCCCCAACCATCTGGGCGGCGGGTGGGGGGGCGGAGACCTTGCCATGGCCCTTCCACTTTGAATGCCCCTCTAGCCAGCATGCTGATCATCTGGGCAGTGGGTGGGGGTAGTGGGGGAAGTGACATAGCCCACCGCTTTGAACTGCCTAAGCAATAGAAGCAGCTGTGGAGGTTGGCTTGCTTGGGAAGCAAGGGGTAGGTGGGGGTTGCAATTGGTCCCGGGGGGGATTCAGGACCCTGGGGGGCCACATCCGCCCCCTGGGCCTTAGGTTGAGGACCCCTGGTCTAGTGTATAGAAAGATCTCTCATAAACACTGATTATGGAACAAGTTACAGAAGATGGACTGGATTCTGTGTCAACAAAATAACCAGGCCACTCTATGCATTCCAGGGCACATTAGTGACCTCTACATGATCATAGAACCTTCCTTCCATAAAAGACAGGCCTAAAGCATAGCCTTTGAGTAGGCAGCAAAAATGTGCCTGCTAAGATAGATAAACTGTCCCAGAACAACGAGTGTTTTTGCTGGAAGGAGTTACAGATATTCCAAAGGAATTTACTATGCCAAACTAAAAGGACCAAAAGAATAGACAGCTGCTGTAAGAGTATCTATGAGTAAATAAAGTTAGGTTTTTAAAAGCATTTTAGCAACCCTAAAATACCCAGCTTTGGAGAGATTTAGCTGGCTGGTTGTCCGACATATCCATCCAAGGAGATTGCTGAGAGCAACTCTTTGGTAAATTTTAGGGCAGTGAGCACACTGCAGCATCTTCTACGGAAGATGGCCGCCCTGTGACACGTCCATCCCTTGGTACCAGAGGCTCGTGGGCAGAGAAAGACAATGAGCGCCATATACATATACTGTAATCTGATGGAGTTTATATTTGCAATCTCACATGCGCCCTGTGTTTTGAGTGACTGGAAGGATCCTTTCTGGACTGGTGTGACTGTCAATCTACCCAGTACTAACCAATCATTCCTCTCTGCCTCTGAATTCAAAGACAGCCCTGTCTCTCTGCTGAGTGTTTCTTTTCCCTCTTTTTCTTGTGTTGGAGGCAGTGGCTTATTTGCTGTTGATGTATCCGCAACTGTAAGTCATGTTTTTTTTAATTCTCTCTCCAACAAATATCTCAACCATTAAGATATTAATGAGTGAGTCACTGAGACTTCAATGTGTACCCTGCATAATTAACTTGTAAACTCCCCTTCAGCGCTATGGAACAGTACACTAGCAGCAGGCTTTTTAAGTGCCAGTTAAAGAGAAAGGAGTAGGCTCCAGAGAACTTGTAGCCATTCTCCTCCTTGAATCTCTGAGAGCAAAAGGAATTTCTACCAGCAATTCAAGACTTCCCAACACGCTCTACATACAAGGCAGGGAGCTCTTTAGCTTTGCCCCCTCTGTCACTGGTTTGTGCCAAGGCCATGTGTCTGAAGAAGGACCCCCAAGGTATCTGCAGAGGTTTTACACTCATACTGGAACCCAGATTTTACCACCCTCTGGACGGTGTGTGGTGCCTCTAAGACTTCCGCCCTCTCGGTTCTTCAAACAAAAAGGCTGGAATGCTCCTGATGATTGCATAAGCCAGGCATCCATATCCTGATGCAGCTAATAGTAGCTAAATGACAAAGGGTGGCAGCGGCATAAATCCTTGGCTCAAGCGGGCGTATGAGCAGGAACTTCATCAATTAGTTGCAGTTAGCCATAGTGGGTTATGCCAACACTTACACCAGCAAAAGGATGTTGACTACTGGAAAGAGCAGGAGTAGGGCACTCTCCTCCTTGTGAATAGAACACACACACACACACACACACACACACACACACACACACACACACACACACACACACACACACACACACACACACACACACAGAGAGAGAGAGAGAGAGAGATTAATGGTGGCATCATGAAAGAAGACATGGGTCATCATGAGGAACTAGGCCGCAATGGCAGGATGACTGGCATCATGTTCTTTCTAGATGACAGCCTTGTCCTAAAGTAGGCAAGTTAAAAATTCCTGAAACTTTGGCTAGCTCTCAGCAGCATGCTCATTTTTGAGGCTGCCCCCCTTTTATCGGTAGCATTTGAACTTTGTCAAGATAGTTTTACATTTTTATTTGGTGTGTGTGTGTTGTTTTTGTTTTGTTTGGGGTGGAGTAATGCATTATAAATTGCTTCAGGTTCCTCTAGCAAAAAAAAAAAAAAAAAAACCTAGCCCGAAAATATTGAAAATAAAATACACAAAATCGCAAACAGACCGGAGATCAAAGGCATGTCTCCAGAGGTCAGATTGTTGACCATGCCCTGTAGGCTCTGTTTTTCAATCATGGCTTTTTTGCATTTACCTTGCCACGTGATCTGCCCGGGGAGCCACTTTCCCTCTCACACACTCGCTCCTGTTATTTGCAGCAGGTAGTGAGACGTGAACTGCCCGGTTTGCCTTTTAAGCTGGGCAGTGCTGATGGGGATCCGGGTGCATGAGTCTTGCCTCATGACAGAAGGCTGGACAAAATAACCTCCCGGTGTTTTGTAACGGATCATTTGAATAGACATAAAAACAAACACATACAAATCTAAACAATCAACCAAACGCAGTTAGCTATGTTGCTCTGTGGAAAAAAGCAACAGCAACCCACTAAATCCATAGCTGGGCATTACTGTACCATAGTTTCAATCTGAGATGAACAATAACAGAAAGAAATGGAGTGAGCCGTCTGAGTTAATTTTATAGAGTAATGGTAGAGAATTTCCATTTAAATTTTACTTAAACTGTGCATTATCTGATTAGTAATAAGGCGAGGCTTTGATTACTTCCAAGTTAGAAAGAACACATTACATCATTCTCTTCCTTTGTGTTGGTTTTTATTGTCTTATCACGATAAAAGGAGCAACACTGAGGATGGCAAGGTTTCCCCAAGCTGCCATCTCGACTGTCTCTCCTTTCCACCCTGCCTCACTTCTCTGCCATGTGTGAGAAACAAAGGTTGCCAGAAGACTCTTCCCCATCTCTTTCCTCATGGAGTTTGCCAACAAGAGCCTCTGGCACAGTTGTTAAATGGCAGTACTGCAGTCAGGACTCTGCTCATGTTCAGTCCCAATGGGTTCAGGCTAACTCAGCCTTCTGCTTTTCTGAGGGCGATAAATTGAGTAATCAGCTTGCTGGGAAGGCCAATGTGCAGCCTCGATAATTCAACTGTAAACTGCCCAGAGAATGATTTAAGCACTATGGGTCAGTCTATACACAGCACTTTTTTTTTTGCTTGTACAGTACTTTGCTTTTTTAAACAGGCCCTCCAGATCATACAAGCTTGAAGCTATATTTGGTATATGGCGATATTTATTCCTCAGAAATGGTGAAATGAGAATCTGACAAATGGAAAATACTGTATAAATTTAGCAAATGCTGTCTGGCTATTAAAAGGTGTGGGGGTGGGGTGGAGTGAGAAATATTTCCTCACTTTTAAAACCACATCCACTGTGGATGAAGTTGGAATTAAAGTTATTTAGAGAACAATTTTTATATGTACAGCGTACATTCAGGAGTAGCGGACGTCTGAGCTCAAAAGAGGTTACTCCCACTACAGACTTAATTAAATGTTGGTACTTCACGAGAGTGGAAGGGAATTACAGTTCACAACTAACACGTTTGGTAGCACTACTGAACTTTGTTGTGGCATGTTAATTATTAAAAGTATTTACAAACTGTCTCTAAGCATCTACAAAATAAAATTCCATTATATATTAAAGAAGGGATCTTTTACAGGTAGAGGATGATTCTTCCATACTTAAAAATTAAAATTAAATTATTGAGCAGCTTAAGGATCTGGGAATGTTTAGTCTTACAAAAAGAAGGTTGAGAGGGGATATGATAGCTCTGTTTAAATACAGCGGTACCCTGACTTAAGAGCAGCTCGACTTAAGAGCAGTTTGACTTAAAAGCGGAAAACTGTTGCCGTTTTAACTGCCGCCTTACAAATTTTAGATTTTTTTAATTTTTTAACGTATTTTTTCATTTTTTTAGATAGGTACCCCCGACGTAAGAGTAGTTTGACTTAAGTCAAGAGCATGCATTCGGAACGAATTAAATTCGTAAGTTGAGGTACCACTGTATTTGAAATGATGTCATATCGAAGCGGGGGCTTGCTTGGGGCAAAGGTTTCAAACTACAGGAAAAGAGATTCCATTTAGAGAGTGGCGGAGTCTCCTTTTTTGGAGGTTTTTAAGCAGAGGCTGAATGGGCATCTGTTGGGGTACTGTGATAGGGGTTCCTGCATGGCAGTGGGTTGGACTGGGTGGCCCTTGAAGTCTCTTCCAACTCTAACGATTCCATGATTCTATGATTCTGTACTTAGGAGCACAATACATTAACATTTACTTCTGAATAAATCTGCATCTTTTACATGCTTAAGCAACTACAATTCTATTAATACTTTTCCTGGGAGTAAATCTCACTAAATGGTAAAGCTGGTACATTGGTGCATGTGCAGAGTATTAAGGGAATTTGTGCAAACCCGGTGGTCTTCCTTCTTTAGCTAGCTATCATGGAAGACTAGAATTTTTTAAGCCAGCAGATCATAATGACTGCCTGGAACAGAGTGATGGTCCTCTTTGTATCCATATGGTGATCTTTATCTGTATTATGTCAGATACCACATACAGCTGTGTCTCTTGACCTTGAGTCATGGTCAGCCCAGCTACTGGTGAAGCTTTCTGGGAGTTGCAGTCCAGGAACATCTGGATTACCCAAGGTTGGGAACCACTGACATACAGTGTTCTCATTGGTCCAAGGAAGCTGACTTTTGAGTCCCAGAGACTCTTGCTAGGCTCTGCTTAGCCATCCATAAGTTAAAAGCAGAGAGGAGATGGAGAGCAATGTATAAGAGAAGGGAAGGGAGAAAACAAATTACAGTAATGGCTTTGGAAAATGAACCTATTGTGTAAATTATTTCCATCCTTCCAAAGTTTAAAAGAGGGCATGGAGGGAAGACGAGTGAAATAATGGATGGGATTTTTCTGCTTTTTTTCTAGTAGGGATTTATTGCAGTCATCTGACCTGATGAACAATTCAACATCAACTTCACCGAAAAAACTGCCCCTTCCTAATTAAACTGAACTGGCTTAGGTTTTGAGCTCACTGCCAGTAAACTCAACTGTTAACCCTGTTCGGCAAAATTCCTGATCCCTGGGAAATACATCTGTGAAGATTCTCAGTCATCTAGGTGAGTTTATGTGGAAGTTGAGTCATGGCAAATGGACTTCTTTTCTTGAGAGATCGAAATGTTTCGCTGCTCGTCCAATCTGGAAGTTGAGTCATGGCAACTGGGCTTATTTTTCTTGAGAGACTGAAATGTTTCAATGCCCATCCAAACAGTGAAACGTTTCAATCTTTCAAGAAAAAGAAGCCTTTTATGGGCAAGGTGATCGAGAGGGTCTCAACTTCCAGATGCCCTGGATCCGTTCCAGTCTGGGTTCAGGCCTGGATGATTGAGAATCTTCACAGACATGCTCTGCTCATCCAAGCAGCTTTGTCAGGCTGAGGACTGATGAAGCTGCTTGGATGAGTAGTGAAACGTTTTGATCTCTCAAGAAAAGTGGTCCAATTGCCATGGCTCAGCTTCCAGACTATCCCTGGGAAATACTACACAAGGATGCTTGTCATGTTGTCTAGGCTTGGCAATGAAAGAAAATAAGGCAATGGAAGGTGCAGAAAGAGGCAGAAAAATCTGGGCGTAGTCCTGGGGGACTGAAATGGTCCAAATTTTCACTGGTCGCACTGCAATTGCTGCAGTAAAAACTGCGCAAGTGTGCATAATTGAGAGGAGCAATTTGATCAAACCCCTAGTGGTGGTATAGGATGATGCGGTTAGAGTGCGCTTCAGGGGGTGTGGTCGACTGGGCTGCCAAAATGCTGCGCCTTCCGGAAGGCGCTGAAAACCCTTCTCTTCCGGGAGGGAGTGAGGCATCGATTGTCTATTTCAGTTGTTGTTTTAATTTGTTTTTGCGGAGTTCCTTCCAGGTGAAATAATGCATGGGATTTTTCTGCTTTTTTTCTAGTAGGGATTTATTGCAGTCATCTGACCTGATGAACAATTCAACATCAACTTCACCGAAAAAACTGCCCCTTCCTAATTAAACTGAACTGACTTAGGTTTTGAGCTCACTGCCAGTAAACTCAACTGTTAACCCTGTTCGGCAAAATTCCTGATCCCTGGGAAATACATCTGGAAACACAGCACCAGGTGAGTTTATGTGGAAGTTGAGTCATGGCAAAAAAGTTGAGTCATGGCAACTGGGCTTATTTTTCTTGAGAGACTGAAATGTTTCAATGCCCATCCAAACAGTTTCACTGGTCGGGCCTATAGTTAATAAGCCTCCCGTGTTTTCTACCCGTGCTTTTTCTTGCCAGGAGAAAAGAGACCCATTAAGGAGGGAAGAAAAGAAATACCTCTGTATGCTGCAAGCCCCGCTATCTGGATCATCCATTGAGGTGTGTTACAAAAGCTTCTCTCCCCTGACAACTGTAAATAGCATTCAGGTGCTGCTTGTGCATTGCTTGCAGGCTTTCAAGCATATCATTGCAATCCAGAAGGCTATGAACTTGAATGGAAAGGGGGGGTGATGAAAGGTTTCATTTATCTTTTGGAAAGAGGGAGGAGAGACTCAGGAAGCCGACCTGTGTGCCCAACATCATGTTCTGCCGTTTATGATCTACTGTATAAAAGTTCTTTGAAAGCTGTTTGTTTATGTCTGATTTATACTTTCAAAAAGGACTATTGAAAAACCAATCACCTGACTTTTTGGTAAAGCTTGAAAACAGCAATTCGTTAGCAAGAGGTAAAGCGTTTCTTAAGTATGAGTAATCCAGACTGTATTTTTTGTTAAAAAAGAAATATTCCCCCTTGCTGCAAGACATGCATGCTGATGTAGTTATTCCAGACATTGCCCATCTAAGCCCCTTACTCCCTAACTAAAGCTGACAGATTTTACAAATGACCTTTCCTAGCCCTCTCCCTCTTTCAGCCCCTCAAAACCTCCTTTTTGGATTCGGGAGGGCATGAAGCTTGGATTACCCAGAAATGAAACAGCTGCCCTGCCGGAAACAGGGCTGCATTCCAGGCATACAAAGGGTGGGGGGGTGGGGGTTTCTGCCTACGACAACCAGATGAGCCTCCCTCCCTCCTTCTCCATTCTATGGAAAGGGGGGAGTGTGTGCATCATGGCAAATCAGATGCCCATATACTCTTTGTAAGAGGGAATTTACTAGGTTCTGTGCAAGACCTCAAGTCATCTAAACACAACTGTGGAGCCTGTGAGATGTGCTCAAATGCCATGGGTTACCACATTTCTCTTGAATCCTGCCAGTCTCTCCGTTCCCTTGATGCTCGAAGGGTGTCTGAAGCAATCCATGGAGCATTGAAAGACTGTAAAACTATTCCGAGCTGTGCCGTGGCATACCCTTCGACATGCCACAGATGAAAATAATATGCTTGCAGGCAACTCCCTGCTCCGTTCTCACCCGAGGATCGCTGTGCGTGCCATATGCCCTTCTCTGCGAACAGTACAGAGGAAGGTCGCACTTGAGTTGCTGTGCTCCATACAGGGTCTTCACTCCCACTATATTAACCACTGGTCCTTCACCATTGAAAAACCAAGAGGGGTTGGTCTTCTGTAGGTAGACTGGCACCCTGCAAGGAAACTGAGAGCCGGAGCAGCCCTAAAGGAGCCACCTCCCCCCTTTTATGGAAGACAGTCTGCCATTCAAAGGTGCTGCTGTCCATCTGAAGAGCCACCCAAGTCTTATTTAAAAATTAACTAAGAACCAGAAGAAGACAGATCGGAGATCTTGAAGGTACTTATCCAGAGTGAACACTGAGGCAAAAGACTGGGCAGGCAGGCAGCTCGCTGGTCAAAACAGTTCCTAGTTTGGCACCTAAGTGTGCGCGCACGCGCACGCACACACACACACATGCACATTAGCATGTGCCATTTTATATAAGCAGTTATCCTTCATTATGATGATGTGCAAAGCATTATACAGTACTCTAAGCAGAGGAGCCTGTCTAAGATGTAATGTTGCAATGCTCTTTTCAGTTTAGGGAAGAATGTTAAGTAAGGGAGAACATGCCAGTGATTTATAAGAGTAAGGGTGGAATGGAGGAATGGGTTTGAAAGATATTTTTCCCTCCCTACTCTGTTCCTCCTCCCTGACATTGCTAATACCTAGAACCCAAACCATGGAACCCAATGAAGCTGACTAGTGCGAGACGTGCTTGTGGATTTTGCTACAAGAAGATGTAGCAAGGACCACCAACTTGCATAGTTTTAAAAGAGGCTTTGGGTCACACTTGAGATTACATTTACAGTATCCCATTCTTTGCAGAGGTGCTCCAGCATGTGGAGGAAGATTTCTGTTTGTCACTGTGTGTGATTTTCTTCACCCACTTGCATCTTGTACTTAGCATTTTTTTCTGACCAGTCTCTGAAGGTAAGCATGGCCTTAATTTACAAAAGTGGCAATACTGGTTACTTACAAGGAACATGTACTTCTCCTTAATGTCCAGTTTGGCTTTAGAGAAATCCAGGGGGATATGGCCATCAGGGCATACTAGCTATGATGATTCTCTCTTTATGCTGATATATGATTTTCGGTACAAGAGGCGGATGCAACATTAGGCTATAGGTGATACCTTTATAGGCCACTAATAAAGAATTTTAAAAAACCATTGCAAGCTTTTGTGGACAATATCCACATCTTCAAAAGTACACACATGGCAACCTGTGGTTTGCCAGAAGTTAATCTTTGATGTAATGTTCTTGGCAATATTTTTTGCCAGGCATATCTGTCTTCGAGTATGCCTCTGTATCACAGTTCCTGGGGAACACAAGCAGAAAGTATTCTTGAAGGCTTTCACAATCGGGATCTGATAGTTGTTTTTCAGGCTGTTTGGCTGTGTTCTGGAAGTTTTTCTTTCTGATATTTTGCCAGACTCTGTGCTTATGTTTGTGGATTTCAATGGCTTCCCTGTGTAGTCTGACATAGTGATTGGTGGTGTTATCCAGTACCTCTGTATCCTGGAAGATTTTTCTGATTTTTCTGGATCGCAACCAGAAACATCAGCAGTAGATGAACATACCCTGAAACAAACTGGACACGAAATCCTCTTCTACAACACAGAGGTACTGGGTAGCACTTCCAATCACTATCTCAGGGCGTTTATATACGACCCCTAAGCTGCGCTGCAAATGGCTCCCAGCTCCGGAGCTTAGAAATGTTTCCCCACCAGCTCCGGAGTTTGCAGACAATTAAGTGTGACCCCGCCCACTTTAGCGCGACCCAGCACACTTTTCTTGTACCTTCTCTCTGGAGGTGAAAAATATTTGATGCGGATAAGAGTGCCGGGCTCTCCACGCTTGTCTGTTGTTTTTTTGCCTCCCGCCCCTTTAAGAGCCCCTTGAGAAGGAACCAGGAAGTAATGGGGCTCGTGGCAACTTCGACTGGCACCGGCAGGTTAGTAAAGGCTTCTTTTGTCAGACTACACAGGAAAGCCACTGAAAGACATAAAAGACCATGAGTCCCCCCACCCCCCACCCCAATCTGATGTTTTTCCCCCTCCACCTCTGAAGTGTCTACTCCCCCCCCCCCCAGTCAGATGCATTAACATCAGTTGATGTGGAAGGTTTTCCAACTATTTGGTTTAATTAAAGTTGTCCCCACAGGGTTACAGCAGCAGTGAAAGAGCCAGCACAATAGGGAAATTCCCCTCTCTACACCTGTTGCCTGGGTCTCCTTTTGTCTTTCTTTCTCTCCCTTCCTCCCTTCCTCCCTTCCTTCCATCCATCCATCCATCAACTCCTTTCTTTCTTCCTTCCCATCCCTGATTCATTTTCATTTTCACAATTTCAGCCTCAGTTACCTCACAACACTGAGTACTGTATCTCACTCTAGTTCACAGTATAACATTCATCAATTTAATTTAACCCTCCACAAGTTCTTGTGAGGAAAAATTTGAGGGGAGAATAAGATATTAATCTTCAAATATCTTGGAGGAGGACAGAAAAATACGATCAATACCACACACGCAAGAATATCCCTCCAGAAAGAAAATCTGACAAGAAGACCTTTTTCACCAGGCAAAGGAAATGCCTGCATGCAGGAAATCACAGTGAATTCAAGCGCATGGCACTCCCACCTGCAATTCAAAGTTATAACACTCAAGGCACAGGTTTGCAGACAGCTAGTCATTGTAGCGGCTTAAGACTGAGAAATTTGAATTTTGGAAGCTGAACCAGCTCTTTGATACAGGGAAATGTTTTCCCATATCACAGCATAATGATGAAATAAGAATCGGCGAGGGGGGGGGACATGCCCAGCTGGCCTGTGAGGATAGAAAGCAAAGGATGCATCGTTAAATTTAATGGGACTCAAGAAAGAGAACAGGAACCCATCAGCTCTACAAGCTGCAATCCAGCCTAGTGAAGGAGTCCATGTGTGTGTGTGTTGGGGGGTGGGGGTGGGGAGTGAGGAAAGGAAAGTGAGAGAGTTAATGGACGCTCTGTTTGAAAGTGTGTACATAAGCCCTACTGAAAGGGCCATTCACACAAGGCCGGGCCTGGTCACCCTCGCTATTAATAGTCATGAATTGCCTGCTTTGTCGCTGGGGTTCTTCTTGCAAAAACAAGTTATCTGTTTAAAAGGGTAAGAAGCAGGAGCCACTGGCCCGGCCAAGGGGGCCAAGGGGGCACCAGTGAGGTAGTGTGTGTGTGTGACAGAGAGAGCCAACAAGAAGGTGTGCTTTCCAGATATGGTTTCCTCCCTGCCCCTTCGCTTTTCTCACAGTAGGAAAATATACAGAACTCAGATTGCTGAGCAGAACAGTGCTTGACCTATGTCGAAATGAATGGGGCGATCAGAGAATCACAAGACCCTACATCAGCAGACGCTGCTGTCACATTACCTCTCTTTTCCTTGTCAGTCCAGTCAGTCAGCATGCCCTAGCAGTTCTCAGATCATTATTTTTTGAAAAGCAATGCATTATTTGTTAAACTCCCCCCCCCTTTAAAAGGGTCACTGGTTGGTGTTAATCGTTAATCAAAGAGTGACACATTTGGTCTCCCACAAATAACTCTCTCAGAAGTGATGCTGCTGCTTGACTCCTCTCAAAGTGGTGACCTCTGAAAACATTTCTTGTGTTATATTAAAACTCTGCACTTTGGCTTTGTTATGCCTTCCATCCTTGCAAAGGGTAATGCATTACAGGTAACTTCCTTCGTTGTTAAGTGCGTGTTTGTTTCTTCCAGGTCGGGGCCCCAGCATTTATATTTTCTATCCCTCTACCAGAAGACTCCTGCCAATGTTCACAAAGGCTGTTATCTTTTTTTTTCTTTTCATTTTTTTTTTTGGCAATCTACGGAATGTTTGGATGCAAACTCCGTCACTCTAAAACATATCTGGGATGGAGTGTGAAATATTTGCAGGCGAGAAGCGGTAGACACAAATGAGAATAAGCACACCACTCTTGCAATTTCTCCCTATTACAAATGTCCGTTTGACTCCCTGTTTTGCACCATCACAGCAGAAGTCAATTTAAAAGAACCATGTAATCCTAAGAGTGCCAAAGCCAAAGTACAGAGGAGGGCCCAAAAGGATGCCGTCCTATTATGGCACATGAAACAGAAAACCCCCACTCAACGACACCCTTCCACATCCCCGGAACTAAAAATTTAACAAGATTCAATAAAACAATCTAAACTTGTTCTGGCTTGCCATGATATCTCAGTTTTTCTGAGGCAACTGCCTCACTCTGCCTAATGATAGGGTCGGCCCTGACACAAGGGGGGGGGGACACCACACCAAAAAAACAATAATGCTCTTTTGCCCACTCTTTTCCCAAAACAAATATTCTCTTTTTAAAGCAGCTTATCAACTCACGTGGAAAACAGCAGCTAGGAGTCCTTTTCCTCCCTCTCCCCTCCATATTGATAGCAAGAGATGCTCTGCCACAGTCCTTCTGTCACGCACCTCATTCCCTCAGCCGTCCTAGCTTGGGGCGCTCTGGCCAAGCCTCTGCTGAGGTAAGGCACTCGCAGGCAGGAGGGTGGCTCAAGGATCCCTCTGCTGGGGGTTCAGCTCACATGGGAGGCAGCAGCTGAGAGGGCATCTTTAGGGTCCCCGGACTGTGCTGGAGAAGACATGTGTGGCGTCCAAGTGAAGCTGAGCTGGCACTTCCAGATTCCTCTCTATAATGGGTGGCCTCACACCAGGGCTGAGGAACATGTGGCTGTCCAGAAGTTGTCAGACTACAACTCCCAACACCCCATCACCATGAAGCTGTGCGGGATGGGGATGATGGAATTTGCAGCGCCATAACATTTGGACAGCCCCAGTGTTCCTCAACTCTGCTCCAGTGAGAAAGTTCCGGGTCTTTTCAGTATTTCGTTGCATAGAAGTAGGATGTTCCAGAATTAGGAGGTGAGCTCCGCGGAACCATAAGTAGAGCATACACGGTGGTGGTGGTTTTTCTTATGCCCCGTTTATCCTCAGAACAACTCTGCAGAAAACCAGCAGCCTGAGTTTGTGACTGGCCAGAGATCACCCCGTGTAAGGATTTGGATCTTGAGCTCAATAGTGGCAGTCCAAAACTAAATACTTTTTAAATATTTGCCATTTAGCCCAGTCAGGATAGCCTATTTGCACCGAGCATGGCTGGGATGCGTTGTAAATCAGTTACATAATTGTGAGCACAGGGGCACATTAAAAGATGCCAAGCCATGTATAACCCTGGAATATGCCATAACAACCAGGTCCTGTGTCAGCAGCGGGGAAGACCTGTTCATCTCATATTGATGAACATGCTTACCCATGTGGGCATGACCATGGATTTCAGGAGCCGTGATCCACACACACACAGGAACTCTACAAACACATCTCTCTCTCTCTCTCTCTCTCTGTCTCTCTCTCTCACACACACACACACACACACACACAGAGAGAGAGAGAGAGAGAGAGAGAGAGAGACTGATTATTGTTCTTTTTATGTGACATCAAGTCACCTCCGACCTATGGTGGTCCTCAGAAACCCTCCTCAGCTCTTGTAAACTCAAGCCTGCAGCTTCCTTGGCACATGGGGTGGAAAAGAAAAAGAAAGAAAAAAATGAAATTGATACCTGCGCCTAGGTTTTGTACTCACAAACAGTAACATGGTATAAAGCAGTGATGGCAAACCTTTTAGAGACCAAGTGCCCAAACTGCGATTCAAAACCCACTAATTTTTTTGCAAAGGGCCAATACAGCAATCAATATAACCTGAATACAGGTGGCTGTGGACGGGCGATGTCAGGTGCCCAAATAAAGGGCTCTAAGTGCCACCTTTGGCACCCATGCCATAGGTTCGCCAACACTGGTATAAAGGGTACACTATTAACTCCTTGTAAAGAACGCAGTGGAAGGAAAGCAGTTCCAGCAAAATTCACTTTTCAAACACATTTTGCTATAACTTATACTTAGGATGATTACAGGGTAACAGATCCATGAAGACCAGGGGTGAGAAACTTTTGACCCTGTGAATATTTTTGTCAGGAATTATGGGAACTGTGGTTCAAAACACAGAGGAGGCCAAAAGTTTCCCCACGTAAATCAATGCAGAAAACATGCGTTCCTAAACTCAGCATGGGGAGCTGTAGGAACCACCGCATAAAACCTTTCCCAAAGGACTCAAGAGGCCTCTCTGGACACACATAAATTCAAAAGATGAGTTTTTGGCACTGGGCAATGTCTGATTCATTCAGAAGTGGGAAAAGGTACACTTCTCAGGATCCTTGTTTAACATCTCAGCTGGAGAACTGTCGTTCAAAAAGTAGTAGCTCTTCTCTGCTTTTTGCATGCTCACCGTTCCTGAATCAGGAATCTACCCCTCTAGAAAGAATATATGCATACATGTGCACACACACACACACACACACACACACACACACACACACAGGAGGGAGGGAGGGAGGGAGGGGGAGGGGAGAGAGACCCATGCCCCACAGCGGTCAAGCCAGACGCCCTCTGCAATGGCAGGTGTAGGTTCCTAGGATCTCTTACCGGCATCATGAAGTATTCACCAAGCTGGGAAAGAAATCATCAGCCTGGACTGTGGGCAGGCCCTGGTTGCACCCTCTGCCAGCAGCGGGCGAGGAGGTTAACCAGAGCAAAGGACTGGCTGATGGGGCCATGCTTCTTTCGTAACCAGAGCCCCGCGAGGAGCCACAACACCATCATTGACTCAGCTTCCCTCCTGGCTGTCCGGGGGAGTCCAGAACAACATGTTTACTCACTGACTAACAGTCACACTGACTGCAACACAATGACTGCAAGCTATTGTGTACCAGTTTGAAACGTGTGTCCCCCCCTCTCGAGCCACACAACATTCCTGTCAACGCAAAGGGGACGTATTTACACTGCAGGAACCCACAGGTCCCGAAGGCGTTGTCCCCGGCAACATTATAGGAACTGTGAAGATAATCGGCAGATCTTGATTCCTTTTAAATGCATTTCGTTAGGCTGCCAACAACAACAGCCCTACAGTGTGTCTTGAGAGGAGGATGAGAGTTGATGACAAGAATGTGGGAGAATTCAGAGAATGTTATTTTTCTCTTTTTTTTTTTCAAGGTTTGGACCCTGATTTTTTTATAGCCTCAAAGGCTCCCAGATTGAGTAATAAAGATCAACAGTAGGATAGTCCTAGAGCTGAGGCTTGTAATCAGGAAGGCTTAACACACAAGGAAGGAAGGAAGGAAGGAAGGAAGGAAGGAAGGAAGGAAGGAAGGAAGGAAGGAAGGAAGGAAGGAAGGAAAAATACAGGAACCAGTCCTTTAGGGTATAGGACTGCGCTTCCCATTGTTAATCTACCCACAGGATAGACACAGCTCACTCTCTGGAACAAGGGAAGAGAAGGGAAGGTGCATGTCAGGAGCTGAATCTGTTTGTATAACACAGGATTTAGCCCAAATCTATTATTACATCTCAAAGGAATATGGTCCAGGTTGTCCAAATAAATGGCTGCTGAGAGCCAAAGGTAGCTGGTCTTCCATTAGATGCAAGGCGGTAGCCCTGCTTCCTTCTTTTGCTCCACTCTCTTTAAAGGCTGGCAGAATGTATCAACAACAATTAGGTCAAGAATTCGTGGACCCCGAATTTATGGGCAACCAGAAGTGAAGAAAAGCAGAGCGATTTCTTGCATGCCAGGGTTAGGGTCAAACTACACATTAAAAAACCCCAATAATACTAATCTGCAGTCAAGTCAATTTTGACCTATAGTGACCCTTTCAGGGTTTATCCAAATAGAGAACACTCAGAAGTGGTTTACTGTTCCCTTTTTCTCTGGGGGCATCTTGGGACTGTGCATCTTGCCCAAGGCCACACAGGCTGGCTCTACTCACAGGAGGCCCAGTGGAGAACTGAACTCTCCACCTTGGGCTCCACAGGCAGGTCCTTAAACCACCAAGCTAGCCAGGCAGCTATATTAGAGATAACCCTTCATTAAAAAAGTAAATTCCTCAAGTGCCGAAATATGTGTGATTGTAATGTTTAGGTCAGGCATACCCAAACTTCGGCCCTGCAGATGTTTTGGACCACAACTCCCAGAATTCCAAGCCTTTATTTCCAATGGCAAAGGACTGTGGGAGTTGTGGTCCAAAACATCTGCAGGGCCGAAGTTTGGTCATGCCTGGTTTAGGAGATCTGTAACATGTAATTTGCCCCTCACTGACAAGAGGGACGTGCTCAGGGCTACGACCCACAGCATATCCTTCCCTTTCATATAAATCTCTTAAAGCATTTCTCCAGCCAGAGAAAATGTTGAAACACAGCACAAAATCACGAGGCGGGGGGGGGGGGAACTACCCTAGATTAGCAGAGGAATCTGAAGCTGAGACAAATTTTACTTCTGCAACTAGAAACCCAGGATGTGGTGTTTATCATCCTGACAGCAACCAGCTCTCCAACAGAGAACCAGACAGGCTGAGATGGAAGGTCAGGGCCCAGGGAGCATCATGCCTGCTTCGCTCATGTGAAATACAGCTTCCTGTCAATGGACCGGCAGCAGGGGAATATTAAGTGCACAAAATGGGAAAGAGGCATATAAATACCAGCAAAAGCAGCCATGGCAGGAATGTGTACCTCTTGGAAGCCTGCAGTGAGTTCTCACACAGGCATAAACTTCCCACAGTGAGGAATGAAGTAACGTTAGCAAGGGGGAAATAAAAAGGACCCACTCTTGATTGGTGGAGTGTTGGACCCTAACATTGAGCACTTTGTTGTTGTTGTTGTTGTTGTTGTTGTTGTTGTTGTTGTTGTTGTTGTTGTTGTTCCATCATTCAATCGTTCAGTCATTCAGTCATTCAGTCGTGTTCGACTCTTCGTGACCCCATGGACCAGAGCTCACCAGGCCTTCCTATCTTCCACTGCCTCCCGGAGTTTGGTCAAATCCATATTGGTTGCATCAATAACACCATCCAACCATCTCATTCTCTGCCGTCCTCTTTTCCTTTTGCCTTCGATCTTTCCCAACATCAGGGACTTTTCCAACGACTCCTCTCTCCTCACGAGGTGGCCAAAGTACTGGAGCCTCAGCTTCAAAATGTGTCCTTCCAGTGAACATTCGGGGTTGGTTTATTTCAGGATGGATAGGTTTGATCTCCTTGCAGTCCAGGGGACTCTCAAGACTCTCCTCCAGCACCACAGCTCAAAAGCATCGATTCTGCGGCGATCAGCCTTCTTTATAGTCCAGCTCTCACTTCCATACATCACTCCTGGAAAAACCATAGCTTTGACTATCTTGACCTCAGACTGAGATAAATCCCAAATTCTAATTTTGGGAGAAAGGTCCAGACTGAAGCAGAAGGGCCAAATTGAACCGAATGGAAACAAAGCCTTCAAGTTGGTTGCTTTTGGGGAAACTCCCATACTTTCTAAAGGTACCTAGTACATAGGACTTTAAAGCCTAGCTGTCCTAAATCTAGCAGGTCCATCATGTCTCCAATTTCCCTATATATCAAGGGGGGAAGGGGGGAGGGATAGCCATTTTCCCAGGGTGCAACAAATCAGTGGACTTACCTCACCAATTTAGAAGGTCACTTGGATCTGCTGCACAAATGAGTCTGGATCAAATCAGGATATATTACCAAGCTCTGGTTTGGCCCCCAAACTGAATCAGGGGACCCATGCACAGACCTAAGAGACCCATAACTAGTGCACCATCACATGAGGGATGGTTCCATTTCTGCCCTGAGGCAACCACCTCAGAGTTTACTGCTGTATTTTTTTTCTTCTAAATGTGCCCTGGACATTAAGGTCACCAATGGAATGAGAACTAAAGACAACAAGTTGGTTGGAATTGGTGGCAGGAGCGGAGAGGAAAAAGGCGGAGGAAAATGCTTCAGCAGTGGAGTCACCGAAGTACTTGGTGTGAAGACAAGAGGCAACACAAGGGGTAACAGAGCAGGCACAATGGAACCAAAAAGCCAGAAGGCACTCAAAGGCCATCTACTCCAGTTCTTAAGCCCTCACTGAAATACACCATCCAAAGATTCTGGTACCTTCTCACACTGTAAAGTAGGACACTTGGGGAAGTGCTCAGCCAATACCCAAGGCTGTATCTCTTGTAACACCAAAGTTCGACTGAAATAGCAGATTCATGACAGCTGGTCCTTTATGCCAGAAGGGGCACTCTCCCACCTTAGGCCAAGACTACACACACACATACCCAGCCAGTCCATTCCTGCTTTTCTTCTTAAGTTCTCCATGTGTGCTACCCCGTGGGTTATGGCGAATGCTTGCTTACCCCCCCATCTGTGTAAATGTCCATTTTTGCCCCGGTTATGTCACCCTTGCTTCTATCCCCTCAAATGGTTGCTGTCCTTTCCTCCCATCAACTGATGTGGGTACCAGTAGCTATAGTACAGGCAAGATTGACTTTTATTGATAAGCTTCAAAAGGCCATACCTTCTCTTACTGATATGCTTTATATAAAGCAAAAATGAGCTGCTTATATACACTACTCCATAGTGCTTAAAGCTCTCTCTGGTCACTTTACAATTTTATTATACAGGCTACACATTGCTGCTCATCCCCAGGAAGCCTGGTACTCAATTTACCAACCTCAGCTGGATAGATAGCTGAATTAACCTAGAACTGCCTACCTGAGCCCAGGATCAAACTAATGTCATGAGCAGAGTCTGGACTGTAGCACTGCAGTTCAACAACAGTGCTACAAGGCTTATGTAAGCTCTTGTGTTTCCAGTCAATCTGTTTTATGTTTTAACGGTACATGTTTTATTCCATTACTTTTGCTAGTTGCTTGGAGTCCATTTTTTTGCAGTGAGTCAGGTGAGGAGCAAATAAAAAAGGAGATTTAGTTTAAATGGGAAGTTCAGTCCAGACCACAACATGTGACAAGGAGACACGTTGTAAAAGGGGTTAAGAGTGCCATAAAATGATTCAGTTGCAGCTGAGGTGACCCACATGCCACAGACTTTTCAACCTGAGCTGAGGTAAATACAGTAGGACTCCGTGTGAGTCAGAGGAGGTGATAAAAACACAGAAAGAAGGTGTGCCGTCTGTGTTGACTGATGATGAGAAGGAAGACGATAAAGAGGGAGAGACATCGCGAAAACAGGAGACGTGTACAAAACGCATAAGAACAATATCCTTAGAGTTTCAGGAGCAGAAAGAACCCACGGTGTTGTGGGCTTCCCAGAGAGGGAAAATGACAGTTGGGAAGAGGGGAAAAAGACAGTTGGGACTCAGACTCTAGAGAGCCGCCTGAGTGAGAAGGTACAGGTGACCCAGTCTAAGAGAAATGAGGAGATCACCTGGGCCGTTACGGTTAAACCTCTAGGCTGGTCAGAGAATTCGGAGAAATTCCAAAGAGAATGGCGGAGGGGCAGGAATTTAGTCCCCATGCCCCTTTGGGTGAAGCATCCCTGTTGTGGCACACAGTGCCTGGGTCGGGCGAAAGGAATGCATCCTTTCCCTTAGAAAATCCTGAGATTGTAATCAACCCGTTTGAATCCAGTTTGACTGATATTTTATTGTTCGAGAAAGTTAGTAAACCTTATTCTATGTTAGAAGTTTGTAACGAAGAATCAGCCTACAGAGAGTTCAAGTCTGTAAGCAATAAAAATCCATTTAATGTTGAACCAGCAAATACGTCTCGTCTCGTCTGTGAGCCTGAAATACCCGAATATCACAAGGAACCCTCACACTCCGGTATCCTCTGGGGATTGGTTCCAGGGCTTCCCATGGATAATGAAAACCATGGATAAGAGAGAATGTCAAACCTCACCCAAAACTGCTGTTTTGTGACAGTAGCTTGCTTTACGGCTGCTGTTTTTGACAGAAGCTTGCTTTACAGCTGCTGTTTGTGACAGTAGCTTGTTCTGCGGCTGCTAAATTATTTATTTAATTTTTCCTCTGCAAACCATAGATAACTGAATCAGTGGTGAATGAATCAGTGGGTATGGGGATCCTACTGTAAACATGGCTGGCTCAGCGGACTAAGGCTCCCAAAACTGTCAGCTGCAAAGTCAGCAGCTCGGCGGTTTGAATCCCGGGTGCCACGCAGTGGGGTGAGCTCCTGCTGATAACCCCAGCTCCTGCCAACCTAGCAGTTCGAAAGTATGTAAATGCAAGTAGATCAATAGGTTCTGCCATCAAAAGCGGGAAGGTAAAACGGTGTTTCTTTGCAGCCATACCGGCCACATGGCCATGGACTTGCACAACACTGGCTCTTTGGCTTGAAAATGGAGATGAGCATTGCCCCTAGAGTAGGACACAACTAGCACACATGTGCTGGGGGAACCTTTACCTTTTGTAAATGAATAAGACCTCTTTCTGCACACTCTGCTCAGCCCTGAGCAGGAGCATAACCAAGAAGAATAACGGCATCCCTAAGGTAACGTGTAGCTAGGAGAGCTCCATTCCAACCAATATTTTGTCTCCGGTCATGGCAACCCTGATTCTATAAATGAGCGGTTCAGCAGCAAGGGACTTCCAAAGGAAACCTGACGGACCCAAAGATGAAAGGGAGAGGAAGAACAAACCACAGTGGTAGTAATGGAATTTGCCAGCAGCGGGATTTAAAGTAGAGACAGCGGACATGGCCCGCTAGAGCTTTTGTGATTTAAGGCTTGCAACAAGGGAGCTTCCCCAAGCCGTGGCTACTCTCTTCTCAAACAAGCCGTTGGCCACAGCCAAGTGTGCAGCTCCATTGCGTTGTTTCTGTCAATCTACGGTTAATCTGTGGTCAACCTCAGCAGCAATTTCTGACCTCCTGCATGGCCGTAGAGCTTTTTGCAAAGGATGGGAGGGTCCCCTCCGGCAGAACGCGGTGTTCCCAAACTCAGGAAGCCAGATGGGAATTGGGCAACACTTAAGAATAGCAGGCTGGGCTCGCGGGGTCAGGAACCAGGCTTAAAAATAGGATCTGTCAAGATATCAACGCTTTAAGACCTCCTCCCCTGCATCGTGGACAGTCTGAGAACAGAACCAAACTCTGCCGATTTCCATGTTGGCTGAGATGTTCAGCCACAGATGTTCCCTGTCTTCCCAGGCACAGAGCTCATGGTCTTAGAAGGGAAAAAACGAATCCAGTCCATTTCCTTTTCCTGCTTGATTATCAATGTCATTTCCTGGTTTTCACACACATACACACACACACACCTTCCCTCCAGCTTGGGTTTCCCAGCATTGCTTAGATTAAAAGCTGGTGATTATGTAGGAAAGTCTTGGCATCTGGACATCTCTCTTTCTCTCTCTCTCTCTCTCTCTCTCTCTCCCCCCCCCGTCTCCTCCCACCTTTTCTTTTCTATTCTCTTTTCTTTTACACATCTCCTCTCTCTCTCTCTCTCTCTCTCTCTCTCTCTCTCTCTTGGCTTGGGAACTGTGTGCATCAGAATTGCTGCTTAAGCAAAACACCATGTTTTGCACATGTGGCCTAAATGAAAGGGTTGGAAGTATATCTGAGAGGCCATCGCTTTAATTACCTCCCTGTGAACTTCAACACAATTGCTTTGTAACACCCATCCGACCAAAAATCATCACCGAGAAGACTGTGCCCTATCCAAAGCATCCATGCCAAGAAGTAATAATAAGTAGAGCTGCCACCATGCTCAGCAGCCAATTTATGTCATGTTAACTCAGAAGTAGAAGCCAGTGTGGAGGAAACCATACTGAACTAAGCACCACCAAGGGTTGCTGGCATATGGGGATAGAACAAATCGCATGGGGTCTCATGAGGGGATCCCAATCGATTGTGAGCCTGTTTCCTTGGAAGTAATTGTTGCCAAGTTGAGTGGCCCATCTGCTGCTTAGGAAGTGGTTGGGCGAGGGTTTTGAGTTAGAACAGCCCAACTGCCTGTTGCTGAAGAGCTTCCTCCTGGGAGACATGCCTTATAACTGAGGTCCCATCCATGTTGCCTCCACCATGGCTGGGATGTGGCCCCCAAGACACGCCTACAAGTCTTCCAAATCCTAAACATGAAATAGATAGATAGATAGATAGATAGATAGATAGATAGATAGATAGATAGATAGATAGATAGATAGATAGATAGATAGATAGATAGATAGATATTGCACTACAATTTCCATAATCCCTTAATCGACAGTGATGAAGCTGTTTGGGAGTTTCCAGGAGCTTTAATGCAGAAAAGTTAACTTTTTCCAAATTCTGTCTACCACTGTTCTAGTAAGTAAGAAGTATTCTAGCAAATGAGAAGTGAGAGGGCAAGATCAAGCCTTTAACCCCATATTAAAATCCTCCCACACTCTCCTTGCTTGGGTAATAATAATAAACACAAGGTCCAGGACCTGGGATTCTTAAATCACAAAGATGAGCTGGCTCCATCCTTCCGGTATCAGATCTCTTAAAAAAGAAACTTATAAGGAAGGATTTCCCTTCTGGTTCACATCCAAAAGGCATCAGAGGAGGGGGGAGTGTGAAACATCAGCATTTCAGACAAAGAGAAATGCTTATTACAGGTTCTCGGGGATCCTCCTTAGCATAATAACTTTCTGAAACATCCACCTAAAGAGGTTAATTTCTTCCCATAACATGCACTGGGATTAGAAGTAATTTGTTCCAAACAGTATTACTTATAGTTCATTCTTTTTTTTTTTTGCAAGAACACAACCATAAATAATTTATATTATGGTTATAATATACTGTAATAAACCATAATCTCCCTCTTTCTGCAATGTAACTATAATCATGTAAGTTACTATGCTGGTCTCACTTTTCTCTTGCAAGTTCTGCCCAACAGCTTCTAGCAGCCTGTATTCAAAAACTTCCCAAAACTATCTAAATAATCTAAATAGCACCCTCCCCCCCACACAAAAATGGAGGGTTGAGTAGGTTTGAATTGAGCTGACCTTGAATCATTTAAAAGAAAAGACACACAACTCAACAATATGGTCACTCGAAGGAAATATTCTCTAGTTATACCCCAGTTAGATCATTGCTTTTTTTCTCTTGGTCACATGATATTAACAGGATTTCCTGTGTGCATGACCTGTCCTGCTTCTTCCCAGAATTGAAGCCAGGAAGGTGGCCACCATTATTGTGGCGCATATATATATTTAAAAATTTGCACAGTCAGTACATTGATACATTAGTAAGAGTATATAATGGGGTGGGCGGGAGGGAGGCACCATTAATCCCTGGCAGATTATTATTATTATTATTATTATTATTATTATTATTATTATTATTATTATTATTATTATTATTATTATTATTATTATCATCATCATCATCATCATCATCATCATCATCATCATCATCATCATCATCATCATCATCAGATGAGACATCAAAATGTTGGTATTACCATATCTCTGGGGTGTGTGCAATCACCATTATTGCCCTGTGGATATGATGCAATGCAATTCTATTGGAGCAGCCAACAAAACAGAGGACACTTTCTCAAACTAAAACAAAAAATAAATAAAAAGGTCCCCTAGTGTAGCCAGCCATTACGATTCAAATAGGAGGAAATAAACTGGTAACACTAAAATTTCCTGGGACGTTCACAACAGTGTCTATACCACGTGACTGCAAATCCCTACAGAGGATATATGGACAGTATTGAAAGAGCTAGACTAGAGAGTACAATTTCCCTCATGTGACCAGGACCTTTCCAACTAGACAAGAGGGTCCCGTGACTTGACTCCCCATTCCTGCTTCCTTCTGGTGGTACTGCCAAGAAAAACACTGTTGTCTGCTTTCTTCTTCAAAGGAGATGTTCTAGCAAAGGGGTCAGTGAGTCTCTATGGTGCAGGAGAGGCACCCTGGCAGTCACTTGCACCATGAAGAACCATGGCGGGAATGGCAGTGGTCATGGCTCGTGGAGCAGGGTTGTAGCATCTCATAAGAACATAAGAACATAAGAACATAAGAAGAGCCATGCTGGATCAGGCCAAAGGCCCATCTAGTCCAGCTTCCTGTATCTCACAGCGGCCCCACCAGATGCGTTTGGGAGCGCATGAGACTAGATATCTGTCTCCTGATACCACTCCCCTGCATCTGGCCCTTGAAGTACCCTGGTTTAAAGCCTAGAGATTACACATCTCCATCATGGTTTGTAACCCGTGATGGACTTTTCCTCTAGGAATCTGTCCAATCCCCTTTTGAAGGCATCCAGGCCAGATGCCATCACCACATCCTGTGGCAGGGAGTTCCATAGACTTACAACGCGCTGGGTGAAAAAATATTTTCTTTTGTCAGTTCTTACTCTCCCAGCACTCAATTTGAGTGTATGTCCCCTAGTTCTGGTATTTTGAGAGAGGGAGAAGAGCTTCCCTCTATCCACTTTACTCATACCCTGCATTATTTTGTATGTCTCAATCATATCCCCCTCAAGCGCCTTTTTCCAGACTAAAGAGGCCCAATTGTTTTAGCCTTTCTTCATAAGGGAGGTGCCCCAGCCCAGTAATCATTTTAGTCGCTCTCTTCTGCACCTTTTCCAGTTCCACTATGTCTTTCTTGAGATGCGGTGACCAGAATTGTACACAATACTCCAGGTGGGGCCTTACTATTGTTTTGTATAACGGCATTATAATGTTGGCTGTTTTATTTTCAATCCCCTTTTTGATAATCCCTAGCATGGAATTGGCCTTCTTCACTGCTGCCACACATTGGGGAGACACCTTCATGGAGCTGTCCACCAACACACCAAGATCTCTTTCCTGATCTGTCACGGATAACTCAGAGCCCATGAGTTGATAGATGAAGTTTGGATTTTTTGCCCCAATATGCATTACTTTACATTTGGTTACATTAAAACGCATTTGCCATTTCTCAGCCCACTCCCCAGTTTGGAGAGATCCTTCTGGAGCTCTTCACAATCTTCTCTGGTTTTTACCACATGGAAAAGTTTTGTGTCATCTGCAAACTTGGCCACCTCACTGTTTATCCCTGTCTCCAGGTCATTTATGAACAGATTGAAAAGCACCGGTCCCAGGACCGAGCCCTGGGGCACACCGCTTTTCACTTCTCTCCATTGTGAAAATTTCCCATTGACACCTACTCTTTGTTTCCGGGATCTCAACCAGTTCTCAATCCATAAGAGGACCTGCCCTCTTATCCCCTGACTATGCAATTTTCTCAGCAGCCTTTGGTGAGGGACTGTGTCAAAAGCCTTTTGAAAATCCAGATAGACTATATCCACGGTTCACCCAAATCCACGTGCCTGTTGACCTTTTCAAAAAAATTCTAAAAAGGTTTGTAAGGCAAGATTTACCCTTACAGAAGCCATGCTGATTTTCTCTCAGCAAGGTTTGTTCTTTTATGTGTTTTAAGATTTTCTCTTGGATGAGGCCTTCCACCATCTTCCCTGGGACAGATGTAAGGCTAACCGGCCTGTAGTTTCCTGGGTCCCCCTCCTTCCTTTTTAAAAATTGGTGTGACATCTGCTATCCTCCAGTCCTCCGGCACTGTGGCCGTTTGAAGAGACAAGTTGCATATTACCGTTAAGAGATCTGCAATTTCATTTCTCAGTTCCCTAATAACCCTTGGGTGGATGCCATCTGGGCCCGGTGACTTGTTAATCCTCAATTTATCAATTAGTCCTAAAACCTCCTCTCTTTTAACCTGTATTTGATTTAATTCTTTAGTCAAGAGGGGCGGCTCAGGCAGCGGAATCCGCTCAAGGTCCTCTGTCGTGAAGACAGACGCAAAGAACTCGTTCAATTTCTCTGCAATGTCCAAGTCCTCCTTAACCTCCCCTTTTCCTCCCTCACCATCCAGAGGCCCAATTGGTTCTCTGGCAGGTTTTCTACTTCTAACATATTTAAAGAAGCTTTTATTATTACCCTTTATATTGCTAGCCATGCGTTCCTCAAAGTCTTTCTTTGCCTCCCTTATCATCTTTTTACATTTCTTTTGCCAGAGTTTGTGTTCCTTTTTATTTTCCTCATTTGGGGAGGATTTCCATTTACAGAAGGACCTCTCCTTGTGCTTTAGAGCCTCTCTAACTCCACTCGTTAACCATGCCGGTGTCCTCTTGGACTTAAATGAGCTCTTCTTTCTTTGTGGTATGCACTTGTGCTGGGCCTCTATTATTGTTGTTTTAAACAGGCTCCATGCACTCTGAAGAGATTGGATTCTTCTAACCCTCCCCTTCAGTTTCTCTCTAACTAGTTTCCTCATCTGAGGGAAGTTTGCCCTTCGAAATGGAAGGGCTTGTGGATGAGTCCTCATCATTCCTGAGATGTTGGTCACCCCTGTGCTACTGAGTCTGTGTCAAGATGCCTATGACTCCCTTGCTCTGATATGCATCAGTGAAGGGATTCTTGATGAGGACAGACTTGAACTCACTCAGCCTTCCCCATCCTGGTGCTGTCAAGATGTTTTGGTCTACACAACTCCAACCAATCATCCCTGGCCGCTGGCTCTCCCAGCTGGGATAGTTGAAAGAAATCAAAGAGCAACAGCCGAAGAAACCCGGGCTGTGAGGATGAACTCCACCCTATAACTCCCACTGCTGATTCAAGTAAGATCTTGCCCCCAGCAGCTGCCCCACCTCAGCAACATTGTCCTAAGATGCTGTGCTTCTGGAATCCTGCACTGGTGCAAAGGCCTCTTTCTTGCTGTGCAAAGCATCTCCAAAGGCTGGCTAGAGAGCTCACACAGAGGCACCTGACCAGGTGACTGGCTGGCTTGGTGGGTCCCAGGAGCCCAAGGACAGATAACCCGGCAAATCAGAGCACCAGCCTCAACTTGCTACCTCCTGTCCGGTTTACTCAGCAGTACTCTCTGCTGAGCTGGCCCAAGGAGGGCCTCAGGAGAAAGGGAAAAAGGCCATCCATAGTGAACTATGAAACACTTATAAAAAGAAATCAGTGCTGGCAATCTCAGTTTTTACATGCCTTTCCCCAAAGTTCATGTAGTTGCTTTTAAACCAGCGAAACCAGCCAAAGAATTTGGCACTTTCTGGGCCTGCCAGTTCCAAAATCTCCCTTGCGCAGGACACCAAGTCCAGCCCCTGTTCCGTAGGAACAGCAGGAGTGTAGGCAAAACCCTCCGGATCTTCAATAGCCAAAAGATCACCCTAGACCAGTGGTGGTGAACCTTTGGCACTCCAGATGTTTGGGACCACTCCAGATGTTTTGAAAGCCCAGAATTCCAAGTCTGCATTGCCAATGACAAAGGACTGTGGGAGTCGTGGTCCAAAACATCTGGAGTGCCAAAGGTTCACCATCATTGCCCTAGACAAACTCCCTAGGAATGAAGAATGCTGGGGGCTGAGATCTGACAACATCTGGAATCCAACAACATCTGCTCTAGGAAAAAGGTGAGGATGTTTATTTTTGCTGCTGCTTTGAACTCAGTTTTCATACACACAATTTGTAAGAGACGGCATGTCAGTAGTGGATGCGGCCAAAGTTGCAATGGGGGAGCAATGATCTCAATAAGTGTCGGAGTTGGACACACGCTCTTCTCTCCCCCTCGCTTCTCTGACAGCCTCCTTTCTGCCGCCACCTCCTAATGAACTGTTCTTATTTTTATTATTTTGTTTTGTTTTGTTTCCAATGCACTGTTTTTGGAGAGCAGACCCACTTTTGCCACAGATCTGGCTTGCCTACTTGCCAGGGAGCGTTCTAAAAAGAAAGCAGAGGGTCATCATAGGTTGTCCACCCTAATTCACAGGTTGCCCAAACAAAATGGGTCAGCATCGGCAACACATGAGTAAGGGCTAGGAGCACATTCACATGTGCAAAAGGATTATTTAAGAAATATATCCTCATGAAACAGTCCCTTGTCCTTCTAGTTGACGGACCCTCTCGCCTCTCTTGTAGGATGATGGTGGAAAATGGAGGGTTTGGCTTTTTTCAGGCCACAGAAAGAAATCCAAGGAAAAGACAGTGGTGCCGTGGCACCTCAGATTTTTTTAAAAGAGGGGGAAACGCCACCTCTAGGTGAAAACTGGGTGACACCAATGCGTCCCTGAGCTGATTTCCACAGAAATACAGCCACAAATCTCATGACGCGGTACTTCATGCCTGGCTGACCCAAGACCTGAAGCAAAGACAAGATGGCCACTCTTCTATTCCTGACTCACTCTTTTCAGCCACCTGAGACTACAAACTAGCTCCAAATCCACAAGCAATCCGAGAAGGGAGGCCACTGAAAACCAACCCATTGTTGGGGATGAAAACAATCAACATTCTCTCTGTGGCATTTACACTCTGGTTGTGCCTTCAACACCGCTGCACTTTTGTCTGGAAGCCCTCTCTCTCTGTCAACAGAGGTGGGGGGCTCAGGCACAGTCTATCTGCTACTTATCAAGGGTCGCTTTCATCAGTCCCCAAACAAATCAGACACACTTCACACCTCCACCAGCAAGGCCACAGCTAGCGACCCAAAATGGGTGTTGGGAAGAGCTGAGCAGGTGGGACTTTCACACATCCCAGGCCATTGTCCACCTAGTGAGCCTATTCAGGTCATTGTCCACCTAATGAGCCTATTCAGGCCACTGCCCAACTTATGAGCCCCTTCAGAGCAGGGTGATGTAAAATCAAGGTGAACTATAAATTGAAGGCCTCGGCACTAACTTTCCTCAGACTGATGAAGCTGCTTGGATGAGCTGCGAAACATTTCGATCTCTCTAGAAAAGAAGTCCAATTGCCATGACTCAACTTCCAGATAACCTCACCTGGATGACTGAAAATCTTCACAGAAATCTTGCATATGACATGTTTTCAAAAGGAGAAGGAATATACCATGTTTTTCAGTGGAGCCATGCCCCAGGATGATATATCTAATGATAAAGTATCAGAAGATGTGACACAGAATGATACATATTTCTGGCATACTGTATTTTGAACCTGTTCTGAGATATACAAGTCCCATTAAGTCACTTTTTGTTCTCTGTCTCCTCTGTATATAGCAAGAGACCATTTAGTCCCTGTTGAGGTACAGGCTTTGAACCTATCCCTTTTGGATACTACCTGTCCTGCATCAATTTCAGATTTATCTCACTGAAGCAGAAGAGTAAGTAGCAAACCCTTCCCTTCCACCTAAGCCAAGACATAAGCAAAAATAAAGGGTCCCCCCTCCCCACTTGCGTGCTAGTCATGTCTGGCTCTAGGGACAGCGCTCATCTCCGTTTTTAAGCCAAAGAGCCAGTGTTGTGCAAGTCCGTGGCCATGTGGCCAGCATGGCTAAACTCATTTCTGCACACGGAGTACTGTTTACCTTCCCGCTTTTTTAACAGTGGTACTTATTTATCTACTTGCATTTACATGCTTTCAAACTGCTAGGTTGGCAGGAACTGGGGTTAAGAGCGGAGCTCACTCTGCTGCGTAACACCTGGGTTTTGAACCACCGAGCTGCCAACTTTGCAGCCGACAGTTTTCAGCACTCTAGCCCACTGAGCCACCAGGATATTTCCCTATGTTTGCCTCTTTTTACTCATTGTCCTTGGCTTTAAATATTGTCTTTTAATGATGTAAACCACCACTGTATACATGGCTACAAAGTTTTAAACATTGTATACAATGTATACAAAGTTTAAACATTGCCTTTCAATGATGTAAACTGACTTGGGTACTTTTTAAAGAGAATGGCAGCGTAAACAATATTTTAATAAATAAATTCAATAAGGCAGAAAATCAAATACACATCTGTATCCCTGGCAGTAAATATATGCATACTATATTTATATAAATATATAAATAAATATAATATAAATATAAATATAGATAAACACAATCAACCATATGGTAATAGAAAGGTTAGATATACAGTGGTGCCTTGTATGAAGGAATTAATTTGTTCTAAATGAAATTATGTTAAGCAAATTTTCCTTTATACAAATTTCCCATAGGAATGCATTGAAAACAGAGTAATTCTTAATCACGACCATTTTTATGTTGTACGGATTTGCCCCATAGGTGATTCTGTTAAGCAAATTTCTCCTATCTCCGGAATTTTTTATGTTGTACAGATTTTATGTTATAAAAACCATATGTTATATGAGGGTCTGCTGTATAACATTTCTTGGCCTTTCATAATATCTCTAGTCAAGCACCTAAAAGTGTCCACCTCATTTTTACTTAGGGCTGGCCTCCTCAGTTGTCTTGCTTTGGCATTTGTCTCTCTTTAAGATAATGGTTTTATTTATTTATTTATTTATTTATTTGTTTGTTTGTTTATTTATTTATTTATTTATTTATTTATTTTAAAAAAGCAATACTTGTCAGAAAATGGTCGAAATAAGCTGACTGGGCACTTAGCCAACCAGCTGTCGCTCATTTGCAGTTTTTTTATGCTGGGTTTTGTTTTGTTTTTTTGGAAGATCTGTGTTAATAAAAAGCAAATATCAGAACTGGTTCTCAAGCTTTCAAAGAGCACAAAGAGAAGATCTGTTAGGCAAATGTCTCCTCTTCCTCCTCTAGAGAAATAACATTTGAGGTCCTTGTCGCACTAGGGGAAATGGAAAGTGAAAACGCAGCCCACCCCCACCCCCCACCCCCAAAAGCTTTATTTCTAAATGGTGGCAGAAGGTAATGGTTCCCAATGCTCTGGAAAAGAAGTCTCGTTAAGTTGGCTGTAGGAAACAATCACAATAAATTTAAAATTCTTTTGCAGCAAATAGCACCTCCAGGACCACATTGTAACTAGAGAGAGTTAGGGAGAAGGAGAAAACTGCATGAGAAAACCAGTGTGCGTTTCCAATCTAGATTAAGAGCATATTCCACACTGGGTTCCCACAGCCACTTTTCCTTCATAATAAAACACATCCAGCCTTACGTATCCATCTTCTCCCACCCCATTTTTATCCCTGTTTATCCTGACATACAGTACATTTATTCTGGCAAGGGTTTCCGCAATGCATTGCCAACGTCTCCAGATGCATTCGAGCAATCTGGAAATTAGCGGGGTTTTCTGCAGCTTGCTAGGAAACCGTCTCCTTTCCCCCTGACCCCTTTTCTCTTTGGCCTTCGTTCAACACCGACCTACCCTGCAGTTGCTGGTTACTTGGGAGACGTCTCTTCTCCCCAGCGCCCTGAGGAGAGTTTCCACGGCATTCTGGGGCTTCATGGCTATAGGAAGGAAGACGGCACCGGTCCACCTTCAGGTCTTGGCCACACTAGGTAGCATGTTGGAGTCGCTGGGATAACGGAGGTGGCCTGTCCTCCCTGCGAGATCAAGATCAGCTTTTTTGCCGGGCATTCGTCAACCAGCTCAGGGGAGCGTGTGAGGCAGGAGGATGTGGAGCTGGAAACAATGAGCCAGGCTGGGCTGTGAGACCCGGGCAAGCAGTCAGAGAACTGCTATTTCCTGGTACACAATAGCACTCCTTTCCCTCTGCTTCCCTTTGCTCGGGTGGGGATGGAAAGGGATACACCAGGACGGAGGGACAGCTGGAGTTGGGAGGCCTGAGGCCTGCCAAAGAAACAGAGAAGGTCAGGTCGGTCTCCACCATTGGTCCATGCGTCATCCACACCTCTTGGAAGTCAACGATGAGGCTAGGGCGTCACACCCAGCAGAAGGGCACGGGGGAGTCAGCCGTGCAGCTGTCCACTTCAGGGAGGTGAGCTAAGATCCTGAATGGGCAGGTGGACAAAAAAATTCCTTGCAGGTAGAAAAGTTCATCAGGTGGACTAAAAGCTCCTTGCAAGTAGAAAATTAGTTCATCAGGCGAGGGTTGCACAGAAAGCTGTTTCAGGTTGATCCTCTCAACCAGAGCCCTCTGAACTAGATTGTGCAGAGAGAGAATAAGTGGCTGGGTGTGTGTGCCACACGGTGAATTTTATGATTTGGAGAGGACTTCAGCCTAGAAATTTCACAGCTCAAGCGTCTACATCTCACTAGCTTTCCACCTTTCTTTCTCTCTGGTGTGCCGGTCTTTTATTTGCAAGAAGGATTTATTTGAGAGACTCGTGGAAAATGGGCATTTGAATCCTTGCCTTCCTGATCTTGAAAAGCCCAGCACTCCACCCCAACATTGCCCCGAGTCTCTGGATCAAATGGATGTGACCACCACTCCAAACGGAGGGGGTCGAGTGTACATTGCTGATCAGCAGGTAGTTTTCGGGAATGGTCACTCTTGAGGATAAGCTACATGGTGCTCTAATACAGTAATTCCATGGGAACTCTTCTGTCTATTTGTAAGCTATGAACAGAGCCAGCCAGCGCTCCTTGTGGGCCAGGTTTGAACCAGGTGCTTCCAGGTACCAATTCACAGTAGACACAGCCACAAGCCATGAAGCAGTCACTCAAGCAGAACTTGCTAAATGGGCATCGCACAATCTTATATATATGCACCTCTTGGCGCAGAGGTTAAACTGTCATACTGCAGCTAAACTTTGCCCTTTATCTGGGGTTCATTTCCAGAGAGCAGGCTCAGGGCTCACTCAGCCTCCCATCCTTCCCAGTACTGGAGGGGGGGGGCATTGTATATTTATATACAGTACCACCCTCTTAGTGCAAACTGCACTATAGCCTGCATCATTACTTGTAAACGGCCCGGAGAGTGCTTTAAGCACTTTAATGTGTGTGTGTGTGTGTGTGTGTGTGTGTGTGTGTGTGTGTGTGCACGCATGTGTGTGTGTGTGCATGCTGATTATATAGCGTCCCATAGTGATTACACACTGTCACACACACACACACACACACACACACACACACACACACACACACACACACACTGACCCCATAGAATATTTTCTTCATAGAGATGGAAAAAGTTCCTCTTTTTTGGATAAAAACTTTTTTGGAGTAGAAGAACCCAAAGGCCTCCCAGTTTCTGGAAGTAATGGAGCAGGCAAGGATCTCCTCCACCCTCTGTTCCTTCCGTATCCAGTGCCATGTCATGTTAGGAAAAGTCAGCTATTTGCTCTTCCTTCTTTCTAGGCAGAAAACGGTGCTCTCTTTAAAATTAAAATAAAAACAAAATAATTTTTAAACGTAGCATGCCTTCCAGTGAAACAGTGAGCCATTTCCTTCTTCCCACTGAGGTTCTTATGCACAAGTGCATGTTTTGGTTAGCAAAGGAAGAGGTGGAAGAGTCGTTGGGTGAAGTACTAAAGTGAGCCAGAGCAGCACTGGGTTTGAAGAGGCCGGGTTTTATGCTGAACAGATACGACACCACGGCCCGGATGGCGTGATTACAGCACAAGAGGAACTGGTCTTGTCTGCACAAATAGCATTTGCAGTCTTTCCTCCTGGAAGCTCAGTGCCAGCGCATGGGCACTGCATAATCTAGGGCAGCCTTTTCGCCTTAAATAGGTTTACAGCTGGTATGGCTCTGGTGTTAAAAGCTGCCCTGCCTTTCCCTGTTCCCTATCTGTTACACCAGTGATGGCGAACCTTTGAGAGACCAAGTGCCCAAACTGTGATTCAAGACCCACTAATTTTTCGCAAAGTGCCAATACAGCCATTTAACCTGAATACAGGTGGCTGTGACAGGGTGATGCCCACAGAAAGGGCTCCGAGGACCACCTTTGGCACCTATGCCATAGGTTCACCAACACTGCCTTACACCCTCCTGCACAGAGACATTCGCTCCCAGACAAGCTACAAGTCTAGGGGCTTCATGTGGAAAGCAACCAGCAGAAAAAATGGGGAGACAAATAGAATGATAAATTTCCATCCAAATTCCAGCATGACATGGCATACAGGAATCTCTCCAGATTTATCTGCGCAGGAAGTCTTATAGCTAGTCAGGGGCGACCAGAATCAGGAGTGAATCCCATCTTTATTTCAAAAACAGTGAAAGCCACTCAGCCTTCATTTAAAAATGACCCGGGGACCATTCATTCAGTGATTCCTACATGCAAGAAGAGCATTTGGTAATGGATGGTCGATTCACGTTGCTGTCCCTCATGAAATTCTATGGGCAAAACCACACATGGGTTGAGCTGTCCATTTGGGTGAAGATGGTCAGTACATCTCCTTAAGTATGTGAAGATTCTTAGCCATCCAGGTGGGTTTATCTGGAAGATGAATCCATGGCAACTGGACTTCTTTTCTTGAGAGATCGAAACGTTTCGCTACTCATCCAAGTAGCCTGATGAGTAGCAAAACGTTTCGACCTCTTAAGAAAAGAAGTCTAGCTGACGTGACTCATCTTCCAGATACATCTCCCAAAGTGCACCAGCAGCTCATGATCTGAGCAGAGCATACAAGAAACAAGTGAAAAGTAACAGGAGCAGCTGTTACTACCGTAATTACTTTTGGGACAGTTCACTACATGAACAAGTAGCTAAACATTATAATATAAACAATCTGATGAGTACATATAGTGACTTTTAAAAATACAGTAACCCATCTTTCCCGTAATCTTTTTTAAAGGTACTACTCTGGGCCTTTTTACACGACCCCTAAGATCCGCTGGTCCCTTAAATTCGGACCAGAGATCTTGAGGGTTCGTTGCTGTTCCTCCGTCCCCACCCGCTCTGCACTTCTTTGTTCTGTCTGTGTGAGGGGAGGGAGAGAAAAAAAGCCTTAGACAGGGACAAAAGAATGCATTCTTACCTCCGGTGCCGGTGGAGGTTGCTCCGACCTCCGTTTACTTCCTGGTTCCTCTTTAAGGGGCGGAGGCAAAAGAAAAACAACAGAAAGAAGCGAGGAGAGCTCAGGCACTCTCTGCATCAAATATTTTTCACCATCAAAAAGCAGGTACAAGAAAAGTGCGCTGGGTTGCACTAAAGTGGGCGGGGTCGCACTTAATTGTCTGCAAACTCTGGAGCTGGTGGGTAAACATTTTTAAGGTCCGGAGCTTGCAGCCATTTGCGGCGGAGCTTAGGGGTCGTGTATAAACGCCCTCTATTATCAATCTTAAATAGCAAACAAAGTATTCTTTGGTTTTGACTTCTGGTAGATAATTAGTACAGTTCCAAGTGTGGTGGAGTGATAGTCTAGGACTCTGGAAAACAGGGGTTCGAACCGGCACTCAGCCACAGAAACTCACTGGAGAAGTGGAATTGGAAAAACCTCTCTTTAAATGTCTCACTTGAAAGGGGCAATATCTCATGCTGAATGCCTTATTAGGCTCGCTATTAATCATTTCCCACTTGATAGCACAGAAAACACACACACACACACACACACACACAAAATGATCACAAAGTGTAACACCCAAATTGGCCAGTGTTTCCCCGCACTTTTCTGGGATGCCAGTAAAAGCAACAGGACATGTTAAGGTTAAAAAAATACTGTGCTAATAATCTTTAATGCAGTAAACAGTTTGCGGGACCAGAGCACCAACACTGGTAAACAGCATCTTGGCTGCCAGGAAATAATGAATAAAACGAGGAGCTCCTTTAAAAATAAATACAGTACAGTAACTGCAAGCTGACGATCTGAAGTGGGCACCTCAACCCCTGAGGGCAAATTCTTCGTTGGACCACACATCACTCTGCAGAAAATGAGGGGAGAAACATAGCAAAAGAAAGGAAAGGCAGTGGGCAATTTTATGGAGTGAAATATAACATGGGTCTATATGTAATTTTTAGGATGCTCTAATTGCAAAAGAAGAGCCCCAGGAGGCTACTAAAAGCACTGCAGTGTTTGCATATGAAGTCAGGCACCTACATCTACCCACTCCGTGAAACTCGGTACCTCAGAGGCAGTTTAGAGCAGTGCTTCCCAACCTTGAGTCCCTAGGTGTTCTTGGAATACAACTCCCACGAATCCTGGCTAGCATGGCTAGCATAGCTAGTGGTGTAGGCTTTGGGGACTTGTATTCCAAGATGCCCTAAGCCAGGCATGCCCAAACTTCGGCCCTGCAGATGTTTTGGACCACAACTCCCACAGTCCTTTGCCACTGGAAATAAAGGCTTGGAATTCTGGGAGTTGTGGTCCAAAACATCTGCAGGGCCAAAGTTTGGGTATGCCTGCCCTAAGCACATCTGATCTTACCTGATTTTGGAAGCTAAGCAGGGTCGGGCCTGGCTAGTACTTGGATGGGAGACCACCAGGGAATACCAGGTGCTGTAGGTGCCTGGAGTAGGAACTGGCAAACCACTCCAGTACTCCTGCTAAGAAAACTCCATGGACATGGGGTCACAAAGAGTCAGCCATGACTGTAACGATGCAACACACACACACACACACACACACACACACACAGAGAGAGAGAGAGAGAGAGAGAGAGAGAGAGAGTCCAAGAACACCTGGGGACCGAAGTTTGGAAACTCCAGTTTTAGAGGAAGAAGGGGCAGATGAGGGACAAACAGAGCAACTAGGAGTTCCATTTTGCCACCTACAAATGTAGCTGCTGACCCCAGCACCCATACAGCACTGCACACAGCATTCATGTTGGAGGTGGGGGTTGCCTATTGTTGCAGCTACCTGCATAGGCACAGTGGCACAGTCATTCATCATTGATGGGCGCAGATGCTGCTGAATGACATTTCACATCATCCCTTGCCAGCACAACCAGCACTAAGGAATACTGGACGTTGCCTTCCTATAGCATCCAGAGGCCCACGTATTTCCCGTCACACATGTTAGGCCATGGGCAAAGAGACGGTGCTTTATCCCTTGCAAGGAGTGCCTTCCAGCTTGGAAATGCCACACATCTGAAGATGCTCTCACAGAGGAAAAAGACAGAAAGGACACTATATAGGGCCAGTGCCCCGTCATATCACAGGAACTCCAATTAATATGTGTCACTTGCCGTGGGCCATCCAGAGAAACCATCTGAGCCTTTGCAGTGCACATCCACAGTGCCCATGGGACGGTGGCATTCGAGGGAGCAGGTGAGGAACCTCGCCCATCGAGACTGGTGCCAAAGAGGATTAGAGGTCGGGGAGAAAGCCCTCATGTCAGCCCCCAAAGCAGATAAAAAATCCCGCGGCTGGAAATGAGTCAAGTCCCATCTGCTCATGGCATACCATCTGTCGTGGTGGTCTAATAATCTGGCTGGGACATACAGCCAGTCCTCTGCCAGAGTTGACATCTGCAGGAAGGCCAAGGAGGGGTGGGATACCATGTGGTTACGAACACTAGGATTGCTCCAGGGCAAAGATTTTACTCTTCAGTGGCATTTAATGAGAGGGCTGAACAATGCTAAATATATATACAGTACAGTATATCTGAAGGAACAGGCTGTAATCCACAGAAACTCATCCAAGTTTGGCTGTTTTCAGCTGCCACCATAGTTTTGCTTTCGTTTTTGTTGCTACTGAAAAATAGCTACCTCTTCAACCCTAAGCATCCATGCTTTATTCCATTTGTAACCCTCCCGTGTTTTCCCATTTATTTTGCCATCATCCCCTCATTCCCCCACCAAAAAAATACAAATCCAAAAAGAAAGAAACATGGAATATAATGTAATGACTTGTTCAGATATAGATAAAATTATATAGTTATTTCAGGAGTCTTCTCCCACCAATGAGAACAAATATAAGGCTGATTTGGATAATATGCACGTACACATAACCCACTTTCTGTGTTTTTCCCTCTCTTTTTCTGATAATATTATTATTTCATGCCAGTATTTGTTTTAGAGTCGACCTTCCTGCTGCCCTTGCTTCCTATGGAGAATGTGTTTGCATGTTAGAAGCTCTCAGTAAGAAAAAAGTCTTTAAAAAGCAGTGTAATTAGCT
This sequence comes from Phrynocephalus forsythii, assembly GCA_029282475.1. Lineage (NCBI taxonomy): Eukaryota > Metazoa > Chordata > Lepidosauria > Squamata > Agamidae > Phrynocephalus > Phrynocephalus forsythii. The sequence continues at coordinate 26,392,056 of JAPFRF010000011.1, read as the reverse complement.
TTTTTTTCAAGATGCCAGAAAAATAAACCTATAACTCTGCAACAAAGTCAACACAGTCCAGGGACAAAGTTGAAGTGGATTTGTAAAGGATTTATTTCCTGAGAAGTCTAGAGAACTGATTTGCTACATAGATAAAAATATTGATAAACCCTACCTCTCCTTCAAGACCAATTACCACCTACTGTGTTACCTCTTTTCCCTCTAGGGAAGCCCTACATTACAAACTGCATGTCCCACCTTTTCCACAGCTCAAGGCTGGGTAGGCTGCTCTGCTCTTCCTAGTGCAGTGATGGTGAACCGTTTGCAGACCGAATGCCCAAACTGCGATTCAAAACCCACCATTTTTTCGCAAAGTGCCAATACAGCAATTTAATCTGAATACAGGTGGCTGTGAAAAGGCAATGTCGGGTGCCCACAGGAAGGGCTCCGAGTGCCACCTTTGGCACCCATACCATAGGTTTGCCAACACTGTCCTAGTGTTATCTTTAAAACAACAACCAGCAAGGTAGATCAAAATGGAGAGAGTTGATCCATGATCACCCTGTGGATTTCATGGCACAGTGCATACATGAACCTGGATCTTGAGTATCCCAACCTAACAAATTTTAGACGACATTATCTCTCTTGGAAGCTATTTATATTATTCTTCCCTTCTCAAATAATAAAAATGTGAAATCGAGTGAATTCTGACTTGGGCGACCCCTTTGATGGTTTTCTAGGTGGAGAGTGTTATAAGTGGTGGTTTCCCATTCCCTCCTTCTGGGGATGTCCTGGGATGGTGCCGCTTTGCCCAAGGCCATACAGACTGGCTGTAGTCACAGGAGGCACAGTGGGGAAATCGAACTTCCAACCGCTGACTCCACAGCCGGGTCCTTAACCCACTGAAATATCCAGCCAGCTTCTAAGTTCTGTGCTGTTTAAGTTAGGATCACTTCATTTGGCTAAGTTCATTTTAGGCTGTTTTTAATCTTCTGATTTGGTCTTATGTACATGATTGCTTTAATTGAGCGGGACTACTCTGGGTTTGGTGTTTTTTTGAATGCTTGATTCTGTTAGCTGTTTGGAGTCCATCAATGGGTGGGGAAAAGCATGACAAAACTTTTCTTACAAATAAATGCTTCCCAAATAGGACTGATCTTCAGAAGTACATAATCCTCCTTGGCAACCCCCATGTTATACACACTGAAGTTAGCAATTGTTATAAATTGAAAAGGGACGGGCTTTTATGAATAGTGACTGTTTGCCCAGTGGTTATATAACAACTGTACAGATGCATTTTTTTAAAAAGCTTTTGTTCTGAAGCACTTCCAACAAAAAAGTCTTTGAATAGGGAATAGGCAGCTCTCTTGCCACTTAACCTCGAGTAGATCCCATAACAGACCTTATGACAGGGGATTGGGCATCTTTGGCCCTCCAGAGGTTTGGGACTTCATGTTCCAGAAACTTCTCAGTGTGAACCCCAAAAGGATGGTGGGAGCAGAGTAGTCCAAGCATTTGGAAGGCCAAAAGTCCCTCAAGGGCCTGATTCATTTACTCTGAATCTGTTTTATCCCTCACTTGAGTAATCCAGTCCCACTGGAGATGTTTATTTTCTTGTGAGAAGGGCCCATTCAAGTATTGGAATTGCTGGTGGGAATATATTTACTTGTGAGTAGGGAGTTGTGGCAGCCGGAGACAGCAGCCACAAAGCAGATTTGTTGCAGCAGTACCAGCCCTCTACAAGAAAGCTGTGACTCCCCCTGATCATACATCTCAGATAAATAAACTAGTGTCTTTTGGATCTTGCTGGACTCTAAAACCCATCAGCCCCAGACAACATGGTACAGTATGTGTATGGTATGATGGCCCCTGGAATACAATGATATCTGAAGGGTTGTATGCTGTTGTACAAGATAAGTCAGAAACAAATAAATGTTACAAAAGATTTGCACAAGTTACAGTATACTGGTGACAGACCCTAGCTTTTCATTGCCATGGGGCAAAGTTTTCTTTCAGGAGCAGCACAAGGTGCATACACAACCCCCCCCCCAATCCTGACCTTTCATGTCTTTTGCCAGCTCTGATCCTGCGGTCCCTGACAAGCTGCTGAAATCTGTCACATTATTAGCCCTCCATTCTCGCTGCCCCATCACAGGGGCTGGAAAGCATTCAAACTAGTTTCACGAAGGGCTGCTCAGAACTGCTACAAACATGCCCAATTCAGCGGGAGAGTGGAGAGGACCAGCCAACGAGAGCAAGCAGGATTGCTACTTTGGTCAAGGCAGGGCCCCCGGGTCTCTGTTGAGCTTGGCTCTTGTTCCCTGCCCCTTGCCAGGTGGGAGTGTCAGGGCATGGGGCAGGTACTACTCTCTCCTGGCTAGTTCCAGGTAGCCAGGGCAGGGAGGTCATTGCCCAGCCCAAGGCCATGGGGGCAGGTGGGGTGGGGTGAGGAGAAAGCATTTGTCCCGCCTTGCTAAAATGCTCCATCCGGTGCAATTTCCAATTTACCAATCGATTTGGTTATCCTAAAAATGTGTTCACACTGGAACTTCAGTGAGATCAAATTACACCAGCCAGCTGTTGGCATAGACGTGTGTGCCTTCCTGACTACACACACACACACACACACACACACACACACACACACAGAGAGAGAGAGAGAGAGAGAGAGAGAGAGAGAGAGAGAGAGAGAGAGAGAGAGAGAGAGAGAGAGAGAGAGAGAGATGCACAGATGACTGTCGTTGTTGGTCGCGTATGGGGAAATGAGCCTTCTGGGAATTGCAGTGTGCTTGTGTGTTCTGTACACAGAGATGTACTGAAATCCTTGGCAGACTCGTGTGCCTGTCTGCTGTTCCCAGAATGCTCCACCGTGAGGCTTGGGCTATTTAGTGCAAATAGTGATGATGAAAGACAGGTTCTGACCTCACTCTTGCCCAAGCATGGAACAATAATTGGGTGGGATAACAGTTCATTCTGAGAGAAGAAATGGGAAAGGTGGATAGAGTATTTGTAAGGGCAATATGTTGATCCACTACCTCTAACGATCAATGGCCCTGCTTTTGTGAAGAGAAATCACCACACAGAAAGGAAACAGGCAATATAAGAAGCACCTGGAGTGTTCCCTATCCAGCAGAGTGGAAGCTTCTGGGTGGAACCAAAATGGCTTCCATGTCCTTAGACTCTGGCATGCCTTCCCGTTTCGACTGAACTAAGCCCTGTAGCACAGTGGTTAAACTGCAGTGCTGCAGTCTCAAGCCCCTGCTCACAACCTGAGTTCAGCTAGCTTCCTTCAGGCTGACTCAGCTTGAGTGCCCTTTGCCTAATTATTTTGTAAAATCATGCTCCAAACACTAAAGGACAGTACAGTATATATGTCAAAAAAAAAAAAAAACAGACAAACACAGAGATGAGGATGTATGTTTTCGTCTCACAGAGGTCAATCTCATGTCACATGACCAAAGCCAAAGCAAGAGGGTCACAAAGCCACAGATCCCAATATTGCTAGTTATGGCACTGTGGTGAATTCAGGGAATGTTTGACTATAGGGTTCCAGGAGAGAAATGACCAGTGGGGTGTTGCGGAGGGGGTCAGGATGAGAGAGAAGAAGAAGTGAGGAAGTGAAAGAGGAAAAACACCAGGTGACAAGGGGAAAGAAAATGATTGCGGGGGGGGGGGGGTGGGGAGAGCACGTTTAGCTCTGTGCGGGGGGGGGGGGTAGAGAGAAGGCCATGGAAAGTGTGTGCTTCAGGAAAGAGGATGACTCCCTGGCTGGGCTGGGGGACAGAAATCACACTTGTGTGGGTGCATGAGGAGAAAATGAATATGAGGGTAGATGGGAAACTAAAAAGTTTCTAAGAGCTTTCCAAAGCTGGCTACTTCTACTAGTTATGACTAATTGCAGTATTTTGGCTTCAAACCCATTTATTGATGTTATCCCTGTTCTCGGTATTTTAATGAGTGCTGGTTGGGAGTGTATCAAGCACACTCCTAGCAGACATACTCACAGATATTAATAATAAATAACAGACAATTCTGACTCATGGCAACCTTTTCCAGGGATTTTCAGGTAAAGAAGACTCAGAAGTGGCTTCCCATTCTTTTTTCTGGGGGGGCTGGGACTGTGCAGCTTACCCAAGGCCACACAGGCTGGTTCTTCTCCCTGGAAGCACAGTGGGAAATCAAACTCCCAACCTGTGACTCCTCAATCTGGTATCTAAACCACTGAGTTATCCATCCAGCTTCTATTCACACCAGTACTGTATTACCTTTCCTTACTGAATCCACTCTATGAGAATCAAAGCTGAGCCACCATAAATACCCCTGTGCCTTTCCCCTATACCAGGCATGTCCAAACTTAGGCCCTCCTGATGTTTTGGACCACAACTTCCAGAATTCCAAGCCTGTATTTCTAATGGCAAAGGACTGTGGGAGTTGTGGTTCAAACATCTGGAGGGCTGAAGTTTGAACATGCCTGCCCTATACATTTCCCCTGCTGGTTTTGCTTCCAGCCACACTACAGCCTAGTGAACTGTTTGGAACAGCAGTTTTTTTTTAATACAGTGGACCCTTTTTTAACAAACAGCTTGTATAACATAAAATCTGTACAACATAAAAATTCCAGAGATAGGGGAAATTTGCTTAACATAATTGCCTATGGGGGAAATCCGTTCAACATAAAAATGGGATTACTCCATTTTCAATGCATTCCTATGGGAATTTGTATAAAGGAAAATTTGCTTAACATAATTTCATTTGGAACGAATTAATTCCTTTATACAAGGTACTACTGTATACAGTATTAGAAAAGACGCATAAGAACATTAATGATAAGAATCACAACAACACGGTGCCTCCTAGTGCCCCAAAGGGGGCTAATAAGCAGCATGCATATATACCCATGAGCACACACCCTTTTACAGAAGAGTAAAACCTAACTGCTTTAGGTTTTCCTGTAAGTCATCTGCAGCAAGAAGGAAATAATATAGCTTCTTAGAGGATTCCTATTTTGCCTTCCAATCATGCAAGCCTGGACGGGTGGCATGACTCAGAACTTGCAGAACTGTTTTGAAACCCATCCTTTTGAATGAAAAAAATAAGGTCGTTCATTTATCCAATAAACATGTACCCTAGATTAGATATTTTAAGATATGAAGGCTTCCCAGAAGCCTTCAGCATTCCCCATCTCTGACAGGTAGGAGTTTACCCAGTTGTTGCACACAGCCTAAAGTCCTGTGGATGCTGTGAACATCCAGGTAGTGCCATGAATGGAGAGAAGCGTGTAGAACATTGGTTCTCAACCTGTGGGTTCCCAGATGTTCCTGGACTGCAATTCCCAGAAACCCCTTCCAGCACAGCGAGTGGTGGAGGCTTCTGGGCATTGCAGTCCAGGAATATCTAGGGACCCACAGGTTGAGAAGCACAGGTATAGACAATGCTTCAGCCCTCTATCCAGGCATGTCTGCCTGTAGTCATACCCATCTGGCAACCAGCCTGAAATGTTTGGCAAACAGCTCTTGCTTCTTTAACCGATGTTGTTGTTGAATAGATGGTGCATTTCTCGTTTTCAGTGCTAATAATTAAGTAAAGCAGCCTTGTAAACAACCCTGACAAAGTTGCTACATGCTGTCAAGCAGCATCTGACTTGAGGTGGCGTAACAGAGTTTTCAAGGCCTGTGAGGTGTTGAAGGAGAACAGCTCCATGAGTGATCCAAGGTGGGAGTTCAATTCCTCACTGTGTGTCTCAGGAGAAAAGCCAGCTGGAGTAGCCTTGGGCCAGCTGCACAGCCCCAGAACTAACCCGGGAGAGCAGAAAAAGTAAAACACTGTTGAGTACTCAATGCTTGGAAACAACTGGGAAGGGGAGCTACGAGTCAGAACTGACATGACAGCACTCAGCCCCTATTATTATATACCAGTGTCACCTCCTTGTGAATTTCCAGGGTCAAACAGGGATTTGAACCCAGGTCTCCTGACCCTAGTCCAAGAATCCATCCACTACACAACACTGGCTTTCCTGCTGAAGTTACTAGTCTGCAAAACCGCCGCCACCACCACAACAAATTACTTGCTTGCTAACAGAGGACGGACGGGAGCTGCTGTTCTATGCTGGGCACAGAATGGATGTACCATCCCTTTCTTGCCCACCTATTCTTTCACTTGAAGAGGATTCCTGGTCACTTATGATGACTTGAGGTTTTCTAGAGGCTAGATGCAACTGCCTAGATGCCCTAAGCCAGTGGTGGCAAATCTTTGGCATTCCAGATGTCTTGGACCACAACTCCCAGAAGTCCAACCCTAGATTGCCAGTGACAAAGGACTGTGGGAGTCCAAAACATCTGGAGTGCCAATGGTTCGCCACCACTGCCCTAAGCACATCAAATCTCGCCTGATTTCGGAAGCTAAGCAGGGTTGGCCCTGGTTCATACATGGAGGGGAGACCAGCAGGGAATATCAGGTGCTGTAGGAGCCTGGAGTAGGAACTGGCAAGCCACTCTGGTATTCCTCCCAAGAAAACTCCATGGACATGGGGTCACAAAGAGTTGATCACGAATGTAACGACACAAAACACACACAAACACACACACACACACAGAGGCTAGATGCAAGGCCAGCTTCAAACATCTGCCTGCTTAGCACATCTTAACTCACAATAGGTCCAACATGGACATGGATGTCCAGGAAGCTTTGTGAGAAAGCTGGGCCTCTTCCCTATCTCGAGACATCCCTACACCTGTGTGCAGTTTGACTGACGCTAAATGATTGTGTGAATGAGGAGGCAGAGTGGTGTGAAAGCCCACCCTAGTAAATGGGGACTGAGGCATGTGATACAGTTCCCAGCATTTCCAAATCTGGTGCTTTCCAGGTATTTGGGACAAACCTACCAAGAGTGCATGCACACATGCACACACACACACACACACACAACACTATGGCCAGTGGTCAGAAATGAAAGAGTCAGTGGCCCCAAATAATTAGAGAGCACCAGATTTGGAAAAGGGCAAAGAATTCTCAGTTTCTGAGTGCATAACAGCCTGAAGAACACTGCATCCCTATGCCATGAGATAAATACAAGTGGACCCTCGTATAACAAGCGGTTTGTTTAACAGAAAATCCACTTAATGGAAAAAAAATTCCAGAGATAAGGGGAAATCACATGGGGTGAATCCGTACAACAGAAAAATGGTCGTGATTAGGGATTAATCGGTTTTCAATGCATTCCTAAGGGAAATTTGTACAAAGGAAAATTAGTTTAACATAATTTCATTTGGAACGAATTAGTTCCTTTATACGAGGTACCACTGTATTATGATTCTTCATTTAACACCAACAACAGGTTGAAAGGGGCAAGGAGACCTGAGGGGAGGGTTTGGGCAAAACAGAATCATTGTCTGGAACACTTCACTTCTTTTGGTCAGCCATGTCCTGATTCTCCCAGCCAACATGGTCATCATGGGATTGGTAGACCTTAAAAGTAACTTGTTTGGTCTCTTCTCCCAATAAAAGCCTTTTGTATTTGCTACCTCTGTTGACACATCCTTCTCCTGTTCCTTTTCTCTAAGCCGATGTTCCCATGCCTCGATTCCCCGGATTGTTCTCGGGCTATCATCCCCAAAAGCCTTCCCCTCTAGCTGTGCTGGCTAGGATTTCTGGCAGCTGCCGTCCAAGAACATCTGGGGAAACCAAGGTTGAGAACCTCTGCTCTAAGCTGCTGATTTTCTGCTCATCCTGTCCCGATACTTGGGAAAGCTGGAGAGCAGAACAGGAAGAACAGGAAAACAGCACCAGCCCTAGGGACTCTGGACACTAATACCCCAGGGCAGAAAGGGGGACTCAACAAGCAGGCTTATGCAATCTTTGTGGGCTGCCATGCTTCCTATATGTTTTTCCAAGATCTAACACTGATCTCCTCTGCTTCCGAAAATGAGGGCTACAGCCCGGAAAAGCTTAGGAGAAATGTTATGTGGACCCCACTTGGAACCCAATTATAGCCAGAGGCTTTCAAGGGCCGTTACTTCACGAAGTGCATTGCTTCGCAGCGGCATTGCCTTCGCTTTGAATTCGGTGGCGGTCACGTGCTCTCCCTTCGATCCCACCCGTTTCAGTACTCACGCGGAGCATTTCTAGGACCGAATCGATTACTACCTCACGTGCTCCCTTCGCATTAGAAAACTGCTTTGCAACGTCTGGTTCCACCCTCCTTTTATTTTTTAAAAAATATTAACTCGGCGTATCAATGCATCAATTAACCGAAATATCGATGCATCGATATTTCGGCGCAAAAGTAACTATATATATATAAAAAAAAACAAGTCCACACGTGATGTTGGGAGCGAAGCGAGATGCGAAGCGAAAAGATTCCCGGCTGCTGGCAGGGGAACCACTCACCCCACTTGGAGCACGGTAAAGGGGGCGTGGTCGGGGTGGCATCGCAGCCAAAAAGGAGGAGCGTGCGGACTGAAACGATTGATTCGCACAGAAATGAGGGCTTGCCGCGAAGCGAGCGGTTCGTGAAGTAACGGCCAAGGTCAAGGAGAGATTTAAGGACTGGCTCTACTGGTGCCCCTCTGCTCCACTCTATTCCCACGGCAGAGGGAGGTTTGAACCCAGGCTGTCTGTCCACACATGCTACTGGACATCTGATGCAAAGAGAACGCTTAAAGTTTTGGGCACCCCAAGACTCTGTCTTAGCTGTCTTGGTTGTCCAGATCCTGTCATTGCAGTCATTAATACAGCGTTCATGTCCAAGCATACCAGAGGTGGGGGTGTGCAAATAGCATCTCCTACCATCTTTATAAATTTCCTATGCTAGCCAGAGCTGCTGGGAGCTGTATTGCAGCCATGTATGGAGGGCGTAACATTCCTTAGCTCTGACATGCAAAAGGAATGGAAATATGAAGCGGCATTAATATTATTGGCATTGTACAAATGGTTGAATTAAAGCTGACCATCAGGCACTGAGTTGCCCTGACTGGAACATCAGGGCAACGTGCTCTGAATATTGTGGGATCCCATACATTGGTGTAGGAAAAAATTTCAGGGTCACAGTGCTGAGACTTTTTGATTTAGCATCATCTGCCCCCAAGCCCAGAGATACTGTACTCTTGTGACCAATAAATATAGATGAAATCCTTGCAGGAGCTAGAGGGCAGTCGTGGGGAATTTTGCCAGCAACAGCATATAATGTGGAGCTGTCCTTGTCTTGTGGATGGATTGGTCTTGACAGGTTATGAATTATCTTTGTAAAAACGTCCCGGTGCTGGCGAGGAGAGAAGGAGTTGCCTGAATTTGGGGGGGGGGGTGGGTGTACATGGTTATGAGGATTGTCATGGTGAGTGCCTGCAGTGTGAAAGTTACAACTACAGTGGACCCTTGTATCACAAACAGTTTGTACAACATAAAATCTGTACAACATAAAAAAATTCCGGAGATAGGGGAAATTTCTTAACATAATTGCCTATGGGGAAAATCTATACAACATAAAAATGGGATTACCGTACTCCATTTTCAATACATTCCTATGGGAATTTGTATAAAGGAAAATTTGCTTAACATAATTTCATTTGGAATGAATTAATTCCTTTATACAAGGTACCACTGTACTCTACTGATCCTGCACTATATGGACAGCATTTCAATTGTTTGTACAATTGTTCTGTTCTTCTGACAATTCCCTACTGTCTCATTTCCATGTCTTCTTGTATTGTTAAGTATGCCTTTGGGGGCAAGGAGGTAATTAAACATATTGTGGAGGAGGATCTATCTCACAAAGATTATTATTCCCTAACAGAACCTCCATGTTCCGATGCAGAATACCACTGAATATCTGGAGGGAGATAGACAAGAGGGGACAGCTCTGGCTTATGAGTTATTTTAAAGGTAACTGGCTGGCTGGACGTTGTAATGAGAAGTCAGAATCTGGGACAATTACAGCCTGGATGAGATCCACAGAGCTGCTGTCAGATCAGAGGGGAGGAAAATGTACTCCCTCCCAATGTTGTGGACTACAAATCCCATCAGCCCTAAAGCAACCAAGGGAAGGCAGAGGATTCAGAGAAGTTCTGAATGCCACATTTTGCTCAACCTGTTTTTTCTTCTTCACGCTCAAGGACCCATTTCTGCACAGGGGTGGGGGTGACATGAGCTCTTCCCCACCCTCTGTGGGATCCTGTAGGTAAAGAGGACCCATAGGATATGGTCACGTGCGCCCCTTGGGGAGTTGCAGTCCAAAACAGTTATCACCTTTTTGTGTGTGTGCTTCACCTACTTGGATCACTGGGCTGTCTTTACAGAAATCTTGCTGTCGCCCTTCAAACGTCACACTTGCAAACTCTCAGGATTGGGACAGAAAACACCCCTTGACCACCACCACCACCCTCTCCTGAGTCCTCTAAGAACCAGCATCCCAGCACTGTAGGCACTCTGATGTTTGCAGGACGGGGGTGGTATAGAAATATAAATAAATAAATACTGTACAATGTTTGTAGTTCCAGCCTCTCCAGCCTGCCCTGTAGATGCACCCCACTCTTTGCTTGAAAAGCAAGCCTGCCCTCGCCTGCCTCTCTCCTCCACAGGGGAAAAGGGGAAGCTCCTCAATCCATCATGGTTTGCTACCTTGTCTATTGAGGAATCTTAACAGAATTATTGGGGGGGGGTTACAGAAATGACTGTGGGACCCTGGGCAGGACGCTCCTCCCTTACAAAGGATAGACCAGCTGTCCCCAGCACACGGCAGGGGATCCCATAGCAAAAGAAGCAATGCCGGGAGCTCTAGTCTTGGCTTACCTTCATCATGATTTCCGTTCCTGGGAGCTCTGTGCCCTGGCTTTGGAGGTACCATCTCAGCACACACACACCCAAGCGTCGCCTTTGGAGTTGGACCCAAGGCCTGCCTCCATCTCAGCCCCTTTTGGTCCTGGGCTTAGTGGCAAGGAGGAAATAAAGTTCTTTCCAGGAGGGAACTTAGGTGCCTCTTAAGCCTGAACTCTCCAGAGTGGAAGCAGAGAAACACACCCTCCTTTTCTCCTCCCTCCCTCCCTTCCTCTTCTTCCCTCTCACCCTCCCTCCCTCCCTCCCTCCCTGAGATTTCCTGAGCTTTTCCCAGCCTCTCCACCCTACCCTCCAAAAAAGAGCAGGCATGGCCATCACACTGCATTTCCTGCCCAAGGCTGGTGGAAACTCCCCCACCCACCCTCAGTGTGTGTGTGTGCGCGCGTGTGTGCACACGGGAGAAGAGGAAGAGGAAGAGGGAGAGAAATGGTTCTCCGAACTCAGCAGCTGCTGCAAGGAAAGCAGTGAGCCAGTGGAGTTGGCAGCGGGTCAGGGTGCCTGCCTGCCTGCCTGCCGGTATGGGCTGTATCCCTCTCACAAACCATGGCTGGATTAACCAAGCAGAAGAGCTAGGAGGTGTGCCTGCCTGACCATAGCTGGAAACCACTCATCTCTAATAACTCTGGAAGGCGCTTAAATCCAAAGGGTTTCACTCAGAAGCAACTTCCTCCCTCCCCTGAACAGGTACCACTTCAGAGATTTTGGACTTCAACTCCCAGCATGCTTTGCTATTGGACACATGGAGATCATCAAATCCAGGAAGCCTTTCCCAGGATAAAAAATCACAATTCTTTAAAGCAGAAAGAAAAGCCTATGCTCAAAAACACTCCTCCTTTCCCTTGCTCGGAGTTGAGATCTTGCCAAGCTCTAGATCCAGACGTTTTATGTTACAACTCCCATAATTCCTTTCCATAGTCCATGCTTGGTTGGGCTGATGGCAGGCAGCTGTAGGCTAAAAATGTCTGCTCCATTACCCATACAGGTTCAAAGCTTCCCTATTCTTCAATTAAACCATCATTGGTGAGATAAACGAGTATCTTAGGAATTTATCCACTGGGTATAGTTATTTAGAACCTGGCTGGGTCTTGCCTTCAATAATGTAGCCCCTGAGCCTCATCAGCCTGAATCTCTGCTATGCCAAAATAACCTTACAAAAGTTGGTGTTTACAGACTGCCTAGCAAACATCCCCAGTTTAAGAGTGTCAAGAAGTCTGTTTCATCTGTTCTAACACATAAACCTGTAGAGTTTAGGATATTTTTGTGGGGGGGGGAATACTGTATTTGGTATAGAGAAAACCTGGATTTTGCACATGAACATTTTTGTGCAAAATTCCCGTTTTTATACGTTCAAGGGAAAAATGTAGCTCAAAATACACATTTTTATACAAAATATCATTTAAAGGTATAAAATGCATGTTTTCACAAAAACCAATTCCAAATTTTGCCTACGGTAGGATGGGTGGTCCAATGTCACCCAATGGGGATGTATTATTGAAAATGTTGAATGTTGAATGTTGAAAATCCTGTGAGGACAAAATATTCCTTACTCGTCTTCACAACAGTCTCTATAGTTACATGCCCCAGAGCCTAAAAATGCAGGCAGCTATACATGGCATGGCATCCATTTTATTAAGAACAGCTCACAGTCACAGACACAGAGTAAATAGCTGGGTAATGGTTAGCATGCTGGATTTCTGCTGAGAAAGGGAAACAGGAGGACATGACATGTTTTTAATCAGTGAAAGGCTATCCATTCAAGATCTTTTAGGAGTTCCTTTCCCCAACACCACTTTATCTCAAAGCCGACAAACCACGTCTGCCTAATTCTATTATCTCTACCAGGCAGTGATTTAGGAAAGTTGTTTGTTATTATATGCCACATATAATGATTTGGTGACCCTATGAATCACCAAAAGGCCCTGTCAGTAACAGCTTGTGCACATCTTGCAAAATGAAGGCCAATCCATCTCATTTTTGGTCCCCCTGTTTTTCCTGTTGCCTTTCTTACACCTTTCCTAGCTTTATTCTCTTTTCCAGGGAACCTTGTCTTAACGCTTAAGCCTCAGTTTATAGCCATATTAGCTTCATCTATGGCAGGCAAGTCCAAACGTCATCCCTCCTGATGTTTTGGACCACAACTCCCAGAATTCCAAGCCTGTGTTTCCAGTGGCAAAGGACTGTGGGAGTTATTGTCCAAAACATCTGGAGGGCCAAAGTTTGGACATGCCTTATCTATGGAGTACGCACTCATTTGTCTTTTGAGTTGTCTATATGGAATCTGTAAAGTGCTCCGCCAACACCAGGCTTCCAACAAATCTATGCTTTTTTGCTTTCTTCATAGGCCAACTTTTCGCACTCATATACCGCATTCAGGAATACCATAGTACTGATGGTCATCATCTTAGGGCCGGACTACACTGCAATTTGACCTGTTTGTGCTGGAGTTATCATGGTTAACTTGGCTCTGTTATCCACCGACTCCTTAATGTGCAGGGCACTGCAAATACAGTGGTGCCTCGACTTACGAATTTAATCCATTCTGAATGCACACTCTTAGGTCGAACTACTCTTGTCGGGGTACCTATCTAAGAAATTGGGGGGGGGGAGTTAAAAAATCAAAAAAATTGAAAAAATATTTGTAAGCCAAGCAGACCATATCTAAAATTTGTAAGGCAGCCGTTAAAATGCCATCAGTTCTGCTTTTAAGTCGAATTGCTCTTAAGTTGAGCTGCTCTTAAGTCGGGGTACCACTGTACTTCTAGTCCTTTTTAAAAAATTGTCTGCCATGAACAGCTTTGGCAGGACTTCTTGGAAGGAGCTGGAAACAGTGGGAGGCGAAGAACCCCTTTGGAGGGCAAAAGAGAGGCTTTTGTGCGTGCAGATGCAGGTAAGGTTCCTATAGAAAGACTGAGGGAGCTTCCCCCCCTCTCATTCTCCCCCCTTTCTTTTCTTGGGCCCCTCAGACGCCTGGCCCTGGTGAAACAAGTCTGCTTCCCTGGCACAACCCGTGTCCCAGAAGGATGATGGGAACAGTGGGGAAGGAGTCGCTGTTAAAGGCAGAGGATGGGAGGGAGACTGTGGTCCAGATTTGAAGGTGTGGTGTGGAGTCTCAGAAAGACCTATGTGGGTTAATTCAACATCGGTGTGAACAGCAACAGAAATGGCTAGGAGGGTGGTAGTCAAAATTTCAAATCACCCTGGAACAGCCTGACGGCTAAAAAAATCATGGACCCAAGTCTCCAGTGACACATTCATACACTGAAGGATCTTTTATTGTTCCTTCACAGCTGCCTTCTCTCTCTCTCTCTCTCTCTCACTCACTCACTCTCTCTCTCTCTCTCTCTCTCTCTCTCTCTCTCTCTCTCTCTCTCTCACACACACACACACACACACACACACACACACACACACACACACACACACAGGGGGAGGGATTAATGGATCTTAATTAGCTTGACCATTCAAAACCCAGCTGCCCTTAAATACTTTGCACTACAACAGACCCATATAATGTTACTAGACAAAATCTATTTATCCTTACTACAGCAAGAACTGCAGTTAACCTCAGAAGAAACGTCCCTGCTAGTCAAAAAGTCCCTGAACTTTGATCGTGTAGAATCCCACTTCCACTATTCATCGAAGTTGAGTAACACCATTTAGTTTCATACAGATATTTCTGTTTAAATATACATTGTTTATTCTTGGTCTCTAATCCATCCCCCAAAGCAATGATGGCGAACCTATGGCATGGGTGACAAAGGTGGCACTCGGAGCCCTTTCTGTGGGCACCCGACATCGCCCCTTCATAGCCACCTGTATACAGGTTAAATTACTGTATTGGCACTTTGCAAAAAATTAGTGGGTTTTGAATTGCAGTTTGGGCACTCAGTCTCTAAAAAGTTCGCCATCACTGTCCTACAGTTAGTGGCTGAACACTAAAAAACCAACAAATAAATTGCCCACATCCCTGTAGACTCTCAAAAACCTCTAGTCCATCAATGGTCTTGAAGGAGGCACAGAGAGAACCCAATGTGCAATTATTCTGGGTTACCTGGAGGACATTCCTACTCACCTTAGGAAACTGGGCAGAAAGCTGGTTACAAGCTGAACTCATGCACAGAGACAGGGTAGATGAGGCGCCTGCCAAGGTGGAAGCTCGCAGTAATAACCCTAGGCTTCTGGAAACCACCAAAGAGTTAACTGGAAGGAACCCGATCCAAACAGAGAGGGATCTAGAATACATTTGGCCTCCCATACACAGAGACAAGAGAGTGTGTCACTTTGACTCACCTTGTTGGCCTGACTGTAAGGAATAACTTGCACTGAACTGCTTATGTGCTAAGGGATTATTTGTACAGACGTCTGTACCCTTGAAAGGTACAAGAGCAAAAACAGTGGCTGACACCTCGGACAAGGATCACAAGCCCATGACAGACTTGTCCAAGGCTGCCTTTTTATGGCCAGGCAAATCTTGGAAGACACACCTCCCAAATAGGAATCCAAAGTTCAGGCCACTACACCAGTTGTCTACGTTAGCAGTTCCCAAACTTTTTTCACTTGCATACCCACTAGGCAGCCCATTTCCATACATTACGCCCTTATTACTGGGGGACAGATGGGGGGACTCTCCGCCCTCTTGTCTTCAAGCAATTCCTCACTGCCTCTGATAACAAGCATAAGCATGGCAGCAAAGGGGTTAGAATCCAGAAAGACAGTTTGTCTTATATACCAACTGCCATCAACAGGAGCAAAACAAAGCCAACTGGTGGGATCTCATGCCATCAATGGGGAGAGAAGTCAAAGGGTTTATCAGTGAGCAATGGATATGCCATTTCCTCACCAATACTCAGGGTTTTTTAATGTATCCAGAAAGGTCCTGGTTTGTACCCTTGGGTGTACATGTACCCCAAATTGGGAATCACTGGTCTACATCACTAGTGCTGATATTAACATATAAAGCCCCTAATGGTTTGGAACCTTGTTACTTAGTGGAGCACCTCTCCCTAAGATTGCACACACACCCCAACTCCAGGCCATCCAAGCCAGCCAGGTTTCACGGTTGTGGCTGTCCACTGCTAGAGAAGCTGAGAAAACTACCACCAGGAATCGTGCCTTCTCAGTGGTGGCCACAATCTGATGGAATGCATTACTGCAAAATACTGCATATGCCAGGTTCCCTCCCATCTGGCCTTCAGGAAACAGAGACTGTTTGAAGAAGCCCTTAGAAACACCTTACTCTTGTGGACCCATGAACTGGATATTGATTTCAATTGGCCATCCAGTTTCTTTTTTTCTTTTTTGGATATTCTTGGTTTTAAATGCTTTTCTGGATCTCATTATTTATATCCTTGCAGGTGGGAATGGGTAATTGTGTTTCTAACTCTTGCTAGCCACTCAAAGTACTTAGGCACTAGACAGGCAGGATATAAATGGAATGAATGAATGAATGAATGAATGAATGAATGAATGAATGAACGAACAAACGAATGAATGAATGATGAAACACAGCTGTTGCAAGGCACCAACATGTTTCTTTTTCAGAGTTTGATGAAAGCTGGATTTGTGGATTGTAATGCCCAGCATCTCCTAGCTCTGCGCGGCTACTGGAGGATTTGGCAAGTGTCCAGAATATGTAGCTTTGCCATGCTCTGCTTACTTTGCATGCCCTTGCACTTCAGTGGCATTGTCACAGACTGTCATGTTTGCATTTCATGGCATTTGACCGCCGAGTTTATTTTCTTTCCTCCTCTACTCCTGCATACAAATACAAAACAGCCCATTGACCCGAAAGCTTCAGGCCTCTATCCCCAGGCGCTGAAAAACCTAGCTACGCCTCTGCCTCTCAGGAGGACAACTGGAGTTCCAGCTGGAAGCTAGTGCCATAGCAAAGGTGGCAGAGCACTTCCAAGACCAAAGGAATTGTGTTCTGGTGTGGCTCCTGAAGCTGGCAGACACCTTATGTAGTCATTCTGTCTTTTGCACATTCGCAGATAGTCAGTCTGTGCTAAGAAAAACCAAATGGAAGAAGCAGCAGGGAAACAGGAGAGGGTTGTAAATAGAAGATAAATTCTGTTGCCTGCCCCATGCACCCCAAGAAAATGCTCTGATTACAAAAGAAAGGTATTGGAAGATCCCTGCAGAAAACAGCATCCACAGGAATTTCTCTATCTGGGGGGCATAGTGAGCTTAATTCTTGGACACTCTCGGCTCAGAGTCCACCTGCTTCTTCTTCTTCTTCTTCTTCTTCTTCTTCTTCTTCTTCTTCTTCTTCTTCTTCTTCTTCTTCTTCTTCTTCTTCTTCTTCTTCTTCTTCTTCTTCTTCTTCTTCTTCTTCTTCTTCTTCTTCTTCTTCTTCTTCTTCTTCTTCTTCTTCTTCTTCTTCTTCTTCTTCTTCTTCTTCTTCTTTCTTCTTCTTCTTCTTCTTCTTCTTCTTCTTCTTCTTCTTCTTCTTCTTCTTCTTCTTCTTCTTCTTCTTCTTCTTCTTCTTCTTCTTCTTCTTCTTCTTCTTCTTCTTCTTCTTCTTCTTCTTCTTCTTCTTCTTCTTCTTCTTCTTCTTCTTCTTCTTCTTCTTCTTCTTCTTCTTCTTCTTCTTCTTCTTCTTCTTCTTCTTCTTCTTCTTCTTCTTCTTCTTCTTCTTCTTCTTCTTCTTCTTCTTCTTCTTCTTCTTCTTCTTCTTCTTTCTGGGAGGAAAAGCTTGTTTTCAATAGGGATTTGGACTTAAGGCCTGGGACTCAGGCTTTGGTGCTAAAGACTTGGACTCGGGACACAGGCCAAAAGACTTGCAAACATCCTGGGTGATTCTTGATCAGAACGGAACTGGCTGCGGAATAAATCAAGGATGGAGAACATGTGAAGCCGCCCGCCCCTCAAGCTATCAAATAGCAACTCCCTTCCACCTTCACTGCTGGATAGAGATGGCTGGAGTTCAGCAGTGTTCAAATGAGTGAGTCAGTTTCCAAAGAGAAAACCCCTGCAATCTTCCTTGCCCCCAACCCATGGCCAAGGCCTGCTCCAATTTAACCCCTATTGAAGTCTCCCACACACACACACCAGCTTTACCCCCTGGACCACCCTGCTCCTTTAGCATCTCGGCACTAGTCGGGTGCAACGTCTGCCGCTTCTACTCTGCCTCCTCCCAAGTGGCCTTCTTATTCCCAGCTCCTGGCCCAGTCTCTCAGCCTTAGCAAAGGAAGTGCTGTTGATAAGGCTCAGGAAGGCCCCACCTTTGTCCCTCCCCAGGGTCTCAGTGGCACCTTCTTCTTCCTGCATCCTCGGTCCAGATCCTGCCAATTTCAGCAGCTGGTTCCTGTCCAGAAAAAGGAGGAAGAGAAACCCTGATTCTCAATCACTGCTCCTTCTCTCTGCTAGGACTATTTTGTCCCAGTTCAACCTCTGTCCCATGTGTTCATATGTTAACCACTGGTCCAGGGCTAACTCTGGGTAATCTTACTCAGGTTGCTCTGCTCACTGTCATTAAACAATGAACCTGCTCCAGGACTCAGCTCCAGCATCTTCCTTCCATTCTGATTCAAGAGCAAAAGCCTTTAATACAGCCACGGAGGGATGTTTCCCTAAAGAGATGCAGTGGGCTTTTTTTAACCATCCCTGAGCAAACACAGAAAGATTTGTTCCAGGGATGTTGACAAGTCTCTGGGTTCGAGTCCCAAGTCTGAGTCTGAGCCTTTGGTCCCAAGTCCCAAGTCTTTGGTATTCAGTCCCGACTTCCAGGTCTCAAGTCTGAGTCCCTATTAAAAACTGGCCTTTTTCCCCCTAGAGAAAAAGAGAGGGAGTAGGTGTGTTCCAAGTTGCAAGTCCGAGTCATGGCGGGAGTGGAATTGAGTTGAGTCACTGATGCGAATTAAGTCCGGCCTGAGTCCCCATCCCTGGGATTGTTCCACTGCAGCCCACAGGGCTAGGGGGAAGGCAACCAGAAATTTGGGTATGAAACACCCATTAGAACTGCAAAAGCAAGACTGACAGCTAAGATTTCACCTTCCTCCAAACCATTTGGACAGGAACACCTACTCTGCAGTCCAGGTAGCACAGCCCATGGACCCTGTAGCTCAGCCAACAGATCTGTCTGTTGGGTCTTTATCAGAAAAGTGAGCTGCAAGCACTCCCGGCAGACTGCCACAAATCTTTCCCCGACCATTTTCGCAGTACAAACGCAGGTTGAGTTTAAGGCGTTGCTTCATTTAACGGAAGGAATTTTGTGTCCCTCCTGTCCCCAGGGTCTCTTTCAGTTGCACCTATAGATTCTAGTGGTTTTCAAACTGGGTGCCGCAGCCATCATATTTAATTAACTAAACTTCCCATAAACATAAAAGAAATAATGAAAAATTCCTCCAAACAGTTTCATTCATCGCATTAAAGACAACTCAGCAATAAATTTGTAGCTGTGCAGCGAATTTTTTTTAGCCTGACAAGGGTGCCGCGGCGAAAAAAGTTTGAGAATCATACTGCTATAGAAGGCTGCAGGGCCTATGAATATGAAGAACACCAGGTATTCACATGGCCAAAGCTGCCCTAATGGAAGGCAATATTGATCATTTCACAATCCAGAGAGAGAGAGAGAGAAAGAGAGAGAGAGAAAAGCTTAAACCCTCTTGTTGAAATCAGAGTGCACCATCTTCTGGTGAGGTACCAAACTGAATGAGAAATGAATGAAGTTGTCAGAAAGCAATTGTCTGGCTATATTGTTTGAGCCTGTTTTTCTGCAACTCCCGTCTATGATTTCTCATGGTAGAGAATCCAGATGACAGCACTGCTGGATCATGTCCTCTCTTTCTTAAAAAAAAAAACTAGTTTGTTGCACTTTTTGCAGTTGTGAACAGGACTCCCTAGGATTAAGAAAATTTACGTTTGTTTGGGACATAACATGAGGCAGTGAGGGTGGTGGTTATGATTTCAAAACTATTTCCCCTCCTTTTTTGAGCGGGGGGCCTTCACTGCTGTTACTGTGACCCTTACCACTTGGCCCACATAACTGGAATTTTTTTTTCCTTTTAAGAACGCCAAGCCTTTCCCATTTGCACTGAAGCATACATATATACATACCTTAGTCTCTGTGTATCTTTGTGGATATTCACTGAAGCAGTTCATGTGCATATACCTGTGTGCTTCAGTGCAAAAGTAAAATGCATGTTTTTATATATAGAAGCCTTCATCCTTGAGAGCAAAGCATAGTATGTAGCTTCCTGAATATTGTTTGAGGTGACCGTCATACACCCTATGCAGCGTTCAAACTGCCGGGTGCGCTTCAAACACCAGTATAAAGGGGTTCTGTGTATGCTCAGGTCTACTCTACTGTGACAAAACAAGCAGTGTGGATTGGTCACAAGGTGGTAAAAATGTATAGGCTCTATGGATAGCAAAGACTAAGAAATCATAAATATTATTTAGCCTAAATATGGAGCCGAAGGGTGGATAGTGTCTTAAGCATGGCACTTTTCCACAAATCTTACAACCAGGGCAGGAATGGTCCTATCCTGGGGGAGCTGATCAACGCAGGAAGAAAGACGGTCCTTGTGCAATTATCCTTCCCCTCTGCATGGAGGCAGTAGGATGCTGGTTACGAAATGCAGAAAGCCAGAATACTTCAGCCATGCCATGAAAACGATAGATAGATAGATAGATAGATAGATAGATAGATAGATAGATAGATAGATAGATAGATAGATAGATAGATAGATAGATAGATAGATAGATAGATAGAGCTGGTCATTCAAGGTAAAATCCTTCATGGAGACACAAGCACAAGAACAAAAGAGAACCTGGGAGGCTGGTTTCTACACAAAGCTGCATCATGGATTACAGCTGCCGCACCCCAACTCACAAAAGCATGACGGGATCCAGTCTTCAGAAGGCAAGTTTCCAGTTTCATTTTTCCCACATTACATTTCAGTCACAGTGACACTGCCAAACACATCCTTAGACTAATTAATATTTACAGATTAATATTAATAGGCCAACTGAACAGAGTCTGGCTTTTACAAATTAAGTGAAGATAGATGTGCTTGTCTTTGTTTGAGCCTGGTCTTTCTGCATCATCCCATCATCCAGAGGTGCTTCCCCTCCACTTCTCCAATCATGTCCCTTTGGAGTCTTAATGATGGAGCTAGAGACACGTGGCCCTCCAGATGAAGTTACTGTCAAAGGGCATCTGGAGGGCCATGTGTCTCCAGCCCCTTCGTTAAGTCTCCCCTACCCCTGGTTGGGCTAGACTGCGCTGATGAACACTGCAGTCCAAGAACATCCGATGGAAGCTGCAGGCTACACTTTTCCCACCTCTACTACGGGGAATGTTCTGTGAATGGGTGAGAAAAAGAGTTATCTTAAAAGGAGCAAAAACAAGCAGGGCTTGAAGCCTCCTCGGCCGGCCACAGCTTTCCTTGATGGACTTCTGGATGCAATTAGGCCTGCTCTGCTTAACTCCCTCCTGAGCTTGGAGTTTTGGCTGCAGCCGCCCACATCCGGTGCCCCTAGATGCTGTAACTCCATCCCTGTCAGGTTAATGACCCTGGCGACTGGAGGAGGGGAAGGAACCGATTAGATGCTGGAAGGGACACCGGCCCAGCTGCTGCTGCGGAGCAGGTCGGTTCATCTCTCAGAAAGCGTGGGGGAACTTACTCTCTGCAGCTTATAGCGCCCAGAGTCTCCTCCTTCCACCCAGACACTGGCCAGGAGAGTAGGAGTTTCCTGGTAACGGCAGTCTGAAAAGGTTACTTTTTCAAGTTCTGGCTGCCAGGGATGGCAGGCAGCTCAGAGGAGGTCCTGTGGCTGGATCTGGCACAGCACATTACAATCAGGGGTTCTCTCTACTCAACCAGGATATTCATGGCCAGAATCCTACCGGTGTCCGTCTGAGTTTTGCATAACTTGACACAGCTGTTTCTGGCTCATTGAAGAGGTGCCAGACTTTGTTTCAGTCATGCTTCCAGTCATGGACCTGACTATGCAACCGAGAAGGGTCCCAGGATCTCCGCCATTAGCTGAAATTAGCAGGGGCAAATTAGGCAGAACTGTAAGATTCTGGCCTCTAAATCTCAGAGAAGAGATGCCCAATTAAAAAAGGAGGGCAAACCAAGCCATCCTAGGGCTGGAGCTTTTAAGCTTCCACCTTTTTTTTGATTAGCAAGAGAAACAGTTAAGTTGCGCAAAGCGCAAGAAAGAAAAGAACTGTTTTAGACAAATACCCAGGATGGAATTTGCAGCTGCAAGATATCTATCTCTTTAAAAAGCATGAGAAGAGGCCTAGAGCAGACAGATTCATGGAGATACAATAATAATTATGTCACAATACCTTTAGTGACAAAGTGAGTGGCAAAAAGAAATTGGCCAGAGAAATCGACCAGATCAGCCGCTTCTAAGCTTGCAAAGGAGGAAGTGTTTTTCTCTATCAAATATTTATCTCCCTGCTAGTTCTCTTTTCCGGTTTCTTTTTAAAACTAAACTGTACTCCTGTGATTCTTCTGATTCCCTCTGATTACAATTGCAAGCAGAACGAGAGGAAAAGAACAGAGAGACTCTGAGCCAGGCAAGCATACATGTCTTTCATGCCATTCACCATGGCTACCACCAGTGTTATTTTCAATATTTGGATTTTTAAATTTCTTTCAAAGTGGGGTAGTGCTGGATCAATATTACAAATAGAAAAAGATGCATGTAACACATCAGGCAGCAAGATTTCCCTGTAGCCCCAAACCAATGATCCTGGCATCCATTACTTGACAAACCCAAAGGTCACAAAATACACTGACAGAGGGGATCACATATGCAGAAATAATTCAAAATAAATCAATTTCACACGTGATTTAAAACAAACAGCTCTCTTGCAGCCAGGAAAAATACTTCAATTTCCAACCCAAACCCCCACAATTCCTTGGGGGGAACCCATACTTCCCCTTGCATTGTGTCATCAGAATTTAGTCTTGATTTTAAACATAATAACCCAATTCAAAACCAGGTTCCCCCCCCACACACACACACATCTAGCTGTGACTTCAGTCTTTTCTCTCTTCCCCACATATTTTCTTTCTTTTCCCTTCCATGCTAGCAAATCTAAGAATATAAAAAAGGTGACTGCACTAATTTTCTTTGTCAGCTTGAGTGGTCCTGGGATCACTGTAGGGGCTCAGAGAGTCATCTCTCTGACAGCTGCCGGAATGAACCCTCCCTCCCTCCCTCCTTCCCTCCCTCCAAAAATGGAAATCTCTCAGGAACAACCAGAGATGAATTCTTTCTTCACCCCCAAAAGTCACATTTAATCCTTCCGCAGCAACAGGTTTCCCCCCATGATTTCTCTGCTGTTCAAAGCTGGCTAAGGATTAAATCTATAGCTCCAAAGGAATCAGACCATTTCACTGTTGATTAACCCTCCCACACCTCTTAAGGCTTACCTACTGAGTATAGTGGGGTAATCAGTGGAAACCTCTCTGACACTCCTAACAGCTCCCAGAGATGGGGGCTCGAGTTGTAGAAATCTCTGTCAAGTCAGACTTAAGTTGCACCAGTGACTTGACTTGGACTCAGCCCATCCCCCCATGACTTGGATTTGATTCATAACTCAGAACCTACCCTTTATTTTGCTTTCGGGGGGGGTTATTTTTAAAAGGGACTCAATCTTGGGGTTTTGGGACTTGATACCAAAGATTCAGGCTCAGATTTGGGATGAAAGAATCATCAACATCCCTGCAGGCTCCTCTGCACCCCCTACCCCACCCATCTCCACTCATACTTTTCCCGCCGCAGCTTTTAAACCACAAAAAATGACACTGGGCAGATACACTGCAATTAATTCCTCCCAAACCACCACTACCACCACCATCCCGACAACCCACGTTGATAGGAAGAAATCCCTCGGCCACAGGCAGCCCCAAATTGACAGGATCCTAATCAACGGCAACCCACAACAGAGGCGCCAGACACAGAATGTGGCACAGGGTAGGGAAAGAAGGGATGCATTTAGAGGAGCCATCTTTTCCTTGCATATTAAATATCTTCAGACATAAACATCTGTATCTTTTATAATTTCAGTTGTCCACAGTTCTCCATTTGCAGTGAAAAGGGAACCAAGCTGCACTTGAAAGCCATCTGCAGTTACAAGCTCCCTGAGGTCTCTTCCAGGCAGCGCAGTTCGTACCTCTGTTTACTGCTTCCTGTTATGTCAGAAGTTTGTGTGATTTACTGGTATTTATTGGGAACTCTGTTCAGACAGTGGGTGGTCTACCACTGAAATGCTTCTGGGCAGCTGTAGGTCCTCCAAAGTTATCTGCGTGTGAAATACATCCTTTCTCCTTCATTATTATCCTTTTAGAACTAGGGAGCTAGAAGGCACCTTATGGATAATCAAGTCCAGACCCTGTCAGGGAGGCACAGGTTGTGTGTATTAAACCCCCAAACTTTGGCTCTAGTGCCAAAGACCTAAGCCACAGAGCTACCTCCTGCCTTTCTTCCATCTGGTGCACCTCAACACACAAACACACACACACAAAATGAAGGAGAATCTAAAAATACCCTCTTGTACCAGCTCCCTAGCTTCCAGGGCCTGCAACTCTAATGCCTACTTGGATCTTTCACATTCTTCTGTAATTTTTCCTATTTCTTCTTGTTATTGAATTGTGTTTTACTGAATACACACATTTACACACACACACACACACACACACACACACACACACACACACACACACACACACACACACACACACACACACTTCCCCAATTCTTCTTCTTCTTCTTCTTTTTCTTCTTCTTCTTCATCATCATCATCAACAAGAACAACAACATCATCATCATCATCAACAAGAACAACAACAATGGCATTCTCCTCTAAGGATTTCCTTCGTCCAAATATGACCCTTCCCGATCATATATATTTGAAGGAAGGCACTAGTGGTGTTTGGCAAAAGAAAAAGAAGGCCAAAAGCAGCAAGCTTCAGGCTGTCGAAGAAAATGGAACAGAATGTCAGAATGTAACAGGCTGGCCAAAGACAAAGCCACATGCATAACTCATGCAGAAAAGCCTGTTCCTTCCTGTATGTTCTCGGATAAGGGGAATGTCATTTGGACAGCATCAGAAATCTAAATAAGGTCCATGCATGACAGGTAATGTTTAAAAAATAGAAATATCATTTATAAGAGGTCTAAATCATTCCTGAAAGAAATCAACCCCGAATGTTCACTGGAAGGACAGATTTTGAAGCTGAGGCTCTAGTACTTTGGCCACCTCATGAGGAGAGAGGAGTCCTTGGAAAAGTCCCTGATGTTGGGGAAAGATTGAAGGCAAAAGGAAAAGAGGACGGCAGAGAATGAGATGGTTGGACGGTGTCATCGATGCAACCAATATGGATTTGACAAAACTCCGGGAGGCAGTGGAAGACAGGAAGGCCTGGCGAGCTCTGGTCCATGGGATCACGAAGAGTCGGACACGACTGAATGACTGAACAACAAATCATGCTTAGGGTAATTATTTCTTTGTTAACCTGGCACAGGCTTTTAATGTTTCTTTAAAATACATACATACATACATACATACATACATACATACATACATACATACATACATACATACATACATACATACATACATACATGTCTCCAGTTACCATCCAAAGGAAAGAAAGCCATGCATAACCCTTCCTGGAACACTTCTATCAAGAGAAGCAGATGTGAAAGCATCTGGAGTATTGTTTCCTTGCCTAAACAGGCAAGGAAAAATTAGTGCCCCAGGTTGGAATCAGAGCACAAACAGAGAGCCTTGAATTGAGACAGAAAGAGGACCCTTGTGCAAGAAAGAGTAACCAGGAAGCTTCCCTAAAACAGCCTCTGGATGCTTCACAAGAGGAAGTGCAGCGAGATTTGCTTAATCTGCAGCTGTAAGGGGTCCCATTCCATCCAACAGCACAGCTGCAGAACACCCAATGGCAGGTTGCTCAGGAGTTCATGGCTTTAGACTGCGGAGCATCCAGGAACTGGTCCCTCAACACGATCCCAAGAACCTGGAGGGACAGCTCAGGAATTGGAAAGTAGCTAAAAGAGAAAGTACAGATGTTGCAGTTCATACCAGAGCCAAGTGGGTTAGAAGGAACCCAGCTGGAACCCTGCAGTCATGAGTGAGAATACACGCCTTTCAAACCAGTCCATGAGGGGAAGACTTTGGATCCTGAGACGTTTTAGAGGGTCTTGCTCCTATTTTGGAATTTAAACTCTTTGAAACACTCACTGTATCTGTTTTATTTATTGAAAATATTTTTGCTGTGCCTTTCTCTTTAAAAAGAACCCAAGGTGGCTGACATCAGTAGAAGACAGTGCTTAAAAGATGAAAACAGCAAGTATCAGAACCAAAGAAATGCCACACCAAAACTGTAAACAAAACACTCCAATTGGCCTGAACATGGAAACGGGAGTAGGCAGGAAGTCCCAGAATGCCTCAAAAAGCTTCAATACCAGCCAAGTTGAACATGGTTTTCTGTAGGTTGTAGTACAAATCAAAAAGGTACTTCGCCAAGCTCTTCTGTTACCTTTACAATGTTTGCATTGGTCTCTAAATACCTCCTCCTCCTCCTCCTCCTCCTCCTCCTCCTCCTCCTCCTTCTCCTTCTATTGCTTTGTCCTCGTAGAATTTTGGTAATCAGTAGCACAATCTGTTTTTGATCTAAAGCTATTCTAAATAGAGAAGCTGTCCCCACTGCGAACCATTGGCTTAATTTCTTAAGCCAGAATGTTCTTCTACGTCCTGGGTCACACTTCCCGTCTATTTTTCCTTGAAGGATAACCTGCAGAAGATGGTATTTGCTAGTATGCATTATGTGACCGAAATTGTGATTTTCTTCTCTTTACAGTATTGAGAATTTCTAGCTTTTTATTCATGCACTGTAATATGACCACATTAGTGACTCTGGCTCAGCAAGGTATCTTCAGAATTCATCTGTACATCCACATTTCAATTGCTTCCAGCTTCCTGCATAATGTGTCTGTAAGAGTCCAAGTTTCAACTCTACAAAGAAGTACTGTATACCAAATGCATAAGATCAAAGTATTCGGGTACTGTCTGACAGATAAGTCTCAGTTTGTCAAGACTTTCCTCATTTTCTGGAATGAATTTCTAGCTTGTTCAATTCTACAACGGATTTCGCATGAAAAAAATCCCAGTTATCCTTGACGTAGCATCCCAAGTATTTATAAGATGATATGGTACTCTCTCAATTATATCACTGCTAATCTTGAGAAGGTTCTGTGTCCAATTTTGTTTTTTACTAAATACATTCATTGGTCAATCTGGCAGTTACTTCACGTCGTTCCTTGTTCCATGACTCATTTTGTACCGTGACAGCGTAGGTCACGATCACATGGTTTTGTTGCTGTTTAGTCCCTGTTTGCATTTTCTCACGGTCGTTATAACTTGTCTCGTGACAACTGTTACTTCATGGTCTTGTTCCGTGACATATTCTGATTTTGTCTTGCTTTCTTAACCCTTTTTTAAAATATCGTAAATAAAGCTTTTTTGATATTTTGATTTATTCGTCTTCCGGGATTTACATGTCAATGCTACAGAACTGTCAGTACTTTCTTTAATAAACATTTGCGCTGCGTGGTGTTTCCCATAGGGAAACTAATGTTGAATGCCGCTTCAGCCGTTGACCACTAGGTGGACACTGGTTGTTGTGTGACAGGTGTTACCACACGGTCCCTTGTCTCGGAACAGGAACTGGGAACAAACCGTGACAAGAGAATACCCCAACCCAGTGCCAGGTACAGTATTGTCATGCTCTGATCCCGCTTCGGGGGCGTGGTCAAGACAAATTTCAGCTGTTGAACAATGGACGTGAAGTAAGTTTTTTTGTACCAGTCCAAAGTGCAACACTTACAGAAACATAACGGACATGACGTAACCACCTATGGCAGCTTGATGCTGCTACTCAAGTGTTGAATAACTGCAACTAGCTTCCATCTCACCTACAGTTAAGAGTCCCATGGCCACAGGTGGTATGGTGTGAGCAGAGAAGTGCTCACCCCAGAATTATGAGGGTGGGTCTGTTTGTCTGCCTTCCTGTCTATGTATCAGTCAAAATATTTATAATCTGCCTTGTATCTTGTGATCTCATGGTAGAGTGCAGCAGCAACAACAAAATCAAACCAATTCATTATTTTAAGATCATCTGAACCTGCTAAAACTAGGTATTGTCACTAGGCTGTCCCTGTCCAGGAATTATCACGACTTACAGGCCAACCAAAAATGTTCCCAGGCTTGCTGAACAGTGGGACCACCTGAGTTTTGAGAGATAGTGATGGCTAAAGGAGTGACCCCAGCCATGTCTCTGCTTCTATAGAGAGAGTACAACCTCATTCAGAACAGATATCTACCCAAGACCTAGACAAGGGAGTCATTGAAACAGAGCCTCCATCTTGTCAGGATTTGGCTTCAGTTTATTGGTTCTCATCTATTCCCATGGCTGCCTCCAAACAGTGATTCAGCAAACTCATTTCAGGCCACAAGCTGCCTACGTCTATTGGTATTACCTTCAGGAAGGACTGTTGGCCTGGGAACCTTTAATTTAGAAACCAAACTCCTAGTCTGATTGTCAGGAACATCAAATATTTTGTTCGATTCGCTCCCTTACGATCCAGGCTGCTGTTCAGGGTGTGTGAATCATCATGGTTTTCCTTGTTCGCTGCGGGAGGTTGTGGCAAGGCGGGATTTGGAGCCACTCATCACTCAATCACAGGATTAAACCAGCCTCAGAAATGCTGCTTTCCACGTCTCCTTTTCTACTACAGACAAGCAAGGTGGGAAAATCAAGTCTACTAGACTGAGCCCAGAGAGAGTCCCATGGAATTGGAGCTGCTGTGCAGGCACTCACTCCCACACCACTTTCCTCTCTGTCTGTCAGTCTTCCTTCACCTTGGATGGTTACTTCACGTCCATTCTTATCCCGGGAGGAAGTTCGTTGCGTGCTGATGTCGGTCGCGGTCACGTGGTCTTCTTCCGGTTCTGTCCCTGTTCCTGTGTATCCACGGGCGTGATGGATGATACCAGCATGACTGTTACCACACATCCTCGTTCCGTGATGAGATGCTAAATTCCATGCCTTTGTTCTCCGTTGTTATTTTTTTGGCCCAACGTTCTGTTTTTCAATGTTTCGATTCTCCGAAGCCTTGCCTTCCATACGTTACAGAGCTAAGTTTGAGGCATTTGTTTTTTAATCTCTCTGCACTGTGTTGCTGACTCCATAGGGAATGTACTGGCGAATGGCACTTCACACTCCTGCTACTAGATGGAGAACGGCACATTGCGTGATGAGCCTTAACTCATGGGCACTCGTCTCAGAATGAGAAACGTGACGAGCAGATTCCCGAGGCCAGGGAGGGGAATATCTCATCCTGCTTAAATCGCAGTTCAGAGGGCGTGGTCGGGACGAACTCCCCTCGTCCCGCAATGGACTTGCAGTTAGATTACTTCATACCGGTCCCAAGCGGGACCGCGAACAGCAATGAGATGGACGTGAAGTATCAGTCTTGGTTATATATATTGTTTCTCCTCATCCTAAGAATCAGGACCCAAGGTCTAAAATAAATCATATGTCTAGTGTTGTTGTTTTTTTAAATCACGTGCTTTGGAAGGGCAAAATAGAGCCAACATCTTTGATACTGAACAGAAAAGGGAAAAATTCTCTCTTTTTGGGGTGGGTATTTATTTGTTTTTATTCGCTCATTTTATTTATAGACAGCCTTTCTCCCAACAAGGGCACTACAACCGCCAGTTTCCCAGCCAGTCTGGCCACATATGATATTTTTGCCCAAGAATTTCTATAATCCCCCAAAGGAACTTCTGCTAACACTGACACATTAATTCGTCTTTTCTTTAATACAAATGAAGTTGTCGATGAAGCAAGAAGTGTGGTAGATTATGGATCCCCAGATTATGTGGAGGAAAAGTTCCCAGAAGGACTAGGAATCCAATCCTGAAATCCAAGAACACATACAGATACAAGCGTAGAAGACACTGCCCTCCAGAATCAACCAAAGGCCGATCTAATTGAGAGTCTCATTTTCAGTATCAGCTGATAAATTGCCGCTGACAAGTCTACAAGAAGCATATGAGCACAACACCTTTTTTGGCTGTTCTCCAACATCTGGTATCTAGTGCTAAAAATCCATAGCAATTAGTTTTCCTCCCTTAATTTATCTCATTTTCTCTTAAAGCCTTCAAAGCTGGATAACCAGTGTGGTGTAGGGGGATAGAGTGATGGATTAGGACACAGAAGACTCAGTCCAAATCCCTGCTAGGCTATGGAAACTTATTGCAAGTTTCCATAGTAAAAACGCTCCTTTAATATCTCATTTATTGTACCTTGAATACCATTAGGGATACTATAAACTGCTTCTGACTTGATAGCACGTTCACTCACACATGCACAGAGGTGGCCATTACCACATCTTGCAAGTTCCATAAATTAACTAAGCCCTGTTGGTTCAGTGTCCTCTACCAATCAGCTTAATTGGGTGGTTCTTGGTTTCATGAGAGGTTGCAGAGCCTATGGCAGAAATGGAAGTTACCTACCTGTAACTGTAGTTCTTCGAGATCACGTCTGTGTATTCACACATCCCACCCTCCTCCCCTCTATCCGTCACCTTTTCTTTTTGTCTTTCAGCGGCGGATAGCTGGGGAACTGAGCACGCTAGCGCGGGAAAGGAGGAGCATGCGCAGAGAGAAGGGGAGGTCCTAACGGCCACAAGCTTGATACATGCCGGTGACCACTGCGCAGGCGCAGTAGAACCCTCAGTGTGAATACACAGACGTGATCTCGAAGAACTACAGTTACAGGTAGGTAACTTCCATTTCTTCTTCGAGACGTCTGTGTGTTCACACTGAGGGTGAGTAGCCAGCTCACTTACCGGTGGAGGGCCGTCACTATAAGGAAGCAGAGAGAATGGCCCGTCCAAAGACGGCATCAGACCTGGCCCTAGTGTCCAGACGATAGTGGGAGATAAATGTGGACGGATTGGACCAGGTAGCCGCCTTACATATGTCGCCTATGGCTACTCCCCTCAAAAAGGCCGTTGAGGATGCGACGGCCCTGGTAGAGTGTCCTTTCGGCACAGCCGGTAAGGGCGTCGAGGCCGATTCATACGCCAGTCGAATGGTGGAGGAGATCCATCTGGAGATGGTTTGGGAGCAAACGGGGACACCCGCACGAGGATTAGATGGGCGGATGAAAAGTCTTTTAGACTTCCTGATGTCTTTAGTTCTGGACAGGTAGTACAGAAGGGCTCTCCTAACATCTAAGGTGTGGAGAGATTTCTCTATGTCGGAGGATGGCACCGGGAAAAAGGTGGGTAGGACCAGGGGTTGGCTGAGGTGAAACTCTGAAGCAACCTTAGGAAGGAAGGAAATGTCCGGAAAGAGGGTAACCTTCATGGGGTGGAATTGAAGGAATGGTGGGTCAATCCGGAGGGCGGCAAGTTCTGATGCATGTCTCGCAGAAGTGATAGCCACCAGGAAGGATGTCTTCAGTGAAAGGGTATATAAAGGCACCGAAGCTAGAGGCTCGAAGGGTGGCTTAGTGAGGGACTGTAGAACAAGCGTGAGGGACCACTGAGGAACAGGAGGCCTGAGAGAGGGGCGGACATTCCGTAGGCCTCTGAGGAAGCGTTTAAGGTCTTGATGCTGGAATAACTTGGCCGCATCAGAATGTGGCGGCTGATGTGCGACGATGGCAGCAACGTAAACTCTCAGAGTGGAAATAGAGAGTCCTCTATTGGAGAGGTGGAGTAGAAATTGGAGTACGGTGTCAATGTCGGTAGGCGAGGAGGGTAAGTTGTTGCCTCTTGAGAAGTGGAGGAAGGCTTTCCACTTATAGGAATAGAGAGCCGTTGTAGATGGTCTCCGAATATTGGTCATGATGTGTTCTAGCGTAAGAGGATTCTCCAGGCCGTGAGGTGGAGAGAGTGGAGGTCTGGATGGAGAATAGACCCGTTGCTCTGCGAGATGAGGTCTGGGCGTTCCGGTAGGTGGCGGAAGTCGATCGCCATCGCTGAGAGTGTGGCAAACCAAGGTTGCCGGGGCCAAAAGGGTGTTATGAGAATCATGTCGGCCGAGTCCATGTGAGCTTTGACCACGGTCTTCTGAATTAGTGGGATTGGTGGGTATGCGTAGAGGGGACATGGGTGCCATTTGATGGCAAAGGCGTCCCCCAGTGAGTTCTGACCCTGTCCGGCCCTGGTGCAATAAAGAGGGCATTTGGCGTTGTCTGGTGTGGCGAACAGGTCGATGCAGGGTCTGCTCCATAGGCTGCAGAGTCTCTCGTAGACTTCGTCGAGGAGATTCCATTCGTGGGTGTTTGTGGAGAGTCGGCTGAGCCGATCTGCCCGTTGATTGTTCTCCGACGATATGTGGATTGCCACCGGGAAGATATTCCTCTTGGCACACCAGTTCCACAGGCGAATGGTCAGGAGAAGGAGGCTTCTGGAATGAGTCCCGCCTTGTTTGTTTATGTACCAAAGCGCTGTGGTGTTGTCCGTTGTTATTTGGACAGTCTGGTGAAGCAGCAGGGGTTCAAGGACCGCAGTGCTTTGAAGATTCCCAGGAGTTCTAGGAAGTTTATGTGCATTGTTCTTTCTTTGCTGTTCCAGGTGCCGTGAGTGTGGAGATGGTTGCAGTGGGCTCCCCAGCCCGTCAGGCTTGCATCCGTCGTAATCGTCTTGGAGATTGGAGGTGGCGTGAAGCGCCGTCCCTCGTTCAGGTGAGTTGGTGTTTGCCACCAGCGAAGGCTGCGGTGAACATCGGGCGGAATAGTGATGTTTTTGGTGGGTGGGTCGTGCAAGGGGTCGAATTGCCTGAGAAAGCACGCCTGAAGTGGACGGAGTCGGAGACGGGCATGGGTGAGTATGGACGTCGTGGAGGCCATTAGGCCGAGGAGATGTTGGATCCGTTTGGCCGGGGTTGCAGGTTTGGATTGAAGGGACTGCACTGCCTGTCGGATCTTGAGTTTGCGTTCCTCTGGGAGGAAAGCTTTCCCTTGGGTGGAGTCCAGCACTGCTCCGATGTAACTGACTATTTGTTGGGGGCGGAGCAAGGATTTGCTGTCGTTGATGTTGAAGCCCAACGAAGTGAGAGTGTGTACGGTGAATGCAATGTCCTGAGTGGCTTGTTCCCTGGAGGGTGAGACCACCAGCCAGTCGTCTAGGTAAGGGAATACTTTCACCCCTTGTAGACGTAGGAAGGCGGCGACTGGAGCTAGACATTTCGTGAACACTCTCGGGGCTGTTGAAAGGCCGAATGGTAGAGCCTTGAATTGATAGGTGTGACGTCCGATTTTGAATCTGAGGTACTTTCTGTACGCCTTGCGGATAGTGAGATGGAAGTAGGCGTCCTGGAGGTCGACGACTGCAAACCAGTCTTCGATGTGAAGAAGCGGAAGAATATTTTCTAAGGTGGTCATCCTGAATTTGGTGTACGTGATGAATGTGTTGAGATCCCTTAGGTCCAGAATGGGACGCAATCCACCGTCCTTTTTTGGGACAGTAAAGTATTTGGAATAGAAGCCGAAGGTGTCTGTGACGGCGACAAGTTCGATGGCTTGCTTGTCGAGGAGAGTGCTGACTTCCTCCAGTAGGGGTGGAGTTGGTGCAGTGGTTATTACTTGTCCCAAAGGAGGGATGGAGTGGAACTCTATCGCGCACCCCACCCGACGATGGTAAGGACCCAGGAATCCGATGTGATCTGACGCCACCTGTGAAGAAAGGGTTGCAGTCTGACGTCCGGAGGATGCGGGCAAGGCGGGAGTAGGCTGTCAAAGGTTCTGTTTGCCCTTGCGTTCGAAACGCCTACTTGGTTGCTGAGGGCGTTGTTTCTGAGGTTGAGGTTTGTAAGATGATGAGGTGTAGGAAGGGCGAGGTCTAGGGTGCGACCTCTGTCCTGAGCCCTGGGTGGCGCGTTGCCAGGATGACTGCTGTCTCCGGTAGGGCTGATGGGATTGGTATTGAGGATTAGAGATGGATTTGGCATTTTTTCTCATTTTAATGAGGTTATCTATCCCCTGATCAGTGGTAGAAGCAAATAGGCCTTCCCCATCGAAGGGGGAGTCCTCTATTCTGTTGCGGGCGTCGTCCGTAATGTTTGTAGTTCTGAGCCAAGCATGTCTGCGAAGATGGATAGAGGTAACTAGCTGCTTGGACGCCGCATCTGCAATGTTTCTGGCCGCGATAGTCTCATAGTCCACAAGGGACATAATTTCTGAATGAAAAGCGAGCAGTTTAGCCTTCTGGTCTTCAGGTAAAGAGTTGATCACGGGTAGGATGTCCGTGAGAAGGTGTCTAGTGTAGGCCTCCATTACGCAAAGGTAATTGGAGGTACGGAGGGAGAAAGAAGCAAGGGAGTAGTGTCGCCGGCCGATAAGGTCGAGTTTACGCCCCTCCTTGTTGCTGGGGGCAGCAGCAGACTTCCCCTTAGCTCGGTTTTGGACCGCATCCACAATTACGGAGTTGGGAAGAGGATGTTTATCGAGGAATGCGGTGCCCTCGCCGTGTGTCCTATACATGTTGTCAACTCTGCGTGACATAAGAGGTATGGAAGACGGTGTCACCCAAGGTTCTTTGATGCGTTTAAGGAGAGAGGGTATAAACGCTAGTCGGAGGGGAGGCGTCTGGTTCCTGTTCAGATGTCCGAAGAACCTGCAGGACTCTGCTTCCTCATCCTGCTGAAGTTGAAGGTCCATGACCTTCGCAATTTTGTGAATTGTATGGGAGTAAAGTTTCATGTCCTCCGCCGGTGAAGGTGGTTGCGTATCAGCCACATCAGACTTTGGAGTAGGCATGTCAGCATGGGAGGTATCCGAGTAACAGGAGCAATCTTCCTCATCATAGTCTGAAAGATCGGGTAATGCTTCGTCCATCGAGGTGGGGGAGTCAAAGTGGCGTCCCCTATGGTCGATGGTGGAGACTTGTTCGGCGTCATGCTCAGTGCGTCGTCGCTTAGGTGGAGAGCGAGGCGCTGGTGAGCGGCGTCGAGAGGTTTGGGATGTTTCCTGATTTCTAGTAGGAGAAGCAGGCACCTGGATATATTTGTATCCTTTCCTTAGCGGAGGCAGAGTATCGACGTCGAGGAATTCAGAATGAACGTAATCACGCCGAGACGCTGAGGGGTCACGGCTCGGGAGAGGTGGTTCTCGGCGCCGGGGGGAGTCACGGCGCCGGGGTGAGTCTCTGTTTTGGGGGGAGTCTCGACGCCGAAGGGGCGAGTCTCGTTGCCCTTGCGGGGAGTCTCGGCGTCGAGTCGGAGAATCGCGACGGCGAGATGGAGAGAGTGTCGCGCGCGGGCGGAGAGTCCCGGCGTCGCGGAGGAGACGGCGATGGAGTATGGCCACGACGTGGAGGTGGAGAGTCTCGACGTCGGGGTGGGGAGTCTCGACGTCGTGGAGGAGGAGACGTCGATCGAGTGTGGCCGCGGGGAGTTGGTGAGCGGCTTGTATGGTGGCAGCACCGGCGCCGAGGGGGACCATCGGCGTCTTGGGCATCTCGTGCCTTGGTGGTATATCTGGCGTCTCGACGTCGAGGAGATGGGGAGTGTTCATCTCTCTGAGTTTGACGTCTGGGGAGGTCAGGGGCACGGCGATGTTCTCGTGCGACATCCTGACCTCCGTCATCGGTCCGCTGTCGGCGTCGCGGTGGAGATGTTGGTGACGCCGAGCGGCTTTCGCGACGTCGACGAAGTTCCGGCGTCGGGGACCTATGGTATTCAACTTGTTGAAGGCGGGCTTTCTTGGCCTTGCTAAGTATTTTAACGGGGGCGCCGACAGACTCGTCGGCGTCCGAGGTCCCCTCGACGTCGAAAGCGGATTTTGAAGACTTAGGTTGGTGAGTCTGTCGGTCTACCTCGGCGTCAGCTATGGTGCGTTTTGAGCGACCAGAGCTATCCAACGACTCGGCTGTTGCTGGCTGGTCATGAGAGTCCTCTCCCCAGTTGGAGGAATGGGTAGACCGAGGGGAAAGAACCGGCATTTGCGCAGGGGGGAGATCTTCCTCTGCGTGGTGCCCCAAAGCAGCAGGAATTGCCGCAGAAGTTGAAAGGACTGGGCTGGTGGAAGGAGCCTTCGATTTAGAGTCCTCTCGGCGGTCCTTACGGGGGGGGACCATCGCCTTCTTGGGCCTTGTTTTGTCCTTTGGGGCAGCCGGTGTTTGGGGAGGTAGAGGGGGGGCCTTTGTAGAGGCCTTAGTCTTCAGAGAACGGCTCGTGCTAGGAGTGTTGGTGTTCGCCGGGTGGGACTCCATGGGGGCAAGAGACTGTTCCCAAAGAAAAGCACGTAGTCGTCCCTGACGGTGCTTGAGTGCTGCCCTAGTGAGTTTTTTACAGTGGGCGCACTGGTTAGTTTGGTGTCCCTCGCCCAGACAATAAAGGCACAAACTGTGTCCGTCTTTGAGAGGGATCTTGTTGGTGCAGTTGGAGCACCTCTTAAACGGGGCCCCAGAGGCCATAAAATGGCGCCCGGGTCGAGGGAGAGGGAGGGGACTCACCAACCGTCGAAGGTAGAAGAGGAGGTCCGAAACAAAAAGGGAAGAATACAAACCCCGAAAGGGGTTGGAGGTGATTCCCGAGGGAATCGGGTAGAGAAAAAACAATAAAGATGTCGAATATTTCCCTTTTCCGCAGGAGCTGAAGAATCGGTGACCGACCACAGCGGCGGAAAAAATGGAACTGAGCACGCTAACGCGGGAAAGGAGGAGCATGCGCAGAGAGAAGGGGAGGTCCTAACGGCCACAAGCTTGATACATGCCGGTGACCACTGCGCAGGCGCAGTAGAACCCTCAGTGTGAATACACAGACGTCTCGAAGAAGAACTACATCTTAGGTATCACACCAGGCTGCTTATGTAAATAGTATCTCTGCATCCTTAAATTGTTGCACTGCATTTCCTACAATACTCCCATTGTGAAGGGCATGGAAAAGTACAACAGGATGCTCTCAAGGCAGGGGGTAGATTGTTGTACTGTGCTGCAATGGATACAGGGAAAATCAATGGGACAATTGTAGCCCAGAGCTTGAAAAATAATAGTAATTCTTTTTTCCCTACCATTCCCTAGTCCAGTGGTGGCGAACCTTCGGCACCCCAGATGTTTTGGACCACAACTCCCACAGTCCTTTGTCATTGACAATACAGGCTTGGAATTCTGGGAGCTGTGGTTCAAAACATCTGGAGTGCCAAAGGTTCGTCACCAATGCTTCAGCAGCCCATCCGGCAGCCTTATTGCCTTGGGCTTTGGAATAGGTTTGAGTAGTTAAAAAGCCAGTTTTCAAACTTTGCTGTAGGCTCATGTTGCATGCATGCTATGTGTTCACTACACAGAGAATTTGTGGGCAAAAATCCTGTTGAGCAACTCCAATTGCACAGTGAAAGTGACATTATTATCAGTGGGCAGACTGCCTGAGATTACAAATTCCTTTCTCAATTACAAGGTCTGCACCGCCCATATACAATGAGAGAAAGTCACATCTACCTCACAACTGAAAAAAGAAGTCTTCAATCAGAGGCAGTCTACCTCTGCAGCTGCTGAATTTCCCATTACACAGGTGGAATCCACCAATCAGAATTTCACCCAATGCTAATAGTTTCCTGGAGACTAAATCCTCCTTAGTGCATGTGATTGTCAATTCTTTTCCTAATATTTTCACATATTCTGTCGAAAACCCCACCTACTTGCTGAAAGTCCCTTCTGGGAAATTGGTGCAGTATAAGAATGCAAATAAATAAATAAATAAATAAATAAATAAATAAATAAATAAATAAATAAATAAATAAATATTCTGGGTTTTATTTGGGTTGGAAAAGTTCAGAACAAGGCTCTGTTCAAATCATCAGAGGTACTATAAATGGTTTCTGACTCTACATGTAGCTGCTTAGCAATGTAACAAGCAAACAAGGATGGAACAAGCAAGAATATTAAGCCATGTTCAAACTATGGTTTAGTAAGAGTGAGACAATATTAATTACACATAATTTCTCTTTTTTAATAACAAAGGCATAAAAAGTTACATTAATATTGTGATATAAGTAGTGATAACTTGATTCCTTTTGCAGTATAACTTTAACTGCCTTTATCTCCTTTTATGGTTACCTCATGATTGCGTATCCTTACTATGTTAAGACAGCCAAATCACACACTACAAGGGGAATTACCATGGTATTTCCTGCTGTTAGTATTTCCATTCTAGCACTCCATTCATTCAAACAGACCCTGAACAATCAGGCTTGCAAAGAAAGTCCATGTTTACCAACCAATGGCCAGTGATAAAGCAAAGGAAGGAAAATTGCAACAGATGGAACCGAGGAAAGCGTGAATGATCAAGTTTATTTACTCTATTAAGAAATATTGCTTCTAATGATGTGTTCGCAGTGTTATCTGCTTTGACCCCCAGAGGCACCTCCTATCCAAGCTACCTCGGTAACTCACAGTGCTTCTGCTTCTTCCTCCCCTTAGTTCCACACACCTAGATTCAGCTTCCAAATATGTAATCCTTTCTTTAAATGGGTATTATTGGTTCCTCCGCCAAATGGTTCGTCTTGAAGTCTCCAGCTAAATACTGTATATATTTTTTAAAACTGTCCTAATGTGGATCCAATTTTGTTTAAAACTCTATTCTGCTCAATGAAGCCTGCCCTGACAACTTTACCAGTAGCTAAACTAGAAATACTACCTTTCTTTGTACATAGGATGTGCTTGGATCATTGGTCATAGATATAATTTGTCCAAGCTGCAAGTGCTCATTACGGGCAGGAAGGCCTGGATAGCAAACAGAGGAAGAATCAAGTCAGCATTAGCCTATAATCAGATTGATGACTCCTAATGTACATTCAATGTAATGAAGTGCCAGGATGCAGATTCTTTAAACCAAAAGATAGGCCCAGGCAAAGCATTGCTTGGCTAAAATTACTCTTCCTAGAGCATTTGTTGTTCCTGGTCTTTTCCCAGATCCAAGGCTTTGTCCAGGATAGGTGGTGATCTTGGAGGGATACTGTATTCTTTTTCTCTGTTTCCATGGGGGTGGGGATGGGGGTGAGGAGGGTCATTCCCTTGCTTCATGGTGGAGTGGGCAAGAGAAAATGCCATTTGCCTCCAGTGCCAAAACGAGTAATTATGGTTATGGTTAGAATCTTCCAAGTGAGAAGGCATAAAGTACTGCTTATAAGCCTTACAAATGTGGGCCAACAAAACAAAATATCCTGAGGATATTCTGTAGTGGGAAGGCATGTTTACAAGAGCTTTCTTTTCCTTTGAGAGGTCATTGTCAAAGATGTGGTATTTTCAGTGTTGGGTTCAGTCACACGTGAGAAAAGATTGCCATTTGTACTGATTTATATTTTTCAGCAGTCACATGGGATAATCAGGCCCACCTTGTCCTTTAACAAATAAGTATAGAGTAGAAACCTTCTCTCCTCCTCCACTTTTCCCTTCCCTCCTTTACTCACTCATTCTCTTTTCCTCATCTCTCCCTCTCAGTTCTTGGCTTTCTTTTCCCCCCCTTTTAGAACAAGGTCTGGAGGAGGAAGCATATTTTAAAAGACTTGCAAAGTATTTCGAAGAGTTAAGAACAAGAAACAGAGGAGACAATTAAGGAAAAAACTTTATCATTCAAAGCAGGAAATGTTTCTTTCTCTGCTCAAGCCCTCTTTCACCTGCAAGGGAGGGGGGAAGCTGTCTCCTTCTGAGCAATGTATTCATGTTGTTTTGTTGTATCAATTACTACTAATGATTTATTGATATCCCTTTAAGAAAAAAAGAAGGTACAAACACAGTGGCCATGAATCAATGTGAATTGTCTGTCATATGAATGTGAAAATTTAAAATGTTTTAAATGACAGCAAAAACGCTGTAACTGGGGTTCTTTAGGCAAGTGTGATCAAGGCCACAGTGTGGAGGCATATGCCTGTAAGTTCTAGGTCTTCTTTAGGAAGGACGACTACTACTTGTGCTCATTTTGGAGGGATCTTCTGTCTGTCTGATCACACCTGAAGAAAACAGAACAGCCAGGACATCAGCAAAAGGAGATGCCTGAAATAACCACGTGTGGATTATTTTCATGACTCTTTTCCTCTGTTTAATCCTAACTTTCACCCAGGCACTCAGTTTTGTGTTCTCTGTCTGGCTGCCATGCGTGGGACTGTGAGGATAAATCTCCAAGACACTTGAAATGTGGTTTACACTTAGTTCTGGAACATGATCTCTTTCATGATGTGGTCCCACTTTCACTGACCTGGAGAACTGATAGTATAAAAAATGATTTTTTTTCAGGAAGGGGGTGGAGTGGGAAAATTCTCATTCTCTCCGTTTCTCTCTTTCTGCTTAACTCAAGTCTTGACTGCAAAAGAAATAAGTGGATAGCTCCAGGGAACAGAAAGCCAGCAATCAGCAACCAATAGTGGTTAGCCATAAAATAGTGAAATCTTCCTTTCTGTGTCCTCCATCTTTAAATTTGTCCAATGTACTTTAATTGGAAGAGGTATTGCAGGGTACCATTTGATGTCTTCCCTCGGGCTGTAAAACAGCTTGGGAGTCTTGTTGCAAAATGTTCTGGTGAAATTTTCACAGTAGAAGTATCAGGATCCAGAGTAAAACGCCTCCAAGGTCCCCAGA
Source organism: Phrynocephalus forsythii (assembly GCA_029282475.1). Taxonomy (NCBI): domain Eukaryota; kingdom Metazoa; phylum Chordata; class Lepidosauria; order Squamata; family Agamidae; genus Phrynocephalus; species Phrynocephalus forsythii. The sequence continues at coordinate 26,351,622 of JAPFRF010000011.1, read as the reverse complement.
TAATGATAACGATCTTGGAACTGCGGAACCGGAAGGGACTGTATGCATCATTGAACCAAACCTCTGTCAAGGAGCTGCATTCAGGAATCGGACTCTGGATCCCCCAGACAGAGACCCAGATCTCTGAGCTACCCAGCAGTTTTAATCCGCCCCTTTCTCATTAACTGGCACTTAGAGTCTCAATAAACCATTTCTAGGAGAATTTCTAGGAGAAAAAACAAATGCAGTGGTACCCCGAATTAAGAGCAATTCGACTTAAGAGCAGAAAATTGTTGACATTTTAACTGTCATCTTACAAATTTTAGATATGGTCTGTTCGACTTATTTTTTTTCATTTTTTCATTTTTTAACTTGTTTTTTTTTTTAAATTTAGATAGGTATCCTGATTTAAGAGTAGTTAGACTTAAGAGTATGCATTCGGAACAGATTAAATTTGTAAATCGAGGTACCACTGTAACATTACTCGCAGGTGCCTAAAATTACAGACTTGTGTGTGATGCTTCTTTTAATGCCCACACACTTAACAACCAATTGAACAGATTAACAGTGAACTAACCGTTACTGCTGGCAGAGGAAAAAGGGATTAAAGATACTCCGCAGAGAGGTGGGGGCTCTCTTTGATTTCAATGGCTGGAAGGAACAATGGCTTAGTCCTGGATAGATAGATAATCACCTCAACCTAGTACAGTTCTTCTTAGCCACTCAAACCACAGAATGAGGTTGCCAATAAGAACCCAACAAGCCTACAGGTAGAAACCCTCAAGATCCTTTCTTAAACCTCTTTCAGGAGACGGGAGAGTTCAAAAGAAATATGGGGGTTGAGGGACAGTGTCGAAGGATGCGTGTAAAGAACCCCACGACAAATTCAGCTCCTGACCATGCTTGCTAGGAGCTTCTGGGAGCTGTACTCCAAATAAGAAAATATTTTTTCACCCAGCGTGTTGTTAATCTGTAGAACTTCCTGCCACGGGATGTGGTGATGGCATCTGGCCTGGATGCCTTCAAAAGGGGATTGGACAGATTCCTGGAGGAAAAGTCCATTGCAGGTTACAAACCATGAGGGAGATGTGTAATATCCAGGTTTAAAACCAGGGTACTTCAAGGGCCAGATGCAGGGGAGTGGTATCAGGAGACAGATACCTACTAGTCTCGTGAGCTCCCAGAGGCATCTGGTGGGGCCAGTGTGAGATAGAGGAAGATGGACTAGATGGGCCTTTGGCCTGATCCAGGATGGCTCTTCTTATGTTCTTAAGTTCAGGGAGAACAGATTTTCTCACCCAACTCTTATTGCTCCTACCTTGGAGAGGGTTGTAACCCTGTTTGGACCTGTTTGCTAGCCTTTAAAGAAGAGGTGGTAAAAAAGGCTGGGGTGTCCTCTAAATATTTGTTGGGCTGCATCCCAACCATTACCAATTGAGAGGAATCAGGGATAGCAGCTGCCCACCAACACTTGGAAAAACACGTGTGCTTTGTCCTTGCTTTTTCATGGCTACCAATATCCAACCCTCACAAGGACTTTGTGGAGATTGTAATGGTTATTTTTTGGGGTGGGTGGGGGGGGAGAGAACCTCCAGCTCTCAGAGTCATCTACCTATTATGATCAATGGTCTTGCTGGCTGGGGGAGTCTTCTGGGGGGCGTAGACAGAAAAAAATAGAAAAAAGAAAAAAATAGCTCTGCAAAAAGATTCTTAGGCTTGACGCCGAGAGGTGTGCCAATTTGTGTGTTCTTGGACTAAAACGCCCAGCATTCTAGGAGCTGTAGTCAAAAGACACATAACTGCGTACCTCGACTCTCAGCATTCATTGCTCCCCCTCGATAATCAGCCCCGCAAAAGACTCCTTCTGTTGCACCATTCCATGGATTAGGCGCCTGTGGCTTTGTGGATGATGTTCCCCTTGAGCCAATCCTGCTGAGCGCTGCGTGAGCCCAAGCGGCTGCCCTGGCTCTTGCTAAATAAAATAAAATAAAATAAAAATTCCCTACAGATCAGGTTTTAACCTCAAAAAATGCAAAGAACGTCCTCTGAATTGGGAAAAGCAAACAAGCACAGAGGAAGAGAGCGAGAGGCAAAGAAAGAGGGGCCTGTGAAATGGTTATCCCCAATCGGGCACCCGCCTAACACACTGCAGGACGGCTGCCACCATCTGCAATAAAATGGTGGGGACGACAGTCAAACACCTCCAGAGACCATCAGACAAGTAGAGAGTGGGAAGAAATGAACCAACCCGCACAGAAAAGGAAGCAGAAATGGAAATGCTGGGAATGAGCACTTGGGCTGCCTAAAATTCATTTAGATTTAAGCATTTTGGGACTCCGCCTTGGAATATTTATTCTTCATTTTGGACTACAATGTCTTTGTTCGGACTTAAACATCTATGCTGGCAGTGAGACTGTAGGAGGTGTAGTCCCTGAAAAGTAACTTTTGGAAAGCCTCAGACGACCCATTGCACATGGCGAAGCAGTGCATGGAAATTCCAGGTTCGGTCTGAAAATCTTGTTAATGAATGAGCAGAACGGCATTCTGGACTCCTCTACTAGCTTGGAACTCCCCATCCTTTGTTCAGTCTGGTTTGAATGCTTCTTTCTTTCTCTTTTCTTTCTTTCTTTCTTTCTTTCTTTCTTTCTTTCTTTCTTTCTTTCTTTCTTTGTACTACCATAATTCCTTTTAATTGTCTTCCCAGGAGACTTCATGAAGACGAACTGAACAATCAAAAGCTGAACTTGAAAGTAAACCATAACAAATGAAGAGCTGCCATTTCAAAAGAGTTAAAAAGTGTTCTGCTTACATACCGCCCCATACCACTTCAAGTAGTCTCTGGGCAGTTTACAGTTTAATTATGCAGGCAACACATTGCCCCCCCCAGCAAGCTGGGTACTCATTTTACCCACCTCGGAAGGGTGGAAGGGTGAGTCAACCATGAGCCGATTACCTGGGATTGAACACCCAGGTTGTGAGCATAGTTTTACCTGCAGTACAGGCATTTAATCACTGCGCCACGAGGCTCTTCAATATTTAAGAATATTAAAATTGCATTCAGAAAGCTCTGTAATATTGGCAGGTCATAGCAGGAGTCTTTACCATGTCATAGAAAGCTGGATAGCTATGGGGTTTAGGCCTCTCTGGCTGCAGAGCCAGGGGATGGGAGTTCGATTTCCCCTCCCCGGTACCTCCTTGACAGGGGCTGGACTCAAATGATCCAGAGGGTCCCTTCCAGCTAAGCACTTCTAAGTTTATTATTAATAAGAGAACAAACGCATGGCACACTCTAACCAATAATTACTTTTCTCAGGAAGAGAGCTGCCATCATTTCTCCTTGGACATTCCATCCAATTGACACTATAAACCCCCAAACATATATCTCCTACACAGAATTGGTTTGCTTGTTTTCAGCTCTTAAGTGTACAATAGTTGAACTATCAAGGTACCAGTGTGGATGCTGGCAAGGAATTACTGGATCCTTTGAGCACTGAGAGCAGAACAGGAGTATACAATCCCAAATGCTTTGTTCCCAGTCCTCTCCCTTTTATTCCTTGCAAGAAAGTGAAATGGACAAATCATTCTGAAGTTCCACCTTTTAATTCATACTAGACTTCCCTTTCACCATTTAACACCCCTGCCCAGGTTCAGGCAAAGGCACCAGGACCCAGTCCAGGGTCAGGTTGCAGAAACAGGTTCCCACAGTCTTACCACCCTGGGAGCAGTCTACCAGACCAGGAGTTCAAGTCCAGAGGAGCAATGACCAGGTTCAAGGGGTTAATTAGGCAGACCAGAGTCAGGCAACCCAAGAGTCAGGAGTCAGGGGTAGCAAAACAGGGCAACAGGAGGATCCAGGAGCACAAAGATATGCGAGGCAGGAACAGGCGAAGGGGCAGAACTAGAGCAGGGTTAATATCTGGGTAGCAGGAGCTCAAGCCACGCCAAAACAGGAACACCACCAAAGCAGGAACCACATGCTTTGTTGTTAAGGCAAAGGCTTGCTGGGATAAGCCTGTTGTTATAGCCCAGTCCTCAGGGTCCACTCCTGAGAGGCTCAGTGCCTGTTGCAGAGAGTGGGCCCAATCCTGAGAGCTCTAGTGCAGCTTTCCCTCACAGGAGCAAAGCCAATCCTGCACGCACCAAGGTCAGAAGGTTCAGGCACAGCTCTGATCCTGGTCACTGCCAGATACAAATTTCTTAAAACTGGAGATAAGACTCCTAGATGCCTCCACGTTCATTTAATGCGGTCGTTTTGATAGTCCACAGGGACTCCAGAAGGTCCTGAGGAACAGCCAAATGGCCCCTTAACCTGTCAAAGTTGCCCAGCTCATATCTGAAGCTTCTTCTGCCCCTAGGCTAGTTTCCTGTCCAAGGGAGCTGCAGCATGAATGAGGATTTCCTCCTCCATCAGTCAAAATATCTGTTTCTGGGCCAGGTCCTGCAAGGAGGAAAGGCTGGAATGAAGCTGCAGGAGACCTCTGTGAAATAGGAAACCCTTTCAAATACATAATGTAAAGAACCTGGGCCATAGCATAGTTAGATAAAAGACAACTATAGCCAGTGCTTTGTGGAACAGCTACTTAAATTCCTTTCCAACTGACTGCAGAAAATCCATTGTTCAACATCAGAAGGTACTACTCGAAAGCTTGAATGACACGCAATAATTTTACCGAGTCAAATACAAATTTCTGTTTGGATATACTGTACTGTACTCTCCTTTTATGCCAGGTCACCATCTCTCATCCTTGGTTTCCTTTGTGGGAGAAGAATACCCTAATGATAGGCGTACAAGCCTTCACTTTATATGCTGAAAACACTACTGGGTACTATTTATCATATATACAGCACTGTCATTAGCAGCAATTTGCAGCAGTTTGGCATGTCCACTCGAAATTCCTCTATGATTATGTACAGTCTCATTTTACCAGGGGACAGTGAAGGCTGACAATGTCTAAGGTCACACATACCAGGCACGGGAAGTGAACAGGGTTGGGCAACTTTATAAACCAATCTGAGCCCCAGGAAAATGTGCTTCTGGTGTCCTCCAGATATTATAAAATTGCATGGATTTGCCCCGCCCTGGCCTTGAAGGCTCCTGTCACTGGACGTACAGACAGTTCCAGTGTTCATCTGCATTGCTTTGGATCCAGCACTTAGAATAGGGTGAGGAAATGCAGCCCTCCCAATTTGATTTGATTTTAAAAAAAAATTACCCCACTTTTCTTCTTGAAAGGACCAAAGGGGGCTAACATCACTTAAAGACAATAGACAAGTTAACAACAATGAAAATGCAAATACTTAAATGGATCAAACATAACAAACATAAACAACATCAAATCACATTCAAGTCAAAAAGGTGCGCTGAAAACTGCAAAGTTGGCAGCTCGGTGGTTCAAATCCCGGGTGCCATGCAGCGGAGTGAGCTCCCGCTGTTAACCCCAGCTCCTGCCAACCCAGCAGTTTGAAAGCATGTAAATGCAAGTAGATGAATCGGTACCACCTTAAAAAGCGCAAAGGTACAACAGTGTTTCCTTGCAGCCATGCCAGCCACATGGCCACGGACTTGCACAACACTGGCTCTTTGGCTTGGTAACAGAGATAAGCACCGCTCCTAGAGTCGGACACGAGTAGCACATAAGTGCAAGGGGAACCTTTACCTTTTTGCTCCACTCAGGCAGCCTGTCACTCAATGAGGGAAAGCTGACTTGAAGAGACTGGTCTTTCCTGGCATGCAGAAGGACAGCAAAGATGGTGCCAGGCTGGCCTCCTGTGGGAGGGAGTTCCAAAGTCTGGGAACAGCAAGGCCCTCTCCCAAGTCCCCACCAAATCCACCTGGCCTCACCCAATAATTTTAACACTCAACTAGGCTCTTAAAGGGAGATTCTGTCGTTCATATAGCTTGAGCCCAAGCCATTTAGGGCTTGATAGGTTAGAACCAACACCTTGAATTCAGCTCAGAAATGGATTGGCAGCCAGTGGAGCTGCTGTAAAAAGGATGTTATGTGACCCCTGTGACCAGCCCCAGACAGCAATCTCGCTGCTGCATTTTGGACCTGCTGAAGATTCTGGGCACTTTCCATATAGGCAGCCCCATGGGTTCTATCACACGCCCTTTAAAATGCTGATTAAATTTCAAAATAAAGTGTTTCCAAAAATCTTGTCCCCACGGACACCGGGATTAAAAACAAAACAAAACCCGGTAACACCCCCTTTAGCGAGTTTTCCATGACCTACCTCAGAAGTTGGGAATTTTTTTTCCTCTGCTTAAAAATCCAATTTTTTCCAGAGCCAGAAGTTGTGTGTGCTTTTCAATTTTTTTAAAAAAAATTCCCCACCCCCAGCGCTGATCAGCTGGCTTTCGGGCTGTCAGCACTGTTTTTTATTTATTTATTTATTTGTTTGTTTGTTTGTTTGTTTTTTTTCCTAGCACCGACCAGCTCATCCTGGGGCTCACTGGCATTTTTCAATATATTTTTTAAATTTCCCTCCCCCCCCCAACGCTGATCAGCTGGCCTTCGGGCTGTGAGGGCTGGTTTTTTTATTTTATTTGTTATTTTTTCTAGCGCCATCTGCTGGCCCTGGGGGGTGGTCTGCACTTTTAAAAAATCCTTGTACGTGGGAACGGAGATCCCACATCTTCATTCATGTGACCAAGAAAGAAGAAAAGCCGGACTTTCATAATATCCGGATCTTCCCCCAGGTGAGATAGCAAGAGAAAGCTGTGGTTGAACTGCCACTCGGATCTCTCTAACCACCATCGCAAATGGGGAAGAAGGCTGAGGGTTGGTCAAGAGCATCCAAAGGATGGTGCTTCTTCTGCTGTTGATCCAAGCCAGGGTTTCCCAACCTGTGGGTCCCCAGATGTTCTTGGACTCAAACTCCCCAAAGCCTTCACCACTAGCTGTGCTGGCTAGGATTTTTGGGACTCACAGTCCAAGAACATCTGGGCACCCACCATTGGGAAACCCCTTGACCCCTAGACCTTCCCATTAAGCTGACACACCTGTGCTGCGCCTCTTCCTGGCCCCGCTTCCAGCTCCAATGCTGGAATAAGTAGGATAATAGATAGCCAGAGACTTGGGATCTGCTTTTTTCCCTTCTAGCAACAACAGCAGCCTTGTGATCCACAGTTGGGGGAAACTCCTGTGTTGACTGACGGACGGGTTATAAGCCTATTATGAATTACATAACCTTCAGCATTTCACAGACGAACAGGCAGGGACTCCTGAGGACTTGCAAGAGCTCCATTCTCACCCCAAAGAGCATCCCCGCCCATCTTCGCACCTGGCCCCTCTCCCTCTATTACACACGCCCAGATGCTCCTCTTCAGTTATTGTTCATGGAAGGTGCAAAGTTCACATATTTATTTGCAGTGCAATCATAGATGGGTCTACACAGAGAGTTCTATTATGTTAAATGGGACTTACAGGAGAGAAGATTACCACCTTAGACTATTAGACTATTTTTTAAAATATCCCGCTTTCCCATCAAAATGAAAGATGTTCAAGGCTGCTTACCATTTAAAAACAAGTCAGAAAGAAATGAAAAGTATATAAAACAAGAGCAGACCAGGCTTTTTTTCCTTTGAGCCAGAAAGCCAAGTTGGTTGTATTCAACTTCACTTTTAGTGTTTTTAAAATCATGCCTAAGTTTTAAATACTGGCACCAGTAGTGTGTATTGTTTTGTGTTTCAAATTGCAACATTTATTGTAAATTACATGACAGGCCTTTTTTAAGACCACAAGACGGTATACAATTTAGACAAATAATCTCAGTGTTAAGCAAACAAGCAGTAGTATGCAGTATGTTCAAAACAGTAGCAGTAAGAGAAAACCAGTAGCATCTGCAGTTCTAAGACTGAAAAGAAAGTATGTCTCTTACCCTAAATGTGCACTTGATTCACATGTGACAAGGGGAGTTGTTTTGTTGGTGGTGATTTATTTATTTATTTATTTATTTATTTATTTATTTATTTATTTATTTATTTATTTATTTATTTATTTATTACAATTTTAGGAGGCACTTCATGGTTGGTGGAGCTATATGCTCTCATGCTTCCTCCTGCCTTCCTCTCAGTGGCTATTTTCTTCTATAATGGTGGTGAGATGCCTCCATTTTATAAACCTCTCCCCTGCTTTTATTAAAAGGTGTCAGCAAATCAGTTTGGGGACCGTACGCTACAGCCCAGGACTGGGTAACGTGCAGCCTTTGTGATGTTCATGGGCAGCAGTCACTCTAACCAGCATAGCTGATGGCAGATAATACAGGAAGGACTCACATTCCTCATTTCTGCCATAGCCAGGGGGCTTATGAAAGGGAACTACCATGTTTCCCTGAAAATAAGACACTGTCTTATATTTATTTTTTCTCAAGAAGGCACACTAGGGCTTATTTCCAGGGGATGTCTTACTTTTATTAAGTATAATATGCTTGAATGTCAGCCCTGCACACAACCATAGCCACGCCCATCACTAGGGCTTATTATCAGGGTAGGGCTTATATTTAACAAATGCATAGAAATCCTGCTAGGGCTTATTTTTGGGGGAGGTCTTATTTTCAGGGAAACAGGGTAATGTTGGCTTACCACTCCCCTAGCTTCAGAACCTGGGAGCAGACAGGCTCAGTGGTCTCCGAGTACAGAAAGACTCACTGGCGAGAGGATGATGTGCTGCTGGGTGTCCAAACTCTGGGTTGTTTCTAAGGTTTATGGAGTGCCCAACTCATGAACCCTGAGTTCAAATTCCTGTTTGAGCATGGAAACTCACTAGGGGAGGTAGTACTGGTAAAACATCTCCTTAAATATCTCAGGTACCTCGAAAACCTTTTTTGTGGGGTTTCTTTAGTAAATGGGGTGCAATTTAGTGGCATAGAACAACAACTGTAGATCAAAGCCAGAGCTTTTAATTCTGCCCAGAAATTAATGGGTTGTGGACAAATATAATTTCATCAGCAGCAAAGCAAACAAAGAAATGACAATGCCCTTAAACCTACTCTCAGCAATAAAAAATAGATACCAGTTAACAATGGGGCTACCCTGTTGCAGACGAACCAGTTGTAGACTCTGGAGGCTTTTTTTCCCAGCCAGGCAGATGTTTTTGGTTACATTTTTACCACGTTTCACTGAGATTGGTGTGGTTCACCGGATATGCATGGGGAGGGGTGGTTTCCCCATCCCCACCAATCCTCATAGGCCTGACAGCATCATTTGGTCAACCCAGGGATTTCTCTGCCATTAAAGGGGCAAGCGTGTGTTTGTTCCTCTTGTTTTAAACCCCCTTTCCTACTTGAGCAGGAAAATAATGTGGCTCTTAGCTCGTTCTTTCAGAACCATCTGAGATGCACTTCTACCTTATCTCCCTGTCCTTCTCTTTCTCTTTTTTTTTCATGCAAGGAAAGAGGAAGCGTTCTGGGAGATCCAACCCACAGACATCTTCTGGAGACGAGTTCTAAAGGGCACCAAGACTACCACTCCAGTAGCTTCCTTTTTTGCACAGGAATTAAGGGCGGAGCTAAGCTATGCCACCTGCCAGCTAGGCTCTGCCCAGGTGAGCAGAATGTAGGCGGTCTGTAGGTACATGTCCACGGGTTGGAACTTCCAGAATTCTAGTTCTACCTATGGGACATCTCTACAGTAGGGCTCTCCCAAACAGTGCAGCCTTAGAGGTGGGATCATAGGAATGTCAGAGCTTGCTCACAGTTCCCTGGAGGCTGGATGTGGAACTTCCTCTGGCTGAACTGGTCAGTGGGCAGGAGGTTCACTCCTCCCCTGCCACGTTTGGGATTAAATATCATGGGGACCAGACACAATCCTCTGGCATCCGTAGTAGAAGTACCAGGAGTGAAAGCCATGGTCTCCAGCTAGGTAGGAGCCCAGTCACCAAACCACAGGCCACCTTCACCCCACTTACACTGGGAATTCAGAAGGGTGCTGTAGTGATGAATGACATCAAAATCCATCAAGGGATCCTAGAAAACTATCAGAGTCCTGCTGCCTTTGTTCTCCCAATTGAGGTCCACCACCAAAACAACCCAACCAGTTTCAGTTCTCAAACTGGAAAGAAACCAGAATGAAATTGGTCTACATAACCCAAGAATATCTGAAACTGTGTTGTTCCTTGTCACACATTTGAACAAGAAGGTGGGATTAACCAACATCTAATCGTTGGAAAAGTTCTGATGGATTCAGAGCTTAGAAAATTAGTTTTTTGACTAGCAATCTGAAAAACCATCCCTCAACTCAGAACCATCCCCATCTGCTACACTACAGGACCCATCGTCTTTAAGATTGTGCTAGGTGGCGACAATGGAGGTTATAAGGCAGTGTATCTGGAGGGTGTTGGATTAGGGAGGGCTGCAATGAAGCATATAAGACACCTAGCCATTCTGCCAGAGGTCTGTACCCATTTGGACAACACGGACTATTACAGCTGCTTAATCCTCCTCTTCTTAGAACTGCAGAGCTGGATGGGACCTTCTGGATCATCCAGTCCAGCCCTTGTCAAGGAGGTCCATTGAAGAATCGAACTCCCAACCTCTGGCTCCACAGCCAAATGCCTAAACCACAGAGCTATCCAGCAGTCCTTATACTTCCATTCATTATTTAAATAATAAATAAATAAATAAAGTGTGCAGAATTCTCCTTCCAAATATTCCTAGAAACCAAAGCATTTCAGGGCCCTGAAATGACAAAGCCTTTCCCTGGCAGACACATTCCAAGGAAAAGAGTCAGCAGCAGATTCACCCATTGGATCCAAAACAAAAGATCTCTTGCAAGGAGTGGATCCAAATACTATCATTTAGGGTAGGAGGCAAGGGTAGGATATTCTTGGCCTCTTTCATTATAATTATTTACTTGTACAGCCCTGAAAAGTACCACCATCACAGGATGTTACAGCTGAAAAGGACCTTCCTGGTCATCTAATCCAAACCTCTCCTCATTGCAGTTCACATGCAACTTGAGCATCCTCGACAGACAGACAGCAGCCTGGCCACTACTTCAATACCTCCACTGGAGGAGGGTCTTCCACCCTCCAAGGCAATCAGTTCAGCTGGCACCCTTAATACTCTCACCCTTTGAGCCTGGAGCTAGAATCTGCTTTCCTGCATTTCTAGACAAGGTCTACACTAGAGCCTTGCCTCTTTGGAGCATCTGAAACTGAATCTGGTCCCATCTTCCACGTGAAGATGCCTTTTTAGATACTTATTTAGACCATGACTGCCATGTGTTCGTGGGACCTCCGTTTCTCCAGGTGGAGCACACCCAGCTCTCTCTTCACTTGTTTTGCGTAGGCCTTAGTTCCCAGACACTGATCAACCCGGTTATCACCTTCCAGGAGTTCATCCACCTGTGTGTCTACACTACACAGTAAAAGAAGTCCGATAGCAGTTTAACAGTTGTGGCTCCACTCTAGGATCCACTGTGTGGAAAAGTCCTTGGGATTCTCTTCTGCATTGCACTGGAGCATCACAAGGAGAGAGAAATCCAAGGAGTCCATATCTATTCCATAATAATAGATATGCAGAGACTGCCCGTAAAGGGCTCTCATATCGCTCTCATTGTCAGGCAGAGATGCAGCCCTCTATCCTTCTTCAAGTGTGGCACCCAGTACTGGCACTGTGTTCCAGATGTAGCCTGCCTGACGCTGACCCCCCCCCCAATTCTGCCTAGGGCTATGCCTCCTTAACATTTATTAGTACGCCTTTGTTACCCGCATCACCCGTGATTTTCCTTTCGCAGTGCAAACGTTGACTCAGGAGGAGACCCCACTGACTTCAAGGAGCCTTGCCAGCAACCTAAGAAGTCAAGGGCACCCGCAATCTCAACCAGAGCAGGCCTATTGGATCGAAAGGATTCACACATATGTGGGTTTGGCAAATCTGCTTCATTCAGTTTGTCTACTCCAGCGAAGACAGACAAGAGGTTTTTTTGCTCTCTTCTCCAGGCCTTTGACAAGGGACAGTCTGCCCATGGATGCATCTTTACTCTGGCGCGCATGCATGTAAACACATGCGCATGAAAGCCTGCTCCGGAGTGCCGTCTCTTTCCCGCCCTGCCAGAAATTGTGGAATGTTGCTTTTTGAATCATAGCTACGGCAGCTCTTCTGACACCACACTCTCCATCGTGTGCTTCGGGTGCTCTGTGCAGAAGACTCTCGGAGACAGTCAACACCCTTTCCCCCCAAAAAAGGAATCCGGGCTCCTGAACTGAGCCAGAGTGTTCAGACAAACGCACGGCCACCCTGACTTTCCTCTGTGCGGAGAGAGACTTCTGAGATTAGGCACGTCTCCACCTCCTTAAAAGCCAGCGACCTTCTTTACGCAAACGCAGCCCTAAAGACCCACACGCGTTGCCACCCGATGCCCACAAACCAGCCAGTTCCTCAGGCGGAACAATTTCCATCATCATATGACGCAGCCACTAATTCCACGCTGCCCTCAGTGTCAAGAGAAAGGATAAAGAGAGAGAGAGAAAGGGAGGAGGGTTTTAGGTAACACACACCTTGGTCAGCTGCATTCTTGCCTGGCCTTGCTGGCTCCCTTTTGCCCGGGGTGCGGAGCAGCAGTCGGCTCCCCAACAGTCTGGCTTCCCTGTCCAGCCCATACGATCCTTTCTGCTCTCCAACTCTTTCTTCAGCAAGTTAGTTATGGGTACTCCCCACCCTCCCTCCCTCCCTCCCTCTTCCCGGGATCTTTGGCACACGGCCTTGCTCTGCAAACTCCTCCTCCCTGGCCCACTCTTCCCACCCACCCCCTTCCCTTCTCTCCATCACACACACACACACACACACACACACACACACACACACACACACACACACACACACACACACACACACACACACACACACACACACAAGGAGAGAGGCTGCCTTTATAATATTTAGCTCCATGCCAGAGCTAACTCAGCCCTGCCAGATGAAGCTTGAGTGGAGTACACAGAACTAGGGGGAGCTTGTAAACAGGTGGGAAAATGACCCCCACCCACCCACCCACCCACCCACACACACACACACACACACACACACACACACACACACACACACACACACACACACACACACACACGCGCACACACACACACACACACACACACACACAGATGTAGGTAGATGAGTGTGTACAGGGAAGAAGGGCCTCATCCTTTCAGGGGATAATGGGTTGGCGGGGCGGGGGTGGGCAGGAAAGGCAGGGGGAAATGACATAGTGTTCAAAATGGGGACGATGCCTTGTCAGAACGCATAGACTCCAAAGAGCGTAAAAGGATAATTGGAAACATATTACCCCTGGAAAAACCCCTCCAGAGCAGCTTGGAAGTAACAAAGAGACATGTGTACCGTCCTTCCAGATCTGTATCCTGTTCCCTTCCAGTCAGTGGGACGCGGGGTCAGTGGCTTCAGGGCCAGCATCTCAAGAGGGAGTTTAAAAGAGAAACAATAACAGGGAGCATGGTTTCTCATTTCTAAGGAAGAAAATATGGTGCATGTTTGCATTTCTCTCTCTCTCTCTTCCCCTCTCTCTTTCTCTCTCTATCTGAGGTGTTGGATAATTTTTTTAATGCTAAGTTTTATATAGATGGGCTGAGCAGGTATACAGGCCTTGAACGGATGAAGCCTTATTGTGGCTCTTGACCTGGGATGGATCAGCTTTGCAATTAAAGCAGAGTTGACTTCACTGGTAAAGGAAGTCTGATGATCTAACATTTTCCCCTCAGCTTTGCATGATGCAAATTAGCTTGACTTTTGTTTGGTTATTTATCGCTGGGAGAAAAACAACAGGCGCTCCATTTTCATGCTGATTGCCTGAAAGTAGCTTGGAGAATGGTCTGCAAGGAGGGTTCCTTTTTTTAACCTAATTGTATAGCTGTCCATCTTATGCATTTTAGCCTTCACTGTGCACAGGGGTGTGCACCATGGCTAACTTTTGTAGGTACCGGCTCTAATTTAGAATCCTAAAAATCAAAAACTCGCCCTAAAAACCTGGTCGAAAATGCTTACATTCATTCATTCATTCATTCATTCATTCATTCATTCATTCATTCATTTATGTACTTGTTGACCACCCAACTTTCCCTTGGGAACTCTCAGCAGTGTACAACAAATTGACAAAATAAACAATTTGCCCAAGAAAACATCCCCAACAGTAAATCAAATAAAAAGATAAAACAGAACAACAAACAGCCATACAACAAAGGGATCCGGCAAGAAAGGGCTGGGATGAACAATACAAACCAACTGACAAACAGACATACCATTGTGTACTCAGTGATCACTGAAAGCTTTCCCTAAAGAGCCAGGACTTTAAAGCTCTCCTGAAGGCCAGCAGCGACTCAGCCAGCCTTAGCTCCGATGGCAGACTATTCCAAAGTGCCAGGGCGACCACTGAGAAGGCCCGGCTCCGGTTAGAGACCCTTCAGGCCTCCCTCGGAGTGGCCACCCGGAGTGAGAGGGAGAGTGAAGCTCTGGTCGGTCAGGACGAAGCTGACCTCTGAGGTCCTATCCCTACAATCCAAGCAAAGCCCAGAAAACTGGGCCAACCATTTGGGATCTAATTCCCAACTTCCACTATTTTGTGTTTTAAAATTACCTTTCCAATTGTCACAGTGGCAAAGGCCCTTGAGCATCTGCAAGGAAGGCTGGTTCTACCATGAACCCAACTGTGTTGGCTACCCCAGGCAGCAGATGCTGGGAGGCAGAAGGGACACGACCCTGGCAGTTCCTTTTCATCCCATCAGCCATTGCCCTCTGCTGGAGGTCAGAAAAGTGTGTGTGTGTGTGTGTGTGTGTGTGTGTGTGTGTGTGTGTGTGTGTGTGTGTGTGTGTGTGTGTGTGTGTGTGTGTGTGTGTGTGTGTGTGTCTGTCTGTCTGTCTGTCTGTCTGTCTGTCTGTCTGTCTGTCTTAACTGTTAGAGCAGTATTATCATGGAACCAATTACCTTGGGAGGTGGTGTCTGCCCCAATTCTGGAGGCATTCAAGATAAAACTGATCTGCCAGATCTGCTTTGACTTGGTAGTCTGCCATGAGCAGGATGTTGGACTCAATGGCTGTATGGTCCCCTTCCAGCTCCATGATTCAACGATCCAGTGATTATCTCCACCTTCATGTCTTGGGCCAGTCTTGCATTTGTGTGTTTGTGTTGGGAAATACCTGCATTTATTATTATGTCCCTAGTTTTATCACAATACTCTATAGTACTGTATAGTGTGTGTGTTGTGTCATTACAGTCGTGACCGACTCTTCGTGATCCCATGTCCATGGAGTTTTCTTGGCAGGAATGCTGGAGTGATTTGCCAGTTCCTACTCCATGCGCCTGCAGCACCTGATATTGGTATTCCCTGGCGGTCGCCTATCCAAGTACTAACCAGGGCCGACCCTGCTTAGCTTCTGAAATCAGGCAAGATCAGATGTGCTTAGGGCATCTAAGCAGCTAGAGTTCTGCTCAATACCTGACACTCAGTCTGATGTAATCCTAGTTGGATAATTAACATTTTGGGGCGGCTTGGTCATGTAGTAGATAGAGTGATGGAGACCAGAGTTCAAATCTCTGTTCAGCTGTGGAAACTCATTTGGGGGAGCAGGGAAGACTGGTAAAACCACAACTTAAACATCTCCCTTACCTTAAGAGCTTTATTAGGGTCACTGCAAGTCAATTCTGACATGATACCACATAACTAAGTAGTCACGAATGCTATTAGGACGCATCAGTTTTGCAAAATAATTGCTCCTGGAGAAAAGTGTAATTCTTAGAACTGATGTGTTATTACGAAAGGGCGTTGCTACCTAATTGCCAACTCCTGAACACATGAATATGGAGTATAAAGGGTGCAGAAGAATGCTCCACTTTTCATTCATGTTCTGTGTGTATGGATATAGAGTTGGAAGAAATTCCTTTCGGGGTGTGGAGCTTTGGCTCCCAGGATTTCCCTCCCAGACGGAGGGTAAAGTTTTCATGCTCCACGCTGGGAAATTGAGATCTGTATGATATATGGCAGTAGAAAATATCCGCAGTAAGAGAGTGGGCTGGTGAGCTCAGTGAGTTGGGTGCCTGGCAGTGGGACCAGAGGTTAAGAGTTCAATCACGCTCTGTGTCCTAGGCAAAGAGCCAGGCTGCGTACCCTTGGGTCAGGTAAACTCTTCTAGGATACCCACAGCATAAGAGCATGGTAAGCTACATCTGAGTACACTATACCTAGGAAACCCTAAAAAGGGTTGCCTGAAGTTGGAATCAGTTTGATGGCACACAATTATTAGGATTAAATTTCTGCTTATATAAAGTGTTCTGCTTATATACCGCCCCATACCACTTCAAGTAGTCTCTGGGCAGTTTTACAGTTTTAATTACAGTATGCAGGCTACACCTTGCCCCCCAGCAAGCTGGGTACTCATTTTACCAACCTCGGAGGGATGGAAGGCTGAGTGAACCTTGAGCCTGCTCCCTGGGATTGAACCCCAGGTGATGAGCACAGTTTTACCTGCAGTACAGGCATTTAACCACTGCGCCACGAGGCAGTATTGAGAAGCCTGGACCGAGCCATATGATTGCCCCTCACTGGAGATGGCTGGCATTCTGCAGCCATGTGTCCTGCATTAAAACATTCTACACAACATATCCTTCCTGTCCTCCCACTGTCGTCCTAGCCAAAGGGGAGGCTGCTCTTCATTCCCTTTGCAAACACTGACAGCATCCCCGAGCACTTGCACTGGACAGATCATGTCCAACTGCAAGGAGGGAGCAGCAGCCGCCGCCCGCAGCAGAGAATGCAGCTGTTTGTGGGGCTGGGAGGGTCCCTGAGCAAGGAGCTGGAGGTGTTTGTTGTAGCTGTTTTGCCAGGAGCTCTGCCCAATGTTGCTGCTGCTCAGGACATCTCCAGAGAGCCCAGGATGAGGATGGCAGAAGGAATGGGTCCCTGCCTTCCCCTGTGAGCTGTCCACCTGGGTCAGACCTTTGTCCTGCTGGCACCAATGCAACAGCCCAGTTGCTGAAATGGATAGCACAAGCAGCTCATCACTGCTTGCAATGTGTTTACTGAGTCATAGGATTTGTTACATTAGTTTTACATTTTCCTTCCAAGGAGTCTGAAGCCGGTGGCTCTCCTCCTCTCTACTTCATCCTCCTAACAACCCTGTGAGGTAGGGAAAGCTAAGAAAGAGCTTGACTGGTGTGACCCACTGAGTTTTGTGACTCCATGGGAAACCTCAGCCTGGATCTCCCAAGTCCCCCTCCAGAACCTTGGCTTAAAGGTGCTCTCTGTACAAGCCAAGCAAAGCCAGGATACTTCCATCCAAGATATGGGGTCCAATTCCCAGCTTGCACAATTTTGTGTTCTAAAATAGCATTTCTAACTCTCACCATGGCAAAGGCCCCCTGGAGTTTTAGTCCACCCCTCTACCCACTGGGTATCATTAAGAGGTCATGGGTGGCAATTTTAATTTCCAACAGTAACCTTGAGTCGTAATAACAAATACCATCTTCTGCAGGTTATTCTTCAAGGGAAAATAGATGGGAATGGGAAGCACAGCCCAGGTCGCAGAAGAACATTCTGGCTTAAGAATTTAAGCCAGTAGTTCACAGTAAGCGGAGCTTCTCTGTTTAGAATAGCTTTAGATAAAACACAGATCGTGCTAATGTTCTACGAGGACATGGTATTTAAAGAAGAAGAACCAGGAGTGCTGTGGTATCAGAGACACTGCAGAAAATTAAAACATTATCTATACTGAGTGGCCTGATACTTCTAAGCCTGAAAGAGAATTTAAAAGGGGGGCTCAGTCCTGGTCTCAGGCAAAGGATGGGTCCCCAACAGCTGCCCCCCAAAAAAAACCCGAGTGTTGGATCCCTCCTGACCTGGAGCCATGGTGTGCCTTGAATAAAACTGGGCCAGGGATCAGTCTTCCTCACTGCGTTCAGGATTATGAGCATTTAGTTATGATAACTGCCAGGTCCTGACCCTGCAAGGCTCCTCTTCCTGTGAAGCAATGTGCAAGAGCATTTCAATGGTGGCAGCATGTATGCATCTGGGTGGAACCAGAGTTATTGATGGTACACAGGTCTGCTGTCAGAACTGTGCAGATTTCTTCGATGGAGTCTGGCTCAAGGCATGTGGGATGAAGAGGTGAGATAACAAGAGATGTCGCTCAACATCTGCCCGAAAGGGTTAAGGGAGCACCAGATCAGGTGCCAAGTAGAGATGAGCTAGCGCTTTAGAGGATTAACCACCCACACAACTCATAACACACAAAGGGTGGAACTGTACCGCTGACCTGGAAAGAGGTAAGGCTTTTCCCTCCGTCTGTCGTGTGCCTTACAGAGGCTCCAGGAAG
Organism: Phrynocephalus forsythii; assembly: GCA_029282475.1. Taxonomy (NCBI): domain Eukaryota; kingdom Metazoa; phylum Chordata; class Lepidosauria; order Squamata; family Agamidae; genus Phrynocephalus; species Phrynocephalus forsythii. Next base: position 26,333,328 of record JAPFRF010000011.1, on the reverse strand, counting down.
GAATTCTAGACCAACCTGATACAACCACTAGTGCTTATACGGTATCTACATTAGATTGCCATTTTTTCCAGGCTACTGCCATTTTCTCTTCAAAATGGGATCCTCCACAATTTCTTGCAAGGCAGTCACCAGAGCTAGTTTTCCTGTTAAGGCAGCATCTTGGGTCAATGAGACTACTCAGGTTGTTCCTTCTGAGTCCCCTGCCCCAGTCAAATATTGCCTCATTAATGGAGCTCCTGTCACAGACGTGCGAAATGGAGGTATAAAGGCCCATCGGCACTCTCACGTGCCACATATGAAGCTGTTGCTTCTTATGATGGAAAGGATGAGAGGGCAGAGGTTTAAGGAATGGCTTTAGAGGAGAACAAGTAGGAAATAAAAAACAATTTTCAGTGTTGAGATGTCCTGTTCAAGATCCCTAGCAGCAGCCAGCCATGCCCTCTTCCAGAAGGTTCCATTCTGCTCCCCTGTCTTGGTTTCCTCTCTTGTTCCTTGTGGTCCATTGGCATTCCATTGAGCAGGACCCAAGCTAGGATGGCCAGTAACTTAATAACAACAGCCATGAGAGAGAAAGGGAGAGACAAAGAGACAGGGAGAGTGAGAGTGAGTGAGTGAAGAAAAGAGAAAAGAGATTTTTATAAAACTACACATGCTAATTTATATAAACAGATGGAAAATTAGAAAGTATTATTTTACAATTGAGGCAAAAATAAAGCACAAGACAATGCCCTGGTGGGCTTGTACAGCTGTTGCTGAGCCTGATATCCAGCTGCTGCTTGTGGTGGATGGACAACTTTCAAGGTCCCTGGTCTCTCTCTTCTGTGTGTTTTTTTTAATTTAACACCAGGCTTGGATTGGATAAACCCTTTCAGAAAAAGAATGGTTCCCAACCTTGGATCCCCAGATGTTCTTGCACGACAGCTCCCAGGAGCCTTCATCATTAGCTGTTCTGGCCAGGATTTCTGGGAGTTGTGATCCAAGAACATCTGTGCACCCCAGGTTGGAAACCACTGATCTAAAGGAGATTCCTTAGTCCAATCAAGCATTCCTGTCTTCTTCCTCCAGTATCTCATCCCAGTATCTCAAAGGGGCTTGCCTCATAAGTAATAACAATGACATAGACCATATGATGTAACAGTTTTGGCATGTAGCTGCCCTCCATTTCTTCCTCTGTTGCAGACTTGGAGCTTTTTGCATGGCATTTATAGACTATTAAAAGCACAATCTGCAGGCAAACTGTATCTCTGGCATGTAAGACAAGGACCATGTTTATAGGCATACAGCCCGGCAACTTGGGACACAGCTTTGAAGCCACCTACTCAACTACTGACTCAGCAGCTGAAACCAAACATCTAAATGTCAACAAATGGAGAAACCACCAGACAGACCAAGGCCCTTTATACACGACCCCTAAACTCCGCCGCAAATGGCTCCCTGCTCCGGAGCTTAAAATTGGTTCCCCACCAGCTCCGGAGTTTACAGATAATTAAGTGTGACCACGCCCACGTAAGCGCGTCCCAGCGCACTTTTCAGGTACCTGCTCTCTGGAGGTGAAAATTCCTGATGCGGATATAACGTAGTGAGTGCCCGGCTCTCCTTGCTTCTGTTTGTTCTTTTTTTGCCCCCCGCCCCTTTAAGAGATCTGAATGCAGTGCCAGGACGGCAGAACGGAGGTGAGCTGCATTCTTTTCTTCCTTTTTTTCTCCCTCCCCTCATGCAGCCAGCAGCCAGGAGTGCGGAGGAGGTGGGAACGCAGGAACAACGACAAACCCCTAAGATCTCTGGTCCAAATTTAAGTGGCCAGCGTATCTTAGGGGTCGTGTGAAAAGGCCCCAAGATGTGGGAAGACGGCAGAAGCCTTCACCTCAATTCATGAACATTGAGTGTTGCAGCTTCTCTGTTCACACAGTGAGCCATAAGTAAGGAGGCTTAACCATAATTAGGAAGGTATGATGTCAGAATATCATGTTGATAACCAGAATCAGAATCCACATCCAACAGGACAGTTAGGTAACCACATATTCTGCCATTAACAGTTTTTCAAAGCCTTCACTCTTGCCTTGGAGGACAAAGTTGTATTACTTCAGCTATTTAAACATGTAGCAATTCAGCCTCACCACATTTGAGGGTGTTCTGGGGGGGTGTCCTAGATTTTTGCCCCAGTTCTGGCTGGTACCATTTTTCATAGTTTGTCCTGGTTTTGATTGACCCTGATATCTGAACAAACAAGCCATTTTTAAAAATTATTTTCAACAAATCATCATTACATATCACAGATATCAAATAAAACTAAAAAGTTCCAGTTGTCGTTCATCATATTGTCTGAGTGAACTAACAAGCCATTATTTACAATATTTGCTATGTGGGGACCAGAATTCCAGGGCTACAGAATAGGATACAGTGTAAGGGATAAGTCAAGATAAGCATCTGTTCTTCCTGCATTTACATCTACAGAACTTTGGCCCTCCATAAAGTCCCAGCTTGTATGTCAACTGGTCTTGTTGGTTGGGTCCTCCTGGGAGCTAAAATTCAAAACCTATAAATAAGTGCTTCCCACCTTTGGGTCCCCAGTTGTTCTTGGACCACAAGTCCCAGAAATCCTAGCCAACACAGCTGCTGGTGAAGGCTTCTGGGAGTTTTAGTCCAAAAACATCTGGGGACCCAAGGTTGGGAACCACTGACTAAATAGACAGAGAACCACTGGTTTAGAGGACCACTTCTTCACCCCCTAATTATGGTCCTGGTCATACGACCGTTTTGGTGCTGTGTTTGCTGCGAATGACTGTGCAGCAAAAGATTGTGCCTCCACTCAAAGGTGTAGCATTTTGACACCCCAGTCGACCTCGCCCCCTGAAGCGCACCTTAACCACATCATCCTATACCACCACTAGGGGTTCGATTTAATGATGCACAGTTTCTACCGCAGCAATTGTAGTGTAACCGGTGAAAATTCACACAGTTTCAGTCCCCTCCTTTTTCTGCTTCTTTCTGCTGTCCAACTTTAATAATCAATTGCTGGCATTTTGGTACCTGAGCACTTCTACAAGCTGCAAATTACCTGGTACAGTGACCAATGGGAAAGGAAGTGAGAGATGAGAGAAAAACAAAGGAGTTACTATAAAGGCGCTCTGGTACTAGGTATACACTGCCACATTCTCAAACTTTCACATGAACTCTTGCAGTAATACTAGAAAGCCGACATGCTGGTAATCGACAAGCAAATCACTTTTTTATATACAGGTGAGCATGACCGAGAAAAGTAGATCAATAAACAGGGAAAATATGTGCATTTGGCAAGATGGGATGCACAGAAAGAAGTATAATACACCTCTGCCATTGGGGCGTTAACTGTACACCAAACATCACATGATTGCCTGCAGCGCATCAAAATATGATGCACAGTTAATAACTATGGGACCAAGGCCTTATTTTAACAGTGACCTGCTTGCTTCAGAGGCTATTTGCAAGATCACAAGATTTATTCCACCAAACATCCATGTAATGTGGACATTGTCCAGAATAAAAGAAGAAATTAGATTATCAGAATAAGCTGACTGCCGGGCGGAGGGCAGATGGCTGTTCAGGAGAGCTGGAACGGATACCAGGTTGTCATCTGTTTATTGTCATTGCACAGAGAAAAGGGTGTGTGGTAGCAGGCTGGGTGGAAGGAGTATTCCCCTTCACAGCGAGAACGTAGACACAACGATGTAAAAACAGGCTAAGAAACAAGATTCAAAACTGGTCAACCAATCTGAAAGCCACTGCCATGACAAGAACAGGAAGGGAGAATATGAGACTTCTAGAGGTCGGTCAACCTAGTTCCGGATTGTCCAGAGTTCATCCTTAAAAATAACCCACTTCTGGTGGCTTGTTTACAGAGAACATTTTCCAGAACACTGGGGCTGCGTAGTTCTCACTACATACTTCTAGATCTGCCCCCAAAGAGGCCTACGGCTCTACATGAACGCAGCCACATCTGGAGCTGTACAACTTGGTTTCACCCGGCTGGGATTGCAAAGTACTTTGGACAGCCTAGACCACTGGATCAGCTTTGTTTGTCTGGAGGGTTGTTTTTTTTATATCAGTGGCTTTTTGAAAAACACTCTTGATCGACCCCAGCACTTCAGGAAGTTTCAAGAGATATTCCAAACCAATTCAAGTAAGCATGGTTATACGCATCAAGAGTGGGGAATGTGGTCCTCTGGGTATTGTTCAACTACAGCTCCTATCATCCCTGGTTAGGATAACCATAGTGAGGCACGAAAGAGAACTGCAGTGATAAGTGGTCTACCAGGGATCAGGCATTCATACTTACCATCCCTCAGTTTGAATGTGGCCTCCTGGCACATTGCACTGGCGAAGACTTGACCCCAGTCCACGGCTTGGCTCGTGAGGCAGATTTTGTCCCCTCTGAGCTACATCCCAAATTGCAGGCTGTTTGCTCTATCCTATAAGATAGGATATAAAGCCACTGCAAACTGAACCATTCTGTGCATATCTCCATGCTCTTGGTATACCGAGATGGAACTCAATAAATAGCTTATATTTTATGCTAGTTAAATTCCCTGCTGTCATTTGGATCATTGTTGTGGGTGTGGGTGGAGGGCATTTATGAACATGAGATTTAGTGAGCTGGCACACACAGCCCTTTGTAGGATCCAGGGCATGTTACAGAAAATATAAGGACTCATCCCTCAGCCTAGATGCCCAGGTCACAGCTGTGGCCAGGAGTGCATTTGCAAAATTAAAACTAGTATGCCAGTTACACGCATTTCTTGAGAAACCTGCTGTGGCCACTGTGACACATTCCCTAGTGACCTCCCGGCTGGACTACTGTAATGCACTGTATGTGGGGCTGCCAATGGAAAGTCTTAGGAAACTTCGACAGGTCCAAAATGCAGCGGCCAGATTGCTGACTGGGGCGGGTTACAGAGATCACATTACACCCCTACTAAAGCAGCTCCACTGGCTGCCAATCAGCTAACAGGCACAATTCAAGGTGCTGACCTTAACCTATAAAGCACAAAATGGCCTGAGTCCAAGCTACCTCAAAGATCAAATCTTGTGGTATGAACCGGCACGGGTGCTAAGGTCATCAGGAGAGGCCTTTGTTGCCTATAGCTAAGCCTTCTTTTTAACGGGTGAGTGCATAAAAGGCAAGACATGACAATCATTTGGGAATATATTCTAGGCCACAACTTTATTGATTACAACAGGCAGTACTCTGGCTAAGCAACTGGACCAGGTCCAGCGCATCAAAGGAGTCTGCCTGCCCTTTGATGCTCCATTATGCTTTTGGTTTTCTTATGTAATCCCACTTCTTGTTAGTTGCAGGAACCCTGGGGTGTCCACCCCATTGGTATCCCGCATACCATTCCATTGTATGTTCCCGAAAGGCGCCAACCCCATTGGTGTCCATGCCATAACTTATTGTCAGGGGAGCCATGCCCACATCTGTCTGATTTTTCTTCAGGTGTTATTTCATACCCTCAGGCTCTTGCCTGCTACTTTAAATGCTGATTCTGTCCCAATGCCTGTAGAACTGCCATCCCTTCCAAGTTGTGACATGCAAACATATAAGTCAACACAACTAACCGATAATCTTCACTACCTACTAAAATGAAAGAAAAAAGGGAGGGTGGTCCAGGATGCTCCTTCTTCTGCTGGGCAAAGAAGGGGTTGTTTCTTTGTTCCCCCTCTGTTATACCTTTTGGGGCCCAGGTCCCTGAGAGCACTTCACACTCTCCGGGGGCGGACCTGCCCCCAGCATCCGTTTCTGTGTCTGGTCCTCCAGCTTCACCTCCACGTGGGGTTCGCCTGCAGTTCCTCCTTCTCCTCCTCTTCTCTCACTCTCTCAGGCTAGCTCATGTGAAAGAGCAACTAATTTCTGGACTAGAGATGGGGACAAATTGAAAAATGAATTATGTTTTCTGACAAATTTGGCTGATTCATCGATTCGTATTTGTCAAAAATGGAGTCCCCTGATGAATATGAATTGATGAATTTTTAGCAATTATTGACTCAATTCATATTCATCAGGGGAGGAGGAGGAGAAAAACAACAACAGGAGGAGGTCTGTTTACCAGGCAGCTGCAGCTCCTGCTCCCCCTCCCATTAATAGTACCATCACTCAATCAAATCACTAGTGACAATAGACATGATCAAGGGCAGGAAGACGGCACTGAAAATTGGAATTGTTGTGGCTACAAGAGAAGGGCAGTAAAATGGCTGCCAAATTATTCTTCCACTCACAAGATGGACATTAACCAAGACAAATATATGTTAATGACTTTCAACTTTGAATTTCCCAGGATTTTGGACAGCCTCAGTTCAGATTACACCAAGGAAGAAACCCCCAAGATGTATACAGAATATTCTCTGTGTGTGTGTGTGTGTGTGTGTGTGTGTGAGAGAGAGAGAGAGAGAGAGAGAGAAAGTGTGAGAGAGTGCACACACACACACGTGTGTGTGTGTGTGTGTGTGTGTGTGTGTGTGTGTGTGTGTGTGTGTGTGTGTGTGTGTGTGTGTGTGTGTGTGTGTGTGTGTGTGTGTGCATGCCTTTATTAAAGGGGAGGGGCATACTGGGGAGTAGGGAGCTTTCTGACTCCAGACTGGGCAGCCAACAGCAGCCCTTCGGAGCACAGCACAGAGTCTCAGCACAAAATTAATCCTTCTTTCGCTACAGGAAACTCTCTGAACAGTGGATAGTTCCGGTTGCTGATTTTGGCTGTCCTCTGGAGCCTGGGGATAAAGAGGAAGGGGGGAAAGCACAAGGGTGGTGGTGGAGAGACATCAAGGTGTAGGAAGGAAAACTGGGGCCACCATCTTGTTTCTCCACCGGGACTCAGGCAGAGAAGAAACGACCACCAAGCTGGCTAGCTGTGGCCTCCCCGACAGTATGTGAGGGATCCAGCTGGGTGGCTTCCTTCTCACACTGGACCCTGATGAGGCTGAGAAAAGGCCAAGTTCTTTCTTTCTTTTTTCTTTTCTTTCTTTCTTTCTTTCTTTCTTTCTTTCTTTCTTTCTTTCTTTCTTTCCATCAATGCCATTTTCCATTTTGCTCTGCGAAGGAAACATGCACTTATGGAGGGAAAGTGGAAGGAGGCCAACTCCAAACTAGGCCGGGCAGAACCTGCAGGTCAGAAACAAACACTCAAGAAGAGCCTGCAGTTAGAATTGGAAGCACATTAATGTGGCAAAGGGGCAACTGAGGGTGGAATCACACGAGGAAACAGATCACAATTTGGACCATCTTGTGGACCATTTTGGTGCGATCAAACCAGACAATCGCATGTCACATGGGGAAATGCATTGCAGCCCGATCTGGACTCACGCCCACGCTAGACCTTCTTTCATCCAGCTGTAAGGCTTCTATTTGTGGGGTTTTGGTGGAGCGATTCCCTGGTAGCCAGAAAGTTCGCTTTAAGGGAAAATGCTTTAGACAGGGAAACCCTTTGCAGCCCAAAACTTTTGACGCCACTGGACTACACCCTAAGGTACCCTTTCTATCTTCATGAACTCAGACTTCCACAGGAATCTCCTGCATGGAACTCAGGCACTCACGGTAGTTAAGCATTTCCTTCTTCCAGTCACGAACATTTCAGATCTCTGTTTCTGGACAGAGAAAAGCAGCTTTATGCAGCCAACAGGAGGCAGTCAGAGAACACACGCAGGAAACCCCAGCAGGCAGGAGGGCCCTGAGTACAGAAATCTGTTTCAAGATACACAAAAGGCCTCAGATTCAACTGCTTTAAGCTAGATGAGTACTTCTGAAAGGAATGGTTTGAATTCAGGGGTCCGTTGCCGGCGAGCTAGGGCTTTGCAGAATGCAATAAGCAGTCTGAGTCTTTGTAGACAGAAAAAAGATTTATTGGTTGTCAACCAAGGGAAGTCTCACTTGATGCAAAAACAAGTGAAAAGTCCGCCCACCAAAGGAATGCGGTGTGTTTTATTGACTCACAGACACACTTCTTTTCCCCCGCCCGTCCGAATTTACGTCATGCATATGTGTTACATGCATCAAACATTAATTGACATCTTTGGTCATTTATTTTGTATTCCGGACACCAATTAAATGTATTCCTGGGTTCCTAATTGCTGTGGTGTTTGATCTGACTTACACGGGCCAGGACTACCTGTGTCCTTGGCTGCTGACAGGTGATGCATGCCAGTTGCTCCAGGCGGCTGAGCTCTCAAGATAAGGTTTTCTTGGCTGGTTTAGCTATATGTAATTAACTATCAAAGCTACCAAAATAATTAGGTCCTGGAATCTTATTGCTGGCTCAGCCAATTCTATCTTGCCGGAAAGGCTTGACCAGTATATGTTTGCAGGACAGGATATACATGTAGATACAATTGGAGTGATTTCTACTTCTAAATATATACTTGTGTGGCTTACATTATTTGGGATATGCTGGGGGTTACTAAAATAGCTATATATGCCAGAATCATACCCTTCACTACCCCCTGACGTGTTCTGGAAATTTACGCCAGTAAATTCTCCAGAGGCTGTTCCTCTCGGCTCCTGTGATGGGCGTGCAAGGGACAAATAAACATATCAAAGGTGTATGTACAAAAGCGGGAACATTGCTTGATCGTCCCTTCTTACCAGTCCCTCGGGGAGGGGTTTTTCACCATGGCTCAGGGAGTGATTTTTTCAGTGTTCCAGACGAGAGTTTAGGCTGTGCTGCCAGGCCAGCCCTCTTTCCCAAAAGGGCTTATAGGCACAGTTCAAAAAAAATGAATTATCACAAAATGATTTGTGGCGTCTCATGGTGAGGGACGTATTTGAACAGGTGAATGACAAAGAAATACCCCTTAATTCACTAGGGCACTTGCTATAGTCAAATGTTAAGTTAACAGATGAAGTGTTGCAATGCTTGGGATGTAAGAAGACCCCCTCTGGTCAGACCCACAGACTGCAATGGATGGATGTGTTCCACGGACCACAGCATTTAAGTTTCCCCTGTTGAAGAAATGCAACGTGGTCACAGCAGTATAAGGGAACCTCCCAGGACATGTTGCACACTTCTCAAAGATTCCAAATTCTCAACTTTTGAAGGGGCTGGCATAAGAATTTTAGATAATATTGTGATAGACTTGGATATCAAGATTCCTGTCCCAAAGTGATAACTAAACATGCTTTAAACAGCAGATTTGTTCAGTACCTTATTTCAGGACAATCATGAAATCCAAATGATGAAGAAGTCCCTTTGGATTGTCTCTGGGGACATGAGTCTTTGCCACTTATGCCCTCATACTAAAATAATAAAGGTTTTCAACCTCGGGCGCATAGCAATAAAAATTCGCTTGAAACAGCATTGCAAATGGGAGATATCCTGCTTGTGTTTTTGGTAGTCAGGCGGAAAACCCTGAATCCTAACAAAGTACCATGCTTTAGGTTCATTTAGCAAATCAAATACTTATAAGGAAAATATGCCCTTCTTGGCCCACCAATTCTCATGTGTTTGCCCAAGTAAAAATGTGGCCAAGGCTACCTTTCCAGCTTTCCCCCTTTTTGCTGTCAAATGGCTTTAGACCTTGAAATATGATTTTTCATACTGTCATCTTTCATAAAGATACACAAACATCAGTACCTGATTTCATAAAACAAAAATCATGACGTGATTTCCAACCTTATTTAGGTGTGTGGTGTGCATTCAAACTCAGATAATAGCAGGCTGTGCAGAATTACCCAGTTGTGTTTGCATTCTCAAATGATAGACATTTGCAATGATACTAAATAAAGGTAATATACATATCATGAAGGCTAAAAGAGTCATAAGACACATCTAGATGGTGCTTAGAAAAACCCACTTTGCGCCATAAGCAACAATCAACAATTACATTCTCATGGTAAAGTCATGAGTGAGCCGTTGAAATCCGGTCAGGAATGTCTCTGTGGCTGACAGTTTACACACAAAAAAATCTGCCCCGTAAACATGGGGCCAAGATTAGTTCATCAGTGTCTTTGGTGAAGAAAATAATGTAGATATAGCTACTTCATAAAGCCATTTTTCTTTGGTATAAAGGCTCGTGAACACCCATGGGCACCAAATGTCTCTCAGTCAATGCAAATTGCATAGAAAAGCAAGTCATAGTTTGTTGCATTCAGTGTTTGTGAGTAAAAAGCATTTTCAGTGGCAATGCATGAGCATTATATGAATTATGAAAGGCACATCCAGAGAGGCACGTCAGCAAGAATTTGTACAGTGACTATCAATAATAGACAATAAACAATATCATAAACAGTGATCAATAATTAACGTCCCTTTGCAAGGCTTCACAGGCAGGGCATTTTCCTGCTAGATCGAGCACAGGGTAATGTAAATATGTAAAGTTGCTCTGGAGCCTACCGTGCGCAGGGAAAAAATAAGCGCTCACTTGTCGGATGCTGGGAGGCTGGCGTGTGCGTGTGTGGCAAAACAAGTTCATGGTGGTCCAGGGCACGCACACAGACGTCGATGAAGGTCTGAAAGCAGTGATGATTCCATCAGGGTTAAACCCCGTCAAGTCTGTGTCCCGGCAAAAAGGGGTTAAATTGCGGGCGTGAAGTCTGTTGGCCGCAATCCAAAACAAGAGTCAGTGGCTGTTTCAGATCCACTCTCTCCCCCCATAAACAAACAGAAAAGAAAAGAAAAAAAGAAAGAGGCAGGAAGACAGGATTTTAATCTGTCAACCTGAGTTGAAAGTGAATCCGCAGGCTGCTTCGGGACCCTCCGAAGTGTCAAACGCACGCTGTCATCTGGGGAAGGATGGGCAAGGATGCGATGACAACAGGTCAGGCTCGCTGTGGCGTCCCTCTGCCCTGGTCGATGCTGGCTGAAGGTCGTCACAGGTCTGGTCCTCCTCTGGTCTGGTTCACTGCGGCCCAAGGTGCCGATGTCACTGGCCCGAGACACCTGCGTTGGAAAAATCCACGGGGTGAAGTCATCGCGACGACGGCGTGTGGGCAGCAGGACAGCAGAGAGGGGGTGGTTTCCACTGGAGCCTCATCGCACGCTGGCTGGAACCTCTCCGTTTGGCGATGCCCGATGCACGAACAGTGCCGTCAGCCTTCCTCAGGAGGGAAAGTGTTTCCTCCAGGGTGTACGTATATGAAAAGAGACAGACACACACAAACAAACAGACAAACAAACACACACACAAATGGCCAAGCAATCTGCAGATCATGGCCTTGTTCTCCAGGCGTGATAGTGCTACATGCAGTACACTGTGTGCAGATTTCAACGGCACAGTGTAGCGCAGTCTATCTGAAAGTCTCGAGGGGGGGGAAATGTCGCAAAAAGCAAATGTCCTGCAGAAAGGGGCATTCCTCTTTGTGAAACAAGCATATGAATGGGGAGTTGGCCAAATGTTCCGAAAAGTCGTTTGGCCATAGTACACAGCTGCACTTCAGTAGTTTTTCACAAGTTCAGCTCGGAACAATATGCCATGATCACGTTACTAGGCTCCCTGTGAAATTTGTAACAAATTAATAATGTGCACTACAGAGCCATCCTTTAAAATAGGGAATCTTGCCCTTTACATGCGGGTTTCATGTGCACAAAAAAAAGGAAAAGAAAAATCGTTAAGTCCATTTTGTTTTCTAAAAAAAAAATAAGCCTCATTTTCCTCAGGGGAGCTCCTGAGACCAGGTGTGGGTTAAAAGCTGCAACAACACGCTATGCACATTTTAATGGCCAGGCGAGCCTTTTACTGCCTATGGCAAAAAGATAATTCTTTTATTCTCCTGTGTTGAATTAGTTATAAAGAGTCATTGAAATTGCAAGTCAATTCACTATCCCAGTAGCGTTTGAACATATCTTCTAAAAGCCTAATTAAGAAATGTGAGCACTGTGTTGAACAAGCAAGGCTCCTCTTAAGTTCTACTGTTTAAGCCTGCTTTAAATGTAACGCTTTGGGATTGACTTGTACGTTACTTCAAAGGCAAAAAAATGTTTGCAGGAAAGCTTACAAAGAGAGGGGTTTTAGTTTGCTGTCACATCCTAAAAAAATTCTTCTAAACAATAGACCCCCTTTCTCTCTTTCCCTATCCAGGTACAAAAATGCTGCAAGTCGGCTAGAAGCCTCCTCTCTATGCTTTTAAGGCGGCACAAGGGGGGCGAGATCAGAAAAAGAAAGGAGGGGCTGTGGACTTTTGAATTCCCCCGCAGGCTACAGTACACAGCCTGAGGCAAGCAGATAATCTCCTTTAATAACTCTATAATGAATTAGGTGTGAAATGCACTGAATCAATGGAGCAATTCACTATTCCCGTGGCTTGTGATTTTGTTGTCTGCTTAAGCCTAATTTGAGAAGTGTGGCTTTTGTAATGAATAAACAAAGCCACTTAAAGAGCAGAGTGTTAATCCCCTTTAGTGATTGCAACGCCTTAAAAAAAATGTTTGCAAGGCAACAGAGGACTGAGGAGTGAGGCGTCTCCCTCTCCTTCAGTCCCCTGTCTGTCTACGGCCCCAAAGGCAAAGCCAGCGTTGTCAGAGGCTGCCAATTAAAAGTTATTATATTGCCTGTTCACCCCAAATCGGGAAGGAAAGAAATCTTAGGTGGACGTATAAAATTTCTCTCTCTCTTCCTCCACCCTCATACCTATGGGGAGGCAAATAATGCCTAGATGTTACTTAAGTCCTTATGAAGAACATGAAATCACAGTTAGAAAAAAATTCCTGCTTATTTTGAGACACCAGTTTGTTCCAGGGGAGAGAGTGAGAGAGAGTGAAATATTCCACCAGGATCTTCTCCCCACTTTTCCTCTGTTTTTAAAAGGGTAAACTTGCGCGGTTTTTGGCGCCTTTTCAAACAATTCAAATGTGGATATTTGTTGGCAGGGAAACGACATTTGTCGTTTGTTCCTGAGAAGCTCCCTGTGTTTGAAATTAAATTGCCTTGTCTTTTCTCAAATGTTCTTAACTGCTTTTGGAGAAGGGAAAAAAAGGCATTCATTCTACTTTTGGTCGTGGATCTTGCCAGCTGCCAAAAATGGTGCAGCCCCTGATTCGATTTCCCTGCTTTTAATTATTAAGAGTTCAGAAATAACGTCTCTACCTATCTCCTCCTGTGGCGCATAGCAAACATTAGTTCTGTTTAAGGCTTCTATATCCAAGGAGTTGGGCATTGGCGTAACGGGATGGAAGTACCTCCTGACTGCTTGAATAAGGCAAATCAGGGGTGCGCATCTCCCGCCTAGCACTTCCTGTTCCCTCAATTCTCCGTCCTCTCCTCCAGTTTTTTTCGATATCATACCTGTCCATCCCCATCTCTGTCTTGCCACTCCCTTCTATTACACTTCCTCCATCCATCTGTCTCTCTCTATATTTCTTCAGTTCACTATCTTGCCTTCCCTTCCATCATCTTTCGGGTTTATAAAACCAGTTTAAAAGAATGGGGTGGACGTTTTTACCCTATAAGTCCTACCCAGTTTTACTAAAAATGCATTACTCAGATACCCTATGATGTTTTCCTTGTAAAATATCCCTTCAGCTGGTAAATTTTGTTGCGTGACCAGCCAGTCACAAAATATGCGGGATGTTGTTTATCCCTGAGTATTCAAAAGTATTTTTCTCACTGCCCATATTCCCCCTGGTATTATCAAAATTGCTGGCGGGGTCTTCTAGTTGGCAGAGTTTTTAGTCTCTATATTAATTAACTAATCACGTCCCTGTAAATTCACACACCTCTTGCTAGCAGGTCATAATTGGTCTGCCCTCCTTGAGGGCTAGAATCTTAATTTGGGATGGTAAAGTCCTGCCTCTTCTTAGTCAGAGGGGTTCGTCTTAAAACTTACTTTCGTTTCATTTAATACTATAGTCATTACTTCTGGTGGCAGAATTCCAATGTTACCACAGTGCACATCAAAAAGGGGTGCATAAGTTGCTTTAATTCATCCCCATTGGATTGTTTTAAAGGTCTAACTGTGTGCCTATAAATTCTCCCACAACGCCAAACGGAATCGCTCCTAATTAATCACACCACACACACAACACGTGATACTGACGCGGCCTAAGTAGGTCGCCCTGGCTTAGAAATTGCGCGTCCACACTCAGGTCGCTAAGGGGTATGTCCTAGTGATCACCCCAGCTCACGTACACACATCAATCACTGATTCCGTTTGATTCACACAAATCACCCACAATATTTTTCCCAACCAACCTGACTACGTCCCCTGCCTAGGGAGAAATCTTATTAACTTATCTAAATTCAAACGGAGATGGTGGTGCCCCGTTGGTAATAATTTGGGGCAAAGATTGCCAGTCTTTGCCGCCGCTTAGACACAGAGAATGGCCATTTCTCTGCTGTTACGCAGGGTATAGAGGCACAGCCCCTTACCTTGAAATACACACATACATGAAGCTTCTTTTACACAAAATTCAAAAGTGGAATCACCATCCCACATACCCACACATTAATATATCTTTAAACTTTCCCCAGGACGATGGAGCAACACTCCCTCCTGTTTCAAATACTGGGGGTGAACGCTAGGGTTACTGGTTCTTTGCAAAAAAACCTTTCCACCCTTAGAAGATTTCGGGGTCCCTTGACCCGTAATTTCTTCTGGTTCTTCGGGATGCTAGGGACGCATTCGTCCCTTCTCGTCTCCGCAACCCCCGGGGCCGACGATAAAAAAAATCCGCAATCTTCTCCACTCCACAGAGCTGCTAGATTCGAACTCACGCCACCCCACAACCGTTTCTTATCTTACCAGATTTCTCCTGCGCAGTCTTTCCCAGTTCCTTCCCCTTCCTCTGCCGGCACCTGTTTTCTCTCAAGTACGGTATCCCATTCAATGCTGACAGAGCGATCCTCCTCACAAGTTAGAGGGTCCGGACTAGGATCAGTCTGTAATCAGCACGAACTTCTTTACCGTGACTTGAGTCAGACTCTGCAAGCCTCCTAGCAGCGGCAGTTCCCCGGCATCTCCACCAAATGAAAGGAATGGTTTGAATTCAGGGGTCCGTTGCCGGTGAGCTAGGGCTTTGCAGAATGCAATAAGCAGTCTGAGTCTTTGTAGACAGAAAAAAGATTTATTGGTTGTCAACCAAGGGAAGTCTCACTTGATGCAAAAACAAGTGAAAAGTCCGCCCACCAAAGGAATGCGGTGTGTTTTATTGACTCACAGACACTCTTCTTTCCCCCCGCCCGTCCGAATTTACGTCATGCATATGTGTTACATGCATCAAACATTAATTGACATCTTTGGTCATTTATTTTGTATTCCTGACACCAATTAAATGTATTCCTGGGTTCCTAATTGCTGTGGTGTTTGATCTGACTTACACGGGCCAGGACTACCTGTGTCCTTGGCTGCTGACAGGTGATGCATGCCAGTTGCTACAGGCAGCTGAGCTCTCAAGATAAGATTTTCTTGGCTGGTTTAGCTATATGTAATTAACTATCAAAGCTACCAAAATAATTAGGTCCTGGAATCTTATTGCTGGCTCAGCCAATTCTATCTTGCCGGAAAGGCTTGACCAGTATATGTTTGCAGGACAGGATATACATGTAGATACAATTGGAGTGATTTCTACTTCTAAATATATACTTGTGTGGCTTACATTATTTGGGATATGCTGGGGGTTACTAAAATAGCTATATATGCCAGAATCATACCCTTCACTTCCGCTCTGGTTGCAAAAAAAATCCAGAAGTTGTTGTTTATTTATTCAAAACAAAGACGCTTTGTTTCTTGCTGTTGTCACCTAGCTATGGTCCACTCCTGGTGTGATGGATTGTCAACTCACCAGAACTCAGCCTGCTCTGGTGCCTTTAATTGTGACACAATTTGGACATAAGTACTCAGTCAGACTTGGAATGACACATCAGATCCCTGTTAATGGTGATTGAAGCAAATAAGTGACTTTTAACTTTTACACGACCTCTAAAATCCATCCGGGGGCAACTTTAATTCGGAACAGAGATCGTGGGGTGTTGTTCCTCTTCCTGTGTTCCCACCCTTCTGACCTCCATTGCTCCTGTCTGCGGGGAGGGGAGGGAGAGAAAAAAGGGAGAAAAGAATGCAGGCTCACCTGCCATCGGAGCAGCCCCGAGCAGCCCCGTAGGGATTCCTGTCTCTTAAAGGGGCATCGGGGACAAAAAAAAACAAACAGAAGGTGAGGGAGCCCGGCATTCACAGCTTTAGAATCCGCATCCGAAGATTTTTTTACCTCCTGGAGGCCAGGTACTTGAAAAGTGCGCTGGGACACGCTTAGGTGGGCATGGTCATACTTAATTTTTTTAAAAGTCCGGAGCTGGTGGCCGCAATCGTGTACAGGGACTCTCTTCGCGTTAGCAGGGCCTCGACATTGGTCAGCCAGGGGTTAGAAGTCCTTCACCTGCTGGTGGGACAGCGGGACAGATTTGGCATTGTGCTGGGCTACCGAGCTCCCCGCAACCCTGCACAATCCCTGCCAGAGCTCACGGAGTTCATCGCCGCTGCCCTGTTGAGGTCCCCGCGCCTATTGGTTGCGGGTGACTTCAACGTGCATGCGGAAGGTGGACTTTCCGGTGCAGCTCTGGAGTTCATGGAATCCATGGCTTCCATGGGTCTGTCCCAGCACGTTTTATGCCCCACCCACAGATCTGGTCACACCCTGGATCTGGTGTTTACCTCCATGTCGGGGGATTCGTGTCTGGAGGTGGGGGACCTCGTCTCCCTTCCTGTGTCATGGACAGACCATCACCTGCTCTCATTCTCCCTGGCGATTCCGGCCCCTCCCCGCGGGGACCACCGGCCTTCTGTTTTGGCCCGCCCCCGGAGGCTCATGGACCCCCAGCGGTTCGGTGAGCTCTTCGGGGGACTACCTGGTGGTATGTCTGACGATCCGGCCGAGGATGTGGCTAATCTTTGGCATGAAACAGCTATCCACACCATAGACCGGATCGCCCCCAAGCGCCTCCTCCGTTGCCGAGCCCGGCCCTCCCCATGGTTCACGGGGGAGCTTAGGGTTATGAAGCAGGAGAGGAGGAGGTTAGAGCGCAGCTGGAGGAAAACCCGGACGGTACTGAGTAAGGCTGCCGTTGATGCCCAGTCTAGTCGCTACACCAACGCGATCAGGGAGGCCAGAACATCTTTTACCTCCCTGAGAATTGCTGAGGCCTCGAACCGCCAGGCGGAGCTTTTCCGGGTGGTTCGGGACCTCAGCAATCCTAGTCTGGCCAGGCCTCCTCCTACTGAGTTCAGTAGTGAGCAATTTGCAGCCTTTTTTCGAACTAAAATAGAGGCCATCCGTGCCGGCTTTGACTCCGGTTGCAGTGGTCCAGCCCCGCCATCCCCAGTTGCTGGTCCGCCTTCGTCGCCTCGGTTGGATGCGCTTGGGCCTGTTTCTGCTGTCGAGGCCTCCGAGGCTATGGCGCATTGCCGGCCTGCCTCCACTCCTTTCGACCCTTGCCCTGCCTGGCTTATTAGAGCTGCCAGAGGGACTATGGCCGAATGGGCTTCTGCCATCGCCACCGCCTCCTTCAGCGAGGGATTTTTCCCTCTCGTCTGAAGGAGACGGTGGTTAAGCCCATTCTGAAGAAACCTGGCCTGGCGGTGGACGACTTAACAAACTATCGCCCAATCGCCAATGTCCCCTTTATGGGCAAGGTGATCGAGAGGGTGGCGGCGGTCCGGCTGCAGTCATACCTGGAGGATCGGCAGTGCCTCGATCCATGCCAGTCCGGGTTCAGGCCTCGCCGGGGTACCGAAACAGCTTTGGTCGCCCTGCAAGATGACCTTCTCCGGGCGGCCGACAGGGGTTGCTCTACCCTGTTGGTCCTCCTGGATCTGTCAGCGGCCTTTGATACCGTCGACCACGGTATCCTGCTGGATCGGCTCTCTGAGGTTGGAATTGGAGGCACTGCTCGCAGTTGGCTCCGTTCCTTCCTGGAGGGCCGTCCACAGTACGTGCAGCATGGGGGGGAGTTATCGGCCCCTTGGATCCTCCCTTGTGGGGTTCCACAGGGTCGTCTCTGTCCCCCATGCTGTTTAACATCTACGTAAGGCCGTTGGCGGGGGTCATCAGGAGTTTTGGAGTCTGCTGTCATCAGTACGCTGATGACACGCAGCTCTATCTCTCCTTTAACACCTCTGCTGTGGAAGCTGTGGAAGTTCTCGACGGGTGCCTGGAGGCCGTACTGGCTTGGACCGGGGCGAACAGGCTTAAGCTCAACCCCGGGAAGACGGAGGTTATGTTCTTTGGGAGCTCGCCGTCGGGTACGGTGGCCCTCTCCCCTGTCTGGGGGAGTCTCCCTGCAGCTCGCGGAGAGGCGCGGAATCTGGGTGTGCTCCTGGACCCGGCGCTTGCCATGGAGTCCCAGGTGGCGTCGGTGACCAGGTCCGCCTATCTCCATCTCCGTCGGATCGCCCAGATCCGCCCGTACCTGGACGCGAGCTCTCTGAGAGCAGTGGTCCAAGCTCTGGTTATCTCGAGGCTGGACTACTGTAACGCCCTCTACATGGGGTTGCCCTTGGCTCTTCTCCGGCGTCTGCAGCGGGTACAGAATGCAGCGGCCAGGCTGGTGGCTGGTGTGCGTCGTTATGACCACATCACCCCAGTCCTGGCCCGCTTGCACTGGCTGCCCGTTGCAGCCCGGATTAGATTCAAGGTCTTGGTTTTAGTTTATAAAACCCTCCATGGCTTGGGACCGGACTACTTGGCAGAGCGTATCGCTCAGCGATCAACCTCGGCCCGTCCTGTTCGGCAGGTGCGAGCGCACTTGCTTCGGGTCGCCACCCCTCGTGAAGCCTGGAGGACGAGTACTCGGACCCGGGCTTTCTCAGTGGCGGCCCCCAGCCTCTGGAACTCCATCCCCAGAGAAGTGCGTTCTGCAGAGTCCCTGCTGGCCTTCCGGAAGGCGTTAAAGACCTATCTTTTCCGGGAGGCCTTCGGCGATCCTTAACTGACTTTTTTTTTCCTCCGCCATCGCAATTTGCTTTCATTCTCAACTGTACAGTGATTGAGGTGCCATAAGGTTTTTATCTTCTGTTTTATTGTTATTATTATCTGCTCTACTTGTGTCTTTTATTGTAATTTTATGGCTTTGGTAGCCTTGTAAGCCGCTTAGAGTACACTTTGTAGATAAGCGGGGTATAAATGCAACAAATAAATAAATAAATAAAATAAATAAAACATTTTTAAGCTCCGGATCTGGGAGCCCTTTGCCTCAGATTTTAGGGGTCATGGCCACAGAAGCTTCCAAACCTCAAGGGCAGTGGTTCCTAAACTTCGATCCCCAGATGTTCTAAGTCCCAAAAATCAGCACAGCTAATTAGTGGTGAAGGTTTTGGGGCGTTATAGTCCAAGAACATCTGGGGACACAAGGTGGAGAAGCACTGCTCTAGGATGACAGAAAAAGTACCTCAGTCTTTTAAGTCCAGTAATTCTCCACAATGCCATTTACCTCCACCTTATGAGTATGTTACGTTTCTAAGCAACACTGATGTATGTAAATAATGAGTTGAGGTAATCAAAAAGTGGGTTATCATTCACAAAGATTTCGCATTACCTTTTGTTTTTCTTGTTTTGCAGGATGAAACAGGCTAACATAGCTACCTCTTTGGAAATCACAGCATTGGATTAAAGTAATACCGCAGGTGGTGGCAACTGACTAAATTTAATATTTGTTCTACGTTTACCTCAATTCTAATTCACAAAAATGATTTTCCTAAGAAGGGCTAGATAGAGATTAAGACCTGATTGTGAGAGAAACCCAGAGGACAGAATCTGATGGGCGATTCAGAAAGTCCCTGGTCCTGTTTTTCACAAGGATTTCACAAAACAATTATTTTAAAAGTACAATGTAGTAACTGGTCACACGGTTACTTCTGTTTAGTATACGATTGCTATATTAAAGGTCATTTTGGCAGACTGGAGGGTTTTTTTTCTAAAGTACTGGAAGGGGATGAAGTAGTAGCACAACATTCTACAAATTGGTGAATAAGGGAATAGTGCCGTTGAGACATTTTTTTAAAAAAATTGAGTAACAGGTAACAAAATACTGTACTAGTTAAAATAATATTACATATGCAGAGCCAGTATCCATTAGTGGGTATAAGAAGTGCACAAGCCCAGTCCTCTCGTGGAACAGAAATAAGGGGCACCTTTCTTTAAAATCTCAGGGAAAAGCCCCTTCCTGCTCTCATCACCAGCCATTTATGAATCAGGAACATCCTAGTTCAAATTCATATGTATGAAATACAAACTTGCAAAGCAGCCCTTTCAGCCTCCTTTTGTCTGTCACGTAGGGAAAAAAATACTATATAGAGACTTACCTTACAGGGTTGTTGTAAGGATTGTGGCAGGATAAGGCAGATGAGGCGCTGTAAGACCTTGAGATGTTCAGCGTTACCATGGCAGCCTTTGCAGAAGAAAGAAGAGGGCAGAACTAAGGGCAACAGGACAAGGCCTAAGCCAAGCAGGAGGGACCAGGCCTTTTGTTTTTTTTCTTCTGCCCACCTCTATGTTTCTGCCACCAAATATCCAAAATGTAGCTCAATTCTATGCTTATGTAACCAAAAGGAAGTCCTAGTCAGTGAGACAGCATCCTTGAACATAGAGTTCATGTGCAGTTTCCTGGGCTGTAAGTCACTGTGTGTTTCATAAGTTGGCTTCAGGGATGACAAAGCAGAGCTCTGTCCCACACAGCAGTTTCCTGGAGCACAAGCTAGAGCACAATTCCCTGCAACAGCTTGCTGCACTTTAAATCTTGTCTTATTATTTATTTTTTTCATAGGCCACCATAGTGGAGTCAAGGCAGCTCACAACAATTAAAAACCATACAATAATAACAGCTTTAAAATGCCATACAAAACTAGAAACAATTTTAAAAAATATTTTACAAAATGTTTTTAAAAGGGCTAAATTTCACACACACAAAAAGAGTGTTCCCTAGGCATTGGTTGTATAACAGTTGCCATGAGAAGGAAGGTCTTTGCCTGCTGAAGGACAGGCAACCTAGTTTCTTGTAGAGAGCATTGCAGTAATCCAGATGAGATGTACCTGGCATGTGGACTCCTTCTACAGTACTGCTGATGAGTGAGCATGATGCACTATTCCGGAAAACAGCAGACAATCTTAGGGAGCGTCACTGCAGTCCACACGGGACAATGCTTTCTATTCCGGCCCATAGCCTTGTTTTCTCTAGCAGATGCTGCCTGAGCCACTGCTTCCGGTCTCTGACTGATGGTGGGGTCGGTTCACAAAGATGTTCACGGCTGAGCAGGCAACAGCTGAGCTCAGGAGGAAGCAATGGGTGCAAACCCCCCAAAGTCAACTCAAAATCCCAGAAAACTTCCCTAGGATTATCCACCCCATTTTAGCAATTCCACTGCAAACAAGCACACCCAGTCTTCTCCGATTTCTAAAGTGAAACCATTCTTGGTTAATCCTTGGATGGGAGATCTCCAGGAAATGCCAGAGGTCTCTCTCTACTGATCAAGCTAAGAAGCACTGTTCAGAAACCCTGGACAGTTCTTGCTGCCAGGCAGAGGTGGGCATGACAGACCAACATCAACCATTTATGATAAGCTAGCCGTCTAGCTTTCTTGTCTGTCTCCCATTTTCGCCCCAGATTTCCTGGATGATCCTCTGAAGAATCAGTGGCTCTTTGTTTTTCTGTCTTTGGCTTTCTGTAAGAGGTGAACAGTTGGATGTCTCTTATTCCCTGGTACATCTGGTCCAGACCCATCGCTACCACCCTCTCCAAAGCACACTGAATGATCCTACTTCATTTCCCCAAACCCATTCTGGGCAGAGAGAGGGAAAAAGTTGGGCTCTCCCTCCCCATTAACACAGGGTGGATTTGCAACATCAATGGAAAATTCATCAGATCCGATTAATTTCCAGGACAACGTTTTGTATTCCTCCTACACAACATCTCCACCACCCAGCCCACTGTCATGATGCCCTTGTTGCCAAGCTCCCCCCGGGCCAAAAAGTTTGGCAGGTAGCTGGAAAGTGGTAAGTGCCTTGGAATCCGGGCTGGGAGCCCATAAAAAGCTGGCAGTGAGAAAGGGGGGGATGGATCCTCTGCAAGGAGGCAGAGATTAGGAGGAGCCCTTGGCTGGCTATGGAGCCCTGCCAGGGGAGAAGCTTTGGGGCAGCAAGAGGTGAAGCCACGTGGAATAGAACATGGAGGAAGGGTTGAAAAGGCAAACCACAACCAATAATCCAAATAAGAATTCTCAGCATTTGTATAAGATTCTTCCAGCATTGTTCTACTCAAGCATGTTCAAATGTTGGCCCTCCAGATGTTTTGGACCACAACCCACACAGTCCTTTGCCATTGGAAATACAGGCTTGGAATTCTGGGAGTTGTGGTTCCAAAATATCAGGAGGGCCAAAGTTTGGACATGCCTATTCTAGTGCTTCATCTTTTGGACTTCAACATCCCTTTGGACCGGGCGGACTCAACTCTGGCCCACCTGGCATTTGGGATGACAGTCTCCCCAATCCCTCAGCTGTGGACGTGTGGGCTGAGGTGTCTGAGAGCTGAAAATCAAAACATCAGGAAGGCCATGAATTCTACCCCCATCCTCTGCTTACAATCACTCTGTAAGGCAGTCCAGGGGCTCACACATGGTCATCTCTGAGCTTCAACCAAGGTCTTCATGACAAAGGCCAGAGCAAGGCCTTTTGGTGTCTGAGACAAATAACAAGATGGCGGGGGGACCTTCCCACTCCATACACAAAAATTGGCTCAAATGGCAGCTGCCTTTTTCCTCAAACAGGAGTAAAGGGACAGCCTCCTCCACCAGATTGGAAGGCTGCAGGCTAGCTTTGGAGATCTGGGATAAGTTATGTAGGGGTGGGTGGCTGGGGGGGCACTCAATAAGGGTCTATGCCCACCTCCCCCTTGACCCTCCAAGGGTCCCTGCCAAGGCTATGTGGCAGGCACAGGGTGGCTCCTTTCCCACGGGGTTAACCCAGGACTCAATGCTCCCCATGCAGCCAGCAAGTTGAAGAGCTCTGGAAGAGCAGGAAGTGAGAAAGGGCCTGCCAAGGAAAGTCCCCGTCAAGTGAGCAAGAGCTGGGGCCAGCCAGTGGGAAGGAGGAGAAAGAAGAGGAAAGGAGAGCAGGGGACTGGGCTAATGCCCCCAAGCAGGAAGGAGATGAGCCAGACTCTCTTTTGTGCACCAGTTTTATAGCTTCAAAACCCAATCACCACCATCACCACTCCTCCAACTATTTGAAACAGCTTGGCTTGGAGGAGCAAGAATAGCCAAGACCAAAGAAGGATCCAGTCACCCGGGAGAGCTTAAACCCCCAACCAGTGTGGTTGCTTGCACTGAGAAGGGCACTTCCACGAGTGGCACCAGCTGGCATGAGGTATCGGGGAAGGGAGGCTAACAGTTTGCAAGCCTTGACAATGTTGTGGAGAGCAGGGGTGAGAGGACCGAGGAAGGTAGCCCCTCCTCCAAACCCCCACCAATAAAAACTCACCATGTGGACGATAGTTGGTTCTCCAACTAATGCCTTTGTGCGGAGATTTGGGGCTGCACCTAACCGATGGTGGTGGGGAGAGAAACAAGTACTGTAGGGCATGTGTTGTGGGCATTGTGCTGGGGATGGGTGGGTACCAAAATGACAAAATACTATTGCCATAATATTTGTACTTTGTACTGTTACACACACACACACAGGGGATGGCACAGTATCCACGTTTGCCCCAGATGACACAAACCCTAGTTGTGGGCCCGTGGAGATCTAACTGGTGGGGAAGTAGTGCAAACAGTTTGCAGTGTTTGTTGCTTGGTCATGGACTATGACTTTGCTCGAGCTGCCTAGATGCCCTAAGCACATCCGATCTCGCCTGATTTCGGAAGCTAAGCATGGTTGGCCCTGGTCAGTACTTGGATGGGAGACCACCAGGGAATACCAGGTGCTGTAGGCACCTGGAGTAGGAACTGGCAAGCCACTCCAGTATTCCTGCCAAGAAAACTCCATGGACATGGGGTCATGAAGGGTCGGTCACGACTATAACAACACAACACACACACACTTTGCTCCTACAGCACTAGTGCCAAACCTTGAGTCCCCAGTTGTTCTTGGAACTACCAGATAGCTCAGTGGTTATGACATCTAGATGTAGAGCCAGAGACTGGTCGTTCCATAAGGTCCTTTCCAGCTCTGCAGTTATATAAGGTTATTATTATAGAACTCCCTGCAGCCTTCACCACTAGCTGGGCTGACTACAATTTATGGGAGTTGTTGTCCAAAGACACCTGGGTTACCCAAGGCTAAGAA
Organism: Phrynocephalus forsythii; assembly: GCA_029282475.1. NCBI lineage: Eukaryota > Metazoa > Chordata > Lepidosauria > Squamata > Agamidae > Phrynocephalus > Phrynocephalus forsythii. Next base: position 26,309,107 of record JAPFRF010000011.1, on the reverse strand, counting down.
CCCCTGTCCTAAAGGATTGATGGGACACACAGCACCTTACTGCCACCTCCTGGGTATTCACTACTTGTAGCTATGGCCTCCTTCTGCAGAATGGCAGGAGCCTGCCATTTAAATTCATTCTCCCTTGTTCTTTACTCCCACAATCCCACTCTTTCTCTTGTTAACATCTCACGCACCTTTGAAGTTCTAAAACCTTTCCAAAAGCTCCATCTTATGTTTCTCTTAAGCTCTCCCTGTTTCCTCGAGCCCTTTAGCAAGTGACTTGTCAAAGGCTAGATCGTACGTCTGTGGCAGAAACGCTTTCAGCACAACCAGTCCATCACCCACTATAGGCAGTTTTGAACTCTATCAGGATCTACACGTAGAGGAAACCTTTGGAAATCGGTGACTAATGCAACATCCATTGACCTCAATGGCTCTTTTAAAGGCCCCAGGATTTCTTCCACTGCATATTAAATAGATAAAACCAAGTCTGAGAGGAAAAGGAATTAGTCATGGTGGCCAGACAATAATGTTTTGGCTCAAATATATTCCCAACCACAGGTTACATTTAAGGTTCATCTCCTCCACATTCCTGGTCTAATATCCCCCACCCTGGCTGCCCTCTGGCTTGGAGGCACTTGGTTGCTCAATTCCATATCTTAACTGGAATACTAACGTAAAAGGGTTTTTCCCCTCATGACAGGAAGTCACTAAACAAAGTGTGTGCAGGGAAGACTGTGAGAGCCAAACTGAGTCATGTTATGCCACATTACAAAGTGAAATATATCATCTGAAGTGGTGTCAGAAGGAGTTGTTCTGTTTTAAGTAATTTTTAGCTGGGATGTCCATCAGATCCATGCTTGTTTGCCGAGCGCAAGCCTTCTGCCTGAATGGCAGCCATCTGTGCATTTTTAAACATATTCAATTACTGTATTCTGTATCATCCATTTTTCCAGGATTACAATAATAAAAATAAAAATAAACATAGGGTTGCCTTCTCCCCTCTATTCGCCTTCACACTTCACTTTGTCAAGGTGCAAACCAGCTTTACTTTTTAATATCACACTATGTTATCAGTAAGAGGAGGGGCGGCAACATGGGGCTAGAATTTCCATGGGCCAGCTCAGAACCAATATTGCCAATGGCACAGGATGATCGGAGGTGCAGGACAGTCCAATATCTGGAAGGTCAAAAACGACCACCTCTGAACTTAATAACATAATGCATATGGTTCTCCCCTACAGCAATGGTGAGAAACACCTTCTCTTTCTGCTGATTTCTGTCTGGTCAGCTAAAGCAGATTCACTGGGAGAAACTGAACTTTCTGGGAGCAAATTCAGAGCAGCTCAATGGATACGGTAATTTCCCCACACCCTAAGACAAACTCCTAGTTTCTTTGTGCAGACAACTGTATTAAAAACATTGCTGTGTCTAAAACTAACATGAGGATAATTTTCTTTCATTAAAGAGGGACTTGTTTGGTACCCTGAAATGTTCTTACTATCCAAAAGTAATTTTGTAGAAAATCAGCTTATTTTAGTAAATTCATTTTACTAGTTTCGAGGCAGTCAACAGCTTCCAAATATCATAAAATTAGATAAAAGGAGCACTGATGCATCTAGCTGCTCCACTTAATATACCTATCATAAGACTCTTTGGCAAGTGTTCACTGCCTTTTTTTCTTGACAGGACAGGACAGATATAGGATTAGCATGTCTAGTAGCAAAAAAAATCCAGAAATTCTATAAAGACCACAATAGATATTAAATGGAATGTGCATCAGCCTGCCCACTTTCACATACTGTACCTAGGCTTCATTAAGAGCCATATCTTTCATACTTATTTATTTTATTTATTTATTTTATTTATTTATTTATTATATTTATATCCCGCTTATCTACAGGGTACTCTAAGCGGCTGAATTTTCTTGAATTTACTTGAATTTTCAAGTTTTTCAAACTCCATTTGTGAATAAATTTACAGATTTTGGCCCAACATAGGAGGGGTAACAGTTCAGGACGAGAATCAGAAGTACACCTCCACTTGAAGGACAAAGGGCACTCATTTAAAGATGAGGATGTACACATATTAGACAGAGAAGATAGGTGGTTTGAGAGAGGGGTCAGGGAAGCCATTCATGTGAGTATTGAAAACCCCTTTCTCAACAGAGGTGGGGGGCTCAGGCACAGTCTATCTGCTACTTATCAAGCTGTGCTTTCAACAATACCCAGACAAATCAAAAAGCCTTCACCACCAAGGCCACTGCCAACAACTCATACTTTATGGGTTTCAGCACCTTAGGCCATTGTTTACCTTAAGGCTCTTGAGACTGTTGTCTACCTAATGAGCTTATTCAGGCCATTGTTCATTTTATGAGCCTATTTCAGATCAGGGTGACAAGAGGTCAAAGCGGACTATAAAATGGAGGACTTGCAAGGAGCTTTCTTCAGACTGACGAAGCTGTTTGGATGAGCAGAGAAACGTTTCTATCTCTCAAGAAAAAGAAGTCCAGTTGCCATGACTCAACTTCCTGTTGCACTGAATTACAAAAGTGGCATGACTTGGATGAGCAACGGATAATGCTGATGGAGATTTCCTAACTCATGGCACTTTGGTTCTAAAAGCTACATCTTTTGCGGTAACTTCACAAGAGCTTTCCACCTAGTTATCCTAGTTTAAGTGAGGTCACACTGAAAGAACTTCTGAAAACACCCATGTTAGACCAGGAATTAATTTAAAAAGAGGTACGGGCAGGAGACCAACATTTTGATGATGTTTCCCGGAAACCAATGAACTCCACTGAACATACAGAAAAGAGTGCAATCTTGTGTGTGTTTACACGACAACATGTCCCATTGCTGATCCGCTGATATTAAGCAGGTGTTCAAGAATACAGTATATGCTTCATGGAGGTGTGTATCTTTAAATAGGTGGATTGAGAATTGTTAGGGAACATCAGCAACTAAGTCTCTCAGTATATATTGCAAATCTTGTTCCTTATGACTCTTCTCTCCTTTGGTGCACTACAAAATGTAAGTAGTTTGGGGATAGAGACCTAGCTAGTGTGGTTTACATCAAGTGCCATAGGAATAGATTACGCAATGTAGCTACCAGTTGAATGATGTATACCTTTTTGTCCTGAACGGACAGCTTCTGGAAAGGAAAAAGCAGCACCGACATGAAAACACTGGACATTTACAAGTGGAAGACAACATGGCAGGGACTCCTCAAAACAATTACGTGAATAATGCAAGGTGACTGCAGGGTAGAAGGTTCACCTGTATTCGCTCTGCATGCACAGGCTTGGGCTCAGGTCGTAGATTGTCTCTGGGAGGCTGGAGGAGAGACTATCGCTTACACTGTAATTTCTCAATGGTTTCTATTTTGGAAAATATCTTCCAAAGAGAAATTCACCAGTTGTGCACAGGGCTGTAAAGACAAAGAAACATTGCTGGGTTTTGTCTGTGTCGGTGTGTGATTGTTGCTGTTAGTGCCTCCATTAGACGCAGACTCATGCCCTTTCAGCATTCAAAAGTAAAAATAGAGGCATGCTCATAAGAGAGAGAGGGAGAGAGAGAGAGAGAGAGAGAGAGAGAGAGAGAGAGAGAGAGAGAGAGTTTTCTCATACCAAAGCTAGCGCTTGTCTCTCCATGCTGCCTGCTTTGACGGCTCCCCTTAGGAAAGGGACAGGTTTTCCCTGCTATGCCTGAAATGTCCTCCCATGGAGCCCAAGGATTTCAAGACTCAAGTCCAGGGTCTAGTACTACACGACATACAGACCCACCAACAAACCACAGACAACAGCAGGATGGGGGACCAGCCAGAGGGTGGGAAACAGGGATGGCCTTGGGTGAGGTGGGACGGTTGCCCTGTATATTTAACTGATATTTAGTGATGGGTTTTGGACTGAGCAGTTGAAAGAACAGCACGTGGTTTTGGATATTGGCATCATAAAACTTTGTGGAGAAGCCAAAAGGAGGGAAGGAGAGTCCTCTTCCTGGTAATAGAGCTCCTCTCTCTCTCTCTCTCTCTCTCTCTCTCTCTCTCTCTGTGTGTGTGTGTGTGTGTGTGAGAGAGAGAGAGAGAGAGAGAGAGAGAGAGAGAGAGACAGAGAGAGACAGAGATGTACTCCAGGTACTTGGAATGGTTCAAACGACCCATTAAAATGCTATTGTCTCCCCTCCACAAGCAAGCCTGCCAACCCTGGCAAACCTAGGAGAGAGAAAGCCAGCCGTTCTTCTAATTGCATAACATAACTGCGTGACTCACAATAACCAGTCAAACCTTCACCCTTTCTGGCACTGCCCTGCCTTTCAAGAGCCAGAATAAACTAAGACCGGCAGGCTTGCAGTGGCAGAGGTGGAACGGATATGGATGGGGTGTGGGGCGCTCCTAGTGGTGAGGTAGCAGGAAGAATGGCTCCCTCTGTGTGACCTTGCCTTCCAAGAAGGAAAATATCCTGTTATGGGAAGCTAGTTCTTTCTTATTTGATAAAATGGCCTCCATGACAGCTTATGGGATTAAAAAAAAAACCCAAAACATTCTAGTAGGTAAGTTGTGACCCCCAAGCACCACAGGGATTGCTTTGTTTATGCCTGAAGTTGGCCTAGAACCGTGGTTCCCAACTTTGGTTAATCCATGTGTTCTTGGACTACAAGTCCCAGAACCCCCAGGCAACACAGCTGTGAATCACTGGCCTAGAGTAATATTACTCCCATGGAAGCCCACAGACAGCAAGATATGGCTTTCAGCTTTGGCGAAGTTTCACCTCAGTGCAACCTTGAGCTACACGAAAACAGCAATGCAAAATGACTAGCTGATACTTCATCGGGATTTATGCCTTACTGCTCTTGGATCTACCATTTTGCCTTCTAACTTGACTACTGGCTGAGAGATTATTCTGCCTAAGGGTTGGTGGGGTGGGGGAGAAAGGTGGTGGTAATAAGCTACAGATAATGATTAAATTTGCAGGTGAAACAATAGGCCAATAATGGACAGATGGCCCTTCCCCTCAAGGGAAGGAGGCCCAGTCAACGGAGCAAGAGGCAATGGTGCATTGAGATAGCTGGTTCCTGTTGGAACCACCTCTGTTGAACTGGAAGGGCTCATTTTAACATTCTTGTGTTCCTCCCCCCTCCCCTCGTTTTTCACCTAGGGTGGGCACTTTGGCCAGCCAAACACACCCAGAACCTTTCTCCGTTTACAAAAGCCCCCTGAAACCACTATTTGTAGCAAAAACTAAAAGAAAACACTGCAGCCTCTTTTTAGGAGCCAATTTCAGCCTTCCAGAAGAGAAATCTGGTACTGATTACTAGCCCGCGAGGACAAGGGAAGCCTGCACATGTATAACTCAGCTCTTGGGACGTTTTAAAAAAAGGCAGGTTTTTTTAAATCTGATCCTGGGGGTGGGGGGGAGGTGTGTGTGTGGGAAACCTGTAAAACAAAGGTGGTTGGTATCCTCAGCCCTTGCATTCTCCCATTTTAGAGAAGTGACATGTCAGTGGATTCCAGTTGGTTGAGGGGGGGGGACAGCAGGAGAAGGCAGTCCCTGGCCTCTGTGTTTTGGGTTGCAGGCCACTGTCAGCAGCACTGTGTTAGCCACTGTGAGAAGTGGGCTGATGGACTTCACTGGCTTTCAGTCCAATCCAACAATTATGTTGTGATAGATACTGGTTTCCAGGTCCATCTCTAGGAACGTGCATGTCTTTTCCCTTACGATTGGTTTCCCTTAGAGGTAGAGGGGCTGGGAGAGTAAGAACAGACAAAAGAAAATATTTTTTTCACCCAGGGCGTTGTTAGTGTGTGGAACTCCCTGCCACAGGACATGGTGATGGCATCTGGCCTGGATGCCTTCAAAAGGGGATTGGACGGATTCCTGGAGGAACTGTCCATCACAGGTTACAAACCATGATGGAGATGTGTAATCTCCAGGCTTAAAACCGGGGTACTTCAAGGGCCAGATGCAGGGGAGTGGTATCTGGAGACAGATATCTAGTCTTATGCGCTCCCAGGTGCATCTGGTGGGGCCACTGTGAGATACATGAAGGTGGACTAGATGGGCCTTTGACCTGATCCAGCATGGCTCTTCATATGTTATGTTCTTATGAGCTCTTTGGCTGCAGCTCCCATCACGCCCAACCAGCTTGGCCTCTGTCTTCCGTCTGTCCCTTATCCTTTCCAAAGAGAAAAAAAAGCTCATCTTGGGCTGTCCCACTATAAGTGGCTGCAGGTCAACAGGAGTGCTTGGGGGAACTTGGCTCCACACAGCTTGAGGACTGTCAGCGTTACTGGGCGAGGGCAAGGCAGTTTGCCTTGTGATTCCAGGCAGTTGTTCTACAGCTGGCTGGCTAGTTGCCAGCCTGCCTGCCTGGACTTCAGCAGGAATCTGAAAATGCTTCTTGAGTCAGGGAGGAGGGTGGTGAAGGTCTATGTTGAATCGGTGACTTTCTGACAAAAAGGGCACGGTGTTTTGTTGTTTACAAGCCATGCCTTGATCCTCAGAGGGGAGGGAAGTGGAATGGACCCAAGGGTTCCGCAGCCAATCAAAGGCCAGGGAAGCAGGCACAGAGAAATTGATTGTGCAACCAAAGAAAGAGATCATCTGATTTCTTTTGACCAAGAAGGAAAATAATAAAGGCTTTCTCTCTTACACACACAAAGCATTCTACTTTAAAGTAAACAATCCAGTCTCATGCTTTTAAACCCACCACACTGGCTTAGAAAAATAGAGAACTTAGTAGTTTGGCTGCTCCATATTCCTGTCCTTTTAACCATGAAACCACAGCCTTGGTCAACACTCCCACTCCACCCTGAGATTTGAACAGGATTGAGATGTGCAAATCAGGATGGCCCAAAGGGTCAAGAGCACTGATGTCACCCACGTCACTCCACCGGTCCAAATCCTGAATGGGACAAGGCATGACCTTGACATTTCAACTGTGGGAAGGAACGCGTGGTTCTCCAGTGGTTGTGGGAATCCAGTTCCATCTCCTTGATTATTGGGCCTTCTGGCTTGGGCCAGTAGAGTGAGGGTCCCACCATTGTGCAGAAGGCTTCACTTCTATGACAAGTTGGCTCACAAGTTGGCTTGTCCAGGTGAGGTGAACTTCACAGGAGGAATGGTTTGCTGCCGCCACCACCACCCAAGGCCTGGTGGGGAGAGAACTGGCGGGAGAGGGTTGAGCACCCCTTTCTGCTCCTGATGTCCCAAATGACTTGAGGATAACAGTTGCATGCAATATTTATCTCCACTCATTCTACCCCAGCACTTTTTTCCCATTGTGACTCAAAAAGTTGCTTTTACTGAGCTCCTTTTTTTGGCCCCTGAAATCCCACCATTTTCCCGTGATTCATTAGGGTTGTAACTAGGGTAGAGAAAAAAATGGAATTGGAAATGTGCCTGTGGACGTTATAATCTAGAGGTGAATCTACTAATATAAGGAAGATAAGGGCAACACCTCCTGACCTAATTCACTCTCCTTTCCCTTCCTTTCTGGGGGTGTGGGCATCAAACCTACCGCTCTTTAAGAAACAGAACTCTGTTTCAGAAAGATAGCAAGAGCAACAGAAAATTATCCACAGGGATTAGGCTTCTCACTTTTAGTAATATCCTTGGGATAGGGGGTCACAGAATAGAAAGCTAGCCAGCCAGATTTTGGGGGCCAGATCTGATCAAAGTTTCCAGTTGAGAAGCACATCAAAGCAACTATAAACCAGTCATCTTCAGAACATTTCCTGCCACATCAGTGATTCTCAACCTTGGGTCCCCAGATGTTCTTGGATTAAAATTCCTAGAAGTCTTCACCAGTAGGTGCATCGGTCTGGATTTCTGGGATTTGTAGTCCAAAAACACCTGGGAACCCAAGGATGGGAACGACTGCGCTGCGCGGTACTCTGAGATGGATTCATGATGGAGGGGAGATGCGAGGCCAAAAACAAAACAAAAAACCCACTTCAAGCTCATGGTTACTTGCATCAGATATAGCAAGTTTTCGTATATTGACTTGGATCATTTCTCCAGCTGCCTATTACGACTAGCAGAACCTCTTCAGCACCACCAGACAAATCTTTCACACCCAGCTCTTGCTTGGCCCTTTCAGCTTAAAGCATGTGACTGAACCTTAGGTGGCCTGCAGCTCACATTGTAGGCTGTTCTGCTGTGCTACAGCTCAGTTCTGCAACTCAGCAACAGAGACCTCCGTAACTCAAGTAGATGCATTTCTCTCTCAGAACAGTACCATATTTTCCCATCTACAAGACACACCCATGTATAAGACAACTCCCAATTTTTCAGCCCAAAATAAGTTTCTCTGCCATGTGGTTCTCAATGGCTTACTTGCATGTATAAGACAACCCTAAATTTTTAGTCTGTTTTAGTTTTTTAAAAAAGTCTTATACTGCACATGGAAAAATAACCCTACATTGCAAACGAATGGGAACTACCCCACTCAGAAGTCTCCTCCCAGAGGTATGCCTGTGGTATTCTGGGAGCCTTGACACACACCTCTGACACACACACACCCCTTCGTTTCTCGCTCAAAAAGATGTTACAAACCTTAATTAAAATGTAAACAGGTGGTTCTTGAGACCAAGGAGTTAGTTTCTAAAAGGCCCCAAACATTACCGAGCACACCTGACACAACAGAAAAAAACTGCTTACAAGGGCAAGCTGCTCAATGCCTGGCTCACTCAAGCTTAATGCCAGGCTGCTGACTGGCGCTTTTTAGGAGGAGAATGGAAAATTCCTTGCTGCAACTGACCATTCCCTGGGCCCAATCCAAGGCCTTGGCTTTGACCTATAAAGCCCTCTAAGACTCGGAAGCAGGTGATCTGAAGGATTCCATCTCCCAGTGTAACCCTTTCCAGATTTTAAGGTATCTAGACAAGTCCTTTGCCTCAATCGCACTACCCTTACCTATGATAGTAAGGCTAGGAGAGAAGGTCCCCTCAGTGGCTACCGTTGAGGCTGTGTAGCACTGTTCTTCCCAGACAGGCCAGGCTGATCTTCCCCCTGTGGTCCTTCCGTCAGAAGGCAAAGACTTTTAAATTTAGGGAGGTCTTTGTCAATTGAACAAATTAATGGAGAACATCATGATGGTTTACTTTTATGATGTGATTTTAAAATTGTTTTCAACTGTTGTCAGATATTTTAAAATGACTGCATACTCATCTTTTCCTTAGCAATTCATCAAATGTCAAGGTTTTTTTTTAAATTGTTCTTGTACGGTAAAAGGTGATTAATACATGCAATCAGCATCTACCCTACATAAGGTCCTACCATCTGAGCAACAATATAGTATCCGTCAGTCGAAGGGAGTGGCGAGACAGCCATCCTAGGCAGGAATCGAGATCAAGGGGCAGATTCTGTTCACCCACCATTAGCACAAACAGGGTGGAAGACAGATTGTGACAGTTTAAGATTTTTCTCTTGTGCACACACCATTCTAATTAATTGGATAATCTGGATAATGCTCACAGAAATTGGGATGTCTAATTTTCATAAGCAGTCCCTGCATTCCATTGTACTCTGTATTTGCATCTTTTGAATGCCTAAAATGGTGGTTGAAAAATACAACTTTGGTTGTTTCAACTGCATAGCTCAAGGAGCTTCCCATTTTCTTGGGATTGCTTACAAGGATGCCACACATTGCTGTTGCACAATGCCAAGTAAATAGACAACTGCAGATAATTTTAAGAGGTCAACATTTGGTTTTTATGAACGTAAGGTGCCAGTAAGACAGGAACCGGTTCAGATGGGATTCTGATCTTTCCTAAGCACTCAGCCTAAAGCCGATCATGGATGCCACTGGAAAGCTTCACCTGCAGAGTTGGAATTAAGATCTCACCACATCCAAGGCTATTTTTAATCCTATGACGAAAGTTACAAATGCCTAGTTGGTCTGTCCTGTACAGGGATTAATTCAAATTGTAAAAGAGTGAAGTAGCTTCCTGTCAACGGCACTTTTTACCTTGCCAGAGCAAGGGCTTGACGAGAAATTCAGAAATAGGTACAGTATAATTGCAATGATTTCTCCAAGGACCACACTGCTTCGGAGCTCAGTATTTTGGCAAATGAACTAGAAAGTCTTGCCAACTAAACCCAGATATGTTGCCTGCAGCTCCTCCTGGGTCTAGGCCTAAACTCAGCCCCGCGTGGTCAACCAACATCATTCTAGCAGCTGAACCTCTGGTCTGCCCAGATCTCTTGCTTTTTCTCCAGCATGCTATAAAAGAACAGATTAGAGTGCTGGGCCAAAGCTAACGGAATGGAATTCAACAGAGGGAAATGCAGGGTGCTACATCTAGGTAAAAAAATGAATTGCACAGAGATGACGAGATGGGTGGGAAGGACCTAGGTGGACAGGTGGTAATCTAATCTCTCCTCCCTGTAAAAGGACATGGCCCACAAAGGGAAAGAACAATAGTGGAGGTGAACAATTGGCTTCGGACATGGTGCCAGCAGGAACAATTCAGATTCTTGGACCATGGCTTGTTTTTTCATTCAGATGGGATATTGGGCCAGGATGGGGTGCACCTCACCACTGCTGTTAGGAATCTTTTTGCCAAGAGGATTGCAGATTTAATAAGGAGAGCTTTAAACTGAGTTTGTAGGGGGAGGGAGAAAATTCTTTTAACGGTAGAGATCCAGAAGGGGTTGTGGAGACCAGCCCAAATGTTGAAATAGGAGCAGGACAAGTAGTAGTGCAGACCATCAGTGAACGGAAAAACAGGTTAAGCAAAGGACATGTAAGAAGCACACACAGCCTCAAATGTCTCTACACCAACACACAGAGCATGGGGAACAAACAAGAGGAGCTGGAACTCCTAATACAGCAAAATAAATATGACATAATTGGCATCACTGAAACATGGTGGGATGAGACGTATGATTGGAATGTAGTCATTGGATGGTATAACCTGTTTCAAAGGAACAGGCCAAGTAAGAAAGGAGGAGGTGTAGCTTTATATACTGTAATAAGGACATTTATACTGCTGAAGAAATACAAGATAAACAGCAGGGGAACCATATTGAGAGTATCTGGGTTAAAATCAGGGGTGAAAAAACTAGGAGGGATGTCACTGTAGGGGTATATTATAGACCCCCAAGCCAGCTGGAGGAGTGGGATGATGCCTTCTGTGAACAGATGGCTACACAGTCAAAAGGGAGAGATTTAGTACTAATGGGAGATTTTAGCTATCCTGAAAAGCAAAATATTAAAGGCACAATTTAAAACTGTTCCAAAAAGAAGAAAAAATAGAGAGGTCTAAAGAAACCACAATGGTTTACTAAAGAACTTTCAACTCAGCTAACTATAAAAAACAAGTACAAGGAATGGAAAAATGGGAAATGCACCAAAGAGGAATATAAGCAAACAGCTAATATACGCAGGGGATGGTAAAAAAAGCTAAAGCGCAAAACCAACTTAGACTCGCCAGAGATTAAAGATAGTAAAAAGGGTTTCTTTAGTTATGTCCGCAGCAAAAGGGAAAAAAGGTCTCTCTGCGTGGCAAGGATAACCAGTTACTTACAGGAGACAAGGAAAAGGCAGAACTACTCAACACCTTCTTTGGCTCCGTTTTCTCCAAAAAGGAAGAAAAGATCCACTGGGACAAAGAGTAGATGAGGTAGGATGGGAATTGCAACATAGGATAGGTAGAGACGTAGTACAGGAACACCCGGAAACATTAAATGAATTTAAGTCTCCTGGGCCAGATGAATTACACCCAAGGATATTAAAAGAACTGGCAGACATAATTTCAGAACTATTGGCAATAATCTTTGAGAAGTCCTGGAGAAGAGGGCTAATGTTGTCCCCATCTTCAAAAAGGGGAAAAAAGAGGAGCCAAATAATTACCACCCAGTCAGCTTGACTTCGATTCCTGGCAAGATCCTAGAGCAGATTATTAAACAGTCAGTCTGCAATTATTTAACAAACAATGCTATCATTACAAGAAGTCAACACAGGTTTCTTAAAAACAAGTCATGCCAGACTAATTTGATCTTTCTTTGATAGAATTATAGGCCTGGTGGATGAGGGGAATGCTGTGGATATTGCTTATCTGGACTTTAGTAAGGCGTTTGATAAGGTTCCCCATAGTATTCTTGCTAAGAAGTTAGTAGAAAGTGGGATAGATAGTGCTACTGCTAGGTGGATTTGTAATTGGTTGACTGATCGCACCCAAAGGGTGATCATAAATGGCCTCTCTCAGCTTGGAGAGACGTGACCAGTGGGGTGCCCCAGGGTTCTGTTCGGTGTCCAGTTCTTTTCAATATCTTTATTAATGACTTGGAGGAAGGAATAGAGAGTATGCGAATTAAATGTGCAGATGATACCAAATTGGGAGGGGTTGCTAATTCTCTAGAGGATAGGATGAAAATCCAAAAGGACCTTGACAGATTAGAATGCTGGGCCAAAGCTAACGGAATGGATTTCAACAGAGGGAAATGTAGGGTCCTACATCTAGGTAAAAAGAATGGATTGCACAGATATAGGATGGGGGGCACTTGGCTGGAGAATAGTGCCTGTGAAAGGGATCTGGGAGTCTTAGTGGACCACAAATTGAACATGAGTCAGCAGTGTGATGTGGCGGCCAGGAAAGCCAATGCGATTCTTGATTGTGTCTAGATCAAAGGAAGTGATAGAACCACTCTATTCTGCTCTGGTCAGACCCCACCTGGAGTAATGTGTCCAATTCTGGGCGCTTCACTTTAAAAAGGATGTTGACAACCTTGAGCGGGTGCAGAGGGCAACCAGAATGGTTGAGGGTCTGGAGGAAATGTCTTGAGGAACGGCTTAGGGAACTGGGAATGTTTAGCCTCTCTAAAAGAAGGCTGAGGGGGATATGATAGCTATGTTTAAATATTTGAAAGGAGGCCATATTGAAGAGGGAACAAGTTTGTTTCCATGGCTTCAGAGACTAGAACTCAGGGCAATGGTTTCAAACTACAGGAAAAGAAATTCCATTTGAACGTGAGGAAGAACTTCATGACAGTTAGAGCTGTTCGGCAGTGGAATATGCTGCCACGGAGGGTGGTGGAGTCTCCTTCTTTGGAGGTTTTTAAGCAGAGGCTGGATGGCCATCTGTCGGAAAAATTGTGATGGGGTTCCTGCATGGCAGGGGGTTGGACTAGATGGACCTTGAGGTTTCTTCCAACTCTATGATTCTAAGGCCAACCCTTATGTTTCTGGCCTATCATCCTTCCCACCTCACCTGCATACATGAAAGGACTATCAAAAAGATGCTGTAATCATTGCAACCCCAACTGTAATTTTTGAATGGTTATCCAAGGAGTCCAGTTTAATCCACTGGGGAGGAAGAAATTACTAGTCAAGACAAAGCACACAAGCCTACGTGTCAATGTACCACTCACTTCTTAAGCTGGGAGGACCGCTCCTGCTGTTTGCTAAGCTAGCAAAAGTTGCTTTAGGGAACAACAGCAGGGGAATGTGCCAGCCCCCTCACCCCTCTTGAGGAATTCAAAGCAGAATTCCGATCTTACAAATCATGCTATTCTGCATGGGCACGAATCCCCCGTAGCAGAACACCTGAAGTACAGCTGAGGTTTCCAAAACCTAGGACAGCAATTCCATGAAATGAACCCTTTCACAGGCAGGATGGAAAGCCAGAGAAGCTTGCTTCGTTAGAGAAGCGGATTCTTTTGTCCTGCTCTTTTCCTGATGTCTCAGGAGTGCTGGCAGGGCCACTACCCAACAGCTTTCTCTCTGTTGGGTACAAGCCCAAGTGGTGGCCGGAAAGCAGCAAGTGAACTGTTTGGCCATGACATTTCCTAAGCAGAGCTTCTCTAGGGCCATAAAACCTAGAAGGGGTGTAGCAAAGAGCCCCAAGGAAAAGAAAATGCCAAATTTACTGAAGGAACAACAGTAAGTGTCTTAAGAGATGGAAAGAAAACTGAAAGAATCATTCAGTGAAGTCTTTTTGCAGAGGAGGGAGCGGAGGGAGAAAGCTAGAGGTTGAAGAGGAACAAAGTACAAAGAAACATCCTCAAGCATCTGCATAGGAGCGGGTTTCCAACCAAAAGCCTTTCCATTCCAGGACTTTTCAGATGGAAGTACAGGACTACGTAAGCACAAAACTGGTGTTCGTGAGGTTAAGACCCCCCCCAAAAAAGGAAGGGGGAGAAAAAATTGCACTGAAGGCCACTCTCATACAGCACTTAGAAACAGCCTAAAAAGAAGCTGCATTAATACCAAACATTTTCATGGGAGTCCACATTGTGTTAAAGGTGGGAAGCTTATCAACAAACCCATCGCTGGAGAAAGGAGCCACTCATCCAGCTTTTCAACATCTCTTCCTAGAGGCTAGAGCTCTGGAGTAGAGTGCCTCTTAAGACTTTTCTGGCAGCATGCCACTTGCAGATGGTTCTGGGGCCCAGCTTTGGGATACACATAAAATTCATTTATGTGAACAATAGTTCAACCGGGATACCACCCACAGTGCCCTTGGTAAGGCAAAGCTAGTGGTAGTAAGCAAGCAATTGTTCGCTCAAGACGGCTTTCCGTGACTTACCTTGTTGCTGCAAGCCAAATGAAACACAGGGGACCACCCCATTTGAAGCGTGGGTTGCCTGAGTGTTGAGGGCATGCGATTAACACAACAGGAGGCTTTACTTTAAAAAAAAAATCCGCCTGCTGTAGCTTCTGGTTTCCCTGTCATTTACAACTGCTACCATTTGAACTCCTTTGCCATAGAGGGCAAGCAAAACCTTCGTTTGCAAGTATGACTGCTCAGTCACAAGGATCTGTCTTATAACCAAATTTTAAAAATGCTACCTTTAAGGCAAACAGCATTTGGTGAACCCTGCATGGATGAATGAGATGTATGGAGTAGCATTTCCCTGCCACATGGTTTGCTACAGATAAGACAGCTCTTCCCAAAAGACTGTTTGTGTGTGACTGAAGCATTATTTTTAAAGATTAATTTTATTTGGAGAAGAAGAAGAAAAAAAACCAAGGCGCAGAGGGGAATTTTACATAATAAAAGACATCTCCGAGGAAGTCCACACAGATTACAAATCATTTTCATAGAAGATATTTTGTACAAATTTTACATGTCTTCAGAATGTGTAAAAATGCACCTCGATCCATTCGTGAACCTGTTCTGATAGCAGAGAGAGAGAGAGAGAAATGCAAAGGAGAAGGGGGGAAGAAAATGCTCCAGGGGTATGCAAATTAGCAGTTTACTTCCTGCATTTCAATGCCAGGCTGCATTGCAAATCCATTTTCACTCTCGGCAGGGTTTCCCCTCACCCAAGCCCTCTATAATATATCCTGCCCACCGACAGGCCAAGATGCTTTAAATCTCATAGGACTGACTTAAAACGTGAGCTAAAAATTACTGAAATAAGACACCAAGCATTGCAGCTTTACAATGAGCTGAATCCTCTATTTGATCCAGCTGGGTTTATTTCAAGAGCAAAATCATACCACTCTCCCCGCACGAAAACGGCGACAGCTTCTTAATGAGCGCTGCCCACACCTCGTAAATCTAGCCAATCCTTCAAGCCAGACACTCGACATCCGCCTTGTAATCACATTCTTCCAGAGAGCTGGCTATTAAAAAATCTGGTGCAAGTTCAGCTTCCCTGTGTTGCAGTTCTTCCGTTTTTCTTGCCCATTAGGCTCAAGGAATAAAACAGACAAGAGTGCATGAACAACAAACGGACGAGACTTCCCCCCCCTCCCTCTCCAAATGTGACCTCTCAAGAGGGCAGAGCGGTGGCAGCAGAGAGAGACTGCTTTCGAAAGGAATCAAAGGAGCTAAAATTCATCATGGTTTACAAGCTATGTTGCACATTTCACTTGCCCGAGTGGGAGAAAGGAAGGCAACAGCCACATGATGCAACAAGGAAAGAGGCTTAGCCGTGCCTTGAATGACCCCATGCTACTTTCAGAACAGTGCCCAATATTTTAAAAGGGTGATACTTCAATTTGCAATTGTGTTCGTGTTTGTACCCCACCCTACCCCGGTGATTAAAAGCGTGTGGAAGAGGAAGATAGTTCAAGGAAAGGTTCTGGCCACTAGCAATTGCTCCAGCTATAAATTCCCAAAGATCCAAAAATCCCTTCGTACACTGCAGCTACTTGCAAAGAGGCTTCTTTTAAACTTGGACGCCTCTAACGTCTAGAATTAGTCTTTTCTTAAGTTCAATCAAACAGCAGCCTCTAGATGCCAACACAGCACAGCCCTTGCTACCACAAGCGTAGAAAAGAAATTGTCTGCAACATTCAGCTGCACCACGCAGAAAGTTTCCTTCCACTCAGGAGCCATTTTCAGCACTTTCCATGTTGTTGTGGAAAGAGGTTGGAATACAACAGCAGGATCAGCTCTAACGCTTCCACATTAGACCCTTGAGATAAGCCAAGTTCTGTTGCCTGGTAGCCCGAGGACTGCCTGGGCTTCTCCACATCTGTTAGATGTCAGCAACAGCTGGGCTATGTACAACTGGAGTGATCCACTGCACTCTAACAAGATGGGAAACACCTATATCTAACATTCACAGAGATGCAACCAACTACTTTGGAAGCCATTTCATCATCCCTTTCTCTCTGTTAAAGCAGGCCTCCTCACCTCCTTCAAGGCTCTCTCATGCTTTCAAGGAGATGTTTCAGGTTATGATGCAGAAGTGTCAACCAAGCGGGCAAAAGAGGGAAACAGACCACAGTGCAAGTCTCCAAATACACTCCTCTCACACACAGCTGGCCTGCTAAAGCACTGCACTCAGTTCTTAAACAGAGTGGGACTCTGGGCATGAGAAGAAGCTGCATGAAGTCACATTCAAGACACACACTGCACCAATTCCTTTTTGTTTTTAAAGAAACCTGCCATTTTTTCTCTTGCTCCGTTTTTTTTTTTTTTTTTGCAAGGATTTATCCAGATAGTTCAATACTTTAAAGGCTGCAGCAGCATGCAAGAGAAACTGTGTGACTTTTGCGTGTTTTTGTTTTTGTTTAGTTTAGTTTTGAAAGAAGGATTTAAGAAAGGTCTCTCCAAGGAGATGTTGACTTGTAGGCTTTTATTTTTCTGTCTCATCTGAATAAAGGTTTGGTTTTGCTCTCCAAATGTTCCTGGATGGCAACTGCTTAGGAGAAGACATAGAGGGGCTGTTGAGTTTTAGTCGGCATATTCGTCTCCCTCAGCCTCATCATCACCATCCACCGACAAAGCAGCATACTTGCTAGCATAGCTAAATTTCTGCAGGGAGAAAAGTCACGGAAGGGGTGGTTAAAGAACATGGAACACCAGACATCAAGACACTCAAAGCTTCCCTATGACAATTACAGAAATACAGTAATGAATTTTCATGTGTTTCTTTCTGGAACATGTTTCTGATCTTACATAATGATATAAATATTATGGATTTCAGGTAAACAAAACAAAGGCCTATTAGAGAGGACAGAGTGAGGAGCCTGGGCCAAGGAATCCTGTTCTTCTTCAAGGGCCACGTTCTTGTAGAACGTTGGCAATCAGTAACCTGAACTGGTTCCTATCTAATGCTATTCTAAACAGAGCAGCTGTGCTCACTGTGGACCGTTGGCTTAAGTTCTTAAGCCATAATGTTCTTCTACGCCCCCAGACCATGCTTCCCATCTATTTTTCCTTGAAGGATAACCTGCAGCAGGTGGTATTTCTTATTGTGCATTATGTTTCCGAAATATTGCAATTTTCTTCTCTTTATGGTATTGAGGATTTCTAGCTTTTTATTCATGTGCTGCAATACAGCCACAGTCACTCTGGCTGCCCAGAATTTGTCTGTACGTCCCAGGAAGCCTGTTGGTGTGGATTATTATGAAGGAATGCACGGATGCTGCCAGATGTGGACAAGGGCAAGGACTTTGCGGCTTAAACTCCTCCCACACACAGTGATCCCAAACACAGGTGGGCACAAACGGTGCTTCGGCAGATTCTTGGGCAGGTGCCCTGGATTTCCTCACCCTGTCTCCTCTCGCAGATGCCCATTCAAAGTAGGTCAGCACCCTAGGCTTCTCTGCCCCACCTCTTCCTCTGGGTGGGCACCTGTGGGAGGAAGCCGGGCAGGGTATCTGCGGTGCCTGTATAAACCCTGACCTGCCAGAGCGTTGAACCACAGCATGTGCCCATCTCTAATTCCAAACCTGTGCAAGGTAGCCTGCACCTAGCTCTGGCGCTGGCTCTGCATGTGACTGAACGCTTACCTTTTTAATGGTTCCTCCCTTCCCGTTTAAATACAGACACACAACAACAACCAAATAAAACTATTGTCTGTTTTGGCAAGTCACTCAGGAAAAAAGGGGAAGCTGACATATATAAACAGAGATAATTAGACCACTTGCCCCTTCAAAGCAAAACCTGCTTTAGTGTTTGAAACTGCACTAGATAAAGGATTGGACCCGGCTCTGCCTTCCTGGTCTTGTGGAGAAGTTGTTCCCTTTCCTCTTAACTGGTACTTAAATCTTCAGTATACACTCTACCCCCCCCCCTTAGGATGAACATTGTCTTTGCCAGGAGCCTGGGAATGAGAGCCTTTAAACAGCAGCAAACTCAGTGCTTACAGGGGCAGGGTTCTCTTCAAATTTCTTTGGCTCAGATGGAGATCTTGAGTCATGCTCCTTCTTACTTTCTTTCCTGGAAAGGAAAAATGATGCGATGTAAATCTTCAACTACAAAATAAGAGAAAGGCCGGAAACATTTGCTCTAGCCCAAAGCCACGGTGTTAAGACAATCTGTCTACCAGCCCTGCAGAGATCAATACAGATGATGCAGAGCTGTCTTTATGCCACGAACAGCAGAAAGATGATGCCAACAGTCTGGCAAGGCTTCCCTTGATCCAACCTCAGGCCAACGCCATCCAGTTACTGGCATCATAGCTAGGGTCATCATTGTCAACAAGCACATTCCATGATGAGAACACAGATGTAACTGGAATGACAGCTTAGTAAAAAAAAAATCCAGAGTAGAATGCAAAGAACACTATACCTATCAGAATCTTGCCAGTGGTCTCTGCTGCCTCCATCATCTCCAGGACCACGTCCAGCACTCTCACTTCGCCCTTTCGGAACACTTTCCATTCCACCCTCAGGTGTGTTTTCATCTCCTGAAATAAGTTGGGGAAACATCATTAAAGCGGCCTGGACCGATTTCTGCCTGGAAATACTTAAGCCGCAGCTCTCCACCCAAACTACACAGGAGAGAGCCACTTTTGAGATGCCTACTTAGTCCAGCTGGATTATCTACTTGTTAACCAGCACACTAAATACTTAGCCTGGGATTAAAACTATGTTTCAGAGAAATTTCTGCTTGTTGAGAGTCATGTTCTAGGGGAGGGTGATGCTTCATACAAAAGCTGCCTACCAGACCCAACTGTTATCGATTGCTCTGGCTCCAAAAAGAGAACAGCAACCAGGCACACCTCCATCATGCTCTACCTTCTAACAGGTAAGCACTGCACACCCTCCCTTCCCTTCCTTCACTTTAATGTCTTCTGCAGTATCTCTACATTTTAGACTGGAGGGCAGGCATTGGCTTAGCAGCTTCAGGAGTACTTTTGGGTTAAAGAGTGGGGTATAAACACAGTAAATAAGTATAAACACAAATGCCCAGAGTGGCCATGGCTGCCAGAGAGGTGGTATAAAAGTTTGATAAATAAATAGTAATTGTAAACAGTAATGAGAACAGCAATCCCTTTTTAATAATTGCTGCAAGCTTACGCATCCTTTTTATTTACATTTCTAAATTTACTTTAAATGTGGAAAGTGAATTGCCTTAATTTTTTAAAAAAAAGGCATCAAGGAAAATAGTCCATTTCAGATCCTTCCCCTAGAGCCAATATCTTTATGGATCATTCCTTACCTAAATAAACTTGAATTATAACTGGTCACTTACTATATACAAATGCTTGTTGTCTAACATGATGATAATATAAATTGATAATGCCTATGGTACTCTATATTTATCTCTACCTGTAATGCGAAGAAATTAAGGCAAGAATCCTAATTGAAATTATTCTGAAATAAGCCCACTTAACACAGTGAAATTATCTGAATAAGCAAACACAGGATACAAAAAAAAAATTCCACTCTCGCAGACAGGAAAGCTACAGCTGTATCGTGCTACTTGCCATTTCCCAATAAAATTATTACCTCTGACATAAAACTTCCACCTATCTCTTGTTAGTGAAAAGTTAAATGCCTGTACTGCATGTCAAACTGTGCTCACGACCTGGGATTCAATCCCAGGTAGCCGGCTCAAGGTTCACTCAGCCTTCCATCCTTCTGAGGTCGGTAAAATGAGTACCCAGCTTGCTTGGGGGGGGGAGCAATGTGTAGCCTGCATACTGTATTTAAAAACTGTAAACCACTGTGAGGGGAACTTCTCTGATGGGAAGAGAGGGACCCCTGCAAGCCCAGCCGAAATGATGGAAGAGCCAAAGAAACCTGAGAATCTAATGAACCTTTCACCTGTGGAGAGGTTCCTGGCACTGAAGGGTTACTATGATGCCCTCAGGGATAAAGAGAAGGAAGAGAACCTGAGGGCGGCAGGAAGTAGAAAGAAAGACTTGGTGGGAAAAGGGGACCAATTCGCTCCTGTGGAGGTGGGGTTTGCAGCCTGTAAAAAGGGAGGGAAGAGAGAGCTCCCAGAAGGATGGGAATGGGTGTGGATGGAGAATCCATGGACGGGAGACTGGGAACAAATGATGATGCCACACAAAGAAGCTGAGAGCTACAAGCGCAGAGCACACCGCCAGAAGTGTTCTTACTGGGGTGAGAAAGAATACAGAGAAGACCATTGTTAAGCTGAAAGAAATTCGTAAGGTCTTGGAGCTAGAAAGATGGCTGGTAAAGATTCGGCAGGAGATCGAGGCAGGGACTCTGGACCCTCGGGAGGAATTGAGCCAGAGACCAGATTACCCCTTGCGTACACCCAAGCCGAGACCACGTGGTCCCAGATCCACTTCGGAAGTTGGGATACAAGTGGGGACCCCCCTAATCTCCAGGAAGGAGATTGGGACGCAGGTGGAAGGGCTGAGGCTTTTGGAGAGGGAGGAAGAGAACCGTGGTGGAACCGAATATCCACAGGAGGTGGTGGGGAATTTGATCACTTTCTAGAGACCCCAACCTATGGAGGGAAGAATCCGTTTATATCTGATGTTAAAGAAGTTGACACTGTTGTTAGAAGAAAAACTCCGTTTACTGTTGATGAACCCAATAAAAGATCTGTTTCCTTGTTACGTGAGATGCCTTCTTTGAAGTTGGAAGGGCGGGACGCCTGGGCAAACACTGAACCCTTACAACCACCCAGAGACTACTTGAAGTAGTAGGGGGTGGTATATAAGCAGAATATGCTAAACTAAAAAATTAAAAAAGCCCCAGATGACTTGCAAGCAGAATATATTATGTCCCTGTTGCCTTTAAAAGCCACTTCAAGTGAGGTGGAATATAATATAAGCCTAGACTGAATATAATGGAACACACAGAGTCCGAGATACAGCCAGAGAGTAGCTGCTCAGAGAAAATGTAGAACAGCTTCTATCTCAGGACCTGAAAGAGCTCTGCTGCCCTCTTGTGACACAACAACGTGTATAGCTTTTATAGTGTCAAGCCATACAAGTGTGGGGCTCCCACAATCTTCTCTATGAATGGTCTTCTCCTGAGTGGATCTAAAAACCACTTTATATGTAAATGCATGTCCTACACAGGGACACAGGTCCAAGACAAAGTGAGGAAGAGCACACCCACTGTCAATTCTCAGCTGCAGAGTCAATTTCTCCCTCGACTGCCATGTGCAGCCTTACCTTTCCTTGGTGTGTTCTTGGAGGACACTCCATCTTCAGAGGATAGGGGTGGCGCTGCCTGGCTGCCACTGCAAGAAAGCATACATGGACAAGTTGCTATTTCCTACAGCTTACACGTACACAGAACCCGATGTGTCATCTATGCCATCTGACATCAACTATAAGCTAAAAGTTTCATATTTTAATGTGGTGCTGTCTTTTTAGCCCTTTATGCATGTACTTTTAGGGCAAAAGTAGTAAACATGAAAACAAACACAAGGGAGCTTCTGATGAACTAGGGTGTGAGAGGTGAAATCAGTGTAGGATTTCGCAGACCCACCCCCACCCCCAATTTTCACAGGAGGTCCTCTTATCAAATCAATGCTCTACATCCTTTTTGAGCAGGAGCAGTAAGACCTCTGCACTTCCGAAAATGAATTGGTTTTACATGAACTTATATTTAATTTATGTTCCTATTTTAAGCAGCGTTTTTCTTCCATTGGCCAGAAAGATTCCCAGAGTAGCTGGCAAACAGCAGTAGAGAGGCTCTGCTTCCAAGAGCTAGGAAACTAAAATAAGTGGGGACAGAGTGGGAGAAAAGTGTAGCAATTCTCCTCAATTTTGTTTTGAAGACGCCAGCATGAATGTAAATCTAGTTTTTAAATGAACCATTGATTAACATTTAAATTAGCAATTGGTTAATTATTGAGTGTTTAGATTATTAGTACAGAGGAGGCAAAGCAATAGCTGTTTGTAACCGATTCAAGTCCAATAAGGAAACAAAATCTACTACTGGCAATAAACCACCTCTTCGGGATCTATGGTTTCATTAAAATGATACAAGTCCCAATCCTTTTGATTACAAGGGACATGTTTGAAAGCAGGCAACCAATGCCTGAAGCCTAAGCCTCTGGAGCTACTCTTATTTCGAATAGCAGAATCAGACTGAATGCATTCATTAAGTCATTGAGTAAGGGAACTCAAGAAGTAGTGGTCAACAATTGGCCCACAGGTCACTCGCTGCCCTTCAGGCCGTAGCAAAGCCCCCAACACACTGCAACTCAATGTGTGTGTGAAAATACTGACTGTTTTTTTTTAACGTGGCTCTGCCTGCATATCTGTTACAAGACAGCACCGACCCTCAAG
Organism: Phrynocephalus forsythii; assembly: GCA_029282475.1. Classification (NCBI taxonomy): domain Eukaryota; kingdom Metazoa; phylum Chordata; class Lepidosauria; order Squamata; family Agamidae; genus Phrynocephalus; species Phrynocephalus forsythii. The sequence goes on along the minus strand of JAPFRF010000011.1, from coordinate 26,286,210 downwards.
GGAACTCAAGGGGGGGGGGCACACCAAAGGAAATGTGTCCACCACCAAGCCACTGAAGGCAGCCTTCCTGCTGTGATGTAACCACCAATGCACACGTGGATCTGTGCAACAAGATTTGAGCCTATGGCTCAAAAAAAAAAAAAGAACCAAAACAAAACCTCTGTGCTCTCTCAAGGGGTGTGCAGAAATATTACCATGATTTGGGTGATCTATCCCCTTTAGGATTTTTGTTTTTAAATTGTCACTGGTGGGCCAAAGGAAAGTTTGAAAGCAGGCAACCTATGCTAAAAGCTATTCTTTATTCCCAGACTGAATGAATTAATTAAGTCAAGAGCCTTTTACTATAATCTAGACTAAATGAATTAAAGAAGGGGTGGACAACAAATGGCCCAGGGGTCACAAAATGCCCCATTGGCACCTGACAATTCTGCATGTTTAAAAAAAAGGAGAGGAGGATTGCAGGGGCAAGCAGAGTCCTCCACAGCAAATGGAGCAAGAGGTGCTCTATCAAAACCAGCTGAAGAAACAAACCACACACCAGTCTCAGGTCATGTAGCTGAAGGTATCGGGGGGGAGGGGGAGGGAGGGAGGCAGACCCTAACCCTCACTACAGACTCAAGGCTCCCTCCGGGATAAATCTTTGGTTGTGTCAAACCTCATTATTTGATATCAGGTAAAATATCCAGGACATCGAGAACAGACTTTATGTTGCTACACTTTGAAGTGTGTGTTCTTATAGCATACACTTAGAGTAGATATAAAACGTTTTACACACCCTTGTCAAAATGTCAAGTGACTGTAATGTAGATAAATGAGACAAAGATAAATCATTTCAGAACTTTTTTCACCTTTAATGAGACCTATGAACTGTACAACTCACTGGAACCACAAACTGAAATCTTTTAGGTGGAGGAAGGAAAAATAAAAAACTGAAATAATATGGTGGCATATGTGTGCACACCCTCTTATAACTGGGGAAGGCATCAGCCAAGAGAAGGGTACAGAAGAATTTCCAAGGCATTAGATATACCATAGAACACAGTGAAGACAGTCATCATCAAGTGGAGAAAATATGGCACAACAGTGACATTACCAAGAACTGGACGTCCCTGCAAAATTGATGAAAAGATTAGAAGAAATTTGGTCAGGGAGGCTGTCAAGAGGCCTACAGCAACATTAAAGGAGCTGCAGGAATATCTAGCAAGTACTGCCTGTGTGGTACATGTGACAACAATCTCCGGTATTCTTCATACGTCTGGGCTATGGGGTAGAGTGGCAAGACGGAAGCCTTTTCTTACGAAGAAAAACATCCAAGCCCGGCTAAATTGTGCAAAAAACACACCAGAAGTCTCCCAAAAGCATATGGTGAAAAGTGTTATGGTCTGAAGAAACCAAGGTTGAACTTTTCAGACATAATTCCAAAAAACATGTTTGGGGCAAAAAACAGGTGCTTCAACAAAATATTAGTTTAAGGATGTGCAGTATGCACACATATGCCACCAGTATTATTTCAGTTTTTTATTTTTCCATCCTTCACCGAAAAGATTTCAGTTTGTGGTCCCACTGAGTTGTACAGTTTGTAGGTCTCATTAAAGGTGGAAAAAGTTCTGAAATGATTTATCTCTGTCCCATTTATTTACATCACAGACACTTGACATTTTGTGTAAATGTTTTATATCCACTGTATCTATCCAATTGTTTTTATAGGATTGTCCCTTCTGACATATTCAATACAAGGAAAAAAGCTGAAAGATATTTCATATTAGGGTGCTTTCAGGTTGAAGGGACCTCAATGTCTTTCTCAGTTGCCTCTCTTTATTCCTCTCAAGGCCCAAACTATGAAAAAAAGTCCACATAAATGACTATAGAACAGATAGCAAGATTTTGCTTGGGGTAGATGTAGGACTGCTGTGATACCTAATCTTGCTTTTTGGAACGCCTCAATAAGCAACTAGATTGCTGAGCTTTAACTGAATTATCTTTTCCAAACCGCCCTGGAATTCAGCTTGCCCTGACACACAGTTCTGATTTTCTCATTTATCTTGTCAACCTTTCTTCGAAACAGGAATGGAGTGCCTGTTCCTCCACATTCTGCAAAGAGGTAGCACTCTAGTCAAAGAAGTGTTTGGGGTGGGGGAGACAAAGGGGATTTTAGCAATACGATGAATAACTTGCAAGTTTCTGCTGCAAAAAGCAGCCTTCATAAGACCTGCGGTGAAAAGGAAGGGCAGGACCTACCACACACAGAGACCCTCACCTGGTAGGGGAATGCTGGTCCGAATCAGAACTCTGTGAGCGTGCCGGGTGCGAATTGCTGCTGCGTTTTACCCAAGCGTTCTCCTTTGGCGGAGGAGCGGGCATCACCTTCAAGGGCTGCTTCTCTTCCCTGGAATTCTTGGATGTGGGAGACAGACCTTCGTCCTCTTTGCCGATACTTTCGTTCTCCAGTGATTTCTCACTCTCCCTTCTCCGTGAAGCTAGGAAAGCAGAAAAAGAGACCATGTAGGCTTCTTCAGAGCTATATGGTTAAATGCATTTTTTTACTCAATTGTCCAGCATTTATAGGCCGGCTGATACGTGTAGCCACCTAACTAACCCTTGAGTCAATACATTGTGGGACATTACTACAAAACTAGCCTAAATATGGTCTCTTGTTTGATCTGCACAATTGTAACAAACCCGGATGGACTATGTCACTGTTGAGCCCCCTGTGCCCTTTTGACCTCAATTATTTTGTCATCCCTGGGGCAGAAGTGAAAGCTGTGGTTTGGAAGTCATGCATGGGTGGTTGAGGAGAAGGAGAATTTTGTGTTGTGTCTTATTCTTAATTTCTCTCTCTCTTTCTGCCATCAATAGACATTCTTGTTTTATGATCTCTTCTGTATGCCAGGGGAAGTAAAGGTCATGGACCTGACTACAGCAGAAACATGCGGGTGATAAAATGCAGCCTCTTTTGCAAGGAAAAACATGATTTGTTTGCCTTCCAATCAGCCTCACAAATGAGATAGCAGTAAATTCGGATTACAAAACTGACCCACAGAGTAAAATTACCCACTTTCCCTACCACTACTACTATGATCAACTCCAAAGTTCCTTCTTCCAAAGACAACATCACCACTAATGAATCAAACCCCCCACTATCTATATTTTGACATTAAGGTTAATAAAATTATGTGTTATAATAATGAAGTCACTCTTTCACCTGCACCACTGTTTGGTTCCTAGTTGGTTTGGCACAGTGATGCAATTCCCTCCAGGTGTGAGTGAGTGAGTCAGAGGATAGACAGCTGCTTCACCAGTAAAGCCAAGCCAAAATTATGCACCTTGCTAATGAAACGTATGCTATAAACAATACACAATGAAGCCATGTACATTAAATAAGTGACAGCTTGTATTCTACCTTTTTACCTGGCCCATGATCCCAGGTGGGAGAAAATAATTGCCCCTCAGAGGATGCCTGAGTAAGTGATCAAGAGTTGCTTATTCTCTAAAATGTTTCTAATGATCATCAATTGCTTGATTTCTACACAGTGGAACTCCTGGCAGATGATGGACAAATGCGCTTTACACAGCACTAGGAACACACACTTCCTCAGGTATGCATCAACAGCCTTGTCATCTTCACCTGGCCAACTCTGTGGACTCCCCTGTGTTTCTCCTTGCTCTCACCTTTTAAAAATACCATCCAATCAGTGAGGATGTATTTTGAACGTTTGGACACTTTTATGGAGTTATTTAGACCCATTAAAGTTATTCCCCTTCTGTGGATTTAGGCTTGCCACAAGATCAAACCAAATCTTCCCCTATGGAAAGATTAATATTGACTTACTGAAATTAATAACCATCTTTTGGGCAAACAGGCAGATTATTCTTGGGGGCTGATCAAATAAGACCCAAACAGCAACTTACTTCTTCCTGTTGGACCTGTTCCCACAGAAGGGGTTGTACTGCCAGTCTGTGAGGATTCGCTCCCAGTCCGTGACCGCTCCTGATTATCTTCGCTACGCCAGCTGGGGTGTCTAGATACAGGGGAGAGCACAGTTATTGCTCAATACATGTGGGGAGACCACAGAGCTCAAGCATGGACACCAGATCTGAGTTAAATCATATGAAACCAAGTACTCGGTGCTTTTTATCAGGTAGCATTGCTCCTAAGGAAGGGTATGGGTTCAATGACACCTCTGGAGGACAGGCAGGTTACAATCCAAAGGAAATTTAAAAAGCCTCTCTGGTGCCTAAATCTCCTGATGCTGAGCTCATGAACCACCCAGTAACTGGTCAGGAAGCACCTGATAATAAAGCAACGTACAGAGGGTAAATAAATATAGCCTTGATCAATATTCAGGTGAAAGTTCAGAAGGAGAAGGCAGGAAGGCATCCTATAGACCATTCTTGGAGAATCTATGGCACGGGTGTCAAAGGTGGTACATGGAGCCCTTTCTGTGGGCACCTGGCATCGCCCCTTCACAACTTTTAACCACTGTGTTCCATGCAGAGAGCCGGGTGAAGGGGAGGTAGTGGCTTGAGGGCTTGTTTGTAGCCCCCGTTTAATCTCCAGTCACGCTGCTGTGGGCATCCCAAAAGTGGTGTGACTGGAGAGTAAAATGAGGTTACGAAGAAGCCCACAAACCACTGCCTCCCTTTTGCCCGGCTCTCTGCACGGAGCTGTTTTACGACTGCCGAAATGTCTCCGTGAAGAGAGCCGGGTGAAGCGGAGCCAGTGGTTTGTGGGCTCTTTCGTAGCCCCCGTTTACTCTCCAGCCATGCTGCTTTTGGGATCTCAGAGCAGTATGGCAATGGAACCAATTACCTTGGGAGGTTGCAAGTGCTCCAACACTGGAGGCATTCAAGAGAAATCTGGACAACTGCTTGGCAGATACCCTTTGATTTGTATTCCTGCAGGGAGTTGGGGTGGGGGCTTGGACTTGATGGTCTTTTGGCCCCCTTCCAACTCCACTATGCTATGATTTTATCATCTTGACTGCTGCCCGTGGTGTTGCCAACATTCAGACCACCCTTTGCTCTATGGAGCTTGGTTTCTTCTTCCCTCCTGGCAAAGTGGGCACAATACTGTCCAGCAATATCAGGCCATTTCCTGGCATTTAGAATTGTGGATACAGAAGCCCAATATCCGACATTCACAAAAATCCAAACTGATCTCTGAAGGAGAACGTGCACGTCACAGCCACTGCTGCCTCTCACCGTTCCCTGGGCCGCCGTTCCAGCCTGGGCTTATCATCTTCCAGCTGGCGCTGCAGCTTCTCTTGTTCCTTCTGTAGCCTCTCTTCCACTTCCCGCTCTCTGGCAGCAGTATCCACGGGTTTAGCCCCCCCAAAGATGGAGGCCGCACGGCTAGACTGGGTAGCAGGAGCTACAGATGTGTCTTCCTCCTTGGGCGTGCTCCGGGGCTTCAGGTTCAATTTTGGCCTCTGAGTCGGACCTGAAACGAAACAGGCAATGGAAAAAACACAAGACGGTGAACGAGGCAGATATACCATATAATAATACAATGCAACTGATAGCAAGGTAAAACAAACACTAACTCCAAAATAAATCTTACATTAATTTTAACATATATTTATCTAGACTAGAAATAGATTACATTTAGATCTCAAAAAGATGCTAAAATAAGGAAGAATCACAACAAGAACTAAATGCCGACAAGGACTGATAAATCATTAAACAATTCTTCTGCTAAATATCTTCCTTAAAAAAAAAAAAGCCGACTAATTTATATATTTTTCCTTAACCCTGTGGTTTCATGGGCCTGGTAGGATGTGTGCCTGTGTACAAACACATGGATGTTTGCATGTGGGTGAGGGATCACGCTGTGGGTTTTGGGAAGGGGTGCAGCTCTCCAGAAGATGTTGGCCTAAGTGAAAGCTAGTCTTCAGCCTCAAGAGATTGCCCATACCTAGATTAGCATTAAGTTCAAGATGGCTCATTTCACTTGGGTTTGGAAACAATAAGAAATAAGGGAAGAAAGAACACTCCTCAGCAGCACATAACGACGGCAGCAAAAACAAACAAGTCTTCCTTCCTGGTCACGGAAGCAGACCCTGGACTTACCTCTGTCATCCCGTCGACTGTCATCCCTGCTATAGTCATCCCGTGGGCTGCTCCACCGATCCATCCGGTCATCCCGCCTCTCATAGCGATCCTCATAGCGGTCACCGCCGCCCCTGAAATCATCGTCCCGACGGTATCCGCTCCCAAAAGCCCGCCTGCCACTGCCTGACCTTGAATCGAAACCTGCAGGAGAGGGGATATCATACTGGTATGTGCACAGTGGGAACAGCAGGGAGTTATGGGCTAGCAAAGGTATTTATGGCTCTGTTCAATAAGAAACCCTCTCTCTTTACTGCAACAGATAAATGTGGCTATCATTTCGGGAAATGTTGAGGACAGCACCACACGTTACTCTCTCAGAAAACAGAACAGACTTGAGAGCATCAAAAGAGGCATGCATCAAAAAGGTTCTTTCCCTCCAACACAAATCTACATGCAATCAGCACAGGCATATAAGCCTTAACCAAGCAGCCACCAAGCAAAAAGACATGGCATTGACAGACCAAGACTTCAGGAGGAGTTTATGATATATGTATATATATAGCCTACAGAATGTTATACAGAGCCCTATAGAGGTATTTCAAGAAAACTCTTTAGTTCTGTTAAAAACCCTGCCAAAAGCCAAGCTTTAGGAATACAATCAAGTCTCTCTCTTTTTTACTTTATTGTATCAATGTAATACCATCCAGCTGACAATGCTGCAGGTGAAGAAGAGTAAGCAAGATGTCCCATGCAGAAGACAAGAGCAATTTTTTTAAATTACTGGAACAGCAACTGACTTGATTTTGTATAGGAATCAAAGTGACAACCCACACAAGAAACAAAATACAGTTGCAAGAAAAACCTTTTGGAATTTCATGGTGTTCTGCATTAAAGTATCATACAGTGTGATGTGATCTTCCTCTAAATCAAGGATATTGACAAATATAATGTGCCTAAAAAAATAACAGAAAAAAATTCTGATCTTTCATGTCTTTATTGAACACATTAATGCAGAACACTGAAATTTCAAAGGCTCACATACTTTTTTCTTGCAACTCTTAATTAAACAACAAAAACCTCATCAGAATAACATATATTTAGGAAATTCATAGGACATAGTGGGAGAAGGTATGACCCTCATTTGTTCTTTAATTATCGCATTTGTTTACAAGTGGAATCCATAGACCTTGATTTCCAAAGTTAAACATTTCTTGACCTCTGTCAGAAAAGTAACAGCTAGTCTCAGTGTTAGGACTCAGGGGTGGGGTTGGCTGAGGAATTTACACGAGCTGTCTAGATCACATACCTATGTCCAATTAGGTTCATCTTCAAAACGAACAATGCCTACCGGGTTCCACTGACTTTCGCACAAAATGCAGAAGTAGGAGGGGGCAAGGAATGAAAGCTAAACAGTATTAGTAATGCAAGTGCTTGCTAAGACAAGAGAGGACCAAGTGAGACTCCGTTTAATCCCAAGACACACAAAGAAGTCTATGACCCACAGTACCTCCTCTGTCATAATCTCTACGGTCATCGTAGCGATCTCTGCCCCCAAAACGGTCCATATCTCTACGGGGGCCATCACGGTACCGATCCGAATCGTAACGGTCACGGTCCCGATACCCTAGGTGAGAAAAGACGATAACATTATGTGTCAATTAGAAACCAGAGGGATGAGTTTCTTTTAAGAAACATTATATAGGCTGACACAGCTTGATTGACATGCTGACTTTAGGCACCTTTCAATTCATGCCTGAAATTGTGGCTGAGATATTCTGCTATTCTGTTTCTTTTCTTTTCTTTTCTTTTCCTTTAAACAAGAATGGAACTATGTTGTTTCTACTGCAGTGTGAAGGTTCACAGCAGGTTATGTAATATGGAAAGAGCAGGTCTTGGGAGGAAAAAGGATCATTCTTTGATGACTATCGATGAAAAGAAAAATCCATAGTTTAGCAATAGGGAATACCTCCAAGTTTGTTTATACTTTATGGATGCTGTGCACAGCAGTTATTAAAATCAACAAAGTTAACGCTTAGAACAGAGAGAATTTCTAGTACTAAAGATGCAAAATTGTCAGAAATTTTGAAGCCATGGGGGGCTTTGAAGAAAATGGAAAAACATGGGGAAAACAGTTTCTGAAAATTTGACCGCTTTAAATAGTAATAATCATTTACATTGTGTTGAACTCTAAAAGCATTAATAAACATATTGTAGGAATTCACACAACTCTCCTGTAACCTAGGAATGCATTATTATGCCTATGTTGCAAATGGAGGCTGAGAGAGTATGGCACTCAGGTACTTAAGGAATTCATGGCAGATGTGAGATTTAACCCAGGATGCTTTGATTCACAGCTCCATCTTTCAGCCGCTGGAACAGGCTATGAACTTGAAGGTAAACAGAACCTGAGCTCATTGTGTCTTTAGAACTGAATGCTTTCTCCTAAGTGTGCACAAATCACAAATCATTTTAATAGGTAAGCTAGCCCAGGCTAATCTTTGTTCAAAGGAGAGCAGTGGAAAGAATGCCTTCCTCAACATTCGAGCTGCATGTCACAAGAAATGAAGCAAACGAGTGGAATTTTATGGTTCTACAAGGTTTCCTCTTTGATCTGAGTCAGATGGCGGTTTGTTCACATGCTGCGGCTCTGAGCTCCCGAAATTAGGTGTGTTTCCCTGAAGTTTAGCACTGGCTCCCCTGCCACACATATGACTGTGTATCATCTTATCCATCTACTGTGATTATTAAGTTTGTAGATGGTACCACCATAATGGGTCTTATTGCAGGTGGAGACGAATCAGCGTACAGGGGTGAGGTCCAAAATTATCTACATGGTGCCTAGAAAACAACTTGCATCTAAATATTAGCAAGATTAAGGAGATGGTGCTGAACTTCCGGAAGAAGAGCGAGGAACCAGCCCCACTGTACATCAAGAGGTGGGGGGCTGTGTGGAGAAAGTTTCTTCCTTTAAATTCCTGGGAGTTTACCTTAGTGAAGACCTCACCTGGAAAATCAACACAACCCAAGTGGCCAGGAAGGCCCAGCAGAGATTGCATTTCCTTGGGGTCTTGCGAAAGAACAAAGTGAAACAACAACTGATGACCTCCGTTTACTGGTGCACAATAGAAAGCATCCTCTCATACTGTATTGCCGTTTGGTATGCTGGCTTGACAGCTGCTGACAGAAAGACACTACAAAGGGTGGTAAGCACAGCTCTAAACATCACGGGCTGTCCCCTGAGTGCACGGGACAACACTGCTAGGGATTGTTGCCTCAGGAGAGTGATTAGGGATGATTCACACACCAGTCAACATTTCTTTACTCTCTTACCATCAGGCAGGAGATATATGAGTATAGCCATATGAGAATAGTTTTTATCCATGGGCTGTCAGACTGTCAGAATGGAAAATAATTTCATGACAATTATAGAATGATCAACTTGTGGGCTGGCGTGTTGTGTCTCAAGTACACAGGGTGCAATAAGAAAGAGTGGTTGTTAGTGGGATGGTGGTGGGGGTGGGAGGGAAGACAGCCAATTTAATTGTACACGAGTTGTACACTGACAATTGTTGCTGCTGCTGTTGTTATCCAAGAGGGTGCTCCTGCAAGCTAATGTGCTGCCTTCATCGAAAGGAGATGTAACTGTCACAATGAACACCACGAAAGGAAAGGATGCAGTATTTGGAGTTGCAAGTGAACAGATTTCCACAACCAGGATTATCACCCTGTCTGAAATGCAAGATATATACCATTTGGATAACTGTTCTAAATTGTACACTGTGTATCCTGAGTACTGATGGACCTGTCTTCCCAATGTGAGAACCATATCTCCTTTTATACTCTTCCTGTAATAATGATCAGCCCAAATTGGGTACAAGAAGCCCAGCAGGGTGAGGTATTTTTGTCAGAAGAAAGATACAAGGAAGGTTTTTTTTAAATCAATGGTATAAAGGACTATATAATCTTGCAACATGCTCCCTTCAGAGACATGTGTCAGTGGAGAAGGGGTGCACTTAGATTTCAAAAGCATGTTGGAAAGCAGACAAGGAAGAGGGGAAACCATTCAGGCCATAAGCACAGCAGGAAAGCGAATTGTGTACTCACGGTCTCCAAAGCTGTCCTCGCTCCTGCGAGGAGGATAGTCATCAAAGCTATCTGTTGCAGGACGAGCCCTCCAATCAGTCTCAAATCTCTCTGAATCCCGGTTGCGATCACGATCTCTACCGAAAGAGCGATCGTCCCTATCTGTGGGAGGAAAGAAAAAGGGTTCAGAGGGCTGAGACTTGGATTCACACATTGCTGCAGACAGACTAAATCATAAACCTTGCTCAAAACAGATGCTGTTTTACCAGTGAAAAGTGAAATAGGCAGTTCAGTTGAGCAACGGGGATGCTTCCAAGAACTATGGGTTGCAGAGGTGTGCACCTCTTTCTAACTTGGTGTGACAGAGAAAGGGACAATGGGAAGCAGGAAGTAACAAGTTCATTAGGAAAGCAACAAGTATCAGCCCTGTACATGGCATTTCTATGGCAAGACAAGTGGAGGGGCCCATACGTTAGGCCTATCTTGCTGGCTCATTAGGGTCCTTCATTCAGAGAATGAAATTGGGGGGGGGCACATGCTTGAAAGCAACACCAAGCAAGATGGAGCCTTAGAAGAAAAGGGGAAGGAAGACACCTCAGGCCAGGCCAGATGAGTGAACATTAAATTGCTACCTCCCAGAGTGGGTTGGAATGTAGGATGCTTAAGCCCAATAAATGATGATAATGGTATGTGTGTGAGAGAGAGGGGGGGAGGAGGGAGGGGGAGGGAGGGAGGGAGCATGACTTCTCTTCCTTGAGGGTATTAAATGAATAGGATTCCCTTCTACATAGATGACTCTACTAAGAGGAAAATAATACCTTCATTGGTTTCTACAGATGCTGGTTTTTGTTAACAGGATGTTGACAAGATCCGCGGTGTGTCTCAGAAATCTATTCTGCAAACGGCTTCTCCCACATGGCCATTTGTGATCACCCTTCCTTGCACACTGACATGTCCAGTTTCCTTTCACAGAAAAGCCCACTGGCATCTCCCAACACTTTCCTTGCCATGTGTGTCAATGGATCCCAGCAAAACCAAGCCAAGAGAAGCCCCACCCATGCCCACCGCACACCGACCACAGAACTATCTGACACCCGATGTCCTCTACTAGCTGAGTCACTTGGCTCACCTTTATCTTGAGCTTGATCAGCAACATCCACTCGTATTCTCCTGTTCCCTAGAGACTAAACAGAACAATGGAAAATGAGCTTGCTGAAGTCCAAAGAAACAGAGGTGACCAAAAAGGACGAGGTCAACTTCAGTGGAGAAAGTAACACTGAGAAAACCAGCCCCCCCCTCCCCGCAGCCTAACATGCTGTGTTTGATTTACTAACGCTCACAATCTCCACACCCACAATTCGCCCAGCACGCTCCGGACAACACTTTTACCTTGAATACTTAACTAAGTGAAATGACTCATTACGGAAACTAACTTATTTTCCGTTCCTACTGCCTGGTCCATCCCTGACCAGACAAGAGTTGGCTCAAAAAGGCAGCACACCTGCTTTTCCGCCACATGGCCAAGTCTGAGCTTTAACTGAAACAACCAGCTCCGAAAGAAATCCCCCACATGGGATCAAAGTGGCACAGTTACACAAGCAACTCGAGATGTTGACAACTAATAATCCTTTATTTAAAGCAAAGCAAAGTGTTCTGCTTATATACCACCCCGTACCACTTCAGGTAGTCTCTGGGCAGTTGACAGTTTAATAACAATATGCAGGCTACACATTGCTCTCTCTCCCCCAAGCAAGCTGGGTACTCATTTTACCGACCTCGGAAGGGTGGAAGGCTGAGTCAACCTTGAGCCTCATACCTGGGATTGAACCCCCAGGTCGTGAGCACAGTTTTAGCTGCAGTACCAGGCATTTAACCTCTGCACAAACTCTGCTGCTGCAGTTGTTTTTAGTATTGTTTTTTCAGTATAGCACTGTATAAGTGTTTTATAGTATTGCACTTGTATTGCATCATATAGTATTGTTTTTATACTATTATATTGAATTACTGTTGTAAGCCGCCTTGGTTCCCTTCGGGGAGAAAGGCGGAATACAAATAAAGTTATTATTATTAATAATCCGAATGTAGAGGTTTACAATCTAACAATTAGGCATAGCTGGACTGGCTGCCCTCATCTTCCATTTGCTGTTAGAACAGCTTCTGACTTTTCTGCACTGGGAGTTTGACATCAAGTATTACAGATGCGGTCCCTGAACAAATTATTGCCCCACTATGGTCGGTACGTACTCATACTTGTAAAAATGAAACTGCTTCTGTGAAACAATATCCATGATGTCATATTTTCTGAGTTTTGCCTTGAATGCTTTATTGCTGCCGATATGGGGATGGGGAAGGGAGTCACGGCACGAGGGCCGGAAACTGCCGTTACCTCTTGCCAAGCTTCAACTTACCTCTTCACTGAGGTTCAAAGCACTGAGCAAGGAGTCCAGGTCTTCAAACTCAGCATATCCAAATCCTTTCAACCTCTCTGGGTTACTCGGTTCCCGGGGTAAACGAACAGCACTTATCTGCAATTGAGAAAGGAAAAGATTTCCGTTAGCAATGACTCCCGAAGGATGCAAGTCAGCATCCCTGCTGTGCATCACAGAGAGGAAAGGAAACCTGCCACCTGTCATTTTTTTTTAATAAGAGGTTCCTCTCACCTGAAGACCTCAGAGAGAGTAAGGTAAGTGTGTTGTTGTGAGACACCAGCAGGAACACAATTCGCAAAGCAGCTGGATTCAGACCTAGTGCACACTGGCCTAGCGGGACTCAAAGAAGCTAACAATTATATGCAAAATAAGATATGAAACAACTGACCCAGGTTAATGATAAGAGGTGGATAGGTCACTAAGAAACAGAAAACAACATTAGGCATAGCTGTTGACTGCTTGAATCAGATCGAAGACAGAGGCATTAATTCCATATTCACAAGGAACACTAATCACTTACTTTTGATTCTAGACTTAATATCACTTACACTAATTGCTACATCTATTTCATGGATACAACTGGCACCAAGATATCAAAGAAAGCATCACAATTCTGTACAAGTCCACTCAAAAGTTAAGTACCACTAAGCTCAATGGAGCTTATTATTGACTGAACAAAATTCTGATTTGAAGCACACCTACCATCAGACACTTATGCATTACTATAGTGGCAAATATCCCACTGCATCAAATATGTATTTCAGTTTGATTGCTGGACAGCAGGACCCCAGGAGGGTTCCTGATTTCAAGGCATTAATGAAACAAAAGCTTCACGGTGCCAAAGTTACTTTTACAGGCCAGATACAACACACCCACACACCATGTTTCTTTCTTTCTTTTTTAACAAGCTATGTGCAGCATTTGAAAACAAGAGATTTCTCTGATAGGAATTGTGATCATTCTTCCAGTGCTGAGTGATAACAGCAGCAGTTTCCACAAATTAAATTCCACAAGAGAACTGTGAGCTTTCTATGGACAACAGCAATTCCCACAAGACAATCTACCCAGAGAGAAGGATGCCTGTTGCAATTCTTTGTGATTTACCACTCTGGACCTGTATCCTTTCAATCTATGTCTGCTGTGGGTGGGCAACTGTTTCAGAGGATCGGAAGAATATAGGCTAATTTCGTGACCTCACCTGTGACTTGAACAGAGAGTTTGGGATTCTTACACAAAGGGTAATTTTTGCTTTCACATACTTAAACAGTGATGTGCTCATTTTATTCATTTATTTCCGTATTTTATTATGGCCTCTTTCTTCATGGCAGTTTAGAATAAAGTTATGTACACTAGAAAATAGGACTACAAACATTAAAGTAGAATTGAATTCACTATGTTATTAAAATACAGTTAAAAGATAGATACCTCAACATGAGTACTAATATTACTTTGCAGTGGTATCAGCTTAAATGGTATTGAGGTATTGTATAGACTAAATAGCAAATGGTATTTAACTCCTATCAGACTCACTTACACTAATAATAAATCCTCAAAAGGCTGCACTGGAAAAGTGTGGCCAAGCCAACTCATATAAGCACCTTTGGTAGTTCTGTCTAATGTTTCAATAAATTCATTTTTAGAGAGCTCTGGTTTATCAACCATCAATCTATATGCATGCTACCAGCCTTGGGAACTGGCTTTTTATTTTTAGGGGAAATGCTAATTTGAATCATCAAAGATTAATTGCTTTCTTTCTTCAGCAGGATAGACAACTGACTGCAATCAATGGGAAAACAGGTGATCATTCTTTCAATGTCTGTTAAGCCTAGAATGTGACTTTTAGGGAAAAGTTAAAATGTCAGACTCATTCACTGAGAAACAACTAATGCTGGAAATACATTTCTGGGAATGTAGTATTCTCTTTTTATCTCTTGTGCATCTTTAAACTGTCTCCATGCCAATGCCACAGGTAAATTTATGTACTGACTCCAAGTAACACAATTCTGATATTGTTTGTCATTCTAATTTCAATTTAAACACGTTTAAAGGACTAATATTGGTACTGATGTTAGACAATAATAGTTTTCCTTAAAAGGGGAGCAAACCACCATATAGTTAACATCTTGGGATCTGAGGCTCCAAACTCTACATGTGTGCCTCTAATTTTACATTTTTTAAAAGTGTGTATTTGCCAGAACCTGGAAGAATGTTCACATTAATATTTGGAGAAATGCACAACATATTATGATTTTATGTATGGTACCTTTCATAGGAACTCTGGTCAACTGCAAGAAAAAACTACCCATTTAAATTTAGAAGACAACAGCATTGCTTGTATGTGCCTTTGGGATTTAGGGTTACTAAAAGGAAAAAGAGGTGCAGACCATTTTGTTTTCATTTTCTACATGACTCTTGGAAGTTGCACCAGTTCTACTCCAAACGTGAAAAGAGAGTCTTAATGGATTGGGGCTGACATTCTAAAACCACAAAGCATCCTCTCCACAACAGGAGTGTGCAATTTCCCTGATATTATCTATTTTCAACCAGCTTAAAACATTGGTGCGACTCAATAGGACATATAGCTGTTGTACTGCTAAAAGAAGACCCCCGGGGCTCCCCTGAAGACTTTCCGCATAGTCCCCATGGGAACAATGAGAAAGTAATTGCTTCATGTAAAGAGAAATTTATCGTCTATTACATACTCACATTAAGTCCTCTGAAGAAGTCTTTGATCGATTCTTCTGTTACATCATAGGGCAAGTTTCCTAGGAAGGCAGTGTAGGGGGGTGATTTTGGGAGACGGCTTCGGTTGATATTGGGCTCCCGAGCTGCCCGTGGTGCAGTGGGCAGGATGGAACGGTCAATCGGAGGGGCTCGGTACATATCATCATCATTGCTATGCCAGGTGGTAGAAACTAGGAAGGAAGTTTTACATCATCAGCAAACCACACAGGATTAACAACTAAAGCAACAGGATATCATTGACAGTATAGTAATTAGGGGATTTTAAAGGGGGCAGATGGGCCAAGAGGAGGTCCTCCACAGGTTGTCCAGCAAATAAATATACTGTATATTTATTTATTTGCATGTACCTGTCACATCACATTGGAAGCAGTTTTCCTCTACACATCTCTCCCAATGAAGCAAGCATTCAAACGCTGAGATTATGTGCATCAGGACAACTCCCTATATGCATCAATTGCAGTGGCTACTAATGAATGTACATATATTCTACAGCTGAGGGGTACCAACTATACTCTGCAATACATTCCAACATGGTGCCAAGGGGGGCATTTTAAATCAATGAATGCCTGAGCATGTTGCAGAACTTTTTTTCAATCTTTCAAAACTGCCATAGGAAGACAGACACCCCAAAATGCCGCCGCAAAGTATGCCCATGTGATTTGAGTCCTGCATGCTCCTATGTCAGCCTTTTAAATAAGTGTGCAAAATTTACTACCCTGCCAACTCCTTCATGAGACTACTGGGGGCCTTCAGAGGAGACACACATAGTCCCATCCCTCCACCAATAAACTGCTATCTCCTCCCTAAGCTACCAACTTATTTAAATTAGGAGGAGTGAGAGAGAAAAAAGTGAGAGTGGTTCATCTCTCTCTCTTCCATGGGCCTGCTTATTTCTTTCCACGCATGTGTGTCCTGCAGATACCAGGGGTGCGCTTACATACAAGACACTGGACCTGGCAGCAAACAACAGCATCAGCTAACAGAGTGATCTCTCTTTCCGCTAAATGCCGGCTCTTTCTCCCTTACCTATATGCATGCAGCAGAATGAAAAGGCTTAGAGAGTACAGATGTCAAACCTCTCCTAGATTATCTGTACTTATCATTTCAAAAATTAAATATTACTGCCAAATTCCCTGCAAATGGGATGCACGCAACTAGAAAGAACGGGCAACATCTCGTTGTGTAATTTTGCACTGTCATAACCCAAAGTGGACACCAGATACATTTAATTTAATTAAAAGCGTCCTGATTCCCTCTTTTTAGGTTCCAAGGCATGCTACACCTTTTTGCTCTGGGGAGCTCTAAGAGAGGAGAAAGAAGCCTTTTGTAATTAAACTGTAAACCACCCAGAGACTACTTGAAGTGGTATGGGGCGGTATATAAGCAGAATACTTTTGCTTTTTTTTTTTGGCAGTTAAAAGAAAAATCACTCCTGGCAAAAGACTGAGAGGTATTACATTTTAAGTCAGTGGTTCTTAAACTTGGGTTCCCAAATGTTCTTGGACTGCAACTCCCAGAAATCCTGGCCAGCAAAGCTAGTGAGGAAGTGTGGTGAAGTAGGATCGTCCGCCAGAGTGCCATCTGCCCCTTGCCCTGGCAATTATAACAGCCAGAGGCATTTGGCAGGAGATTGAATGAGAACAAAGTATGGGTAAAAGAGGAAGAGGAGGAAGAAGTAGAGCTGACTGGGTGACTGGCCAGAAGGAAAAGGCAGGAAAATCTGAGAGGAAGATTGGACAGTCCCAAGAGAGGAAGAAGGACATAAGGGTCTCAGAGGCCGCTAAGACAGTAGAGAAGGGGAAGCCAAGAATTCTCCCTCCCAGCTGGGAGTGGAGATGGCTAGAGAACCCATGGACCCATTAATGGGAATGAGTTCTGGTTTTCAAGGAAGAGGCTGAAAGAAAAAGAACTGCAGACAAGGAAGGTTGTTCTTATTGGGGAGAGGAGGAAGCCAGGGAGTGGAGGAGAAAGCCACATGAGGAATGGGCTAAGGTGGAAAGGGAGGAGAGGGAGCAAGAGAGAGCAAGATGGACTGAGTATCGGGAACTGACCCGAAAGGAGAGGAAGGAGCCGGGACTGGCCTCCATGTCATCTGGGACTGGTTGTGGGAACCAGAGCTGGTGAAAGACTGGGAACCCTTGTTGACTACATCACCTGGGTCACCCTTATTGGACCCCTGGACTGACACTAATCAAGGACCAGGACTAAGTTTGTCTAAAGAGTTATTCCTGTTTCCAGTTATAACCCGCTCTTGTCCCTGTTGAATCCTAAATAGAATTACCTACACAAGTTGACACATTTCTTTTTTGTGATTCAGCAACAATAAAAACTGAGTTGGGTACTGATATTGAGCCATCAAGGCATGCAGGTCAGGCTAAAGCCAGAGCCCTCACAGACGGCTTCTGGGGATTTTAGTTCAAGAACATCTGGGGAGCCAAGGTTGGGAACCACAGCTTTAAGTGATTTGTCAACATAGAATAATCTGAAAACGTAGTTTACCAGCTCCGTAGGATAAACAGCTCAACAGGACAAAGGCTAAGAGGGTTTTTAGTATTTTGCTTTGAGGTTTTTTTAAAAAAATGAAGATCAAAACACCACCATTTGCTCACTACTAGATTTTGCTTGCTAGAATTAAATGCAGACTCGTGGCAGCAAATATGATTTGGAATTTCATGATCAAAGACACTGAAAAAAGGGCATTTCCCCAAAATAAAACACACCCCCCCAGAGGAAGCTTGTTCGGCAGAATAGGCAATATATTATATACATTATACTGTATTCACTGTTCAAACAAGTTCCCAGTATTTTATGATCCTGTCAATCAAACAGCATGCACAGAGACACCCACTTTCTCTTTTCTGAAAACAGCCCTGTCCCACTTCATCTTTACCCACCTGCTACTACTGGAAACACATGTGTGGAGGTTTATAATACAAACATTGGCCATTGCTTCCAAACAAGAAACACTGTTTAACATCCTTGCACAGACAAACTGCCAAACCTGGGGTGTGGCTTACGCTTATCATGCCAATTTTGTTTGGCCACTCCATTGCTCAAGAACAAGAAAATACCGTATATACTCAAGTATAAGTCGACCCGAGTATAAGTCGGGGCCTCTAATTTAAACCCCCAAAACCTGGGAAAATTTATTGACTCAAGTATAAGCCTAGGGTGGGAAATGCAGCAGGGCCTGGCTACTCCTCCTTTGGGAGCTGGATGTGTATGTGATGTTTAAAATGACTTTTAGCCATCGAGGCAAGTGCTCGAGCTGGTGGCTAAAAGTCATTTTAAACATGGGGGGGGGTTCAGGAGAAATGGCGCACAATGTTTAAAATGACTTTTAGCCACCGACCCAAACTTGCCTCTGTGGCTAAAAGTATTGACCCAAATATAAGCCGAGGACCCCTTTTTTTCGGCCCAAAATTAGGGCTTAAAAACTAGGCTTATATTCGAGTATATACAGTACTTCATTGCTGCAGTTATGCTGGCAGCAGAAATGCTCTCAACACCTTCGAAGCACAATATATGACATCTGCTCTTTCCCTTGAAGTATAGGCTTTGTCTGCTTAGCATGGCTGAAGGTATCACTTTGTACCTCTACCACTTTAGGGTTGTTGTTGTTGTTTAAAACAAGAAACTTCTTATTTAGAATTTTCAGTCAAGAACCAAGCAGAGAGGTGGGAGAATGAATTTGGAAGTTTCAAATACTAACAGGACTTTTCTTGGCAAGACAAAAACTCTTTTAACAGAAGCAAAGCAATGTTACAAGGCTGAGAAAATGACCTTTCCATCTTACCATCTCCTTCCAAGTCGTCTGTCTCATCTGCCCAGCTGACTGGTTTCGAAACGTAAGTGGGAGCAGGAGTACCACTACCACCATCCTCTGCCAGAAAATCCGTCAGACTCACGGTCTTCCCCTTCTTGTTCTTCTTCTTAGCTGTAAGAAAGAAGAGAAAAGTAATGTTATAGCATGTTAAAGGTAACTCTACGCCCGAAGGGCTGGAAAATGAACTGCTGCTGCTTGTTATGCAAGCCCAGGATGATGCAGCAGAGAGAAGTATGGCATGGAAACTCTTTTGAAGCTGGCAATGGCAAACCATTGCTCCTGTATCTATCTCATATACCTGGAAAAACCTATTAAGAGTCACAAAAAAAGCCAAAAGGAATAGGAACAAACTATTGGACTCTGTGGAAAACCAACGAAAGTCTCAGGAATGGGTTCACTGCACAAAACCCATTGAAATCACAATAAAAACATTTTTATAATGTCCTAAGATCCCACCTCTCCAAATTAGGGTCACCATAAATCAGAAGCCATTTTACAGTCCATTGTTGGCAACATGTTCCATGGGATGCCACAGTATGACTGCTTGAATTCTTCTGACTAGAATATAAACACCAGTGCTTTCACCATATTTCTTTAATATGAGAGAGAGAGAGAGAGAGAGAGAGAGAGATGCGCCAATTGCATTTGAAGGAATCTTCCAGACTGAAAGTGGCCAAGAATTTTGCCAATCAAAATGTGACTTTTTGATTGATATGTTGCCAATCGGAGCACTTGAAAAGATTGAAACCTTCATATTCTATAGCTGTCACTGGCTCTGCAAAAAGCAACAGTGACTTGAGCCTCTCTCTCACTCCCTCTTCCAATGACAATGGCATATGCTTACAGTCTTAAGCCAGCAGCTTGCTTTGGAACATACGCCAGAAGGCAGTAGCCTTTCCAATTAGTCATGCCTGCCACCTGGCTTCACCAACAGAAAAGAAGAACACTACTTCTAATTCCAAAACTTCAAATATGAGAACAAGCTTGTGGCAGAGCTGGCAAGCAAGAAAAGGAGACAGACACCAGGGGCAGGGAGACAGCAAGCAAGCTGAGCAGCTCTGCTCCCCCAAAACATATTTAAAGACAAAGGAAAACAGAAATGACAGCAGTGCCCTTTCCTACAATGTATCGTGCTCACAGAGTTCACAGTAAACAAAGAAAACACTGGGATCCCCAAGTCTGCCAGAAAAAGGAAAGCTCTCCTGGCTCAAAGGCTATCAGAAGGCAATTTCACAGATAGGATACAGTCCACTCGGTCTTCTTGAGGCTTCCTGGAGCAGAGACACTTCACAAGATACAAATAAATGACAGCATGATTCAGTAAAGGGAGATGTGGGAGGTTCCTAGGTGTAAATACAAGACGAGCCAAGAAGCTCACTCTGTAGCTTACAGACAGTCACTCTCATTTTAATCTAACATAGCAGATCTATGAATGAGACAGGATGCATTTTATATTCTGGCCCCCAAATGTCCAGTCAGGAGGGAAGAGAACATCTGGCCACAAAAATGCCCCACATGATGTACATCTCACTCCCAGAGGCTACTTTCTGCAAATTGATTATGGTGAGGCACTTTCTTCTACCACTGAGCTTTGGAGTTGGCAGAAACACAAACGGATGAGCAGCTGCTCTAGCTAAAGTTCCAAGATATGCAGGTCACCTTACTTTCCTTTTCCCAGCATCTACCAAGGCTCTGGGGGGAAGGCTGACGGCAACAAGAGATACTGGCTGGCTAAGTAAGTTGTCACAATGTTAAGGACAACAAGGAAGAGACCCAGAAGTCCAAAACGCAGAAGCCAGACTGCCAACTATAGGCTGGACACAGGGATCACATACCACCCCCGCCACCCCTAACAGCAGCTCCACTGGCTGGCTGTGCATTCCTGGGCTTATTTCAAAGTGCTCTTTTTAAAAAAGCCTAGATGGCTTTGGCCCAATCTATCTCAAGAACTGTTTGCTTTTATGAGCCTTGAGTTTTAAGTCCATTAGGAGAGGCCTTCCTCTCGGTTCTTTGATGGGGACATGAGAGGCCTTCTTTCCCTGATAGTGCTCTCAAACTCTGGAACCCCCTCCCTCAGGAGGCCAGGCTGCCTCCCATCTTTACTCTCCTTCTGGAAGCAGGCCAAGGCCTTTCTCTTTGGGCTAGGTTTCCCTTTGTGACTGTCTGCCTTAGTAGAGTTTTTAAATAGGTTGTTGTACCAAGTGGCAATTTTGTGGGTGGTTCATGATCGCACTAATCCTGGTCAGGCAAAGGCCTTATCCTGGTGATTTCACCCATGTTCTCTCTGAAGTCTTTTAAAAATCTCAAATGGAGACCACCCAATGGAATCTGGGCCCCTCAAATAATTTGATTAGGTTGAGACCCCTGGCGCATCATGTCCCCCTGATTGATTGGTTGGGTTTCAGACTGTTTCATCAGAGGAGGTATCCAAGGCAGTGGCATGCTGCATACCTGGTGCCTCTGCCCTCAACCACTGCCGTCATGACTTTTAAAAGCACCAATGGGGTTACCGTGGACTGGGCTGAGGGGTTATCCCCCACCTCCCATATGAAGGTAATGATTATATGGCCTTTATACAGTCAAATTTGCCAATCAATACCCTAAATAATTTTAGGGCTCCTGCCAATATCCTCTTTATGGGCAAGGTTATCGAGTGGGTGGCGACGGCAGCACACTGTCTTGACCCATTCTAGTAAGGTTCAGGGATGCAGCAACTGCAACATGGAACCAAAATGGTTGCAATAAGCAATCTTTCCCCAGTCCTGCCTTGTCTTTACTAGCTGCCTATGAACTTTCAGGCCAGGTTCCAGGTTTTGGTTCCTGACTATTAAGTCTGTCACAGCTTCAGCCTTAGGTACTTGTCACAGTGCCTTTCTCCAACAATGACTTATGCCACCAGATTTCCCTAGGCCAGTGGTTCTCAACCTGTGGGTCCCCAGATGTTCCTGGACTGCAAGTCCCAAAAATCCTGGCTGGCTCAGCTAGTGATGAATTCTGGGAGTTGCAGTCCAGGAACATCTGGGGACCCACAGAGTGAGAACCAACACTTTGGAACAGACTTCCAGCTGAGCTACATCTAACCCCTTCCAACTCTACCTTCAAGAGGTTGCATAAAACTATATTTTTAAAAGAAACTTTTAATGGCATTTTCTAACAAATCTGCCAAACTTGTCCAGTCCTTCTGAACACAGATGCTCTTGCTGGAATGTTTGTTTTATGCTTTTTTAACTTATTCATTCTGTTCTTACTTTTTTCATTTTGATTATTATTTATCTTTATTGCTGTATGATTGTATTTGCTTTATCTGTTTGTTAACCACCCAGAGTAGTGCCTTGCATGAATCAAGCAGCATAAAAGAAGAGTAACTAAGTATCTAATTGTCCCTGAGTCAGCATTATCAACAAGAAGTCACACTGATATAATAACTAGACTATATTTCCAAATAGACTGGGAATATCAGGCTGAGGAAATTGTTGCTGCTCTAAGTATCAATTGCATCAATAGCACAGGTAGACAGGAGCAGATTGCAAAGTCAAGTTTGGCCCCTCCACTGCAGACAGACAGACAGACAGACAGACAGACAGACAGACAGACAGACAGACAGACAGACAGACAGATAGAAAGAGCCTTGGTTTAAGAATGTTTTACAAGATGAGAAACGTATTGTGATACGAGCATTGGAGCAGGTCACATGATTTTAAGTAAGCCAATTGTGGCTCTCTCTCTCCTTCCATGCTGGATTGTGGGGGTTTGTCTGGAACATTCCATTTCAGGCAAGCCTCAAAAACAGAAGGAGGAGAAAGCAAAGGAGGACTCCCTGGCACCAGCTAGGAATGTTTTCAAAGGAGACTGCAGGTTAGGGTTTTATTTTTCTTTATAGAGTGGTACTTCGGTATAGGAAATTAGTCTCTCTTCTGGTAAGCTTCACAAAGCGAACATTTCGTAAGCCGGATACGCATGGGGGCACAATGCATGCTGGGAATGGAAGTCCTTGGAAAATAATCGTAAACTGAGGTTTTTCAGAAAAAAATTCATGAACAGAGGCATTGTTTTTAATGGATTTCCTTTAGTGAAGCGAAAATTTTGTTAAATGAGGCATTCTTAAACTGGAATACCACTGTATTTATATTTTATTTAATTTGCTTCCAACATCCTTTCTTATCTGTCAAACCATTTCTAGTCATGCATGGGACAGCTAGTCAAGTGTGTATATGGCTACAAACTGCACTTTATTATTGTCACATTAAGCAGAGTAAAATCCAAGCAGAGCAGATTTCGCAACCAGGTACCTAAACCATGGTGTGTCATGGACTTCTAGCCAACTTCTGAGTTTTGGCATTGTGTGTGTACAGTATGCAGTCTATGAGGCCCCAGAACAAATCATCTGAGTGTCCATTATTTCTTATGAGGAAATTTAATTTGGTATAAGAATGCTTTGGTTTACAAGCATGTTTCCAGAATGGGTTATGCTTGTAAACCAAGGTATTACTGTATGTTTTTAAAGTCCCAGTTGGGGCTTTTTGACAGGCTGGGATATGGGGGGAGGGGTGCACAAGAAAGAAGGAAGCAAGCAGCGGTAAATTGAAGCTCTGTTTTAATTTAACTCTCCCTCCTTCCTTCTCCCATGCTCCCCCCTCCTCCCATGGTGGTTTTCTGGACAAGGAGGGCTGTGGGCAGTGGGGTCAGCCCCACAGCCCATAGCACTCCCTATCTAAAACACACCCCTGGGAGGAGGGGGTGGCAGAGGAGAAAGGAGCAGTCAGGCAGGGAATTTACAGCTGGGACTGAGCTGTCAAAATCATCTGGGACCTGGAGGGGAGGAGGTTTTTGAATCCCCCACCGCACCAGCTACAGCAGTGGTGCCATGGGGGATTCATTTTGTTTCGTTAGTAACAATTTTTTTTGAAAAAAATCGTTCCTTACGATACGAAACGCGGGAGATGAAATGGAACAAAAAGACACACATTTTTCCATTTTGTGCCCAGCCCAAGTCGTATGTATAAAGAGTAGCCTTTTCAATAGATCTGTTTCAAACAGCTACTTCAGAATTCACTGAACAGATTAACTACATGCACTCCTGGCAATGAATGGATTTTCTAAGAGAACTGCAGTCTTTGATTAGCTCCATTTATAAAAACAGGAGGCACTCAAACTGAATCACCTCATTCAAGAGGTGGACTAACATGTCCTACTACCAAATGCTACCTTCTCCGATCTCAGTCTCCTATTCTTTTAGAACACAAAATACAAATGTGTATGTACTAACTAGAGCTTGGTGATAATGAATGGCTTGTGAACTTATATTTTTTGTTTCCTCAAGACTGCTCAATGTTCAGAAATATTTTGCAATTCCCACCTCAATAATCCCTACAATTTATAAAACAGTGTGGCAAGCAACCACCAAAATGCTAGCTGTTTCACAGATCAAAGAGCAAAATCAGATTTGGCACAAAACATACACTCAACAGAGACCTGCAGCGTCAAGTAAACATTGCAACAGACAGTATTTTCCCATGTATAAGACTATATTTTGTCTAAAACCTAAAATTGATGGTCATCCTACACACGGAAGTAAGCTGAGGAGTGACCTGTGGGGTTGCAAAACTGCAATTGTGGGTTGGAAAAACGGAGCTTGTCTTATACATGGTGGTGACTTATAGATGGAAAAATACAGCAAGTTTTAAACACCTAGCTATAATATTCAAAAAGACATTACATATACATGTAGAAACGTGTGTAGATGTAATTAAGTGATGCACCCTAGCTTTCCAGGAATAAAATCCATCATATTATTTACTATGAAGGTCTGGACAATAAAAAGAGCTCTCCAATCAGAGTACAGTGGTACCTTGTATAAAGGAATTAATTTGTTCCAAATGAAATTCTGTTAAGCAAATTTTCCTTTATACAAATTTCCCATAGGAATGCATTGAAAACAGAGTAATCTCTAATCACATTCACGACCAATTTTATGTTGTATGGATTCGCTCCATATGTGATTCTGTTAAGCAAATTTCCCCTATCTCTGGAATTTTTTATGTTGTACAGATTTTATGTTATACAAACCGTTTGTTATACGAGGGTCCACTGTATATTTATGGCTTTTTAAATGCAACCAGTGGTCTACATCTTTCCACAGAAAAATCCCCATTGAGAAGTCAGACAGACACACGTTCACTTAAGGCTGCAATCCGAAAGATGGTTACCAGCACACTGAAATAAATAGGACTTATATATCAGCATGTGTGTATAGGATTGCATATTATGTTGCATGCACGCCTAAGAGGTGCACTGTGTTTGATGACTTCCCTTGCTAACATTTAGACAGACTAAAATATGACATACTTCTACTTTATGGTAACAATTAAGATGTTAAATATCAGCCATAAAAAAACAACAAGCAGCATCACGGTTCAGTAGCACATGATAAAGATTATGGATTACGTTCTGTATCCTCATTCATATTCATGCCAAGTGATGGTCTGGATTGCACTTGCTATTGAAATCTTAGTAGCTTAACAGCAACTGTTTCCCCCCTCCCCCCCTTTTTTTTTGCTTTCAGAAAAAAAGGAGTGTACACATTACTCTTATGAACCTCCCTTGGGAGACATCTGTCTCGGGAGACATTTCACAATACCAGGACAATCAACGCTACAATTGCCCTCATGCTTGCATCACATCCAATGGCACCAGATACGCATGCTGGGCCACTGTAACTGGGTACAGAATGGTTATCTCCAATGCATCCAGCAAGCAACAAGGTCAGGATAAGAGAATAAAATATTACAAATTCCCTTTTAGGATTATTCATTAGGCAATACTTGCAGTGCTGTATCACGTTATCTGCAGACTCAGTGAGGGCGGTGTCTTCTCCCTTACAACATCAGTGACCACAGAGTTCCACTCCCTGAGTGAAGGGCATGGCACCAGTACAGCACAATAACTAGCAATGCGATGCAACCCTGTATGTTTCTGAGCTGGTGTTCTTCATTTTAATTACTTACTTTCTTCTGCAACCTGCATAGTAACTGGTCAATCTCCAATCAAAGATAAACGGCATGGTTTTAAGCTATTTTGCTCCCTCCCTGTCTCTTGTTAAGAGTGTAAACCCTACAGGAAAGCTACAGGGTCATTTTTATTTACCTCAACATTGTGATAATCTCAGTTATGTCATCACATTATGACTTCATGGCAAAGCTGTCAAGAGATACAAAAAATACTTTCAAACTTTGGTAGGATGACCCACTTGTAGTGACAGGATTCTCCCTTACACCACCTTCCTTCTTTCTGCAGAGAAGGAAGCTTTCAAAGTTCAGTTGTTCTTGAGGTTATTCTGACAAAACAGAAAAACACCCCAACAAAATGAATCCCATATTATAAGCACCACCCATTACAGAGAGAAACTGGATTAAAATACCTACTATTCTTATATAATCCTCTGTGGTAAGCACAGTCCTCAAGTAATCTCTAACCGTGGAACTGAACAAGACCTACACTTGAAGCCCTAAAATGCCACTGCCATTCAAGGTAAGTACTGAGCTAGAAGGAATGCAGATGTCCAATATGATAGGTGGTTACACCCTCGATACTGGACTTCATTTTAATAAAAAACAATTACATAAATAAATACAGAATGTGTGTACATTCTCTTTATCTCAGCATTTCCAACCTCAGCATTCTGCAGTTCAACATTATTGCCATATTGCTGGAGGGTAGCATAACGGATGCTTGAAGTACCTCAATCACATAATTTAAAATTGAATACACCACATAGACAAAACCAAACAATTAGTTTAAAAAGATAATAATAATAATAATAATAATAATAATAATAATAATAATAATAATAATAATAATAATAATAATAATAATAATAATAATAATAATAAACAACTTTATTTCTATGCAGCCTTCCTCCAGGAAGGGACCCAAGGCAGCTTATAACAATAATTTAATACAGTATATTAGAACAGCTCATACATGAAATATTAAAAATAGCAAAATACAAACAAACAAACCAGCATTTAAAAACAACCATAAAAAGCACTATTGAAAATAAATCATAGATGTTAGGTATTACATATTAAAATCAGATG
This sequence comes from Phrynocephalus forsythii, assembly GCA_029282475.1. Lineage (NCBI taxonomy): Eukaryota > Metazoa > Chordata > Lepidosauria > Squamata > Agamidae > Phrynocephalus > Phrynocephalus forsythii. Next base: position 26,258,980 of record JAPFRF010000011.1, on the reverse strand, counting down.
GCTTGGGAAGTAATCTTAGCTGGGGGTTGCCTAGAAAGCCATGTTTTTCATGGCCTTTTAAAGCAGTGCTCCCCAACCTTTTTGTCCCCGCGGACCGGGAAATTTTTGATATTTTTTCTGTGGCCCGAAGCTGGGGGTGGGGGTGGGGAGGGGGAGAATGCGAAAGGGGGTCCGGCAGGGAGGCAAAAGGGGGGGTGAAAGCAAAGGATGGGGGGAAGGAGGAGGGGGAGGCACGAGAGCGGCGGCGGCGGTGGCACTCACCGGCTTGGGGCATCGGGGGTGCCACTCCCCCCCCACACACACGGGCGGGGTGGGGGGAACCCGGGGCTCCTGGGAAGGCGGGGCCCCGCCGCCTCCTCCTCCAGCGCCGGGAGCCGCGCGCGGGTCTCGCTGCTGGCGCCCCGCTTGCTCCTGCCGCCGCCGCCGTGGGCCTCCACCTCCGCTGGGGAAAGCGAGCGGGGTGCCAGCAGCGCTTTTCCCAGCGGAGGAGGAGGCCCACGGCAGCAGCGGCAGCAGGAGCAGAAGCAAGCGCGGTGCCAGCAGTGAGACCTGCGCGCGGCTCCTGGCTCAGGCGCCCCGCGCGCGGCACCCGCCCGGCCGCGCCAGGAAGTGCCCCGCAGCACCGACGAGCCACCGCCGCCGCCTCCTGCTCCTGCTCCGGTTCCTCCTCCTCCTCCTCCTCCCGCCGCCGCCGCCGAAGGAGCAGCAGCAGCAGCAGCGAGGGCAATGGCGGAGGGGTGGCGGCGGCGGCGGCGGGATGGGGGCGATTGCAGCGGCGGCGGGATGGGGGCGATTGCAGCGGCGGCGACGGGGGGGATTGCGGGGGGTGGCTGCTGCTGCAGTTGCCCCCGTCCCGCCGCCGCCACCCCTCCGCAATTGCCCTCGCTGCTGCTGCTGCTGCTCCTTCGGCGGCAGCGGCGGGAGGAGGAGGAGGAGGAGGACGCGCCGCTGCCGCTGCCGCCGCCATGGCTGCTGCTGCTGCTGCTGCTGCTGCTGGAGGGCGAGGAGGAGGAGGGCGGCGGAGGAGGAGGATGCGCCACCGCCGGCAGCGGGCAGAGGAGGGAGGCAAAGACAAAGGCGGCGGCGGCGGCTCCTCCTGCGCTCCTCCAGCCTTCCTCCTCCACCGGCCGCCCACGGGAGAGAAGAGGAGGAGGAGGAGGGCGGCGGAGGAAAAGGGGAGGAGCCTCCCCGGCATCCCTAGGCGGCCCGGTGCCGACCGGTCCACGGACCGGCACCGGTCCGCGGCCCGGGGGTTGGGGATCACCGTTTTAAAGGATTCTAGTGAGAGAACAAGTCAAATTTCAGGCAGATTATTCCAAAGAAATGGTAAAATCATTGAGAAGGCACAGCTTTTTGTTTTCTCATTCTGTCCCTCTTGGGGTTAAGGATCTTAATTGCCCTGTCTGAGAATGGGTATTATAGACTGATCTTGGCGGAAGAAGGTGTTCTGCCAGGTAGAGAGGTCCCAAACAGTTTAGGGCTTTGTATTTTAGAGTCACTACCTTGGCATTGGCACAGAAGCAGATTGGAAGTCAGTGCCAAGTGGCCAGGGTGGGAGATAAATGTTCTTGTTTTCTCACCCCAGTTAGTAGTCTGGCCACCACATTCTGGACCTGCTGTAGTTTCTGCATCAGCCTCATAGGCAGCCCTATGTAGAGGCCATGACTGTAGTCTACTCTTATCTTTGCTCATATTCAGTTCTAGCTGCTACAGTGCACATATATGATTGAATTAGCAACTAAACAATAGTTGCTAACACACAATAACTATTTGTGATGTCAAATTAGAAAGAACTTCTAAAACCTTGCTGAAAGTCTCCAACCCATGGTAAATCCATACCATTGTTAGATAAAGGCATTTCAAATGCATCAAGAGTCCTGTTTTAATAAAGCATGCACTCAGATTTAAACCCCTTTTTCATATTTAAACCCTTCTGAATGGGATAAGACAAATTATACCTAGGATATCTGTTAATATTAAATATTTTCTAGGGCTTTGTTTTTCCCCCCAACTCCATTATTTCATTTAAGCTATAAAAGACTGCAATCCCACTGAAGACCAACAGAATGGTACACAGGGGTTATTCTACTTGATCTCCAAGCATGCCACTGTGCAAGCAGAGATAAAATCTGTTGGAACAAAGGACCCTTCTATTTGACCAAGATGGCACTAGACACTTCCTTGTGCGAGTGTCAGAAACTTCAAACCACTCACACTGGTTTCTGTGCAAATGATTTCGAATAACAGGATCCTGATCCTGACCTTGTTTTGCTCTCACAACTCTCCTCCTGCCTCGATAACTATCACATACAAACAAATCAGCTTCAACAAGGAACTATGATCAGCTCTCTCTACTTGCATGTGCCCAAGGGCATCTTTCAGCCAAGCTCCTTAAAACGATGTGCACAGGCAAGATTTATTTCCATGTAAAGGAGGCAAGCGCCTCAGCTGTGCTTTCCTATCCATCACCGTATACCTTAACAATGTCAAAACCAGAACATATGACAGTTTACATCAAGACATGTTCGTTTTCATTAACATCTGAAGTTCTCCCCTGCAGTATTCAAAGATCAGGGATGTCTGGAAGAGCTCTTTTAACAAACCCTTGCCCGTGACAGAATTCATGTCAGCACCTGTACCAGTACCTTACTTTAATTAACACACAAAGCACCCCATGCACTTTCTAACTGTTTCATTTCAAACAGCAGTTTCACCTTACTTAATACCCTATCTATTACTAAATGATCTTTCAGAACTGCCATTCAGAGTGGGTAAAATTCAACGAACTTTTTAAAAAATATATTATAATTATGACGTAAATAAAATAATGCTTTTTAAAATTTAAATCATAAAAAAACCTATTTTTAAAATGTAAATCAATTTGATTTATATCAAATCCGTCCTGCTGCCAATTAACCCGTATTTCATATGCCATTCTTTGAGATAGGGCTGGCAGGCATAAAGACCCAATGCCGCCCCTTTCATGCCAAGAAGTGCTTCCCTACTGCGACTTATGTTGGGGCCTCTGAAAGGACAGTAATTACATATTTTTATGATACCAGCCAGAAAATGCAAGACTCCACCTTGCAAGTCATGAGTGGTTGACTCTTCCTTAGCTGTAACTTCTCAAAACAGCACCTAAGATAGGGTGTTTTTAAAAGTTAAATGTTGGCAGCCTTAAATTGCTTTCTGGTGCTGTCTTATCACTCAAGACCAAGAGCACCAAACTCAAGCTTATCTGTGATAAGACAAAGGTACTTTTAGAAAGAAAATACTGTATATATTTGGGGATTTAGGTATGGGGAACCCAAGCTCTAATTAGCTATACAGTATGACTGCTGTATCCATGGGGGATCGGTTCTGGGACCGCTCCCCACCCCGCAGATAGTGAAATCTGCAGATAAGTGCAAACACTCTTATGGGAGGATAATGGTGGTGTCAGGAGTGGTGGGGTGCCAAGGTGCAAGCTGGGTAGTGCAGTGTCAGCAGTGTAAATTTTTTTATTTGTTCTTTCTCCTTGCCGCCACTGACCAGTCACCTTCTTTGCCACCGGGCTCAGCAGCCAGCCTGCAACGGTGGTGAGGAGAGAGAAAACTTACCGATGCCAAGCCCTCCTTGTTGGCACATGCCAGCCACCCTCCGGAGGGGTGGGGTGGGTACTTAAGAGGACCAGCCTGGTCAACCCGCCTGTGAACATCCCACTTGAGTCCCGAGCGGAGGACCACAAGTTTTGAACTTCCCGCTTCAGCTCAAATCTCCAGTCCTCCACCCAGGACCTGAGTGGGAAGTTCAAAGACCGATTGGCCAGACGGATCCTCTTAAGTCCCCACCCCACCCCTCTGGAGGGCGGCCAGCATGCAGCGGTGGGTGAGAGGACGGTGGCTGGTCAGTGGCAGTAGCATGGAGGGCTCAGCATTGGCAAGTTTTCTTCTTCTTTTCCCTCCTCGCCGCAGGGCTCGGACCTCCTCTCCACCCGCTGATCACCAACTGAAGACAACTGAATCCATGGCTGGTGAATCAGCAGATGTGTTTTGGGGGTCATACTGTAAAATGCATTAGTACTGGTGAATCCACCACCTCTCAGTTTACCCAATTTGCCGTCTAGTGTGACTATCATAACAATCTAAGCTAATATAAGACCTAATGGCTAAAATAAGCCTGCTCTTACACAAAGGCATGAAGATGAATCCTAATATAGCAAAAAAGGAAATAGACTAGCTCAGACCTCTTTCCATTTTTGCGTTCAAACAAAAGAAGTTTGCTAAAATCGCTGAGCTGCTGTACCGCCTCATATGACCTACTGCCCTATTCTTATAAAACAATCAATAAATGCAACTGCAAAATCCTGTTGTCTTTTCTTTAGAAAAGCATAGAGGAAATATAGTCATTTACCTCTGCAAAATAAGCAGGAAACTCCGTTGTGCAAACAGGTGTTTTCAAAACTTAACTCTGTTAAGCAGAAAGGTGCAGTCATGTTTCTTTCTCCCTATTTCTTAAGAACCCCTAAAAAACTCTTATCTGGCATATTGCAGATCAAAGCATGCCAAGCTCTCAAGGCCATGAAAAAGGAAGTCAAATAGAAAACATGAAATATGAATGGCCTCTCACCTTACATAAATCAAGCAAAGGAACAAGAGAATTGGGGCAAATAAATATCAATTCCATTCCCACATCGCACAAGTAACCCAACTGTAAGCAGTAAAGAATGAAGGAAGTACAGTCAATATATCATAACAGCAAGCATTTGTTGGCTCTCTCCCCTGTAAGGACTGTGGCTTCAAAACCGTATTTCCTAGAAAAAAAGAAAAGAAGTGGACATTTTCAGTGCTCTTTGGGGGGTGGGAAGGAGGTGCATTGTCTGAGTCGACAAGGATGGTAGAGCTATTCCAAAGGGAAGGAACAGCCACACATGTCAAAAACGAACAAAGACCAGAACCACTGTCTTAATCCAATGAACCACTAGGTAGTGAGGTGACTAAACATTTTTGTAGATAAATAAAAATGTTGTGGCACAATCTCTAAGAGCAAAATAAATACTGCTTGATATAGGACTAGGCATACAGAGTGAGCATAATACAGAGCATTTGCTAGCAGGAAAGGCTTCATGGGTTTAGCGATACATTCATAAGATATGTCACTAAATGGGAAGAGTATGCATGCCACAGAAAGAATGGCTTCACCAAAGAGACAGATCAGGACTGGCCCTTTTGTCGTAACAAAATATGTTTGAGACAGAAACACAATATTTACATAAACACCATATTCCTCTTTTCTTTGTAAGTTGAAACTGCAAGCCGCCACCCCCATTTATGCCCTAATTTAAATCTTGATAGTGCTAGTACAAGGGTGGAATCAACTGCCTTAAAAGTTTGACTCAGAGTACTGATTAATAATCTGCCACTCGTTTTCTAGAGTACGCACAACTGATCAGAGCTCTTGACACACCTATCCAACATCAAGGTCACCTGACATGAACTGAGAATGTACTCATTGAGAATCTACTCAACACCTCCCTTATCAGTTGTAGACACAGGAGACATCAGCTGACTTTGGCAAAGAAGTGTATCTGTTAATGTCTTCTCATTTAGGGATCAATTACAGATTTGCCAAGAAAGCTGGAGTTTCCTGGAACCTGGTCAGCAGAACACTGATCTAAAGCTGGCTGAGAGTGAAACATGTACCCTCAATGGAAGAGTTTTATTTCCTTCAGTACACAGGTAGAAATTCTCCTGCCTAATGATAGAAAATACAAAGAGATGCCTTCCAAGGTCACATGGCAATTTACACATGACTCATCAGCTTTGTCTGGAAAGATCTCTTGGACAGAAAGAGTTCCCATCATCCAAGAGACTAACTGGAGATGCTGCTGGAAATGATGCTGGAACTTGGCAAAATATCAAAAGCGAAGTACAGTAAATTGACTGTCCCATCACAAGAAAAGGGCACATCACAGCCCAGAACCAGCAGCTTCTACATGGCAAGTGATGAGTTCCAAGCCAAATGAAAGAGAGAAAAAGCAGGGACAGAAAACTAGTTTCATTTTATGTTAAAGGAAAAATGCTACAAAGCACTGTAGTGAATTCTATGATTTAATATCCTAACAGTGAAAGACTAGGGTACACAAACAGGAGTCAAGCTAGTTACTATGAATACTCCTGCAAGTCTGATATAACAAACAAGAAACAAATACAATCTGTTTGTTATGTGGAGGAAGAGACACTTCTGTACCTACTTGCACTTAAAAAAATAAAGGATAGGAATAGAAAATGTCCTTCCCTTTGCTCTGTGACATGGTATAATGCTGTTCTGCCTTCCAACTATTTTCAAAACTGATGTATAAACAGGGGAAGCGAGTGCGTAAATTACCTGGCACACACAGAAGTGCCCCACCTCACATATCAAATACTCTAAAAGCAATAAATGGGCCAAATGCAAAGTCACCTTATATTTAGAAAGCACTCAAATAAGAAAGCCATCACAGTGGAAAGCAAGAACCTGCAATTGAGGAGAATCGCCGGTGCCAAGAGGAACAGGCCACGTTCCTGACTGCAGATGCCCAGGGCCCTGAATAAAGGGCTGGCCACCACCTCTTTCAACTTCACCGAGAGAGAATAACAGCATTTATGTAACTGAGCGTTCAGAGGGCTTCGTGCACGTTCCCTCAGCAATCTTTACGAGAAAGAACTGTTAAGGTGGGTGGGTCGCTTTTTTGAAGAAGGAAAAAAACCCTCATGTTCCAAACCTGTGGTGGGAAGGGGTGGTCCTAAAACGCCACTTGAGGGTGACCTCGTGTCCCGGGAAAAAAAAGGGTTTTGCTTTCCATCCACCCCCACCCCCGCATCACCATTTTGTCTGGGACCGGAGGGACCGGCTGAGAAGCAAGGATCTGGGCGAAAAGAAAAAGGCGAGCTCACCCTTTTGCACCGTATGGCTGGGGCTGGGGGTGGGGGGGTGCCGGTGGGGGTGCAACTCCCCCTCCCTCCGGACGTGCTCCGCCAGGCCACGCCCCCTCCGCCCGGACTGGCGGGGGGAAGTCAGCTAGAGCTGCGCCCACGTGGGCGCCGCCGCCCAGGTTCCTTTCCCTCACCCCCACCCCCGCCGCGCCACCTCGCCCTGCCTCGCGCGCCGCCACGGCCGCCGCCGCCGCCGCCGCGCTTGCGCACTGGAGTCCAGGCGAAGGTTCCGTCAGCCCTCCGCCGCCGCCGCCCCCCTTCTCCCCCTCCCCCACCTTCGGAACGGTCAGACCTTCCGCCCTCTCGCTTCGCCCGACCACGCGCCCCTCGGGTCCCCCAGAGAGAGAGAGAGGTGGGGGAGAGAGAGAGAGAGAGGGAGAGGCGGGCCCGAGAGAGAACCCACCAAGGCCACTGCCGCGTTCGAAGCCACCACGCGGAAAGGAGGCCCCGAGAAGGGAAGGTGCTTTGTTAAAAAAGAAAAGAAAAGGGAGGGACCCGCCGCTTTCCCGGAGGGAGCCCCCCCCCCGTGGTTATGCCTCCCGCCGCCGGCGGAAGGTCAAGCCGGACGCCGCCGGCCTTGGAGGTGAGCCGAAGGCCCCCCCGGCCCCACCGCGCCCCGCTCACCTGAGGCCGCCATGTTGGGACGAGGGAGAAGGCAAAAGGCCCGGATGCTGCCGTCACGTGACTATAGCGAAAGAAGCGCCTCCTCCTCCTCCGCTCAGGGAGGGCGGGGAGGGGGGGCGGATCCGCCCAAAAAGAAAAAAGAAGAGGCGGGGCGGCAGGTTTGGCTCTGCGGTTTTCTGCCCTCGTCAGGAGGCAGAAGTTGGGCGCGCGGGGAGATAATTGCGTTTCTGAATCCCCGCCCGCTCTCAATTCAGAGCCGAATGGTTTCCTTCAGACCAGGCAGGAAGAGGGTGTCAAACCTGCAGGGCCCCCCTGTCGTCTCTCCAGTTGCCTCAGCAAACTATTCATACCAGATCCGTGGAGCTAAGGAGGCTGATTTTTTTACAAATAGCGGTGTTTCCCTGTCCCTCTGTCTTGTTTATTTCAGGCAAAAATCAAAGAAAAGCAAAACAAAAGACACAAAACATGTGGCACCTTATGTTTATGTGACTCTCCCTAAAAATATTTTTTCCTGAAAACGAATTTCCCTAACAAACGAGGGTAACGTGCCTGGAGGGGGGAATCCCAAAGAGAGGTGCCCCAAGCTGGCAATTCAATTATGGTGGTACAAAACCTGCCTGTGATGTTGTTGCATTTGTGCTCTATGCCAGAATGCCCTTCAGTCAAATGGATAATGTACAGTTATGCCACACAACATTTAACTGCAGGCTTAATATTATGGGTGTATTTACTTAATAGTTTTATATATAGGCTGGCTTTCTCCCAACAAGGGTACCCTGTATATCAACAGAAAACACCTCAACACAAGTAATAATGAAGAAAATAAAACTAACCATCTGCTAAAAACCAGCCAAAACGCTCAAATTCGTTGCACCGACCACTGACCTCTGCCTACACGCAGCAGTGCCTAGGGCTCTAAGTTGAACAGATAGGTTTTCAAACCTCTTCAAAGTTTGTCCAACAACAAAGGTGCTGCAGCAGAGGGTAATTTTAAATTTTTATTTGTATTTTGTTTTTGAGTATTTTTACCCTGCCTTTCTCCTTGGAAAAGGACCCAAGGCGGCTTACAGTAATGAAGTGAAGCAATTACAAGTAATAAAGCTTTGAAGCCAAGTGGCAAAATGCCTGAAGCCTGGAATTTACCACCTGAGTTCAAGGAATTGACAAAAGTCTGGAACCTGCAGCTGATTCTTCTCAAAACACCAGCTCCGCTAAACAACAGAACAAGAAAACACACCACAACACCAGCTCTGCTAAACAACAGAACAAGAAAAACAGAGCTTTACATTTTAAAACATGTCCTTGACCTGATAGGCAGCCAATGAAATTTCTGGAGATTATGGGAAATACGAAAGTAATGTGGTAAATTTAAAATCCTTCAGTCTGCACTATTCTTCTTGGAGGACCAACCCCAGAGAGTACGGCTGTGTGAGATGACCTCTGGCCCCTAATTCCCCATTTGTGGGGTGTCACAGGGTTTGATCATCTCCCCCATGCTTTTTAAGATCTATATGAGGCCACTGGGGAGGGTCACTAGGGGATGTGGAGCTTCCTGTCACCAATATGCAGATGACACCCAGCTCTACATCTTCTCACCTTCTGCAGTGCATGCCATCCTGTCTCTTGAGCGCTGCCTGGATTGGATGGGAGCCAACAGGCTAAGGTTGAACCCAGACAAGACAGAAGTCCTTCAGGTGGGACCCCCCCCCCCAAACATCAGTGGCTTTCTCTCATTTGGGGAAGTGACTCTATGAAGAATTATGTCCATAGCCTGTCTGATAGCACCCCGCTCTCATGATGGAAACCCAGCTAACATAGGTAGTCCGGTCAGCACATTTTCACCAGCGACAGATTGCCCAGCTGTGGGCCTTCCATGGCATTGGGGTCCTTATTTATTTATTTATTTATTTTAGAGTGTTTTTACCCCGCCTTTTCTCCTTGGAAAAGGACCCAAGGCGCTTACAGTAATGAGGGATAATATACAGTCCGGTACAATTAAGACATGTTCAAGTATTGAGAACAGGGAATTGAGGGACATCTTACAGCATTAATAGACAACATTACGTTAAAACTACAAGAGAACGCAAGCAGTTAAAAGGAGAGTAAAGTTCCATGTAAAGTTACAAGAGAACATGAGCAGTTAAAAGGAGAGTAAAGTTCCATGTAAAGTTATGAGTGATGGAAGTTATGAGTGATGGAAACACAAAGTCTATTTGTTCCTATAGATTCATATAAAAAGACACATAATAAGTAGTACATCATTCAGGGAAAGCTTGCATGAAGAGAAAGGTCTTTGCCTGTTTCCAGAAAGACAAGAGAGATGAAGTAGTCCTGGCCACACTTATCCATGCACTCGTAATCTCAACATTAGACTACTAATGCAGTTAGTGCAGAATACAGTGGTCAGATTATTAACAGGGACAAAACACATTACCCTTGTTCTGGCCACCACACTGGCTGCCAATACACTTCAGTATTTCAAGATTTTAATGATGACATTCAAAGCCTTAACACTTTGGGACCTCAATATCTGTCAGAATGGTTACCTCCAAATTGAACTGCCTGGACCGCTTGTTCCTTTGAAGTGGGGCATTTGAGGATGCCAATACCAAGAGAAGCCCAAAAAGCATCAAAGAGAAACAGGGTTTTCTCAGTAGTCGCCTCTCATCTATGGAATAAACTGCCCCCAGATAGGTCCCCACACTTAAAATCTTCAAATGGCAGTTAAAAACCTGGGTCTTTAGGATAGCTTTCCCTGAAGCTTAATCTTTATTCTTCTAATGCCCTAAAATCTTTTCTCCGCTTCTTGTTATGCATAATTTGGTTTTAATTTACTTTCACAGTATAATTTTACTTTGTTAATACCGAAATTGACTGTATAGGTATTTTATTTTTTATGGTTATATGTTAAATTTAAAGTTTATTAATTTGCACTTTGTTATCGTCTGTTGTTTATAATTTCTATTTTGTTATATTGTAAACTACTCAAAGTGGGCCTTGAACTAGATGGCCCGTGGTATAAAAATCAAATCAAATCAAATCAAATCAATCAATAATAAATAAATAATATTCTGTGCCAGGGTACAAGGAGGAAGTGAAGAAGGAAGATCTACCAAAAAGCTGTTAGAGTAATCTGTGCGTGAAAACAACAGGTTATGGACAAGGAAATTGTTAGTCTCAGGAGTCAGGAAGTAATGGATGAGTTGGATATTAGCAAGATGGAAGTTGCACACCTTGGCTATTGTTTTTACATATAATTGTAGTGACAGCTAGTCATTCACTAGAACACCAATCAGCATCTGTTATTAATAACATAGTACAATAAGGTATAAATTGGTTCAATAGAAAAAATATTAGAACAATGTATAAATGCAAGACTAGGTAGGTCATACTTTTATAGGCCACTAATAAAATATCAAAAAATAATTGCAAGCTTTCAAGGGCAATACCCTCTTTTTCAAAACATGTACCAAAAGTCCAAACATGACAAAATATGTGGTTTGCCAGGAAATCATTTTTAGATGTAAAATACTTGGCAAGATGACCTTCGCCAGGCAGTCTTAGATGAGGCAGGCTAGAGGAACCAGCAGGGCTGTTGTTAAAGCTGCATCTGAAGAGTTTCATACCCCAGCTCTTCAGACAAAGGGACATAGGTCCTGCATGCCCACTCTCCCCTCAGCTCCATTTGGCTCTTCGAGACATACAAGTCCCTGTTTGGCCGGGTTGGAGGAATTAAACAAGATCAAAGTTTGAGTTTTATGAACAATATGTAACAGTATTCCCAGATATATTCCTGGATTGTTGTGTGTGTGGTTTTTGGGTTTTTTTTTTTTTTTGGATTCTTCAGAATCTATCAATTCAAAAACTGAAACACGCCCCAGAAAGATTGTACATAAGTCTTACAATGTACAGTGTATTTGCCAAATGGATAAAGGCTATGTGCACTCACTGGGTCCTATGTTTAATCATTCTTTTCACAGATTTGGCAATTGCAGAGTGTGTTTTACAATTTCTAAAAGTTAGATTCCGAAGGAAAATGCCCCCCTGACACACTTAATAATCATAATTACATGCAGTTAAATTGAATCTGATTCACAGACTGAGTACGGTACTAAGAAGTAGTTCACAATTTCTTTCTTCTAGAGGCATTTCTGGGATTCAGCCATTTTGCTTGCAGCCATACTGGCTTCCTCCTGTGCCAAAGGCAGCTTACAAACTGTTGGCTGTAGGGTTTTGGTTTAGGGCCTAGAGATGGGCACTCTCCTTGTTCTTTGCCCTGGAACCTGAAAAGCATGAGGTGAAAGCGGAAGCCCAGGCAGCTGGCTTACTCCCCTGGTAGATTTCCTCCCCCTTTAATTTAGGATAACTTGTAATTTAGTCGTTTCCGGTTTAGTAATCTGTGTCCTCCTTTTTGTAAAATATTAAGTGATTATTTTCAATTGGCAACAATCTGCTGCTTTCTATCATTTATACACTTTCTTTCAATAAGCTTTATAAAACTGAGACGTTTGGTTTGCTATCTAACAAAAGGAGGGTGTTGGTTGTCATTTCAGTCTCAGAGTCTTGGTGACTCGGCTGACAAGTACGTAATTTGGATAAGGGTCTTCTGTCTCTTGGTTTTTTTTCTGAATTTTTTTTGATAGTGGCAGTTATACTGCACCCTGAAGATTTGGCCCTGGGGCAGAGGTCCATCATTCTGAGGTGAGGCAGGAAATAAAGAATCATCACACAGCAGTGTAGTGGTGGCATATACAGTAGGACCCCAGTATCCACTGGGGTTCGGTTCCAGGCCTTTCTGTGGATAATGAAAACTGTGGATAGGATAGAACACCCCCCCACACCCCCCCAAAAAAACCTGCTGTTTTGTAACAGTAGCTTGCTCTATGGCTTCTGTTTGTGACAGTAGCTTGTTTTACGGCTGCTGTTTTACGACAGAAGCTTGCTTTATGGGCGATGTTTTATGACAGAAGCTTGCTTTACGGCTGCTGTTTGTGACAGTCGCTTGCTCTGTGGTTGCTGAATTATTTATGTATTTTTTTCCCTTGCCGGCCGTGGATAACTGAATCAGTGGGCAGTGAATCAGTGGATACGGGGGTCCTACTGTATTCAGATCCCATAAAACAGATGCTTCAGAATTTGATGCTCTACCAGAGGGCATGGCTCTGGAAAAGATTCAAGAATACATACTCCATCAGCACATACCATGCTTTAATAATTTTATATGTAGTTATCTTCATCTTAGTTTCTCTGACCTCACAATCTATAACAGTTGCATGATTTTCATGGCCTTGTGAGGGGGATGTTGTGGTTGTCCCTGGTGGTCTCTCTGCCTCAGACCTGTCCCCCGGGCAGACCTCACAGAGGCCCCAGTGGCAGGGAATCCTGAGCATGGCAGAAGGTGAGAGTGGGGCACCAGGTGGGAGTGAGGAGGCAGAGATAGACAAGTTGCACCTGGAGAGTCGGGTGGAGGCTGGGATGGGTTGGTGAGACCCATATTTAAGGTGGTGGGAATCGTCACCCTCAACAGACTTAGAGGAGGGACTGCAAAGAAGCCTGAGAGGAGCTCCCCCCCTCCCGCCTTGTGTACCATTGGCAAGGTTAAGCCGTTGCTGCTATAGGACCCTTGGACGGGCCCATCAGGTCCATCGGATAGTTGGCCCAGGGGAAGAGTGCGGGCAGTAGTCCAACCTATGCCCCTGCAACAAAGGGCACAACTTCCTTCCCACCCTGGTCCACTGGCCCCAACCCAGCCCAGAAGCAGCTCTGGCAGAGGAAGCCAAACTGTGGCAGGTTCCCCCAGAGGCCTGGCAAATTGCTGAGACCCCAGAACCTTCATCAGCCATGTATCATTGGCCTACCCTGAAAGGCATTAACTGGCTAGAGTCAGTGTAGCAAACTAGATCCCATCTCTAAAGTGGAAATGTTGGACGGGAGGTTGGTGGGTGGAGGGAATGAATGGAACTTGAGCCTGGCCAAGGACTGAGAGCCATGGCTTAGCGTGCTTAACTAAGCCATGTGAAGAATTGGGTCGGACCGAAGGCCCTTCTCTCTCTATTAACCTGCAAACCAGACTCCTCGTGTTTTATAACATGCATTGAAAGAAGGTGTATAAAGTCTGCATGTGAGATGTTCCACACACCTGATACTCCTACATCCAATAAAATATTTAGAATATTCTACTTGTGAAACTGATGATTTGCCCATTATTAACATTCTCTTTCCATATATCTGGCAAAGTGGACTTCCCCACAAAAGCCCACATGAAAATAGACAGCATTTTCCCTTGTACAAGACTATATTTTGGTCTAAAATTCTTAGGCTTAAAAAAGAAGGTGGCATCTTATACACAGAAGTAAGCCAAAGAGAGAGCCTCACTGTTGCAAAAACTGTACTTTTGGGTTGGAAAAGTGGGGGCCGTCTTATACATGTGGGCATCCTATAGACGGAATATATGGGCAATGTCTGTAAGGTGCCACATGTTTTTGTCTTTGTTGTTTTCCTTCTTGGAATTTTGCCTAGTATTTTTTAAATTCCATCATGGGTCTCGTGAGGGGAGGGAGGACGGAATGCCCCTCTCCTGGAATCCTAAACATTTCTTTTATTGCAGTGTGTCTAGACAGATAACATATATTGTATTGAGTGACACACACTACAGACTCTAAGGATTATGTTAACACACTCCTTTGCCCTCCACTGCTCAAGAAAAAAAAGTTCATAATATCACATGGATCCCAGCATTGCTGAAAAGGACTTAAGAATTTGTGACTATCTAAATGAGACTGTAGATGCCTAGGTGCCCTAAGAACATCCGATCTCGCCTGAGTTCGGAAGCTAAGTAGGGTCGGCCCTGGTTATTACTTGGATGGGAGACCACCAGGGAATACCAAGAGTTGTAGGCGCCTGGAATAGGAACTGGCAAAACCACTCCAGTATTCTTGCCAAGAAAACTCCATGGACATGGGGTCATGAAGAGTCGGTCACGACTGCAACGACACCACACACACACAAAATGAGACTGTGGGTTATTCCATTTATTATTCAATTTCATTTTGCATTAGCGTGCAAAGGATCTAGATGTTGAGGAAAGCACTCCTGCCCTTTTGTGCTGGCTCACAGTGCGAGGAACCTTTGTGGCAGCATTTGTGTTTCACTGGGCACTTTTTTAAGCCATGAGATCCAAGACTCAGGATGTCCGAGGGGATTCTGTTATCAAATCATTTAACTTCACACACACACATATGTATGGCTTTATTTCTTGTCATTTTATGTTTTTCACTGTTGCCTTTTTTTTGCCTGTTTTTCACTGTCTGTTAACTATAGATGTAAACATTTCTGGAAATCTTGAAGCAATGGGGCCATTTGGAGAAAAATGGAAAAACGGGGGTAAAAACAGCTCTCCCCCACCCCTATTTTTTCAAAGTTTCCAGAAATCTTACATGTTTACATGGCACTAACGGGGTGGTACAAAAATCAGTGAAATAGATGAATAAATTGCTGCTCAGGATTGATTTGCTTTTAACCCTCTCCTGCTATACTTGCCACTGATTCCTTTCAGAAATGCAATGTTTGTTATTTCAGAAATATTCAATTCAGTCTGGGGATTTATTCCAAACAGACATAAAATCCCATAATACAATTGTTAGCTACGGTTAGTGGCTACAGCACGACAACTCTTAGGTAGAGGAAGGATGCATATGTTAACACAGGAACCGGTCTCTCCAACCACAGAGAAAGAGATGTTGAAAATATTTCAACCTCGTAGGCTGCCTTTAGTAAGTTTTCTTTCAGTAGGTTTGGCTGGGAGGGACTTTGCGTACAACTAAAGCGTATTTACCAGAACTGGCCACTAGGGGAATCCAAATACCATGCAACCTATGCCATTCAATAAGGAAAAAGGTAAATCCACACCCCCCACCCTGACTTGAAGTTAATTCTTCTTTGTAAATCCCTCTGCTCTTTTCTGGGATAGTGTATATAATAATAGATGCCTAGATGCCCTAACAACATCCAATCTTGCCTGATTTTGGAAGCTAAGCAGGGTCAGCCCTGGTTAGTACTTGGATGGGAGACCACCAGGGAATACCAGGTACTGTAGGGGCCTGGAGTAGGAACTGGCAAGCCACTCCAGTATTCCTGCCAAGAAAACTTCATGGACATGGGGTCACGAAGAGTCGGTAACGACACAACACACACACAATATATAATAATAGCTATTTAACTCTAATTGCCTTTTTAGCCAAACATTCAAAACTCTGCAACAAGAGATGACCAGCAAATCTAATTCAAGAGAAATCTTAAAAACTAGACCAATTTTAAATGTATGTGTGCTGCAGAATGATATTTGACACATTGCTTTCATTTTTTAAAAAATATTTTTTATTTTTCCACACATAAAGGGATAACTCAAGGGGATGGAGAGCGGGTAAGGGTTCTAATGGAGGGAAAGGGAGCACTCAAGCGTCATGTTTACTCTACAGTATTTCCATTATTATGACAATAACAGGTATATATTATACTATTGGAGCATTTTAATTACTGTACTTTTTTAATAACAACTGTAGAGTGGTCTCCAGCTGCCTTTTGCTTCCTGCAAGTCTTTGTCTTTCAACAATTCTGATAATATGTCCATCTGCTGTTTTAAAGAGTTCACCGTAACTTCTTTGAGTTCTGTCATAATATTTAAAACATTGCTTTCAAGGTGCTATCTTCATGTTTTGTGGAACCTGCCCCTGCTGATATGCTGCTAAAATCCACCTGCAGATTTTATGCGGCTGGATTTGATCAGTAGACTGCAAAGAGGGCTAAAAAGAGTAGACAATGCTTGTTTCTGTCTCCACCCCACCCTGCGCACACACTACCCCATGAGTCAAAAAGCAAATTCCTGTTTCAAGCAGACCCTGTATGCACATACACACACACAAGTACAAAGTAATTGGCAGTCTTGGGGACTTAAGAACAGGGGGGTAAAAATGCCAATCAGGCCACAATGCTGTTCCAGACAGCAGCCTCCAGAGGACTTACGTCACCTCTCACAGACCACCCCTTTCTGGATTTCTTTATTTATTTTTCTACATTATTTTCTGCTATCCCTGGAGGAGCTGTGGTAAGCCTGAAGAGGTGGGATTTTTATCCACGAAAGCTGGCAATGTCTTTAATCTTTGAGTCGCCCAATAAAAGATATCACCCACCATTACATTTGGGCAGTCTTGGTGACCACTCGGCCTTGTCTTTTTGTTTTAAAGGCGATTTTTTTGCCTCAGGTGAGCAGCAGACTGCAAACCTTCCTGGGACAGGTCTGTTCCCTTCCATAGGAGGGCAGGCGTGTCCTTCTCTTTGCTTCCCTTTCCAGTACAGTAGTTCAAGATGACTTTTCTGCTCAGGCAGGTTTTTTTCCTCAGAAACCAGAGGCCTAAGAGTCCTGGTTCCTGTTTTGCTTTCCTTGGTTGTTTGTGGGTCTTCTCTTCTCCCCATCCAGTTTTTGTCTTGTTTGTTTTTAAGCCACCTTGAGCCCTCCTGGGAAGAAAGGTTGGATATAAATATTTTCAACACCTAAACTCCGGGGCAAATGGCTCCCAGCTCCGGAGATTAAAAATGTTTACCCACCAGCTCCGGAGTTAACAGGAAATTAAGTGCGACCCCGCCCACTTTAGCGCATCCCAGCGCAGCTTTCAGGTACCTGCTTTTTGGATGTGACAAATATTTGATCCGGTGTAAGGATAGTGAGTGCGGGGCTCTCCTGGCTTCTTTTTTTGCGCCCCGCCCCTTTAAGAGATCTGAATGCTGCCGGGAACAAAACGGAGGTAAACCCGGCATTCTTTTCTTTCTTTTTTCTCCCTCGCTCACGCAGCCAGCAACCAGGAAGTGTGGAGGGGGTGGGGACAGAGGAAGAGCAACGGACCCCTAAGATCTCTGGTCCGAATTTAAGTGGCCAGCGGATCTTAGGGGTCGTGTAAAAAGGCCCAAGAGCAACAGCAGCAGCCATTTCTGCCTGTTTTCAAGGACTCATGGGGGGGGGTCTGGCTGCAGAAATTTGCCAGGGTTTGCTGCTGAATTTTGGCTGGGGGCCTACAGTGGGGCCACGTGAGAGTTACAGACTGTGTTTTGACAATCCCTTAACTTTCGAGGTGCTCCCAGATTGTTTCCCGTATGCTCCCAGGTTGCCTTTGGGAGTGATGCTAGTTTCTGGGAGGGCTCTGCTGGAGATCAAACGAGACCCAGCCTTCAGCAGGGTAGAGCCAGGCTCACAGTAACAATAAAATTAATAATTAATAAAATAATAATAATATATATCCCCTTCTTCTTCAGGTTAGTTGAGCTAGAGCCACCTGGCGACACCTCTGCTCAGCACTCCTATTTCAGAAGGGGCTTTTCTCTGCCTGTGAAGGACCCTCAAGGCATCTTGTACTGGGAGGCTATTTCAGAAGTTGTGGGCTTTGACTCCATGTCTGCCTAGAAGACTGGAAGGACCCTCAAGGCATCTTGTATTCCCTGGTGGGAGGCTTCCAAAATCAGGCGAGATCAGATGTGCTTAGGGCATCTAGGCAACTGGGAGACTTGAGTCCCAAGCAAACACAGCAACAAAAGTGCCATTACAGTAGAAACGAGAATGTGACAGATTTGAACAAAAGAACCAATCCTATAAGAAAGATGAACAAGGGACCCAGACTTGTCAGGAGATGGAGGTTTCTTTGTGTAGCCCAAGAAGCACTTAACTGGAGAAGACTGGAGTAAGGAGGAGAAACAGGATAAAGAAATACAAGTTATCGAAGAGAAGGCAATGGGGAAAAGTGTATCATTGCAAACAGAACCTCCTGCGGTTGGAATAGGGAGAGGAGTACAAGTTGACATAAAGTCAAGGAAGCTGAGATATAATGTTGGGGTGCAGGTGGAGATAGATGTAAGAAGACACGTAGTAGGTAAGGCGTGGCATATTGGGGTACAAGTCAATATGGATGAAGAGAAAGTTAAAAGGGATATTGGAGTGCAGGTATTAATGAGGGGGCGCCAGAGGTTGTTCAAAGACGTAGAGACTCAGACGAGATTGAGTGACAGGGCAGAAGGTGCACGAGATGGTGGGGGGAGCAGAAGTGAGCACGCGACACAAACGGACAAGAAAATAACGCTCTTAACGGAAAGGGGTACTCAGACGGAGGAGAAGAGAGAAAGGGTGGTAGGTGGTAGCCCTCTTTCTCCATCATCCAACGAGTATGTGGGGTTGCCACTGCCTACTCCTCCGGGGCCTCCGTTAATCAGGGCTAGCCGTTCTCCTATGAGACCTGACTTCGGTGGGAGAGGTTTGAACCCGAATCCCCCTTGGTGGATTCCCGGGTGGGGATGGAGTTCGGAGTTGAATCCCAACTGTCAAGGATTTGGACGCCCGTACACGGGGCTGGGACAATTCCCTCATGCAGCACCCCCCAAATGAGTAGCCACAACCCGTTTATGAAGGACTGTGTTAGTTTGGAAACCCTTTTTGGTCCAAGTTCAGAACCCCCTTTGTTGATACCTTATTCAGATGGTTGGAAAAAACGAGAAGCAAACCAGAAGTCGTTGAATGTTCCAAATAAAGGTTTATTTGAATTTTGCAATAAAAAAGGATTCTCTTTCAGGAAGAATCTGTCAGCTTGGAGCAACCAGAGGATTGAAAAAGGAGAAGGTGTGGCAGGACAGGAGAAGCTGGCTTGGAAGAGATTGTCCTTGAGTGGTTGGTTGGTCGGTGGGTTGGTTGGGCTTCTGTTTTGGGGAAAACAATGGAATGGCAAGATGATGTCCTGTTTTCGAGAATACAAAGTGTGTACTGCTCCTTCCTGTCACTGCTTGGCTTCCCACTTTGGGATCGCCCTCTTCTTGGGAGCCCTGTTGGCACAATGGTTAATCTGGGGCTCTGCTGCAGCCAAGACTCTGCTCACAGCATGAGTTGGATCCTGGGTTGATGTGACGGGCTCGAGGTTGACTCAACTTGCCCACCCTTCTGCTGTGGGTCAGTTGAGCACCCAGTCTCACTGGGGTGCAGGAACAATGCGTAGCCTGCACAATTAAACTGCCAAGCGCCCAGAGGGAGTGATTCAATCAGCACGGGGTGGTACATAAGCAGCATCCTTTGCTTCTTTGGGTGCAAACTATTTAGGTTTTCAGAAATAAATTTGAGTAGGTTACTATTACAGATGGGGATGAATCACAAATTTCCCGCCCTGAACCAACAAACAAATGGTTTTGTTGTTTCATTGGGTCTTTTTAATTTTTTTTTAAAGACAGGCATGAGAATCTCCCCCATTCCAAGGTAGCCCAGCCAAGGTCTCCCTGCAGCCAAAGCAGACCCCATCTAGGCAAACCCATCACAGTCAACTAGAAAAGTGAAGCTAATATTTCTGGTCTAGAGTCACCCCTAGAGTCAGACAGGACTAGCATACAAGTGTGGGGAAAAACTTTGCCTTTACCTTTAAGCATCAGTGTCCTCCGTAGCCCCTTGTGAGATGGATGTGTAGGGCGGGCAGATAGCCATCTTGAGGCTGACTCAGCCTTCCATCCTTCCAGGCTGGGTAAACTTGAGTACCCAGCTCACTGGAGGGCAAAGTGTTGTTTGCATAATTATATCATCAAGTGTCCAGAGAAGGCTTTAAGTGCCATTGGTTGATGTATAAGCAGCATACTTTGCTTTGATTTTCCTTTGAACTCCAGCTCCCATCATTCTCCACTGTTGGCTGTGCTGGGTAGGATGGATGGGAGCTGCAATTCCAGTGCAGCTGGAAGGCCACATGTTCCCGCCCCTTGGCCTAAAAGGCTGACATATTTAATACACCAGGAGGGAGTGTTTGTGTTGCTAATCTACTCTTGGTACTTTCCGGCTTAATTTCCCTCTGACTTCATTGTCTACAGCAGCAACCCCCAGCCATGTGGGGTAAGTGGGTGCCTGAAATGTCCAGGTAGCAGGCCATTCCTTTGATGAGCCAGACTGTAAACTACAAAAGGGTCATACATTAGTTTGTCTTCAAGTAACTGCAGGAATTTTTGTGGTGTTTGCTGTGCCAAGAAGAACTGAACAGGCAACACTTTTATGGTTCTTGCATTTCATTTTCCTCTCAAGGAATCCCATGGCCATTATATCTTCTTGTCCTCCCCATAGTTCACCCCACTGATGTACAGTGGTACCCTGACTTAAGAGCAACTCGACTTAAGAGCAATTCGACTTAAGAGGAGAAAACTGTTGGCATTTTAAGAATTTCAGGCAAAAATCACAGAAAAACAAAACAAAACAAAACAAAAGACACAAACGTGGCACCTTAAAGACTAACTTTCATATTTTAATGTGACGTTTCATTCACATGTGCACTTCTTCAAGACATAGCAGCAGAATGATTTAACTGTCACCTTACAAATTTTAGATATGGTCTGCTCGACTTACATTTTTTTTTCATTTTTTCATTTTTTAACTTATTTTTTTAATTTTTAGATAGGTGCCCCAACTTAAGAGTAGTTTGACTTAAGAGCATGCATTCGGAATGGATTAAATTCGTAAGTTGAGATGCCACTGTATAATGATCTGGCAACTGAGGCAAGCCTCCTTCTGGTTAACTGGCCAGAGAAGGGTTCTTAACCTCCGGAATCTGGGTTGTTCTTAAGAACATAAGAACATAAGAAGAGCCATGCTGGATCAGGCCAAAGGCCCATCTAGTCCAGCTTCATGTATCTCACAGTGGCCCCACCAGATGTGTCTGGAAACGCATTAGACTAGATATCTGTCTCCAGATACCACTTCCCTGTGTCTGGGCCTTGAAGTACCCCAGTTTTAAGCCTGGAGATTACCCATCTCCATCATGGTTTGTAGCCTGTGATGGACTTTTCCTCCAGGAATCTGTCCAATCCCCTTTTGAAGGCATCCAGGCCAGATGCCATCACTACATCCTGTGTCAGGGAGTTCCACAGACTAACAACGTGCTGGGTGAAAAAATATTTTCTTTTGTCTGTTCTTACTCTCCCGGCCCTCAGTTTGAGTGGATGTTCCCTAATTCTGGTATTTTGTGAGAGGGATAAGAGCTTCCCTCTATCCACTTTACTCATGCCCTGCATTATTTCGTGCATCTCAATCATATCCCCCTTCAGGCGCCTTTTTTCCAGACTAAAGAGGCCCAAATGTTTTAGCCTTTCCTCATAATGGAGGTGCCCCACCCCAGTAATCATTTTAGTCGCTCTCCTTTGCACCTTTTCCAGTTCCACTTTGTGTCTTTTTTGAGATGTCTTTGCTGAGAGGGACCCTATCAGGGCTATCCCCCCCCCCTTTTGGGAAACTACAAAAGGGCCATCCAGGTTCCCGATGACTCCATCTCTCAGCGGGGATTTTCCCTTATCTCCCTTAGGGTTGGATGACCCTTTAGCAAACAGCCCCAGGCTTGTGTTTGAAGATAAAGACAGCAACAAGGGGCTTTTGTTTATATGTGCTTTTTCCATGGTAAAGAAGTTACTGATCTTCCCTACTCAAGGTTATCTCCTTGGTGATTAACTCTTGTTGTCCAACATTACCAACCAAGGCACAATACACACACACTCTCTCTCACACACACACACACATGCACACCCCTCTGCCATTGCACTGCCTTGGAATTTGGAGGCACCAGTTGCCCCTGTTTGGCAAGAACCCTCCCTGAGTTTTGCACATTGCCCTCTTGTGAGCACTTTGTCACGGTATGCATATTTTTCTAGAACTAACTCTCTGCCCCCATAACAAGCATGCCTGCAGGCTGAGTCCTGCCCTAGGGCAGATGGCAAGGCCAACCAGTTTTAGGAAATAACCCAGCAAACTCAGATTCCACTGGGCTCATGGAGGGGAAACTTGTCTTTTATGCGGATGATGTACAGGTAGAGTGCTTTGGGTGAACTGGTTGTTAACCATGGAAATAAATAGCTGTTCTCAAGGAATTACTCAGCCATTGCTGTCGAGACAATGCTGATCTGCAGCCGGTAGTTCCAATTAACTTTTAATCACTGAGAATCCAGTACTGTACTTGCAAAATCACACAACTGGGACTTTCTGGTTAGCAGGTTTGGTGATCTCATCTGTTCCTGAAGCTGACCCATCCCTTCTGAGTTTAACAGAAATCCTAACTGTCATATTAGAAATACATTTTGCAGCTACAATATTGGTATGAACCTTTCCAATGATAAGATACAGTATTTTGGAAGTGGCTTAGTCCTGACAAGTGATATTAAGGCATTAAGATCCATTAGCCTTACAAAAGACGCTCTGCCTGTTAGAAATGTCACTACATTTGTCCTTATTTACTTTTTATTCTTCCTAGCATTTTCCCACAGGTGTGAGGGTCCCCTATTATCTCCTTCTTGTTTTGACGATTAGTTAATCCCACAAGATTTCTGAGCTCCAGTGGAAAAAATTAGATCGGCAGCATATTTCCTTTTTTGGGGCATTTTTCTGCAAAAAAGGGGGGCTCTGCATCATCTTAGGGCGTTTATACACGACCCCTAAGCTCCGCCGCAAATGGCTGCAAGCTCCGGACGTTAAAAATGTTTACCCACCAGCTCTGGAGTTTGCAGACAATTAAGTGCGACCCCGCCCACTTTAGCGCGACCCAGCGCACTTTTCTTGTACCTGCTTTTTGATGTTGAAAAATATTTGATGCGGAGAGTGCCTGAGCTCTCCTCGCTTCTTTCTGTTGTTTTTCTTTTGCCTCCGCCCCTTAAAGAGGAACCAGGAAGTAAACGGAGGTCGGAGCAACCTCCACCAGCACTGGAGGTAAGAATGCATTCTTTTGTCTCTGTCTAAGGCTTTTTTTCCTCCCTCCCCTCACGCAGACAGAACAAAGAAGTGCGGAGCGGGTGGGGACGGAGGAACAGCAACGAACCCTCAAGATCTCTGGTCCGAATTTAAGGGACCAGCGGATCTTAGGGGTCGTGTAAAAAGGCCCTTAGTGAGACAAAGCACCTACAGCAATTAAGCCTTACTAACTCCAGAGAAAAAGCCTGTGCAGGCCAGGACACCTGTAACAAAAGACAGGGACCTGACAAGTAGGGTTCAACCAGGAAATCAGGTAAAACAGATGGTGGTGAGAGGGAGCAAAAAGCAAAATTAAACAATAATCCAGAGCCAAACCAATCCAGTTGTATCAGAAAGCAAACATGGAGAGTCCAAGAAACCTTGTTAAGCCACCCCCAAACCATAAAGGCAGGCAGGACATTTGAAGGAAAGAGAGACATTGTACACAGCAAAACATTTAAGTAACTATCGTCCAGTTACCTCTATTAAGTTCCTGGGCAAAGTGATCAAGAGCGTGGACCAGTTGCAAGTGTTCTTAGAGGACACTGATAGTCTTGACCCATGTCAGCCGGGGATCAGGCCACGCCGTGGTACGGAGACAGTTTTGGTCTCCCTGCTAGGTGACTTGTTACGGGAGACTGACGGGAAGAGTGTGGCCCTGTCGGTTCTCCTGGAGCTCTGTGTTGTCAACCATGGTGTCCTGGTGGGCTAGCTGACTAGTTTGGGGATTGGGGGGTAAGACAACAGTGTCCTTTTTCTTTACAACTGGTACCAGATGGTTCAACTTGAGGGTGCTGTTTTGTCCCTGTAGGTTGTACAGTCTGGAGTCTTACAGGGGTTGATTGTCTTCCCAGTGCAAAAGCAAAGCAAAGTGTGTTGCTTATATACCGCCCCATAGTGCTTAAAGCACTCTCTGGACCGTTTACAAGTAATTACTCACACACTGTCAACTCAGAAAGCTGGGTACTCATTTTACTGACCTCAGAAGGCTGGAAGGCTGAGTAAACCTTGAGTCGGCTACCTGGAATCGAATCCCAGGTCATAAGCACAGTTATAGCTGCAGTAGAGCAGTTTAACCACTGTGCCATGAGGCTCCAGTGCTGTTCATTGCCTATAAGAGGCCACTGGTGGAGGTCATTCAGAAATGTGGAGTGTGTTGCCATTAGTATGCAGATGACATACAACTCTGTCTCTCCTTTTCATCTTTGGCAGGAGAAGCTGTGCAGACCCTGGAGTGCTGCCCAGCGGTGGCCATGGGTTAGACAAGGGCTCATAGGCTGAGGTTGAACCCTTTCAAGATGGAGATCCGGTAGCTATGAGGAGATCCAGATTGGTTAGGGGCACTTCTGTCAGCTCTGGATGGGGGTCACATTCCCTTAAAGCAGTGGTGGCCAAACTACGGCCCTCTAGATGTTTTGGTCCACAACTCCCACAGTCCTTTGTCATTGGCAATATAGGCTTGGAATTCTGGGAGTTGTGGTCCAAAACAGCTGGAGGGCCGAAGTTTGGCCACCACAGCCTTAAAGGCTTAAAAAGGATTAGGTTCATAATCTGGATATGCTTCTGGACTCAACTCTTTCCATGGAAGATCAAATCTTGGCCGTGGACAGGTATGCTTCTTTCCATCTTAGCCAGATAGGATACCCCCATCCTAAGGAATCAGCCTTTCCTCCCTCTTACCAGATTTAGAGGGGATTAGCACTTCCTCTTTGGAAGACTCATCCAGTGAGGCTGTGATAGTATGGGTGTCTTGTTCTATAATGAATTAGCTGGTTGTTCTGGTGGAGAAAGAGACCGCTTCCAGTCTCAACAGTGCTATAGTATACAGGATGTATCTCTGGTGGGATTGAGAAATAGTCTCAGTGGTACATTTTGTGCGCTCAAGTCAGAAGTGACTCATAGTTACCCTAATAGGGCTTTCAAGATGGTTGAGCTATTAAACAAGTGGTTTTACCACTTCCATATACACACCCAGTGAGTTTCCGTGCATGGATGGAGATTTTTCAACTTGGGACACCTGAGTTCTAGTTCATATTTCCATCATGCTGAGCATTCCTATCTATGTAGTGCACTGAGTTTTTCATTAAACAAATGTGTGGTATTAGTGTTTTGGTCTGTTTTAGTCAGAAAAGTAAAATGAATCGCCAATAATACCACTGCACGTCAAAGATTAATGGCTGAAATCCTGTTGCACAAAAGGCCTAATTTGATGCCTACGGAGATTTCTGAATTTGCGGCAATTAATCACTAAATGTTATGCTTTTTGTGTTAGGCCGGTATCGGGGTAGTCCTAAAAAATTTGAACCTCTATAGACTAGGATGAGGTTGGATTCAGCATCGGGTGCGCCAGCCCTCTATCATCTTGACTAATTAGGACTGGGTTCTTCTTTGTCAATTGACGAAGCTCCTTGGATGAGAAGCAAAACGTTTTGATCTCACAAGAAAAGAAGTGCAATTGCCGTGACTGAACTTCCAGACAACCTCACCTAGATGACTGAGAATCTTTACAGACAGGTCGCCTCTTAGAAATCTTCTTGGAAAAGTAAACATTTTATTTCTGCCAGTGGGATCCTCAATTTGTTTGACAGTTGATGAAATGCAAGACATGGAAGGTTGAAGACTCCCAGGTTGTAGACCTGGGCCCTTCCTGCATATACTAACTTCAAATATTGAAGGTTCTCTATGAAGTGGCAAGGTCCGTACTGAAGTTTAGCATCCATGCATTGTCTTGTCAGAACATACAGTAAAGTCATCTTTGATGCTTCTGCAGTCTTCATCTTGGGAGGATGTGTAGTGAATAAAATGTCAGATCAGGACTCAAGGGTGCTGGGTTCAAATCCCAACCTAGCCACGGAAACCCACTGGGCAAGGAGGAATGATAAACCATACCTTAAAGCTCTCATCTGCTTTGAAAACACCATTAGGGGGCCATGAACCCAAAGTGGCCTGACAACACAGAACAAATCATCTTGAAAATCAGACTCCTTGCAAGAACAAAACTTATTGTGCCATGGTTTCCAACCGCTCCCTTCTTCTTTAAGCTCCCCCATAATCTATGCTTGAAGAGGGTGCCCGCAGAATTAGGAGGTACACCTTCACAAAAACGATTGTGATCCAACAACAGCATTTCTCAATCGATGTGGTTGGGTTTTGTATTGTATTGTATTGTATTGTATTGTATTGTATTGTATTGTATTGTATTGTATTGTATTGTATTGTATTGTTTATCTGCCCTCCAGTCTTGTTCAGTAAATAATGCACCCATTATGGAGTGTCCAGAGGAGGGTCTTGGTTCAAAGTTGTCCTGAAAGGCAAGCCAGCCTCGCAAACAGTGCATGGCAGGAGGGGGGTGTCTGAGAGGTTGCCCAATCTTTTCTTTTACAGCTGCATCTCTCTTCTGGGAATTGTCCTGACTCTCTTAGGACCACTCCCTGTGGGCAAATATTTGTACAGGGGCCACTTTGTTTCCAGCAATTAAACTGATATTCCAGTCACCCAGGATGCCTCATCATCTGCTTTGATAGGGCAGAAGGTTATCTCACCACTACCTAAGAGTTTTCTTTGTCATATTCATGGTCTTCTGAGCAACCCAGGATGAATAGAAGGCAATGCCTACAAAGCAGCCATTCTAAATTCTGCACAGTTCTAAACATTTGTCACCTTCTCCTGGTCAGTTAGGAGGGGCGTGGTGGCTCAGTGGACTAAGGCCTCTGAAAACTGTTGGCTGCAAAGTCGGCAGCTCAACAGTTTGAATCCCGGGTGCCACGCAGCGGAGCGAGCTCCCACTGTTCACCCCAGCTCCTGCCAACCTAGCAGTTGGAAATCATGTAAATGTAAGTAGATAAAATAGGTACCGCCGTAAAAAGCAGGAAGGTAAAACAGTGTTTCCTTGCAGCCATGCCGGGCACGTGGCCATGGACTTGCACAACACTGACTCTTCGGCTTGAAAACGAAGATGAGCACCGTCCCTAGAGTTGGACACAACTAGCATGCATGTGCAGGGGGGAACCTTACCAGGTAAATTGTGGGAGGAAAGGTGTTGTTAATGGATCCACTTGCAAGACTGAAACCTACTGACACTTGTTATAGTGGGTGAGGCCAAATGGAGCCATATTGGCCACCTGCTATCCCCCAAGAGGACCAGTCTCTTGTTCTGCCTCCCGGTAGCAGGATTCTTTGTGGTTTGAATATTTATTTAATTATTTTGATCCCACCTTTCTCCTTAAAAGGGGCCCAAGGTTGCCTTCCATCATTAAAAGTCAGCATTTAAAACTAAAAACAATCCATTATACAAAGGCAGCTTGCATCATTAAAAGCCGATACTTGAAGCTGAATACAATCAGCACGCAAATACTAAAAAGGATCTAACAAGTATCACTTTGGGACATGCTAAACAAAAGCAGTACCTAAAACACATTCAAAGCAGTAGGCTATTCTAGTCTTTTTTTTTTTTTTTTAATCTGCACTCAGGCAAGCCAGTCACTGAGAGCAGGCTTGGAGAAGACTCTGACTGTTTGCAAAATGACAGCAAAGATGGAGCCAGTTGGGCCTCTTGAGGGAGTGAGTTCTAAAGTCTGGGAGCAGCAACAGAGAAGGAAGGCACTCTCCGGTGTCCTGTCCAAAACACACCTGTGGAAGTGGCGGTACCTGGAGGAAGGCCTCTCCTGATGATCGTCAGCAGATGCTTGATGAGAGAGACAGCCTTGGAGCTAGGTCGGGCCCGAGCCATTTAGGGCTGTATAGATTAGAGCTGGCACTTTGAATGGTGCCCAGAAATAGATTGGCAGCCCATGGAACTGCTGTAGCCAGCCCCTGGCTCCGGCATTTTGGACCCATTGAACTCTTCCCAGAGGCAGCCTCACATAGCATGCATTACAGTAATCCAGTGGGGATTTCACGGCATAGGTGACGATGGCCTGATCACAGCTCTCTAGGAATGAGTGCAGCTGCGCAACCCCCCCCCCCAACCAGGCCAGGCTACATCTTCCTTCCAATTGACCATGAGCACCTTGGGCCCAGGATGATGAACGGGACCCCCCCCCGGCACCACCTACAGAGCTTACATTCTGCCCTCCCGGAAGCATCGGCGTCTACCAATGAAGCAATTGTTCAGCCATTGCTCCACGTGGCCCTTTACCCACTACTGCACGCTCTTCCCGGAATGTCCCAGTGTCCCATGATGACTCCTGCGCTCAGATCTCCAAGGCCTTTCTTACCGATTTCAACTAGGCCTTGACTGGTGTTGCCTCCTCTACAGATTGCCTTGGTGTTCTGCTTGATTTATTGCCTAGTGTGTGACACGGGAGTCCTTGCTGATAGAGCTTGGAGATAAAACTCAGAAGATCTCCTCCAAGGACTGGTTTTCACCCTGCAGCCATGTGGCAAGTATTCTAGGCTGCCCAGCCCTCCTCGGGTCACATTCCTAGGGCAGATTTTTTTCCTCCAGGTATACTGTTGAGGTACAGACTGAGCACTTCCCAACTTCATCTGATCTCAGAATCTCTTTGTTTACTCACTGGAGGAAAAGGGAGTGGCATATCGGAATTGTCTGGGTCATCAAGTCCTATTCCTTGGCAACCACAGAAAAATTGACTGCAAAACATATTTGTAAAAGAGGCAGACAAAATTGCCTCGGAAGGGGTGTGTAGAGATCAACCGTCTGCTTGTGTTAAAGATGAACACCACCAGATCTGGGCAAATATTTGGTCCAACCTGATTTTATAGCCTTGATTTTCAAATGTCTCCGGGCCGGGGTTCAAGATTCCAATAGTGCAAGAGGAGTCCTGACCCAGTGCTCCAGAAGAAACTGCCTTCTGCCAAAACAGACCCTTGGCGCATCTCATGTCCATTTCTGCTGACTAGAAGCCTTTACTAACCTCTTTTAACTGAGGATATGTAGGCTCTAACCTGGTTCTTTTTGCATGTGAAATACATCTTCTGCCAATGAGCTACAGCCCTTCCTACAGCACTCTGCTACCATTAACTGTTCCTACACCTGCCACTTGGTGTGAGCAACATATAGGCAGGATATGTTGTGGAACTACAAATTCTGGTTTATAAAAACACCTCAAGCTGTGCAGCAGAAATATAGGCACTTACAGAGCAGACTTAACTTCAAGTCTTCACAGAGTAGAAAGACTTTATATTATCTCATCAGCTGGCACTTACAGTCTCAATAAAATGAGAGACTGGTAAGAGAAAGAATAACAGGCTTCCATTTACTCATAGTTCTGAACAGAGCACACACCGTACAAAAATGACCTCTTAGTGGAATAGGCCTCAACAGACTCCTCTGTTTGCTTCCAGCAGACTACATGCACAATAACTGGCAGCACTGACTAATAACTGGCAGCAGATTAAAAAGAGGGGGGTGGGGATTGGGGAAAGACACCTATGCAGAGAGGAAAGGCTTTGTTCAAAATCAGAGGCAGGGAAGGAACAATTGGTTGCTGCTGGATTGACTGACAGTCACCCCAGCCCAGAAGGCAGCCTGAGGTTGAAACAACAACATATAGCCAGCCCCCTTTGATCCTCACTGCTTCCACATCACGGCAGATCTGCTAGGAAGCATGGTAAGTGGGGAGTCCCCCTTCTGTTCCACATCAATTCAAAACCTCCTTCTCATCAAGCTCTTAGAGCATGATTCTGTTGAGAAGCAAGGTGTTATGTTTCATGAGCACCTTATCCTCTGGCAAAAGTACCTGGATTGTTTGTGTATCAATTGTGAAAACCTCAGAAAACAGATGGTTTGTTGCAGCCGTAGGGTGTGTGGCCCTGGATGTGTTCCAGAGACACCCATCCAGCCCCAGCCCAGGATACTGCAGGTTGACTACACACCAACTCATATGATGATTATTCAGGGAACTATGACCTCTTTTTAAATCATTGTGCTTAAGCGTCTGCAGGGAGTATTTTAGAACCAACTGGAGGTTCTTTCTTGAAAGGCAACCCCAACCCCCCGAATATTCTGCAGTAACCCAAAGAGGAAGGTGTCCTTGCAGGCATGTCAGACATCTCCATGAATTGATGTAGCTGGCACTAGTTTTAACTTGCAGAAGTGCCTGCCTGGCTGCCGTTTATGTCCAAGTGTCTCTGGATTTAGTGGGTATCAAGACTATGACTGGCCAGAGATACTCGTTTGGGTCACAGATAACCAAGTCCTCTGCTTTGAGGCTGCCATTTCCAATTGTTGCAGTTAGTGCTGCAGGGCTTTCATTACAAAAGGACAGTGGACATTAGCGATAGGCAAAAACTGATCCACGAAGCGGGGGGGGGGGAGACAAATTGGGCTGGTTTGTGGTTTGTTCTGCAAATCAGTTCTGGAATCCTGAACTCTCCCCCCACATACTTGATGCTTCATTTTGTTCAGCAAAACCAGATACCTGCCCATCCCCTTCCCACTGACCCCGTCGCCTCCCTACCTGGTTCTGCCCACCACCACCACTCTCTGTGACAGTGTGCACGTGTGCATACACCCGCCACCCCACTGATAGGTGAGCACATACTCAGAAGCGCCACGCCCACCTCCTGGAAGGGAGGCCACTGTCTCTGAGAGCAGCAGCAGGGTGTTGGCAGGAGCAGGAAGGGAGGCAATGAGGAAAAGGAGGAGAAAAGTAAAACCCAAAAATCAAACTGGTTCATTTTTCTTGGGGTTCATGGAGCCTCAGACCATAATAAACTACCCACTTCCCAGCTCACGTCCATCTCTAGTGTACACCTTAAGGAAAGAATAATAATTGTGTGCCATCACTCCAATTCTCACCACTGGTGACTCTCTCCTGGGCATTTAATATATACGGTAGAATTTTTTTTTTTTTGGGGGGGGGCATCTTAGGACTGTGTAGCTTGCCCATGGTCACACAGGCTGGCTCTTCTCCTAGGAGGGACCGTTGGGGAATCAAACCCCCAACCTCTGGCTCCAATGCCAGACGCCTAACTCACTGAGCTGTCCAGCCCTACAAGGAAACAATAGCACCTCTTTCTTTTGATTTGGTCACACCTCACCTAGATGATAAGTGTCCAGTTCTCAGCACCCCAGCTTAAGAAGGACACGGGCAGGCTGGAACACATCCAAAGGTAGGTGATTCAGATAGCAAAATGCTCTGGAAATGAACAAAGCCTTAAAAGGGAACCATTGAGGCAGCTGGATATGGTTAGCCTGGAGAAGACAGAGAAGTGATAAGGCAGGCAACTTCAAATATTTGAAGGTCAATCACACAGCAAATGGAAAAATTTGTTCTTCTCCAGTTCCAGAGGGTCGGGCTCAAATGAATGGCCCCAAAGTACATCAAAACATTGGGGAAGGCCTTCGTC
Source organism: Phrynocephalus forsythii (assembly GCA_029282475.1). Taxonomy (NCBI): domain Eukaryota; kingdom Metazoa; phylum Chordata; class Lepidosauria; order Squamata; family Agamidae; genus Phrynocephalus; species Phrynocephalus forsythii. Next base: position 26,227,324 of record JAPFRF010000011.1, on the reverse strand, counting down.
ACTATAAGGCAGTGGTTCCCAACCTGGGGGTTGGGACCCCTTTGGGGGGTCAAACAGGGGTTGCCATGAGACAGTGAAGAAAAAGGCATAAATGGCTTGGGTCTGGAAGAGGAGGGGGAGAAGGGGGGGAAAGTGAGTTACAGCTTGATAGGTTGGAGGGGATGTCAGTCAATGGCACCAGAGGCTGCAATTGGCTGAGGTTTCTCTATGGCCCCTGCAACATAGTGGCCTGCCAAAGAGGGTTTGTGGCCTCTTCCAAGCAGGGCAAATGGGGTCACCACAACATGAAGAACTGTATTAAAGGGTCATGGCATTAGGAAAGTTGAGAACCACTGGTTTAAGGGCTGTTTCAACAGTGGAACAGAGAAGTGGTGGGGTCTCCTCTTTCAGCTCTGTAGCTCTAGAATCCTCTAGCATCTGTAGCTCTAGGATCCTGCTTGACTCACGCCCTGCTAGGATTCAGACTTGCTCCTCACAGCTTGGCTTGGAAAGTAGAAGGAGAGACTGGGAGGGGGAATGAGGTAATGGAACAGCCATGGCCAAAAGTGGAGAATATTTGGCCCACCCATTGTTGTTGGACGGGAATTCCCACCCCGACCTGGACGGCATAGTAGTGGATGGGGATGGATGGGGAACATTGTAGATTACCCCCATCTCCACATCACTGGGCTCAGCCAGGGAAAATGTTGCAGACATAACCTCTTGGCCATATTGAGAGATCCATAGCACCAAGTGGCAACCAGGACAGAGGGACTTCTATTCAGCTACACCCAAACACTCTTTCTCCACAGATTGGCTTAGGAACTGCTTGTGGGGATTCTAAAAACACATGGGGGTCCATCCCTGTTGAAGAGGGGATGCTGGTGGACCCGATGGGCCAAGGGGAGGGATCTTGCAGCTCTCCAGAGGATGAACTAAGGCTCCCATCACAAATCATGGGCCAAATCTTCAAAGTCATACAGGGATTCAACAACATTTTCAGTATGATACTTTACAAGCAGTGCTATTTTTATGTCCTGTTGGCAACCGCTGGTTGCAACAGGACACATTGCCCAGAGAGGTTGCCTGCAGCATCCTTGGAATTGTGGCCTAAAGCAGGTGACATTTCTGAGCCCTGAAAAGATAACTCCTGTAGGCTTCTGCCATTTTGTTTCCAGCTGTGACCTCCTTAGGAATGGCATATAAGCTTCCCTGGGGGTGGGACGAAGGACAGGAACAACTACTTCTGGTACTGGTTGTGGATAAGAGTTTTTTTTTTTAAGTTATCAGAAGGGGACAGTAAATCGCTTCTGCATACCATCTATCTAGAAAACCCTGGAAAAGATTGAGCCAGAAGCCAGAGTTGACTTGATGGCTCACAATCATTGCTTTTAAATTGAGTTTATATTGATTCATGTTTTCTTGCATGCACAATTTAATGTAAACTCCTTACAACTAACATATTGAGATTATGTTAAGTATTATAGTCTTAACCCAGTGGGACTTCAGAACATGGCCCAGAACGCTCTGAGTCTAAAACAACCCACAAGGGCTTCCACAACCTGTAATTTCATGAAGAACATTCTCCAAACAAGGAAAAGTTTGGAACAGCTCCTATTATTAATTAGACTTTTATAACTGCTCGTCTAACAGCCATGAGCCACTTTGAGCAGTTTACAGCAAAGTGTTCCTAGTATTCAAACCACAGCCAATAATGATCCCCCTACACTAGAAAAATCCAGACACACCGTGCTGCTTTTAGTGACATAACTTTATTGAATTGCATTCCAGCTTTCTTCAGAGACCACTCCCCTCCAGCTCTAGCCCCAAAAGGTGCATCATCTCTTTTGCCGTGGGAGCTGTTTCCTGGTACCCGGGGTGGGGTGGGGGTGGGGTTCAACGCTTCAGCACTCTGCTTTCGCTGGTCTCCGAAACCACTTTGCCATCCACAGTCTTGGTGGTGTGCACCCTCTGGGTGGTCTGCATGGTACTTTCCAGTAACGCATCTTTCAAGCTGAGTGGAAGAGGGAAAAATGGGATTTCAGAGCCATTCTATAGCATTTGCATCACACACAATCTGTGACAAGTCCTGCTGCTTTAACATAGATTCAAGGGCCCTAAACCCCGGGTGGCCTGAACTCAAGGGGCTCCTTTTCAAAGGAAAGCCGAGATTTCATGATACAGAAGATGCTCAGTAAATAGCCCAATTTCCAGGAACTGCACTGCACTTCTTCCAGCCCATTCCTCTTCTCCCAGCCCAGGGTTTTCATTCCACCTCTACTGGGAGTCCACCTTCCATGCCTTTACTGAGCATGCTTTGCCTTCAGTGTGGGACCAGGATCTGCCTTCAACAACTTGAGCTTTTCTTGCCTCAGGGGAAACCTGAGGCTGGCTTACCTTAACTCTTCTCCTCCTTCCAGCAGTTGCCTGTAGGTAGCAATCTCTGCCTCCAGCTTGTCTTTGATGTTGAGCAGAGCCTGGTATTCATCCGCCTGGCGCTGGACGTCATTCCGCACCTGTGCCAACTCAGCTTCGGTCCGGAGCAAGAGGCCATTGAGGTGCTCCATCTGCAGGGCGTAGCGGGACTCCACTTCATGCAGGTTGCCCTCCAGGTTGGCTTTCTGCAGAAAGCCAAGAACACGGTGAGGAGGACTTAAGAATCACCCAATGGCTGAAATGCCTGCTGCTCTTAAAGGCCAATCTCCACCATACACACATCGTATTTTGTGGACACAGGGTTGCCTCTGCCTCAACCTTGGGGTGCTAGCCACCACACTGGGGCATTACCAGCCAAAAGTTGCCTACCTGTCTCATAGCCTGGTGCCTCCCTACTTTTTCCAAATGCCTTCTTCCTTTGGAATCCATAACTCACCCCCACTGATGGTATTCATGCTCCTTATATCATGAAGTCTCTAAGCACACCCAATCTCGGAATTGATTTCGGAACACCTGATTTCGGAAGCTAAGCAGGGTCGGGCCTGGCTAGTACTTGGATGGGAGACCAATTAATAATTAATCAATTATAATTAATGAATTTATAATTAATTATTAATTGGGTTTAATTAAGCAAATATAATTATATCAGGATGCAAAATCTTGGGTGTTTTAATGTTGCTGACTATTGTTTTATCTTATTGTAAGCCACACAGAATGGCCTTAGAAACCATTTGGAATTAATCACCCATCTGGCTTCAAAGGCCACTCAGGGTGTTTTACAACAAGATAAAACAACAGTCAGCAACGTTAAAACACCCAAGATTCTGCATCCTGACATAATTATATTTACTTAATTTAATACTTAAATTTTAACAACATAAACATAAAAACAATATAAAGAGGTAAGCATAAATTAACCCTTGCAACTAAGAAATACGACATAAATGCCATTTAATATAATAAAATAACATGAAGATGACTTTTTTTTTAAATGTCAGGATGCAAGCATCAAATGGGAGGATGATTTACCATTATTGTTCATACTAACTCGTCATTTGAATATTTCTTCAAGGTTCCCAAGCGGGCCTGCTTTCACTGAGCCCCTTATCAAATAAGTATTGTTTTCAGTGTTTGAGATTTCATTTTCAAGGATAATTTTCAGGCAGTAATGAAGGAATATGCACCCTCCCCAGCACTCATAAACCACAACTCCCAATCTTTTTTAAGTTACTGGCCACGTTGACTGTCCCAAGAGGAGTTGAACATCACCTGAAGGGCCAGAGGCGTCCTATCCCCTTTTCAAATATTGCAAAATGTCTTCCCTTCACCATGCAGAGCACTTCTCATTAGGCTGCAATCCTGGACATGTATGCCTGAGAGTAAGCCTCACCAAACCCAGCCAGGCTGATTACTGAGTAATGCCATGTCAGACCGCACTGGAAGAACTACTGCCTCTAGGCAAGGACTTTGAGTGCTACAGAGAATGCTTTCCGGGATTTCTCCCAATGAGATGGGAGGCCCCTCTCTGCTCCCCCCCCCAATTCCCTCTCTTTATCTGGATCATATACCAGGTTGCGCAGAGATTCCAGCTCAATTTCCAGCGTCTGAACAGTGCGGCGCAAGTCGGTGATGGTGCCCCGGGCGGTCTCGATCTCCTTTGTGTTCTGGGTGATCATAACCGTGCTCTCAGTGATCTAAGGGGAAAGCATGAAAAACCGACTGAGTTACTTCTTTGGCTTGTTGGTCTTGAATGATCACATATCTCATCCTGACAAATGAAAAGCATTACATTGGGCAGGTTAGACTAGGTTTTTGGAGAACCAGGTTTAAATCCCACAAAATTAACTACCTGTATAAAACTCACTGGGGTGACCCTAAGCCACCTTCTCTCTCTCTCTCTCTCTCTCTCTCTCTCTCTCTCTCTCTCTCTCTCTCTCTCTCTCTCTCTCTCTCCCTAAACCATGATGTGAGTATAAAGCAAGGAAGATTCTGCCTGTCCAATGGAGGAAAGGCAGAATCTCCAGATAGCTAATAAAAAATCACTATGAACCATTGGAGTGCAGATGTCCTAGAAGGCAGCATTCATTTATTTCAGGACCAAGACATAAAACCTCTTCTGCTCACCTGCTGGCTCCAGTACTTGTCCAGATCTTCCAGATTCTTCTGAGCGAGAGTGTCATATTGGGCCCGAATCTCAGCCATGATCTTGCCCAGATCTTGTGTCTTGGGGGCATCGACTTCCACCGTCAGTCCAGAGTTGGCAATCTGGGCCTGCAAGCTATTGACTTCCTAAAAGGAATGGACAGAGACATAAAATAAGCCAACACTGCCTATGCAGAATGGTGAGAAGGCTCCTCCAAAGGGCAATGCTTTTTTTTTTTAAAGCCAACATTTATGACCCGTCTGGGTCCCTTTCTTTGCAGCAAGTTACTGCTGCAACCGCCCTCATGCTCAGCACTAACAGAACTCACGTCTTCATGGTTCTTCTTCATAAACATCAGCTCTTCCTTGAGGGCCTCAATCTCACTCTCGAGCTGCAGGCGAGTCATGTTGGTGTCGTCAATGACTTTGCGGAGGCCATTGATGTCGTTCTCCACTGACTGGCGGATGGCCAGCTCAGCCTCAAATCTAGAAGACAGAAAAGGAGGAACAGACCTTCACAGCCAGTAGCTTATAAGACAGCCTGCATTCCCTTCTTTGGTTTAGGTTGGTGATGCTGGTCTCTGGAGAGAAAGAGGCAGGGCTCAGCTCGTGTTGTGGTTGTTTCTAGTTCAGAAAATGGGCAGCTAGATACAGCATACGTCCTTCCTGGATCTATTTCTGGATCTATTTTTTTAAAATAAGAAAACAGGTTTCTAGTCCTCATGGCTGCACAGATGTTTGTCTCGGTGCCCTTAATGTCTCCTGAAATCTTAAAAGCTAGAGGGGTAGCTAGTTAAGACTCCCAAACCCAGCCAGATTGCTAATTTTTTTTTTGCCTTTCATGCAATTAGAAAAAAAACATTATCGTGTAAACACTCAATGAGTTAGGCAGAATGAAGATAAATCCAACATATTTGGTCAATTTGCTCAATTTTCAGCAGTGGCAGGCTTCAGTGGTTTTTAGGCCAGAATTTGGATGATTGTTTTGTTTTAAAATGTCCACAGTAGCCTTGCCACTATATGGGTAGTTTTGATGGTAGTGAGAGACCTTTAAAATACATTTCCAGGCAGGTCGCAGGGCCAGCTTAAATCAAACCAGAAGACAGTCTACTCACTTGACACGGAAGTCATCAGCGGCCAGCCGAGCATTATCAATCTGCAGGACGATGCGCGAGTTGTCCACAGTCTGGTCAAAGATCTGAAGACACAGAAGAAAGCACAAGGCACAGGTGTGAATGCAGCATTAAAGAACCATGTAGAGCAGGCATGTCCAAACTTTGGCCCTTCAGATGTTTTGGACTGCAACTCCCACCGTCCTTTGCCATTGGCAAGCTAAGCTTAGAATTCTGGGAGTTGTGGCCCAAAACATCAGGAGGACCGAAGTTTGGACATGCCTGACGTAGAGTCTTTGGAAAGGTTGCCAAGTGACTACAGAGAAGTCTCACTGCCTGGCAGCATTTCTTTGAAAGCAGCTTGATCCAAAGGTTATTTTTTACTCGAACCATAGGAAGAAAGAACACCAACTCACACCTGCCAGTCAGGACGCTGTTAAAGGCAGAAGTGTAGGGGCTGATCCGACATTGGCAACCTTCACCTTTAGACCTGTTGATCTTGGGCCGAGTTATATTCCCGCTTTGGAAGGTGCCAACAACAGGTTCCTGAAATTACTTTCCCAGCCTTCTGCAGCCTAACACAACTGCCTGACATCCGCTTTCTCTCTTATTTGAAGAGGACCGGCACCACCTGAACCTACTGGTTCCTGCCAGCCTACACTGCTCCCATTGTTTGCCTAAGCCCTCTCAGGTGCAATTCACTGCTCAGGTTCCCAAGGCAACCGAGGCCTGGGGAATAAGACTCTTCAAGGGACACCAGTTGCTTCAGGCAAACAGGTTTGTCATTGCCATCATCACCTTCATCAAGAGAGTGGACACCCCCAAAAAAGGAGAGTGGGCGGACAGGGTGCTTCCCACCTGTAAGAGGGATGTAGAAGAGAGCATTTCAGAAGGTGCAATTTGCCACAGAAGCAACAGCAGCTAAGATTTTCTCTTCTGTAATAATATTAAGGAGGCAGGAATCTTATCTTTTTTTTTTCCTGCTGGCTATTCCCTTCTTTCCTCACTTGGCTAACAAGATATATCCCAACCTATCAGGAACTGGCCTCTAAGGTGTTTTAAGATCCAGAAAAGCATTGGTGAATGAATGTGCAACTTTCCAAACAGTGTGTGACTCAAGAAGCAAGAGATTTCTCATCTTACATTTGAAGTCCTTTGTTCCTCAGACTTGCCTTGTATAGGCTGATTAAAATATTTTTACCCTGAATGTGTCATTACGGAAGAGCCACAGGTGGCTTCCATCATTAAAGGACAATATTTAAAGTGAACAATAGGCATGCCAATACAGGAAAGGATCAATTAAGTCCCACAGGAAAAGACAGTAAACCAAAGCAACAGCAAAGTAGAATAATCCATTAAAAACCCCATTGCCTCAGGGGAAGCTTGCCTGAAGAGAAAAACCAGCCTTGGTGAAGTCCAGGATGTCTCCTTTAAAGCCAATGTGTTTCCTGGCAGCTGCCTCCACAGGTCCGCCACGAGGTATGGATGCAGTTAGGAGGAAGGATTATGGGAATTTGAGTGGGATGTTAAGGAGTGGTCCCCAGATGTTTTTGGACTAAAACTCCCAGAACCCTTCACTGTTAGATCTGCTGCCAAGGATTTCTGGGAGTGGCAGGCCAGGAACATCTTGGACCACACAACCTGAGGAGCCCTTGACTAAGGAGCCCCTTAGCCTTTCAGTGTTTCAGCCTATGAACTCCCAGGACCATTTTCCGCTTGCTGTGCCGAGTGTAGATAATGGAATTTTGTAGGCCAAAACATCTGTAAGGCCCAAGATTCCCATTCCTGCTCCCATTTTTCTTAATTTAAGCAACACAATTCAGAAAAGGGGAATTGTTCTAATTTGTTGGGGGCAAGACATTCCTGTCCACAGCCAGCAGCTCCAGATCTGCTTTCTGTTCCATCCGAACCCCCCTCCCTCCCCAAGTTTAAGGCAGAGAGGAGCCTCCACTGGTCTTTCTTCACCAGCTGCTTTCTCTTTGTTGGCAAACTCCTCCCCTCCTCTGTCAAGGGACTGAAAGAGGCAGAGAGGAGGTCACCTTAGCTTCTCCTTGGGACATTCCTGTCCTTTAAAATAAGGCTTTGTTCCTTGACTGGAACAGGCAACGGGGAAACTGTGAGGAGGAGAAATTCCCTGGAATGTAAAGTGTGTTCATTGTGCCCCAGGCAACTATATTCGTGTGGTGGACCTGTGGGGGCAGCTGCCAGGGAGCACATTAGGGCATCAAGTGACATATATCTTGGACCCTAAAAATGCTAAAGCAGGCCCTCCCTGGCATAAAACAATTCTGGGTTATTAGCCTTCCTTAAAACAATTACAGTATACAGTATTTGTGGATAGTGGCTGGGAGTGCTTCTGAAATTGTTTTATATCCACAAACACAGGGTTGTAGAGAAATACTCAGGACATTTTCATGGCACTCTTTCCAGTCTGCAGGTGAGACCACACCTTCTAAACCTAGAGCCTTTATCTTTTGTCCCATAGTCTTTTCCAGGTGCCACAGCACAGGTTCCAGCCATTATCTTTGTGTGTGTGAGGTGGCCTTTGTTTGCCAATTGATTACCCATATGAGTCATGAGAACAAACATCCCATATTCTACCCCCCTCCCCCCTGCCAGTTTTCCTGGCAAGTATAGCCCTTTGAACCCTCCTGGGAAGTCACCATTGAGCCTCTTTCAGAGCAGGGCAGGGTTCCAGCTTCCTCTAAGCTTTGGCAGAGCCGTCTAACCCACCACTGCGCCTCCTCTGTGAAACTTCTACCAGAGCCATGCCACCACCTAAGGCACAGGAGCCCCATTATGAAGGACATGGCAGCACCTCTGCCTTGCACCAAGACCCGGTTTCAGGCGGGCACCTTTCTGAGAATACCTGCAGCCACAGCAGAGTCCTAGTGTAATTGGACTAACCAGGCCTTGGACTCGTGTCCAAATTTGAGGAGATTCAAAGATTAGTTTGTTGAGTATACACAGACTGCCCATTGGCTTTTCCTGCTAGAGGTGTTTGTGAACCCCTCTTCCCAGTAGCACATATATTGCTCCCAACACCTCTCAGCCAGGGAGAAACAGACACAAAACCAGCTTGTTCAGTGTGGAACCAATATGGCCGCCACACGGTCAGATCCAGACATTCTTCCCCATTCCTCCACTCTCTCCATGCATGTGCCAATTTCACACAACCCAAGTGTATACAACAGGCCAACAAAGCCTGAGGGACAAAGAAAGCTCACTATGTTTTAGCCCCAGGTGAGCCGCAGACTGCTTTTTTTTTAATTAGAGGGGGGCACTATGCAAAGTGTTTTCTAAAGATCCTTCACTCAGTGGGCCCTGAAAATTTCCAAGCTACAACACCAACAGCACTGTGGGAAGTTGCGTCTAGGCCTTTCTTAATTCTCCCCCATGCTCCAGAATGGCAATAAGCTAGGAGAACAGAAGAAAAAGTTTAAAAGGACAATTAGATCCAGCGACTTTGGAAGGTTCAGACTGCTGGGCCAGCAAAAAGGAAGAAGGGGGAGGCATCAGCTGAGTTTCCAAAACATTACATTTTGGAACTACTGTACAAGGAAAAGAAAGTTGAAAGAAGGGGAAGCAGGGAGAGAGAATATTTTCAAAATCTGGACCTGCCAGGGTAGACAGCTCTAGCAAGTACCAAGGATATATGGCACGAGTGCCGACCACACCTTAACTCGTGAATCTGATTCCACTGTTGAGTGCTATCACATGTTGATTTATACAAAACATTTAGAGTAATTTGTTATTTTCAAAAAGAGAAATCAAGAAAAATGCAAGTTAGAAATTCTAATGAGTGGCATAGTCTTTGTTTCTCAGTCTAATGTGTTGCAGGACATCCCAAGACTAGAAAACGATGTTCGTACACATTTTGGGGGGTTTGAACTTCCAGCTCATATAATCCCCAGCCACCTTGGCCAACGGTAAGGTACGATGGACCAACCCTGGTCTACAAGTCTCCCCACTACTCCCCCCTCATCTCTTTTGAGAGCTTCCTTGTCATACCTTACGTCGGTCTGTGTTTTCTTTTAAAGACCTAAATAAAATAACAGTGAAATGAAATGATTTGTACAAATAGTAAAACCTGAAGGTGTGCGTGAGAAAGAGAGTAGATGAGGCCCTCAAGAGCTGAAGGTTTTGGGCCCAAGTCCCTTTTCCTGATGAAATTCACTAGGTGATTTTTGGCCTAGTCACACACACACTCTCAGCCTGAGGGGCAGATGGGTGGGGTGGGGATGGAGGTTGCTGCAAGGCTAATGTGGAGACAGGAGAACCCCCAAGACCCACCTGGATCTCACTGGAGCAAAATTAGGGTACAAATATAGCAACCCAAACTAGCAGCCCCCTCTGTGGTTGCCATCTCTCTCTTTCTCCCTCCCTCTCTCTCACACACACACTCTTGGCAAGGCACTGTACCTTTAACCTCGGAAAAGTTGGCTATGGATAAATCTCTGCAAAGGGAGCTCATGCTCTGCTCTCCTTCCGCATTGCTGGCCAAGGCCAGGAAATGGTTTTGTTTCTGGTTTTTTTAATGAAGGATTTCTGTGTCTACTGAAAAAGTTTGGTTAAAGGTGTGGGGAGGGAGAATCCCCATAAACTGGATTACAAAATGAGGTAGGCATGAATTCTAGGGAGGCGTGAGACAGCAGTTTTGCACCGGGTGCTCAGTAGTGTGACCAAGTTCAGACTTCCATCTGCTAGAAATCATTAACCTCTCTGCTCACTGAACCCTGGATGGATTGCCCAGAAAACCAAATAGGAAGACATGCTCAAATGTTTTAAACAAGGCAGATCAACCCCCTTTTTAAATTTGGTTGCTTCTGACTTTTCTCACACCTTGGCAGAGGTCCTTTCTAGACATCCACCAGGTGAAGCCCCCCACCCCCATTGTAGGAAATGTCTTCACCTGTTGTGCCACATCCTACTTGATGTCAGATAAAACATCAGCAAAGTTTACAAGGCCTTGATAGTTATCTAACAGGAAAAGTGAAATTGTGATGTGCCTCTGTGTGAGGCAGAGGTGGAAACTCCTTTTCTATAGGGAATTTTTAAAATTAAAAGTGGCGGGACTCAAGCTTCCAAGGCATCATGCACTCTGTGCCTGGGATGTTCAATGCTAAAGAAACGTGGACAGAAACCAGTTGAGCTCACCAGGTGGTTAGAAGACATCACTTCGTCTTCTGTATTGTGATACAGACTCAGTAATCAGTTTCCAGGTGCTTCCAAGGTTTTGCATATGAGCTTCAGAGCTCAGCCAGTTCTTGTCTCACCGCACAATGGCCTCTTTTTTGATTCAACCTGCCCAAGATTGGGCTGCAGGATCTGTATGTCCAGCTATTTACTGAATTAATGGTGGTGGGGAGATAGAATCCCTCACTGATGTGAATAGAAGTCTGTCTAATCCTGTTGTGTCTCCACTGAGGGAAGGCAATGGTAGTACTCAACCCAGAGTAAAATCCTGAGCAGGCAACTCAAGCCATCATCTCCTCTTTACTAGCAACCCCTGCTGTGATTTTGTTCAGGGTCTTGACATTTTTTCAAATCTGTTCCTTTATCCATTAAAAAAAAGGGGGGTAGCTTCTACTTTTAATGAGGCTTCCTTATTGGCTTAAACGGAAGGGGTGTGATGTTTAACCATTCTAAACTTCCCTGCAGTTTTTGATAGGAGCCAATGCAGTCCCCAAAACTCTTGGTAAGGGAAGAGGGTTACCTGGTGCTCTTAAGACCCCATGTCCCATCATCTACTCGCCACCTTGGTGAGGGCTGATGGGCAATGGAGTCTCAGGACCAGGAAAACCTTTGGATCCTCCATGTGTATCCCCTACTCTGGACATATCTGTGTATATAGACTTGAGAAATGCCAGTGATTCTAATGCAGTGGTTCTCAACCTGTGGGTCCCCAGATGTTCCTGGACTGCAACTCCCAGAAACCCCTTCCAGCACAGTGAGTGGTGGAGGCTTCTGGGAGTTGCAGTCCATGAACATCTGGAGACCCACAGGTTGAGAACCACTGTTCTAATGGGTTGGAAACTTGGAAATACACCTAGAAGATGGCTGGGCTGCTTTCAGGAGCCACAGGGGTGGGCCCTTCTGAGCACACGCTCCCTGCAGGGTTGTTTTTTGTTTTCCCCTCACCTGATTCTTCAGGTCTTCAATGAGGTCAAAGTAGTGGCTCCAGTTGCGGGAGACGGGCCCTTTCTTCTCCATGTGCTCTCGGATCTGGACCTCCAGCTTGCGGTTGTCGGCTTCCAGGCTGCGCACCTTCTCCAGGTAGCTAGCCAGGCGGTCGTTGAGGTCTTGCATGGTCTCCTTCTCGTTCTGGACCACCCCGGAGCCGGAGAGGGAGAAGCTGCTGCTGTAGCCTCCCCCGTAGTTCCCGCCTGCTCCATAGCCGCCTCCCAGGTAGCCGGAGCCCAAGCTGGACGAGCGGGAGACGGAGATCCGCGAGCCCGATCCCCCGGCGCCCGCGTAGACGCTGGCCGCGCTGGCCACGGGGCCGAACTTGACGGAGGACCCGCCGGGCCGGTACGAAGAGCTGGAGTACACCGAGGACCGGGAGAAACTCATGGTGGGGGCGGCAAGAGGAGCAGCGGCAAAGGGCAGCGGCGACGGCTGGTCAGCACGAAGCAAAGCCCGGAGGGGTGGAAGCGACTGAGCCGCGTCCTGCTGGATTTTATAGCCGGGAGCAGCAGGAGGGAAGGAGGGACGGGCCGGTCCCCGCCCCCCCCCCCTCTCTCTCTCTCTCTCTCTCTCTCCCCCAAGGCGAAAGCAGCCTCTTGCGGGGAAGGTGCGGCCACGCACGGGGCAGTTTATGGATGGATCCATCGGTCTCTAGGCGCCTGGAGTAGAAACTGGCAAGCCACTCCAGTACTCCTGCCAAGAAAACTCCATGGACATGGAGTCACGTAGAGTCGGTCACGACTGTAACGACACAACACACACACACACATCGGTCTCTAAAGGTGTCGCCCTTACTGTTCACGTTCTTGCATGAGTGTATTTTGGATTGAATGGGCCACAGGGCTCTTTTTTGTTTCGATGGAATTATGTCCCGAACTAGTACGTTAACTTAGAACGTTACATGTTCGTTATGTAACGTTAAGAAGGCCTTTTTTTGTTTGTTGCAAATCACAGCCTCCCCCCCTCCCCACGAAACAAATAAGAAATAGCAGTTTATGGGGTAATTTGCACAAGGAGTTGTAGCTCCTGCCAATAATAACCAGCGAGATTTCTGTGGTGCTCCATCAGAAACCTAGCTGCTTTTCAAAACGTTGTGGCCAGGGTTCATCTTCCCAACTGTAGCTGGGCCCAATGACTAGGTGGGATTTACTTAAATTTGCATTTACCATTCAATAACTGAGTCAACGAATCTGCTCTGGTTGGAACAAAGCAATACTTTGCTATATATTTTATATATTTGCTATACTTTATATTTTATATTTTATGTTGCTTGTATTCTTTGGGAAGAACCATGTCAGACTGTTGCAGGAAAGGCAACAAAGATGTCTTAATAAAGAAAGTGATTGTTTTTTTAGTTGCAACAGCCTAACACTGCTACCGAAGAGTTTTGTTTTTATCTTCATGGGATCTTCTAGAAAGGGCAGAGACAGAGAGAGGGAGAGAGAGAGAGAGAGAGAGAGAGAGAGAGAGAGAAGACTTTATATGTAGCAGATAATTTTACAAAGACTGTAAAATGACTTTTACAGACATAATGGCATTAGGGATGTTGATCTGGGTTAACTCACAAACTGTCTCATTTTTTTCTCCAGTAGGAAAATACTGACACATTATATTAAAAGAATATAAAAGTTAGCAACCTACTGCATGTGATCCAGAAGGATTTCTGTTGCACCTGGGCAACACTCCGATGGCTGCTTCATTGAAGGTATTTTAAACTTGAATGAAATGTTTGGGCCAGGATGGTCAAAATGTGCTCTGGATGTGTTGGGGTGTTTGTGTATTGGGGGGGAGGAGAGATGGTTGCTCCTTCCCTTTCCCACCAAAACCAGTATCTGGACCTCAATTGATATACAGCTGATTAGCTGTGTTATATTTTGTCTGTCTTTGGTCTGGTGGGTAGAACTCCTTTTTGTTGCTTTAGTGTGGAATTCCCATGCCTAGACTCTCTGGAACCCAGTGAAGGACACACCACGGCCCAATTGTCCTCTGCTTGAGTTGCCCCAGTAATTATACAGCCACTGCGGTTGCTCTTGGGTTTTTTTTTTTTTTTTTGGGGGGGGGCAGTGTGTCCTTCCTCATAGATCTCTGTAGGCCTGCAGAGGAGAGCCTTCCACAGTTTTTCTAGAACTGTAAAGCAGATTGGGAGTTGGATTCCGGACTGTGCCTCTTGAGAGAAGGAGAAAACCCTGAGATGTCTGGAGCAAGCTACTTGGTCCCAGAGAGCCCCCAGAAGAAGGGACTGGTAAGCCAGTTCTGAGTACTTTATTCTGGAGTTTTTACAGCCTGGGATGCTGTCTGCAGAAGTCATGGCTAGGAGGGGCCTTTCTAGGCAAGAGTGTCTGTCAGTCTATCCAACAGTAACAAATAGCTCCCTCCTGTCTCCGAATTCAAAGACAGCCCCGCCTCTCTGCTCAGGGTTTTTTCCCTCCCTAGAGTCCGATGCCATCTGTGGAAGCAGTTAGTTCTGTTTGTTAGTTTGCTGTTAATCTGTTCAATTGTAAGTCATGAAACTGTTTCATATTTCTTCTTACAAATGTCTCAGAGTGACTTGATGAGACTGTAAGTGCCAATGAATGAGACGAACGTTAACTACTTTGGGAAACTTGAATCTGTGCTGCTTTGTTAATCCCTGCACTTCTGCTGTGCAACTAGAAGAATTTAACAGAAAATTCAAAACTCACCAGCACTTTATATTAGGAAACTCTCAGAAAGGGTTGCCATAAAACTTGGCATTAACTGGAAGACAGGAACAGCCACACAGGCCATGAGGCTGCCCAGCCACACCGAGCATCTGCCATTGATAAATAAAAAGTTAAGGCTTCCCTCTCACAACTGGGTGATCGTTGCTATCTCTTTACAGCTATGCAGCAATCCATCCAGAAGTAGCTGTGGATGTCTCCGTCGGCGGTAGCAGCCTCTGCTATCTGTTCTTCCCTTCTGCTTACTGCAGTGGTTCCCAACCTGGGGGGGTTGGGACCCCTTTGGGGGTCAAACAACCATTTCCCAGGGGTTGCCATGAGCCAGTGAAGAAAAAGGCACAAATGGCTTGGGTCTGGAGGAGGGGGGGAGGAAGGGGGGGAAAGAGTGAGTTACAGCTTTATAGGTTGGAGGGGATGTCAGTCAATGGCACCGGAGGCTGTGATTGGCTGAGGGTGCCTGTAGAGGGAAGTTCTCTATGGCACCTGTGGCAGTGGCCTGCCAAAGGGGGCTTGTGGCCTCTTCCAAGCAGGGCAAGGGGGTCACCCCAACATGAGGAACTGTATTAAAGGGTTGCTGCATTAGGAAGGTTGGGGACCACTGGCTTACTGGATAAGATACAGTGGATATCTCATTCCAGTGAGTGAGTTGGAGGAGCCACCAGCAGAAATGCAGAAATATAAACCCTGCCAAATCGTTGTCACTAACTGCTGCTGTAGAGCCATTTATGGAGGAATGCCTTTTCTCTGGTAGCACCACAGTTATGCTGGATTTCTCAGTGGTTTAGGCCTCTGAATGTGGAGCCAGAGGTTGGGAGTTCGATTCCCCACTGGTACCTTCTTGACAGGGAAGGGACTCAGTGATCCATTGGGCCCCGTCCAGCTCTGTGGTTCTAAGATGATGATGATGATTCTATTGATCATTGTAATTTTAAGAAGACAACCTAAAGGTCCCCCTTTCCTTTCTTAGATTAAAGGGAGCATGAAGCTTAACTTTTTCTTTTGAAAAAAAATAATTATCATTAAATAAAAGCATACAAGAACCACTGGCCCTCCATAGCTGTTTTGCCTCTTGGAACTGTCTTGCTGGCTCTTTCCTAGTGACACGTCAACTAGTAACCTGCAGGGGCAGTTTCTGAAAACGTATCCTGCCTGCCGGATGTGAATACCAAAGGCTTAAATTGTTCCTCCTCAAACTGTGACAAGGGCAGGAGCCACCAATCCTGCACGTAGCCAAATTGCTGGCCTCTCTCTCTCTCTCTCTCTCTCTCTCTCTCTCTCTCTCTCTTGCGAGCCAAGCAGATTCTAGAAGAGATAGCCCTGTTAGTCTGCGCAGGGCAAAACCCAAAGGAAATAATAACAGTGCTAAACATAAAAAATAAAAAGACAAAAATCTTGTGGAACCTTAAAAGTCCATGGACGCTCACATTAAAATATAACAGCTAGGCTTTCAAGATTTTTTGTCTCTTTTTTTTATTTGTTTACTTTGGGTTTTACTCGCCTCTAGGCATTTTGGCAAGTCCAGTCTTTTTGTATGTTAGTCAATCTACTGTAGTGTTTTTACTCCTGATATACCTATGGCATCATCATCATCACCACCACCACCAATATAATGAAAGCTAAGATTCACACATGGAGACAGGGATAAGCAGTGAAGTGGCCAAGTTTGTAGATGACACAAAACTTTTCCGTGTAGTAAAAACCAGAAAAGATTGTGAAGAGCTCCAGAAGGATCTCTCCACACTGTGGGAATGGACTGCAAAATGGCAAATGTGTTTCAACGTAGCAAAATGTAAAGTAATGCATATTGGGGCAAAAAAATCAAAACTTTATCTATCAACTCATGGACTCTGAGCTATCCGTGATGGATCAGGAAAGAGATCTTGGTGTGTTGGTATACAGCTCAATGAAGATGTCTACCCAATGTGTGGCAGCGGTGAAGAAGGCCAATTCCATGCTAGGGATTATCAAAAAGCATATTGAAAATAAAACAGCCAACATTATAATGCCATTGTACAAAACTATAGTAAGGCCGCACCTGAAGTATTGTGTACAATTCTGGTCACTGCATCTCAAAAAAGACATAGTGGAACTGGAAAAGGTGCAGAAGAGAGTGACTAAAATGATTACTGGGCTGGGGCACCTCCCTTATGAGGAAAGGCTAAAACATTTGGGGCTCTTTAGTCTGGAAAAAAGGCGCCGGAGGGGGGATATGATTGAGACGTACAAAATAATGCAGGGCATGAGTAAAGTGGATAGAGGGATACTCTTCTCCCTCTCACAAAATACCAAAACTACGGGACATATATTCAAATTGTGGGCTGGGAGAGTAAGACCAGACAAAATAAAAAAAAAAATCACCCAGCACGTTGTTAGTCTGTGGAACTCCCTGCCACAGGATGTGGTGATGGCATCTGGCCTGATATTGTGTAAGATATTGTGGGATTTCCAGATCCAAATGGATAGACATCTTAAACATAACACACCAAATATAGTAGTAATAGAACAAATAAATGTCTGGATTATTGACATTGTAATTCCAGGGGATACCAGAGTTGAAACTAAAGAACTGGAAAATGTAACAAAATACTGTGTAGAAATCTGGCAATTGAAACATTTCAGTTGGGGATGAAACACACTGCAGGGGTTCCCATAGTCAGGAATTTTCACACAGTATTATAAGCAGTTGCAGATCTCAGAAATAACACCATCAAAGCTAAAATATCGTATTATTAGGAACAGCATACATACTGTGTTGATATTTAATAGATACTTAAAAATATCTGCTATATAGTACCAATGAATGTATTTATAATTTTGATTGACTATTCTGGCATTCCTCATAATCATTTTCTAAAATTTTGGATCATTGTCAATCATCAAATCATCAATTTGTTTAGAACTGCAGAGTAATGCAAATGGGTTAAAACAAAACCCTATACCGCTGGAGATTGAATGAAAGGATCAGAAATTAGCGAAAGAAACTTTTAAAGACTATTTGGAAAATAACTGGAGAAGAGAAACACCAACAAACTCTTCCGAGTAAAAGTCAGGTCTTTTTATTCAAAGAAATTCATATCAGAAGAAACAGAAAGAAAAAGAAAAATGGATCATTGAATTCAGCCTCTTCCAAGGAGGTACAAGAAGGAATAATGTAAGAACATAAGAACAGCATTGCTAGAACAGCCACAGCCCATCCAGTCCAGCATTCTGTCTCACACAGTGGCTCACCATTTGCTTCAGGGTTTTCCCAAGCAGATGTCTTCACCTGCTTCTGATTCCCTGCAAATGGCATTGAGAGATATCCTGCCTCTCTCTCCAACCCGGAGGTTGTCCTTAGGCATCCATCATGATAGCCATTGAAACCCTGTTCTCCATGAACTTGTCTAATCCTTTTTTAAAGCTGTCAAGGCTGACAGCTGTCACCACTTCTTCTGGCAGGGAGTTCCACAGGCCAGTAATCCTCTGGGTGAAAATGTACTCTCCAACTCCCAAACCTCTGGCTCTGTGGACAGATGCCTAAACCACTGAGCTATCCAGCTGTTTGGTTCCCTTCTTTTGCACATGATCCTGAGGTGGTGTTTGGGTTTTCGAAGAGAAGCACAACCCATTCCTTGTTCTCTTCTTCCCAAGTAAGGGCGTTTATACACGACCCCTAAGCTGCGCTGCAAATGGCTCCCAGCTCCGGAGCTTAGAAATGTTTTCCCACCAGCTCCGGAGTTTGCAGACAATTAAGTGTGACCCCGCCCACTTTAGCACGACCCAGTGCACTTTTCTTGTACTTTCTCTCTGAAGGTGAAAAATATTTGATGTGGATAAGAGTGCCGGGATCTCCTCGCTTGTCTGTTGTTGTTTTTTGCCTCCTGCCCCTTTAAGAGCCCCTTGAGAAAGAACCAGGAAGTAACGGGGCTTGTGGCAACTTGGACCGGCACCTGCAGGTTAGTAAAGGCTTCTTTTGTCCTTTTTTTCCCTCCCTCCCCTCACGCCGACAGGAGCAGGAAGTGCTGAGGGGCGGGGACGCAGGAACAGAAACAAACCCCAAGATCTCTGGTCCGAATTTAAGGGACCAGCGGATCTTAGGGGTCGTGTGAAAAGGCCCATAAGAAAACAAAATGAAGTATGTCTGTCATTCTGCTTCAAACCAGAGCAAAGGGAGGAGCTGCAGACCATCATTCTTCAATGTCATAATTTTCACACGTGGCCCCTGGCTTTGGACACACATCCACAAGCCCTGGGAAGGGGACTGGCAGAGATCCCAATGTCCCATCTGCCTCAGGCGGTCCTAAATCCTCAGGTAGCTCTGCAAAGCTGTGTCAAAGGTCTGGGATTTGCACGGGGGGGTGGGTGAGAAAAATGTAGATTTTACCCCAAACACGGTTTATTGTAGCATTATCCCCATTTGATGCTTCAATTACACTTTAATATCAGTTGCAAAAATAGGTTACAGGTGATACCTTAATAGGCCACTATTAAAAATTTAAAAAAGGAACATTGCAAGCTTTCAAGTGTAAATCACCCTTCTTCAAAGCAGGTCCCAGAAGTTCAGACATGGTAAAAGATGTGCTTTACCAGGAGGTTACTTTTAAAGTCCTTGATTAGATGGTGTTCTTAAAGTCCATGGCTAGGTGATGTTGCAGCCAGGGCAGGAGTCTTGTTAAAGGCAATATGGGCAGTTGTTAAAAGGTGCTTCTTAATATCAAAATGTTTCCCTCTCAATGTTGATGGCGAGGAATTTGCTCTAAAACATCAGATAAACAACCACATTATGAGCATAACTGTTGGCTGCCGACATCTACTAACGTGGCACACTTTGTTCTTTTTGCCTCTGTTTGCCTGGTGCAATTAATTTTAAAAAAGCCCAGAATTACTTACACTCAACAGCTTTGCGGTTTTTCCTTCCCCAAAGAAAACTATCTCCACCATCTCAATGAATGGTGTCATAGGGCAAGCCAGAGCCTTGAAGGCAAGAAGCAGGACACCTTGTGTTCATTTCGGGATAGGCAGAGGCTGGGGGAACTCAATGATCTTGTCTTGCTAGAACAAAGAACAAAGATGTGTTACAAGAATCCTGTGGTGTGGGTGGTGGGGGAGAGAGAATGACCTGCTCTGGTATACCTTTGTTAGGATCTTCAGGTAACTTATTGCACAGGGCATGTTGAGCTGCCCAAGGGTAAAATGAAGCCACAGTCTGTCCCAAATTTAGCAATGTGGGAAGGGAAACAGAGGCTGGTTCCTCTATGTGAGAACCTCCTGCAAGGCAGGACATTCATGAAGTAATGAAGAAATAAGATTCATGGGGGAACAATGGGGGAAATCCATTGGTGTTGATTTCTCCTAAAATAGTGCATTCTACTGATAACATTTGCTATTGTTCCAGGATTCCCCAAACAATACATCTGTATTCCTTAAGTGAGGAAATTCCTAACCTTCTTTAAGCATCAAAAGACCACTGGGCATAGTGATAAGCCAAGGTTTGCTCCTTGATGATTGCTCAAATCTGTTAGCCCTCTAATGGGTTAGCAACAGAGAAGCTGATCGGCATGGGACCTCAGAGTGGGGTTTGTATTTGGCTTCCCAAGGCTTTCTTTCTCTGCTGGTATATGGTTCCCTAAATGGGATGGGAAGGTCAAGGTGCAGCCTTGGGGATTTTATTATACATGGAAGAGCTGCTAAATGGAATTCCTAATGAATGAGCTGTGATAAGATATCTGCAGTGCTGTCAGCTTTGCTGATGTGAATCACCTGATAGAGGGAGGATAATGGAGAGTAGAAGCAGTCGGTCCCTGGTGGATTCTGTTCTAGAAAGGCATTCTTGGGCACCTGTCAAGGCCCTCATTATATCAGTGATCTCACTCCTCTTCCTACATTTCACCACTTCTTCTTTTCCTTTGCTCTGTCCACAGATGGTCAGAATTCTGGGATGAGGTGTAACCTCTCAGTGAAGGTTACACCTCATCTCAGTTGTCCTTGATCTCTGGTAGGAAAATGTCTTAGGTTGTTGGGACCTGCCATTAATCACATTGACAACCTGATTAAGGTAGTCCATGAGTAGACTGAATGGGGGGTTGGATTTTCTACCTGTTAGGGCAGTGTGACAATGGAACCAATGAACTCAGGAGGTGGTGAGTGCTCCAACACTGGAGGCATTCAAGAGAAGACTGAACCACCATCTGGCAAACCTGCTTTGATTTGGATTCCTGCATTGAGCAGGGCGATAGCGTTATGGGCCCCTTCCAACTCCATGACTCTATGATTCTGTGACACTGATTTCTAAGCTTTGTGGTATCCTTTTGGGCGCAGTTCAAGCTGAAGCTGACCTAGGGAATTCTAACTGGTGTGGGCCCTGCATCCCTAAGAGAGCACTTCAGCCTCCTTGTTTTCCATTTCCACATGGCACCTTGTTGACACATTAAGCATGTGTCAACAAGGTGCCATGTTTTCAGAACCTTCACAGTGTGTTCCCGATGGCTTTGGAATCCGTTCCCCCTGAAGACATAAGGGTCTGATGTGCGTTTTATTAGAACCAAATTCAGTTCCACTGCAACCCTCCTTCTCAACCATATCCCGTGTTGTTATTCTCTTATTTATTTATTTATTTATTTATTTATTTATTTATTTATTTATTTATTTATTTATTTAGGAGTATTTTTACCCTGCCTTCCTCCTTGGAAAAAGGACCCAAGGCGGTTTACAGAATAGTCCAGTACAATCAACAAGACATGTTCAAGTATTAAGAACAGGAAATTGAGGGACATCTTACAGCATTAATATACAACATTACATTAAAGCTACAAGAGAATGCAAGCAGTTAAAAGGAGAGTAAAGTTCCATGTAAAGTTATGAGTGATGGAAACGAACATTGAAAACATAGTGTCAATGTAAACCCATAAGGTTGTAAGTAGTTATAAACACAAAGTCTATATGATCCTGTAGATTCATATAGATGACATAATAGGTAGTCCATCATTCAGGGAAAGCTTGCCAGAAGAGAAAGGTCTTTGCCTGTTTCCTGTAAAGACAACAGAGATGAGGCAATCCTGGCCTCTAGTGGGAGGGAGTTCCAGAGTCTGGGCGCAACAGTTGAGAAGGCCCTTTCATAGGTTCCCCCGAGAGGTATCTGTGAAGGTGGCAGGATGGAGATAAGGGCCTCTCCTGATGACCTTAACACCTAAGTCAGTTCATACAGTGAGATTCAATCTTTGAGGTAGCTAGGACCCAGGCCTGTACAGTGCTTTATAGGTCAAGGTCAGCACCTTGATAGCTGATTGGCAGCCAGTTGAGCTGCTTTAATAGGGGTGCAATGTAATTGCTGTAGCCACCCCAGTCAGCAGTCTGGCTGCTGCATTTTGGACCCATTGAAGTTTCCTGAGGCTTTTCATCGGTAGCCCCACATACAGCACATTGCAGTAGTCTAGCCAGGATGTCACTAGGGTATGTATCACCATGGCCAGAGCTGTTTTCTCAAGAAACGGGTGTAACTTGCGTACTAGCCTTAATTGTGCAAATGCACTCCTGGTCACAGCCGTGACCTGGGCATCCAAGCTCAAGGATGAGTCCAAGAGCACCCCCAAGATGCGTACCTGTTTTTTCAATTGGAGGGTGTCCCCATCCAGTACAGATTGCACCCCTAGCCCTTGTTCTCCCTTGTTATTGATGAATAACAAATGTTTCCTCTTCGCCCCGAGGTAGACCCACCCATCCGCCACCCTTTTCTTGATCAATTCCAGAGCTTGTTTCTATAATTCGGATATATTTTCTAAATTAAGTCTTAAATTATCTCCTCTGCCGAGTTTGCCCAGGTGCCCACAGCCATGCTCTGAGACAGGCTTTATTACCTTGTGGGATTTTTCGAACCCACTGGTTCTCAGGTAACAGCCTGCCACGGCTGGAACTACTGCAGAAGGACGGGTGTGCTGGAAATGGGAAGGTCTTCCTATTGGAGACTTACAAAATATGTTAAGACATTGAGTTAAGAATCCTATTGACTTAACATGATTCTCCTAAAGGGTAATCATGTGAGCATTTATCTCTTTTGTAGGCAAAACTAATTGTTCGGTTGGCCGTGTCAGATGATACGGTGAGAAGGTGAGCTGTCTCTGAGCCCTTAGAATGGAGCAGATTATTACACGTTCTCCCAATAAAGAAAACAAACATTTACTTTGTAGTTCCAGGCTTGGCAGATTATTGATTTATGATGGCAGACAAAGAAAAGGTATTATTCAAGCAGCAACCTATATGTTTGTAGTTTATGCAGAGTCTGTTGAGGCCTGTCACTGAAAAACAGTCATTTGTATAGCATGCTGTCCTTAATTTGTTTAACTGTGAGTAAGTGGAACTATTAATTTTTTCTCTTACCATTGTCTCAATGAGTCATTAAGACTGTAAGTGCCAGTTGAGGAGACACTAAGGGGTGCTCTACTCTGCGGAAAGTTGAAGCCAATTCTTCTCTGTAAGGCCCTATATTTCTGCGGTACAGCTAAAGGGTTTTAACCAACATTCAAAATTTAATTAATTAGCCATTGGAAACGTTTGCATTAAATCCAGCTGCCAATGCCCTCTGGGTAGCGCACCAAATGAGAAGCTCCGTTCATTGAGAAAGTAGGTTTGGACTAGGCAGCCTTCAAAGTCCCTTTAACATTCAAAATATTTCTAGCCCCGGTGTTGCAATGAACTCAGTGAGGACCAATATTTCTGCTTGTTATCCTTATATGGGAGAGCTTTATTTCCAGGAATGTCTTGGTTTCTTGGCGTGGCTGCCCCACCAATGCTGAGGAATGTAATGGGGGTGGTGTGGCTTCCCTCAGCTGTGACCCTTGGAGCAACATGTGAGAGAAGTGAAGCTGGAGGCCATACTGTGGAGAAGCAAAATCTTGTTGACTTGCCAGTTGAGCAAGAAGAAGACTCTAAATGGGGGCAGGGGTGAGGGGTGAGAAAAAAGCCCATATCATTTGCCTTATCTTTGGGAGCTCAGCTGCATTCCTGCTTTATCACAGGAGCAGAAGAGGGAGAGGCATGGCCCTGCACCAACAAATACTGCCCATCTCTCCCCTCTTGTTTTCCCAACAACCGTTAGTAATAACACACATTGCCCTTCTCAGACCCAGTTTATTCAGGACAACGCGACAAACCGTTGCCCAGGAACAAAAATGACACAGACCAGGACATCTTGTGATCTGGAGGCCTAGTTTTCAGGTGGGTGGGTTCCCCCTCACAAAAAATACGTCTGAGCTCCTGGTTCGTTCCAGTTCATTCCTGACCCAGTGGAAAATTCTGTCCGACACATTGTCTCAGTGAACTTCTCATTCATTTATCACTTCTTGACATCTGTAGTGGAGGAGGTAGTACAGTAGTTGTATCAGTTAGCAAGAACAGGTGGGCACGGAGCTTCTGAAACAATATTTATTTTATCATTCCCTCAGACTCCAAAGGCCACCCCCGTAGGCTGCGAGGCAGGGCCAAAAAAGGCCGTCTTTACCATTAGATGGAGTGAGGTCACCACCTCAGGATAAAAATGCTGGCTGGGAAGGGGCATAGTGGCAAGAATTTGTGTCAGTCCAGATCTTTTGGATGGCAAATCCAATCATCCTTTTGCATAGGTAGCAGTGGCTAATGGGGCATGTGGTGCAGAATTTTGGCAATGACCCCAGCTTTAGGGAAAGCTGTTTTTTTTTTTAATTGCTTTGGAGGATCATAGTGAATGTTTATAAATTATGAATAATATGAATAAAGAGATACAGGGAGGGAAATCTATACTAGAAAATGTACTACAGTCATATACTAGAGTTTCTTCTGCTGCCAGGACATATATAAGAATGATGGGGAAAAATCATGAAAATAATTTCAGACTTGAGTCCCATAATTCTTAATAATTGGCTAGGCTGGCTATCACTGATAGGAGTTGAAGTCCAACATTGTCCAGAGTAGTGGTTCTAAACGTTCGATAACCCAGGTTTTCTTGGACTGCAACAGCTAGAAGCGATTTGTGCTGGCAAGGGTTTCTGGGAGTTGTAGTCCAAGAACACCTGGGTAACCCAAGGTTGGGAGACAATGGACTAGAGGGCAGAAGGGCCACAGCTCTCCCCATCTTGGCTTAGACCTTGTGACTCTCCTTTCTTGAAACCAAGCATGGAAATGCTGCTCTCAGTATTACCTAAGGCAGATATATCCAACACTGAGAACCAATACAGGAAGCAAAAGGTGATAAGCTTATCAACTATGACTTATTATATGGGAAATTCACCTCAAGGTGTGCCCAGTATTACCTGGGTGTTTTCCCTGCCCTCTCACACCATGGAAAGTTATCGATTAAAAGCAGAGTTTTTGCCCGTGTGTGTAATTGTGGGTGTGCCTGTCTGCCTGTCTATCTTTACTGCTCCAGTGGAATGAACAGAATGAAAGTCTGTTTAGGGCAGCAGATATGGTGATCTGCATTCAATCCCCTCCTTCATTCTGCTCCTTTCCAAGTCAAATCTAGAGTAATGGTTGCTAACAATTCCAGAATTCCAGGCAAAAATCAAAGAAACAAAACCAAACAAAAGACAAAAAACATGTGGCACCTTAAAGACTAACTTTCATATTTTTGCCCTGAATTCTTGCACAGAATAACATGGCTACCTTTTCCAAACAATTCCCAGGTCATGGACTGCATTTTCCACATAGGATAACATCTGTGCCCAGGCCTTTTTCTCCTACCAAACCCTGATGGACAGCTGATGACAATTCACAAATTAATCATCCAATACTGGTGCCCTGAATATGTTTGACACATGTTCTCTCTCTTCTCTCTCTCTCTCTCTCTCTCTCATAGGGCTGTTGTAAGGATAAAGTCGGGATAGGGAGGAGCCATGATTGCCTCCTTGATCTCATAGAAGGAAAGTCGGGATGTATGGTAAATATGTATACCATTCTGTGGCCAGCATCTTCAGAGGGCAAGGAGCTCAGAGAACAAGGGGTTCTCTTCCTCATAAATGTGACAATGTACTGAGCACAGAGAGAACTCCTAGTTACCTGAGCTGCTGAAGATGCCGGCCACAGAGTCTGGCGAAACGACAGGAAGAAAAACGTTCAGAAAACGGCCAAACAGCCCAAAAAACTCACAACAGCTATAGTTATACATAAGAAGTAAATAATTAGCATGGCTCATGTGAAATCTTATTGCTTCTCAGCCATCAGATGACTGGTATTACTGGTCTCCACATATCTGCATGCATCCTCCTGCAGAATAATAATACTTGTGCACTGTGCACTGACAAGTCATTTCTGATATATAGCAACCCTTTTTAGGGTTTCCCAGGCGAAGAGTACTCAGAAGATGTTTCCCATTCCCTTCTTCTGGGGGTGGGGGCATCTTGGGACTGTGCAGCTTGCCCAAGGCCACACAGGCTGGCTCTACTCACAGGAGGCCCAGTGGGGAATCCGACTGCCAACCACCAGTTCCGCAGTCAGATTCCTAAACCACTGAGCTAGTCAGATGGACAAACATCCTTCACAGGTACTTTATAATGAATTTAATAACAGGTCAGCATGGCCCAAATTGGTTTTACATGTTAAAGCGAAAAGCAAAGTGTGCTGCTTATATACCACCCCAAGGCATGTAAAGCACTACCTGGGTGGCTCACAATTTAATGGTGCAGATTATACTTTGCTTCCACCACCACCACCATGAGCTGGGTACTCCATTTACCAACCTTGGAAGGATGGAAGAGAGAGTGAATTTTGAGCCAGCTGCCTATGGTTGAACCCAAGTCGGGTCATGAGCAGAGTTTCAGCTGCAATGCTGCAGTTTAGCCACTGCTCCATAAGGTTCCTATGTATGTGTTTTTTTGCCCTGTGATCACACGGACTGTAGGAAGGAAGTTTGCCAAAACAACTAGTCTTGCAGCATCTTACAAACTAGCACATTTGTTGAGGGGTGACTTTGCAGTGCTTTTCCTTTTTATTATTTTTATTTATTTATTCATTTTATTTTTATTTGATTCATTCATTTATTTGTCCCCAGCCACAAGTTTCCACAGAACAACTCATGGTATTTTCAAAACCATAAAGCACACAAACATTAATGTGTACATGCTGATGGGGTATAATCATATTTCTTATTGTATACATTTATTTTCAGAAATTCCCACCCCACTATACTCAACTAGTAGTGCTTAAGTCACTCAGTATTTTTAAATAAAAATGTTCAGTTGATCAATAAAAAAATCAGCAGAGATATTAACAGTAACAATATTGCACATCAGCAGTGACAACAACGGAAACTTTGAGTTTGAATAAAAGGCTCTGAAAAGCTTCAGCTTTTGAGATTGTTCAACAATGTTGATCATTACCCATGCTTGCTTTGGGATTCTGACATCTGCAAACCCTAAACCAGCGATGGCGAACCTCTTAGAGACCGAGTGCCCAAACTGCGATTCAAAACCCATTAATTTTTCGCAAAGTGCCAATACGGCAATTTAACCCGAATACAGGTGGCTGTGGAAGGGCAATGTTGGGTGCCCACAGAAAGGGCTCCGAGTGCCACCTTTGGCACCCGTGCCATAGGCTCGCCAACACTGCCCTAAACCAACAGCACTCAGAAACCAGTGGAATGTGAAGAGGGAGAGAAACCAGGGAACTTTCCAAGCTGAACATCAGAGAACAACAAAAACGGCACACTCAGCAGCAGTAGTCTCCTCCACCTGCCTGAAAAGTTAGATAGAGGCCAGCAGAGCCTTCCAGAAGTATTCTAGAGATTGGGTACAATTCTTCACACTTCTTGGGACAAAAGGATATGCAGAAGAAGGACTTCTCATGAAGTTCTCAGTTGTGATCAGGTGGGAAGAGGGGAACTCTTACCTATTGTGGGTTTTGTAGATTTACAAAGAGGGCCCAGAAGCACACAGGGACAACTTCCATAGATCAGCGTTTTCTTGATCTAGGGACATTTAAACAGGTAGGCGGACTAGTTCTGCTGATAGAGAAGGCAGCCTTGATAAAAATGCCCTCTTCATTGACTCTCTCAAAGATGGTTCCCTCCCCACCTGCTGTGAACTTACCTGGTGGTGGTGGTGGTGGTGGTTGGAAGGAAAGTCAGCCTTGAGAATTGGCGTGACCCACAATGCTCCAGAGTTGAGGTAGTATCATCATGTGGTGTTTAAGCAGTGAGCCACCATTTAGGTTTTTAAAAGAACATGGCTGCTGGGGGGGTGAGGACACTGTATAGATGACTAAAAGGGGAACCAGCTTGCAGATCTAGTTGCCCCATATAAGGGGCCCAGGGTTGGTATCAGGTTGGCCTCTACCAGCACCCCACCACCTCCACAGCTGCTTGATGATACTCCATGTACACTATTGGGTTAGTATATCTATATATCTATATCTATATCTATATCTATATCTATATCTATATCTATATCTCTATATATCTCTATATATCTATATCTATATCTATCTATCTATCTATACACACACACACACACACACACACACACACACACACACACACACACAAAGAACAGATAGTAGAACAGGTGAGTTGTGTGTATTTAGAGGGCCAAGGGCTTAAGGGATCAAGCAATGGAAGAAATATCAGTGGGTGTGGCCAGCTGTCATGAGAAGTGTAAATAAATGCAGTATCCAATCAAAAGAGAGCACAAACCAATCAGCATAGGTGTGACCCACTAGGACAGCAAAAGGTACATACAGTAAATACCTGATGGAGCCCATTGTTTTCTGTAACTGCAGGCTTCTTGGAGGATTTGTTGAGAATGAAGTCCACACAGTCAAATTAGCTAATAAATTCCAATTCAATACCTTTTGGGAGAGTTGGAAAGCAGCTTTGGATTCTTTCCCCCTTTCCACTCCATTATTTTTGAGTCCTATAATTTTAGTGCCTTGAGTTGGTAAATGCTGTCTTCTTCTTCTTCTTCTTCTTCTTCTTCTTCTTTGATGATACAACATTTTGCTTATCTTTAGCTAGGACCAAAGGATGCTATGGGTTAAAAAAGCCACCTGGGGTACAATTGCCTATCCCTGCTCTATACAGAAGGAATTAAAGGGTGACAGATTCCTTTAAAATGGAAGCCTATGATGAAGAACCCACACTTCTAGAAAGTGGGGTGAAAGCTCCTCTGAAAGCACCAGGAAGAAATAATCACCAGGGGTAGATGGAATACCAATAGAACTGTTTCAAAGCACAGGGAATAAACCTGTGAAAATCCTAACAAGAATATGTTTAGGGCCTTTTACAACGACCCCCAAGATCCTTATCACTTAGCTAGGACCAAAGGATCTTATGGGTTTCGTTGCTCTTCCTCTGTCCCCACCCCCTCTGCACTTCCTATCCCTGGCTCATGAGGGAGGGAGAAAAAGAGAAGAAAAGCATGCTGCTCACCTAGTTCTGCCTCTAAAATGTAAGGCCATCAAGTCCAACCCCACACTTCTGTAAAAGTAGCTTTTAAAGGGCGGGAGCCAAAAAGCAGCAAACACCAGGAAGAAATAATCAAAGATTTTTCACCTCCAAAGAGAAGATGGAATACCAATAGAACTAAAGTGGGCGGGGCACAGGGATTGTCTGCAAACTCCGGAGCTGGTGGGAAAATTTTTCCTAACAAGAATATGTTAACATAGTATATGGAAAAATAACCTATGGCCCAAAGACTGAAAATGCTCAATATACATCCCAATCCCTAAGAAAGGAGATGCCAAGGAGTGCAGTAATAATTGGACACTGGCTTTAATATCTTGTGGAAGAAAAGAGATGCTCAAGATGTTGCAGTAAAGGCTTTTGAGTAGATCAATGAGTTGGGAGGCTGTCTGTGAAGCCAAATATTGGGGGTTTGATTCCGTACTGAGTCTCTCAGAAGAGCCAGGCTGAGCAGCCTTGGGCAAGCTTGCATAGTCCCAAAAGTACCCACAGAAGAGAGGAATGATCAACTACTTCTGAATACTCTATACCAAGGGTCCTCAAAGTTTTCAACCAGCGGGCCGGTCCACCACCACCCAGACACCACTGGGGGCCGGATCCCAGTCCAAAAGCAGCTGCGGAGGCTGGCTTGCTCACAAAACAGGGGGTAGGTGGGAGGTTTGCAATTGGTCCCAGGGGCCGGATTCAGGACCTTGGGGGGCCGCATCTGGCCCCGGGGCCTTAGGTTGAGGACCCCTGCTCTATACCTAGGAAACGTTGGAAAGGGTCACTATAAGTGTGAATCTACTTGCTTGATCACAAGTTGCATACACACAATCCTGCACTGCTGAAGTTTCAGAATCATTATGGCAGTTTCTCTCAACAATACAAACATTAGTTAGAAAGCAATAAATTTTGGACTAAGAATGATTGCTGATTATTATTATTATTGCCCTAACCATAAATCTACCTCGTAATCTGAAATGATGCACCATATTGCTGTGTCTCGTGCTTCCTTGTGGGATTGTCCACTTTGTTTTTCTAAAATAGTCTCATCTTAGATCTCTTCTTATCCCTTCGCCTCACCCATTACCCATGTGGGTGTTTACTCTGCAAATATTTTGCTGAATCCTACCATCTCCCCAGCTTTCTCCACCCTTGGTCATCTTCTTGGCTCAGCCAGAAACATTTGTGTCTTAATCTTTTCAGTCCAAGCATTTTAAAAATGCGCTTGAATCTCTCTTGGTAGTGAATACTTTACAGGTTTTGCAAGTCATGAGTTGTTCAGAATAATCCATGGTGTTCTACGGCATACTTGCAGCCAGTTTCAAAAGGAAGACTCACCTCTACCTGCTGGACAACACAAACAATGGAAAGCACCAGGAACTATACTTTCCATATTTGTTCTTTACATGAGAATCACCTTGCTATTAAGACTATTTGGACAAGCATGCTGTTTGTGTTCCTACCAACCATATAAGGCCAAGCTGAGAAAACAATTTGGGGGAGCTTCTCTTTTTCTCTCCTCTAGGTCTTTTCCATACTGGTTCAAACCTGAGTGAGTTTTTATCAGAGAGAGAAAAAAATATGTATGGATAGGAAAAATATAGCCATGTCCCCCATTTGGCTAAAATATGGTTTTTAAAAAGGTACACAGCAGTTTTGTGCATTTTTCCAAATCTGCACAACTTATCAAACACATCCTGCATCTGTCTGAGAAGTGCAAACCCATATAAAATACACTCCGTGGATGAAATATGCAAAGGCAAGTGTTGGTGATACCTTTATAGACCTCTAAAAACCTCATGATACAATATGCAAACTTTTGTAGATCAAGGCCACTTCTTCAGGCATGTACCCATATGAAGAAACTAAAGTCCAAAAATTAGTGACAAAATGGATTTTGTCAGGAAATTTGCAGTATTTTCCCATGTATAATAAGACCATATATTTGTATAAAATTGTTAGACTAATCATTGAGGGTTGTCTTATACACGGAAGTAAGCCAAGGGGAGAACTGTGCAATTGCAAAAAATCTAATTTTGGGTTGGAAACATGGGAGGTTGTCTTATACGGGGGGATCTTTTAAATGGAAAAATATGAATGCTAGACTAGTCAATAAGTGATATCTTCAATGGAAAAATATGAGCACTCTTGGAAGTAAAGTCCAAATGTTCTAGACGAGATGGATTTTGCCAGGCACGTCCTTCTCCAGTGAGAATCGGGAAAGATGCAGGCCGCTGTAGTTTAAAAGTTGCAGCAGAGGCAGCTGTGGACTAGATCTCACATCCCAGTTTTTCAAACAAAGAGTCACTGGTTATGTGTACACACACCTTTCCATTTGGCAGGTATTGCCTACCCCTTTCATTTGTGTTTGTACTGACCACACAGCTCCCTTTTGTTTCAAAGGATAATGATGATTGCCAGGAAAGCCACTTCAGGGATCTGTCCTTGGGTAGTAGACATTTTGGAACAGGGTGGAGAAGACTGTTTACTGCTTTATTCTCTGGAAAAAAAAATATTTTCCCTGGTATGCTTGCACAGAGCTGCCTAGATGCCCTAAGCAGATCCGATCTCGCCTGATCTCAGAAGCTAAGCAGGGTCGGCCCTGATTAGTATTTGGATGGGAGACCACCAGGGAATATCGGGTGCTGTAGGCACCTGGAGTAGAAACTGGCAAACCACTCTGGTATTCCTGCCAAGAAAACTCCATGGACATGGGGTCATGAAGAGTCGATCACGACTGTAAGGACACAACACACATGCTTGCACAGACTAACTCGACTCCCTCTTCTAAAGGGTTCTGAGTTGCTGGACCTTTCTTAACAACTGCTTTGAACCTTGAAGGAGGGAAAAAAATGAGCTCTGATTCGGGACCTCCTCCTGCACCAGTGCCTGTTTTCTTGAGCGGACAGGCAGGGGAGCTAGAAGATTTAATATATGAAGTTGCCTGCTTTCACTCATACCATGCCAACAGAAACATTTCCTTCCTGTTATCCTTGCACCATCAGTTGCTTCACGTCGCCCTGATTTATGGGCTGTCTAGTAGCTGGGATTTCTCACTCTCTCATTCCAAGGTGACGTCAAAAGAAGCATACCAGAAAGAGGGCCTTATCACTTCAGCCCACACCGCCATAAACCTATAAACCCCCACCTGGAGCTGGCAGGATCTCATCTTGATGGTTAGTGAAGAGGTCATTATCTGCCATCTTCCCAGAGAGGCCTTATGTATATTATATTGTAGATTTTATTTATTTATTTATTTTTACAACTTATATGCCATCCACTACCCAAAGGTCTCTGGGCGGCTTACAATAAAAAAATTTAAAACAGTTAAAACATAGAATATCAATAAACAATTAAAAACAATAATAAAAACCTTATATTAAAATCATTACACTAAAATTGCCATCAGAGGACCCACAATCTATATTGTGTCAATATATTATTGGTATTTAGTTTCCCACTCCTTGCATCACACCACTTTGCAACATCAGTTTCAACACCAAGGCCAGAATACCACTGAGTTTGAGTTAGGAAATCATGAAAATAAAACTGCACAAGCCGCAGAATATATATTCTCTGGACAACCCACTCTGCACTCAGCTATTCCCTAATGGTGCAACTGATCCTGTGACTGGGTGTGTGTGATGGTCAAATGGAGATGGCAGCCAAGAAATCAAAAGAAGACCAGGACTAGGAAGGGCAGCCGTGAAAGAACTGGGGAAGATCATCAAGTGTAAGAATGTGTCAGGGAAGACCAAGACCAAGATCATCCACACCCTTGCATGTTTGGTAAAGAAAATGGATTCGCTTGAAATGTGCTGCAAGAGGCGAGCTTTGCAGACACCCTGGGATTGCCAGAAAGACAAACAAGGGGGCCCTAGATCAAACCAAGCCTCAACTATATCTAGAGCTAAGAGGTTGAAACTGAGGCTGCTCTACTTTGGGAAAATCACGAGAAGGCAGGATTCTCTGGCAAAGGCAAGAATGCCGGGGAAGGTGGGAGGCAGCAGGAAAAGAGGAAGACAAACAACGACAGGGACTGGCTCTCCAAAGGAAGCCATGGGCTTGATTCCATCATAAGGGCTGAAGGCAGCAAGGCAGCTGAAGGCAGGACCTATCAGAGAGCACTCATTCATAGGCTCACCATAGTCGGAGAATTGAGCGTACATAACAACAGCAAACACATGGGGGTGTTTGAAGTTGTTGAAGCAACAAATTCCCTTTTTCTGTGCACCTTGGGAAAAAAGGCACGATCCCCTGGTTCCTTGGATGTCTCTAGCAACCCTAAATGGCAAAAGAATCCACAGGGGGTTTTGCCACCTCCCTTTGGGCTTAAATTGCATTGGTGCCATGGAGGTGAATCCTTGGATCCAATCCCTTTGAAATTGTTATTTATTGCCAATGGCCGGAGAGCTTTTGCCCAGCTGGGCCTTTGATGTTCCTGCAGGTGGATGGGTGTAACCCGTGTATCTTCCTCTTAGATCTCGCCTCCTTTGTCTGAACACTCCTGGCTCCTAGCCTCAAAGGGTAGCAGGGCAAATAAACCAAATGCTCTCCCCAAAGTACTAAGAAGAGAAAGAATGATGACAATCAGTGGATAATGAATGCCATTGAAATAACGTTTGGGAGACAGAAGAAGATCCTAAAAAATAACTGAGGATCATAAACCCCAATGCAGAAGTCTAGAGGATGTTGGTTTTTCCCACCCTGACCTCCCTGTTTTGGGCTAGAATTTAATTCCACTGTGAAAGGCCATTTGGAAATTTATTTATTTATTTATTTATTTATTTATTTATTTATTTGATTTAATATGATTTTCATACTGCCCATCTGGCTACTAAGGCCGCTCTGTGTGGTTCACAACAGACAAGAAACAATAATCAACATCAACAAACCCAATAAATAGCATCAGAAAATAAAGAAAAAGAAAACATATAAATTACTTATAAACTATATAACAACTTATATTTGGTGATCACATCTACTGATCTTTTTATTATTTATTTAAAATAGTTTTACTGCACCTTTCTCCTTGAAAAGGACCCAAGGTGTATACAACATTGAAGGACAATGTTAAAAGTTGAAGACAATATGTATACTATGGTGGTTAACATAATTAAAATACAACGTTTAAAGCTAAGAACAAGGGGTAAAGAGGCCTCTTATACCATTAAAAGTTAGTATTAAAGTTAAGAACAATAAGTATACAGATATTATTTTATAAATGCCACTCAGAAATGCAAGGAATGGCAAGCACAAGCAAGTACTAAAATGTAATCAAAGCAGAAATGCTTAACAATCCATCAGGAAGAAAAATAAAATACAATCACTATTTACTGAGGGAAGGCTTGCCTGAAGAGCCAGGTCTTTGCCTGCTGTGTGGAAGGACAGCAAAGATGGGGCTAGCCTGTCCTCCTGTGGGAGGGAGCTCCAGAGTCTGGGAGCAGCCACAAAGAAGGCCCTCTCCTGTGTATTCTCCAGATGGATGTGAGGGTAGCAGGACTGAGAGGAAGTCATTTCCTGATGATCTTAGCACCTGAGCCAGCTCATAATGGGAGGCACAGTCTTTAAGATAGCTGAGACCCAGTCCATTTAGGGCTTTGTAGATCAAAACCAGAACTTTGAATTGTTCCCAAAAGACGGTTGGCAGCCAGTGGAGCTGCTGTAACAAGGGTGTTATGTGATCCCTGTAACCGCCCCCAGTTAGCACCCTGGCTGCTGCGTTTTGGACCTGCCAACATTTCCGGAGACTTTCCATCAGTAGCCCCTCAGTTTCATTTATCTAACTGGGAAGTAGCTAGTGTGTGTGTCACAGTGGCCAGATCAGATCTCTCAAGAAATAGAAGTAGCTAGTTTTAATTGGGCAAATCCACTCCTGTTTACTGCCGAGACCTGGGTATCCAGGATCAAGAATCAACCCAGCAGCAACCCCAAACTCTGCACCTCTTTTTTCAAGGGGAGAGTAATTCCATCCAGCAGCTGCCTAGATGCCCTGAGCACATCCGATCTCTCCTGATTTCGGAAGCTAAGTAGGGGTCAGCCCTGGTTAGTATTTGGATGGGCGACCACCAGGGAATATCAGGTGCTGTAGGAGCCTGGAGTACGAACTGCCAAGCCACTCCAGTATTCCTAAGAAAATTCCATGGACATGGGGTCACGAAGAGTCGGTCACGACTGTAATGACACAACACACAATTCCATCCAGCACAGGCTGAATCCTATTCCTTGATTTACCTTTCAACTGACTAAAAACACCTCTATCTTGTTTGGATTAGTTGTGTGCAGCAGCTTAGAGTACAGTGGCCATGAGTCCTCCTAGTATGTGACAGAGAGCAGTCTTCTGTACCCAGCCCAAATCCAGTTTAAAGATTTAAAAGGGATTAGCTATGGCCAGTTAGTATCTGGCAGCTGATTAAGGAGACAAACATACAAGGCATTGAGTCACAGTATTTTCCCCTACTTGAAAATAAACATCCCAAGCTTCATATTTTACTTTTAAAAATTATTTTGTTTCCATTTGAGTTTTTTTAAAATGCTTTACCCATTACAGTTTTTTTAAAAAAAGGATACAATTCTATGCATTGCTTGTAATTTTTCCTCCAATTTTAATGGCTTAAAAAAAGCTGAAGTTCCTAAACATTCCTGGAAGCCACTGCTAAAAAAAAATGTTACTTATAAATTACATCAATAAAGTAACTTTGTTCCCGTGGGCCATACTGCTTTTTCAAGTGTAAATTGGAAATGCCCTTCTCCCGAAACAATAACTTATATAGGCAACTATATGTTGTCTGGAGTAGGTTGCTTCCAGTATTTCCAAAATGCAATATCCAGACCGGGATTGCCTATTTGGATGAACGAAGCTTCAGTTTCTGCAAGGAGGAACAAGGTGTTTCTTTCGCCAGAAACAAGACTGCTTCCTTCATATTAATTGCATGTTGCCTGGAGTAGGTTGCTTCCAGTATTTCCAAAATGCAATATCCAGACCGGGATTGCCTATTTGGATGAACGAAGCTTCAGTTTCTGCAAGGAGGAACAAGGTGTTTCTTTCGCCAGAAACAAGACTGCTTCCTTCATATTAATTGCATGAACGGCTTTACTTGAACGGCATCCTGACCATTACGCCTAAATTATCAGCTGTGCAGTTTTATGCAATCATGTGTCCTCTGCCACGGGCCCCACACCCATCTTTCACAAATAGGCTAATACTGTACATGCACGGTGCCTGGATCCACCCGAAAAATATATGGAATGTGTCACCACCATGCTGGAGGTGTGGACAATTCTTTTGGCACAAATTGGTATACAACGGGGCCATCTCCATCACCTTCTTCTCCCAAACATCCGTAGGGATCAATCTGCTTGGTAGGATTATCTATGATCTATCAATGGGCAACTGAAAATACCTCTTCTCCTACCTTCTTCCTCTGTCCATAAAACAGGCAGGAGTGGACAGATTTTTGCCACATAGGACACTTTAAACCAGGGGTGGGGAACCTTTGACCCTCCAGATGTTTTGGACCAAACACCTTCAGCCCTTTATCATTGGCGATAGAGGCTTAGAATTCTGGGAGTTGCAGTCCAAAAGCATCTGGAGGGCTGGAGGTTCCCCACACTGGTTTAAACTGAGGACTGAGTCCTATAATGTTGGGCCTGTGGCCATCTGTGACAACACCCTTAGAAGCTAGAACTATGAATATGTAAATCAACAACCAATCCCAGCAAGAGAGCGGGGGATTTGGGTCATATAAAAGGGCGGAGCCAGCCAAGGGAGAGGAGGTCAGTTGAGTTGGAGAGAGAGTTAACATCTAGGCTGTATGGTTTATTGGTGTAGTAGCAGGTTAAGGTCTGGAAGACTTGTATGAATATGTTATATTGAAGGAAACACATAACAACAACAATCATTGTTGTGTTTGTTTTATTAATAAAGTTTATTCAGATTTTAAATTATTACATCTGAGTCAGTTTACATCTATAAGAAGAAATAAGTTTCAATGGTGGCAGCGTTACTGAGAAGAAACAATCATAAGTGAGTTTTTATTATCCAAATTAAAAGTTATAATTAATGGTCGAGCATAGAATTGTGTGTGGGAAGGACAGAACGTCACACCATCCTAAGTATAGGGGAAACATTGTGATATATTGAATTTCTTGTTCTTGTAGCTGGGTTGGAAATAAAACACAAGCCAGCTGCAGCTTTTCAACACCAGGGTTGAAGGAGTAGATGCAAGGGAGATTTTACCTCTCCTCCTACAGGCCAAACTCTCCATTATGTTGCTGTGGGCAGTGCATGTACTTGGTCTTTCTTGAAATATCTTCCTTTTGTGTAACTGGAGGGGTTTCTTCTCCTTAACCTTTCTACCTTTGAGGGGATGAGTGCATTTTGGAAGAGAGCAGATGGGGGAAAGGCTTCCTACATACACCAGCCATGATCCTGAGTCAGGGCCCCACCTATTTACTCCAGGCAAGGAGGAGGAATGTGTGACCCTCCAGATCCTCCTGCTATCAGTGCTAGCCAGGGTAGATGGCCTTTGTAGTCCAACCACATCAGGAGGACCCTGATTTTGCAACAGAGGCAAGAGAGGTGCACACGACACATGGGTTGTGTTCAACAACAGACCAAGTTCACGCTGACCACTTCATTTCTTTGCCATTTGAATATTTCCACGTGGCGTTCTGAATACAGCCTTTTAGTAGCTCCTGGAACTTTCATGCAAATGCATCAAGGACTGATACATAATCAGATCCACAATCTCAACTGTAAAACAAGGCAATTTTTTGTTCCTCATGTTACTGTTCTGTGCATGGTCCTTCGCTGTCATCCCTTGTTTCTTTAAAGGGTCCCGTCTCTGCTCGACCTCCATTTTATTCCTGAAACCACCTCATGAGGTAGCAAAACCAACAAAGAAGAGGCACTTAATTCCTTGGCTTATGTTTCCATGGACTGCTGTTCACTGATAAGTCTGAATAATAATGGCTTGCTAGAGGTCCTTTTCAGAAGTGAGCAATGCTCTGAAAATGGGGCTGTGTCTCCCCTTGTACAACACTTGATAAGTCTTCTTCTTTACACCCAACCAACTAAATAAAGAAGTTTTTTTGGTTAGAAATCGCCAATCAGCACCTTGTATTCTCAAAGGCTTTCACAGATCTGATGGCTGTTGTGGGTTTTTCGGGCTGTTTGGCCATTTTCTGGAAGTTTTTCTTCCTGACATTTTGACAGTCTCTGTGGCCAGCATCTTCAGATGGCAGAGCTCCTTGCCCTCTGTCTGTCTGTCTGTCTGTCTGTCTGTCTGTCTGTCTGTCTGTCTGTCTGTCTGTCGAGTATTTTTACCCCACCTTTCTCCTTGGGAAAGGACGCAAGGTGGCTTACAATAATAAGGGGCAATATACAGCGCAGAACATTTAAGACATAATTTAAATTACGAACAGGGAATTAGAAGAGGCACCTTAGAACATTAAAAGGTAACATTAAAGCTACAAAGAGCACGCAAAAAGAAAAAAGAAAATCCATTATGAAGGATGGAAACTAACATGGAAAACACTGATGTTCTTATGAAATCAGTTAATGTAATCATGCATGGTAATCCATCTAAAAGCCACATAGTAGGTAGTTCCTCATGCAGGGAAAGGTTGCCTGAAGAGGAAGGACTTTGCCTGCTTTCAGAAAGACAGCAGAGAGCAGGAGTTCCAAAGTATGGGAGCAGAAACAGAGGTTCTTTCATGTGTTCTTCTGAGATGCACCTGTGAGGGTGGTGGGATGGAGAGAAAGGCCTCTCCTGATGACCTTAGCACCTGAGCTGGTTCATACCACAAGATCTGATCTTTGATCTTTTGACCCTGGCCATTTTGTGCTCTGTAGGTCAAGGTCAGCACCTTGAATTGTGTCCCATAGCTGACTGGCAGCCAGTGGAGCTGCTTTAGTAGTAGGGGTGTAATGTGATCTCTGTAACCCACCCTAGTCAGCAGTTTGGCTGCTGCATTTTGGACCCGTTGAAGTTTCCTGAGACTTTCCATCGGCAGCCCCACACAGAGCGCATTACAGATGCATTACTGAAGATGCCGGCCACAGAGCCTGGCGAAACATCAGGAAGAAAAACTTCCAGAACACGGCCAAAAAGCCCGAAAAACTCACAACAGCCATCAGCACCTTGTTAGCACCCTGTGGCAGTTTCTACTGTTAGCACTGCATGTACTGCATCCCCCACTCAGGTGGAGCTCAGAGAACACTGGATTTTGCTCCCACTTTCAATATTAACAGATAACAACTGAGCAGGAGGGTTGAACCTGGTGGCTTTATAGGCTCCTTCTGACTCAGTTATTCTATGGTTCTATGAAACTTATATCCAAACATGGAAACAGAACGTGTTTTGTGTCAGGTATTGTATGAGCGTGGTGGCTCAGTGGACTAAGGCTCTGAAAACTGTCAGCTGCAAAGTCAGCAGCTTGGCGGTTCGAATGCCGGGTGCCACACAGCAGATCGAGCTCCCGCTGTTCACTCCAGCTCCTGCCAACCTAGCAATTGGAAAGCATGTAAATGCAAGTAGATAAATAGATACCACCATAAAAAAGCAGGAAGGTTAAACAGTGTTTCCTTGCAGCCATGGTGGGCACGTGGCCACGGACTTGCACAACACTGGCTCTTTGGCTTGAAAACGGAGATGAACACCACCCCTAGAGTCGGACATGACTAGCACGCATGTTGGGGGGGGACCTTTACCTTTGCTTTACCTCTTACTGTATGCTTAAGTGTGTTAAGGAAGAAAGCCAGCTTCAGATATATTAATTAGGTTAGCATATTCTACTAAATGAGTGGTGGGGATGGTGTGTGGCCTGAGGGCCCCATGTAACATCCAGGGTCATTCTAGTAGCCCACCATTCTAACAGGCCTGAAGTTCTTACTTCAGATCCAATGAGTCACCATGGTTAAATGGAAACAAATACAAACCCCCTTTGGGCTCTTCATCATAGCGGTGCCAAAGAAGAGGGGAGAGAGGAGGTGTTTGAACCCAAGGCTTGTTCAAGAATGTCTCTGCTTCAACCATTGTTGTTGTTACGTCATTACAGTTGTGGCCGACTCTTCATAACCCCATGTGCATGGAGTTTTCTTGGAAGGAATACTGGAGCGGCTCTCCAGTTCCTGCTCCAGGCGCCTACAGCACCTGATATTCCCTGGTGGTTGCCCATCCAAGTACTAGCCAGGCCCGACCCTGCTTAGCTTCCGAGATCAGGTGAGATCGGATGTGCTCAGGGCATCTAGGCATAATATTTGCAAATACATTTGCTTTCTATTTGTATAAAGAAATGCTCTAATCATTGTGCCATTCTGCCCCATGAGGAAATAGAACAACTTTTAAAAAATTATTTGAATATAATATTGGTCAAAGAATAAAACTCATGCCCTGAAAAAAGACTGGCACCGTGGAACTTTCTTGTAAAGATCCTTTTTTAAAAAATTCTTTACTGAAAGACTGTGATGTGGCTGGTGGTTTGATGGCGAAGCTATTGAATGTGGTTAAGGGAGGTCATGAATGAAAAGGTGTTCCCTTACTACTGCGTAAAATGCTGGCTGGGTGAGGCAAGTAAGTAAACAGTCCTTGCCTAAGCAGGAGGTTAACCAGCCATTACTGCATGCTCTCTGCCCTTTTTGCATTTGCTTTTGTTTAAACAAATGAGTGGACGACCCATGGAAAACTAACCAGCCATGCATTGCTCATGGGAGTAGCTGAGCCAGGTGGCTAGCAACTGGGTTGGACATCTGGGTACAGGGACATGTGACTAATCAACTGGTGTTTATTCTGATTACTAAACTGGAATTCATTGCATTGAGTATAAGAATGACTAAGGCACTAAAAACTAAAACTAAAGTGTGCACACTGTGATGGGGTGTGAGAACCTTTAGGTTCGTTTTTCATTAATTCAGAAAATATAATGAATAACCAATGGGCGGGAATGGGAACCATGGTTTGATCTCTCATTGGCACCTGTTTGCGGCATATCTTCCTTCAGAGGTGACTACGGACAGCCCTACCATTATAGGCAGTGTGAAGTGTCTACCTTAGATACAAGGTATCATAAAAAGGTGGCAAATGATTGACAATTTACTTTACAATTGGTGCATTTTTACTGCCAAAGGCAAGAAGGGTGTGTGTGGAATTTCCTTCCTTTGGTGCCAGAATACTTCAACTGGGGTGGGTGGATCATTTACTTTTTTTTTTACCTCAGACAACAAAATGACTTGACTCAGCCCTGGTAGTGGCAGCTACAATAAGAACACAGGCCATTACAAAAATCTGCTTCTGAGAACGTGATTTTATTTTTTTACAATGCCCAGGTTAGAATTCCAGGGGACTTTGTGGGGAATAGTGATAGCCACAGAATACGGTACCTCAAGTCTAGTTCACCACACCTTACTTGGGAGAAGAATGTTCTGGAATCCACAAGGTAGTGGGGCTCCTAGCAGTGCTGGCGTCATGGACATTTAAGGGTGGAAGCAGCAGCAGCATTAATAATGGAATAATTAAGTGGGGGGAGGGGGAAAGAACACAGATTCAAAAATTACAAATAACCATTTTCAGATGAATGGTAAATGAAAGGTATGTTCAAGGAAATGATGTTTGCAAAAATGCAAAGAAAATGGTGTGTGCGTGAGTGAGAAATTATTGCAGTACTTCTTAACAGGCCCTTTCGCTGAATAGAACTTGATAGAGAACCTCTTAAGCTAGAGTTGGGCAAGCTGTGACTTTCTTAATGTTTTTGAGCTACAATTCCCATCAGCTCTTAGCAGGGTAGCCAAGGGGGATGGATGATGTGTCGTGAAATTCAGCAACATCTGCACTCCAAAAACACCCCTCCCTAGGTCAGAATCAGAGCACTCAAAATGATTAATGTTACATTATCCTGGATTCCTGCTGCCTAGATGCCCTAAGCATATCTGATCTTGCCTGACTTTCGAAGCTTAGCAGGGTCAGCCCTGGTTAGTACTTGGATGGGAGACCACCAGGGAATACCAGGTGCTGTAGGTGCCTGGAGTAGGAACTGGCAAACCACTCCAGTATTCCTGCCAAGAAAACTCCATGGACATGGGGTCACAAAGAGTCAGTCACGACTGTAACAACACAACACACACACACACACACACACACACACACACACACACACACACACACCATGGATTCCCATGGGGCACTGGACAGAATGATGGGCTCTGGAGAACAGGGTTCAAATCCCCACTTGGACAAGGATACTTACAAGGGGAGCAGAACTGGTTCCGCTGGTCTTTAAAGGTCTCACTTACCTTGAAAGCCTTATTAGGGTCGCTATAAACTGATTCTGACTTGACGGCACAGAACGCACATCTTGTTCCCAACAAACTAGTAAAGTAGATCAGTATATTAATACTGTCCTAACTGTTGTGGCCATCTCCTTCTCCTCCACCCCAACCCTTTCTCTCTGACTCTGTCTCACCACCACCTTCCTATCATCCTTCTATTTAATCCTATTGTCCTTACTGACCTTTAAACATATGTCTGTAAAAATGACAAGCATGGCTTTTGTGTTCTTAACCAAACCCCAACAAGCCTGTGGCCCACACTGACTTGCTCAGGGTTGG
Source organism: Phrynocephalus forsythii (assembly GCA_029282475.1). NCBI lineage: Eukaryota > Metazoa > Chordata > Lepidosauria > Squamata > Agamidae > Phrynocephalus > Phrynocephalus forsythii. The sequence continues at coordinate 26,184,778 of JAPFRF010000011.1, read as the reverse complement.
GGAATATGTGCCTTTCCTGATTGACATAAAACTGCAGTTCCCATCAGGCCTTGGTAGTCTAGCTCATGGCAAAGAATGCTGGGAGTTGCAGTCCAACAGCAGGTGAAGCATCACACATGACACACTGTCAGAAGAAGCACAATCAAGAAAAAGGCTGTGTGCATGGGAGGGTGCAGATATGTCAAGCTTGCATTTTTAAAACATGCATACCCTCTCTTGTGTCAGCAGGTGCAAGGCTCTGCATGGTATGTATTAAAACAATAACCCTAGAATGGCATAATTTGAGGAGGTTAGTACAATGCCGACCACGGATTTCTGGAAGTACTGTTTTCAGGGACCTTGGGAGCAATCTCAAGGTAAAAGCATTTAAAAACCAGTTGGTAGCTGTAATCTTTGTTGAGTCTGTCTCTTCTATGGTGAGGAAACAGGAAACCAACACATTGGGAAAGATGCTATTGTCAAAGCCTTGTCAAAGTACGCTAAGAAACTGATTTCACAGCCCAGATTGTCAGGTCAGAGAGTCTGATGCCTGAACATTTCCCTAAGACCCTTACAGAACTTGATAGACCTCCAAAGAAAATTCAGAAGCCTGTGTTTGTTTCAATGGGAAAGAAATCTAAAAAGGGTTAAATCCAGAATGAAACCAGAGATAATCATTTCCTGTCATATCAAAATGCAACTGGGTATCACAGTGTACGTCAGGTGTCTCCCATCCTATATCTGTGCAATTAATTATTTTTACCTAGAGATGCACCACCCTATATTTCCCTCTATTGAAACCTATTCCATCAGCTTTGGCCCAGCACTCTAATCTGTCAAGGTCCTTTTGGATTTTCATCCCATCCTCTAGGGACTTAGCGACCCCACCCAATTTGGTATCATCTGCAAATTTGATCAGCCTACTCTCTATTCCTTCCTCCAAGTCATTAATAAAGATGTTGAATAGTACCAGAACCAGAACAGAACCCTGGGGCATACCACTAGTCATGTCTCTCCAAGTCGAAGAGAAGCCATTAATGATCACCCTTTGGGGGTGATCAGTCAACCAATTACAAATCCATCTAACAGTGGTACTATCTATCCCACATTCTACTAACTTCTTTGCAAGTAGATCATGGGGAACCTTACTGAAGGCCTTACTAAAATCTAGATAAGCAATATCCACAGTGTTCCCCTCATCCACCAGTTCTGCAATTCTATCAAAGAAAGAGATCAAATTGGTCTGGCATGACTTGTTTTTAAGAAATCCATGTTGACCTCTCATAATGATAGCATTGCCAGTTAAATAATTACAGACTGTCTGCTTAATAATTTGTTCTAGGATCTTGCCAGGAATTGAAGTCAAGCTGACTGGCCAGTAATTATTTGGGTCCTCTTTTTTCCCCTTTTTGAAGACAGGGACAACATTCACCCTCCTCCAATCTATGGGGACTTCCCCTGTTCTCCAGGACTCCTCAAATATTATTGCCAATGGTTCTGAAATTACTTCTGCCAGTTCTTTTAATATTCTTGGGTGTAATTCATCTGGCCCAAGAGACTTAAATTCATTTAACGTTTCCAGGTGTTTCTGTACTACCTCTCTACCTATTCTATGTTGCAATTCCCATCCTACCACATCTACTCTTTGTCCCAGTGGATCTCTTTTTTTCCTTTTTTGGAAAAAACTGTTGAAATAAGGTTCCTTTCCCACCAAAATTCCATGAAAGGAGTTGAACTTAATCCCGCCCCGATCAAGGCAGGGGAAATTGAATGGCTCTCCAGATGTTGCTTGCTTGCAACTCACATTGTCCTGGCATGATTGGCTGGGGCTAATGGGTGTGGATGTCTAATAGCACCCAGAGAACCGGAGAAGCATAGGTCTTCCCCACCCCTGCTGAAGACCCATCCAAAAAAATCAGGGTTGCAGGATTGAACACATCACTAATCTGGCAAAACAGGAGCTGGTCTAACTTTGTGTTACAGATGGAAGATCATATGAAAACAAGTCTTATTATAGAGTCTCCCTTTTTTGAAATCAGAGGTGAATGCAGACATGGGTGGTCTTTTGAGAACATTCAGTTCACGACAGTATAATAATTCTGTTGATAAAAGTACACACAAAAAAGAGAAACAGGGTGTGGAAGCAGCAGCTGCCCTTTCCCAAGCTCCACTCAAAACACATTCCCCTAGTACTCGCCCATCCTAACTGTGAAGGAGCCTGTCAGACTAGGCCAAACATAACAAACCCCATTGTTATCTTCAGAATTCTTGGAGAGTGTAAACACTGCCCCCCCTATCTTAAGTTTGTGCTATTGTTTGGTGAGCTTTGGAGGATCTTGACAAAATTACTGCCCACTTGGAGGAAAATCTCAGTGCAAAGGCCAACCAGGATAATCTAATCTCCAGAACTATGAAAATGCAACTCATATACTCAGCTAGGAGTCCATAGAAGCAGCCCTAAATCCTGAAATCTGACTGCAAGGGGAGCAACTGCAGGTCTGAGGGTTTGATAGAGATGTAAAATTTCCAGAGACTTTGGGGGGAGGAATGGGGGGGACCAATTCCCCACCCCCTATTTTTTCTGATTTTCTCCAAAGTTTTTTTCCAGTAGCTTCAAAATGTCCAGAAATTTTACACCTTTAGGTCTGAACAGAAGTTGCTGTGTTTGCATCCACAGACTGATACAATAAGTAACAATCTTACAAAGCTCAGAAATATAAGAGGTCTAAATATACCGGGGCGGGGAACCTTCAGCCCTCCAGAAATTTTGGACTGTAACTCCCAGAATTCTGAGCCTACATTGCCCATTATAAAGGACTCTGGGAACTGTGCTCTGAAACATCTGTAGGGCCAGAGGTTCCCCATTCCTGAACTATACATATGCAGGACAGCAAGGGTCACGGAGCTAGCTTGAAAGACAGGGCTGGGGTACAATTTGCAAAGAATCCATTTTCATTAATTTATTTTACATAAATTCTGTAGTAAATAAATTAAATAGTCCCTGCTTTCATGTTTGCTTGTGCCCAATTTTATATCATTGTAAATGTGTTGTGTACAATTTTAATTTGATGAAAGGGTTGTTGAATTAGCAGCAGTCTGCTTGCTCCCAGTGATGGTGTGCTGGGATAATGATACCACAGGATACTCAATTGTACAGTACTTTCCAGAGTTGCTTCTTGATCTGTGCTGAGAAATGAGAGTATAAATTGCACCCCTTAATCAGCAAGGTTCATCATATGGTTGGCCTCTTTGCACACATATACACTCAGACAAAGGCAGCAGCCAGCTCTAAGTGCCTGGCTTCTGTGTATGCTAGATCTATATTTTAAAACAGTGGTTCTCAACCTGTGGGTTCCCAGATGTTCCTGGACTGCAACTCCCAGAAGTCTTTATCACTAGGTGTGCTGGCCAGGATTTCTGGGAGTTGCAGTCCAGGAACATCTGGGGACTCACAGGTTGAGAACCATTGTTTTAAAATATGCTGGTTTCTATGTGATTCTTCTGTTATCTGCATTTTAAGCATCAACAAACTCAACAGGCGAGATTTTCCCCATCATTGTATTGGGGGAGGGGGCTCTACGTTTTTGATCTCTGATTGATACATCACTGTTTAAAAGACACAGAACCTCTGGCAACCTGAGGCAAACTACTTCTGTTTTTCCATGGGCTTCAACAGTGGGCAGGTACTGGGAGGAGCCTCCAGTTGTTAAGGGCCTCTGTTATTAGCCAGAGTGAGGCGGCTGCCTCAGGTGGTGGGGAGTGGTGGCAAGATGAGGCCCGGCAGGCAGGCAGGACTGTGTGTGGCCTCCCATGTGTCCCAAAAGCTAGCCTTCTTCCTTAAGTTGTGGAGAAAATGATTCTTCCTGTCAGGAGTGTAGAGGTCAGGTTCTACTGCCAGTCGTTTCAGTTTCTATAGAGGGAAGATGGGGGAGAGGCCATCTTGTTTTCTCCCTCCAGCAGAAAACTGACATGGCCTGGTCCTGCTTTTAAGAACTGGCCAGTTGTTTCACCTGGTCTCTGTGGCAGCACCTTTACAATGACCTGGTCAAACGTGGAGAATCCTGAGGCCGTTTACCTCCCGCAGAGGAGGAGAGAGGTTGTATCTGATAGGGGGCCTGCCCTGCACTGGCTAAACTAACCTGTTGCCCTCAGGGGCAGTGAGGATGGGGTGCTACCAACCGTGCCAGAGAAATAGGTTCATGGGTAGCCCAGACAGCTTCTCTCTGTGTGGGAATGGGGAAGAAGGATGAACGACCTGGCCCATCTCTGCAGGTAGCAGAGATTCTCATAACATGCCGAGTGAAGCTGTTTTTCCAAAAACACAGCTGCTTAGCTCCAATAACAATTAATTTTCAACTTCACCATTTACTAAAAACAACAACAATTAATGTACATTTATTTCCAAATTCCATATCTCACTGACCTATTAACAGCATATTCACCACCCTTCCCTGACAAACAAGCTAACAGTCCACTTTGGGTTGTGGATTTATTGGGTTTTTTTTTTGTCAACTAGCCTTGGATTTTTCTCATCTTTTTTTAATGCTGCCTAATGGGTAGGTCTTCTTCTTCATGCTCCCATATTACCTCTCTCTACTCCAGCTCCCAGCATCCCATAGCCAACATAGGCACTACATGATTTTAGATGTCCCAGTCCAAGGAAAAAAATATCCCTTTCTGCACCTCTCCTTGCTTCCCTGCTTTTAATTGGAGTATGAGACCATCAGAGAATTTTGTGGGGCATAAAATGAAATGGTGTAGGAGGAGGTAGCATCCCTTGCTGAATTCCAAATGTATGAGGCTGATGTTCTAACATTCATCTCATCTGAGAAGCTGTGCACTAATGCCCTTTTCTTCCTGACCCTTGACTATCACAGACCTCCTCTTCCTCCTCCTCCTTTGCTTTGTTTTCCTGAACTTCAAAGATCTGCTTTAATGGCCAACCTCCCTTTTTGGTGGGCGCTTCCTAATGCTGGCATTGGCTCTCCCAGCAGCTGCTCATTAGCGTTATCTCAGCTGTGAGGAGCCCATAATTGTCATTTGGCAAAAAGGAAGACCTAGAGGGGCTGATCTCATCTGGCTTTGCAAGTTCCCAGTCGCCTGCATCCCAGGTGTCAGGCTTTTGTTTATTGTGATTTAAAGAAATGTGGTGCCACGATGATAAAATCATGACTGGAAAATAAATACACCTTGTGTTTTGAAAACATCAACATGATCCTAGCTAGAAATGGGAGTGACCTGTTCATAATCTCAAGTCTGTCTAAAAGCCATTCTTACTCACCTGTTAGCAAAAGCTGAATTAACTGGAGGGCTGGAATGGGGACAGAGGGGTGCACAGGATCCAGCTTTTCTTGACACATCTGATGCAGGATTTTGATATTATTTTTAAGTCCTTCCCTTCCACCCAACAAACATTTACTGGTTGATGTTGTGGAATCTTTCCATCTCTTACTTCCCATCTCATTATCTCTGTAACCTTGTCTCCCCAAAAGCTGATGATGACTTTTCCAACTCTATAAAAACAGCATTATATGTAGATCAGTTTCACATCAACCAACTGGACTCAGCAGTAAGACTGGCTACAGAAGCCCAGTTCATGTACCTGCAGGCAAGATCAGTTAAGTTGGAAGGTAAAAGAGAGCTCTCTCTTCTGGCAGCACTAGGCTCATTCTGATGGGTGTTTGTCCCAATGCTTGTTGTGTTAAGGGGCAAGATTGGTTCATTCTCTTTTCCTGCTATCACAATTGCTAAAATGGACCAATTTGCCCCAGTTTGTCTCCAGGGTGCTCCAACTTGCTCCTTTTGAACCTCTCTTAGGAGCTTCTACTTCTTTGGTGTCAGTTGGGTTACACTCTAGTTTAGTCCAGTCTCCATCTGTGTGGCTCCTGGGTACAGTTCAAAATTGATCCTTGCAGCTGCCAAAACTCCTTCAGGTTTTAATTTTCTGGTATTGTGAAGTGGCTTAAAAAACCAAGACACATCAGGTTATTGGCAAATTGAACACTGCCTCTGTTTTCCTGTGGAGGGCAGGGAAATTTAAATTATCATTATATATTGCATTTGCTAGACCACTGCTGTTGTGCTGAATCACTTAGATTAAATTTAAAAAAATTATTTGCTTTTGTATGAAGTGCCGATCAAAGCCATGGCTTCAGGCACTTTCTTGATCGTCAATACACACAAGGCAATTAAAAAAGTAATTTAAGTAATCAGTGATGGGCTAGCACAGGCAGAAACAATAATTTAATTTCCTCTGGCCCCTCCTCCACCCCAGAGAGCAGGGACAGGGTTCAACTGGCAATGTTGAGGATTACTTCAGGTTGATATGTCATTTGGATAAGAGGATCATACTGAACGGAATACTGTTAAAAGAAGCAGCAGCAATACATGCTGCTTCTATACTGCCCCAGAGCGCTTAAAACACTCTCTGGGCAGTTTACAGTTTAATTATGCAGGCTACACATTGTACCCCCTCCCTCCACATGAGCTGGGTACTCCATTTCCCAACCTTAAAAGGATGGAAGCTGAGTGAACGTAATTGAACAAGCTTGTGAGCAGAGTTTTGGCTGCAGTACTGCAGTTTATGCACTGCATCATGAGCAGCTCCATTTAGAATGCACCAGCCCACAACAAAAATGGCCAGTGCAGACATACCCATTGTTAAACTCTAGTACATCCCAAGACATTCTGTGATAGGGGTCCCTCCTAACTGTTTTGAAATGGTTTGAAATGGCCAAAACTACACTCTGGAAAAACTGGATAGAATGTGCAGTACCTCCTGGTGTAGCACACAAAGCCGTGATTCAAATGGTGCAAAATCTGTTTCTTTTCTGCTCTGGTTCTTACAGATACACTGTAATTTCAAGCAGTTCAGGACTGCGGCATTTGCCCCCTCTGAGTTGTCTACCTGCCTCTTCCCACTTCTCCTGTCCATCAACACCTTCTTCCTCCATTGACTGTCACCATTTCCTTGTTTTTCCCCTACTCTGAGCTTCCATTCACATATGCGGATGTGCTATTCCTTTTAAAACAAACAAACAAACAAACACATCTGAAGATGTGCATAAGCCCTTGAAAAAAGAAATTAAAAAAGAGGTGGGATGGCCATGACTTTCCCATCATGTCATATTACGCTCAACCTCTATGTACCCAAGGCCACAGAATGCTGTCTACTCATGATGTTTTTGGTCCCCGTGACTTGTTGGAGCCTCTTTCTCCAATGCCAACTGCCTGATCCACCAGATCACCACACAGGAGGCTCTTCTGGGCAGCCACCCTGAGGGAGGCCCATAGACTCTCTATAAGAGGTATCTCCATTTTAGTGGAATACGTTCCCAGAAGAGCTCTACCTGATGCCGCCACCGCTACCCTCACCCCACCCCCATTGACATTTTAAGAGGCAACTGAAGACATGGATGTTCAGGGAACTTTTCTACCCTAACCTGGTTGAGTTGAGACTGATTTTATATCTCCATCTTGTTATTGTTATCCTTATTCATTTATTTATTTATTTATTTATTTATTTATTTATTATTTATTTATTTAACTTATATACCGCCCGTCTTCCCAAAGGAACTCTGGGCGGTTTACAACATAACAGAATAGCAGGAGTTAAGTAATACAGTTAAATAAAACAATTAAATAGTATAAGCCCGATAGCCAGCTAAGCAATAAAAACAACAATTACAATTACAATTACAATTTTTTGCTGTGGCGCCTTTAGCTTTTAGTTATTAGGCAACTGTTTGTTTCTTCAGATGGTTTTAGCATATTAGTTATTATAATAAATAATTGTGTATATAGGTGAACCACCCTGCAGTGCTCTAGTGCTAATGCATGTAGTATAAAACTGAAATAATAAGTATAAATAAATATGTTCACCCACTGAAACAGAACTGAAATAAAGAAGTGTTGCACCTTGGCCTTGTGATAAAAGCAGCACTGCACCTGTTGACAGATAATCCTCAGGGCATATAATACCATCTCCATGGTCTTTTGCAAAGGTATAGCTCCAGCCTTTATATTCAGATAAAAATATTTGGTTCTATAGGCTAAATTAAATGTTAAAAAGCCATCACCTTGACTTCAAGTGTTGTTTTTAAAAAAGCCCAATTCATTACTTTCTGGCCATTACCTCTTTTATAGCTTGACAAGACTTAAGCTGTTGGGATCCATCAACTGGATATAACCCAAACACTAGGTACATAGCTGGGATTCTTCTTCCCACCTTTTGCTTTTACAGCTTTGTTGCTTGCTTGCTTATCAAGTTGGGTCTGCCTGAGTGAGAAATTGGCCAGGTCAAAATAACACACATACACAAGGACAGAAGATTTATTGCCCCCTTTGTTTTTGTTTTAATTTATCGCAGGAGTGTTTTAAGTGTTGGCCTGGTACCGAGAGGGTATGTTTTATGACCCTTACGGAGTGGTACACCATAGTTGAGTGGCAGAACAACCACTTGGCATGAACAAAATCTCAGCTATGCTTCCTCCTGTTTACAGGAAAGAATGAAAAGACCCCTGCCTGCATTTTTGGAGAACCTGCCCCCTCCCCATCAGTCAGTGTAAACTAAATATCCCGAGCTGGCATCCTCCAGATGTGAGGGCGAACAGAAGCTGTGATTCTTAGCCAGCAGAACATGCTGGCAAGGAATGATATGAGATGTAGTTCGGGTAGAGTGTAATTTCTCAGGCTGGAGAAATTTCTCAGTATTGACTGAAGTGGACAAATTCAATGTAGTTATAGCTCTTTATTTCCACAGATCATGCGGGGTGGAAAGTTCCTGTGAAGATAATGAAAACCAGATATTGGAATATTTTTTGTGGTTGTCATGTGCCAATAAGTCTGAAGTGGCTTCTAGGGGCCCTAAACAGACTTTCAAGGTGAACGAGATATTTAAGCAGTAGCTTAACCAGTTCCATACCTCAGTGAGTTTCAGGGGTGTATTGGGGGGGGGGGGCAGAAGGGTACATCTGCCCCAGGCGCAGCAATCTGGGATCGCCTGGAGGGGGAGCAGGAGGAGGAAGCCGTGCACCCTTCCGCCGCCTAGCAGTCCTACTTTCCCCTAAAGCTTGTCGATGGCACCCCCTCCACCGCTGTGCACCAGGTGAGCGGCAAAGCAGGCAGGAAGGCAAGAGTGCAGTGGCCACGGGCCCTCCTCCTCCTCGTCTTCCTTGCTTTGGTGGGAGGTGTAAGGCATGTGTGCGCTACAGCTCGCTCGCATGCACGCACGCACGCCACACACACACACACACACACACACACACACAAATGCCAATACTGTGGAGCAGCTCAATAAGCCAGCCACTTCAGGTTATTGGCAAATTAATCCCACAGAGGGCTGGGGAAGTGGGTTTTTCTAAAGACAGTTATAAAAACAAACAAACCTTTTTGTGCTTCATCTTAAAGGGCTGGCAGAGAACCTGCCTGCTGTCAAATCCACAGCAATGACTTCAGTTGCAGGTACTGTACCTTTTTGATCCGCCTTTTAAGAGATGGGTTGCAGGAATGATTTGTGTGAACTGATTAGCTCCATTATATCCCTGAGCCCAGCCCTTCCAAAGTGGCTTACACTGGTTCCCTCCCTGCCAGGTACCCCAGGTAAATCCTAATTATTGTGTCACTTAAATAGTCCCAGTTTCATTCCAGAATCTTCCTTTCCCATTCCATCTCAGGGCTCCCTGGAGGCTACCAGGACTTACGAAGCCTTACTCCTTTTCCTTCCACCATTTCTTAACATCTTTTTGATGCACAGATCAAGAATCTCAAACGCTTGCACACTTTGGGATGTGTTTTATTTTCTGGTAGGCTATAATAAAGGTACAGCACCTCAGTGTAGATTTTAAGGCTAAAACTTTTTAAAGTTGGGTGTGAATACTATAAAACTTAGTGGGACCAGCCTCCAAATAGATGTAAAATTGTGCTGTATATCATATATCAATGGACTAATCATCATTAAATAAATAAATTTATTTTGTGTCTTATGTGCTGACAAATTAGAATCAACTTAAACTAAGCAATACGGCCTTCAAGGTAAGTGAGGTATTTCAGGAATGGCTTTACCAGTGCCCCCCCCACCCACCGGTGAGTTTTTGTGACAAGATCCCAGGAATCAAACTCAGGTCTCCTGAGTCCTAGAGTATCAATGTAGCCACTGCACCACATTTGAATATCCAAACTGAGTTAACTTTATGATGTAAGAAGTGGAAGCTTCCATTCAGTATCAGATGGAAAGCTCAGGTTCTCAATTTCATTTCCTATTACTGGAATTAATTACAACCAAAAACCTTCCCAGCAAGCATGTGCTAAATACTGTTTCTACTTTACCACAGGAAATTAAAACTGGGCTCTGCCAGTTAGACACTAGCTGATCTACTGGCAGAAATTTCTACAGTCGTTAATCCAGTATTGATGGAAGTCTATTGAAAGTAAACTCCACTGTTTTCGGTTGGATTTAATCCCACACAAGTGTGACCAGAATGGTGATCTCCAATCTTTATAAGTTTGAGTGAATCTTTCTCCCACCCCAACCCTTCTGTTCCTATGTTTTCAATGAGTTTTTGGGAGATTAGTCACCTATGTCTGTCCTTTGTCTTAACTAGCAAGTGAGTGCTGCTTGTTGAAGCCTCTGTCCCAGACACTGCTTATAATTAGTCTAGTGCTGGTGGTTGTGACATAAATCTTATCATGCAGTAGGGCATGCTGTGAAAGGAAATGGTGATTAATTCATGTACAGAAGTACTGATGTAAGCCATTCACTGAAGCATTGGATTTCAAAAATTACTCCTGGAGATAAGAATCAGGATTACACAGCAATGTGACCCATTCTGGCTCCTTCACTTGATTATCGTGTTGCGACATGAATTTGGAAGAGTTTGGAAGATATCTGAAGGAGGTCTTTACCTGTCAGGATGGCAAGTGATAGTCCTCCATAAATTTACAGAAATATAATTATTATTATTTTGCAGCAATGTTTCCAGTAGCTCCTGTTGCTACCTTTAATAAGCAGCATGAGATATATTGTGCCAAATGAGGAAGCACGTGCATTTTATTGGCATAAAGAATGCAAGTTTTAGATTTTGGCATAGTTTTATGGGACATGCAGTCCATGAATAAACTTAGAATATTTCTCTCCCCCCCCCTCTGTGTATAAGAGAGTCAGACGGACAGATGGACGGACGGACGGACGGACAGACAGACAGACAGACAGACAGACAGACAGACAGACAGACAGACAGAGATTATGACTACAGTATTATTGTGATCAAAACACTGGAGGTTCATCATCTGAGCAGTGCAGGACAGAGCAGCCAGGAGTGTTCAAGTGAGATCCTGCGGCTGGTGCCACCACTGCCTTGGGTGTGGGTGCCTGCCATGAGCTCCAGATTCTAGAATCTGTGGCCCATGTCTCGTTTTCCACACTGGCCCCAGTCAGTTGACATCTTCTAAAGAAGGCCTTTAACCCCAGGGCATTGCGGGCTCCCCTCTCTTCCAGCCACCTCCTGCCTGTGGTGGCTCTGCTGAAAATGGTTCCTGCCACTTCCTCTGTCAGAGCTTCCTCTGGGCTGGGGTGAAGCCAGGGTCCCCTATGGGTCAGCTCAGTCTCCAGGGGTTTTTCATTGTTGGGTTGGATGAAGAGTGGTGCACCTTCCACACAAACTTGCCTTTTGTGGCAGGCTAGAAGTGGTTCCAGTACTTCTACTGGATTTTGAAGCTGAGGCTCCAGTACTTTGGCCACCTCATGAGGAGAGAGGAGTCCTTGGGAAAGTCCCTGGTGTTGGGAAAGATTGAAGGCAAAAGGAAAAGAGGACGGCAGAGAATGAGATGGTTGGACAGTGTCATTGATGCAACCAATATGGATTTGACCAAACTCTGGGAGGCAGTAGAAGATAGGAAGGCCTGGTGAGCTCTGGTCCATGGGGTCACAAAGAGTTGGACACGACTGAACAACTGAACAAGAAGAAGTGGTTCTGTTCCCATGTACAGGGTTTTTGGATCTCGTGCAGGCAGCCTTCTCCAAAGTCACAGAACACAGGGCACAAGTTTGAGGGGGTCCTCCCCATCCCTCTCCTGCTGCTTTACTAAGCCCAGATCCTGCCTACTGGTCCTGGCTTCTACCTCACTGCTCAGGTGTGGCTCCCCAGCCTCCACCTCCTTTCTCACACCTCGAGTTTTGCTCTCACTGCCTGCAGGATGTCACTGGGGTCCCCATGAAGTCTGCTGGTTGGCAGGGAGGAGTAAGGGCGGGTCCAGATAGCCTGTTGGGGACAGCTGGAATGCCCTCCCTCACAGACCCCCCTTGCCCAGATCATGAGCAGTCTCTAAACCCCTCTGCAGTTGCTTTTCCTTATGCGACTGAAAAGCTGGTTTGTTTTAAATTGAATTGCTCTCAGGAAACACGGTTTTTTGTTTCAGTGTCATATTTTGCAGGCTTAGGGGCCCATGTCAGCGTACAGCTTTTAGCATCCCAGGAAATGAAGTGTATGTCCTACAGCCAAGCTGTGCACCTGAACAAACTGGGTGTAATCCAGGTGCTTTTGTCCCAAGATCTATTGTGTGGAAATCAATTGCCCCATTATTTCCTTATTGGGCTCTCTTTCACAAGGCTGCTGCTCAGGATTTTTTTTTTCTTTTAAGCAAGGGGGGAAATGGAACACATAACCTCTTGATAGTTACACTATTTATAAGCAATGTTGCCTTGAATTCCAAATTCCAGTGGCATAACAATGCTAGCCCATGGTAGCCAATTAACCAAAACAATCTTGGTCACTCTAAAGCAGGGGTCCTCAAAGTTTTCAACCAGCAGGCTGGTCCACCACCACCCAGACACCACTGGGGGCCGGATCACAGTCCAAAAGCAGCTGCGGAGGTTGGCTTGCTCACAAAACAGGGGGTAGGTGGGGGGGTTGCAATTGGTCCCAGGGGCCGGATTCAGGACCTTGGGGGGGGCGCATCCGGCCCTGGGGCCTTAGGTTGAGGACCCCTGCTCTAAAGCAATGGTTTCTGAACTTTGGGTCCCCAGATGTTCTTGGACTAAAACTTCCAGAAGCCTTCACCACTAGCTATGGTGGCCAGGATTTCTGGGAGTTGTAGTCCCAATAACATATGGGGGCTCATGACTGGGAAGCATGTCCCTAAAGAGTAACTAATTGATGTTGGCACCAAGTGAGAAATAGTCCAAATGCAGGGATGAATGCAATCCCTTCCCCTACAGCCTTCACACTGGTCGGCACTTGAATGGGGCATTGTTTCTTTGTAGTGGAGGGACAGTGAAAGAGTGTCTTACAGGTCCATTCTGGCCCACAGAATGGACACTCTCCCTAATTGGCGGGTGGGGGAGGAACAGAACAAGGAAGGCTAAGAAAACCCTAAGTCTAGTTGTTGCAAAACTTGTGCAGTCTCTGTTTGGCTTTTTTAATTGACTTTGTTTCTCCCGTGTGTTATCCAGATGGGGGAAGACTGCAGGGCAGGAAAAGGCCACCCATAGGTATGCTGTAGCAACTGGCACCTATTTGCAACTGTGCTATCCCTTCACCTTGAAGAAGGAAGGCAAGAAGAAGGAATAAATGTATGGCCCTGCCCATTACAGTGTCGGCTGGATGTTCCAGTGGGTGCTGTGACCAGTGAGATTGTAGAGTTAGGGATGTATGGTCACAACGGTGATACCATGGGTGGAGGTCCAGTGGGGCATCTTGAGTTGGTTGCCCACTCCTCTTGAGGTGTAATTACATAAAATAAGAGTGTAAGAAAGATGTAGGGAAGTTGTTTGGCCAAATTCCAACACCAGATGGATCTTGGATAGAGATGGGCATATACTAGTTAGTACTGGGAGAACGATGGAATGTGATAGCACTGGGAGAACAATGGAATGTGACAGTTTGTCTACTGAAAATAAAAGCTGTGGGGGATGGAGAATAAAGCAGCAGCTGTTTTGGGGGGACCCACTGTACAGGTGCTTCTACGCCAATGCTCGAAGCCTCCGAGCAAAGATGGGAGAACTTGAACATTTGACAGCTAGGGATAACATTGATATAATAGCCATAACAGAAACCTGGTGGAATGTGGAGAACCAGTGGGATACAGCAATCCCAGGCTATAAACTCTATAGAAGGGATAGAGAGGGGTGGGTTGGAGGGGGAGTGTCCCTCTATGTCAAAGGGGTAAAATCCAGCAGAATGGAGATTGACAGAGGGTCTGACTCCACCATAGAATCACTGTGGGTTAAACTACCAGGTCCAAGGAGTGATGTGATAGTTGGGGTATGCTATTGTCCACCAGATCAAAAACTTGAGGGGGACCTAGAAATGAGGAGAGAAATCATGGAGGTGGCTAAGAGGGATAGGGTAGTAATCATGGGGGACTTCAACTATACCCACACTGACTGGGCCAATGCGAGCTCTGGGCAAGAAAGAGAAATCAGGTTTCTCGACTTGCTGAATGACTGTGCCTTAGAGCAGGGCTGTCCAACTTTGAACAGGCCGAGGTCTACTTTTTCCGGACGAAAGTGCCTGAGGGCTACTACACTAAAACCTCTACTTATGAATTATCTGTTCCGAGCATATGCTCATAAGTAAAAAAAATTGTAAGTTGAGCAATGGTTTCCCATAGGAGCACATTGAAAATCAATTAATTCTTTCTGGAGGGAACAAATTTCAATGCATTCCTATGGTAAGGCTGACCATGCACGCAAAGGAGGTGGGCATGCCCATGACCCTGCCCCTCGCTGTCCCCTCCACTCCCCTTCATCCGCTCTGCACCAACAACTCCGTTGGTCACGAGACAGTGGCACGGCGATCATCTGGCCGGTAGGGAGAGCAGGGGACTGTGCCATGGCCCTTGAACTGCCCCACTCAGCTGAGACAGTAGGCTGGCAGACCCAGAGCTTTGCTGGGGCAGTGGTGGTCCTTGGGGTGGGGAAGGTAGAGGTGGAGAACTTATCCCCTCACATTTTTTATTGATGGCTGGTGGGCTACTTCTGAACCCTTCAGGGGCTACTGGTAGCCCCCGGTCTACCTGTTGGGCAGGCCTGCCTTAGAGCAACTTGTCATGGAGCCCACTCGAGAACAGGCAACTCTGGATCTAATACTGTGTGATATTCAGGACCTGGTCAGGGATGTGAACGCCTCTGGGGAACAGTGACCATGCTGCAATCTCCTTTGCCATGCATATTGGAGGAAGAGTGTCAAGCAAATCAGACATAAAAACCCTTGATTTCCGAAGGGCAAATTTCTCTCAGATGAGGAAACTAGTTAGAAAGAAATTGAAGGGGAAGGTTAAAAGAATCCAATCTCTTCAGAGTGCATGGAACCTGTTTAAAACAACGGTAATAGAGGCCCAGCACAAATGCATGCCACAAAGAAAGAAGAGCTCCTCTAAGTCCAAGAGGGCACCAGCATGGTTAACGAGTAGAGTTAGAGATACCGTGCAAGGAGCGCAAGGAGAGGTCTTTCTGTAAATGGAAATCCTCCCCAAATGAGGAAAATAAAAAGGAACGCAAACTCTGGCAAAATAAATGTAAGAAGATGATAAGAGAGGCAAAGAAAGATTTTGAGGAACACATGGCTAGCAATATAAAGGGTAATAATAAAAGCTTATTTAAATATGTTAGAAGTAGAAAACCTGCCAGAGAACCAGTTGGCCCTCTAGATGGTGAGGGAGGAAAAGGGGAGGTTAAGGAGGACTTGGAAATTGCAGAGAAATTAAATGAGTTCTTTGCATCTGTCTTCACGACAGAAGACCTTGAGCAGATTCTGCTGCCTTGGCTAAACAATTAAATCAAATACAGGTTAAAAGAGAGGATGTTTTAGGACTAATTGATAAATTGAGGATTAACAAGTCACCGGGCCCAGATGGCATCCACCCAAGGGTTATTAGGGAACTTAGAAATGAAATTAAAGGTCTCTTAACGGTAATATGCAACTTGTCTCTTAAAATGGCCACAGTGCCGGAGGACTGGAGGATTGCAAATGTCACACCAATTTTTAAAAAAGGAAGGAGGGGGGATCCGGGAAACTACAGGCCAGTTAGCCTTACATCTGTCCCAGGGAAGATGGTGGAAAGCCTCATCCAAGAGAAAATCTTAAAACACACAGAAGAACAAACCTTGCTGAGAGAAAATCAGCATGGCTTCTGTAAGGGTAAGTCTTGTCTGACAAATCTTTTAGAATTTTTTGAAAAGGTCAATAGGCAT
This sequence comes from Phrynocephalus forsythii, assembly GCA_029282475.1. Classification (NCBI taxonomy): domain Eukaryota; kingdom Metazoa; phylum Chordata; class Lepidosauria; order Squamata; family Agamidae; genus Phrynocephalus; species Phrynocephalus forsythii. The sequence continues at coordinate 26,168,610 of JAPFRF010000011.1, read as the reverse complement.
GTGGATTTGGGTGAACCGGTGGATATAGTCTATCTGGATTTTCAGAAGGCTTTTGACACAGTCCCTCACCAAAGGCTGCTGAGAAAATTGCACAGTCAGGGGATAAGAGGGCAGGTCCTCTTATGGATTGAGAACTGGTTGAGATCCAGGAAGCAAAGAGTAGGTGTCAATGGGAAATTTTCACAATGGAGAGAGGTGAAAAGCGGTGTGCCCCAGGGCTCTGTTCTGGGACCGTGCTTTTCAATCTGTTCATAAATGACCTGGAGACAGGGATAAACAGTGAGGTGGCCAAGTTTGCAGATGACACAAAACTTTTCCATGTGGTAAAAACCAGAGAAGATTGTGAAGAGCCCCAGAAGGATCTCTCCAAACTGGGGGAATAGGCTGCGAAATGGCAAATGTGTTTTAAGGTAACCAAATGTAAAGTTATGCATATTGGGGCAAAAAAACAAAACTTTATCTATCAACTCATGGGCACTGAGCTATCCGTGACGGATCAGGAAAGAGATCTTGGTGTGTTGATGGACAGCTTCATGAAGGTGTCTACCCAGTGTGTGGCAGCGGTGAAGAAGGCCAATTCCATGCTAGGGATTATCAAAAAGGGGATTGAAAATAAAACAGCCAACATTATAATGCCATTATACAAAACAATAGTAAGGCTGCACCTGGAGTATTGTGTACAATTCTGGTCACTGCATCTCAAGAAGGACATAGTGGAACTGGAAAAGGTGCAAAAGAGAGCGACTAAAATGATTACTGGGCAGGGACAAATCCCTTATGAGGAAAGGCTAAAACATTTGGGACTCTTTAGTCTGGAAAAAAGGCGCCTGAGGGGGGATATGATTGAGACATACAAAATAATGCAGGGCATGAGTAAAGTGGATAGAGGGAAGCTCTTATCCCTCTCACAAAATACCAGAACTAGGGGACATACACTCAAATTGTGGGCTGGGAGAGTAAGAACAGACAAAAGAAAATATTTTTTCACCCAGAGCGTTGTTAGTCTGTGGAACTCCCGGCCACAGGATGTGGTGATGGTGTCTGGCCTGGATGCCTTCAAAAGGGGATTGGACAGATTCCTGGAGGAAAAGTCCATCACAGGTTACAAACCATGAGGGAGATGTGTAATCTCCAGGCTTAAAACTGGGGTACTTCAAGGGCCAGATGCAGGGGAGTGCTATCAGGAGACAGATATCTAGTCTCATGCGCTCCCAAACGCATCTGGTGGGGCCACTGTGAGATACAGGAAGCTGAACTAGATGGGCCGTTGGCCTCATCCAGCATGACTCTTCTTATGTTCTTATGTTCCTTATGTTCTTTTGTTCTAGTTCATTCCAGTTCACTCCAGCTCATAAAGTCGGCAGCACAGGTGCTGCTGCTCCACTCCCCACCTTCTCTGGCTCAATCAGCCACTCACCAGGCCCAGTGTGCTAGCTTCCTGCACCTCCTTAAATGATCTTCCCGACCCCAGCAACAGCTCAGGCTTCTCTGCCCTGCCCACCCTCTTGGCTGATTCTCCTACTCAAACAAAAGAGCAAAGCAGAGAAGTTTATGCTCTTGCTCATTACTGGGAGATTAGCCAAGGAGGTGGCCAGATGAACAACGGATTGGCTGGGGTTGGTGGGGGTTAGGAGCAGCAGCACCTGTGCTGCTGCCTTTACAAACCAGCACAAACTGGGACAGGCCAGTTTGTGCCCAACTCTTATCTTGGGGATCTTCTTCCAGCAATGGGTAGGGCTAACGGCATGAGGGGTAGGACCAAAGCAGTCCAAGTGGAATCAGATGACATTTTTGCCAGGTTTGGACCATTCCTCACAATGCATTCAAGGTACAATTCAGGGCCTTTTCACACGACCCCTAAGATCCGCTGGCCACTTAAATTCGTACCAGAGATCTTAGGGGTTCGTCACTCTTCCTGTGTCCCCACCCCTCTGCACTTCCTGGCTGCTGGCTGCGTGAGGGGAGGGAGAAAAAGAGAAAGAAAAGCATGCAGCTCACCTCCGTTCTGCCTTTCGCTCCTGCTGGCAACATTCCAGTCTCTGTAAAAGTAGCTCTTAAAGGGGCGGGAGCCAAAAAACAACAAACAGAAGCAAGGAGAGCCCCACACTCACTATCGTTACACTGGATCAAATAATTTTCACCTCCAAAGAGCAGGTACTTGAAAGGTGCGCTGGGACGCGCTAAAGTGGGCGTGGTCGCACTTAATTTCCTGTTAACTCTGGAGCTGGTGGGGAAACATTTTTAAGCTCCGGAGCTGGGAGCCATTTGCCCCGGAGTTTAGGGGTCATGTATAAACACCCTTTGTGCCCTGCCCGTTAGCTCAAAGGTAAGCCCCAGTGCAACATCTTCCAAGGAAGCAAACAATAGTTTATGTCTATGCATTTGTGCTGAGGAACAAACTCTGTAAGAGATGCATATGTTGTGTGCAGGCTTTGTTTTGCAGTGTGACTTTCTGACCAACTGTGCTTCCACAGGGAAGATTCCGAGAGCTAAGACAAAGCATGGTGGGGTGGTGGTTCAAAATGGAAGGCAGTGATGTCCAGACCCCCTCCCCCAAGATTTCCCATAAAAGTGTGTGCTTTGAGGCTGCAGAGCAAAGACCTTGTGGGGAAGCACCTGGGCTTTTAAGATCTCTCTGGTAATCCAAGTTGCCTGCCTGAGAGCCAAGTGTTTGTTCTGTCACACAGGTGACAAATTGCATACTCCCATGGCAGCCTGCAAAAGAGCTGGCACAGGTTGTAGCACAGAGTAAATGAGGCGTGGGAAGTGAACGCATGGGCCACGGTGGTGCAGGGCAGCAGACAGGTTGCTTCATAGTTTAGGAATGCAGGGGCCTGCACAGGTTAAGAAGGATTGCTTTCGGCTTAAATCCTTAACCCTTGGAAAATCTGGTCATCAGTTGGTATCTTGAAAACAGACAGAACTCAGTGTTTGCTTTCCAGACCTAGGAGTGCCTCCCCCTCCTCTACTATCTGGGAACCATAAAAATGAAGACCTCACACACAGAACAGATGCCTGAAATGCATACAGGGACCTCTGCTACATTTCCAAAGCGTAACACAAACACACTGCTTTGCCCTGTAGAATTCTACTAGAAGCACTCATGTAGGGGTTTATTCTACTCACTTTATTGTTTATTTTATTTATTTATAAACCATCTTTCTTTCAAAACAGGGTGCCAAGCTGGAATGAATCACACAGTCCAACTCATGTAGGACTCTTTATCACTTCATTGTGATAAGGCAGGCCATTAGATACATTGAATAGTCTAAATGGTTTCTGATCTTTCCCATTGCCCCAAAACATAATTAATGACTGTAGTGTCAACTGGCTCATTATTTGCAAGTTCTGCACTTTTCACAATAACACCTGAAAGTGAAACACTGGCCAAAAACCGTGGGGTTTGTCAACCAAAAAGAAACCTGGATCTACATCCTGGACTGAAAGCACCCAAGAATGCTTCGTTCGGCCGATCTCTGATTCCCTGGGGTTGACACAAGGGTCAGGATGTGAAGTATTCTGATCCAGATATCTTCAGGAAGCTTGGCGCAGGCTTGTCTGGAGATCGGGACACAGATTTAGTCCATCACAGTCCTGCAATTTATCTTCAGGACAGCACCTCTTGCTTAGACCTGCCCCAGAACATCTCAGAGGAACCTCACCCTGCAGACACCATTTGCAGCTGCATGTGATGTCAGCATTGCATCCAGAACCTTTCTGAGATACTGGACTGGTTCTACTCAATGCACTACTGTATTTATATTCTCTCCTACCTATCTTTGTTTTTATTTTCCTTAACTCATTTATCTACCTATTGTATATATTCAAGGGGACTGCTGAATATGTGGGTGACTTTAAAGAGCACAGCAAGATCTAATAACATGTAGTAATGAATAATCTTTTGTATGGATACAAAAGGAGATGCATTATTGTGGGTGGAACATCACTATGAGCATATGAAAGGTTGCTTTCTCTTTTCTCTGCATCAGCTTCACCTGCTGAAAAGTCAAACTACTGCACTTCAAAGAAAAAGGCAGACTCCTCCTCAGTGAATATAGCTGTAAAGCAGCCAGGCAGCAAAACCTTGCCTGAGTGTATCATTCTCACCTGTGCACACATGCCCCTTCTTAAGAGGACAGAGCTTTTGATAATCCCCACTGTTCTTTTCCACCCTGCTTTCAGTTTCACAATATATCCTTTTATGGCATAGGGATGACTGGTCATTCCTTTATTTCTTTGCATGCAGGTGGTGAATTTAGGGCTTCAGGCCTGATACCTAATGGCATGTGGGCCCAATGTATATTTCAAGCCAATGGCTTGCATAGCTGACAAGCATCAGCAGTTGTGACATAATAGACATCAAAGGTAAGGAACATCCAGATGTTTCAGATGACATCTGCCATAAGCCTCAGCCAGTGAAGCCAATGGGCAGGGCTTATGGAAGCTGTAGTAAAACAGGCACACAAACCTGAAAGGCAACACCACTGAAGTAGGCTTCTCGCATGTCATTTGCTCCTGTTCTATTCCCTGAATACGGAAAGGAATCACACAAGCATCACATTCCACTAAGAGTCCATTGTGGACTAGTCTTGCCACCAACGCAAAGAGTCCACTGTGGACTAGTCTTGCCACCAACGCAAGAATGGGCAGGTGACCAGAAGTCTGTTGGAGTGGAGATGTTTCTTCTGGTCTCTGTGTAAGCTGTAAGATAGACGTCTAGTACACAGTATAGTAGTAATATATTTAATTGCATTGTAATTCGTCAGTCTAAGTTCTATTGTTTAGTATAGTAGATCACACTAGAGTACACCTATTGCATCAATGGGGATTCAGTGAATCAACTCTTCCATCATTTCCATTGACTGAAATAGGTTTAATGTAACTGTGATGTATTTTAGGATAGCAAGTCACAAGGAAGACCCATTTGAATCAGTGGAACCAACAGAGGAGTTGACTCATCAAATCCTCAGTGATTCTAAGGGTCTGATCTAGTGTGACTCACTACGCTAATCTACAGGATTCTGGACATAATATTTTAGTGACGTCTTTACATATATTTTGTAAGCCTCCCAGGGTTCTTATATTGGGCAATGATAACATTGTTATTATTATCTGGTGATCACAGCTGCCAGGAGTTAAGCTGGAGTTGACCATCTCCAATGATCCAGCTCTTTCCAAGAGCCTAGGATGACTGGAGATATCTTCCTAGAATATATGCTGTTCCTAATAATGTTGCCATTTGTAGTTGTCAATGCTGAGGGTTTTCAGGTGTTGATCCAGGTCTTTTGGGATTGCACCAAAGCGCCTATTATTATTGGTACTGTTCTTGCTTTCTCATTCCATAGCTTTTCTATTTCTATGTCCAGAGATTTGGTTATCTATTTTAACTCTTTGCTGCTGGCTCTTGTGTCTCCTGATATTGCCACATCGATGATTTGAACTTTGTTTTCTTGATTGTATACTATCGGGATGTCTGAAGTATTGTGGACAAGGTGTCTGTCGTATTGGATTCTGAAATCCCAGAGCACCTTGATGACTTCATTTTCGGTAACCATTTCTGACTGAAGATCCCACCAGTTCTTGCTTGATGGTAGGTTGAAATTTTTACATATGTTCCAGTGGAGCATTGCTGCTATTTTATTGTGACACACTAAATAATCAATATGAGTGATTTTTGGGCAATGGCTGATGATGTAACCTACAGTTTTATCCTTTTCTTTGTACAATTGACATTTACTATTTACTATCATTTCGATGATTTATCAATTTTTGTCTTTATGGTTTTTCTTCTTAATGCTGGATCTTGAGCTGCCATGATTAGTCCTTCAGTTTCTTTAATCAATGTTGCTTTTCTTAACCAATGCCACATTTGACTTGGTTGATCTTATCATTGGTGTCTCTTATAAACTGACCATGCAGTGCTTTACTATGCCAGCTCTCTATCCAGCTTTGCATTTGTTGACTTTTCTTAGTTTCTGGATATTCCTTTATTATGCCTTCAGTAACTATTAACTTAAGCACAGCATTTTCACTATGGTGGAGATATTGAAACATTCCTTGTTTTTCATCTTCGACAGTTTGATGAACTTGCAAGAGACCTCTGCCTCCTGTTTTTCTTGGCAAGTAGAGCCTACTAACATCACTTTGTGGATGTATGGCATGGTTTAATGTCAATGCTTTTCTTGTCTTTCGATCTAATGCTTCTAATTCTGCCTGGGTCCAGTTTATAACACCTGCTGTGTATTGCAAGACTGGAATAGCCCATGTGTTGTTGTTGTTATTCCTATTACTACTACTTTCTGGGCAGTTTACAAGTAATTATGCAGGGTACACATTGCCCTCCCCCACAACCCAGTAAGCTGGGTTCTCATTTTACTGACTTTGGAAGGATGGAAGGCTGAGTGAACCTTAAGTCGGCTACTTGGAACTGAACCCTGTGTGCACAGTTATGGCTGTAGTACAGCAGTTTTAACCACTGTGCCACAAGGCTCTTATACATTATCAAATATGAATATGGGAAAAGTACAGCTTTTAGATCTTTTATGAAATTTCATTGATGGTGTCACCTGACAGAACATTGGAGAAACTGACATGCTCTCCTTGATCCTGATAGCCAAAAGTGGATAACAAGACTTCTGAGCTTCATTTTTGTTTGTGACAGGATGGCATAGGAAAACTCAAAGAATTAGGCTGAATATTTTGTCCTTTTTAAAAACTAAAAAAATTAAAAATTACAATGGGGTTCTTTTTAAAGTTATCATTTCAAAGTTGTATACTTCTTGTCAAGAAACATACACTTTTTGTTTAACCGTTTGCAGGTATTTTGCTAAAAGACAGCATCTTAAATTCTACTATTTATGCCCAATGGTGTAACACACTTGATGTAAATCTTGGTAATGAACTTCTGCAGATTAAGGAGTTTGTGCAGCCACTCAACTCAACAAGCATCAACAGATGCCTATGTTGTATGTTTTTTGTGGCAACTTGCTGACAAGCTTTAAACTGATTGTGTTAAATGGTGGTGTCAAACCACAATATACTTTTGGCCACATGGGTATTGATTGAATCCTTTGAGAGCAGTGCAGCTTTTAGTGGAATGTTTTTAATGTTTTAATGTTTGAAGGTTTCAATTTTGCAACATTATACAGCTTTGCAGCCTTCCCTGAGATTCTGCAATATAGGATGGGAGAAAGAGAGAAATCCTGTTACTTTGCCTAGTAGATCCCAACTACAGCAGGGCCATTTAATCAGTAGAGATCTGATGAACCAATTCCTTCATGTATTCCACTGATTCACTGACCTGGTCCAGATGAAACTTACTATGTTAGAGCAATAGGATTTCAGAGGAAGTGTGTGATGGCCATAAGTACCTGGACAACAGCATTTGACAATTGCCTTCTTCATTAAATGTACAGAAAGTTGTTCTGGAACTAATTTGTAGATAGTATATAATATGACAGCAGGGAGGGTGAATAAAATTTCAGCATTTGAATGTTAAATCATCCCTTCCAAGCGTCCAGCAATCTACATTTTAGCTTAAAGCTCCTAGGTAACAGGGCCTCATGAGAGTCATTTCATCCTTAAGGAGGAAACATTTGTACAAAGCATGGGTTAGAGGATGCAGGATCATGGAGAACACAAAGGGACACGTCAGATTCCCAAGAAAACTGGATGGAGTTCTAAGGTTCCTAGGATGGGCTTTAGGTTTAGGTAAACTGACGATAATCCAAACATCAAAAGTTTATAGCTCTTCTTATTGAGAGCAACTAAAAGGCATTGTGGCATGATGCTGATACCTGGGAGCCCTTTATTATCTTTAAGATGTATTAAGACTACAACTCTTGTCATTAAATGCAGAATGTTGTTCTGGAACATAATTTGTAGATAGTATATAATATGACAGCAGGGATCTGCTGGCCATTTCAGCATTTGAATGTTAGAGATCTTCCAAACCTCCAGCAATCTACATTTTCTTCCTCTGTCCCCAGGGCACTTCAGGAGAGTCATTTCATCCTGAGGGACGGAGAAAAACAAAGAAAAGAATGCCTTAGAGGATGCAGTTTTGTGGAGCAGCATTCAGATCTCTTAAAGGGGCAGATTCCCAAAAAAAAAACTGGATGGAGTTCTCAGGTTCCTGGGACTGGGCTTTAGGTTTTGGTAAACTGATGATAATCCATACATCAAAAGTTTACAGCTCTTCTTATTGAGAGCAACTAAAAGGCATTGTGGCATGATGCTGATACCTGGGAGCCCTTTATTATCTTTAAGATGTATTAAGACTACAACTCTTGTCAGCCACAAGCAGAATGCTGAAATTGGCACATAATTTTAATTTAGCATATGAGAAGGTACTCAGTGGTTTAGGTACCTGGCTGGTGTGGAACCAGAGGTGGGGATCTTGCTTCTCCACTGTGCCTCTAGGAAGAAGATCCAGCCTGGGTGGCCTTGGGCAAGCTGCACAGTCCCTGGGCACCTCCCTGAAGAAGGGAATGGGAAGCCACTTCTGTGCATTTACTATCTGGAAAACCCTGTAAGTCAAAATTGACTTGATATCACAGTTATTAGAAGAAGATGCATAGCTGGGAGAAGTTGGTCTAGGTAGGGAGATATTCTGAACCCTTACCATGTTAGGAAGCTACTCACTGAGGCTGGACACTTGATTGTAGCTGCATCAGCTGGACTACATACCTCAGATTCAGTGATACAGTATTTGTTATAGAAGGAGTATCCTAAGTCAGCCTGTGCAAGCAGTATAGGATGGAAACAAAAGTTTAAAAAGAAAGTTAAAAAAAAAAGATAAAAATGTAGTGGCATATTCAAGACTAACTTCTCTATTTTTTTAATGTGAGCTTTCATTGAGCAGTTCACATTATCACATAAATAATATTTGTTACTGTGCATCTTCAACACATTTTTAGAAAACAAAGGGAAAGCTTTGTGCCACTTCCTGAAACAGCTTGGTCTTTTATTTTAAATTCAAGCTATGTCTTGCCGTTCCACAGACTTAGAAAAAAAAGTTAAGATCCCCCCCCCCGCACATGTGTGCTAATCATATCTGACTCTAGTGACGGTGCTCATCTCTGTATTCAAGCCGAAGAGCCAGTGTTGTGAAAGTCCATGGCCACGTGGCCAGCATGGCTGCAAGGAAACATTGTTTTACCTTCCTGCTTTTTACAGCAGTTCCTATTTATCTATTTGCATTTACAGTACATGCTTTCGAACAGCTAGGTTGGCAGGAGCTAGGGTGAACAGTGGGAGCTCACTCCCAGGATTCGAACCGCCGAGCTGCTGACTTTGCAGCCAACAGTTTTTGGAGCTTTAGTCCACTGAGCCACCACAAAGCAAAGCAAAGCAAACAAACTAAAAAAAGAGGCCATTGGCTGTTATGGGAAGAGGAGGAGGAGGAAAAACAGAATTTCAGCTTTGGAGCTAGCTTTCACATTTACAATTTTACCCGTTTATTGTGAACTTTAATCCCACCCTTTAGACTGTTTGCCACCCATTGCCCCTTGTGTCAATATACTAGAGACAGGAAAGAAAGAAGTTCATTGTGTTTCAAGCAAATATCTATCTGGGGCACCACAGAGGTCATGCGGCGTTCCATCCCCCTGGCTGGGTTCCCCACTTGGAAGTCCTTCTCCAGTGTCTGTCCAGCCCAGGTTGGGGGGGGGGGAGCGCTCAGGCTTTCCTTCCCTTTCCCTCTTCTGGCAGCTGACCACTCAACAGCTGGGCAGCAAGAATCGCACCTCCTTTGCCTTCGTAAAAGATTATAATTGTATGGGTCTATATTCTCCCTATAGGGCAAAAGGCCAAAGGCAACATTTACATTTCCAGGGACTCTTCAAGGGTAGCACCTCTGAAGCAATCCTGGGCCTTCTCCAACAAACAAATAATTGCTAGGCTACCCAGAATGCCTCAGAAAGAATTGTTGCATTCACAATGCACAATATATTTTCACAGCATTCAACAATCAACATCTGTATCTGTTGGAGATACAGGTTCTTGTTCTTGTTATGTGCTATGCAAGTTTTATGGCAACCCTGTTAAATGAGTGGCCTCCAAAAGGTCCCCTCATTAAAAGGCCTGCTTGGGTCTTGCCAAGAAAGCAAATAACATGTGACGGCAAAACCACTACAGTTGATGGTCCCTCCACCTTCCATTTTCTCCCTACCCTCCCCCCGCCAGCCTTTTTTCTGTTGGGAGTTTTTCACCCCCTCCCCCAAAAAGCAGGAATGTGCTAATCTCTTGACATGCCTAGGAAAAGCCTCTGCAAACAGCCAGAAAGAATGCAGAAAGTCCAAGCCCTGTTTGCACTCAGCGAGAAAAGCACACAAGACAACATGGTTCTGAAAGGCTCACTCTGCAAACAATGGTTTCAGCGCCAGCAAACAAAGGGCACACCTTTTGTTTGTTTATTTCTGCATGTATGTTTGTTGTTGTTTCCACATGCTCAGACTTTAGGGTTACATATGTACACAGGTCAGGAAAAATCTGGAAAGAGCCACATGGTAGTGGAAAGAATTCCAGTACAGGAACAGGTGATACCTTGTTTCGATCATTAGGAATTATAACAAAAAAACAGAAAAAAACAAACAAAAAAACACCCTACCATCGAGCTTTGGATGACAAGTTATCTTCTTCAAGGCTGTACTTCAAGTTATTGTGGGTATTAACAGCCCAAATTCATATGGCTGATAACGTTAAAGGCAGGTTCACTTCTTAGATGTAGTACAGCGTGTAAGTTGTTTTCAAGCATTTCCTAAGCTAGCAATTTCGAATGTATATGTCCCATCTCTTAAAACAGGACAGGCGGTGCGATCTGCCATCCCGCCTTCTCTTCTCTGCCTTTATGAAATTCCAAAGAATGTATTTTTGGCTGGGAAGGAACTACAAACAAGATTCTCTATTGGAACAAAACGGGGTGAGGAGCTGAGTGACCATTATGAAATTCAAATGCAAGAATAGGTGATACCTTTATAGGTCACTAATCAAAAATAGATATACATAGAAATTGTGAGCCAAGCTTTCATAGGTAAATCCCACTTTTTCAAAGCAAGTATCAAGAATCTGTTCTCTAGTGACTCCTCCACAGCTAATCCAATTTAACTTCATTTATTGGGCTGGTTCACATAAGCCTTTATCGTTACTTAATCTAATGGCTAGAACCAAATGGTGACTTGCACATGCAAGTGGACCATTACTGCCACAGCTGCACAGATAAATACTTTCATCATTAAGTATGATGTTTTTCAATAGAACTGGTTCATACATTCAGTCTGTGGTTACAGCATACAAACCCATCTTATGCTGGGCCAGGCCAACCATAGGGCAGAATGAAGCAGAAGAAGCTAGAAAGAAGGCGGCAGTGATGGCAAGATGTTTCAGGATAGAGTTAATATGTATGTGTGTTCCATACATTTGTGTCATCTACCATCTAAGTTCAGATTCTAAAGCATCCTGCACATGGCTCAGATATGCTGTCCCTTGTACTGTCACAAAACACCTCTTGGAATAAAACATTGTGATGCAGATGCAGGCTGAGCAGGGATTATGCCCTGGAGATCCATGAAAAGATGTCTACACAAAAACCAAACAACTAGCTAGTTGCCTTAACTGACCAGATGTGGTCATTTCCAAAAATTATCTTTTGTTACAAAGACCATGCATAAATGTAATGTGGCACGTCATTCCTTTCAGCTCGCCTTGCCTGTTTCTGGAGAGAGCAGTTTCCAGGCAAGGGATCAAAACAGAGGCAAGTTAATTACTTACACTTAAAAGACATGCCAGAAGCCTTGCCTAGAGGTATCTGGACGCCTCCTCATAGCTAGATAATTTCAACAGTCATACCTCTAATGAGGAGTCGAGACCCCAAGTAGCTCACGTCTCTTTCCTAGCCTTTAATCCAGAGCTGGGAAATGTCTGACTACTACAACACGCACACCCACCCACACCACTGACCAGGTGTTGATAGACTCCAGGGGCCATCACCCCTGCAGGCTACATGATGTGACGTAGACATACAATAACTGTGGAGGGTGGGGGGTATGAATCCCTGAATTAATTCTAGTGCTCATGGTTAAGGATACTCTGCCTCACAACAGGCTTGTTTTTAACATCTTTGTAGTGTGAAGATGGAAGTATTATTCTAGAAATAGTTTGAAGACATGGCCATCGCCATGAGATGTCTTGTAACTTGCCTCTGATGGGACAGTGTAATGTGTTGTCAGGCTGCACCTGATTTATAGCAATTCCAATTGGATTTCCAAAGTATGTGAGCTGTTTATGTAGTGATCTGCCCATATGCTATTTCCACTGCGGGTTTCTATGGCCAAGTAGGGATCTGAACCTGGGTCTTCTGATTCCTGGTCCAAGACTCTCTTCTTTCCACCACACTGCAGATAATGGTGACCCCAAAACATCTATAGTGGCAGGAGGAAATGCAGTGGAAATTCTTCACCTCAGAAACAATTTCTGGGGGGGAAGGACAGCTCATCCTGCTTTTGCCCCTTTCAAGAGCCACTGGGAGGAAAGAATTTGGACTGCATTGTATCTACAAAAAGGCAAGATGACATTAACATGGATGGAAAAGCTAATACTTTGGAAGACAGAAAAATTCAAAAGGATCTAGATAAGCTTGAGAACTGGGTTGAAAACAACAAAATGAAATTCAACATGGATAAGGTCAAAGTATTCCACCTAAACCTACGTTTTTAAAAAACCCAACAACCCAAACACACAATTACAAGATGGGAGATAGTTGGCTCAGCCATGCTATGAGCAAGAAGGATCTTGGAATAATCATAGATCACAAGCTGAATATGAGCCAACAGTCTGATGTGTCTACAGAAGAGACAAATGCTGTTTCAGTTTCCTTCTATTTCTCACTGGTCAAACCTCATCTTCAGTATAGTACAGTACTGTGCCCAGTTCTGGACACCACACTTCAAGAAGGATGCTGACACACTGGAAAAAAAAGTTCAGAGGAGGGCAGCAAGGATGATCAGGGGGCAGGAAACCAAGCCCTAAAGAAAAAAGACTGGACGAACTGGGCATGTTTAGTCTTGAAAAAAGAAGACCGAGAGGAGATATGAAAGCACTTTTCAAAGTACTGTACTTGAAAGGCTGTCATTCAGAGGAGGGGCAGGATCTGTTCTTGATCATCCTTGAGTGCAGGACATGCAGCAATGGGCTCAAGTTACAGGAAGCCAGCTTTCGACTATCCGAAGAAACTTCCTAACTGTTAGAGCAGTACAGCGATGGAACTGATTGCCTCGAGAGGTGGTGAGTGCTCCAAGGCATTCAAAAGAAATCTGTGCAACCATCTGGCAGATATCCTTTGATTTGGACTCCTGTGTTGCTCCTTCCAACTTAACATAAGAACATAAGAAGAGCCATGCTGGATCAGGCCAAAGGCCCATCTCTTCCAGCTTCCTCTATTGCACAGTGGCCCCACCAAATGTATCTGGGAGCGCACGGGACTAGATATCTGTCTCCTGATACCACTCCCCTGCATCTGGCCCTTGAAGTACCCCGGTTTTAAGCCTGGAGATTTCACATCTCCACCATGATTTGTAACCTGTGATGGACTTTTCCTCCAGGAATCTGTCCAATCCCCTTTTGAAGGCATGCAGGCTAGATTCTATCACCACATCTTGTGGCAGGGAATTCCACAGACTAACAACACGCTGGGTGAAAAAGGTTTTCTTTTGTCCATTCTCACTCTCCCAACCCTCAACTTGAGTGGATGTCCCCTAGTTCTGGTATTTTGTGAGAGGGAGAAGAGCTTCCCTCTATCCACTTTACTCATGCCCTGCATTATAACTTCATGGTTCTTTGATTCTATCATGAAGCCCAGAGTTAGCAGAAAAGAGAATCTGCTAGTCATTTTCTGTCTCCAAGTGGGAGGGTGAAAAAATACAGAGATGGGGATGATGGGGTTACTACGCTAATTGGAGTCAGATAAGACTGGGAGCAGCCCACCACAACCATTTTCCCTTCCCTCACAAGATACAGTGGATCCTCTCATAACAAACGATTCGTATAACATAAAATCAGTACAACATAAAAAATTCCAGAGATAAGGGAAATTTGCTTAACAGGATCGCCTATGGAGAGAATCCATACAACATAAAAAGGGTCACAATTAGGGATTACTCCATTTTCAATGCATTCCTATGGGAAATTTGTATAAGGGAAAATTTGCTTAACAGAATTTCATTCGGAACAAATAATTCCTTTATACAAAGTACCACTGTACTCTGAAGACCTGTGCTGAACAGCTGTTATCTCTCTCCCCCAATGGGTTTCCTCTGGTGACAGGGGAAAAAAAAGAAACTCTCCAAAATGTAAGGTAAAAAGACCAGCTATTTCCAGGCTACTTTGAGAATTCTTGCAACAGCCTGGTCTCGCTGAACATGAAATAAACCACTCCTGCTTTGACAGAACCTTTTCTTCATACCCATATGTAAGACTGCAGCTTTATGGTTCCTTGGACATGAAAGTCGTTATCACGTGGCCAGGTTAACAGTATAATCCCATATATGGCTACCTGGGACTCTCCTTGTCCTTTAGACTCCAGCATGAGTAAACAGAGATTGCTGTGTCTCTTAATGTGTTCCTTCAAAAATCTGACATAAACTGCAAATTAGAGCATATGTCAAGAGCCTTTCCAGAGGCTAAGGGCCTTTTCACATGAACCCTAAGGTCCGCTGGTCCCTTAAATTCGGACCAGAGATCTTGGGGGTTCGTTTCTGTTCCTGCGTCCCCACCCCTCAGCACTTCCTGCTCCTGTCGGCGTGAGGGGAGGGAGGGAAAAAAAGGACAAAAGAAGCCTTTACTAACCTGCAGGTGCCGGTCGAAGTTGCCACGAGCCCCGTTACTTCCTGGTTCCTTCTCAAGGGGCTCTTAAAGGGGCGGGAGACAAAAAAACAACAGACAAGCGAGGAGAGCCCGGCACTCTTATCCGCATCAAATATTTTTCACCTTCAGAGAGAAGGTACAAGAAAAGTGTGCTGGGTCGTGCTAAAGTGGGCGGGGTCACACTTAATTGTCTGCAAACTCCGGAGCTGGTGGGGAAACATTTCTAAGCTCCGGAGCTGGGAGCCATTTGCAGCACAGCTTAGGGGTCGTGTATAAACGCCCCCAGTGAATAACACAGTAATCATTAACATATAACGAGAAGAATCTACTATCATCCCTGTTTTTTAAATGGTGGAAGATTAGGGATGCGCTCTTTCATATTTTTGGACTCCAACTCCCATGATTCTTGAAGAATTCCCCAGGCAGAATACAGGGAATTTCAGTGGACAAACACACACCTAAATTTCACTCTCCTGTAGAAGGACCTACATTTAAAGTTGCATGGCCACCTCTGGCCTGTGCTTCTTCCTGTAAATGTAATAATACAGGAAAGATGCTGCAGTACTTCCAAGGAGTTCTAGTCTTGCTACTCATTAGGCTCAACAGAATACACCTCCGAAGGGACTACAACTCCCAGGAGGCACAGCTGCAATTTTCTTCTTTAACATTAACGACAGGAAGCATAGATCAGAGGAAAGCGTTCAGCCCCATAGCTCGACTCCTACTCAGGTAAGTGTCATATAGGTTTCTATAGGGTGAAAGCTTCCAGAATTCTGCCATGGGGATTATTGGAAAATTCTGGGGGTTAAGAGCCCCCAAACCCCCCAACAACCCTATGGATGACATTTCACGTCTGCTATGGCTCGTTTGCCTTGCAAAGACCTGATTGAACCTTGGTTGCCAACATGTGCCAGCTGACCCTGTATTTGAACACTCTGTATCAGTCTTGGAGAAGCCTGGGCCTCAAGATGCTTTGGGCTTCAACTTAAAGAGTCCTGAGCCAGTCAATGTTAAAGAATTATGGGAATAGTTGTTCAAAACATTAGGAAAACCAGTCATTCCCTCATATGCTTCACTGCACCGAGTCTCAGAATTCATGCTTCCCTATACCTTAATAATAATCATTATTGTGTGCTGTCAAGTCGATTCTGAGTTACAGCGGCCCTTTTCTTGGTTTTCTAGGTAGAGACTACTCAGAATTTGGTTTATCATTTCCTTTTTGTGGTGATCTCCTAGGACAGTGGTGGTGAACCTTGGGCACTCCAGATGTTTTGGACCACAACTCCCAGAATTCCAACCCTATGTTGCCAGTGACAAAGGACTGTGGGAGTTGTGGTCCAAAACATCTGGAGTGCCCAAGGTTCACCACCACTGTCCTAGGAGCTGTGCGCCTAGTCCGGTGATGGCAAACCTTTGGCATTCCAGATGTTTTGGACCACAACTCCCACAGTCCTCTGTCATTGGTAGTCTAGGCTTGGAATTCTGGGAGTTGTGGTCCAAAACATCTGGAGTGCCCAAGGTTCGCCACCACTGGCACTAGTCCAAGGCTTGACAGCTTGGCTCTTCTCTTGGGAGGCACAGTGGGGGAAATTGAACTCCCAGCCTCTAATTCTGCAGCCAGATACCTAACGTACTAGCCATCAACCCCAGCCATCAAGAATAATACCTAGTTAAACAGCCCTGATTATTAAACATGATCGAAAAAGAGGAAAGATTGCAATGGGCTCCCAAAGGATCTCTCCAAATTAGAGAATGGGGGTAAAAGTGGAGAATGAAATTCAGTGTATGCAATTGAAATTTTTTTTGGGGGAGGGGACCAAAGTCTTCAACTTCACTCATGTATTCATAGAATGTGAGGGTAACTGAAAGCAAAGCGGGATCTTGAGATTATGGCAGATAGCTGGGTGAAAATAACAATCTAGTGTGCAGGTGGGGTTTTTAAAAGGCAGATTTAATGGTGCATAGCTGGAGAAAGAAAAATAAATTACACCACCAGTCTTGCACTGCTATAGATCTATGGTGTCACCAGACCTGAAAGATACA
The DNA here is from genome assembly GCA_029282475.1 of Phrynocephalus forsythii. NCBI lineage: Eukaryota > Metazoa > Chordata > Lepidosauria > Squamata > Agamidae > Phrynocephalus > Phrynocephalus forsythii. The sequence continues at coordinate 26,151,708 of JAPFRF010000011.1, read as the reverse complement.
GCACTGACTACAATACCACACTTCCAAAAAGAGATTGCAAGGTATTCCAGTTGGTTGGTGTTGGGCTGTGAATCAAGAGAGCCATGAAACTCACAGGGTGAATTTGATCTCGCTACCAATTCTGGTGTCCAGAAGGTGGACAGAAAGGAAGATTAGCACCTGGGTTCATTTGCTAAAACTGGATGAGGGAGGAAGATTCCGAGCAGATTAAAGGACTTCCTTCCTCCCATTGGGCTAGTCCCGTGTCCCATGTTACTTTCTCCCATGTATGTGCATAGTGAACACTGTGGAACTCACTGCCACAAGAAACGGTGGTGGTGGCGGTTGCTGACTCGAAGGGAGTTCTAAAAGGGGCAGGAGGCTGCGGTGGCTCCCAGTCCTGAAGGCTACGTGCTTCCTCCAGACCAGGCCATAGGGAAGAAGGGATTGCGCTCCTCGCTCGCTTGCTTCTTCTCTGGCCGCCCTGTGAGCACAGGAAGATGGACTAGATCAGGCCTGCCCAGCAGGTAGCCCGCGGGCTAAAAGTAGCCCACCAGCCATCAATAAAAAAAAGTGTGGGGATCAGTTCTCCACCTCTGCCTCCCCCATCCCAAGGACCACCACTGCCCCAGCAAAGTTCTGGGTCTGCTAGCCCACTGTCTCAGTTGAGCGGGGCAGTTCAAGGGCCATGGCGCATTGAAATCTGTACCCTCCAGAACAGATTAATTGGTTTTCAATGCATTCCTATGGGAAACCGCTGCTCTACTTACAAGTTTTTACTTATGAGCATGTGCTTGGAATGGGGAAAAATCGTAAGTAGAGGTTTTAGTGTAGTAGCCCTCAGGCACTTTGAGCCAGACAAGTAGACCTTGGCCTGTTCAAAGTTGAACAGCCCTGGACTAGATAGTCCTTGGGCCTGCTTCTTCTCCTCTATAGATCCTGAAAATCTGGGGGGGGGGACATTTGGCACGTCCTCCCCTCTCGTTTCCCAGGCCAACAACAACAACAACAACAACAAAACCCGACGCAGCCTCCCCCTCCGCCCCCCAACAAGGCCGGGGCTTCTTCGGGCGGCGTCCGCAGCAGCAAGCGTGGGGGGCGGCGAGGCTCCTCCGCGGGCCAAGCCTGGGAAGCTGCTGCCCCCTTGGGGTCTCTGGGACGAAGGGGACACCTCCGGACAGCCAAGGAGTCCTAGGAGAGGTTCAACACCGCCCCCCCCACAAGTTCCAAAGCGGGGGCAGCGGGGCGTGGCAGTCCCCCGCGCGGCCGGCTGGGGTGCCCTGTGTGGCGCGCGCGTGTGTGAGTGTGGGGAGCCCCACACTTTCCCATTCCGGGGAGCGCGCGCGCACCCTGCACCCTGGGCGCGCGCGCTTCCCTGACTCCCCTCAACCCTTTTCCAGCCAGGAAAGCGTTAAAAGCAGGTGGTGCCATTGCCGCCAACGCCGTCGGAGAGGCAGGTAAAGGGGGGAGGAGGGCCGAGAGCTCCGCCCTTCTCGGGAGGGCTCAACCCACTCGGGGGCGCCTCCTCCTCCTCCTCCTCCTCCTCCCCTCGCGCGCCTGCATAAGAGCCCCGCCGAGCGCGCCGGGCCGCTCACCTGCGCGCCTGCTCTTGTCCGCCGCCGCCCCCCCTCCGCCGGCCGCCCCATTCCTCGTGCAGCCTCTCCGTCTCCCGTCGGGGAAGCCACGCCGAGCGCCACCGCCATGAAGCGCTCGTCCGTCCGCAGCTTCAGCAGCCGCTCCTACACGGCCGGCCCGGCCGTCTCCTCCCGCATCAGCTCCTCGTACGCCGCCTCCAGTTACGGGGGCAGCCGGTTCGGTGGTGGTGGCGGCGGCGGCGGCAGCTTCCGAGCGTCCGCCGTGAGCCTGGGGGGCGGCGGCGGGGGTGCCGGCATGGGGGGCATCACGGCCGTCAGCGTCAACCGGAGCCTCCTGGCGCCCCTCAACCTGGAGATCGACCCCACCATCCAGCAAGTGAGGACCAAGGAGAAGGAAGAGATCAAGACCCTCAACAACAAGTTCGCCAACCTGATCGACAAGGTGAGCGGGCCGTTTCCGCAGCCTGAACCCCCCCACCTCCCCATAACTCCCCACCCTCTCTCCCCTTTTTTCTTTTCTTTTGGACGAATCAGGGCTCGGGGGTGGGTGGAAAGAGAGCTGAAACATGGGTTTTAAGTCCCAGAACATCTGTTGATTTCTCTTTTTTTGCCGTGCTTTGTGATTTAAGAGTTTTGGTAACCCCCCTCTCGCCCTGCATAGAAAAAGCGGGCAGGTCTCTGCCCTCGAGGAGGATCCAAATAAAAAAGTTAAGAAAAGGAAAAGGGTGCAGGCAGAAGCGAAAGGAAAGCCCGCCGAAGGATCTGCCTGCGTTGAGGGCTTGCCTGGCCACGGCTGGGGTGATGAAGGGGGGGTGTCGTTCGCCAGCCTCTCCCCTTCTGGGACGGCTGAACTACACACCCCATCAGCCACACCCAGCTCCGTCGGGGGTGGCCCGCGATAGGTGTCGCGATCCCAAACGTAGGTCCACGGGCACCAGGCTGGGGGAGGCAAGGAGAGAGCCGCAAAGTGAAACGGAGACGCCGGAGGAGTTTTCCCTGGAACGACGGCAACGTTCCGGTCCGTTTCGTTCCCCTCCCCTGAGTTCACACACCACTCCGGCGTTGCAAATACAATCAAACAAATAAATTATGGAGTCAAAGGGCGCGTTGCGCGGCGGAGGCGAGAGGGAGGCCCCGCCCGGGCACGCGATCCAGGCGCTGCGAGTGAATCCTGGATTTCTCGCTGAAGCCCCGTCGCAAGTCGAGGGACACCGGAGGGCGCGGATCCCCTTGAAAGCTTCCAGGTGTGAAGGGCTAATTAAGCCCTCGGCCGTTAAATAAAAATAATAGTAAAAAAAAAACAACAACAACAACCCAAAACCCTTTTCTGGCCTCCCTCCCAGGAGAGAGGAATCTAACCTGCCCTTGGGAGCCATCGGACCAGTCCGGGGAGGCGACGCTCCTCCTACAGGTGGGAGAGTTGAAAGGCAGTAAAAGAACAAGGGAGGATTCCTGGTTCAAAATCAGAGAGGAGGGGGGGGGATGAATGAACTAACGAATGAACAAATGGGGCGGAGAGCAGTGGGCAAGGGATACCTCTTCTACTCACTGAACCATCAGGGACCACAAGGTCACTCTCCCAATCCCTGTTTTTCCAAAGATGTGGACTTTTGCACACAGTCTTTTGCAAACACTTGAGTCAGAAGTTACCAACAGGCTGTTTTTTCTAGCCAAAGAGTCTTATGCCTGCCCACTGCCATTCTCCTCCTGTTGGGCTTGACACCTTCATCCTTTCATCCATGTTACACCAAACCCTTGTGGGTGTGCACAAGTTGCTTTCTCCTCCTCTTCTTCTCACATTCCCTTTTGGAGAACTTGTTTTGTCCGCTTTTACTCTGAATGCTGGTTGGGGGATGCAACAAGGACCCTCTTGTACCCACACACTGGCTTGCAAGCCTTGAGCTGAGAGGGAACACGTGGATTTAAGTTCCCTCCATAGGCAGCATCTGTAAAAAGACTTGTGTTTTTTTTTTAACCACAACCCCCAGAATCCCCTGGTTGTGGGTGATCTAGGGATTCTGAGATACGTAATTTCAAACGAGAATATTTCCAGGATCTATTCATTTCCTTGTTGTGGGTAGCAATCAGTCTGTTGGGAATTTTGGGGGAGTGCTACCTAACAGTGTTCTCCATAGGTATTGGGGTTGGGGGGGGAGGGAAGAGCTGTGTGCTTGTTCACCTTAAGAGGAGACTTCCTTTGTGTTCCACAGGTATCTTTGTAAAGGGACCATTCTTTGTGGTTACTTCAAGAGGCTGGTAGAGTAGTGAGCTGGGTGGGGGTGGGGGTGGGTGGGTGGGCAGGGAAAGAAGTGGAAGGTTCCCTTCCTTCTGCCCTTAAGCCAGTAATCCTGCAGTGTAGTGTAGAAGTTAATTAGAAAGAAGGTTCTCAAGTGAAGCTGACCTCTAGGTAGGAGTTCATGGAGTCAGGTAGCCCAGTGGATGGTGGAGAGGGCCGCGGTAAAGGGATATGCAAAGCATCTGGCAGAAAAACAGTGCACAGTGCAACTGACTTGTACTAAGCCTTGACTGTCATCTAACATCTGAGCAGACATAACACTTAGCCTCAGTCAAGGCCATTTGGGATGTGTTGGAATGTACGTGTGTGTGTGTGTGTGTGTTTGTGTGTGTGTAAGAGAGAGAGAGAGAGAGAGATCTGCCCCTCCCTCCCCATTCTGGCTAGTGGGTTTGGAAAGTTGTATTCCCCACAGTTAAACTTTGAGTCCTGTTTTTAGATCACTTAGAATGTGAAAGTGTTATGTCAGCACTGGGCCTCCATTGTTGGAACAGCAAGAAGGGGAAAGGGGAGAGAATCCATTTAAGTAGTAAGTCCCCCTTCTGAATGCCAAAAGAACTTGCCGCTGCCACCACCCCAGGTTGCCAGGAACACAAAGCACTGTTTACATGGCCCTGCTACGTAAAGTGACAGGGTGGTGGAAATGAACTGGAGCTGAAAACCAGGAGCGTTTAAAGAGGAAGAGCCGCACTTGCCATGCTCCCTTACGACTGCCGGTGGCAATTCCTGTAATTACGGTCCTGGAGTTGAAGAGCTGGCTTCGTGGAGAGTGTTATCTCATCACAGGGGTGGGGAACCCTTGGCATGCTGTCTATTCCAGGCTGCAGCTCCTACCATCCCCCTCGCATTGGCCGTGGTGAGCTGGGCTGCAGCTTCTGGCAGATCATTAACCCAAGTTCACAGGAACCCGATGAGACAACTGTGGCCACCACTACCTTATTGTCTGTGGTGCCCTGTCACCTTTTGCCTTTTGGTGGTGGTGGTGGTGGTAGTGGTAGTAGTAGTAGTAGTAGTAGTAGTAGTAGTAGTAGTAGTAGTAGTAGTAGTAGTAGTAGTAATAATAATAATAATAATAATAATAATAATAATAATAATAATAATAATAATAATAATAATAATAATAATAACCTTAGAATTGCAGAGATGGAAGGGACCTCCTTATGGATCACTGAGGCCAGCCCCTGACAAGAAGGCACAGCAGGGAGTCGAACTTCCAACCTCCGGCTGTGTGACCAAACCCAATGAGCTCTCCAGCAGTTTAGCTGGAGGAGTTTGGGGCCCACCCACAAACTAATTTATCTCATGTTCTTGGTCTGGAGCTTATCCACAAAATCAGGTTCTTCACTTAAACAGCAAATACAGTTTTGTGGGCAGGTGGCTGATGAAACCCTGTAACACTCCGTGCTCTCACTTCAGTGGGTAGGGCTGTTGTTCATAGTTACAAATGATGCCATATATTGTTGTTCATGCCATATATACTCAAAGGCATTTTCAAGGCTGCCCTATTTCTGCCATTCCAAACATGAGCCTAGGTCAAGTCCTGGGTCCTGCCTCAATTTAAGCGCTGCCCGCATATATATATATATATATATATATACACACGCGCCACAATTGTCTCCTTTTCTTAGTATCTGCTAGAACTAATAGATTGGGAGCACATGGCAACTCGGCATCAAAGAAGAGTTGTAATCCTGTGACAGCAGGGGAAGGACTCTATAGCCTAGAATTTATTCTCAGACTCTACCCCCAGGGAGGGCAATCTGGATGCTTCTTGGGGTCAGTGTTTCTGCCTCTGGTGGCATTCGAGGGACTTTGTAGACTGCCTCCCCCGAAAAATGGAAGGATACCTGGAGTGGCTTCTAGTGTTGAAAAGTGAGTGCATTGAGGTGTCAAATGGTGCAGGGCTGGCCCTGTGATATGCAGTAGGACTGCCATATTGACCAGATCCTTACCCAGTTTCACTTATCCACATTAGATAGAAAAAAACCCTGAAATAGGTGTTTGCAAGGTGTGTTACCAGAACAAGCCACCGGAGGGAACCAGAGGCTCTGCAGTACAGTATACAGTACTGTATCTGGTTTGTTAGAACTGTTTTTCGTGTCCATGAGAAGCTTGGAGCTGATCTTCTCCACTAGAAACTGTGTTACTATTGCAATCGAAAGGTAAACCAACACTTCTGGAGACTTCTGGGAAATTGTAATCCAACTCATTTCTTCCTCAACGTTTGTTGGTGGAAAAAAGAGGTATGGGGGCTACAAAAGCCATTGCAGGGGCCACCTTTACTTCACAGAACTCCCATTTCAAAAGGATTCCCCTTTTAAAAGTTTTTTTTTAAATAGTAGGAAAAGGATGAATTAGCCAGTCAGTCACATGCAGGGAAAATATAGCAGAATAATCAGGCCTTAGAAGAGTCAAGAGTGTGGAGGATTAGATATGAGCGCTGAGTTAGGAAGAAGAGTAGCAGCAGGCAGCCTCTTGAGTATTTGGCCCTCAGGGCGTTTTGTTTATTTTGTGCCGAGTAGGCCTGCAGTATCTGTTAAGTGATTAATTGTAAGCCTCTGTCCCTTGGAGGATGCCTGAAAGCATTCTGGAAAGTGTAGCTATAGAAACCCTATCAATATACAATAGTGTTAGTCTCTAGTTCTCTCCGTGGCCAGTTCTGATAACACACCTTGATAAATTGTATTTCTGGTTTGCTTAAATAATATTTTCAGGCAGCAGATAAGTGAAGCTGTGGGCCCTGATGTGGTAGTCATCGTATACTCATAATAAAGTAATGTGTCCTTCTGCAAAGTTTGGAGGTGAAGTAGTCAAATCTACATGCCGTTAGCAAAAACTGCAGCTTTGTAGGCAATGATGAATGTTTCTTGCATAGGCCAACTCTGGAACCACTTTCTGTTCTAGGTGCGCTTCCTAGAGCAGCAGAATAAGATGCTGGATACCAAGTGGAACCTCCTGCAGAACCAGAAGGTCACCCGGAGCAACATGGACAGCATGTTTGAGGCCTACATCAACAACTTGCGCCGGCAGCTGGATGGCCTGGGCCAGGAGAGGATGAGGCTGGACGCCGAGCTGTCCAACATGCAAGGCCTTGTGGAAGAATTCAAGGCTAAGTGAGTGTGGGGGTGGCAGGAATAAGGGCGCCAGAATAACATCTCCCTTGAGTTATTTTCCTTTGGATAAATAGCCCTAAATTAGATGCAAACATGCCACTAAACTCAGGCTTGCAACCCTCCTATTGTTAATGCAGTATTCACCCTGGGGACCCTGGGGGTGTCTTTGGGCTTTCTGAAACTATGGCATTTCCTCTTCCTTCTTCTATAACTGAAAGGTAGTAGAAAACTGTTGGGAACCTCTAACCTCTTTAAAGAGGCCCTTGGTGACGTTAACGTGTACAGTTGTTGGTTTTGTTTGCTGTTGCTTGTTGTCCTGGGGGATCTGTTCGTTTTGCTGCCCGCTTGCTGGGTCGTTTTGAAGTCTTGCTACTCTCTGTTATTTTATCTCTTGGTCAATTGTGAACCCGGAGCTGCCTTTTAGGGAAGATGGAAGGTCAATAAATAAATGAATGAATAAATGAATGAATGAATAAATAAATAAATGACCCCCTCCCTTTTGGTGGAGTGCCTTGGGTTAAAAAAAAAGAGAGAGAATAATAGCAAGATTCACAATGAAGATGAACACAGCTGGTCCCCATGCTGCCATTAATGAGGCAGCGTGAGGAGAGAAATAGCCTTGTCAGGAGGCTCCCTGGAATGCCTTGACAAGATTTCCCAGCAGGACTGCAGTCATCTACTACAAAGCCCATGAAATGTATCATATGATGAGTATTGTTAACTTATTTTACTTTTTTGGCCACCCATTTCAACCCCCCCAAATACCTTTGTTTACAAGTTGCTTGAAAAATTGCAGAAAGGTAATAATTAAAAAAAAAACAAGGATAGGCCAGCAGTTGAATTGGGTGTTGACTTTTGCAATGACTCAGGGAAGGAATGCCAGGAGGGGCCTGGTTAGAAAGGTTAGAATTGGCCCAGTCACACCTCACAGACAGTCACCTCAGTTCCAAATCGGCTCTTCAGGTGAGCGCATACATGAAATGCCTAAGCTTGTTCTTCCTGTCTGGTGCAGGATTACTGCTGCAGCCCTGCTCTGTTGGCTTGGGTAAACTAACCTGTCTTGCAAATTAACTAACCTGTCTTACAAATGTCTATTTTTAAATTAGTCTCTCTCTCTCTCTCTCTCTCTCTCTCTCTCTCTCTCTCTCTCTCTCTCTCTCTCTCTCTCTCTCTCTCTCTCTCTCTCTCTCACACACACACACACACACACACACACACACACACACACACACACACACACACACACACACACAATTTTGGTCAGCAGTTCCTACAGTCTCTTCCCGTTGGCCATGCTGAGTTGTAGGTCAATATGTAGGGTATATTTGGAAGTGGGTCCATGAGATATCTGTTTAACCCCCTTTTGAATTGGCAGGTCTAGAATTGTTCTTTCTAGGCATGTAAGAGATGGTACTATGTACCACTTGAGAGATCATGCCCTGTAATTTATTTTGAGCTGCTAGCAAGCATAACCCTGCGGTAGCTGCCTGGATCATAATCCAAAATAACACATAATAGTATTTTGTGCTATGAGACAAGATTGTACCGTGTTAATGAATGCTAGATATGGTCGGTGGAGAACAGTTTTGGGCTGTATGAAATTGGGCCCAAGACAGTGCTGCTTGATGTGAGAATAAGGCTGCAACCGCATGCATGCTACTTGGAAGTAAGCTTTGCTAAACATAATATAAACAGAGCCCCGTGGGACCAGACCAAAGCCTTAACTGCTTTAAAGCAAAGTGTTCTGCTTATGTGTGTGTTGTGTTGTTACAGTCGTAACTGAGTCTTCATGACTCCATGTCCATGGAGTTTTCTTGGCAGGAATACTGGAGTGGTTTGCTTATATACCACTTCAAGTAGTCTCTGGGCAGTTTACAGCTTAATTACAGCATGCAAAGTACACATTGCCCTCCAGCCAGCTGGGTACTCATTTTACGGACCTCCGGAAGGATGAAAGGCTGAGTCAACCATGAGCCTGCTACCTGGGATTGAACCTCAGGGCATGAGCACAGTTTTACCTGCAGTACCAGACATTTAACCACTGTGCCACATCCTGTTTCCTCCCAATGAGCAACTCAATACAATCCCAAACTGTATATGGGATTGTCCTGTAACAGTCCTGTAAGCATCAGTTCAGGAATTAAGTCCCATATCTCTCTAGGTGACTCTGGCCACTTGAACAATAGCTATTGTTTAGACCAGTGTTTTTCAACCTTTTTTGGGCAAAGGCACACTTGTTTCATGAAAAAAATCACGAGGCACACCACCATTAGAAAATGTTAAAAAAATTAACTCTGTGCCTATATTGACTATATATAAAGTAATTCTCTTGAATAGGAATCAAATAAACACAAAGAAAGTATTTTATAATTACTTTATTATGAAAATGTAAACAGATGAAAAATTATAAAATACTTTATTCAGTGCGCAACCTGGACCTGTTTGGCTGAACACAAAGCTGATATTCTTCAGCTTTTCCAACGGCACACCAGGCAACATCTCGCGGCACACTAGTGTGCCACGGAACAGTGGTTGAAAAACACTGGTTTAGACCGAGCCGCGTTTGGCTTTATTGCAATCTGTAAATGGATGTCTTTCTTCCCCCCCCCCCCAACAGATACGAAGATGAAATCAACCATCGTACTGAGAAGGAGAATGAGTTTGTCCTTTTGAAGAAAGTGAGTAAAACGCCTGTCATGCCCCTTATCTCAAATCATCTTATCTCATGGTCAAATCAGAGGAGGACCCTGGAGAGGCCTGTCATAATGGTGGCTTAACCTTTGTCCCCTTAGGATGTGGATGAGGCCTACATGAACAAGGTTGAGCTGGAATCCCGCCTGGAATGTCTGACGGATGAGATCAACTTCCTGAGGCAGCTCTATGATGAGGTAGGCCTTGCCATATTTTTTTTTAAAGTCAGGATTTAGTATTCTAAAAAACTTTTTGTCTGATGGGAAAAGGGCCAGCCCCAAGACACATCGGTGCGTGAGGTGAAAGACAAGGTGGCAATCGCACCACTGAAAAGCCATTGGGCACTTAAATCTTACTTCAGCACTGGGATGTTGGGGTGTGGCAATGCCCTCGGTCACATCATGAGAGGAAGGGACTGGCTTCAGAGGACTATCTCAGAAGGGGCGACCAAGGTCTCACGTGACAGAGTTGGCACCTCTGTCGCTCCTCTGTTTTGCTGCCTGAGGTAGCAGTTACCTTGGTTTGCTTCACAACTGTGCCAGGGCTTACATGGAGGATACCAACAAGCACTTGTATGGAGGCAGCAATGGCATCTCAGGGGTCATGTAGACCTCATGTGCGGGGGGGATAATCTAAATATCTTCTCTTATTCAGAAAAGTCTTCCCCCACCTTTATTTGACATGTGATTCTCTTAGTATGAAGTCTGTTGGGCACTCGAGCCATTTCAGCACATCATTGGTGGCTCATAGTTTGAAGTGTGGTTTCCTTCTTATAAAGGTGACCTGTATAATGAAAAGGGCATAGTTGTGAAACTAATAAAAGAACCGGGCCTAATTTCTGATTTTCCTGCCTCCCCTCCCTCAAAGTACGCAGTTAGTCAAATAATAGTATTTAAAGGAGCAGAAGATTAGCAATGGAAATCTCAATATGGCTCACCAAACTGCAGTTCCCAGAATTCCTTTGTGGAATCTGTAAGAAAAGTGGTGCATAACGGATGTAAGCTTGTAGGGGAGATATCCCTGGAGCGTTCACTGTCTGTCACAGCTTCTTCACCCGTCAGAGCTTATTTGTAATTCATGCCCAATCAAATCAAAATCCTAGTTATAAATTGAAATAATATGGCTTTAATTTATGGTGAGCATGGATAAGCATATGTTATGATTATAATTAACAATTTTATAGCCGGGGAACAACCAAGCTTCATGATTTCCTAACCGCATGTGAAGCAGCAGACTGCATTACTTATTATTTTGCTTGGTTGGTGAAGTTACAAGATATCTCTTGGTTGAGTTCTCTGGGTAATGAAAGGCCTTCTTGGCAAGACTTAGAAGACTGCCTCAGTTGCTACAGCTACTGCTCAGTATTAGCAGAGTTTATCGCATTAGCTTGTATGGGTGCAGGTCCTGTTAGGCAAAGTGTTTTGCTTTGCTCGAGGAAGGTCAGTTAGCTGCCAGTCGTATGACCTAGGTCAGGCATGTCCAAACTTCAGCCCTCCAGATGTTTTGGACCACAACTCCCAGAATTCCAAGCCTGCATTTCCAATGGCAAAGGACTGTGGGAGTTGTGGTCCAAAACATTTGGAGGGCTGAAGTTTGGACATGCCTGACCTAGGATATATCAGTGCAGGCAAGTGAATGGAAAAAGGAGTTAATGTTAGATCTTCGCTCCGAAGGGAAGAAAACTTCAGGCAGAGCATATTAACAGTTCAGTCAGTGACTGTGAGAAGTCGCTTGTTGGATCAGCAGAAAGCTTTGCGCCAGGACAGAATGGATGGGGGGCCCTGAGCAAAGAAGTGTTGAGACTCCTCTTGGTCTCCTAGAGCTGCTTGTGCTTTGACGGTGAATAAAAATCTTTCCATCTCCACGCAGGAGCTGCGTGTAATGCAGTCTCAGATCAACGACACCTCCGTGATCCTGTCCATGGACAACAACCGCAGCTTGGACTTGGATGGCATCATTGCTGAGGTCAAGGCCCAATACGAAGAAATTGCTGCCAAGAGCCGGGCTGAGGCAGAGAGCATGTACCAGATCAAGGTGAGTCTCTTCCCCTCCCCACCTCCCCGGCCCCCTGTGGCACCTCGCTTTCTAATGGAGGGTGACTGGTTCCCTCTTTTTGGGAAGGGCGTCAAGGAGCAGACAACTTGTCTTCTGTGTTTGTTCACACGCACACACATCATTTTTTTTGTGACGGTTCATTTCATCTGATTAGAAATGGCATAGTGAAATTCTGGAAGCTGCACATGAATAAAGAATTGCGGATGCATTTAGTAGATTGAAACGAATCAAGAACTCACACAATACAGAGAAGGAATACCCTGTCACAAAGCCTTCACATGCCCTTCAGGCATTTCCACAGTCAGCTGTATCCACAGTGCCACCGATGCAAAAGTTTTACAAAGAGAAAAGAATAAACCAAAATGACAAACAAGTGTATCACTTGAACATGATGAACACAACAGGATTAATACAATGTGGTGGTCCTCTTTTAGTATTATACTGTTTGGCCTTAGTTGCATGCTAAATGGATGGAGTGTTCTTAATTTTGTGGGTGAACAGATGGTGGTCCTAGCCCAGGCTGCTTGGATGTACAGGATAAATTTGAAGCTTATGCTCTTTGGAGGGGGAAAGGGTAATAGACTCTTGGCTTTTGAACAGTGCTAGGTCAGTGGTCTCATTCAAGATTTCTGGGTTGGGTAAACTGGAGAGATATGAAAACCTCTCATTGAAACTTTGATGGTCACATTTCCAGGATCATTGAAACTTTGATGGTCACGTTTCCAGGATCATTGTTTTTCATGCCATTCAATACTGAAAATAACCATGGCCTCTGGAAATCATAGAATCTTTCACCCCCCTGAGCCTGTAATCAAGCAATCTGTAGACTGCAGAGGGCCGGGAGAGGAGACCTATACTGTTTAGCTCCTGCCCTCTTGAGATGTGCTTGAATAAATGTTGGCGTTCTTGAGATGTGTGTGGCCTCCAGTCCATATTGGCTGTGGCCTTAGACCCAACAAGGCAGCGAAGCAATCGGTAATGCCGGAGAGCTTTATTGTGGAGGTTGTGGAAGAGAGAGAGGCTGTTGGGTACCCAGCATGTTGACCATCTTCAAAATGTGGCAACACAGCACTTATATGCTGAACACCAGCTGCTATTAGCCTTGTCTGTGATAAAGCATGATAGGTGCAAGAGTTCATCTTCAAAATGTGGCAACACAGCACTTTTATTCAACATTCAAACAGCATGGCTTGTGTTTTTTTCTCAGTAATGGCAGTCCTAGAGTATTCTTGTCTTCACGCTGATGATGATGAGTGTGTGGAGTGAAAAGGCAGTATAACCTGCTTAAGGCTATGAAGTAATCCCAGAAGAGATTTATGTGCCATTTCTTTTGCATGAGACTCAGTCATATTTTTAACCACCACAATATGCCAATTCAGTTTTTGTTGTTGAGAAATCCCAGGACAACAACATGTATAGTTTCTTCGTCATGTTTGTATTCCGTTTCCCCTCTGGGATTTTTGAAAGGTGATCCTAGGATTTCCTTACAGCAGCTCAACTGAAGTAGGTGAGGCTGATGGAGACTTGGCTGCCATTCTCACAGTCTGATGCTTCCTGAAGCAGGATTCGTAGTCTGGGTTTCCACTCTCCCAACATTCAACACTTGTGTGGAAGAGGTTGCCTTCTCTTTGTGTTGGACATTCTGGGAGTTGTAATCTAAAAGAGTTATTTTCCCAAGCAAGGATGGAATCCTACATTAGTTTCCTGTCCAGGGAAGAAGAACTTGGGCCCCCACCCACCCCAAATGTTGCTGAACACCAGCTGTCATCAGCCTTGTCTGTGATAAAGCATGATAGGGGCAAGAGTTCATCACCTTCTGGAGGGTTGTTAGTTTCCCATCCCTGAACTTGTCTGGCTAATTAAGGAGGGAGAGAACAGCAGAAGCAAAGAGGCAACTATGGGTTTTGGATTGGCTGCAAAGGTATTGATTTGTCACACTGCAATCCTCTGGCTCCAATCTTGGCTACCAGCCACGAGTTCCTTGTTACTACATTCCTGCACAGTAACCTTACGTTTGCCTCTTTTTGTTTCCTCTGCGTAGTATGAAGAGCTCCAGTCCGTGGCAGGCAAGCATGGAGATGACCTTCGCAACACCAAAAATGAAATCAACGAGCTGAACAGGATGATCAGCCGGATACAATCAGAAATTGACGGTCTGAAAGGCCAGGTCAGGAAGCTGACACCAAGGGAGAGGGCAGGTTTTATAACAGATGGAGCTCTTGTCTGTGTCCAAAGGGCCTTTAGATAATCAGATGGGTATAAAGGAAAGGTCCCTGTTCCAGGAAAGTGACATCTGGGCTCTGGATAGTGGCAGAGAAGAGGAAGGAAGGCATGAGGTCAAGATGGAGACCAAGGATGGCCAGGCAGAGTTAGCAAAGGCTGCAGTATGGGTGCTTTGGAGTCAACAAACCTGGCTTCTCTTGATTTTGAAGTGTGTTTGGGTTTTAAATATTTTGAGCCTCCTTTCCAAGATAGTTAAGATGTAATTTTTTTAAAATGAAGAAACATCCATCCTGCAAATAAGATGCCAGCTGGTAAATTAAGGGGAAACAAACAATGGAATCTCATGCAACCCCCAAGACCGGGGGTTAGCCTTGCTTGGTGTCTACATTGTTGCCCCTCAAGGCCTTAACTGTGAATCACAGGCAGGCTAGCCCAGACAGGAACAAAGCCCACCCTTAGCAGAGTCACCCCTTGCTGCTGGAGCCAGAGTAAGGAGCAAAATTTCACCTTTGCCATTGTCACCCATAAATGGGACATACATGTAGCAAGTAAGCAAACCAGGCTTCAGAGTAAGGCTTGCATATTCAAGGGCTTCTCCTGCTGCTCAAATATGGCTCTGGTGTAAGAGGATGGCAGTCTCCCACCTCCACTGATTCCCAGTCTGAGGTAGGTCATCGGCTTGGGTTCTTTTAACAAGAAAGGTGGGCTAAAAATATTTTAAATGGGAGGCTACCCAGCAGGATCAATACAAGAGATTCCCCCGTATCTGTAGTGGATCCACCATCCACTACAAATTGCAGATACAGTGGTACCCCGACTTACGAGATTAATCCATTCCGAGCGAACGCTCATAAGTCGGTTATCTCGTAAGTCGGGGAGTGATTTCTCATAGGAATGCATTGAAAGTCAATTAATCTGTTCCAGAGGAACGGATTTCAATGCATTCCTATGGGAAATTGCTTTAAATAACCCGCGGCTCCTATCTCCCCCCACCGGGCGCATTGGGGAGAGAAGCTGCAGGTGGTTTAAAGGATCTTTAGCCACCAAGGCAAATGGTGCTTTTCTCCGGTGGGAGGGGAACAGATGCGCTCTTTAGCCGGCAAGGGAAGCAGTTGCTTCGCTGGCTAAAGACACTTTAAACCTCTGCCGCTTCTCTCCCTGCTCACAGTGTTTGCCTCGGTGACTGGAAGGTAATTCAAATCCCAACACCCCCGGCTGCTTGCAAGACGGGGAATCCCTGATCTTGCTCATAAGCAGCCGGTGGGGTGGGGGAGTGCTGAAGAGCGCTCATAAGTCGGGATTTTCGTAGGTCAGGCCCCTTGTAAGTTGAGGTACCACTGTATAAGAATTCTCTCCGTATATAACATATAGAGAGGCAGGGCAAAGAGCACTAGGGGGCCACCCATGTATGTTGTATGTAGGGCTGTGAGAAAGTGAAGCTAGATACAAGGGCCTTTTCTTTAGCTGCTCTTTGGCACCATTGATGCTCATTGTGCATGTTGCAGGCTAGGTAAGGATGCTACAAACCCTTCTCCAGCTCAAATGACTGCACCTCACCCAGACAGCCGAGCTCAGAAAAGTTCTCTTTTGTGACTTCAGTCTTTAGAATCCTCCTGCCAACATAGTAGCCAGAGATTCCCCACCCCAGGCTCTGCCTTTAAGACTTCAGCTGGTATTCCTCCATTTTAGGCTCCATTGTCCACCCTGCCTTACTTACACCCAGCAGATCTTTGGACACTCTTCTTTTCCTCCTCCTCCTCTGCAGCGCAAGAACTTAGAAGCTGCCATCGCTGACGCCGAGGCCCGTGGAGAGCTGGCGGTGAAGGATGCCAACACCAAACTCACCGAGCTGGAGAGCGCCCTGCAGAGAGCCAAGCAGGACATGGCCCGCCAGCTGCGAGAGTACCAGGAGCTGATGAATGTCAAGCTGGCGCTGGATATTGAGATTGCCACTTACAGGAAGCTGCTGGAAGGAGAAGAATACAGGTGAGTGCCCATTGGGGTGGAGGTGGGGCTGGCGGCCCCTTGTGAGTGGATGCAGCAGTTTGGCATGGTAGCACATAGAGATGACCTGAGATGAGCCTTTGGCGGTTGGCTGTAGTCTTGGGTTGAAGGGACCACCTGCTAGTCTGTGCCAGTGTAGACCCTTAAGATCAAGGAGAACTTAGTGAATTTATGAGTGTACATATATAAGTGTAGGGGCATGGTGGCAGACTAAGGCTCCGAAAACTGTTGGCTGCAAAGTCGGCAGCTCGGCAGTTTGAATCCCGGGTACCACGCAGCAGAGTGAGCTCCCACTGATAACCCCAGCTCCTGCCAACCTAGCAGTTCAAAAGCGTGTAAATTCAAGTAGATAGATACCACCGTAAAAAGCGGGAAGGTAAAACAGTGTTTCCTTGCAGCCATGCCAGCCAGGTGGCCATGGACTTGCACAACACTGGCTCTTTCGGCTTGAATACAGAGATGAGCATCGCCCCTAGAGTCGGACACGACTAGCACGCATGTGCGAGGGAAACCTTTACCTTTACCTTATATATAAGTGCTATTGAATCAGCAGGTCTATCTGTGTTAGGACTAACATTGGCCCACTTTTTTCTTCTGCTGACCAGGCTGGAATCAGGAATGCAGAACCTGAGCATTCAGACCAAAACGACTGGCTACTCAGGTAAGTCCATGCATGGCTGTGGGGGGGGGATTCTGGGCCTTGTAGTCCAAACTCAACCTTCCCATTTTCTGGTCTCCTTTTGGCTGTGTTGCTTTCGAGACAGTGAGCGTTGAAGACTGGGAGGCGTATCTTCCTTCTTAAACATTGTGGGCCTTTAATTTTGATGGGAGAGGGGGGCAGACTTTGAGCTGCCAACAAGTTGGGAAAGGCTGGTCAATTAATTGCTTCCCATCCCTCCAGGTGGTGTGAGCAGTGGATTCAGCAGTGGCTTTGGGGGTGGCTATAGCTCGTACTCCAGTGGCGGATACTCTATGAATTCTTCCCCTCTGGAGAGCTCGGTAGTCACCAAGTCAAAAGCCATTGTCATCAAGAAGATTGAGACCCGGGATGGGAAGCTGGTGTCCGAATCTTCAGATGTGATGACCAGCTGAGCGTCTGTTTCCTGCTAAGACGAGGAGGAGCCTCTGACCACTCAAAAGTGCCTTAATCTAATGAGCCTTCCTTAATCTATCTTAGATGGGTCACAAACAGAGAGAAGGGGGTAGGAGGTGGTGGTGGCGGACTGTCCCCTGCTCTCACCTGACTTTGTGCTAGCACATCGGGGTGGTGGTGGTGGGGGAACGGACCTATGACCCTCTGGACATTTCTGGACTTCCACTCCCAACCACTGGCTTGTCAGCTGGGTCTGATGGGAGTTGAAGCCCGGTCTCTTCTGGAGGGCCACTTGTGTTGATGAGCTATTACCAAATACTGCTATTACCCCCAGCCCACTCCATATCGGTCTCCACCTCAGTCATCATTCCTTTGGTGACTAATCATAGGCTGGAATTAGGATATTTTTAGTATGCTTTTTAATTCACCACCTCCCCACTCCTCCTACAACAACAACAAAAACACCCTTCTTTTCCTCCTGATACCTCCTTGGGCTTGTGAACGATCCCTTTTTGGCCGCAAAAGCACTAACACTCAAAAGGATGGAGCATGAATTGAGTGTGGATCCTAGGTGGGTAATGTGCGGCTTTCTAGAATGTTGCTCCAGTTCCCATTAGACCTCACATGTGAATCAGGGTGGTTGAGGCGGATAGGACCAGATCAGAAACATTGGTGATGGGGAGCACTCTTACAATGCCTGGGGTAACAGATTTCCAGCACTGCTCTTTTTCTTGCTTCTGTTTCCTTCACTCTTGTTGGAAATAAAAGTGATTTGTGTCAAATCTTCAGCTACAAATCTTCTCTCTCAGCTCCCAAGATGTTGGTTTTCTGACACAGAACTAGGATTGCCAGCTGACCCAAGAGGGGAAGGAGGAAGGCTGCTCCTATATCTTGAATTTCTTAAGTTGTAGGTGGAAAAAACAAAATGTCGGCAAAGCTTTCTCTTGGGGTACCAAATGTTTCAAAATAGCCTGCTAGCAGCTGTTCTCTTCTCACAGGTGATTGAGGTCAGGCAGAATTCCTTTCAAGCATCAAGTACACTTTAGGGGAGGCAGGAAGGCGACCATTTTATAAGCTCAAGTAGCGATTTTGTTTCTCCGAATTTAAATGAGAAGCATTTGTGTATTCGCGGAAAGCCCAAAATATGACAGGCAATCCTTGCTACTTTGTGGGATACTTCTTCAAAAACTCCATGGCTGAAGAATCAAAATCAAGAATTGGTTTTGTCACTACTAGTCACTCTGGAGAATGTCAGAAGCCCTTTCAGAGCTCCACAGAGGTTTTGGCTAGATTCCCTTCCCACTAATTTTGATGGCCATGGAAAAAGCCAAGTGCGCACATGCCACTGCCCTGACAGAAGGCAGGAAAGGAAATCTGGTAGATGTTTCCATGTAGAGGACTCCTAATGTTCCAAATCAAAAGGCATTGCCCACCTATTTTATCTCTACCTTCTTAATGGGTTTTATCTGCAGTATGGAAGAAGTGTGAGGGAAACACAAGTTACTGAGAGTCTTCTGTTAAATCCACTGAAAAAGCAGTGCTAAGTTTAGAATCATGGAATCCTAGAGTTGGAAGAGACCCCGAGGGCCATCCAGTACAACCCCCTGCCATGCAGGAACCCCCATTAAAGCACCCCCAACAGATGGCCATCCAACCTCTGCTTAAAGAAGGAGACTCCACCATCCTTTGTGGAAGCATATTCCACTGCTGAACAGCTCTGTCAGGAAGTTCTTCCTAATGTTCAAGTGGGATCTCTTTTTCCTGTAATTTGAAACCATTGCTCTGGGTCCTGGTCTGTGAAGCCACGAGCCCCCTCTTCGATAGGATATCCTTTTGAATCTTTAGGCAGCTTCAGGTTATCATCTTAATAACTTCATACAGGGCAGGGGCAGGCTTTGTTAGAGGATGATGTATGCTACTGAACTTCAGAATGCAAGCCAGCCCTTATGAGTAAAACCCTGGACTTCTCTCCCAAAATCCTACTCAACAATGTGAACGTTGACGGCTCAGAGGTTGGAAATATTATCCACCAATTTTCTTTTTTTTTTAAATGGTTTCCAATGAACTAATCTTCAATGGCTTTTTAAGAAAAAAATTAATGATTCTTCATTTCAGGAACACATTGATTTGTAAAACATCCTTCATGGATTGATAGGAATGAATTCATTTTCTTCACCTTTTAACATCAAAGCCTTAACATGCAGTTGAACATTTCCAAGTTCTGGCCTTCACCTGTGAGCCCAGCCACCGTCCAAGCGTTTCCTTTGGTTTGCTCTCCAAATCCACACTATTCAATTGAAAGAGGGCACCTGTAGGAAATCAAGCTGCCGTTCAAAAGCTAGGGGTGGCAAAGCTTCAGCACTCCAGATGTTTTGGACTAGAAGTCCCACCATCCTGATCTAGAGCAGTGGTTCCCAACTTTGGGTAGCCTGGGTTGTTTTAGGACTACACTTCCCAGGTTTTTAGGAATTATGGTCCAAGAACTCCTGGGCTACTCAAGGCTGGGAACCACTGCTTGGAATGCCAAAGGTCCACCACGTTTCCATAAACTGAAGCTGGGACAAGTGGAAACTCAGTTTTAATTTCTTCACATACAGTGTTGGGGAAAAGCACACACATCCTTGAACTTATTCCCCCCCCCCAACTTAATGAAACAGATTCATGGATTTTTCTATCCCTGTTGGTGACCTTAAGTATTTATACTGGCTGCTATGGGATGCCATGCTGCTGGTGTTAGTTTGGAAGGCTTCCACGATACCCTGTCTCTACCCCTTCCTGAAACTCTGCATGGAGTGTACTTAGGTCAGGAATTCCGCTCGAACCGAAGCTGTGAACAGAACTTTTGTTACCAAAGGAGGTAGAAACAAAGCCCTCTTCCTTCTCTTCCAGGAACACAAATCTGTGAATTCTCTTTTAAAAACTCCCACTTGTTTTTGGTTTAATCTGAAATCTTACTGCTAATAAAAGCTTTTGACTCCAACTTGGCTATTGTGGAAATTGTTCTCTCTTTTTTGTTTTGTTTGCTGCTCTGATGAGACAGAGGTTGCCTTTACAAATGAGAGGAAACATTGAGCTGGGGCCTTCTTGAAAAACGTTGAGACAAAGTGTGTTTTTCTCACCTAGAGAAGCAACTTCCAGCCTAAATAAGTGCACATTTGCTCAGAAATGGGTCTTGTTATCCCAGGTGTGTGACAACATATGGCACGCAGTATGGTGACATGCTGCAACGCCCACCAGCCTGGGCCAGTCTAGAGCGCGAGTTGCTGTATTATAATATGGACATACTCGTCGCTGTGCTATAGTCTCCAACATGCGTAAATGCTTGTCACCTTACAAGGCATTTGTGTGCCTGGAACTGAGGCCTGTTGGAACCTGCTTCTGTTAATGTATTGGGACTGTGGTTAGAGTTTCATTCTTGATTAGGAATTTGTAAAATATATCAGTGACCTCAATGAACAAACTGTATTTGTGCCTAATCTTTTGTGTTGTCAAGTCAGAACCCAGTGGTTAACAATTTTTATAATACAGCTTTCAAGGTGATTGATATATTTGATATATTTAAGAAGTGGTTTTACCAGTTCCACCACCACCCCTGAAAGTTTCCATAGCTAAGAGGAGATTCAAACCCCAGCCCCCTGGTTACTGGTATATCCATTCATTAACCAAGATATTATAACCTCAGTGTTATCAGAGTAAGTTCAAGCAAAACTAGAAGGTGAAAACGTCAACTAGTGGAGATAAATTCAGTGGATCTCTTTTAAGAGAATGCCGTACTTTTGTTAGCTGAAAATACAGCACTTTGTACTTGAAAGATGAACCTGTGATATTATAATAATCAAATACAAAACTAGACCAGGTGATACCTTTAGGCTACTAGTAAAATAACAAAAAGTTGCTAATATTTCGAGGGCAACACCCTCTTCCTCAGAGCTATACCAAAAGTTCAAGCGTGGCAAAAGATGGAATTGCCAGCAGTTCTTAGATGTAAAGTTCTTGGCAAGATGAAAACAAAATGCCAGGTAGTATATTAGTATATTAGTTGAGCCGAGATGTTGTCAAGCTGCATCTGATGTAAGGGGTGGTGCTTTTACTGTCCCAGTCCTTCAGAGTGGCACCCCCTCTCTCTCCACGTGACACTTGGAGGAAGGAAGTGGGGAACTGACACTCCAGAAAGCCAATTCCCATCGTCCCATCATCCACTATGTTGGTTAGTGCTGCTGAGGGTTATAGTCTAGGAATATCTGTAGGAATATGTTACCCATACCCTGCTCTACCATCTTCCTTTTGTCACAGGAGGCTGGGGTTCTAAGACATGGAAAACTATGCAAGATGTCCCACATTCAAGAAGGGATGGTTCTGAAACAGGCTAGTGCCTCTTGTGAATACAGAGTCACCATCCTGGTCAGGTTAAAATAAGTACTGGAGTTCCAGGTAGCCTTGGACATTTGTATACATTGAGGATGGTGCACCCTTTGTGTCTTTATCCCACAATCCTAAGTGTGGGGTACCTGAATGGCTGCAATAGCTAACAACAATTAATCCACACTGTCAGCACTCTCCATATTAAAATTATGCTATAGGCTTCATGGTCATAACATTTGGCCTGCTTTGGGGACATTCTCCCCCACACCCACACCCACACCCCACACACTTTGTTACTACTCCACTGAGGCTGAGGAAGAATTCTGAATAATTTCCAAGCATAACACATTTCAGTGTGCCTGGTAACGCTGGTTCCTTAATACAGGCTTTTATTGCTTATTAGGCTATAGTAAAGGTGTTGCACAAAGGGAGATTTGGAACTGTAAATTTTCATAAAGCGTATCAAGGGAATTTGAACTGGGAAAACGCAAAGCCCTAGAAGAGATATCTTGGCAATTAAGAAAACCCTACTTCTCAAAGTGCCATGCATAGCATGGGCACTGAATGTGTAGGCCTGGATTTTATTATTATTATTTTTTAGAGATTTAACAACACGAAAACCCAATGGCTCCCAGAGTCTGGGAGCAGCAACATAGTGGATGACGGGAATAAAGCACCTTCCCGTTGTTCCCATTTGCTTTGGAAACATCTCCCTTCCTTATTAGAAATGAGTTGCTTCTCCAGGCTGTGAAGGCAACCGGATTCTATATCAGATCTTGCCTGTTTTGCTGTTGGCTTCGTCAGGATACCTTCTCTCCCCCCCAAAGAAAGAGCTTTCCAGCACAAGGAGTGAA
This sequence comes from Phrynocephalus forsythii, assembly GCA_029282475.1. Lineage (NCBI taxonomy): Eukaryota > Metazoa > Chordata > Lepidosauria > Squamata > Agamidae > Phrynocephalus > Phrynocephalus forsythii. The sequence goes on along the minus strand of JAPFRF010000011.1, from coordinate 26,129,446 downwards.
CAGCCGGCAGAGAACAGTAGTAACAGAGAACACACAGCCACTCTTGGGCACGGTGACAGGCTTAAGCTGCTCCTAGGACCCCCCCCCAAATTTGTTTATTGTACTGTACACTGATATCCCGCCCATCCGGCTTTGCCACTACTCTGCCATTGGGTGTGGGTCTTTTTCAAAACTGGAAAACCTGGTGCCCTCTAGTGGCCGAATAGAGTTATTAAAAATAGATTCCCAGACTGGCTGGGCTGCATGAGTAAGGGTTCTTAATTAAACGGAGGGTTCCACCTTACCGCTTTGAATGTGTTTTTCGTGTCGCTGGTGTTTTTCCAGCATGGCATTTGTTTGATCCTTTTTTAGTATTTGTAGACTCACTGTGGTTGGCTTTAATATTGGGTTTTAATGATGTAAGGTGGGCTTGGGCCCTTTTTAAGGAGAGAGGCAGGGTAAACAATACAGTGCTTCAAAATAAATAAATGTTAGGAGCCCTAATTGAATAATGAACATTTTGTTTATTTTTTAGAATATTTTTACCCTACCTTTCTCCTTGGAAAAGGACCCAAGGTGGCTTACAATAATGAGGGACAAAATACTGCCCAGAACATTTAAGACATATTCAAGTTAAGAACAGGGAATTAGAAGAGGCATCTTACATTAAAAGGTTAAATTAAAGCTCCCAAGAACATGCAAAAAGAAAAGAAAAACCCATTATGAGGGATGGAAATCACTGCTGTTCTTATCAGTCAATGCAATCATGTATGGTAATCAATATAAAAGTTACATAACAAATAGACCCTCATTCAGGGAAAGCTTGGCTGAAGAGGAAGGTCTTTGCCTGCTTCCAGAAAGACAGCACAGATGGGGCCATCCTGGCCTCCAATGGGAGGGAGCTCCAGAGACTGGGAGCAGCAGCAGAAGAAGGCCCTTTCATGTGTTCTCATGAGATGCATCTGTGGAAGGTGGCAGGATGGAGAGAAGGACCTCTCCTGATGACCTTAGCACCTGAGCCAGTTCACACTGTGAGGTAGCTTGGACTCAGGTTGTATAATGCTTTGTAGGTTAAAACCAGCACCTTGAATTGTGCCCGATAGCTGATTGGCAGCCAGTGGAGTTGCTTTAGTAGAGGTGTATGTATGTATGTATGTATGTATGTATTATTTATTTATATACTGCTCATCTTCCGAAGGAACTCCAGGTGGTTAACAATAACAATGAAGGTGCAATTAAGGGAAAACAGCAACAACAACAATGTGATCTCTGTAACCTGCCCCAATCAGGACCCATTGAAGTTTCCTGAGACTTTCCATTGGCAGCCCCACATAACAGTGCATTACAGTCATCCAGCCAAGATATCACCAGGGCATGTGTCACAGTGGCCAGAGCAGGTTTCTGAAGAAACATGTCCCCATGCCCCCTAAAGGATGGAACTCAGCCATTTAAAAAAAAAAAATTTAAAACATTTTCAGGGGTGTCATATTGCCCATCTATGCTCTAGAATGTGGAACGAGGCAAGTCAACGCATCACTTGCCTCGAGATACTGTACTTCAGAACCACCACTGCCCCTGGGATCAAGTCCCGGAACACTTCAAGCCTCTCTTTCAACATCTCTTCTCCTTGAACCAATAAAGAGCAGGACTGCATGCAGTCTTTCACGGGCTGCAACTACACAGGCAATTCCTCCAGCGTGATTCACAACCTATTTCTGGCTTCTAATTATTATATAATGATGATGACCACCTTTGAATTGAGGGGCTCGAAGGGACCCTATAGATGACTGAGTCCTGCCTCTGCCCAGGAGGCACAGTAGGGAATCGAACACCCAACTTTTGGCTCTACAGCCAGAAATCTAAGCCATTGATCTAGTCAATAGTTCATAAACCATACCAAACTTGGTAGTGTGCTAAACAACCTACATTCTCTCAAGACTGACAAAGCTGCTTGGATGAGCAGCGAAACATTTCAGCCTCTCAAGAAAAGAAGTCCAGTTGCCATGACTCCAGGCAACCCTACCTGGATGACTGAGAATCTTCAAAGACAAGATACTGGGCCTGGGGCTGGGGCTGATAAAGAGATATCACAGGGATGGCTGCTCCCACTGTCCCAAACGTCATGCTCAGCTGAGTAAATCACTACCTACAATTATGCAGTCTCCACCACCCCTTTTGAAGAACTCAACCTGAGCATCCTTGCTGGGCTTTAGGCTTCCACATGGCCTGCCACAACTTGATATCTGATGGTTGCAACCTTCCTGCAGCCATCTTTCTCCCTATCTCTTGGTGACACACTCAACCACTACTCTAATGTTTAAAAAACAGTGTCCTGCTTATATACCGCCCCATAGCATTTCAAGCACTCTCTGGGCAGTGCGCTCATTTTACCCACCTCGGAAGGATAGAAGGCTGTTTACATCTTACAGAGTTCTCCATGCCATACCAAAACTTATTTGGGAACCATATATTTTATTTTAAAAACTGAAGATACTCCTCAAGTTAAGACACCATCTGTGTTTCAAAATCAATCATCACCCTGGTAGAAGTATTGAAGGCCGTTCTGATACATGAGCCAAATCTCCAAATCAACACTTGCACTGGTTCAAATTGAGGCTGGGTAACAAAATATTGCAATATCAGAGAAGAGTGGAAGTTCAGGCTTCTAAGACTCTTTATCAAGCTGGGTATTACAAAGTAAGAGATACGGAAGAGGGACAGGGAAAGGTCCAAAAATCATCCTAGCTGCAGTCTGAAGGCAGAACAGGTCAAAGACAGAGACAGTGAACTCGGAAGAATCAGCTTGAACTGTGATGACCTGAGGCTTCACCTCATTCTCCATCTCTACAAACATACTGCCTGAGGTAAAACTTGGTAAAATCTCCTCAAGTGTGATTCAAGTTTTCAGCACCCATCTTGGAACTTTAGTTTAGCTTATAAAACCCTGTGGTTTCCACACCCAGCCAGAATAAACGTTGCCCTTCTGTTCTTCCTCTGCCCGATGGGCTGCTCTGAGGATTTGAATATTTTAAAATATATTTATGTAGTCCAGTAAACTACATAATCCTGATTATGGAGTTAGTTCCTATGTCACACAACTGTGTTTCTGCATGTTTACATTTGCATATGAGGATACCCATGTGAGTGGAAACAAACATATCATGTGAACCCGAAGAGTTGGGAGGAGGAAGAATAACATTCAAGGGACCCTAAAATGGTCTCCCCTCTTCCACCGCAGGCCTTGACAGCATCTCTCCACCAGCCTTATCCTGACCAAATCCTGTGAAATCCAGTTTTACCCATCATGTCCATCCCAGACAACGGCTTCCATCGAAGGGTCTTTTGTTTATCCCCTTTGTTCGCCTCCTCTCATTTCTGAAAGGCCTTTCTCCCCTGCCATCCATCCATCCATCATCAATCCACGTCCTACATGACCAAGCAGTTCTGAGGCGTGCCATCCATATTCCACCAGCCACAAATATTTACAAATTAAGATGATGATGTGGAAAATATGGAAGCATTTATTGCACATTGGACATTTTTAAATTAAAACAGCAACCCCTGTCTCTGCTAGGAGGGACACGGCAGCAGCTTCCTCGTTTCTTCCTCTCATTCTTCTTCTTTTCATTAAAGTGGCATCTGAAAAATAAAATCTCTAGCGGTTTCCGGAGATCAGTGCGAAGACCGTCGGCAAGTCCGGGCCGACACCGGCTGATGGCTTGGCTTCCTAATGCGGCAATTCTTTGGCATTGCAGGAGCGTCCGGCTTTCCCAGCTTACGTCTCTGTCCCAGGTCATTCCTCCCCCCCGCCCACCCCCAGGAAGCAGGCTGGGGGAAGACAGGAATCCAGGCTCCTCCGCTCAGGCCAGGGAGGAGAACCTGGGCTCAGGAAATGATGGTGCTTTTCCTTCCTTCTTTCCTTCCTTCCTTCCTTCCTGCCAAGCGGTGACATTTCCCAGCAGACCCGCGGCTTGGAGACTGCCTGGTAGAGCACCCCCTCCCTCCCCAATGGACCGAACAGACAGCTTGACAGAGGGGGCCTGAGAACAGGCCAGCACCGGCCGCACCAGCGGCTTCAAGTATTCCCTTTGGCTGGGAGTGAGTGCTTGCCGCAAACCCAGTCAAGGCACGACGTGTGGGTAGGATCCAAGTCCCAAGGAACGGAGCAGGGAGGGAGGGAGGGAGAGGCATGGGGAGGGGGCCGAGCCTCAACCCTGGATCCTCCTCCATGGAGAAGCAGAGAGGGTGCCTCGCGCGCTGGCCTCGCTGCATCAGTCCGTCGGGGTCCAGCATCTGCGGCACGGCCCTTCTTTGCCCTTCTGGTGTTGGCTGTGCTCCCCTCCCCACTGCTCACGGCCAGGCGATTCCCCCCCCTCCCCGGGTGCCTCTTTGCAGGGCAGCAGCGACAACAACACACATCTGCAGAGGGCAAGGTTGGGCCTGCTAGGCCTCCGAAGCGGCTTGTGGCTTCAGCTGGGCCTTTTCCATTGCGGTGCCGTAAGGAAGGGAGCGTTTGAAGAAGCCCAGCTAGGGAGGAAGCAGAGACAAAAACGTCAGGAGCCCAGGTATCCCCAAAAGCCATCCCGTTACCAAGAACAGTTACACTAGGCCGCTGCTCATCTATCTCCAGTCTTGGATCATGTCCTTCTGCCACAAGGGAACAGGCATGGAAAGGCAATGGATGCTGCTTCTATGTCACCCCCTAGTGCTCAAAGCTCTCTCTGGGCAGCCCACAATTCAGTTATTCAGGCTACACAGGGAGAGCATTCCCTGTTATGATTTTACTCGTAACAGTTCAATCACTGCTTCATTCATCTATCTCTGGAACTCTCACAACTAGCCCACTTCATTGTATTGATATTGTCTGCAGGCTCACTGCCAGATCGCCAGATCCTTAAGGAGTAAAAACTCCCCTACATACAAACAGGGTCCAGAATCCAATTTGCTTATGTGATCTCAGGAGGGCAATCACATGTGTGTTACTCCCCAGCAGCTTCCTCTTGATGTGACTGGTTGCGTCCTGGTGGGCAACGCAGGCGCCGAACCACTCACATGACTGACCAAGTCTTGAACAGCCCACAGGAGAGGAAAAACTGCTGAGTGATGGCTCTTGACTGATATGGGGCAGAAGCCCAAGCTTCTGTATGAGACAAAGGAACTGTGAAAAGACTGAACTGCATGTAACTCATTCCCTAATAATTCTGCAGTTGGAAGAAATCACGAAACTTAAGCACACTTCAGGCTCATGTATAAGCACACTGTATCACTCATGAATTGCTCTCTTTACATTCATAGGCCTAGACCAGTGGTTCTCAACCTGTGGGTCCCCAGATGTTCCTGGACTGCAACTCCCAGAAGTCTTCATCACTAGCTGAACTGGCCAGGATTTCTGGGAGTTGCAGTCCAGGAACATTTGGGGACCCACAGGTTGAGAACCACTGGTCTATACTATAGCTAAATTGTTATATACAGTTTCAACCTTGACTTATGGTTGCTTTGACAACCGAAAAATTCGGCTCTCCGCAGCTCTGCAAGACAGCTGACTTTGACAGGCCGGACATGTCAAAATTGGCTCTGTGGCGGGGCTCGGAGAGCAGCGTTCGCTGCAGATCGCCGCCACCTCCTCCTCCTCCTTGGTTGGTTTCATCTCTTTTGCAGAGATCGAAGCAACCAAGAAGAAGGACAAGGTGGAGATCGGCAGCGAATGCTGCTCTCCGCAGTTCTGCAAGACAGCTGACTTTGACAGGTCGGACCTGTCAAAGTCAGCTGTCTGGCATGGCTGTGGAGAGCCTTGTGCTGGTCGAAGATCAATGAGTTCCTTCCTACTCTGCTCACCAAATTGGTGGGCAGAACACGGACCCATTGATTTTCGGCCAGCCTGGGCATCTTGCAAACTTGCTACCCTTGGGAAAGGCAAGCGCCCTTGCAAGGATCTTCGGCCAGCCTGGGTACCATGCAAGCATGCTTCCCTTTGGGAAGGGAAGCACCCTTGCAAGGATCTTCAGCCAGTCCAGGTGCCTTACAAGCATGCTTCCCTTCCTGAAGAACAATCGGTCCCTGCTCTGCCCGATGCATTTTTGGCCAGCCCAGGGGCCTTGCAAGGAAAGCAAGGAAACGGGGGGGGGGGAGGTGACGGAGGCATAGATTGCCACCTTCTCTTCCTCCTGGGTGCTTCGATTTCTTTTGCAGAGATTGAAGCTCCTATTGAAGCAATCTCCCTCAATCAAGAGGCAACCAAAGGCTGCTCTCTGCAGCCCTGTCAGAGAGCTGATTTTGACAGGTTGGACCTGTCAAAGTTAGCTGTCTGGTGGGAGAGCGGAAAGCAGCCTTGAATGCCCTTGATTGGGGGTGAGGGGTGGGGGTTGGGATAGCATTCCTATAGGAATGCATTGAAAACCTATTAATCCATCCCATCTGGAACAGATTAATTGATTTTCAATGCATTCCTATGGGAAACCACTGTTTGATTTATGAAAAATCTGACTTCTGAATATGCATTTGGAACAGATTTATGTCATAAATTGACATACCCCCCTCTGTGTGTGTGTGCATGAATGAATTCAAAAACTCGTGTATGGAAGTCAACCCATCACAGAAGTGCATTTTTCTTTGTCCCTGTTTAAACGAGTTCTAAAGTGTTTTAATTTGGTCCTTGCTTTTATTGTGGTAACTCATATATACCTCATTTAAATTTTACAATTTACTGGCTGAAATCCTGTTGTTTAGTGTAGTACGTCTACGGAATGAAAACAGACCCACTGAATCAGTGAGGACTTCATGAGTCAACACCTATGTAAGTTCCCCTGAGTGAGTGGGCCTACTCTAGTGGCAACTAAATTTCAGCCGCCCCCTTTTAAAGTTGCTTTTGTTTTAATACCTGTTGGGAATTGCCTTAGTTCCTGTATCAGAAGTGATGCAGAATATAAGCACGAACAAAACAGTTCAAGACCTGCTGTTGCATGTCCCTCTTGAGCGTGCAGATGATGGCAATTGGGGATACGTTAGGGATTGGTTTTTCGTTTCGGAAGGGGACTGGTTCCGAAATGAAGCATGCACTCAGAATCCAGTCCCACCCTCTGAAACAAAATCAATCACTCTTACATTGGTGTAGTTCACGCTGGGCGAAAATCCAGTCAGGAAGCAGCCTCCGATGTGTCATCTTTCCCTCTCCCTGGTGCTGGTCAAGCAGACAGGGAAGCGGGATGATGCATGTCCTTGCACAGCTCCTGATTGGCCAGCGCCAGGGAGAGGGAAAGATGACCCATCGGAGGCTGCTTCTTGACTGGATTTCCGCGCAGCATGAACTACACCAAGATGGGTGACAGTGGTTGATTTTGTTCCGGAGAATGGGATTGGGTTCTGAATACCAGCTGTGCTGGTGTGTTTTGTTTCAGAATCAGTCCCCTTCCAAAATGAAATGCCCACCTCTAGGATGCATCACTAGGCCATATATAAAGTATACATTGGAGGCAAGGTGAGAAAAGAACAAGGAACAAGGAACTCCCTGGTCTCACCTCAATACTGATCCAGCTCTCACCTGGCTCCTCAGATCTCACCACTCTCATTATTTCCAATTTTAATCATAAGGTCTTGAAGCATACTTTATAAACAAAAAATAAGTGCAAGGTTCTTAGCTAAGGCCAGCAGAGAAAAATGGGAGGCTCTTCCTCAACCATTCCTTCTGACAGGCACAGTCCTTCGGGAATCCTGGTTGCATCTATCCCTTCAGAGGTCCTAGCCTTTCTCAACCAAACACAATTGCCACACATTTCCCAACCACCACCACCACCACCACGGCCGCCACCACTGCTGAAAGCTATCCCCACAGGGCTCCCCACTCAGCCCCCCCACTACCACGCACACACACCTTATATAGTACATAGATGAGCAGCGCCAGGAGGAGCAATCCGATCAGGATGGCTAAGATGACGATCCAGAGAGGGACCCCTTGGCTGGTCTCTGCCTTTGCCCAATGGAGTGATGTTGTCACCTGGGGCAAAGTAAACAAACAAACAAAAAGCAGGAATAAGGAGCCCGACAGATTGGGAGTAATCAGGGAGCCCAGCACGCCCTGTTGCAGATTCCAAAAGGGGGTCCACTGGAATGTCCTGACCAGTCTTTCATCTTGAGATCACAATTTCTCCTGGGAGGCCTTCAACTAAGATGGGCCCTCTGGGCAAGGAGTTCAAAAGGTCTATACAAGTGGCAAGGAAGAGGTGTCCTGCTGCCAAGGCTGGCCACCATGACAACAGGGCTACTTACTGATGATAACCCTGGCCAAAATCTAACTGCTAGCTGCACTCACACAGTGTCCTCAATGAATGACCCACTGGACAGAATCCTACTGACATTTGTGTAAGAATGGCATGAACTGCCATTGGTAACTTGTGGCTACCTGATGAGGCACTAGGATGCATGCTGGTTGCTGGTGTTCCTTGCTGTGCAACAAAGATGCTCCCTGGCAGTCCCTTTAGGTCACCACAACTAATCACAGCATGCTAAACAAACCATACCTAAACACCAACAGGATTTCACCTGCTGAGTGATGTGCCAGTCCATGGGAAAGTGCCAGTGATTTGGTGGGTCTACTACCAAAAAGACCAGCAGCTGACTCCAACTGCCTTTTAGATTTGTCTTTATAGTGGTAACCATCAGGGCAGCATGTGACAGTGAGTTCCACAGTTTGACAGTGTCCGGGTGATGACGTACTCCCCCCCCCAATCCTGAATCTCCCACCATGCAGTTTCAGTGGATGGCCTTCAATTTGGATACAAAAAAAAATTCTCCTTATAAAAATACATCCTGCCTCTCCACACTGGGAAAGTATTTTAGTATACCTCTTACGGTGCCTGCCCTTGTTTTCAAAACTAAAAACAACCCCAAGCACTTAATCTCAAGAGACAAAACAAGACAAAACCATGTGGCACCTTAAGGACTAATGAGTAGATTTCGAGGTGAGCTTTCGTGTCCACTGTGTACTCCCTGTGTGCATGGATGCTTATTTTATTTTGACTTGTTATGTCTAATGTTCCTTACTGTTTTAATTTTTCAATTTTCATAGCATTTTTATTAGAAAATTTTAATATACAAAAGAAAAACAAATTCAAAACATTAACCATACAGAATCAATCTATTTTCGTTATTCATCTAGTATAAAAAGGTTTAAAAGTAAAATCTGTCCCAGTTTTAATTTTTCATTAGTGTTACTAATCTGCCCAGAGTGGCCTTGGGAGCTAGATGGGCAGTATAAAAGCCAAACAAACAAACAAACAAACAAATAATAGCCTTTAAAGTGCCACATGTTTTTGTTTTGTCTTGTTTTGTTTCTTTTGGTTTTGCCTGATATGACGTGGCTACCTCCTCCAAGACACGTGCCCTGTTTCTCATAAAGCTCCTATTGATACTCATTATGCTGGTCCTTTTCCCAGGCCCGTAATACCCTTCTTTCTCCAATCTGTATAACTCTCCTCTTTATTACAGTTTTCTTTTTAAAAGCAATCCAAAACTGTTTCCAAGCTGGCCTGCTCTGCCTCTCCCAGCAACCACTCTGTGGGAAGGCCCATTCAATGGGACACTAGGTGTCCACGCTGTTTCTTGCGGTTTTCAGAATGCACTTCAATACAACTCACAAGGTTCTTGGGAGCTGCTGGAGCATGGCAGGAAGGATACTGCTAAATACTATTACTACTACTACTACCGCTACGACTACTGTAGCTGCCAACTAGGACAAAAAAAAAAAAAAAAAAAAACACAACAGCACACTGACCTTGAGGTTGGCAGAGGTGTGCTCTGCAGGCTGGATCTTGTAAGGCACTTTCTGCACATGGTAGACAGCTTCGCACTGAATACTCTGGGGATTGCTTTCTTTCTGTGAGGAAGAGAAGTAGAAAGTCGAAAAGCTGAAGGATGGCACCACACAGAAGCCAAGATGGACAGCTATGCCGGATAGGTTCAGGCAGGGCCGGTGCGTCCATTAAGGCGAACTAGGCAGTTGCCTAGGGCGCCAAAATGGACAGGGGGCGCTGCCCAGCCTGCTGCCCCCCTGCCCGCCGCCCCCCCGGCCCCCCCAGCTGCCCCCGCTGCCGCCCGCCCCCAGCCGCCCCCGCCCCCCGCTGCCACCCCCGCCGCCGCCCAACCCCGCCCGCTGCCGCCTGACCCCCCGCCGCCGCTGCCTGACCCCCGCCCGCTGCCGCCTGACCCCCCCCGCCTGACCCCAGGCTCCTCTTAGCGCAGGCCAGCCTCTTGTGAGAATCCATCAGTCCAGGTGACAGAAGGAAGGACCCCTCCAAGTGGGGAAAGAAATGACACGGACGACCTGCAGACCCTGGGCAGGCCCTAGGCTTACCTGCTGGAAGCTCTTGGACCAGATACGGAAATAGAGGTGCAAGCTGACACTTTCCTGCCGTTGCAGCGCCCCCATGTGGCAGCGTAGCTGGAAGCACTCCTCCTCGTGACATTTCTGCAGCACAAGAAGAAACGGTGATCTCAAGATTGCCCTGGGATTCAAATCACCCTAAGAGCCCAGCTGTGTTCTCTTGTGGAGGCTGCAACCAGAGGCACAGCCAACTTCATGAACCCCATGATTCTTCAGGGAGCTGAAAACCTATGAACCAAGTTCAGCAAATCTGAGTTTAAATTCCTGATTGCACTGACTGGGTGAGGTCCAGTCAAGCCATGCTCTCTAAACTTCATCCGGGAAAGAAAAGTGTTGCTTGACTTAGAAATGAGTCAAGTCACTGCACACAATGGCTAGGCTGAGAGTAATCTTGTAAAATGATTAATAGCGATAAGGTGAAGTTATAGCACCAAGGAACACTGCCAAGGAAGGAGCAGCCCTACCCAACCTGGGGCCCTCCGGATGTGCTGGACTATGTCCCAAGCATCATCTCCCGAGGAGACTGCAGTCGAAAGAAGATTGCTTGGAGGTGGGTGTGGGCTTACCAGACTAAAGCCGTTCCCACCAGAGCCGCTGCTCCATCCTCCTCCATCTTGTTTCTGCACATAATGTGGATCCTGCCAGGGAAAGGGGTTCGGTGGCGGCTCCAGCTGGACGTCGGTGGAAAGGATGAGAAGAGAACATACTGCTTTTAGCACCTTTGTGCATAAGTCCTCTATATCCACTGGCGTAGTTTGCTGGCCTACTTGCACACAAATGCTTACTGTAACCATGGGTGAGGTTTTTTTTGGGGGGGGGGATAGGCTGTAAGAAGATGATTTGTGCTTGAGGTATTTACCTTACTTTCACCAAGTACAACGATTAAGCCTCTCCGTTGAATACCGGCTTTTGTCTGGCTCATACAAAAAGGCAGACACTGCTTAATGGCAATTAGAGATGGGCATGAAGCGAATTTTTAATTTGTTTCATTATTCGTTATTTGTTTCATAAGGTTACAAAACGAATAACACCCCAATCTGGAGGAGAAACAAAACAAAATGAAACAGAAATTTCTGTTTCGTTCAGTTTCGTTTCATTTCCCAACAGGAATGCATTAGCCATACATTCCTATGGGGAAAACCCCGCAGTTCTCCGCCACTCCCAACATACCCAATGGCATGAGGGAAACTGCAGGAGGTTTAAAATCTTTTTTTTTTTTGCCTTCCCCAGCCCGCATGCCAGCTGATCGGCACTGGGGAGGAAAAAAAGAAAGAGAAACTCCAGGAGGGACATTTTTTCCCTCAATTGAAATGCATTGGCTCAGTGGATTTCAATGGATAATTTTCCCCCATTGGAATGCATTCCAATGAGGAATCGCTGGGGGGGCTTCTTTTTTTGCCTCTCCCAGCCCACAGGACAGCTGATGGGCACTGGGGGAGGCAAAAGCTAAATAAAAAACCACCTGCCTTTTCTGTGCCGATTGGGCACTGGAAAAGACAGGACGTTTTTCTCTTCTTTTTCTCCATTGGAATGCATTGGTTCAATGCATTCTAATGAGGAATTGCTGGGGTGCTTTTTCTCCTCCCCCAGCCCATGCACCAGCTGATGGGCGGTGGGGGAGGCAAAAAAAGGCCTCACTTTTCCCATCCCATAGGTGAGGGAAAAGGCGGGAGGTTTTTTCCTTTTCCTTTCATTTTTTCTTCTTCTTTTTTCTCTTTTTTTTTTTTGCCTCTCCCACCACCCATTAGCTGGCACGCGGGCCAAGTGAGGCCAAAAAAAAAACTTTAGAACTCCCACCCACCCACCCATCCGCACAGGAAAAGGAGGAAGCCTCAGCAGCCAGCTGATCGGCGCTGGAGCCAGCAAAAAAAAAAGTCATGCACAAGCACCACACACACACACACACACACACACCACATAACAAACCAGAACCAAAACAAAATCCGAAATGAATTTTTTTAAAAAAAATCATTTCATACGAAACGAACCCCCTCTCCCCAAACTAAAAACAAAACAAAATGAAATGGAATTTTTCATTTCGCGCCCATCTCTAATGGCAATGTTTCCTTCACGGATGTCCCTCTCTAGAGGGAATTACGCTTTTGGCCTCAAGCTCCCAGCATGTGGCCAGGTCTAATCCACTCTGGGGACAGCGCAAGGAGTTCGACTAGGGAGGTAAACAGGGCTGCTAACTTGCACAGAACCAGGGAGTATTGGAACTCAGCTCTCCTCCATCATCACAAATGAACACAGAAATGGGCCTGTTGGAAGGAGGGGGAGGGTACTGAATGAACCTGAATGTTGTTATTGATGGTATCACAGGTTGGCCTCCACTCTCAGGACTCAACACCCACCCACCCCCAATCCACCTGGGACAATTCCTTTGAATCCCATCCCTTCCCACCCCACCACTCAACTTTTACCTGGAGACGTGATGGGTTGATGGGATGGCTGGAAGTACAATTTGCTGGAACCGCATAACGTGTCACATACATCACAGTGCGTCCTTGCATTCGGAGGGGACAACTGATGTCCAAGATCCCCTCACTAATGGCACTGGGTCCCTCGTTGGCAAACTGCAGGATGAATTGGGAGAGGGAGGTTATCATGGGAAGCTGGGCTCATCTGCCATCCCAGCCCTTTATGCTGACCACACCGTTCACTCCTGCCCATCCCACCATGACTGTGCCACTCCAGGGCCTCCAGCAAAAAGACAGGACTTTCCTATCACCAGCACACCAGCTCTGTCTCACCGGACATGCCATAAACTGGACTGCAGACCTCTGCCCATGAGTTACCAATCTTCCCTTCAAATAAATGGCAGCCATCCCATTAAAGAGCAGGTTAAAGGGGGCACAATGACCCGAGAATGTTGGGCTGGCCACAGAGGCCACAGAAAGAGAAAGCAACGTCGACTTGAAATGGCATTAAACAATGACCAGCAAGCTTCTTCCAGGAAACAAGCCACAAAATGCCAGTCACTCTTCTCTCCATTTGCCATTTGGCTATAGATATTCAGAGATCCAGGGCCTCTGAACCTGGAATGCTCTTCAGCCATCCTGGCTGTTAGAAGGAACCGGATGAAATCTGGCTGGTCTGACAAATGCTGGATGCTTCTGGTCAAAATGAAACATGAAATTTGCTGACTTATCTATCTATCCATCCATCTATCTGTGAACACATACATATACACATATATAGATGTAGGCCTGGACATGCACAGACACAGACATAGACACAACGTACATATAGAAACAGGGGATGGAGTCTATGCTATAGTTCCTTCCTTCCTTCCTTTTCTCCCTGAAACTGGGACATAAGCCAGTTACAGGGTACAATGACAGTATACAATTCAGCAGGACAAGCAAACACACCACAGGCAGTTAGTTACTGGGCAAGCATGAGCTTGCCCCTACACAAACCCCATCTGTTTTCACCCGCCAGTGCCCACCTCATAGACATGGTACACGCCAGGGCCCACATCTTGTTCTCGCTGCACCGATCGACCTGGGACCCAGCCAGATCCTGGAAGAGACACTGCATCTGGCATGGAAGCTCTATGGTAGGAGGGGCAGAAAAACTGGCTTAGGTAATCAGAAACAATGAACTTTTTTTTAAAAAAAGACTACAGTATTACAAATAGCTTCAAAATAATTTATCAAAGCCCACATAAGAAGCACTGGAAAGAACACTGGTACAGCTGTGTATTTTGCTGCCATGTTTGAAATTAATTACTTAATTAATGAATGAATTAATTACTCCATCTCCATCTCCATCATCTATTTCCACACCCTGATGCATTCTGGATGTGCCATCAGCTATACCATTGTGCTTGCCTAAAATATGCTGAACTTCGAAGCCAAAATCTTGTAAAGCCAAACTCCATTTGAGAAGACATTGGTTGGTTAATATAAGATGTGACAACCATATCAATGCTCAATCTTCTATTTGCAGAAGAAAACCACAGCCCCAAAGATAAGGACATAGCTTACTGAGTGCCCAAACAATAGCTAAACACTCTTTCTCTGGCACAGAGTAAGATCTTTCATGTGGCAACTTTTTTTTTTTTTGCTGAAAAATGGAACGAGTTAAATCTCTCTGATCATTCCAAAATCTTTTTCCTAGTTGACTTGCATGGACCAAGTTAAGGCTACGACGGAGTCTAAGTTTGCTTAAGCTGGAGATTTCTTCAAACAGACAGAGTCTTGTCACACCCCTGGAAGAAAGCTTATCTATTTGTCCTGGCAAAAAATGTTCTCCTGTCTGGCTGCTGGCTGAGAGCCCAAGGTGGCAGCCCCTGAGACTCCACTGGTCTTAGAAGCTGGAATTACTAACAGGATCCATGATGACAGCAAGGAGAGTTGTCTCCTTCATCTTTTTTGAGAGTGAGGCTTTCAACTTTTGACCTGTGTTTTAGTGAAGCAAAATACAGGGGCATTTCTCACTCAGGGTATGCATACAAATCAAGATTGTTGGCCAACCACGATGTCGCTGGCTCATGGTTTGCTTCCCCAAAGCTCACAGCGGACTTGTGTATTTCGAAACTTGGGGACTTCAGCTCCCATGGACAGAACTGTGCATTTTCTCCACCATAGCACAAGCCTTCAATCCAAGACTGACCGATCAGCCCTATCTAAGGCTGTTACTGCCTGAAGGCCAGTGTGTAGCAGTTCCATAGGAAAGGAGAACATGGCACCTGTTGCAGGTGGGAAGCCAGACAGACCCTAGCCCAGCCTTCTTCGACCTGGTGCTCCCTAGAGCTGCTGGAGTAGAACTTCAGCCCACACCAGCAGAGGCTTTCCTGCTCAATTAAGGGAGTTGGGTCCCAGAAACCAAGGCATGGGTGGGAGGGTGGGGAGAGGGAGGCTTGTCATAAACTGGATCCTCTGGGACAGGCATGCCCAAACTTCGGCCCTCCTGATTGTTTTGGACCACAACTCTGAGAATTCTAAGCTTAGATTGCCAATGGCAAAGGACTGTGGGAGTTGCGGTCCAAAACATCTGGAGGGCCGAAGTTTGGGCATATCTGCTCTAGGAGTACTGCCTGAAATAGGTGTTGTCTACTGGTTCCATTTATACCCTTGCCTTTCATCCCAGGCAATTTTGTGAGGTGGACTTAACAGCTTAAGAACAACAATTGGGCCAAGGTTACCTGGGGGGCTTTATGGCCATGGTATGTAAGACTGGAGCAGTATATCCAAGTTGGGGAGAAATGGTTAGCAGGCAGAATCGCAGAGGCATTTTTAAAACAACGCCTCCCATGATCCTCAGTTAGTAGGGCCAAAAGGTAACTTTTCCAAGTTTTTCATTGAGGCATCTTGATTAGTGAAACAGCAACACCGGCGGAGGCCGTTTATTCCTGCTGCCAGACTCACCCGTTGGCTGAAATGCGCAGAGCCGCTTCGACACGCAGTGAGTAGAACTCTACCTCGCTGTGGGAGTTGTTTGCATTCTTGCTGTGGAGAAAAGGTCCTGGTTATACTTCCCCGCTTGGGGTTCACGAGGCAAGCACAATTAAGAGAAGACGAGGCAAGGAAAACCAAGGTCCACCTAAGTCCTGATCCTACCCAGGCCTGACCTCCTGCAATAAGAGCAGGTGCCGCCCCCCCTTCTCTCCAAGGGATCAAATGTCCAGAGCGTGGCACTTACTAAGACGCCTTTCTAGGAGGTGAGGGAATCGTCACTTTTAACACATCAACCTCTATTCCTTGTTTTGCTTCGCTGGCTCAAGACATTTATGGCTTGAACCAAACACACCCTAAACTGCAGCAATCTGTCCTTCATCGGTCAGAAAAAAATCAATAACTGGCACCCATCCACTTCCAACTATCCAATGTTATTATGGGGGGGGACTTTCATAAAACAGGTAAGATACAGTTATGGGATGCCGAGCAAGTTCCTTCAGAGGGGGGCACTTGCACGCCTTCTTACCTGTGAATCTGGAAGTCAAACTGGATGGATTTCTTAGCATCGACGAGGCGAGGCACGGTGAAACGCAGGCCACCCCGCAGCTAGAAGGGATAAAGGAAGTGTTGGGATGGGTGGCGATTAGTCGAGATGCTCCTTTCCTTGTTCATTACCTCTCCATAGTCAGCATGGTGGCACAGTGGAAGGGGTGGGAGAGACAGCTGCATCTGAAGTTGGGGTCCCCTTAGAGCAATGGTTCCACCTTGGGCCACCCAGGTGTTCTTGGACTACAATTCCCAGAAGCCTTCATCATCAGCTGAGCTGACGCGAGTTTCTGGGAGTTGCAGCCTAAGGACACCTGGGTTAACCAAGGTTGGGAACTACTGCCTTAGATGTTAGCTTCTCAAATGTCATGGCAGGACTTTGGAAAAAGAAGCAGGAAATTACACACTGAAACTGGAGTCCCATTTTCTGCTGTCAATGGGAAGTGAGAGCCCCTCGTAAGTACTTCCTCTCCTGAGGCTGCTCTACCCCAGCTATACTCCGAACTTACACAAGACTGATGCTGGTGTTCCACCTTCTGCTGAAATGAGTACATGATCTCTTTTTGTTCTGCCCTTTCCATTCCAGCATGTACTGTGTACTTTGGTTTGTACATTGTTTCACAAAGCATTCTATCTTTTTACATTCATTTCATGGAGGAGTGGGGTGGACATTTACAGTAACAAAGGAAATGCCACGGTGTGCCAGGGCCAGCTACCCATACAGCAACAACTATTCCCCCGTCTTTACCAACTGGCGGTGCAAGAGCAAAGGAAACCCTATGGCTGTTGGCTGTTCCAGAAGCATGTGATCCAATATCATCGGAAGTGGGGGGGAAATCCATCTCTACCACGTCTGAAATACCGGCTAGCAAGTCAGGTTGATTCCTAATGACCAGGTACTGTTTCCTGCAGGGACAGCTAGGTCTACCTGAGGCGGACAATCCCAAATGATGGGTGACACCGCAGTTGGGTAAATGTGTGATGTCCCCGCCAATCTACAGTTTACTCCCTCTTCAGCCACTGGATCCCAGTGGTTATTAGAAGGAGAAGGACTTCTCTCTCTCTCTCTCTCTCTGTTATACACACACACACACACACACACACACACACACACACACACACACACACACACACACACACACACACACACACACACACAAAATCTGTTTTTCTACTGCTGTCCTTTGCCACTCTTTGATCACCACCCCATATGGATACAGAGGACACACCCCACATTTTGCCTCCGGGCTCCCCTAATCAACTCTCCCAACGTGGTCTGGTTCAACTCAGCCAACGCCCCAACAGGCCTTTGCCATGGGAATCATTATGCCCACCACTCCTGCTCACAATCAAACCCCCCTTGATCACAGCTGGATGGCAGTTTCATTTTAGGGCTCACCTTACAAGGGGGTGGGTGAGCTCCTGCACTGAACCCCAAGTGCCCTGGAGTTAACATTCCTAGTTGGCAAGCCCCTGACCCAACGCCGAGACCCCAGCAGGGACACTCACGCTGACGCCCGCCTTCATCGGGTTGCCAAGGTCACAGATGACCATCTTGGTGTCGTTCACTGTGTCGTAATTGCAGCTCTGGCTGGACAGGTTCTAGGGTGGGGAAAAACAAAGAGGAACAAAGGTTATGCAGGAAAAAGCATGGCCACCTTTTTGCAAGAGGATGGGATGGTCAGCAGAAGCCTCCTCCCAACCCTAACCCATCACACCTGCCCACCCAGGGCGGCAGAAGGCAAGAAGAACACCGGGCCACCAAGACACCTCAGCAGGTCTCCTGCTGGCATTTCCTCTCCACCTACAACATTCTAGGAGCTCTAACTCTGCAGGGCATAAGGACCCCCCAAAGAAGAGAGAATGGTGGCAGCAGCAGCAGCTGGAGCCTTCCAACAGAGAATTCCCAGGACTCTCACGGTTGGGGTGGCTGACCCCTTTTTTTTTTTAAAAATAATAATTTGTAATTTTCTTATCATGGCCTGCATCTGGCTGGAGAGTGACTAAAAACACGTCAGGAAATGCAACAAGTAGCTACATAAAACCATTCACGGGAACCATCACTCCTGGGACTGGCCATGCTCTCTCTTTCTCTTGTCTTTCCTCCAGTGAGCTCAAGGCAAAACACATGCCGCTCTTTCTTCCTGCCTGATCCTTTCAAACAGTCCTGTGACGTAGGTCAGGGTGACAGTATGACCAGGTCACCTGGTGAATTTGAACCCAGGTCCCCAGAGGGGCAGCCCATTACTCCAACCTCACCCATGGCACTTTTCCAACAAAGCCAGGCCACAGAAAACTGAGAGCTCAAGAGGACAGCAGGTGTCTGCTGAGGACGTTGCCTCACTCTGTGTAACGATATGACCAGCCCTACTACACACAGGGCGAATCCTGTGACTGTTCCATTTGGTTTTTATTTTTTTAAAATTTGTTGCCTGATTAACAGCAGCATCTTTAAAAAAATACATCAAAGGCAATCTAACATATTACATATCTTTACCACATTTATCATTCTCAGGATCTTCACTAGGAAAGACCTTGACCTACAAAACTATCTCCACTCACTAATGAAAGCACATTCACAAATGGTTTAGCCCAATGAAGGCTAGCAGTTCCTTCCTTCCTTCCTTCCTTCCTTCCTTCCTTCCTTCCTTCCTTCCTTCCTTCTCTCTCTCTCTCTTTTTGCAGATGCTTCCTCCATGATTTTTCAAACATAGATGGAAAAGTGGATTTCCACAGCTATAAATAAAAACTTGCAATTTTAAAAATATACAGTGGCCAGAATCTTACTGGTACTGTATTTGAGTTAGATATGAACAACTTCTCATAACCTGACTGCAGCTAGTTGCGGAAATGACGGGATGCATCTCAGCTGCACAATTAAGTCTGTGCATCAGGCATGCAATGGAGATGCACCCCCTCCACCTCATCAGTTAGCTGCAACTGCTGTAGCAAATCACCCAAACCTTATGTGAATGTGGTAAGATGCTGACTAACAGAATCACTCAGGAATCTAAATTACATACCAGATTTCCTCCAAACTTACAAATATTAAAATCACATAGCCTAGCCTATGGAAGAAAGGAGACATGGCCCAGCATCAGCAATGCTATTTGAGAGAGGAGAGATTGTCTGAGAGAGAGAGAGCCTACCGTCAGAGGGATACAAGGCCCCATGTTTTTGGAGGCTGGGGGGGGGGGTCTTCACAGTGCCAAGGTTACATACCCCATGGTTCCGTAATACTCCTATGTAGTCTGCCTCGGGTGGGATTATAACATGGAGCTCAGCTTCATAGGCCCCACCTTCTCCGCGGTTCAGTGCGTGGAATGAGAGGTTCAGCGCGTTCTTGTCTCCTAGATAAACAACGGAATGGTCCCTGCAAAGGGTCCAACCCAAAAGAGAGAGACCACACATCAGGGGGGTCGACCTCAAAGCCAAGGTTCAGGCCAGCCATTCAGGGAGTCAAGCTGGACACCAGCTTTCCCTCCTCCTTTTCAGACAACGCAACGTTTGGGCATAAAGTCTGTGGAGATTCTCAGTCATCCAGGTGAGGTTACCTGGGAGTTGAGTCATGGCAAGTGGACTTCTTTTCTTGTGGGATCAAAATGCTTTGCTACTCATCCAAGTAGCTTCGTCAGTCTGAGACACAGTTGTTGGAAGGCTTCCATTGTGGAGTTCACCTTGGTTTCGCTCCACCCTGGTCTGAATAGGCTCGTTAGGTGGACAGTGGTCTGAATAGGCTCAACTGAAATGGACAACTGCCTGGGGTGTGTGAAAGTCCCACCTACGCAGCCCTTCCCAACACCCATTAAGTATGGGTCGTTAGCAGCGGCCTTCCTGGTGGAGGTGTGAAGTGCTTCTGATTTGTCAGGGGCAGCATGAGAAGTGGGAGAGAGATTGTGCCTAAACCCCCCACCCATTTTTGAGACTGAAGAAGCTACTTGGCTGAGTAGCTGAATGTTTCAATCCCACAAGAAAAGAAGTCTAGTTGCCATGACTCAACTCCCAGACAATGTCTGGGCATTTTTCACACAAGAGGTGTATATCAGTGTGAGCGTAAAACCTTCTAGGGCACACTGATGAGAAGGTATTCGATTTCTCTTCCATGTGCCATTATAAACTAAAATGTGAGCCAAATAGCAGTGGGGAGTTTCAAATGTGTTTTATTTCCAGTTTCAGATACAAAAAATGCACTATGCCTTAGGGGCTCCTATATCTCCACACATTTCACAAGACGCATGAAA
This sequence comes from Phrynocephalus forsythii, assembly GCA_029282475.1. Taxonomy (NCBI): domain Eukaryota; kingdom Metazoa; phylum Chordata; class Lepidosauria; order Squamata; family Agamidae; genus Phrynocephalus; species Phrynocephalus forsythii. The sequence goes on along the minus strand of JAPFRF010000011.1, from coordinate 26,108,900 downwards.
CAGATCCCTACACCTTGGCACATGCATCAGATACAAACCCCTGTGCATCGATTTTGCCCGTGCTAGCATTATTGCTAGAAGAACGGTGAGATATAAAATGGAAGGAAAAATAACCATCGCATACCTTTCCTTTCCCCCATAAATGTATATAAAATTCCCCCAGTGCTAGTTATTTTTTATGTGTTCCTCTCAGCCACTTAATTGTTTCATTCTCAAATAATGATAGCTAGGCTCCCCTGCTGCTCCAATGAGAAACTCTGACAAAGGGTTCCAAAGAGGGAACCGTGCGAGGGGAAAGAGGGAGCGCGATCTGTTGGGCCTTGATGGAGCCTCTGGAACACCCAGGAAGCCACGACCCACTGGGACAGGCCTCTAGCTCACAAGGCGTAAACCGATTAGGAAGCAAGATGTCAGGATTCAAAGGCAATCTTTCTTAGCTCCCGCCAGAGGTGGCCAGGAGGAAAACCTGGGACTTCTCATGTGCAAAGCTTTATGCCTGTTAATTATCCCCGATTTGTGTGTTTCCATCCAAGTGGCAGGGCAGGCAAAATGCCAGTGCTCCCAGTAGGCTCCAACTATGAAAGGTGTCTATAGATATGTCTTTCTGTACATACTGATGTACTTACATACGTATGCACATTTACAGTAATGGCATACATGTATAAGAGATAAATGTGCCGCTAAGGAAGCAGCCTTTACCTCACCCCTCAAATGCAAATCCTGATACAGTCGACCCTCGTATAACAAACAGTTTGTATAACATAAAATCTGTACAACATAAAAAATTCCGGAGATAGGGGAAATTTGCTTAACATAATTGCCTATGGGGAAAATATGTACCACATAAAAATGGGATTGCTCCATTTTCAATGCATTCCTATGGGAATTTGTATAAAGGAAAATTTGTTTAATATAATTTCATTTGGAATGAATTAATTCCTTTATACAGGGTAACACTGTATATACCCTGTGTAAGAGGATGCAAGGAGTTGGTAGGAGGGAAGGTCTACCTGGATTTTCTGAGTGGTGGGTATCTCAAGAGTCCACAAATGGCACCCACTGCCTTTCTTGCTGGTAAAAAGAGGGAGGCAGGGGATAGTCTTACCCCAAAACTTCAAGCTGGAGGTCAGGGACACAGACGTTGTCTTCGCCACAATCAAGCTGTATCTGAGCCTAGTGGAGAAGGAATGCCAAGTATGAGCCAGACTCAACTCTTTCTTATTCACTTGAACCAGAAGAATTAGGCCCACTTACCCCTGATCATTTTCAAAAACTCTCTGAACAGTATGTCTGTGAAGATTCTCAGTCATCCAGGTGAGGTTATCCAGAAGTTGAGTCATGGCAACTGGACTTCTTTTTCTTGATAGACCGAAACGTTTTGCTACTCATCCAAGCAGCTTCGTCAGTCTGAGGAAGTTAGCAGCGAGGCCTCCAATTTATAGTTCACCTTGATTCCCATCACCCTGGTCTGAAGCCACTGTACTAACAAGCCTAATAAGACCAGGGTGATATGAAACCAATGTGAACTATAAAATGGAGCCCTCACCACTAACTTTCCTCAGACTGACGAAGCTGCTTGGAAGAGCAGCAAAACATTTCGATCTCACAAGTAAAGTCCACTTGGCATGACTCAACTTCCAGATCTCTGAAGTGTACATACACACATATCCCAGATTTATTAATAATCTTTGGCATAGCAATAAGAAGCTCTTGTCCTTGATGCTATGAACAACCATTACTGATTACAAAATGGTCTCTCTCTCTCTCTCTCTCTCTCTCTCTCTCTCTCTCTCTCTCTCTCTCTCTCTCTCTCTCTCTCTCTCTGTGTGTGTGTGTGTGTGTGTGTGTGTGTGTGTGTGTGTTGTGTCATCCATGGAGTTTTCTTGCCAGGAATACTGGAGTGGTTTTGCCAGTTCCTGCTCCAGGCTGCCTACAGCACCTGGTATTCCCTGGTGGTCTCCCATCCAAGTACTAACCAGGGCCGACCCTGCTTAGCTTCCGAAACCAGGCGAGATCAGATGTGCTTAGGGCATCTACATATTTGGCACTAATATGGCCTATTGCTAATCTTACTGATATTTCAATAACTCATTGCCAATGTCACTGCCAACTTCCCTTTTCCTGTCTCACTTGGTTCTCACCTGTCGACCATGTTTTCTGTGTAACTAAACAAGGGTCCAAACCATCATTAAGGAAGTGGAGTGTCATCCTCAAAAACACAGAACGGTTAAAGTTCAGATGCCACAACTAGTCTGATTTTATTATTATTGTATGTGCTACAAGAGGGTCGCACAGCTACTCTGTTGAAAAAGGTGGCAAATGAGATTTGCCCTTCAAAGACCCTTTCCCTGCAACAACACAACACACACATTAAAAAAGGCTTTGGGTGTGAGCAAAACTGAACCCAAAGCAACCTTTTTCTCCTTTGCCATTGCAAGGACCTGCCCATTAAAATCTTGCCCCTGTCTGTAATGCTTCCTGAGGCCTCAGAAAAGAGAGCAAATATTTCTAAGGGAAGAATGAAGGCAGCCTGTCATGGATACAAGTGCTGTGCTTTTTTTTTTTTAACCAGCGTGCAGATCTGAGGTTTTGGACTCTGGTTCCAAAAGACCCCAGGCAGCAGGGCCAGTGATTAAGATGCCTGGGAACTGTAGCCCCAAAACCTGGATTTCCCCAACTCTGAAAGCCCACTCTGGGCTCCTTCTCTCTTCCTAGACATGAGATAAGTGAGTTGAGAGTTGCCCTGCCCCTGCCCTGGTCACTTTTCTTCTGAAAGTAGGGAGAAGGAAACCTCTGAAGCTGTGCTTCAGCACCATGCCATTCCTTATGCAGACCTGCCAGACACCACTGGACCACAACTCCCACAATTCCCCATCGACAGCTATGCTGGCTGGGGCTGATGGAATTTCCAGTCCAAGAACGCCCGGAGAACTGGACGTAGCTGACCCTGCCTGCAAAATACACCTTGGCTCAGCGGTGCAGCTGAAAAGCTACACTGGACGACCAGCGTAGCTTGGGTTCAACAGCAACATTTCATATAACAGAAGGAGGAGCGCTGGAAGGTGCCCTCTCCCTGTGTTCTTCTAGCCCAGGACTGCCAGCGTTGAATGTCAACATTGGCTCCTCAGCACCTCGGGCAGGATTTCTTTCTTAGCCTGATCCAGGGATCTGGGGATTCCCTGGTGGATCACCCACACCAGGGTTGCTCAGAGCTTCAGAAATCAAAACAGAGACAGAGTCTTTGGAGTGGGGTGGATTCTTTGGGTTTCTCCCCTGTCCCTTTTCATGCCAGAGTTTGACAGTAGCTGCACCAGGGATGCAAGGAGGTCCCTTCTGCATCAATGTATCCACCTCCCTTTTCCCAGAAGGCTAAGCATTGCCCTTCACATGGCTGGCCCGCTGGCTGGCTGAGCCTTATGGGAGAATCCCTCACTCTGACTTCTTCCGATACCTTTTGTTCGATGTGGTTGCGCGTGAGGTAGTTGAGGATGGGTTGCAGGCCGTGTGAGTCCGAGGGGGCCTCTGGATCCAGAGAGAAGTTGAGCGACAGATGGATGGGCGAGAGCTTGTCACGAAATTCTGACTCACCCTGGACGGAAAAAAAGATGGAGACGATTTTGACCCTTAAGGCCAGGCCACAAAGAAAGTCCTGCCTGCCCCAGGGGAGGCCCCGGATGCCCCTCTGGCTCCTCAGGACAACACGGCAGGGAATGGGAACAGAGCTTGTGTGCTGTGGAACACAACTCAAAAAACCTCCTACATGCCATGCAAATAATGTAACTCTGGGAGGAGAAAGCTGGGAATTATTTAAAAAAAAAACCTCTCATAGAGATTACCTATTGCAGGCTGGGTCACATAATCAGGTATATAAATAATAATAATATCTATATAGATATATAGAGGCTGTGGACCTCTGGAAGTTACACAATCTGTGTCCACCAGTGTAACTAAGCAACAGGATTTGGACTAACGATATACTACATAACAAGCTACGTTTATAACTGTTATATACAGTTTATAGGATTACAATACTATGTGTGCATCAGGAGATTACCGTGTTCCTGTTTTTACCAGGATACTGCTTAGAGCAGCGGGTCCCAACTTTGGGGGGGGGGCACCAGGGGTCAGTTTTGTGGCTGCGTGGGGGCTTTTTCTTGGGTGGCCACAAGCAGGGGATGTGCTTACACCCTTACACATATCAAAATCCAGTTGTTAATCCCAGGCAAAGCAGATTCCACAACCAGGTACCTAAACCATGGTGTGGACATGGATGTCTAGCCAACTTCTTTTGTGAGTTTTGGCATTGTGTGTGTACCGTGTGTGGTCTATGGGACCTCAGAACGAATCATCTTGAGTTTCCATTATTTCTTTGGGGGATATTTGCTTTGATATAAGAGTATTTTGGTTTACAAGCATGTTCTGGGAAACGCACTACGCTCGTAAACCAAGGTATTACTGTAAATGGTTGCTCCGTTTGGGGCGATGCGCAAACCCCAACGCCTGCAGTTGTGGAACTGCCTCTCATTCTGAGGATGATTCTCCGGCAAGAGAAAGCGAGGAGGAACAGGAGGGCATGGCTTTGCAACTCACCCTGAGGTAAATCTTCATCTCGCGGCATTCAGAGCTGGCGCCGTTGCGGAGGTGGAGGGTCTCGACCAGGTGGGGCTGCTGGGAGCGCAGGAAGAGCGCCCGCTTCACGGCCCCTTTGTGCTTGAGGCGGTCGAGGTGCAGCTCCACAGTGAACCCTGCCCAGGCGAGAAGGAAGAGGGCGCCCGTGAGGATGCCGTAACGCCACAGCCCACACGCCTCTCCCAAGGATCCAGTTCTTAAAACCTGGAGAAGCCGAGGCTCAAACCTGGGACTGATCCTGCAGGTGAAGCAGGATAAGTCCCCAGTTCCCGACTAGCAACAATCCCTTCCGTGACTCATCATTTCATCTGAAACAGATGCTCTGGGACCTTTAGGCACTGGCAACATCCAGACAGCAACTTCTCACTGGAGGGTGCAGCCCATTTGAAACAGAGGCAAAATGGGTCTAAGGGGACCTCCGAATGCCAGAGGAATTTCTTTCAGAGATCATGCTTGTTAAGCCTGAAGAGCTCAGTCTTTGCATGAGCAACCAGTTACCCAGACACAAGAGGTGGGCCAGAAACAGCATACAGGCATACCTCAGTTTAAGAATTTAATACGTTCTCCAGGACATTTCATATTGTGGAAAATTTGTAAACTGGAAACACACAGGGGCACAATGCATCCTGGATACTTTTTCCACAAGGCTTTATCAAAAAAAATTGTAAACTGAGGTGTTTCGGGGAAAAATTCATAAACTGAGGTGTTATTTTCAATGGATTTCCTTTTGTGAACTGAAAATTACATTAACTGAGGTGTTCATAAACCAAGGCACACCTATATATCAATTTATCAGAGAAACAGATAAAGAGATAAGACAGACAGACAGGTAAGACAGATAAAAGGACAGACAGAGATCCCAAAAGTAATGACAGCTTCTTTTGAGGGGACATGAGAGGCTCCCTTTCACTATGGCCGTAAGCGGAAGGCAGGGCGACACGGGAGGGGGAAAGGCGGCTGTTGTGGAAGGCAGCTTCTTGTGTGCTCTGGGAGTGGCAAGTGAGGTGGGGTAGGGTCGCCTGGATTTTTATTACTTAATTTTTTTAACAGTGGCAGTAGCAATGGTGGGAATGGCCCTGCCTTTCAGAGCCCACTGGCACAATCATGGACCTTGTGTATACTTGACGATCAAAGATAAACAAAAGACATTTTAAAGACTGTCAGTTTTGCACCAGGGTGAGCTTTTCTGGATTGTAGCCTGCTTCCTCTGATGGAGGGGTTACAATAAACATATACCCAGAATATTAACTTTAGACAGTATAATCAATCCCTTGAAGGTTCACTCCATTATAATAATGCATTGTCACTTTGACAATTCACTACCAGTAATTGCCAACAAAATAGTCCTTTGGTCTCCCATTTCTCTTAGTCTGCAGTCCTGCCCTTATATAAACTTTTCAACAAGCAACCCAAAACAAAGGCAGGGGAGGGTGGGGGAGATGTTGTGGCCCTACCACAAGTGACTGCAATTTTATTTTTGTAAGCTTTTGTAGAGCATCACCCACTGCTTCATACATATGGGTCTGGACCTGCAGACCAACTCCTGGGCTGTGCTTTAGAGGAAGTGTCTTATAATCCATGGAAACTGACACTCAAGGAAATCTGTTAGTCTTAAACAGGCCCCAGTGGTTTGAAACAAAAACACTACAATATAGTAGCTGGAATCACTCAGAGAAAATTCTAAGTGGTTTATCAAGGTACGTTATGACACAGATACTTTTTAATATGCCACCACTTTCCTTTGATGTATGAGGAAGGCTAAACTAAGGCTCCATCACCCATGCTTTCCGTATTCCAGTTGTGTGCTCAGATTCAACAAAAATAGTTGGTTTTGAACCTTTGATGGCCTCCTGGAACTTCAAAGAGTATTTGAAAAAGAGACGGAAAAAGCATGTACTGTAGTGGTCAGCTTAAAGTCCTGTATGAGCAAGAGTGTTCAGTATATTCAATGTGCATATTCTAGTTGTAATCCTTTTTAAAATCATGTTATCTTTTCTAGCAGGTGGGGATGGGGGCTGATACCGAGAGTGTTTTTTTCTAACCTGACATTGCATATGTATGCCTGAAGTGAGATCTGAACTAGGGGTGTCTTAATTTGCAGCTCATTAATTTGTTAGATGACCATCCTGTTGGTAGCTGTAGCCCATGCTTGCTAGCCTTTGAGACTGTATGCAAACACCCTGTGGCAGCAGTCAGTTTTAACATCCTATGTACAGGTATTGTATATTGTAAATGGCATGGTGGTGTTGTAAACCACCCAGAATAGCCTTTGGGCTAGGTGGATGGTATAAAAATCAAATGAATAAACGAATCCCTCGTGTCCAATAGTGGAGGGGGGATTTGGAAATGGAGGTGCTCCTCATTACAGCACCCCCAGCACCCCCACCCCAGCTGTCTAAGAATAATTATATCAAGAACAATAACAGCAACATCTCCTTTGGTTTTCAAAGACTCCCCTCTTCCTCCAATTCACCACTGGGGGGAGAACAAACAGTACAATGAAGCGCTGGAGATGATGTTCGTGTTAGATGGATGTTTAAAGGGAGGAAGACTTGGGCAGCGTTGGCCTCACTCTTCCTTCCCAGTGCCCATCATCATCCAGGGCAGCAAGATTTAAGAGAAGATGACTGAAGATACTCCATAAAGAGCATCCAAATACACAGACTCTGTTGAACTCAGAAGAGGGCTTCTTCCAAAGAGGAAGGGGAGGATGGGCAGGGGAAAGTGGACCAGACCACTAGCTGCCAGAGGGGAGCTCCTTAGGGGACATATCACCCACGGATGCTGTTTCCCTCATCCTGCCCTTGGGTGACTTACCGATGGAATCTGGCACGTGCTTCCCAGACGCATTCAGACAGAAGCTCAGGTTGATGCTGTTGAGATGGGAGAAAGAAGGAAGCCATGAGCGACACAGAGAAACCTTTGAAAGGCAGCATGAGCTAGTGAGGCAGAGGGTTAGGCCTGAAGAGAAACACCCAGCGTCCAACCCATTGCTCAGTCACAGCTGTATGTGCAATTTCACCAGTCACAAAAGGGGATTTCTCGAAGCTACTTCAAGAGGTTTCTTGAAGAGGCAGCCATGACAGTCAGTCACTTGTGCACAACGGAAGGCTCAAGAGAGACCGCTCCCACCTGCGAGAGATTAAACTCCGCTTCAACCATTAACAGCTGGGGGTGTGAATACAAGGAAAGCCCTGCTTGAACAGACCAGTACCCTGTTCCCGCTGCGCACAACCAGATACCTCTCGGATCCAAATGGAAAAGTTAGCTTTTCAATGTGCAACACACAGAATCCTCTAGAGATGTCTGGCTAGCCGGAGGATTCTGGGTGTGATAACGTCACCAATCGTTGTTCTAGGAAGCCTTTATCCGTGGGCTCGTGGCCGTCCCCCAACTGGTACCGACAGGCAACTGGCAGCTAAAAGTGGAGCCTGAAGCCTGGTCTCTTCTCCTCCACTCAAGAGTTTGTAGGGATGTCGATTTGGCCAGGGACCCCCAACATTCCTGCCAAGCTGAGTCAGAGACAAGGGGGAAGGGGGAGGAACACATTCCCTGTATCTCCACCTCACCATCCCTTCAGGAGGAAGTTACAGCAGGTTCTGTTTACTTACTTAAATTCATTCAAAAAATTCAAGGCTGATGTTTGCCAAATATTGGAAATCTAATAATCAATTAGTAATGGAAGAATGGTATAAGGAGTTATGGAATTTAGCTATTAATGGTAAATTGACCTGTGAAATTAAAATTAGGAAAGGGCTGAGCAAATCTAATGATTTTAATGGAATATGGGATAAATTATTGGTATATGTATTTCAAAAAGGCAAGGGGTATACACCTGGAGAAGACTCAATGTACTTCTGGAGAGAAACGGGCTGGTCAATACCATGAAGTTGTAATCTTGTTTAAGTCCCGAGGGGGGTGAGTTGCACTGGGTTTATGTTTGTATATTGTTATATTTTTGTATACTGTTGTTTTGTTATTTTTATTCTTACGTTACTTTGCTGTTTTATCTGTTCTTTTATAAATAAAATTTTTTAAAAAATAAATAAAAAAATTATTTCGATCCTGTCTTTTTCCTGCCAGAAGGACCCAAGGAGGTTTTCGGCAGAACTGGCTCTACCACAGTTCTACTGGGAGATCACAGGATAGCAAGGAAAAGTCCGTGGGCAAGAGCTGGCAGGACAGGAGGCATTCCAAGATGGCACACACAAAAAGGAAGGGAAAAAAAAAGGCAAACGAGAGAAGTTTCCTTGAGAGACCACTAGGCCAGACTCCCCAGGGCAGCTCTAAGGAAAAGAAAGCAGCTGTCTAGTTCACTGTGGCTCTCTCCTTCCAGCCTTATGGTCCCCGAGAGGTCAGGAGCCGACTACAATCACCCAATTCATTCACAGGCTAGGCAGGCAGCCAGGGTCATGGACTCCCCCTCCAAATTGCCACGTCCCCCTGTTGCGGGGCGATCAAAAACTCTGTATAAATATAAGCCCCCTCCACCCCTCTCACAAACAGGAGGCAAGCAGAGCCTGTGCCTTATTCTAAGCAAATCTGGAAGACACATGGCTGGTCTGCATGCTCTGTTTAATCACACGGAGGCTGCCTGAAAACAGTCTCCATGTGATCGATTACTCCACCGCTGCCATTAAACGCCACAACGCACTCCTGACTCCTTGTTCCTCATTTGTGCAGAGGGCAAATAAGGCTAGGTTAGGCATGGCAGGCATTGGCTTCTCTCAGCAATGCAGGCTGTTCTGTTGGAATTGTGCTCCAAAACATTTCCTGGGCTTCGGGCTGCCTCCTCCTGAAACGGGGAGTTTGTTCATGGAGCAACAAAATGAGGAACCCTCATCCTCCGCTGTTTTGGAACTTGTTGAAGAGTCAAGGTTCACCCAAGGAGCTCCTGGAGCTGGAACAGCGTAAACGGGTCGAAACAGACCTCCAGAAGCAACTCAAGGAAAGACTTAAGAATGGGTTGTACAGCCGGAAACCTTTGCACATGGCTTCTCCTTCTCCCGAGCGCCACTCACCAAGCAACCGGTGTTCCGGTGCCCTCCAGGATGCAAGCGCGCTCCTCAGGGTTGAACATGGTGGGGAAAATGCTGAGGGTGGCACTGCGTGAACGATGGGGCGGCCCCTGGAGAGGGAGACAAAAAGGAAGGCAAAGGGGGATGAGAGAGGGATGGCTGTAGAGGCAAGGACTTAGGTTGGGAACAGGAAAAGACTCGTTTGGCCGAAATCATCGGGCGAAGTCGTTAAAAGGTGCACTTGAGCCAGAAAACCTTCACACCCCTCCTGCGTGGACAGAATAACCAAACAAGGCAAAAAGAGCCCTGCTGCAACAGGTCAAAGGTCGACCTCAGCTGGAACTTGGTTGACACACGGCTCCGCCAGCTGCCTCCAAGAAGCCCAGAAGCAGGATGCGGCTCCAACACCCACCCAGGCCACCCTCCTTCCATTTGGGGTTACCCAGCTGTACTCCAAGCATACATCCTCTGGTGCTGGAGAAATTATATAAGCTTCATGCCAGGAGCCTCTGATATCCCCCGCCCCCCAAACTCCTTTCCTCCAATGGAAGCCACTCAAGTGGGTGACTACGTCCTCCCATTCCTCTCTTTGCAACTTCCACAGTTTAATGACGCAATGTTTCAAAAACGACTGCACTTTTATTTCTCTGTCGTGAAATGCCCGTCACTCAACTTTAAAACAACCCAAGTTCTAGTATTATGCCAAAAAGGGGGGATACTTTTCTGCCTACTCTTGTCATATCAGGCATAATTTTATATACCTCCTCTCTTGTCTCTCAAGAGTTCGGAGGGAAGTCCAAGCTCTCTCACGATAAGCCCAGGGAGAGAGCAGAAGACCTTCCCTTATTGCTTCCACAGAAGCACCATCTTCTGAGGAGTGAATGTCACTTGGCTGAGGTATCAGCCCTCAGAAGAAGGCTTCCTAAGAGCAGCCAACGTGGTTGGAGCAAATCAGCCGCCGCCACTTTCTCAGAGTCCAGAGGGGCATGTGAGGCAGCAGTGGTCAAACACACGAGTCAAGAAGGTGTCTGGTAAATCCACATGATAGCTGTTTACTCGCTGGTGACCCCTACTTTTCAGGGACGTGGAATGTTTAAAAAAAGAGAGAGGCATCCACAATGCATATTGGGGCAAAAAATCCAAACTTTATCTATCAACTCATGGGCTCTGAGCTATCCGTGATGGATCAGGAAAGAGATCTTGGTGTGTTGGTGGACAGCTCCATGAAGGTGTCTCCCCAATGTGTGGCAGCGGTGAAGAAGGCCAATTCCATGCTAGGGATTATCAAAAAGGGGATTGAAAATAAAACAGCCAACATTCTAATGCCATTATACAAAACAATAGTAAGGCCGCACCTGGAGTATTGTGTACAGTTCTGGTCACCGCATCTCAAGAAAGACATAGTAGAACTGGAAAAGGTGCAAAAGAGAGCGACTAAAATGATTACTGGGCTGGGGCACCTCCCTTATGAGGAAAGGCTAAAACATTTGGGGCTCTTTAGTCTGGAAAAAAGGAGCCTGAGGGGGGATATGATTGAGATGTACAAAATAATGCAGGGCATGAGTAAAGTGGATAGAGGGAAGCTCTTCTCCCTCTCACAAAATCCCAGAACTAAGGGACATACACTCAAATTGAGGGCTGGGAGAGTAAGAACAGACAAAAGAAAATATTTTTTTCACCCAGCGCGTTGTTAGTCTATGGAACTCCCTGCCACAGGATGTGGTGATGGCATCTGTCCTAGATGCCTTCAAAAGGGGATTGGACAGATTCCTGGAGGAAAAGTCCATCACAGGTTACAAACCATGAGGGAGATGTGTAATCTCCAGGCTTAAAATCAGGGTACTTCAAGGGCCAGATGCAGGGGAGTGGTATCAGGAGACAGGTATCTAGTCTCATGCGCTCCCAAACGCATCTGGTGGGGCCACTGTGAGATACAGGAAGCTGGACTAGATGGGCCTTTGGCCTGATCCAGCATGGCTCTTCTTATGTTCTTATGTAATGCTTCCTGGCTCAACTGATATTTTTATACTTGTCGACTGCCCGACTTTCCCTCAGGAACTTTGGGTGGTATACAACAAATTGCCAAATAAACAACTTGCCCAAGAAACCACCCCAATCAATAGGAAAATAAAAACCAAAACAACAAACAACCATGTAACAAACAAAGGACCGGCAAGAAAGGGCTGGGGCAAACAATAACAACCAACTAACAACAAAAAAAAAAAAAACGAATACCGAAAGTGATCATTGAAACTTTCCCTGAAGAGCCAGGTCTTTAAAGCTCTCCTGAAGGCCGGCAGTGACTCAGGCAGCCTTAGCTCTGACAGCAGTCTATTCCACAGTGCCGGGGTGGCCACCGAGAAGGTCCAATTCTGGGTAGAGACCCATCGAGCCTCCCTTGGGGTGGCCACCCAGAGCAAACAGAAGAGCGAGGCTCTGGTTGATCAGGACGAAGCTGACCTCTGAGACTAATCCAAAAAGCTGACCCCCAGACTAATCCAAAAGATAAGGAGCTATATCTACCACCCATTAAGTGTGATACGTCTGAACATTCCAGCAAGTACAGCTACCTCTCTCAACAATGGAGGCCTGTTCCTACGCCGAGGTCATGGAGTGAATTGGTTGTTAAGTGAGGAGCTTTAAAGGAGGTGGTGGTGGTGGAGTGTCTTGAGGCTGCCCTCCTTGCAGGGAAACCAAAGCAGGGAGGGGGGGAAACAGAGGTGGGGAGGTGGCTGACACTCTGCCCCACATGGGCTATTCTTTCAGCAACATCCTATTGGATCATCCTAGCGGATCACAGGTGGGTGGGGGAGATGCTGTAGCCCTGCTACCTCCCCTCTGAGCTGCTGACAAGGTAGGTGCAGGCAAGCAGATGCCATAAAGATCAATGGCACCAATATATTTCCCCAGTAAAGTGGATCAAATGGGACTGGTGGGGGGAGGGGGGAGGGATGAGAAAAAGAGAGAATGAGCCCTGCAAACGGGTTCACCACCACATCTGTTTCCTAGAATCCTCTGTCTCCTTTCCCATGATAAGTGAAGGAGGTCTGTGTACATTTTGCTACTTCAGCCCGACAAAACAGTGCATACCTGTAAACCATGGCGGTGTCCACTCCAAAAGCCCCCACAATCAGATCTGCAGGAGAGAAAGAGAAAGAGATCGCCTTTGAATCTTACCAGACAAGAAACAAAAGAAACAAAAAAGGAGTTTTTAATACAATTTTTAGGCCTTGATTTTTATAGGGGGGAAAGCACCTTGAAGCTACATTCTGGCCTCCACCAGCAAGTATATGAATCCTGGATAACTATTCACTTCCCAGTGATTACAGGGGACGTCAGCCCATGTTCAGAGACTTGTTTTAAAAATCAAATTGCACTTTCATATGAGATTGGCCTCGCTGCCAGATGGGTGGCATAAAAATCCAATAAATAAATAAATAAATAAATAGTCTTTAACGGAACCCCCTCCAAATAGCTCAGAAATAAAATCCTCCTGTGCCCCTCGACAGAGACAGACACAGAAGTGAAACCCTGACTAAGCTGGGAACAAAAAATATTATTTTAGTATTGCCTCTGGAACGTAAGGAACAGGGATTCCCCACACTGCAGCGTTCTGTTGCACCGATGCACAGCGTTTGGAGCTCACTCCAAATGCTGTGTGGCCACACAACTGCACACAGTTAACACATTGCTTTTCAGAACCACAATGAAACCTGTAAGAGTTCACTCGCTCTTCTTTTCATGTTCTCTTTAAACGAGAGATGGCAAGGACAGAGTCTGAATCTGCATGAATATCAACCACATACTCTTACCAATTAAGCGACAGCACCTCTGTTTTGTTTTATCTACCGGCTGTGCATTTGTGACTGTTGTCCTCACCTGGGTAGCCGTTTCCATCCAGGTCTTTGGCCCCACGCAAAGCAAAGCCGAAAAAGTCTGGCATCTGGCTAGCAGGCCACTGGCCTTGCAACACCTGGGAAGGTTTCGGGTGCAGTCCGTCGCGCCGGCCGTTGTACACGTAGACGACGCCTTGTTGGGCCTTGCCCCCAAAGGGTGCCCCAATGGCCACATCTGAAGGGAGATGCAACAGGGTCAGTTAATTATAGTCTTTCATACAGTCACTTCTTCTGCACAATGATCCAACAGGAGCCGGAATCAGCTGAGTAGTTAAAAAGAACTCAAGAGGATGGCTCGATGTCATACAAAGAGGTTTATAAAGGAACAACAACGGGGACTGCAACAGAGACACAGAAGTATGAGGTCCCACCCAAGGAGTATTTCAGCCACCTTTCCCACCACTGGCAAAGGCAACCTGCCACATGCTTCTGTGGTTGGCTACGAATTGCTTAAGCTTGGTTTAGACCAGGGGTCCTCAACCTAAGGCCCCGGGGCCGGATGCGGCCCCCCAAGGTCCTGAATCCAGCCCCTGGGACCAATTGCAACCCCCCCACCTACCCCCTTTTTTGTGAGCAAGCAAGCCTCCGCAGCTGCTTTTGGACTGTGATCCGGCCCCCAGTGGTGTCTGGGTGGTGGTGGACCGGCCCGCTGTTTGAAAACTTTGAGGACCCCTGGTTTAGACACTAAAGATTTTTACCGCAGTTCAAGACACATTATCATGGTTCACACGCTAAAGGTAAAGGTTCCCCCCCACCCCCCACTGCACTTGCTTGCTAGTCGTGTCTGACTTATCTGCCAGCAGAGGGCAGCAACATGCAGGACTTGGCAGTTACATTCTAGTTACATTCAAAAGGTCTTCCTTGTGAATTAATGAATTCATGCATTGTCCCCCACCCCACCCCAACCCCCAAATCTGTGCCAATGTGGATTCCAATCTCTACATTATCCATAAACACGTACTGGAATGGCAGAAGGGAAAAACACACACGAAGAGGCCAGGTTCTCTGCCCCTGTGCCAAAGGAAGGCTAAAGCAGCAAAATCTGGGTGGGCTGGTTCCTGCACAGCCGCCAGGGCAGCCATACAATGTTTAGCAATGGATCCAATAAAAGGGCATTATTGCAAGTACGATCTGTGGTATGAGCGAAGAGGAGGGAAATGCTGTTTTGTTCTTCATCTGCATAAAGGGACATCAGTCTAAAAACGTTGAAATGAGATTCTTCTGCAGTGTCTCAGCATCCAATGGGGTGAGATTGTTCAGCCACAGTTCGTGCCCACATCTAGCAGTCAGCGCACAGGCTGCTTGCTGTCTCTCTACGCAAGATGCTGCTCTCGGCTACCTCTTTTCCAGGAGGCATATCCCTACAAACTGAGATATGCACTTCTGTGTGAGTGTAAGTGAAGTGCATTCCCAGAGTTTACACCTCAACTGCAACATGTGTGTGTGTGGGGGGGCGTGGGCGTGTGTGAAACCCAAGTGCTCCGCATGCTGTTGGACTCCCAACTCGCCTAATCACTAGCTAACTGGTTTGGAAGTCCAGCAACGCCTGGATGGGCAGCGGCTCCTTGCCCTTATGGTGAAAAGAAAACCCTGTGTTTCAGCAGTGGAAAATCCAGAAACCCTGTTTGACTTGGAACAGGGAGCTGGCATCCGCGTCTTCGTTGCATTGCGAAAGAAGAGAAGGCTAGAACTAATGAGCTGACTGGTGACCTATCACACTAAGATTACAAGGCACTCCACAAGAAACTGTCCTAAAGGACATTCATCTTTTGCAAGAGAACTACGAGGGACTTTCTCTTCTGCACGCATGCATACATCATCTGCTAACGCAGATCCATTCTGAGTCACAGGTGTTCTCCTCTTTTCTCCCCATTATTCCAACATCCCATCCAATGCACACATCGTACCATTATAGCCATCCTGGTTCAGGTCTCCTAGTGGGGCAATAGCACTGCTAAAGCGGCCAAACTCCTGGTGACCGGTCAGGACGGCCGAGGGGCTCGACTCCATGCCGTACGGCTTCTGCAGGTAGATGTAGACCCTGCCTACTTCTTGCACACGGCCATCTTCTGTTTTCTCCATAAACAAGGGGGCACCGATTAGCAAATCATCTAGGCTGGAGGGCAGGAGGGGAAAAAGGGCAAGTTTTATTTATTTATTTATTTTATTTACAAGATTTTTTAGCCGCCCCACTACCAAGAGGTCAGTCTAGCAACGCCTGGATGGGCAGTGGCTCCTTGTCCTTATGGCGAAAACCAGAAGGAAAACCAGCCACCACTACCACCGAAGCAAAAAAGAAGCAGAGCTCATTCTTGAGATTGGGAAATCAACAGCATTGGCTGGAAATGGGTAAGAAACAAGTCCCGGGTCAGCTTCTGGAACCCTGTTTTGAGTGGTTCCTTGGTGATTTCTCTGTCCAGTTCTTGTGTCCGAGATGGTACGCACACTCACATTTATCAAACCTCAACAAGCCAAATCTTAACTCAGCAACTTCTGCCCCTGAGAGAAGGACCACTCCCTCCTCCCTCCCTGCGCTACGTTAGCTGATGTCTGGGTTTCCCCCTCCTTGACACTCACCCATCACTGTTGATATCAGTGGCGGCCACGGCATACCCAAAATAGGACGCCATCTGTTGAAGAAAAATGACAGACAGCAGTCAGGCTAAGAATGCCCGCCTGGGACAGGCAATCTAGAGTCAGAGAAAAGTGGTGGGCTTTGACGTCCTCAAGACCAATTCACCTCAGATCCATTCTTATTACACTAGCTGGGCAC
This sequence comes from Phrynocephalus forsythii, assembly GCA_029282475.1. Taxonomy (NCBI): domain Eukaryota; kingdom Metazoa; phylum Chordata; class Lepidosauria; order Squamata; family Agamidae; genus Phrynocephalus; species Phrynocephalus forsythii. The sequence continues at coordinate 26,092,584 of JAPFRF010000011.1, read as the reverse complement.
CTCCATATGATTCCTTAGTTCCCACTACTTAAACACAGGGAACTAGACTTGAAGGTAGGACGGGATGCTCTGAACGATCCATGTGTTAAAAAAAGAAATGCAACTATCAGTCGAACGCTGTGCCCTGAAAAGAAAGATTCAGCAACTTATAGACACTATATACCAGGGGTCCTCAACCTAAGGCCCTGGGGCCGGATGCGGCCCCCCAAGGCCCTGAATCTGGCCCCCGGGAACAATTGCAACCCCCCCACCTACCCCCTGCTTTGCAAGCAAGCCAGCCTCTGCGGCTGCTTCTATTGCTGAGGCAGTTCAAAGCAGTGGGCTATGTCACTTCTCCCACTCCCCCCAACTACCACCCAGATGATCATCGTGCTGGCTAGTGGGGCATTCAGAGTGGGAGGGCTACGGCAAGGTCCCCCGCTCCCCCACCCACTGTGGTCCGGCCCCCAGTGGTGTCTGGGGCATGGTGGACCGGCCCGCTGCTTGAAAAGTTTGAGGACCCCTGCTATATACAGAAGTGGTGAGAAATGGCATGCCCTTTTTTATTTTGCTTTTTTCAAAGGGGGGGGGGAATCCTTGATGAGGTGGAATAAGGAGCTATGCAGAAAATGAAAGTGATAAGTCTCGAGTCACTGGAAAGCCTTCTCAGATACATCTCAGGCTTTAGAGCTATCTGCCTGTGCTGCTCACACATATTTCAACAAGCATATGCTTGCAGCTGTTAACCGCTAAGAAAAGTGCTTTTATCTAAAAGAAAATTCAGGTTTAGGCGTAGAATTCATCTCTGAATACCGTATTTTGCACATCTGCCTTAATGTTACAGAACTGTGACACAGGCACCGTCCTGTTGTTTAGGCCTCAGGTAAGCTAATTTCTGGGGACAGCAAAGGCAGCAAGAAGGCACACGGGTGTTCTGTTCAGCAAACCCATCCTTCCTCTTTTCTTTCTGCTGCATCGATTCCTGAAATGAATCTTGAGCTTTAGGCCTGCCCTGGCTTGGGCTGAAAACCTTAATACAGCACGGGGAAGGCAAAGGATTTTGGCTGGAGGGTTGTGTGTGTGTGTGTGTGTGTGTGTGTGTGTGTGTGTGTGTGTGTGTGTGTGTGTGTGTGTTTGGGGTGTGTGTGATCTTTTGTGGCAAGTGGCCTTCCCAGTTGCTGCACTGAATTTTTGTCCCCAGATTCAATGCGGACAACATCCGCCACTCACCTGTTCTCCGGAAAAGTTGCATAAGGGCCGAATGTCACTTCCATTTAGAATGGTAACCTGGGCAAAGAAATAAAAAGAGAACCCTGAGGCATCTGGTTAGGCAGCATCTTTTAAAAGAGGGCTCAGGTGAGAAACCAGCCTGCTAGAGAGGAACTAATCGGCCAAGAAGACCTCTGACAGGAAGAGAACTAAAATGCAGGAACCCTTCCTCCCAAGCCCCAAGGTCAAAGGGTCTAAGATCCAGGTGGCCTGGAACACCCCTTGTTGGCTCATCTGGCTAGGGAGGCAGAAAAGGTATGCCAAGATAATCTGTAGGGCCACCAAGGAGCCTCGTGGCGCAGTGGTTAAATGCCTGTACTGCAGGTAAAACTGTGCTCACGACCTGGGTTCAATCCCCGGTAGCAGGCTCAAGGTTCACTCAGCCTTCCATCCTTCCGAGGTCGGTAAAATGAGTACCCAGCCTGCTGGGGGGGCAATGTGTAGCCTGCACACTGTAATTAAAAATTGTAAACCGCCCAGAGACCACTTGTAGTGGTATGGGGAGGTATATAAGCAGAACACTTTAATCACACGCCCCTCCTCCAAATACGCCTTATCTTTTTTAAAGAGTCACATACACAGCCCAGGAGTCCTGGCTGCCCATCTTCTTCTTTCCTTTAAAAAAAAAATTGTTCAAATGGTTCAACGTCAGGGTCATTTCACACTCTGCTTTGTCACCGACAACATTTCCATTCCTCTACACATCAGGAAGGCTGTTTCGTCACAGTCGCAAACAGGACACAACCCTAGTTGGGGAATGCCCTAAGTCAAAAAAAATTACTTCAGTTCCTAGTTCCAGATTCCCTTGAATTTCCTCCTGTGTGCTACAGCAACAAACTGAAACATCGAGTTGAATTCAAAGAACCCAAATGGCTGGAGAAAGTGACTTAGTGGGTTTCTGTGTTGTGAAACCCCTGGGAAGGCAGTGCGTTCCGCAAGTCATTGGTGAGTCAAAAAATAAGTGGCGGTGGTTCATCTCGGGCAGTTTCGTGGGCTATCAAAGAGGTCGCAGCAGGGTCACCCTGGGAAAGGTTGAGGCAAGAGGAAGGGAGGCTGTGTCCCACATGCTAGAGGCGAAGACAATCACAGTTCTAAGTAGCATTTGCAAGATCATGTGCTTGTCCTCAGCCGGAGTCAAAAGCCTGCAGGGAAATCGGTTTTGGCTCAGTTCTGGGGGGGGGGGGGGCATGGCTGAACTCCAGTCAAAGTAAGTTGTAACTGGAGCAGGTTCACTGAGCAATCGAGGATGATGATGATGATGATGATGATGATGATGATGATGATGATGATGATGATGATGATGATGATGATGATTAGGTGAGTCAACCCCTCCACAGGTTGCACTGATTTAGTGGGTCTACTCTAGTCGCAACTTACTACTGATTTCAGCACATCCTTCCTCTATAGAAATGCATTGGCTTTAGGACTGCGATCACAAGGTCAACAATCAACAAGCAGCAGATTATGAGTGGATGTAGAGGAGCCCATGCTGTGTAAGACAATGCCTCGCTCGGTTTACAAAAAGGAGATGGGCTCCTGATACCACTCCACTGCATCTGGCCTTTGAAGTCCCCTGTTTTTAAGCCTGGAGATTAAGCATCTCCATCATGGCTTGTTACTTGTGATGGACTTTTCCTCTAGGAATCTGTCCAATCCCTTTTTGAAGGCTACCAGGCCAGATGCCATCACCACATCCTGTGGCAGGGAGTTCCACAGACTAACAACAAGCTGGGTAAAGGAGTATTTTCTTTTGTCTGTTCTCACTCTCCCAACCCTCAATTTGAGGGATCGTTCCCCTGGTTTTGGTATTTTGTAAGACGGTGAAGAGCATCCCTCTATCCTTTTTACTCATGCCTTGCATAATTTTGTAAGTCTCAATCATATTCCCCCACCTCAAGTGCCTTTTTTCCAGACTAAAGAGCTCCAAATGCTGTAGACTTTTCTTGTAAGGGAGGTGCCCCAGCTCAGTAATAATTTTAGCCACTCTCTTCTGCACCTTTCCCAGTTCCACTATGTCTTTCTTGAGATGCAGTGACCAGAACTGTATGCAATACTCCAGGTGTGGCCTTACTATTGTTTTGTACAATGGGATTAGAATGTTGGCTGTTTTATTTTAAATCACCAAGTGCCAAGTAGAATACATTAAACAAGAGGGGACCAGTTGGGTAAAGGAGACAGGGATGGCTCTTACATATCCATAAGTCAGGTTTCCTTTCGGAACGCCCGCCACAAAGTCTGCAAAAGAGAAAAAGAACTCAAGGTCATGGATTATCGGGAAGGTATCGGTACTGCTGCAATTACAGCATATACAGTATATAAGAGGGAATGCATTATCTGTTATCTAATATTTTGCATTTGGAAGCTGAGTCATGGCAACTGGACTTCTTTTTCTTGTGGGATCAAGGTCCAGTTGCCAGGACTCAACTTCCAGATAACCTAACTTGGATGAATGAGAATCTTCAAATAAATATTCTGTTATTATGCACTACACCTTATAGAGGACTCCACAACCAAGTGGGACGGATGCCGAGAAGAAGTACTAGGCACTAGGCACAAAAGCTTCTGGTCCTTGTGTGAGGAGAAGTACTTCTTACATGTAATAGGACCCTGAGAAAACCAGCTGAGAATTTAGGATGAGAACTGCCACCTAATACTTCCAGTCCTGATCTCTCTCCCATTGGTTCTGTGTTATATATCCCCATTTAGTATCTTATCATTCTCTTCACAGTCTCTGACAAGAAAGATCAATAGATACAAGTAGCTGCAAAAGCTATTGTCTCTAATGATGACGCCGACGACGCACTTCACTCGCAAAAGTTAAGCGCATGATTTTTCTAGAGTACAACAGTTTTGTTTGTGTCAGTTGAATAAATTTGTTATCAAATAGATGGAACAGAGAAAAACCCAACCAATCATCTCTCAAAATACCCACTCTCATCCAACCCATGCGTACCTTCAGTGGCGTCTCCGCTGAATTCCCCGACAGCCACAGAATAGCCTAGAAGTGAAGCAGAAGAGGTGGTATAACTTTTTAAAAATGGTTTCCATAGTAACCTACCAACCTGCCTCCCAGGGAGTGATTATTATGGGAATTCCCAGCAGGCTGTGCAGCACTGAAGTAGGCCATGGGTCTCATAAAGTTGAAGCATTCATTGTTCATCGCTCTCTAAGACGCAACATCCCTCCTGATCGAGGAAAGGCCACAGGTCACTGAACACACAACTGTCTTTGTTTCTCTCCAAAATTCAACATTATCCTTTTTTTAGGGGGGAATGTTATGGTGGTGGTTGGGGCAAAGTAAAGGTAACAATAAAAATCACAGGAAGACACAGTTACACCTCGGAGCTTTATTTATTTAACTACTATTTATTTATTTATTTATTTATTTATTTATTTATTTATTTATTTATTTATTTATTTGATTTATATACCACTACCATTTAGCAAAAAAGCTACTCTGGGCGGTTTACATACATATACAAAATACAAAAACAGATTAAACAACTTAAAAGAGTAAATAAAAACTAATCAATCAGACCAAATAATCAAATCATAATAATAAAAAAATAAGCAAATAAGCACAAATACAATAAAACAAAACCATTTAACAATTCAAAATAAAAACAGATGGAAAAAATAAAGAGCTGATAAGAGCTGATATTCATAAAGCTGTTGCCGTAAGATAGGCACTGGTTACAACAGAAAGGGAATCCCCAGTAAATTGAGATATTCCAGGGTTTCTGCAAAGATTATGAGGAGTTTCAGACCACACTCACTATTCTTACTCTTTGTGAACTTCATCCCCCCCCTGGAGACACTGGCCCTACAGCTGTTTCCACCCGAGCTCCCCTTCAAACCGCCAGACGCCCAGCGTCCTGTCTGGGACACTCAGGTTTGCAACTCGCCAGCCACATCTAGCTCATCTCTCTCTCTCCAAGGCTGGCCACTCTTTCTGACGGGACTGACATTTTGAGCAAGGAGGGATGGGGTCATGTCACAGCCACCTCCCATGCAGGGGGGCACAGGAAGAGGGCCCTTTAACCTCCTGTTGTCTCCGCCCCCCAAATGCAGTGAAGGTTTTTGCAGAGACTCTAACTTTAGGCACATCTCTGCAGTTCCCTGTTGTCTTCCCTGTTCTCTTGGTTTCATTGTGGGAACCGGCGGCCAAAGCGAATAAAGGAAGTCTTCATTTTCACAATGGGGAAGAGAGGGGTTTAAAGGAGCCCTCTGTGCTCAAAAGTGAACAAGGGGGAAAAAGTGGAATATGTTGTATGTGTGGGTGGTGGGAGATGACAGGAAGCATCTTTGAAATCAAGGCCAAGACAGAAAGGGCTTACTTGCAGCTCACCCCAAACAAAAATGAGGGAAAAGTTGATTTCTGTTCCTCGAAGCTTCTAGGAGTGACGGCTCTGCTGTAACCAAGCCCACCACACACACACACACACACACACACACACACACACACACACACACACACACACACACACACACACACACACACACACACACACACACACACACACACAAACTTGGCCATTCATTCACTTTGTTGTATTTTATTGCAGATTTTGAGAATGTGGAAGGGAGACTCGTGGGGTTAGAAAAGGGGTCTATGAGCCTCTACACCCTGTCCAGCCCTGCCTTCAAGGATCAGCTGAGTTGTCAGCTGCTGGTGTGTCAACAGGGAGAGTTGGGGCCCTGTCTGTGGCCCTTCCAGGTGTTGTTGTGCTATAACCCCCACCACCACCACCACCACCACCACCACCATTTCTAGCCTGGTTAGACCTGAAGCGAGATGTCGTCCCACAATATCTGGAAAGCTTCTCGTGGCCCATCCCTGCTGAATCCAGATCTGAGGGTAAACCAAGTTGAGTCAAAGATCCAAGAGACCAGACCCTGTCAAACAGACCTCACGGCCTAGATCCCCCGCCCGAGGGGTGTTAACATGGAGGCTCAGCCACCAGCCATGAGGAAAACACTACCCTCAAGCCACAGTTGTTGGACTATCTCCTCTAGCACTTACTTACCCAGGTAGCTGTCATCAGCATTGAGGTGAGCTTGCCGGGTCTGCAGCTGCCCTTTAACTTCTACGATTAAATATTCAGGGTAATATGACTCTTCAATGGCATCCTGTGTTGCCGATAGCACCTGGCCTAAAAAAAAAGGTGTGGAGCCATGGTTAAGAATGTTGGATTAGGTCTAGGAAAACCCCCGCTTAAGTACTTGCCTCAGGCCGGTCCAAAAGACCTCAGCCCCAGCCATCTCACTCAAAACACATATTCCATAATTCAAAGCCCAGTTATTTCAGGTAGAGTAACCCTAACCCTAACTCGGGGACGGCGAACCTTTTTGACACCAAGTACCCAAACTCGGTGATGGAGACGGCGACGGTGCCGGGGAGGGCGAAGACAGCAGGGCGACGGGCTCAGGGTCATCAGCAGAAGCGGCGGGGGGCAGGGATTGTGATGGTAATGGCGGTGGAGGCAGGGGTTGGCGGCGGCGGCAAGGGCGGCAAGGGCAATGGCGATGGGGTCAGGATCGGTGGCAGGGGGGCAGGGTTGGGAGCGAGGGCAGCAAGGGTGGTGATGGTGGCAGAGGCAGGGGTTGGCAGGAGGCAGGGGCGAGGCCGGTGATGGGGACGGCGGCGGTCGGGTCGGCCTGGCACGCGACATGCTCCCTGCCCCCCCCGCTTCCCTTTCCGCAAATTCCTCATGACTGGTCCAGCGGAGGGGAAGTGGGGGGAAGAGAACCTGTCGCGTGTCAGGCAAAAGCTCTCCGCGTGCCATCTTTGGCACGTGTGCCATAGGTTCGCCATCCCTGCCCTAACCTTCTCCCTAACCCAAAGCGCTGTCTGTTGGGGGGTGGGAGGTTGTGTTTACGAATGCTCCATTTATTTTTAATGTTTTAAAATTGTTTTCAATTGTGTTTTTAAACACTGTTATATGTTCAGTGGATTTTAACATGTCTTTTATGCTGTTTTTATTCTGTGATTTTAACTGACTGTAAGGCACTCTGAGTTCACTATAGGGAGAGTGGTGGAATATTAAACAAGCAAACAAGCAAATAAGCAAGGAAGCACCCTTTGTCTGCTTTTGTCAATACAACTAAATTAATAGTAAATTTAAATAATGGACAAGTTGCTGCCCTTTCTCGACATCCTAGTTTCTTCTGCTTGAGGTGGCTGCCGTGTTCTGCCTAATGGTAGAGCCGGTCCTGATACTCAACCATAAACCTCACTGGGACCAGTCACACAACCATAAACCTCACTGGACCAGTCACACATTCTCAGTGTAAAGTTCCTCACAGAGTTTGTGTGAGGTTAAAAACAAGAGTAAGGGAACCACATACAATAACTGAACTGTTTTGGAAGAAAGGCAGGATTTATGCATGACGGAAGAGCCTTGCTCACGACCCTGGGTTCAATTTCAGGTAGCAGGCTCAAGGCTCACTCAGCCTTCCATCCTTCTAAGGTTGCCAAAATGAGTGTCCAGATTGTTGGGGGTGAGGGGGGAAGGGAATGTGTAATCTATATAATTAACTAGTAAACCATCCAGAGAGTGCTACTGGGTAGTATATAAAGCAACACACTTTGCTTCCTCCTCAACCCAAAGAAACTTAAGTTCTTATACTGCTTTTAAGTTCATTCATCCACATGAAACAGTGTGTGGATGTCAACATCCTTGTGTGTGAGGAGGCAAGCCAGCTGTGCTGCAAGTTGTATTACAATTTCACAGGGACATACAAAAAAGAACAGAAAGTGATGTAAAACTGCACTCCCTGAGAATTATAAGTTTTTCCCTTGTTTTCCTTAAAAGGGGAGCATGGTCAAGCTGCACAGTGAAGTTATGTTCAAAAACAGGATTGGCATTGGGTCAGTTAGATTTAAAAAACAAAAGAGAAATTGGAATGGAGCTAGTCCAATGAATAATGTCAAAACAATGAACATTAAAACTGTATCCATCTGCCTTGCTCTTTGATGTGTTATCACAGCTCTGACAGAGAGCTCAGCTACATAAGCTCCTTTGTTCTGAAAGATTCCACAATCTAGTCCATGGGTGATGTCTGATTTTGAATTTTATTTATTTATTTATTTATTTATTGCATTTTTATACTGCACCGATTTCCCAGAAGGGATTCTGGATGGTTTACATAAATGCAAATAAGAAAATAAACAACAAAACAAATTAAATAAAACAGTGGAATAAGCAAGTAAAATAAACAAATAAACACATGATACATACAAAAATCCCCCCCTCCACCCACAGGCTAATGTGGTGGGTTGAGGAGCTGAAAAGCAGGTGGGTGGGCACTTACCTTGCCAGAAGTAGCTTCCTGGGCCACCGAGAAGAACTCGCCCACTCTTAAAAAAACAGAGCAAAAGGTTAGTACAGAATTAATTGAGGGGAATTCTCTTACCAACAAGGGCCGTCATAGGAAAGGGTGTCTTTAGCAGAGATCTGGGTGGACTCGGAATATGACCCTAACTGTACTCATAACACATGGGAATATGACCCTAACACAGGGCCATTTCCCTTTTATTTGGGGCGCATGAGTTCCTCACAGTTTACACTTGTGTGGGTTTTCAGGCTACACATCCTTTGCCTATCTAGTTGGTGGGGATGCTTGAAGAATAATGTCATTTTTCTCATTATCATTGCAGAGGTGGACCTGTTTCTGCTTTCTGCTCCCCCCACCCCCACAAGTCATTTCCAGAACCTAAAAGGAGAATGCAGACTACTGCTGTGTGGTTGCACCTACAAGGGCCTACTTCCCTTGTAGCTCAGCCTTGCACCTCAAGGAAGCAATCCGCATGGATAAGAAAGAAAGAAAGAAAGAAAGAAAGAAAGAAAGAAAGAAAGAAAGAAAGAAAGAAAGAAAGAAAGAAAGAAGCATAGCACCCTACAGTCTTTTAGTCATTTCCAAACTGCTTGGGGGTCATTTTTGGGGAGAACATTGGGACAGAAATAAAGAAAACAAATGCTTTTTTAAAATACTGCCTATATTTTCAGGTAGGCTTGAAAATAAAATAAATATTGAGCATGTTTTCTCAGGTGGGCTCAGAACTCACCTTTGTGAATTCAGCACTAAATCCACTTTGACAGTAGCCTTGCCCACGGGCTGAGTTCAGGTCTGACAGAGAGGTAGGAAAGAGAAATGTAGAGATGCTTCAACTAATTGCAGTACAGAACCACATGGATGCAAGAGATAATTCGAGTTAAACTCTGTAGAACACGACAGTCAAATTACACTGTGATCAGAATTCTGCCGGTAATTTAACATATGGTATATAAAAGGAAAGTTGTGCAAGCTGCAACATTGAACTGTTGCTAATTATTGAGGTGCTAGTGGCACTCCTGGTCATATGAGACACTGCCGGAACACAACTGGCATCTCATTAATTAGCAGCTATTCACCACTGTGACTGACATTCATTTACTTCTGCGTGTGCAATTCAGCAGGATTCTGGCTGTTGATAAAATCCATTGAGAGTTTTTGAATCTGATCTAATAAACTTTTTAAAATTTACTCACTATGCTTACATGTTCCTTACATTTGCATAATAAACAAATATTGCTGCAGCTCAGACTCGATTCCTATGACTCATCCTTAAGACAGAGAATGGCTTGTTCTAAAGAGAAGGTTAAACAACAAAAAGAGGTACAAAACCTTCAGACTCACTTCTAATTACTTTCCCTTGCATCGCACAGGCAATGACAAACTGGGATATCTGACATCCATTATCCTGATTTTTAAAAAGGAAGGGGTTCAGAAGAAAGGAGGAGAAATTGATTGTGTTCCTCATGGTATTACACTGACATGAAAGCTCACCACCTCGTACCACCTCTTTCTCCAACTTTGATTCAGAAACACAACTTTGATCAAAGCTCAAAAAGCCAGGTCTTGCCTGTAAGGATAGGGTCAGGGTTGCGACTTCACAAGTCTCTCCCCATTCCCCACCCCCACTCCCAGCTGCAATCCCATCATGCCAGTCACCGTTGCTGGAGACATTAAGAATTGCCAGCAGCTCCCACAGTCCCTAGTCACTGGCCGTGCTGACTGGGGGAGGTGGGAACGAATAAGAACCTGGATGCTTATTCCCACTTCACATAGTATACCCCCAGCCAGAACTGTTCTTCTGGATCCAGCATAACAAGTCTGGAAGGGGGGGTCTGTGTCTGGTGGCACAGGAACCCTCCAACGTTTCCTGTACATTATCCCAGTGGGAAACAGTGCTGCAACTACTTCCCTAAACTTTTGGAGACTGCAAAGGTGATCAACAAAGGGATAAGGCTTCAGGAGCATCCCTGCTTCTGAGGGAAGGGAAGTCAGTGTATTAGGGGACGTGCCATGGGAGATCAGGGGAGAAGGCTGCCCACTCTCAACGCACTTCCTCTAGCTCTTCCCTAGCCCAGGTGCCGTCCAATCCTGTGTGTTGTTTCAATGCCACGGTTGTACATCACCCAGCCACTTTGCCCAAATTAAAGCCAAATGCAGGTACGGACTGGGTGTATGCCTCCGTGATGTCACCCATGGGGCCGTGGATGCCGATTCAGTACAACACAGGGAACCCAATCTGTTCTGTGGTTGTTGCTCTCGGAGATCAAAGATCTACCCCAACACCTAATGGTTCCCCCCTCTCCAGTGCTTTTGGCTTCATTACCTGAACGGCAAGGTGCGTATTCCACAAACTTGGTAAAGTTGTTGACCGAGAGGTAACACGTGCCCACGACTTCCCGCTCAGGCTCATCCTTGTTGGTTCGCCAGCTGTAAAGAGGGGCACAGGCCTAGAGGAAGGAGATTGTCCTGGTGAGCACGGCACAGCCTGCAAGAAGTTAACTGAACGGCAGCTATAGATGAAGCGAGATCAGCTCCCTGGACTCCGAGACCAAACTGTGTGACTCATGAGGCAGGCTGCCGGGAAAGAGAGGCCCGACCTTCAGAAAAATCACCATCCTGCCATCTCTCACTTCCTTTTCCAGCATCTTAAGAACTGCTGGATTGTTCAGTGGCTGAAGTTTCTGGCTGTGGTGCCAGAGGTTGGGAGTTCAATTTGTCCAAAATGACTCCTAAAGAAGGGCTGGTGTCGATGGCACAAAGGGTTCCTTCCAGCTCTGCGATTCAAAGCTGGTTGTTGTTGTGGTTGTCAATACAGTACTAGAGGATTTCATAATAAAAAGCATCCCTTTGCCCATCACCGACACCATCATGATATTCCAAAATCAAATCAAACTCAAGTCTGGGAGGAAATTCATGGTAGATCCAATCAATTTCTCTTTGCTCATTCCTGCCTTTTAAAAGACTCTTGTCTATATCATTGAGAAAGCTTCATGAGATTCTGCTCTGCGGCTCTATTTCAAGACTGTATTGGCGTGTCACAAAGTTTTATGATGCAACTTGATGCAGTGTTGCAGTAACACTTAAACAATGGGTTACTTGGACTCGGGTGTTTCCAGCCATGTGTTATAACTACAGCAGTTAGTGAGCAGGAAAAAACACTGGAGCCATCCAGGTCTCTTACTTGGCAATCTGGTGTCACTTTTAGGAAGATGTAAGTTCCAATTCAATCAATGGGCACTCACTGTAAAATATGACTCACAAAGGTGAGTCCATTAGATCATCAGCACTAATAGAAAATTGGGCATGTTCGCTTCCTAATTGAGAGAATCTGGTTCCCACATTGCCAATGCAGAGGCATTATTAGTCCTTATTGCGAAACAGAAAAAAAGTTTTTGTTCCATTCTGCTTCATTCCCGTGTTTTGTTTCGTATCATAACAATTTTTTTCAACAAAAATGTCATTGCTTACGAAACAAAATAAAACTAAATGAATAATCCATGGCCCCAGCGCTCTAGCTGGTGTGGTGGGAGATTCAAAAGCCTTCTCCCCACTGCCTCCCAGCTGATTTTGACAGCTCGATCCCAGCTGGGAGGTGGGGTGGTAGGAGGAAAGGAGCAGCTAGGCAGATGTAAATTCCCTGCTTGACTACTCCTTTCTCCCCTGCCACCCTCTCCTCCGGGGGGGGGGTGTTTGGACAGGGAGTGCTGTGGGAAGTAGGGCCAGCCCCCAATGCCCACAGCCCTCCCTGTCAAGAAAACCGCCTGGGGGGAGAAGGGAGCATGGGAGAAGGAAGGAGGCAGATGTAAATTCAAACAGAACTTCAATTTAGTGCTGCTTCCTTCCTTCTTTCTTGTGATTCCCGCCTCCCAGCTGGGGCTTTCTGACAGGACAGGGTATGGAAAGAGGTGGCACCCCCCCACACACACCCGACCTGTCAAAAAGCCCCAGCTGGGAAGTGGGGAGAGAGGGGCAAAATGCAGAAAGAAGCAGTGAGGGGAAAAACTGCTCCTTTCTGCTTTTCACCCCCCACCTACCTTCTGGGGCTTTTTGACAGGTTGCAGGGGCCCCTTTCCAACCCCCCGACCTGTCAAAAAGCCCCAGCTGGGATGCAGGGGGAGAGGCAAAAGGCAGAAAGGAGCAGGGTTTTTTCCTCGCTGCTCCTGTGCTGGGCGTATGGAGGCAATTAGAGAGTTAATACCATAAAGTTAACTCCCTGATTACTTCCATGCTCCCAGCACACTTTGCCAATTAACTACCCCAGCCCCTTTAGAGCTTCATAACTAAATCCCCTTACCCCCAAATCTTTCCAGATTTCATGGGGTTTCTTAAAACTTTTTCAGGAAGGTACCCCTGCTACTTTGGAGCCCCAAAGTAAGTAAATTTTGATTGAATATTTTAAAAATACTTTTTGAGTGCATATTTTTAAAAATGCACTCAAAATTACTTACTTTGGGGCACCAAAGTAGCAGGGGTACCTTCAGAAAACGATTTTAGAGAACCCCCTACAATTTGGAAACTTTGGGGGTAAGGGGGCTGAGTTATGAAGCTCCAAAGGGGGTGCCCCTAGGAAAAAAACCTTCTAATAAACCCCATCAGCTTTCAATTCTAATTAGGTTTTTTTCTTAGCGGCACTCCCTTTGGAGCTTCATAACTCAGTTCCCTGACTCCCAAATCTTTCCTAATTTCTGGGGCTTTCATGGAAGAGCTTGAGGAAGCTCCCCTGCGATTTCCTCTAGAATGAATTGTTTCATTCTAGAGGGGAAATGGTGTTTCGTTTCATTTGTAACATAATGCTGCTTCCCCATTTCATTTCGTTTCAGTGCGTTAGCTAACGAAATGACAAAACAGCATGTCATTTTTCATATGGTGCCCATCCCTATTTCTTATTAGTCAAGTTGTAGGAAATATACTATTTGGGGACACTTTCTTCGGCCATCTAAAGCTCATCCATGTGTTCTCAAGATCACACGCTACAGAGGGTTTCAGCATTTGAAGGATACAGCCAAGAGCAAAGGAATAGCGACCCAGGCCTGTGCTTTCACTGTGGCAGAACAATCAATAGTTACCTTAGGTCCCTTTGCACATTAACGATGATGTCACAACTCAAGTCTTACCAAGATAGAGCTGCCATGTGATCGCACGGTGGCTCCAAACCACTGCAGAGATTTGAACTCCATCTGCTCCATTGTCCCATTCAAATATTCTGTCCGGGATCCTGGGGAGAGGGAGAAAACACTCACGGATATAGATGACAATCCCCCCAGATGATGCTTCTCCCTACCCTACCAGGATATGCCACTGATGGAAAATGGGTCCTTCTGTATGCAGAAGTAATGTTGTCACTATTAGCTGCAGCCGCTCAAACACAAGTGTCAGTGATTGTGAACTGCACAATGGACCCTTGCTTAAAATCCTGTCTCCTGATACCCTGTGTACCATCACCCCTGCTATTTCCTTGCACACTTTCTCAGTCCTCCACCTCTTTGCTGCCTGCTTTCCCAGAATGTGGTCCATTACCCTGATTGGTAATTTCCAAAAGGCATGCCAGGTCACAATGGAGCTCTACAGTGGTACATCTGATACTGGAGAACAATAGTACATCTGATACCATGAACAAGACACTACAGCGGTGCCTCTACTTACAAGCGGCTCTACTTAAGAGCAATTTGACATAGCAGAGGAAAACCGTTGGCATTTTAACTGCTGCCTTACAAATTTTAGATGCGGTCTGCTGTACTTATAATCTTTTATTTTATTTTTTATTTTTAGATACGGCTGCTCTACTTACGGGTTATGAGCATGCATTTGGAATGGATTAAACTCGTAAGTAGAGGTACCACTGTAATTCTATAATTAAAAGTGGCTGGTGGTTTAAGGTAGGCACAGAGCAGGAATGCAGAATGCTACACCTCTGCACGAAGCACTCACTGGTCTTTGTTTTGCCTCCTTCTAGCCAGCCTCTGATGGTGTGTGGTCAAGTCATCGACCATGGTGTCCTTCTGGATAGGCTGGCCAGGTTGGGGGTTGGAGGCACTGCCTTGCGGTGGTTCCAATCCTTCCTGGCTGACCGTGTCCAGAAGGTGGTGCTGGGGGACAGTTGCTCTGCCCCGTGGCATTTATGTCATGGGGTTCCTCAGGGCTCTATACTGTCTCCCATGCTGTTCAACATTTACATGGAACCGCTGGGAGAGGTCATCAGGAGGTTTGGGCTGAGGAGTCAGCAATATGCTGATGATACTCAGCTCTACCTCTCGTTCTCCACCAATCCAGGTGAGGCGGTTTCTGTGCTGAACTCGTGTCTGGGCCAGATAATGGACTGGATGAGGGTTAACAAATTGAAACTCAATCCAGACAAGACGGAAGTGCTGTTCGTGGGTGCTTTGCCAGAAAGGTTAGAGGGCCATCTTCCTGTCCTGGATGGGGTTGCAACCCCTAAGGGACAGGGTCCGCAGTTTGGGGGTGCTCCTGGACCCCGGTCTAACTCTGGAAGCCCAGGTGGACTCGGTGGCCAGGGGTGCCTTCCTTCAGCTGCGGAAAATATACCAGCTTCGCCCTTAGACTACGAGCAGAGCCTCATGACAAGCATGCACTGGTAACATCCCGTATTGATTACTGCAAACGTGGGGCTGCCTTTGAAAAACGGTCCGGAGATTTCAACTGGTTCAGAATCGTGCGGGCGCGGCTGGTATGTGGTGGAGCCGCCAGGGATCACATCACGCCAATTCTGCGTAACCTGCATTGGTTACCAGTTGCTGTCGAGCCCAATTCAAAGTGCTTGTTTTGACATATAAAGCCCTAAACGACTTAGGACCTAGATACCTGAAGGACCGCCTCCTTCCATACGAACCTACCCGGCGATTAAGATCGAGCCAGGGGGGGCCTTTTGAAAGAGCCATCCCTCAAGGAGGTGAGAGGGATGGCTTGTAGACAAAGGGCCTTCTCGGCAGCTGCTCCCAAGTTATGGAATGCCCTCCCTATTGAGATCCGCCTGGCGCCAACACTGATTACATTTCGGCGCCAGGTAAAAACCTTCCTGTTCCAGAAGGTTTTTAATTGATACAATATAGATTGTGGGTCCACTGATGACAATTTTAGGATGATGATTTTAAAGAAGGTTTTTATTACTGTTTGATGATTTATTGATATTTTATTTATAACTATTTTAAATTGTTTTAATTCTTTGATTGTAAGCCGCCCAGAGACCTTTGGGTAGTGGGCGGCATATAAGTTGAATAAATAAATAAATAAATAAATAAGTCTGCTACAGCTCAAGCCAAGAGAGAGCGACCATGGGATCGCTCCATGGTTCCACAGAAGATCATTCAGCCACTGTGAACTGCCTGCCTTTTGGAGAAGGTGTGCCCTTCACATCCTTGCAATGGCTGGTTGCTTCTTCTAATCAGAAGACCAGTCCAGATCATCAGCTCGGGAAGGAAATGTAATCAAACATATTTTTAAAAAGAGCGCAACTCTTGGGATATGGGCCTCTACTTTTAATCCAGAAGGACGGGTGAGGGGAAGTGCTTCTCGTGCAAGGGGTTGATGAAGTGCTGGCCTAGATCCGAGGCTAGAGATGGCTGCTTTTTGGTTTTAATCCAGACCAGAAGAAGGCCTGCCAGCCTGCAACACATCCTGGGATTTTGCAGAAAGGAGGGGTCTACTTACTTGACTCCCCTAAATCTCATTGATTACTGAATTCTAAAAAGGTATGCTAGAAAGGGTGTAAGCCAGAAAAAGGACCACAGCCTATTTCTGGAATCTTCAGATCCCCCCCCCCCATTTTCTTTCTCTAAAGGATGATGCCAAAAATAAAACATGATTCCACGTGCATCTCCCTCGCATGCCAATCCTCTCATTTGAGTTCACATCAGTGGCCAGAAAAATCAACAATCTTTGCCATTTCAGAAACGACACTGCTGTGAACAATACTTCAGAAATTCCTTCTTTGTTTACTTAAGGGGAGAAAATATTTCATAACACAGCGTTTTCTTCCATTTTCTGCCCGGCCCCCCAAAAAATTCCCATTGTTGTTACTAAGCAGGGAGGGAGGGATCAAACTAGAAGGAGAACACAGGAGAACAACAGTAAGCGCCTGTTAATAAAAATGTTTAGGTGCCCCAACCCAGTTATCACACTCTAACAGTTTTTCAATCTATGACCCCTAAAAAAGGATTACACCTAGTTCAAAAAGTTACTTTTCAAAATTATATACAACAATAATTCTGAGAGCCAGAGCAATAGCTTATTTTTCATTAAAATTGCTAATTTAAGTAATAACTAACTTCATTTGTGCACAAAAGGGACTAATCAGTAACATTCTCTTTTTAGGAAGGCTGTTAATAATCATGACTGAGTCCATGGATGTCATTTTTAAATTGTTTTGAACATTTTATGTGTTTTTAATTACAGTGGTACCTTGAGATACAACTGCCTAATGTAACAATAAAACTCTGTGGAGACTGTATGCACTGACTTTCGAAAATTTAACCAGTTTTTTTTTAAGATATGAAAAAAGTTTTCCCCTGATGCATTGTGCCTGGAAGGTTTTAAGGCCAGCCCCATGCATCCAGGAGTCTGTGGATATTTTAATATATTTTAATTAGTATTTTTAATTCTATTATTTTTAATACTGTGGGCTGCCTTGAGTCTCCTTAATTGGGACAAAGGCGACCTATACAGTATATAAGACAAATAAAATACATTAAGAAGATCAACAAGTTATTTCCAAGCTCTGGTATGCTGTAGTTCTTGACAAAGAATATAAGTGATAGTAGGCCAGCCTCCTGATCACTAATGATCTCTGTCTACAATATTTGGCTCAAAGGTAGAGTGAGCTATGCCCAACATCTGAACAGCAAATTGCATCTCCTCAAGACCTCTATTCTGCGACTCTCTTTTGGAAATGCCTGTGACCAGAAATGGTCATTTTAAGTTTCATGGTACTCTGAGGGACATTCTATTTAACATTTAAGATTTCTATTTAAGAGCCATGCTGGATCAGGCCAAGGGCCCATCTAGTTCAGCTTCCTGTACCTCACACTGGCCCCGCTCAATGCCTCTGGGAGCGCACTAGACTAGATACCTGTCTCCTGATACCACTCCCCTGCATCTGGCCCTTGAAGTACCCAAGTTTTAAGCCTGGAAATTACACATACCCATCGTGGCTTGTAACCTGTGATGGACATTTCCTCGAGGAATCTGTCCAATCCCCTTTTGAAGGCTTCCAGGCCAGATGCCATCACCACCTCATGTGGCAGGGAGTTCCACAGACAGTGGTTCCCAACCATGGGTAACCAGGTACTCTTGGACTGCAATTCCCAGAAGCATTTAGCACCAGCTGTGCTGGCTGGTATCTCTGGGAGTTGCAGTACAAGAATATCTGGGCTACTCAAGACTGGCTGGGCACAAGTTTATCAGGGGCACTACGAGAAATTTAAGTGCTGCCTCCCAGGCTCAGTTGTAAGGTGCTGCAGAAAAACCCACTCATGCAGAAGGCCACCAACCAAAGGGCATTTTCCCAAGGGCTCCTCAAACCTATAGCTGGTATTTATTATGAACTAGAGGTGACTCTGAATTCCTGTGGGACAATTACCAAGTCAACGCATGGTAGCCGAGGCTGACCAAGTTACTCTGCCACCAGAGGCAAAAACGCCCATGGGTGCAAAAATACTATATAAATGACCTAAACAAGCATGTACTGACCTTTCATACCACACAAAACCTACTGCCCGTGGCAGCCACCTCACTTAGCCTAATGATAGGGCTGCCTCTCTGTTGCTCTCATTCAATGAGGGGATGATACAAGATGAAAGCCAGGATTGATAGATTTAATGAGATACAGGATAAAGGAAAAGCGCAAAAGCCAGGGCAAGAATATATATGCATTTTGGAAGGGATGAAAGGTTAATTAAAAGATAAATGGAATGTTGTTGTAAAGAAAAAAAAAAGGTATTGCATTAACGTATGGTCCCTGGGGTAGATAGTGCACCATTGTTTTGTCTTTTCATTCTATGTAAGACTTTTGGTTTCTTAAAATAAATTTTAAAAAATTAAACCTATTAAATGGTAGATAACACATTTCTTTAAAAGTTGGCCTGTTTTTTCCCTTTACCTAATGTGTTTCCAAATTTTCCTTCTGCTTTGTTCAATATGTACATTCCATTCTGTTTATATTCTTTAATAGGAGTCTCTTCTCTCCAAAGGTGACACAAGGTCCAAATGATGAATGAAATTATATTTTTCAAAAATTCCAAAGTAGAATCTGTTATTGATTTACTTGTTTGTTTCTGAGTGTGTATACATTCAGATGTGCGTGATTTATATTTTAAAACTTGAAAAAAACAACAACCAATGAACCCAACAAACTTCTACATCTTCTTTTTTTGGGGGTTCTCTTTCATTTTGATCAATTTTACTAGGAAAGAACAAATTTCAGTCTAAGGCTTGCTTCCAGAATTCTGAACACAAGTTGTCATAACAAAGGTTCTGTGTTCTGTGTTCTGAAAAACATAGCCTAAATGTTACTGGTCACCTGAAACCAAGTTCCCCTGCTTCAGACTACACAGAAACAGCTTCCTGGGGTGGGGGGTGGGGGGTGTCCTGTTCTGCTCTCAGACTGGAATGTGATCTCTGTTCTCAGCGGAGGCAAAGGAAACTCTCTTTGGCTGGGCTCCACTGGGTACTCTCCAAGCCAAGTCTACTGCCATGCGCCAAGGCAGGGAAATCCAAGGCCAGGCCAGCCGGCCAAAGGTCTGGGCCTTCCTCAGCCATGATGGAGAGGACAACATTGGAGCCCTTCCATCTCCCACCACACAGAAGGCACAAGGCCTGAACGAGCAACTGTTGTTTTTACATCATAATAGGACAGTCTCTTGGTTCAAGATTTATTTGTGCTGTCCTTCTATTTTTACTTCACTCTTTCTCTCCCTAATATGTGGTGTGTGTTTTTTAATGCACCATTTATCTTATCCCCTATAACAACTCTGCAAGGCAGAGAGAGAGAGAGAGAGAGAGAGAGAGAGAGAGAGAGAGAGAGAGAGAGAGAGAGAGAGATGGAAGCAGCAGATGCCAGAAATTTTGTTTCATCCCCCACAACTAAGAAAGGCACAAGAAAGGCCTTCGATAAGGTTCCCCATGGTATTCTTGCTAAGAAGTTAGTAGAAAGTGGGATAGATAGTGCTACTGTTAGGTGCATTTGTAATTGGTTGACTGATCGCACCCAAAGGGTGATCATAAATGGCCTCTCTTCAGCTTGGAGAGACCTGAACAGTGGGGTGACCCAGGGTTCTGTTCTGGGTCCAGTGCTGTTCAAAATCTTTATTAATGACTTGGAGGAAGGAATAGAGAGTATGCTAATTAAATTGGGAGGGGTTGCTAATTCCCTAGAGGATAGGATGAAAATCCAAAAGGACCTTGACAGATTAGAATGCTGGGCCAAAGCTAAAGGAATGGATTTCAACAGAGGGAAATGTAGGGTGCTACATCTAGGTAAAAAGAATGAATTGCACAGATATAGGATGGGGAATACTTGGCTGGAGAATAGTACCTGTGAAAGGGATCTGGGAGTCTTG
This sequence comes from Phrynocephalus forsythii, assembly GCA_029282475.1. Taxonomy (NCBI): domain Eukaryota; kingdom Metazoa; phylum Chordata; class Lepidosauria; order Squamata; family Agamidae; genus Phrynocephalus; species Phrynocephalus forsythii. The sequence continues at coordinate 26,072,428 of JAPFRF010000011.1, read as the reverse complement.
GTGGACCACAAGTTGAACATGAGTCAGCAGTGTGATGCGGCGGCCAGGAAAGCCAATGCAATTCTTGGTGTCTAGATCAAGGGAAGTGATAGTACCACTCTATTCTGCTCTGGTCAGACCCCACCTGGAGTACTGTGTCCAGTTCTGTGTGCCTCAATTTAAAAAGGATGTTGACAACCTTGAGCGTGTGCAGAAGACGGCGACCAGGATGGTTGAGGGTCTGGAGGAAATGTCTTATGAGGAACGGCTTAGGGAACTGGGAATGTTTAGCCTCTCTAAAAGAAGGCTGAGGGGGGATATGATAGCTATGTTTAAATATTTGAAAGGATGTCATATTGAAGAGGGAACAGGTTTGTTTTCCATGGCTTCAGAGACTAGGACTCGGGGCAATGGTTTCAAACTACAGGAAAAGAGATTCCATTTGAACATTAGGAAGAACTTCATGACAATTAGAGCTGTTCGGCAGTGGAATATGCTGCCACAAAGGGTGGTGGAGTCTCCTTCTGCGGAGGTTTTTAAGCAGAGGCTGGATGGCCATCTGTCGGAAATATTGTTATGGGGTTCCTGCATGGAAGGGGGTGACTAGATGGCCCTTGAGGTCTCTTCCAACTCTATGATTCTATGATTTATGATCTCAGCCCCTATTGGTACTAGATATTTGCCCCACACTAAGGTGCTCCACGGATCCCTATAGATTATAGAGGTCTTCTCACTGGGATTTAAAATCCAAGCTTGTGAGATCCCAAACACCCAGTGATTCTCCGCCAGCCTTATTTCATTCCTTCACTACCTCTCAGTAACTATTGTCATTTGTTTTGCCAGACCAGGCTGCGGAGAGGAAAGGGAGGCCCTTTGTTGCTAGGCAGCCACAGATAGAAGAATTGGAGTTATACACAGCCTGAACTTCCTGTTTGAAACTGATAGCTATTTCACTGGCTAGGATACTCTCACTAAGAGAAGACGCATGAGTGACACACCATCTGAATTCTGTTTTGGAAACTAGAGCATTGATTTAAACCAGCTTTAATACTAGGCAGGCCTACAGTTGGGCAGTATAACTTGACACAAGCAGGTGCCTTACATTACTTCCAGATCATCCAGAAAATGTCTGCAAAAGGAATTCAACTCGTGCTGCCCAGTTGGGGCTTTCAGATATCAAACTGAGAGCGAATGCTGCTCAAACACCCAACATGAAGGCAAACAGGGCCTCTCTGCCATAGAGAGTCGAGCACAGGAAGTTCAGATGCTCAAAACATCCATATAGTCCTCAAGCCACCCTCCCATGAAGGAGAGTCCAGAAATGCAGATAGTAAGACTGGCCCATATCAAGAAATGAAGAGTGCATATTTTGTAAAGTTAATAGCTTTTAATTACCCATTCACACTTTGCTTTGCAACAATGAGAGCTTACAACAATAAAATGTTCCGGAGGAAATCCATTTATCTTTCCTTTATTCACGGTTGGGCCTGCACAAATTGTCAATATTGTAGTCACAAACACATCTGGGAGCCTCCTTGTTGTGGAGAGTTGATTACACAAACCCATACATTCAAAGTGACCCCAGTTCAAAATGTATGTAATAGAATGAACTGCAGTGTAGGGTGGGGAACACAGCAACCTTGAAAAAAGAAGGAACCTATCTAGAACTGTTGTGCTTGAATGCTTCTTGCATTCGAAATGTGCAGCCTTTGCCCAACCCTTGTTCTTGCTTCACTGGACTGGGGTTTTGTACATACAGAATTAAACCCACAGAAGATCCTGGGAAACATGCGCCAAGCTTTATAGATCTTAAAAAGACAGCATGGCAGATAAACCTGAATTAATGGTACCAGTTGAAATGCAGGCATGGGGGATATCAAAGCAAAGCAAAGTGTTCTGCTTATATACCGCCCCATAGCACTTCAAGTAGTCTCTGGGCAGTTTACAGTTTAATTATGCAGGCTATACATTGCCCCACTCCAGCAAGCTGGGTACTCATTTTACCGACCTCAGAAGGATGGAAGGCTGAGTCAACCATGAGCCGGCTACCGGGGATTGAACCCCAGGTTGTGAGCACAATTCTACCTGCAGTACAGGCATTTAACCATTGTGCCATGAGGCTCTTTCAACTTGTCTTCCCCCCCTACTCAATAGGGGTAGTGGACCCAGGGCTCATAGGCCTGAGGCTGTGGGCCTTTCTGAATAGCAGGGACTGTGACAGAATCCTCCACCTACCCCAGGCTGCATTGCACTCCTTGAGTGAAGCAGTCCTCACAGTAGCTGGGAGAGAATTGGATTTTCCTAGGAACAGGTAATTGTTGTAAGCTGCCTTCACTCGGAGAAAGATGGTACAAACAAAGGGTGTGGTTTAGGAGTAGATCTAGAAGCAAGGAGAGTAAATTTGAGGATAAGGGCAGGCAAGCACCCTGCCAGCCCCTACTGCAAGCAACCGCCCCTTTTACCTTTGCCGCTATCAAATTCAATGGGCGTGCAGCTGTTGTTGCCGAGATGCCAGGGACAGTAGTAGACAGCTCCCCCCTCCGTAACATTTGGTTGGCTGGTTCTGGCTTTCGGTGCTCCGACGAGGACACTGACGCTGAAAGGAGGAAGGGACATGCAGTAAGAGGGTAGAGCTCCAGTGAGAAATGCACTCTAAGCACAAAGCTAAGTGGACACTGATCCGTCGGTGGACCAGTTACATTTTCTAGGCTACAACTCCCAGAAGTAATTTCTCCAGGCTATCAGGGCTTTGCACTTTCTTTGCAGATTCACCACATGAGTCTCTCCCCCCCACCACCACCACCACAACCCCTTCCTTTTCAGCTCCTCAACTCTTGAAGGCCTCCTGATTCTGCCTTCACCCTACCCCAGTGGCAGCCACCCTGTTGAACTCCCTGGAGCAGGACAAAAGCACCTTTGTGCGGGCAGCCAGGTGTACAATTCAGCAGCTGCAAGCCGGCAATGAAGACACTCCTCCCCTCCCCGCAATCCTGGGGCCCACAGGCCTGGGAAAGAGCTTACAAATAACCCAGGAGAGGCAGCATCAAGAGTCTCACAGTTTTATGAGAGAGGGGGCAAGCAAGAGAATCAAAGAAGGATATCTACACAGCGTACTCGGGCTGCAAACCTGCCACATGCATCCAATGACGCTTTGCTTGAAATGGTCTGTGGGAACCAGCACGGGTCTCCTGTTTCAAGCTCTGCAGGGAGCCAGATCAACATGACTGGCCAAAGAGGAGAGAAATCTGTCAGAATTCCCAGTGTGACGTTAGGCTCTGGTGGAGAATCTGATCCTCCTGACAACTGGAGAGAAATTCCTGGATCGTGAATGAATCGAGGTAGGAGGGGAGAGGAGCTCCTTCAGCAAAATGAGTTTACTGTAGTACCAACAGCTCATTATCTAGCAGGGAAGGTCTCTTTCTGGCATTTCAGGATGTGGTGTGTTTTTGCTCACAGAGTGGGGCACCTCTGCATTCTACCTCTGCAAACAACAGGCATCAACACTCTTTAAGCCAGTGGTTCCCAACCTGGGGGCCGGGACCCCTTTGGGGGTTGAACGATCATTCCACAGGGGTCGCCATGAGCCAGTGAAGAAAAAGGCACAAACGGCTTGGGTCTGGAGGGGGGGGAAGGAAGGGCGAAGAGTGAGTTACAGCTTGATAGGTTGGAGGGGATATCAGTCAATGGCAACAGAGGCTGAGATTGGCTGAGGGTGCCTGTAGAGGGAAGTTCTCTATGGCACCTGCGGCAGTGGCCAGCCAAAGGGGGCTTGTGGCCTCTTCCAAGCAGGGCAAGGGGGTCACCACAACATGAGGAACTGTATTAAAGGGTCACGGCATTAGGAAGGTTGAGAACCACTGCTTTAAGCCAATATGAGCAAAACAACTGTCAGTCACGAATCTCCATGTAAGACAGGGATGGACGAATAATGGTCCTCCAGATGTTATCCCTCCTCTTCAGTAATGGTTGTGTCTAGGACGAAGCAGTGAGCAGTGCTCCAACAACATCGGGAGGGCCACATCTGACCTATCTTTGATCTGCCTAATGTTCTAAGCCTATTTGTTCATTTATTCTTCACGTTCATATTTCACCTTTTCTTGAAGGAGCTCAAGGTAACATTCATTGTTCTCAACCAAGGACTCAGCAGGGACACCATCACAGACCTACCAAATCTCAGTCAAACCACACTCTAACCACAAAACCCAAGTTCATTTGCAGATATTCAAACCTAGACCTGAGTGGGAGATCTCTTGCAATAAAAACAGTGGGACTAAAATAAACCAAGTGAAGGACAAGTCATCCGAAGGGAGGTGCTTTTTGGAGGGATGTATAATTTAAGCCTGCAAAGCACTGCTGAAAAAAAAAACATTCTGAAGGGCACTAACCTAAAGTCTTCCCCACTTTAAAAAATGATTAAAACCACGGAAGACCTTGTTTGGAGAGCATAACCCATAACAATGACTTTTAAAATGGTAAAGGTAAAAGTCCCCCCTCCCCTGGCATATGCGCGCTAGTCGTATCTGATTCTAGGGATGAAGGTCATCGCCATATTCAAGTCAAAAGAACCAGTGTTGTGCAAGTCCATGGCCACGTGGTCGGCATGGCTGCAAGGAAACACTGTTTTACCTTCCCGCTTTTTATAGCAGTGCCAATTTATCTACTTGCATTTACATGCTTTGAATTGCTAGGTTGGCAGGAGCTGAGGTTATCAGCAGGAGCTCAATCTACTGCATGGCACCTGGGATTCGAACAGCCAAGCTGCCAGACTTTGCAGCCAACAGTTTTTGGAGCCTTAGTCCACTGAGCCACCACACCCCTTAATGACTTTTAGTACAAGACTAAAGGTGACATCCAATTCCGCCTGATTTTGGAAGCTAAGCAGGGTCAGCCCTGGTTAGTACGTGGATGGGAGACCACCCGGGAATACCAGGTGCTGCAGCGCCTGGAGTAGGAACTGGCAAGCCACTCCAGTATTCCTGCCAAGAAAACTCCATGAACATGGAGTCACGAAGAGTCAGCCATGACTGTAATGACAAAACACACACACAAAGATGACAAAGATCTGAGATCTGAGATAATGGCCCATGGTCCACAGGTCTTTCGCTGTCTCAGTTCCCCGAGTTTCTTTGGAGAAGTACGGCCCATAAGATTGTTAATGTTTTCTGTAGATGCGTGTATCTTTTGAAAATATTTGCAACTCACCACAACCTGATGAACATTGCAGCTCTATGAGACTTGGGGCAGATTTGATTCTTCCCTCCCCTAATGCTTCAACCTTTTTTATCTAAGGCTTTTATCTCATTTCTGTTTACAGAGCCAGGTCCCTACTCCAGTTAATTATCACACGGCACCAAGATAGGCAGTGGGACGTATCTCTTCTGTCTTTCCTCTCTGGGAGGGGGGGGGGTCGGCATGTGCAGGTAAACAGTGTAAGGTCAAAAGCCATATTCAACAGTGGGAATAAAGGCTCCCTTCATTCTATTTTGATTCAATTTTTAAATGCACTACCTGGCCTTCACTTGAAATTCCACAGCAGTGCACATTTCTCAAAAATAAAAAAAATCTGATTAGAAAAACAATAATTAATAGTACTGAATCCAGAGGTGTAATTATCCCAAATAACACTACTTTTCCTGAAAACTGTAAATGAAAATATTATTGGCCAACAACTAAAAGAAACACAGAATTGCCCCCAGTCGTCTCTCTTTCTAAAGCTGTGGCAGTAACGCATTGAAACCCCTCTTTTTGGTAAATGCCTAATAATACACAATTCCTGGAGAGGCGAAAGAAAAAGTCTTGACTCCAATTACCTCGTTGCACAAAGGAGGTAAGTTTTGGAAGATGCACTTCAACTGTCTGGCTCCCAAGTCCCACTTAGGACTTGACAGATAATCATCTGCAAACTGAACTGGGTGTGGAGGCAAATAGAAAGCTTTTAGAACTGGGAGAGCATGGTTCCTACAGCTAGACACACCAGCCTAATTCCAGCAGCTGAATGAAGTATGCAGCCCAAGCAGCAGGTGGCCATTCACAATAGCCCAGAAGACCTACACCAACAGGGAAAGCTCCACTGAATGCCTTATATCAGGTTGCACGTAATCACAAATACAGACAGTCTGATGTGGCCGATAAGAGTGACAGACTAGCTCCCAGAAGATCAGGGTTCAAATCCCGGCTTGGCCAAGGAACAGGGTGGATTTGATTTAAATCATGATTTGAATCACAATTTAAATCACTAGTCTGTCAGGCTCTATTTAAATCACGATTTTCTACATAAAGACTAATTTTTTGCTGGAGTTGTTTTAATCTTAATATTTACAACCAGATGAAGGTTTCATTTTTAAAATAATAACTTTTCAGATTAGTTTTACAGTTATACCAGAAAATCACTGCTTTGGTGGTTATATACCATAAGAAAAACATAGATAGGTGATTGTGAAATTATTGCAAGGTGAACTATCTCCAAATAGGTTAATCATTCATATTTGGACAACTGTTCTGTTGCACTTTGCTGGAAGGAGAAAAATAATCATTACCTTAATAATAACAATTTAAATGATTTTATTTAACCAAAACAATAACATTATATAGTATTATGTATACTTGGATTTGCTTAAACATCCATGTTTGTTAACTGATGTGGTTAAAATATATTTTAAAAAACTTAGACTGGTAGTCTAGATATTCCCAAACTGGGTTTCTTTTAGGGCCTGCAGCCATTACAAGTTTTTCTTTTCAAGGAAAAGAGTGAGAATGATAACCCTCAGGCTGTTATACACATAAAAATCTCAAGATGTGGAGTAGTGTGCTCAAAAAATTTCACTTTAATTTTACTGCTTGCCCCTCCCGCCTCAAAATTTTCTCCTTGTACAGACCTATTCCATTCCAAACCACCTTCTATTCAATGAACTTTTTGAAACGTAGCAAAGAGGTAACGGGGTTGATTCTGTGTACACAGATTTGCAGAGGAACAATGGGATTAAGGTCTTTTCCTCAATTCTGATGTTTATTTTAAAACATTTTTGCTATGAAGGAGGCATGTTATCATTACAGACCGAAATGCACAGTTTTGAAAATAGCAAAACCAAGCATCTTTGATTCTAGATAGAAAAATTGCCCCAAATAATCAGAAACCTCTGGGAGAGCATGGCATTGTGTATGGGTTAATACAGCCTTATGCTACATAACTAAACTAATTTCATGATGAATAACTTTTGGACTATAATGTATCTTCATTAGGACATGATCTTTAGAGATTTTTCTTGAAAAAGCTTTTAATTTTTTTTAAAAAAACTGATTTAAATAAAAAATCCGATTTAAATTTTAAAAATCCATTTTTTTAAAAAAAAATCATTGATTTTTATCCACCCTGGCAAGGAATCTCATAGGGTAGGAGTGGAAACAGGTAAAACCACACCTTAATTATCTCACTTTGAAATCTCTGTTAGGGTCACTGTAAATTGATGCAAGCAAAAAAGGGGGTTGAGTTGTGTGGCCATCACAAAACACAATTGCAAAAATAGGTTACAGGCAATACTTTTATAGGCCACTATTAAAAATAAAAAACAAAGAACATTACAAGCTTTCGAGTTTAAATAACTCTTCTTCAAAGCAGGTCCCAGAAGTTCAGACTTGGTAAAATATGTGCTTTATCAGGATGTTTAAGAAACTCTTTTAGATGTTTTTAAAATCCTTGGCTACTGTGTAGATGGTGTTGCAGCCAGGGCAGAAGTCTTGTAACAGGTTGGAAGGGCAGCTGTAAAAGCTGCTTCTTAAGTACTGTACTGGGTTTCACACCCCTATTCTTCAGACAAAGGAACATGTAATTTGAAGAATGAGGGTGTGATACCCAGTACTTAAGAAGCAGCTTTTACAACTGCCCTTCCTGCCTCTTACAAGACTTCTGCCCTGGCTGCAACACCATCTACAGAAGTCATGGATTTTAAGAACATCTAAAAGTTACATCCTGGTAAAGCACATCTTCTACCATGTCTGAACTTCTGGAGCCTGCTTTGAAGCAGAGTTATTTAAACTGGAAAGCTTACAATGTTCCTTGTTTTTTATTTTTAATAGTGGCCTATAAAGGTATTGTCTGTAACCTATTTTTGTAAATTGATGTAATCTGATAGTACACGACACCATGACCAGATATAACAGGAGAGGGGAATTTTATGTTTTCCAGTTATTACTGGACTGCAACATTCACTAGGCCAAGCTATTGCAGCAAATGGTGAGGAATGGCAGGGACTCCAATCCATGACCATCTGGAAAGATACAGATTTCCCCTCCATCACATAAAGGAAGATTCTACCCTACATATGACTCCCATCTTCCTGGCTAAGAGCATTCATCCAACGTGTCCGTGACAGCTTTACTTCAACTACTGGGAGATGGAAGACAAAATTAACTCCGCTACTGTAGACCCTCCTTGTGTCAACTTGGCTTTTGGGCCCATCATCATTCCAGTTACTTGGTAACTTATAGCACCAGGTGATGACTGCATGAACAAACCACTGCACATACGTTTGCAACCAAGAGAAATTTCACTTCTCGAGTGGTGACCTGCCAACCATAAGGAGGACCTTTTCCACACTCTGGTGCGAGTGCAGCATGAATCAATCAAGCGGTTAAAGATCAAAACAACTGCATGTGCGCACCAGCACCCAGTCTCAGTTTGCCCCAGGAACAAACCACACATCCCCAGCTAAGTGGCATAACCCATCGTCTTTAGACTGTTCGCTCCACTACGCCCACAGGAAGCCAAACAGAAAGGCTTCCAAACAGATACAGCCCTGTTATACAAAGATGTGTAGAAGTTCTGAAAGGCTCAGGTAAGATACCACTGTCTTTCTTATATCCTGTTGCAGCACTGTTGTCTTGTTGACTGCACTGTCTGGTTACCAAGTCTGCAGGATGTGTGCACAGACACACCCTTGCAGGGTTCTAGAAAAATGAGGTAGCTTTTTTAAATGTTTATAATCCAAGATAATAAAACCATATTTATTACACAGTCACTGCCCTCCTAGTTTATCAAAGCAGAACATAGTCAAACAAATATGAGCCACTAAATACAGTCATATATTTAGTACTCAGATGCCAAAGTGAGGGCCAAGACCTTTCTCGAAAAAGCATGCACTGGCTAATCTAAAACTACAGAATTCCCCTCAGCTACAGATTAGCTAAATGACGAATAAAAACATGTTCCTGAAATAAAACAGGATAATTTTGAACTAAAATGACTTTCAATGCACAGGATTAAGATGTCATTCAATGGACATCTGTAGAATTTTAATGTTGTCATTGAGGAGTTTATCCTATTCTACAGACTCAAGTTCACTACTTTGTCTATTTGTTTATCGTTGTTCGGATGCTGTTAAGTTTATTTCAGGTATTTAAAAAGCATAAATACAAATTTAAACACAATTTTGTATCAGGACTCTTCCCAGAAGACTCAATAATTTCACCTTCTGGCTGTAAATATTTTTAACTCTGTTCTGTACTCCCAGATGGGATGGGGGAACCCTCTGAAAAAGTATTTTTAAAAACCCAGAAAGTGTCCACCTCCCCCATCCAAGCACTCATGCTGGACTACAACTCCTATCATTTTTTTTTTACTGTTGGGCATGTCAGTTAGGGCTTACAAAAATTAGGGCACACACCAAGGTGGGGGAAAGATTTTTTTTTTTGCTACCAGACCCAACTTGCTAATTTTTCCACTGGAATGCTACCTTCACTTCTGCAGCTGCCCCCCCCCACATGTCAGGAAATAAGGCATTCCTTCTTCTCCCTGGGGCCTCCTTGTTCTGATAAGCACAAATCACGTTCAAAATCTGGCCAAAACCTTGAATTACTCCCAGCCTCACAGAATGCTGCATCCTGTCATTCTCTGTTCACCTCTGAACTCCTTAGCTCAGTCATAATGGCTTTCCTCGGAAGTAAACAGGAACCGTTGACATTGCAGGTGATAACAGTCGGTCCTTCTCAAGAGGAAACAGATCAGCTGTGAAATGGGGCTGACTGGAAGATAGCTGCTTTTTTCCCCTGTGGGTAGTTTGATAGGCCTGTTTGACTTTATCTAGGAGTTTTGAATAGATGGGCACTAGCCAGGCTCTCTGCTGAGATCTGGATGAGGGAGCCATTATTTAATGGTTGAACAAACTACCCTGATTTTATTATTTACTTGTTTCTTAAAGTTATATTCAACTAAGGTAAAATAACACATTCAAAAATATATCAAAAGGAAAATGGTACAACCATCCAGTGAACCCAAGTCCCATTCAGCAAGAATCAGCTTACGTGCCCCAAAAGCTATGCAAATTAAAATATCATTCTCCTCCTGTCTGGAGAAAGACTTCAGGGAAACAGCCAGCCTAATGCTGCTTAGCAGGGAGTTCGAGGATGCTGTAAAGAAGGAAAGAATTAATAGAATGATAGATTTGGAAGACATCTCAAGGGCCATCCAGCCCAACCCCCTGTCACGCAGGAACCCCCAATGAAGGAACATCCAACAGACATGTATCAGTAACATGTTTTTGACCTAACCTGATTTAAATAATAATAATAATAAAGTAGTTAAGTATTCAAGTATGGCTATGCCAAACCAACTTTGAATGGGACTATGGCTCCAGGTAGCTTCTAGCATCACAGATTTTTTTTCTACATCCTCGGACTCACTCTGGAGCCCCAAGAGAGGCGTACATTGCAGAGGATTCTGGGATACATGTATCCTGGACTGCACAATAGTGGCCAATGCTTAGTGGCCTCAGTAGCACCCCACATATCCAACACAGTCCTCAGGCAGGACAATGCTCCAGGGAAGGGGGGGGGGTAATTCTAAGACTATTTCAGGAAAGCATGGCTTGCCTTTCCCCAAAACAGGCAAACTGTCCTCTCTGAGAGTTCTCAAGAACACAGCGTGGAGTTCTCAAGAACACATGCTTATTGGGCTACACCAGTGATGGCGAACCTTTTAGAGACCGAGTTCCTAAACTGCAATTCAATACTCACAAATGTTTCGCAAAGTGCCAATACAGCAATTTAACCTGAATACCGGTGGCTGTGAAGGGGCTGTGTTGAGTGCCCACAGAAAGAGGTTTGGGTGCCAACTTCTGGCACCCATGCCATAGGTTCGCCAACACTGGGCTACACACAACCATCAACACACAACACTAAATAAAGCCATGGTTGTTTTGATCTGGACTTTAAGAAATTGAGCTTTCCATTTTTAAAAAAAAAAAAGTTTCCAGTCCCTTTGACTGTGAAGGGGAAAAAGCTATGGATGAATTAGCAGCACCTACAACAGAGGTATCTGGCAAAGTTTCTTGTTAAGCAGGATTAACCCTCCAGAATTCACCACAGACAAGGACCCATGGCTGAAGGGCTCCCATTCAAACACAAAGAGAGCCCACCCCAAAGCCAAATATATTGCCCTTTACTGAATGATAAGGTGTGGGCTGGTATTTACGGGCCACTGGCAGTAGGACAGCAACTCAAAGGCCTTTGCTTTTCATGGAGCCCTGTGTACTTTGTAACACATCTCAAAAGCCCCATCTTTCATCGCCCCTTTCAGTCTGGGAGGCAGTCTTCATACAAAACACACTACCTGCTTTGCGCAAGCAAGCTTACTTCTAGCACTGACTTGCATTTCATGAGATTCACCAGGGGTGGGATGGGGTAGGGTACAGTAGGGGTCAGGGAAGGGAATGGAGACAGTGGCTGGCTGAAGGGTGCAGGGTTGAAAGAAGAACCCAGAGCCTGAGGAACTTCATTCTTCTGGATTAGAACAATTACAGTCCTCCAGCAAAATCCACCAGGAAGCTGCAGTCCAAATGGCATGAGGTTTTCCAAACGCAAAGAAAACTCTGATAAACACAGCTGTCTTCCTTTCTTTCCCTTGTTAGGCTGTTTGAGGAGGAGTCTGCCCTCCCACTGGAAGCCCCTGTGTATGGTAAACTCTGGCCACATGCCAGGAGTCCAAACAGATGTGACAGAATGGGAGGGAGCGCCCTCAGGCCATGGCCAGTCCATAGACCTCTAAGGGGCAGCCCTCTTTGCTCAGGTGGGTGAATGAACAGCCAACACAAAAGCCAAACTGGTTAATCTGCAACCCACTGGAGAGGCATCTGGCCCCCTCGGAAGCCTTTGATGATAATGATGGCATGTAATAATGAGCTGGATACCACACTCCCTCCTCCCCATTCCTCCCTGGGAAAAGGAATGTGGAATGTGCTACCTGGCGCCTTTAAAAAAGATGTAGGGCAGATGGTTTGCCTTGAATGGATGCAACAAGGAAACACTGTAGTGTAGGGGTGGGGAAGCTTTAGCCCTCCAGATGTTTTAGACTACAACCCGCCAGAATTCTGAGCCTATATTGCCAATGATAAAAGGACTGTGAGAGTTATGGTCCAAAATATCTGGATGGCCAAAGGTTTTCCCACCCCTGCTATGGTGCAAAAAGGTAACATACCTAATCTGGACAGTTGATAGCAGGGCATTTGGGTGCCAGTAATTAATTCACTGGAATTCCCAGTGTGAAATAATGTAAAGCATGGCAGATTGAGACTCAAAGAGGCCTGAATTCTCAGCCACAAAAAACTCCTGGGTTGGGGGATGAGACTGGTAAATCCATTCCTCCAGTTGCAGTCCAAACTTCGGCCCTCCAGATGTTTTGGACCACAACTCCCATAGTCCTTTGCCATTGACAACCTAAGCTTAGAATTCTGGGAGTTGTGGTCCAAAACATCAGGAGGGCCCAAGTTTGGACATGCCTGTATCTCTCTCACCTTGAGAATCCTATTAAGGTCAATTTAAGCAGGTTCCCACTTGACAACACAACACACAGAGAATTGATAGTGTTGCCCATAAGCTGGTCATGGCCTGACAACACATTACAGAAACAATGGGGCTGGTTCCATCTCACACAGGACCAAAGAGGACCAGGAAGTATACCTGAAGATAGATGTGCTGCTGGTAAGTGTTGAGAGTAGGGAGCTGGATGGATGGCAGCAATCCGACTTTGGGAAGCAGCTCTGAAGCAGCACCCTAGAAATCCTCCTTTCACAGTGAACTGGTCCATACATGTCCCACTTTCTATATCCAGTTCATGGATCAGAGGAAGAAAGCCGTTATCCACAAAAGTCTTCTCACAAACAAGTGCCGTTAGACAAGACTTCTCCAGAAGCTCTCCAGACATGTTTGTGTGTGTGTGTGTGTGTGTGTGTGTGTGTGTGTGTGTGTGTGTGTGTGTGTGTGTGTGTGTGTGTGTGTGTGTGTGTGTGTGTGTGTGTGTGTTGTGTCGTTACAATAGTGACCGACTCTTCATGACTCCATGCCTATGGAGTTCTCTTGGCAGGAATACTGGAGTGGTTTGCCAGTTCCTACTCCAGGCGCCTACAGCACCTGGTATTCCTTGGTGGTCTCCCATCCAAGTACTAACCAGGGCTGACCCTGCTTAGCTTCTGAAATCAGACGAGATCGGATGTGATGTAAGCTTACAAACCCCATTACTGCCAGGCGGCATGACAAAGGAGCTACACTATCTGTCTAGGAACTATAGGAATTGTAGCAACCCCAGCCCAAACTTCAGGGTCAGCCTCAAAAAGGGAAGTGCCTGAGGTGAGGGGGGGGAGGCAGAACGTCCGGGTTATTCAGCAGAGAAAAGAGAGTTCTTCAGACAAACAGGGCAGGAAGGAAGGAAGGACATATTACAGGAAATGGGTGGCTGTCTCCAAAAGTGTCAGGATTCTCTGCTGCTTCTCCCAATCATGTACAGCAGTGGTTGAGACATTGTGAACCTTCCGCGTTTTCCATGCGGCACAACTGGTTGCAGTGAGGAGCAGCAATTGACAACTTCTTGTTGTGATATCCTAGCAGGGCATTGGGTGCTACTGTAGGTTACAGAGACGGAAAGGAGAATGAAACCCTGCCCACCCCCAATGATGTAACCAGAAGTGGTTTTTTTAAAAATTTATTTATTTTTGCATAGAGTCGCCATAAAAGCCATTCAGTTATGGTACTTTTTTCAAAACAATGTCCCAGGCTCTGAATTCATTCATTCCAAGTACGTTGGGGCATAACTTTTCTTATCAACCACTAGTGTAAAACAATTTAAAATAGTTTTAAATAAAATATCAATAAATCATCAACATTTTGTACTACGTATTTTAAACTTGCATTTCATGCCTTGATGATACTTCTTGAATTCGTATTCCTTGTTAGCAACACAGAGTTTCATTCCCAGGTTGTGGGTTCTAAATGCCTCCTATCCTTGGATCCAACACAATAGATCCCGCAAGATAAATCCGCTGAGTTACAGTGAGTGAGGGAGCATTTGTGAGCTAGTGAGGATTAAGGGCTTAAGCAGGCTGCTCCATAGAAAAGTTGAGTATTATGAAGAAGGGATCAGACAGAGTGTAGGAGACACATTAAAGCAGTGGTTACCAACCTGGGGGTCGGGACCCCTTTGGGGGGTCGAACGACCATTCCACAGGGGTTGCCATGAGCCAGTGAAGAAAAAGGCACAAACGGCTTGGGTTTGGATGAGGAAAGGGGGAGAGAATGAGTTACAGCTTGATAGGTTGGCAGAGATGTCAGTTAATGGCACCGGAGGCTGTGATTGGCTGAGGGTGCCTGTAGAGGGATGTTCTCTATGGCACCTGCGGCAGTGGCCTGCCAAAGGGGGCTTGTGGCCTCTTCCATGCAGGGCAAGGGGTCACCACAACAGGAGGGACTGTATTAAAGGGTCACAGCATTAAGAAGGTTGAGAACCATTGCACTAAGGAATTTGAGGTCTCCATGTCATGGCTTTTCTTGTTAAACAACTGCGAAGTCAGAAACTCTTGTCAATCAAATGAAAATCACCCAGATATCTGCCAGTGGATCCATATTTACCTTTTATTCATAAATAAACCCATATGTGTAGCCCTTGACACTCCAAACTTGCAACTGTCCTTCCTGCTCTTTGTTGTCTTTCCTCTTTAAGTTGAAATTTTAATACAAACACCAGTTTTACACTGAGTTTGCCAACACTACAAAACTAGGGATGGAGGTACAACACTACTAGAACTGTAGCTTGCTCAAGATCCCCCCCCCGCCCGAAGGAAGCCAACCTACTTAAATATTTGAGACCAAGAAGACAGGGATGGGGAGAAGGGAGAAATTGCTGTAGTAGTAGAAGAGACCAAGACCTGGGCAAACATCAGTGAGAATAGCTGAAATGCCACTTATACCCTAGTATAACAATATGAGATTCCCTATGTTTGACATAAAAAGAAAGTGTGTGTGTGTGTGTGTGCTGGCTCAATCTATCACACAATCTTTCACAAGCTGCTGTCCTCCAGATGTGTTGGTTTACAACTTCCATTATGCCCAGCCAAAGGGGATAAGACACCTTAATCTAACATATCCGGGGGACACCTCGAGGGATCTGGAATAAATTGATGATATAACAGGAGCCCATTTATTTATTTATTTTATTGGATTTTTATACCACCCATCTGGCAGCAAGGTCACTTTGGGCGATATAAAAATCCATGGGAAGGATGTGATTGCTGAATCCTATTCTTGGAAATCTACATGATGCCTGTCTGATGGCACCACCATGGGCCTGGGCTAAAGGCACCCTGCTTCTCTTCATTTCCCTTCTTGCCCTTGGGAGTGGCAGCTTAAATGAAAGGAAAACATGTCAGAAGACTGCCCACTACCACCTGTTTCACCCAAGCTGATCTACCACTTCCAGAAGGTCATTCTTCTGGAGTACTTTTGGTAACACACACATATGGGAAATGCTTAGCAAGAATGAGATGCACAAGAGTTACCACCCGGAGCTGACTCCTCTGCCTGGACTCCTCACCCCTTGCAGCTGCCAATCCTGTGCTCTTCAGACTGGTGCCAGCTTGCCTTCAGGAAAGCCACAGTGGGATGTATGTGTGAGTGAGTTAGAAAGAGAGAGAGAGAGAGAGGAAGGGAGGGAGGGAATCCCAGCAAAAAGCTGCCTCTGGCCCAATACTGCCTGGGGTTAGGCCAGCTCAGTCGGGAAAGGGAGGGGGGGAGCACACGCCTGGCTGATGAGCAAAGAGAAATGCTGGCTCTAAACTAAACCAGGAACAGACCGTCCCTGGATGCCGTCACCAAAGTGCTCCCCCTGCAAGACATGAGGTTTCTCCCCCTGGAATCAAAGGGAAAGAGGTGCCCGACTGCATAGCTAACTTTTCTGTGGTGGAGCTGGACGCCACCACCCTCCTCGACCCTACACCAGTGTGTGACCACTTTTTCCCCTGGAGGTCCACGCCTCCAGCACACTCCCTTCATCAGGAATCAATTTCATCTCTTGGCCTGCATACCTGATCCCCCCCGCATCTCTAGGGCCATCCTTGGGGCTCACTGGAAGTTGCTGAACTCTGCTTCCCCTCCCTTCCCTTCCATATTCTTTGAACAAGTCCACCCTTACGGATCTTCAAAAGACAACCTCTCCCTCCCCCCCCCCAAAAAAAAAAGAATATGTGCAGACTCAGGATATGCCCCTCCACTTCTGAAGCCAGCAGACTTCATTCTTACTCTCCCGGCCACGGTGGCATCTTAGCTATGGCATCTCCACCTTTCATGAGACTGCCCAATGAAGGAGCTCTTGATGCACACCACAGTGAAGCTTATTCTTTTTTTAAAAAAAAAAGACCTAGGGCCCACTGGAAGGCTTATTCCACAGCAGTGGAAACACCAAAGAAGTCCTTCTTCTTTACCACCACTGCCTCTGCACAGAATTTGCCCAGCAGAGCTTTTCCAAACAGACTAGGGCCTGCTACTTGCTGCTCCCCACACTGTAGGTCACTGTGAAGAAATTTCACAACACTTTGCAGGTAAAATGGCTCAGGTTCGCTCTGACTGGGATGTTGTACAGGTGAAACTTGAAAAATTAGAATATCGTGCAAATGTTCATTTATTTCGGTAAGGCAACTCAAAGGGTGAAACTAATATATGAGATAGACTCATTACATGCTAAGCGAGATATGCCAAGCCTTACTTTGGTATAATTGTGATGATTCTTGCATACATCTTATGAAAATCCCAAACTCACAATCTCAGATAATTAGAATAGTGTGAAAAGGTTCAATATTCTAGGCCCAAAGTATTCCACTCTAATCAGCTAATGAATCCATAACACCTGCAAAGGGTTCCTGAGCCTTTAAATGGTCTCAGGCTGGTTTCAGTGAGAATCACAATCATGGGAAAGACTGCTGACCTGACAGTTGTGCAGAAAACCATCATTTACACCCTCCATAAGGAGGGAAAGCTTCCAAAAGGTACAGATTGCAAAAGAAGTTGGATGTTCCCAAAGTGCTGTGTCAAAGCACATCAATAGAAAGTTATGTGGAAGGGAAAAGTGTGGAAGAAAAAGGTGCACAAGCAGCAGGGATGACCACAGCCTGGAGAGGATTGCCAGGAAAAGGCCATTCAAAAGTGTTGGGGACTTTCACAAGGAGTGGACGGAGGCTGAAGTTCATAGAATCATAGAGTTGGAAGAGACCTCAAGGGCCATCTAGTCCAACCCCCTGCCATGCAGGAACCCCATCACAATATTTCCGACAGATGGCCATCCGGCCTCTGCTTAAAAACCTCCAAAGAAGGAGACTCAACCACCCTTTGTGGCAGCATATTCCACTGCTGAACAGCTCTAACTGTCATGAAGTTCTTCCTAATGTTCAAATGGAATCTCTTTTCCTGTAGTTTGAAACCATTGCCCCGAATCCTAGTCTCTGAAGCCATGGAAAAGAAACCTGTTCTCTCTTCAATATGACATCCTTTCAAATATTTAAACATAGCTATCATATCCACTCTCAGTCTTCTTTTTGAAAGGCTAAACATTCCCAGTTCCCTAAGCCGTTCCTCATAAGACATTTCCTCCAGACCCTCAACCATCCTGGTCGCCCTCCTCTGCACACGCTCAAGGTTGTCAACATCCTTTTTAAATTGAGGTGCACAGAACTGGACACAGTACTCCAGGTGGGGTCTGACCAGAGCAGAATAGAGTGGTACTATCACTTCCCTTGATCTAGACACTATGGTTCTGTTGATGCAACCAAGAATCGCATTGGCTTTCCTGGCCGCCACATCACACTGCTGACTCATGTTCAATTTGTTGTCCACCAGGACTCCCAGATCCCTTTCACAGGTACTATTCTCCAGCCAAGTATTCCCCATCCTATATCTGTGCAATTCATTTTTTTACCTGGATGTAGCACCTTACATTTCCCTCTGTTGAAATCCATTCTGTTAGCTTTGGCCCAGCACTCTAATCTGTCAAGGTCTTTTTGGATTTTCATCCTATCCTCTAGGGAATTATCAACCCCTCCCAACTTGATATCATCTGCAAATTTAATTAGCATACTCTCTATTCCTTCCTCCAAGTCATTAATAAAGATATTGAACAGCACTGGACCCAGAACAGAACCCTGGGGCACCCCACTGGTCACGTCTCAAGAGCCACCACACACCAATGGCTCCTGGACACGGGCTTCAAATGTCGTATTCCTCTTGTCAAGCCACTCCTGAACACTGTTGCTCAATGATCCAAAGGCCTCTTTTCTGATAAGAGCAACTTCTGTATTTCATTTCGAAACCAAGGATCCAGAGTCTGGAGGAAGAATGGAGAGGCACACAATGCACGATTCTTGAAGTCCAGTGTGACATTTCCATAGTCTGTGTTGATTTGGGGAGCCATGTCATCTGCTGGTGTTGGTCCACTGTGCTTCATTAAGTCCAGGGTCAACACAGCTGTCTACCAGGAGATTTTGGAGGAGATCATGCTTCCTTCCACAGACGAGCTTTATGGGATGCTGACTTCACTTTCCAGCAGGAATTGGCACCTGCCCACACTGCCAAAAGTACCAAAACCTGGCTCAATGACCATGGGATTACTGTGCTTGATTGGCCAGCAAACTCACCAGACCTGAACCCCATGGAGACAATCTATGAGGCACTGCCAAGAGAAAAATATGGGACATGAAACAGAAAAACACAGCGGAGCTGAAGGCCACTACTGAAGCATCCAGGTTTCCATAACACCTCAACAGTGCCACAGGCTGATAGCATCTAAGCCATGCCACATTGAGGCAGTAACTGATGCAAAAGTACTGGGTACATATGCATGCTTATACTTTTCAGAGGTCCAATATTGTTCTATTTCCAATCCTTGTGATATTGATGCCATGTAATAGTCTAAATTTCTGAGATTGTGAATTTGGGGTTTTCATAAACTGTACGCCAGAATCGTCACAATTATAACAAAGTAAGGCTTGACATATCTCGCTTTGCATGTAATGAGTCTATCTCGTATATCAGTTTCACCTTTGAGCTGACCTACTGAAATAAATGAGCATTTGCACGATATTCTAATTTTTCAAGTTTCACCTGTAGTTGACCCAGGTCCTCTGAATGTAACTATGGTACCCGCTTGCCCTGCATTAATGGATGAATTTTCATTTTAGCAGCCAGGCAATGTGGATGCCCAGGTCTCAGCAGTCTATTTGGACAATTAAAACTAGCTACATCTATTTCTTGAGATATCTGATCGGGCTGCTATGACACACACCCTAGTTACTTCCAGGCTGGATTACTGTAACATTCATCATGTGGGGATAGTGATGCAGAGTCTCAGGAAATGTCAGCTTGCCCAAAATACAGCTGATTAGGGGCTGGTTACAGGGAACTCATAACACCCTTGTTACAGGAGCTCCACTAGCTGCCAACCATCTTTTGGGAGCAATTCAAAGGGCCGGTTTTATCAGGTCCTAAATGGCCTAGTGTTCCAACTATTGGAACACTTGTATGTTCCATTACGAGCTTGATCAACAGGAAAGGCCTTTTTCTCAGTCCTGCTACCTTCACAGGAACATCTCATTGGAACTCAGGAGAGGGCCTTCTCTGTTGCTGCTCCTAAACACTGGAACTCCCTCCCACAGGAAGCCAGACTGGCCCCATCTTTGCTGTCCTTCCACAAGCAGGTGCAGACCTTTCTCTTTAGGCAAGCCTTCCCTTGGTAACTAGGTACCAAAAACGCTACCTGTTATGTGAAGATTCTTATGCATTACTCCTTGGACTGAACTTGCAGTACAATTTTTGTTTTCAGTTTTTTTCTGTCTGTTTTCCATTTCTCACAATGGCACTTCCCCTATATTTGTTTACTTATCATTCCTAGCTTTAATATTACATTTTAAAAGATGTAGGACACTCCACTGTTCTCGACTTTAAATATTGTCTTTAATGTTGTTAACAATCACTATATACTCATTTTCTTCAACTTTAAAAACTATCCTTCAATGTTGTAAACTGCCTTGGGTCCTTTTCAAAGAGAAAAATGGGATAAAAACACAGTGATACCTTGGTTTACAAGCATAATCCATTCCAGAAAGATGCTTGTAAACGAAAGCACTTTCCCATAAGGAATAATGAAAACTCAAGATGATTTCTTCTGGGGCATACAGAAAACATAATGTACATACAAAATGCCAAAACTCACAGAAGAAGTTGGCTGGAAATCCACATCCTCATCATGGTTTATGTACCTGGCTGCAGAATCTGCTCTGTTTTGGACTAACAACTGAATTTTACTCTGTGTTTTTAATGTGACAATAATAATAATGTGCAATTTGTAGTCCTATACACAACCTGACTAGATGCCCTATGACTTGAAATGGTTTGAATAAGAATGTTGAAAACAAATTAAATATAAAGAAAAGCAATATCTTAATCTGCATTTTTCTTTGAAAACTTTCATGGCTCATGCATGGGAGACCTCTATTCTTATCTCCTCCCTCTGCTTTGGAGGCTTGCCTGAAATGGAATGTTCCGCACCATCCCTCACAATCACAATCAGCATTCACCCACTAGTGATCATGTGATCTGCTCCACTGCTTGTATTGCAGGACATTGCTCATTGATCAAGGCAGAATCCATCAGAAATGTTTGCTCATCTTGCAAAACACTCGTAGACCAAGGCAGTCATAAACCAATGTATTATTGTATTTTAAATAAAATGAAATAAATCAATGCCAATAAAGTAAATTTCACTAGGTGGCTGGGTTCCCCTAATTTGGCCAAGGTCCCTATGAAATGCAATCTCTTCAGAAGTCTTGGGTTCACACATGGGAGTGGACAGTAGTGTCAACAGGCCCATCAACAGGGAGGGAGCTTCTCAGATTTCTAGTTAATTACATGTCTTCAGACTGATTCCAACATACAACCCTGCTTGGGGTTTCCTAGGTATACCATACTCAGGAATGTTTCCCTGTATTATTCCTGCCTTGAATGGGGGGTTAGCCATGATGGCCTTAGTAGGCCCCTTCCAACTTCAAGATTCTATCATTCTTCCAGGAGTGCTCTGAGACTGTGCAACTTTCTCCAGGCTGCACTAGATGATTCTTCTCCTGGGAGAAGGCACTGGTGGGTCGAGGGGGCTAAACTCCCACAGAGAAGCAAAAATTAGTCAAATTTGTGGCACTTCTTCCAACACAACTGCATTATTATTATTTTTGCACTGAGTTTTTGTTCACATTTCAAACACATATTTCCTACACGGTATATTCACACATTTTACCTGATGTGTGCTTTTTCTCCACCATGACCCAAATGTGTTTTTTCAAATCAGATTCCCATAGCGTGAGCAGTTCTGCCTATTTTCAGTTCTAACACATGCACAGTTGGCTTCCCCAAAGCCTTACAAATTTGCGAATGCCTGAGGTGGCATGCGATTCTTCTCACACTGAGCCTCAGGGGATGTGAAAACACAGCACCTCCTGCAAAGAGTATCACATTGTAGAAAATCCACACCTGTGACCTGGGGTTGCCTTTCCTCCAACACCTACTTTGAACATAGGCAGAACAGAGTCAGAAGTCCCACCTTTTCCTGGTCATTTAAAGGAAGATGGTACAAATTCATTCTTAAGAGGGAATGCCTCACAACAGAGTTCTGTATACCTTCTAGTAGTTTATTTTGTTAATCATAATCATGCAAGACTTGGTTCAAGCAGAGTTGTGCAACCTTTCTGCCCTCTAGAGCTGGGCAAACCATATACACACATGCCCATAAACACACCCTCTCCCCTACACCCCAGCAACACATTTACCTCAGCCCTTGCAGGCAGGCCCAGTTCCTAATGAAAGAACAGATCTAGATCAAAATGGGAATGCTTGCCCCTACGTCCAGTTTTAATTATCCTTCCTTAGTTTATGATGAAATCTTTGACCTTTGCATGCACCATTTCTTTGTATCCCAGCCAGTCAAATTGGGGATCCTCTAATACAGGGGTGTCCAAACTTTGGCCCTCCAGATGTTCTGGACCACAAATCCCAGAATTTCAAACCTATATTGCCAATGACAAAGGACTGTGGGAGTTGTGGTCCAAAATATCTGGAGGGCTGGAGTTTGGACACCACTGCTCTAATGAATAATGGTTCCTCATTTTATCCAAACAGGAAATCATGATGAGCTCTTGAAGAAGCCAAGATATGCTAAACAAAACTATCAAACATGTGTTTGTACCTTGTGCCTCAACTGCTACGCAAGTTTTGTCCATGACTTTTGATGTGTAATGGTTTACTCGGGAACACTAGTCTCTGCCAGATGTGGAAGCCCCTCCCTCCCTTTCTCTCTCGCTCACTCGCCCGCCCTGTCTTTTCTCATTCTCTTGTGTAATGAGCTAATTAGCAGCAGTCAGCTGGGTAGTAGAGAGGTTGTGGGGTCATCAAATTCTGTAGTATGTCTTTTTTTCAAAACTCCCTGCCCAACCCAGCCCCACAGAGGCACAATGGTTACCAGCCGCTCATCACAGAGCTAGCAATTACCAGTTAACAAGCCTGAGGTTGGCGACGCTTTTGCTCCAGCAGACAGTGCAAAGGGCAATCCAGAGCCAAGCCAGGAGCCATCTCTATCTAGGAATTAAAGAGGGCTGGGTTTGGGAACAACAACATGTCCCGAATCAACCTTAGTTCTAGCCTCCCTCATTCACAGGCCACCTTCTTTGGCCCCACCTGCAAATGCCACGACCCCTGGGAAGCTTATGCTGAGTAAGAAAACAAGGGCTCCAACTAGCACAGTACCTGAAAAAATGCTTCTGTGTACCTGCAGGATTTTAAGAACAGCTTCATTGGGTTAGATCAAAGCTCCATCTAGTCTAAAACGTTTGTGTCCAAATTTTGGCCCTCCAGATGTTTTGGACCGGAACTCAGGGTGGTGTACACTAAAAAAGGATAAAAACAAACAACAAACAGGCATAAAAATCAGAGGCACCGGTAAAAAGTAGGAGGGTACAATACCCTCCGCTGAGATTGGCAAGGGCGGCACAAGGGGGGGGGAGGAAATTAAACAAAAAGGTTGCCATATGCTTCCTTGAAGAGATGGGTTTTCAAGGTTTTTTTAAAGGCAGGCAGGGACGCTGCAAGGCGCAGCTCACTAGGTAGCTGGTTCCACAGAGTAGGGCCCACCACAGAGAAGGTGCGGTTACATGTGAGCGACTTCCATGCCTCTCTGGGTGTGGCCACCCTAAGTGAGCGCGCCTGCGCCATTCTCGTGGGTCTGGACCCAGTCGACCTCTGAAAGATACGCTCCGCCAGGTACCCTGGTCCCAAGCCATGGAGGGCTTTGAAAGTCAAAACCAGGACCTTGAACCTTATCCGGTAGAAAACGGGTAGCCAATGCAGGCGAGCCAGAACTGGGGTGATGTGCTCGAATCTACGAGCACCCACCACCAGTCTGGCTGCCGCATTCTGCACCCGTTGGAGCCTCCTGACAAGGGTCAAGGGCAACCCCACGTAGAAGGCATTGCAGTAGTCGATCCTCGAAATCACGAGGGCCTGCACGACTGTCCTCAGGGAGGACTCATTGGCAATCTAAGCTTAGAATTCTGGGAGGTGTGGTCCAAAACATCAGGAAGGCAGAAGTTTGGGCATGCCTGGTTTATGTTAAAGCAGGGAGGGGGAAACTTGTGGCCCTCCACCAGTCCATCATCCACTAATTATGCTACTTGGGGCAGATGGGAAATGTAGTCAAACAATCTGTGGAGGGCCACAAATTCCATCCTGTCGTGAATACTAGCCTCCCAGATACCTTAGGAATCATACACACATAGCATAAGAGCAAATGTTTTCCTTTTTTTGCTTATTCTGAAACATTAAGCATGGGGAAAGGGAGGCACTGTATTGACACAGAGCAACAGCTCTGATTCCCAAAAGCATTCCTTTTAGAATGTCAAACTATGCCCTATGCAGATGCCTAGGCCAAAATCCTCTTGCATAATTATGCCAGGATAATCTTAATGGTGTTAATTGCCAGAAGTGTGTTAACTCAAGTTAAGAAATCACCCTAGATACCACCTGTCATTTGCATATCAAATCATACAGGCACAGGAGGGTGTGGTGATTTTCCATTTGAGCAATTCTCCTCCAAAAATGATGCTGTTGGCCTCATGCCGATGTAACCACACAATAGGATAAAATAAAATACTGAGCTAGAGGACAAACAGTATTAATGTACCACCAGACAAGAGAAACAAAGTAGTAGGGAAATTAAGGCAATTTGGGCTCCCAGAAACCACTGGCGATCTCCATAATATCTTCCACATCCATAACTGAGATCAAGTCACATACCATTGGATTTTCTTTTCTGCCTATTATGGGGTGCTGTCTTATACTGAACCAGAACATCACCCTGTCCAGCTTATTATGGATACACCAGTGGTTCCCAACAACTCCCAGAAATCATGGCAAGCAAAGCTAGTGGTGAAGGCTTCTGGGAGTTTAACTCCAGGAACATCTGGGGACCCACAGCTGGGAATGGCTGAGCCACATTGAAATGACAGAACTTCTCCATGGCCTCAGAAAGAGTTTCTCACCCTTTTGGGGAGACAGTGAGGATCAAAGTGTGGGATCTCCTGTAAGCAAAGCATAAGCTCTACCACTGACTGATGGGGCTTGTGGATCGCACTTCACCTCTTCAACTCACAGCCTTGCAGCTAACCCAAAGGTACCATGACCAACTGAGGCACTGAGTTCACCAGGAAACTAGTGTTGGCTCACCTGAAATCTATCACGGATCTGTCATTAGATCCATTGCAATTTGCTTATCGTGCAAATAGATCAATAGATGATGCTATTAATATGTCCTTACATTATATACTGCAATATCTTGAATCCCCAAAATCTTATGCAAGGGTTCTTTTTGTTGATTTTAGTTCTGCATTTAACACTATTATTCCAGATATCCTTATGACTAAATTAAAACAGCTGGCTGTACCTGATCACATTTGTAAATGGATTGTAAGCTTCCTAACAGACAGAAGGCAGCAGGTGAAGTTAGGTAAAATTATATCAGAGATTAGCAAGGTTAGCATAGGAGCCCCTCAGGGCTGTGTGCTTTCTTCATTTCTTTTTTCCTTATATACTAATGATTGTACCTCAAAGGATTCCTCTGTTAAAATAGTGAAGTTTGCAGATGACACTACAGTGATTGGCCTCATTAGAGACAATGATGAATCTGACTATAGGCAAGAGATTGAACAACTAGTTTTATGGTGTATTCAAAATAATCTTGAATTAAACACATGCAAAACTGTTGAAATGGTGGTGGATTTTAGGAGGACTCATTCTATACAGCCACCACTTATGATATCAAATAACTTAGTGTCATTGTGGAGTCCTTTAAATTTTTAGGTACTATTATATCTCAAGATTTAAATTGGTCATCTAATGTTGAAAGTATTATTAAGAAAGCACAACAAAGAATGTTTTTTCTGTGTCAACTTAGGAAGTTCAGACTGCCAAAAGAACTGTTGATACAATTCTATAGAGGTGTTATTGAATCTATTATCTGTTCCTCTATAACTGTCTGGTTTAGTTCTGCAACTAAGCATGACATATATAGACTTCAAAGGATAATTGGAACTGTAGAAAAATTATTGCTACTAATTTGCCATCTATTGTGGAATTGTATACCACACGAGCTAAAAAGAGGGTGATGAAAATATACTGTATACAGATTACACACATCCTGGACATAACCTGTTTCAATTGTTACCTGCAGGGCAATGCTTTAGAGCATTGCACACTAGGACAAGTAGATATAAAGATAGTTTCTTTCCAAGTGCTATCAAATTGTTGAATAATTAATTTTTACTTCTCTTCTTCCTTTTTAAATAATAGGTTATATTGTATTGTTGTACTGTGCTTTTATTGTTGACTATATGATTCTTATATTTCCTTTTATATATGGAGAGCATATTTTACCAAAACAAATTCTGGGTGTGTCCAACCACACTTGGCCAATAAAAGTATTCTGAGAAAAAAGTATTCTGAAAGAATATCCCAACCAGATGAGCAACCAGGCCCCCTGGAGCAGGGGCAGAAGCTTCCATTTTCTCCTCCTACGCTCCATCCGTAGCCATGGAGCCCACAGCATTTGGGGTAACAGCACGGGAAGGGCAGCAATTAAATGCACAGAGATTCACAGACCCAGAAAACACTCTGATGCAGAAGGACTTACTTTATACAACAGCTATAACAAATCGTTCACCTATTTAGAGGGATTTACAAAAAATAGAACTTCCAGTCTTGCACAGATCTGGCTACATTTATTATTATTGGAATGGCTACCCTGCTCAGCCACATTCATTCTCTGGGTAGGTACTCTGGAGAAGCAAGGAAAGGAAGCAATAAACTGGATTTTTGTGTCCCGTGTGCATACATTTACATCTATGGACATCAGCTTCAAAGTGCACAAGAGATGAAAGAAAATGGACTGGAAAGTGATTTTAAAACAATGG
Organism: Phrynocephalus forsythii; assembly: GCA_029282475.1. Lineage (NCBI taxonomy): Eukaryota > Metazoa > Chordata > Lepidosauria > Squamata > Agamidae > Phrynocephalus > Phrynocephalus forsythii. Next base: position 26,045,642 of record JAPFRF010000011.1, on the reverse strand, counting down.
GTTCGGTGGCACCTTAACAATAACCCTCACCTTCTGTTTTCCATTGCAATTGGTCCCCTTCCCATTTCAAGAGGTATCCAAGTTAGCCTATTTCATCAAAAATAAAACAAAACAAAACAAAAATGTCTTTCCCTCTGAGTCGTCATAAACCCACCTCTTCAGTCGCAGTCATTTTATTTAACTTTCATATGACTTCACACTGAGTGACACCCACTACTCAGTGGTTTATAAAATAGACCAGCAAATGCCCACCCTATGCCTAAACACCACCCACATACAACAACAACCCCCCCTCCCCAAATATGGTGATGGCCAACTCATTTTTAAAAAAACCCAACAACCAAAGAAATATACATTTAAAAATTAAAAGTTCAGCAGCAGCAGGGGATATGTTCTTGAAGTTTAGTCTTTAGTGGCTTCCTAAAATTCAGGAAGAACAAAGCCCAGCACACCTTAAATGGAAGTTTATTCCACACAGCAGAAATCATATCCACGTGGAAATTGTCACAGTGCTTCCTGGGAGTTGTAGTACCATCTAGACGGCAGTGAGATGAAGGAGCACCCAAGAAGCAACAAATCTTCCCCACCCCTTTTCTGGGTGTATATTACAAATAGGAATCAAAGCCTAAGACAGTGTTGGTGAACCTATGGCATGGGTGCCATAGGTGGCACCCGGAGCCCTTTCTGTGGGCACCTGATATTGCCCCCTTCACAGCCACCTGCATTCAGGTTAAATTGCTATATTGGCACTTTGTGAAAAATTTGTGGGTTTTGAATCGCAGTTTGGGCACTCGGTCTCTAAAAGGTTCACCATCACTGGCTTAAGATATGCCTAGGTCAGGGGAAAGAAAGGCAAGTATCTGTGGACTGGGAGTCCTGGAATTCTGTCTGCAGAATTCTTGGATAATTTTGGGAGCTGGTGTCCTAAAACGGATGAATGATACAGTACTTCATCATTTGATACACCGGACGATAGCTCCCATCAAGGCACACAATAAGATAGGCATTCAAGCCCATCATATATACAGTGGGCCCTCATAACAAACAGTTTGTATAACATAAAATCTGTACAACATAAAAATTCCCGGAGATGGGAGATATTTGCTTAACAGAATCATCTATGGGGCAAATCCATACAAGATAAAAATGGTCACGATTAGCGATTACTCCTTTTTCAATGCACTCCTATGGAAAATTTGTAAAAAGGAAATGTTGCTTAACAGAATTTCATTTGGAACAAATTAATGCCTTTATACAAGGTACCACCGTATATGACAGGCACCAGGATGGGAACGGCTGTTTTCAAAGGCATTTTCCACCCGTTCCTTCCTAACAGGACAAAGGGAGGGCTACCGGGGACAGGAACCATGAAAGAGGGAAAATGTCCCAGATGAACTGGGATCATTGGCACATCAGCAACAGACCAGCATAGCCTGCCAGGAAGGGAATTCTGGCCTCAACCCATCCCATGCTTCAACCAACCCTTCCTGCTATTAAAGGAAAAAAGGAAATAAAGAAATCAAAACCCACAGTCACTTCCCGACCTAGATTCCCCAGAACCAACTCTGCCCTGGCCCCTCACCAAAATGTCCGAATTTGCAAACGTTGCAGGATCCACATCTTTAAAAGGTGGTGGCTTCTTGCAGGGAAAGCCTATAGAGCTTAGTGGAAGAGCTCACACTTTTGTGCAGAAGCTTCCAGGTTCAACTCCCAGGACCCCCTCCCATTTAAATTTGTTTCATCTGATTTATATCCTGGCTGTCCTCTCAAAAATCAAGAGCCCAGGAACAAATAATCATGCCAAGTAAAATAAATATATGGTCATACCCTCGTATCCACTGATTCACCATCTGCGGATTTAGTTATCCACAGATGGTGATCAGCGGTGTGTGTATGTGCTGGGGGTGAAAGCAGCCCAACAAGGCCCAGCCCTTTTGCCCCCAGCAAGAAACCATCACCACCCTGCCGCTGGGCAGAGTGGCAGACTGGGTGTTGTGAAGGCATGCTCCTGCACCATCTGGTTTGCCACATGGGAAGCTCAAATGGCGGCCATTTGAGCTTTCCAGGTGGCAGACCGGGCAGTGCATCAGCGTGCCTTTGTGCCACCTGGTCTACTGTGCTGCCAGGTAACAGAGGGTGGTGAGGTCTGTGGGGTGAAAGCTTTCACCCCCAGCACCCCACCAGTGTTGTCGCCACCATCACGCTCGGATAAGTCTTTGCTCTTATCCACGGATTTCAGTATCCGTGGGGCAGCCTGGAAGCGATTCCCCGCACATGCGGGGTCCTACTGTAATCAAGACATTATAGGGATTAACTAAAACATAAAAGAGAAGCACCCTGATAAACATAGCAAAGCAAGTTGTTTTTCCTTCAGAATAGGACCCCATTAATCCATAGGTGAGCCGTTCAGAATGGAGTCGGAATTAGAGAACATCTTCCTTGTGCCATACATAGATGGATCGCCCTCAATATTACAGCAACATTTGAGATAAGTAGAATGGGCCCAACTTCCTTTAGCAGAAGCATGGTCGTGTCCTTACTGGTCTCTTGATCAGAACAGATGAGCTGACCCAATAAACCTATATCTCAAGGCCAAGCAAAGCAAAAAGCAAATGTGTTCTGCTTATATACTGCCCCAGAGTGCTTAAAGCACTCTCTGGGCAGTTTACAATTTAATTACATGGGCTACACATCCCCCCCACCACCAGCAAGCTGGGTCCTCTGGCCACAAGAACCTCTACCTTCAACTCCAACTGTAACAGTACCAAGGAAAAAAACACTACTGCAAGCATGGCTGCAATCTACAGTAAGTAATAACTCAGGTAGGCTCACTGACTCAATGGAACTTTCTGAGGTGTTGACTCACCCACACCCCACTGATTCAGTGGGCTTACTCTAGCAGCAACTTACTACTGCGTTTCAGGCAATGAAGTACTTGTCATGAATGCCTCTTCTAAACGTTACATCTGTAATGTAACAAGAAACAACTTCCCTCTTTCTACAATATAATTGTAACTTTTTAGTCAACACTATGACTGTGGTGCTGTTAAATGGGAGAGTACTGTACAGTTGAAGCACAGTTTTTATGGCACGCTGCTGCCTATTTGGTATGTCACTAGAAGATGTCTGTGGCAATTCTCAGTCATCCTGGCGAGGTTATCTGGAAGCTGAATCATGGCAACTGGACTTCTTTTCTTGTGAGAATGAAACGTTTCACTACTCATCCAAGCAGTGGGACTGAAGAAACTACTTGGATAAGCAATGAAAAGTTTCAATCTCGCAAGAAAAGAACTCCAGTTGCCATGACTCAACATCTGGATACCTTACTGGAAGTAACTGCTTCAGAGAAATGGAACAGCACATATTTGGCAAAATCATCCTCATTATGAATCCTGAGAGGGCAACCTACCACAGGAATGTTTTAGGCGGACAACAGTTTCACTCCTGTTGAACTCTCTTAAGCAGTGGGGCAATCATGGCAGCCCAGTTGGTAGCCAGCAACCACTGATAACCACTGATAGCAGGATCCTGGCTTCAATTCTGTGCTGGTTTTGCAAGACACTTCCTTCTCCTGAAGTGAAAGCCAAGGGGAGGGAACGCATCAACAGCCTTCTCAGAATCCCCACTATTTATTTATTTAAGAGTATTTTTACCCCGCTTTTCTCCTTGGAAGAGGACCCAAGGCAACTTACAATAATGAGGGATAACATAGAGTCCAATACAATTAAGACATGTTCAAGTACAGCGGTACCTTGTATAAAGGAACTTGTTCCAAATGAAATTCTGTTAAGCAAATTTTCCTTTGTACAAAGTTTCCATAGGAATGCATTGAAAACGGAGTAATCCCTAATTGCGACCATTTGTATCTTGTACGGATTCACCCCATAGACGATTCTGTTAAGCAAATTTTCCCTATCTCTGGAATTTTTTATGTTGTACAGATTTTATATTATACAAACCGTTTGTTATACGAGGGTCCACTTGTACTGACTTCAGAAGGGTGGATTGAACCCAGGTTGTAAGAACAGTTTTGGCTGCGGTAAAGCAATTTCACCACTGTGCCATAGGGCTAAGGGAGCTTGCTGCCCTATCTTTAGTAGAAGATGCTACATAGATGCAAAAGCTTAGGCAACATTTCAATTCCCCAGTCTAGTTGGATGTTATGTGTGGGTTAGGAGTAGAGGCACCACCTTGTCCTTTTCCTATGGCAGCAAAAAATCTGGGGCCAGCCCTACTCAGCAGGAAACACTATGAAATAATAACTGGAAAGGGAGGGGACATTCTGGGTGGCAATCTCAAACACAGCAAGGAACTTACTCTTGAGTAGAGGCATGTTGGTTTTGTAGAGTTAAGTTTATAAGTGACACAACCCAACGGGTGCTTCTTCTGCAGCACAAGTCCCACCAAATGAACGCACACAAAACTAAGACCGATTTGATTTAAATCAAGCTGATGGATTTTTGACCATATAAATCAAAACATTTGATTTTTTTAATAATCAAAACTGTGACTTAAACTGATTTTTATTTTTTTTTAATTTTTTATCCATCCTGTTCCAAACATCCAGTCTGTTGCTTTAGATTTAAGTCCTGCTTCCTGCCCTGTACTTATGACAAAGAGAGTCGTGTTCATGTCAGTGGGATCATTATGTGAGTTAAGAAGGGAAGCGGTGTGCAAGGGTGGAGCTATAGTATAACTAGGAAGAGTGTATCCCTTTCCTCCAACCCACCACACCTGAAAAAGACCACCCACCACTTCCTGCTGGGCAACAGAGACTGGCCAGTGTTCCTTATCATCTCATGATACCAACTCCCATCATTCCCAGACAAGGGATGATATGACTTGCTACACAACCAGAGGGTACCTTATGGAAAGCTAAAAGGAATTCCTGAAATCATACCCAACATTTATTTATTTATTTATTTATTTATTTATTTATTTATTTATTTATTAAGCTTTTATACCGCCTATTTCCCAATGGGACTCTAGGCGGTTTACAGAGAGTATCAATAAAACAATAAAACATCTATAAAAAACCATTGATGAGGGGCAGGAAGAAATAGCAGGGCAGAGGGAAACCCCTCAACATGTAGCAGCAGGCGAGAAGAAAAAAAGAAGAAAAAAATTAACCAGAAATAAGGTCCTGCTTCCTGCCCTGTAACATAAATTACTCACAGCCAAATGGCCCAAAGCTTTGCCATTTGCACCCAGGAACTTTAGCCAAGAGAGAGAGAGAGAGAGAGAGAGAGAGAGAGAGAGAGAGAGAGAGAGAGAGAGAGAGAGAAGAGCACATTGGTTGCCAAGTCCTCCCAGGACCCACAACTCCAGGTTAACTCAAGTGGGAGATCTGAAACTGAGTTTTTCCAAGTCTTCCAAATCCAACAGCAAACTTTCAAAATGGTGGTGCTGGCTCCTTTTAGGCTCCTTTAGACATAAATTGCCGCATTAGAAGGGTGTGTACCCAAGGCTGCATATTACAGCCTGGTTACTGCTTTTAAAAACAAAAACACTAACATACTGTTAAGACCATTCTTTGGTTCCTACAATCAAGGGATGTTTAAACAAACTGGAGGTGGGGTGGAATTCCCCCCCCTTCCCTAACACACATTCAGGCCATGTTTGCAAGCATCTTTTCACTCTCATCTCAGCAAACAGAGCTCAAGAGCACTGCCAATATTCATCCAAGCCGTCCCAGCTGATCAATACTAAGTCAATCCTAAATTTACCCTCTACAGATGTGCTGCCTGTGATCCTGTGCCTGTGCACTTGGAAATAATTAAGTGCAAGCAAATTAAACAAGACTCACTTCCAAGCTAAGAAACATTAGTGCAACTGCAACCGCTGAAGATTTTTCTGGAGCGTGAGCCTTCACGTACACATGGAGAGCTATTTCTGCCACTTCTGCGTCTGCGGTTGCACCAATGAAATGTACAATGTACCTGCCAATTGCATGGCATCTGGGAGGTTCATCTGTCCCAAACTTTTCTTGATCTCCCTTAAAACTGCTTTCCCATCAGATGTTGCCCACATCTGTGACATGGGCCATGCTTTCCAATTACCCCCCCCTCTCTCTCTCTGTGTGTGTGTGTGTGTGTGTGTGTGTGTGTGTGTGTGTGTGTGTGTGTGTGTGTGTGTGTGTGTGTGTGTGTGTGAGAGAGAGAGAGAGAGAGAGAGAGAGAGAGAGAGAGAGAGAGAGACTGCACATAGACCACAGCTTGGGAAAAGGTAGGGGTGGGGTTTTTTTGGATTACCACTTCCCAAAATGCCCCAGCCAGCCTGACTCTGGGGGATCATGGGAGCTATAGTCCAGGGAAGATAACACTCCTATGCTCCTGACAAGCACTTGAGCCTGAGTCCTCTCTAAGCTCCATCCCAGGGAGCTGGGAGTAGCCAACCACATGGCTGCCACCATCCTTTCAAGCAGCATCCTCTCTTGATCCATATCCCATGGGTAAAAAGTAAAGAATGCACAGTGGACACCAACCACTGTAGTGGCCAGGCACATCCTGTCTGGAGAGGAAAGGGATCTGTCTGTCTGTCTGAACATGTGTTTTCCTTTTCTGCCAGTTCCCACCCATTTAGGCACGGCCCTGCTAACAGAGGGGTGGGGCGGGTGGGGAGGCTATGGGTTGAAGCTGGACACCTCTTGCTCCACCACATCAGGCGTCTTTGTCCAGCACATCCAGAGCAAAGTTTTTGGCATAAGGATCCTCCCTCTCATCTCAAGCCCTTTACCTCCACGCACGCCCGAGCCACACAAAGCAAAGCCCGGAGTTAGAAAAAGTTTGGTCCGAGCCAGTTCCTTTGGCGCAAGCACACCTGGGGTGGTGGTGGTGGTGGTGGGGTGGCGGGAGAGGGGGTCAGCAGCACCGATCCTCGTGTAAGGATCTATAAATCCCACATCACATCGCCTCCTTCCCAGGCGAATCCCCGCAAAAAAAGGGTCCCTCTCCGGATGGCCTCCCTGCCCCCAGTTCTCTCGGCCCCGGACGAGATCCCCGACTTCTCTCCCTACCTTCCCACTTTCCAATCTCTGCAACAAGGGGGGGCGCTGAGCTCGGATTACAGGAAATACTTGGTTCCGAGCCTGTTGGGGACGAGAGGCGAAAGTTGGGGGCCTGGGGGGGGAGAGCGCGCGCGCGCGCACGGAAAGCCCCTCCCGTCTCGCCTGTAGACACAAGGCGGTGGTGGGTTTGGGTCTGCTCGGCGTCCCTCCCCTTGGAAGAGCGGTGGCCCGAGCAGCCTCCTGTGCGTCGCCCAAGAGGACGCCCCCCCGCGGGACATTGTGGGGAACCCGGTGTGTGTGTGTGTGTGTGTGTGTGTGAAGATCCCAAGTAACGGGAGAGGGCTCGGAGGCGGCAGCAACAGCCTGCACCAGGCAAAGGGGGACGACGGCGGGTCTGCAACCACTTAGCGGGGATGGAACGAGGCGAGCGGGCGGCAGGCCAGGCCCGGGTTGGGTGTGTGTGTGGGGGGGGGGAGGGCGGACAGACGGCGTGGTTTGGACGGAGGCGGGGGCGCCCACCCGACCCTCCCATTCCATTCCCTCGCCTGCAGCTCACTCCCGCTTGCAAAGTTCTCCTGACGGCTGAAGTTCTGCACGCACTCTTGGCTTGCCTGCGCGGGTTCGCTCCACCCGGATCAATGGGCACCTCGCCCCCTCCTCCTCCTCCCCGTGCATACATTCATGGGATAGCGAGAAAAGGGGGGCTGCAGCCCCAGCTGTTCCCCTCTACCTCCTGACCTCCCCCTTGGCCCCCTTCCTCCCCCCCCCTTTGCCCCAAGGGCCCGATCCCCGAAGCCCGTCCTTACCTCTGCGCCTCCGGGAGGTAAAAATCCACGGAGAAGCCGAAGAAGCTGCGGGGGGGTCCGCGCAGCACCGTCGGCGCCTCGGCGTCCAAGTTGAAGCCCCGCGCGCAAGACCAGGCGCCGAGGAGGAGGAGCAGCAGCAGGGCCCGAGGCAGCATGGCGGGGGCCCGACCGGGACGGGGGAAAGAGGGGGCGCAAGAGCTGGGCGCAGCGGCGGTGGAGGGGGGGCGGTTGTCGCCCGGAGCGAGTTAAGCCAAAAGCCCCAGCTGAGCGTCCCCCGCGACGTCCGCGTCCTCTTTCTCCGAGGCGCCCGAGACTCTGTGGGTCCCCCCTCCCAGGACTCCCCGCCCCTCCCTCCCCTCCCCTCCCCGCCCCCTCCTTGCCCGGGAATGACTCACAAAAGGAGGAGTTGCTCGCCCTCCCCTTCCCCGGGACGAACAGAGAGGGTGGCGGGGGGGGGTTGGTTTGGTTTCAGGCGGGGGAGGCGGCGTGCAGGATGGATCTCATTAAAACAGCCCGCGCCGGGGGAGTTTGGAGCGGAGCCAGGCAAAGCGCGCGGCGGAAGATTTGGAAGGAGAAGATTTCGGAGGTGGTGTGTGATGGGGGCTATCTTTAAAAAAAAAAACGCGATGTGGTTTCTCCGCCTCTCTTTCCCCCACCCACCCATCCACCATCCCCTCTCCTCCTCCTCCCGCGGATAATAGGAACCGCGCCGAGTTGGGAAAAAAGCGGCCCGCGCGCCTTCTCCTCCGGCGGCCGCGGCAGTGCCGGACTGATGACGTCACGCCGGGGTTTTCCTTCCTTGAAAGAGACTTTGGGGGGCTGCTGGGGGGGGGAGAGAATCCGCAAGGTTTGGGTTGTCACTGCCCGCCGTGCGTTCCCACGTCAATCGAGTTGGAGACGACCGGGGAAAGCCAGAGGTCATCAAGCCAGCCAGGTTTCGGGAGAGGGAGGAGAAGGAAAAATCAGAATAAAACCTGAACGGGATATATACACTATACATATAGTATTTAAGCCAAGGACCTGAGGGACTCCTGAAATCAGAATAAAAGAAAGCCCCAATTGAGCCCTTACCCGACGTACAGGAGTCGGGAAAGAGGTTTCGGGAGAGCTGGGTTCGAACCCTAACGGATCCATGGAAACTCACAGCGGGCGGAGGAAGTGGTACTTATAGATCCATTCCTTATCTATAGTCCATGGAGAGTTAGGAAAACTTGAGATTTGGGTGATTTTTTTTCAAGTGGGGTTTTTCCCCCCAATGGATCAATAAACTCTACTTTTAGGCTTAAACTGTAAGTGGGTTCCGACGTAGCACACACATAGATTGCAGAGGGATTGTGTAGGATCCAGTGTAGGATTGTGTAGGATCCAGTGTAGGATCCCGGTTCTATACCTGTCCACTTGGAAGAAGACCCATTGGATTCTTACAGGCTTCCTCCTAGGTGAATGGGCACATTACCCAGTTTGGAAAACCTTGCTCCCCCTGCAATAGGGATGTCCTGTATAACTCCAACAAGGCATTAGTTTATCTATTGCATGGCTCTGCTCACACTTAGGTGATTTAATACTTAGGGTCTGTATGTTAAGGAGCAGTTTTTGGATCCTAACAGTCAGAATATGGTACAGTACATTATATTGGGTACTGGAAAACACTGAGACTTGTAGTCCAATGCCCCTGGAAGCTATGCTGCTGGAGTCCCCTCAGGATCAATCAGTCCAGGACAATTTGCTGCCGGAACCAGAAACACCATGGCGTAGGACGGAATGGTGTAGAGTAGCCAGAGATAGTTGAGATATTTTAGCCCAGGAACCAAAAAAATTCCCACCTGTGCCTCTCCGACAGGGGAGAAAGAGAATAAAGCTAGTAAAAGTATGCTGCTTTGTGGTGCTACTCAAATTCTGCTACCTGGGGCACCTGCTTCTCTCTGCTGGATAGCAGGGATGGTCCCAGATGGCTGCCACTGACTAAACCTGAAAGCTTTGTCTGTAAAACAGGTACTACTGGGTACTACTGAGCAGGGAGCTTTCACAATTCAGTACATATTCAGATATACGCACTTGCCTGGGAGTAATCTGCAGTGAAAACAAATTAACCTTACCCTCTGAGTAGATGTGAATAAGCTTGATCCTGTCAGTCTATGCTCTATTTGAAACCCACACCAAAGAATATAATGAGCCCATATATTTATATTTATACACACCTCATTCTTACCATGTTACACCTAGAATGGCTAAAGATAACATCTTTTAAAAATTCCGTGAACTGGAAGCTTTCCAGATCAAACAACTGCAAAAAGTGAAACCAGCACTGCTTTCTTAAACTCGACAGGACCTCCCATGTTCCACATAAGGCTGGCCATCCGTAGGTAGTAAGAAAAATGGTGGCAAGCACTTTCCACGTGGTTTGGGGGGACGGACAGACTCTGTTTTGAATATTATAGGACAGAATTCCCTCCTTGAAATCAAATCCTGTTTCAGCTGCGACAAAAATTGGTGTTTCAGGAGTTTCCTGAAAGAAATATCATGAAAAAAGAGATCATTTTAAAGTGGCACAACAATGGAACCAGTTACCTTAGGAGGTGGTGAGTGCTCCAACCCTGGAAGCATTCAAGAGAAAATTGGACAATCATCTGCCAGATCTGCTTTGGTTTGGATCCCTGTATTGAGCAGGGTGGGGTGGGGTGGATTCAGTAGCGTTATAGGCCCCTCCCAACCCATTCATTCTGTGAATCCTGTGGAGAGAAATAGAGGACAGGCAGACACAGACCCAGGCAGGCAGATAGATAGATAAGAACATAAGGAGAGCCATGCTGGATCAGGCCAGAGGCCCATCTAGTCCAGCTTCCTGTATCTCACAGTGGCCCCACCAGATGCGTATGGGAGAATAGATATCTGTCTCCTGATTGCACTCCCTTGCATCTGGCCCTTTAAGTACCCCGGTTTTAAGCCTGGCGATTACACATCTCCATCATGGTTTGTAACCTTTGATGGACTTTTCCTCCAGGTATCTGTCCAATCCCCTTTTGAAGGCATCCAGGCCAAATGCCATCACCACACCCTGTGGCAGGGAGTTCCACAGACCAACAACACGCTGGGTGAAAAAATATTTTCTCTTGTCTGTTCTTACTCTCCCAGCCCTCAATTTGAGATAAGAGAATAGATAAGAGACAGGCCTGGCTGATAAGGGGTGTATATTAGGAAATGGATAATAATAATGTGCTATTAAATCAATTCTGATTTTGGGTGACCTTTTCAGGGTATTCCAGATAGAGAACACTTAGAAGTGGTTTACCATTCCCTTCTTCTTAGAGTGCCCTGGGGCTATGCAGGTGGCCCAAGACTGCACAGGCTGGCTGTACCTGCAGGAAGGAGGCACAGTGGGAGAATCAAACTGTCAGCCTTGGAGCTTTGCAGCCAGATACCTCAACCACTGAGCTATCCACCCAGCATATTAGGAAATGGACAAAAACATACAAGAAAATATCCAATGCCATCATGTCTTTATACCAGCATTCCTCAACCAGGTGTCTCCTAGCATTCCTATCCTGACCACTGGGCATTCAGACTGTGGCTGATGGAAATTGTAATCCTAAACATCTGGATGTAACCATACTGGGAAAGCTTTACACAGGACTAGGAGGTAACTAGACAGATTACAGCGCCGTTACCTGTGACAAAGGATGTTATAAAACCTGAAAATGCAGTGACAAGGAAAACCAGAATGATCAAGATACTGAAGTTGATCAAGTGAAGGGCTATTCCAGTAGGGGTGGGGTGGAATTAAAAAGGGAAATAACAGAGCTAATAAAATTATGCATGGTATAATAATGTGTTCTCCAGCCCCCCTCCCAAAAAAAAACTAGAATCTGAAGTCATTCAATGATGAGAATGGCAGGAAATCCAGACAAAAGGAAGCATTTCTACTGTGCATCATTAGAACGATGGAACTCACTGCTTCAAGATTAGATGGCCAACCATTTAGACCACTTTAAAAGGGGATGATAGCTACAATACTAGCCAGGGGGGACTCATCTTACTGGAGGCAGAATGGTTCTAAATATCGGTTGCCAGAGTACAGGAATGCAGCTGCATTTGTTATCTTCCTTTGGGGAACGGTCTGCTCCTTGAAATCTCAAAGGTGTCTAATACAGCCTGAAAAAGTGACTTTTTGGAATTTTCTAGTGGCTGTCTCCAGTGGGAGATTCTAGGAGCTGTTGCCTGGCAAAGTAACTTTTCCAAGTTCTCTAGTTCCGCCAGTGGCAGACCTGGCTTTCTGTATCCTTTCCAGGCTGGGCACATAGGCAGGAGAAGACACCCGGCCAACCGGCCAGCAGCCACCTCAGCTCTGGCTGAGCTCACCGGAAGGACTGACCCCTGCAAATGTGACAAAACATTTGCTTAGGCAAAAGCTTCGGAAAAAAATACTACAGCATCACTGTAATAAATAACTCACTGCCCTGCCCAGTGGAGGTGAGAATCAAAAGGGCGACAGACTGTTCCGCTGAGGTTATGAATGGCTCAGCCTGTGCATGCCTGCTATATGCCTACCAACGTTTCCCTCCCTCAGACTCTCATGGAAAGCACCTGGGGCTGCTGACAAGGGGTGCAGATTAGGAGATGGATAATAATAATAGTGTGCCATTGCCTTTGGGTGCAGCCTTTGTGAATGAAGCACTATACTGTACTACTGCTCTCAGTCTTTGTTGGACCATGGGGCAGGGAAGCAAAGAGAGAGAGAGAGAGAGAGAGAGAGAGAGAGAGATGGTTATCCATAACCATTTGAAGTCTACCTTTCTTCAGGACCTAGGATAAAAACCTTTTTTATAATAATGCAGCCTTTTAAGAAACTAACTTTCTGTATTCGTCTCTTTAGTGTAAACCTTAGCCATCAAACTTTCAGAATTCCTGCCTGTCATGGTTCCTGTGTGACAGGCAGGAATTCATCTGGAGGAACTTCTCTTGTAGTGGAGATGTTAATGGAGACACTTCCCCCTTCCTGATACTGGAGTACTGAAGCCAGGAGGTCTGGCTCCTACTCTATGCCTCACCTCTGCTTGTTACTGGAATCCATTTCCCCTTATCTCCCCAAAAGCCTCTGGCAGCTCGTGGGTGTGGGGGTATATGTGTGTGCATCTTTGCTGCTGACACTTAAGAGAAATGATTTCATTTGCCTTTATGATTTATTAATGCTGTGCCACCACTGGTATGTTAGAGATGTGTGAATGTTTTATTAATAAGCACTTCCTGTTTGGGTTGTGGCAGGCCTGATAGAATATGTCTTCCCCAGAGCAGTTACCAGCACAGTCTCTGATTTGCTTAGGCTTCTAGAACCAGGAATCGCAGCACGTTAGACCAAGTCACCACAATTTGTAATAAGCCAGGCTCTATGTAGTGGCATACCAGAGGCTTGGTAAATCTCCTGTGGTCTCCATCACATACAAACTCAGACCCCTGCTTGTAATGACCAAAATCTTGTGCCTTGCAAGCCAGTGCCATACACATAGCTTATTTATTTATTTATTTATTTATTTATTTATTTATTTATTTATTTATTTATTCGTTCGTTCATTCTTTCTTTGTTTTTTCCTTTGACATAAGATAGTTCACCATCTCAGTTATATAAAAGAAGGTACAAAGTTGGTTGGAGTTGATTCTAAACTAGAGAAAAATTTAAATCACTGGTGACATGTTATAATCAGCAGGGTAATTAACTGCTACCCACCTTATCTAATATCAGCTCTTTAAATCAGATAAGACAAACAGCTATTTAGCCATAGCCAGTGGAATAACTGATACGACTTGATATGGAAAATTGTGATAAAGTGTCTATCTATGTATCTGAAGCGATTAAAGATTGTAATGTTTGCAAAAAGAGGTATGCATTGCCCCTTATTCCAGATAAGGGCATGCAAATCAGCACCTGATCCAGCTTGTTTCCTTTTGGAGATACTATACTCTGATCCAACCTGCATCTCTGCTAGTATTTGAAGGTTTCCAGAAGCAGTATCTGAGAAAAATTACACTGGCAAGATAGAAAGGCAGTTTGGGCCTTTTGGCAGTGATGTCCTGGCCATTGCATCACCAACACCAAAAGAGGGCTGGGAGAATGGTGGACTCTAAGGTCCTAACATCCAACATAACCACTCAACCACTGTACAATAAGTGGACATTCCTTCTCCTCACCCCCCAGGCCTAATGCTGCAGTAAGTTAACAGTGACTAAGTTTTATGAGAAAATGAGAAAATGTGAAGCTGTCACTTTCTTCAGATGCTACCAGTTCATTGCTCTCATAATAAGTTACTGGTGCTTTTGAATTCTCCTTTCCTACTCTTCATCCCGTTGCTCCTTGTTTTGTTTCACCATTTTAAGCCTCACAAAGGCCAGGCTTAAAATGAAGGGTGTTCTCTCCTACATGGGTGCACCCTGGTCTCTTTGTTCTACTCTGTGGTTACCATGGAAATGTGCAAAGAGCCCAGTTGTGCTCAGTGTTTTAGTATCCAGCTAAATATTTGTTTATTTTATTTTATTTTATTTTAGAGTATTTTTACCCCACCTTTCTCCTTGGAAAAGGACCCAAGGTGGTTTACAGTATGCACAACCGTGCTGGCAATAACTAGAATCCCATGTAGCATCTTGTCCTCTATGTCTTTTCCATGTTGCCTTTATGTATGTATTTATTTATTGTAGCTCAAAAGATGTGGATGCTTCTATACTAGGTTGCTGACTGGAAAGCTGGTTCACTCAGTTGGGTATCAGGCTGCAGAGCCAGAGACTGGGAGTTAAATTCTCCCATTGTCTCTCCCAGGACAACAGTCAGTCTAGCCAGCCTTCAGAAACATAAGAACATAAGAAGAGCCCTGCTGGATCAGGCCAAAGGCCCATCTAGTCCAGCTTCTCATATCTCACAGTGGCCCCAACAGATGCGTCTGGGAGCACATGAGACAACAAGAAATGTGTCTCTTGATGCCACTCCCCTTCCTTTGAGGCACCCTCCTTTTAAGCCTGGAGATAACACGTATCCCCATCATGGCTTGTCACCTGTGATGGACTTTTCCTCCAGAAATCTGTCCAATCCCCTTTTAAAGACATCTAGGTCAGATGCCATCACCACATCCTGTGGCAGGGAGTTCCACAGACTAACAACATGCTGGGTAAATAAATATTTCCTTTTATCTGTTCTCATTCTCCCAACTCTCAATTGGAGTGGATGACCCCTGGTTCTGGTATTTCATGAGAGGGAAAAGAGTTTCCCTCAATCCACTTGACCAATTCCATGCATTATTTTGTATGTCTCAGTCACATGGCCCCTCAAGGTGCTTTTTTCCCCCAGACTCAAGAGCCTCATATGCTGTAGCCTTTCCTCATAATGGAGGTGTCCCATCTCAGTAACTTGATGGCATGTGTTACACCAGGTATGGGGATGCCTGGCTCTCCAGATGCTTTTGGACTGCAACTCCCAGCAGTCCTAATCAATGTAGCCCCTGCCATGGAATGATGGGATTTGCAATCTCACAACCTTTGACGGGCTACATGTTGCCCTCCTCCGAACTATATCAAACAAAGGTGGTTCTCTCTTCCCCATGCATCCTATCTTGTAGCACTTAACATCTTTACTGAGTTGTTCCTCACACCTAGGATCCTTCAGGAACAAAACTTTCTTTCCATCAGAAACAAGCTTTGGAACATCTTGGAGACCAACATGCTTTATCTGAGCGTGAAAGGTTTTGTGGACTGTAGTCCACTTTCTCAGCCATCTGATGAAGGCAGTCAGGATCCAAGAAAAGGACATGCAGTTATGCCAGACCAAAAAAAAATGTGTCAGCTTTTAAAGTGGCACCAAATTTATTATTTTATTGCTTGTTGTCTTTTTGCTGTGGCAGAATAATGAAAACACCCTGCCTCCGCATTATTTGCACCATGCAGCAGGTTTTGCATGCTTGTTCATGCCAAGCACACACTGCTGCATAGTGACAATCACATCACACTGGCATCTGGGCCAGAATGGACCCATGGCCTGCAACCAGCAGCAAACACCTGCTCCCCTTTTCCACAGCTGGGCACATGGCTTAAATTTCCAGCCTATTCTGCAGCGGGACCTCCTCTGATATCCAGGCATGTGTGGCTGATTTTATTTTCCATTCCATCAACCCTATTGTTTTCAGTCCAAATGTGTTCATATCTGTTATTGCACCGGCCCCCTTGGGTCTAGTTAGCGATATGGGATCTTTTCTTTTTCTCTGCTTCTCCAGCACTTCTATTTAAGGCTGCCCACATCATGCCATGCCACGCTTTGCCATTAGGGGCCAGCACTCCTTGGCATAGTGCAGCACTGTGATTACAATCTTCTCCCTAATTCTCTTTTAGGGGTTTGGGGTGTGTGTGTAACAGATGGCATTTTTAAGCAGAACTGTTCAGCAGTAGCCCAATGGTTGGGGGAAAGCAAGGCAGGGTGTGATATCTAAACAAGTGCAAACTAAGGTGCACTCACACGTTTCCAAGCCATAGGCTTGTGCGTACAAGAGCTCGAGCCTATAGGTGATGGAAGGGCATTTCGGAGATCGCTCCTGCATAGGGTCGCCATAAGTCAGAGGTGACTTGATGGCACATAATGACGATGTTTCCAAACAATGATGTGCACTAGAATTTGTGTCATTCCAGATTAGGATTCATTTGCATTTGCTTTGTACGGTTTGAGCTGGCTGGATAGCTCCGTAGTTTAGGCATCTGGTTTCAGAACCGGATGTTGGGAGTTCAATTCCCCATTAGGCCTCTTGCAAATAGACACATCCTGTATGGGCCTTGGGCAAACTGCACAGTCCCAGGGTGCAGTCATCTCTACCTGGAAAACCCTGGGGGGAATTTGCCATAAGTCAGAATTAACTTGACAGCATGCAGTAAGGATGGTGCTCTGGGCATTTATGGTAGCCGGGTACATATTACTAGTGCTGAGCTTTGGCTGTTGCAGGCCTGCCCAACAGGTAGACCGGGGGCTACCAGTAGCCCATGAAGGGTTCAAAAGTAGCCCGCCAGCCATCAGTAAAAAATGTGAGGGGATAAGTTATCCATCCCGATGCTCTACTTACATTTTTTTGTTTTACTTATGAGCATATGCTCGGAACAGATAAAATTTATAAGTAGAGGTTTTAGTATGGTAGCCCTCAGGCACTTTCATCCGGAAAAAGTAGACCTCGGCCTGTTCAAAGTTGGACAGCCCTGGGCTATTGGATAGTAATAAATTAACTTGAAAGTTCATAACTAGGTAAAAATAGAGGGGGGAACCCTCACATTAATTGCTTTGGGAAATCCATTGGAAAATGTTATAGGAGAAAGAGTGGTAACCTGTGCAGAAGAATGAGCTATAAAATGGATTTCAAGAGCCTGGTGCACTACAGCCTATGCAGGTCTCCTGAACCCTTTATGAAGAAGCTGCATGAATCTTCCTTTCAAAAGCTAGGAGGAGGAAGAGACAGGAGGTGGGAAGAAGCCTGAGAAGAGCAATCTACCTGTAGATCATGACAAGGGAAGAGGAGCAAATACACTTGGCTCTTCCATTTCTCTTTCCCTCCAACAACCCACTGCAAATCATTGTGATATGGATTTGTGCACTGATGCAATGCTGCAGCAGAGCAAACGCCCTCTCCCTTTCGGGTGAGCTGTGTGGCAGCTGTTTAAAGTAATTCACAGCTACATCTGGGATGCCGACGTGATAATATTCTTCTCCTTTCATGCATCATGTAGGCTGCTGAAATGGTGGTGGATGTTGTCCTCACACATTTATCTGTAGCTTAACTAGTTAGGGGAATTATATACAGCTCATTGGCAAGGCTCTCAGGATGTCCTTGCAGCAGTATCTCTCCTCGGCCTGCGGTGGAGAATGTGTTTCTAAGTACTGTATACCAAACAGTGAAGGACAAGGGGACTTGTGGTCTAAAAGACATGGATGGCCACACCTAGGTTGTGCAGAATCAAAACTGAACAAAACTCTTGCTCATTTAGTTCTTAGAGAAGAGGAAGGAATTTCAGGTATTCTTTGATAAGCTACAAGATCTGAAACTCCCTCTTCTTTGTTATTGTGTGCTATCAAGTTATTTCCGAGATATGGTGACCCTATGTATTAATAACTTCCAGAAGGTCCTATGATAAACAGTCCTGCTCAAGTCTTGCAGGGAAATGCCATGGCTTTCTTTATTGGATCAATGCATCTCATATTCATATTCAGTCTTTTTTATTTTTACTACTTTCTGTTTTTCTTAGTACTGTATGACTATAGATTCCAGAAAGTCTTGTCATTTCAGAATATATTTGAAGAGCAATAGGCAAGGTACATTTGCAGTGTCTGTTGGGTGCCTAATGGTCTTCTGAATCCAGCTTGACTCTCTGGCATTTCTCATTCCATATATGATAAAAGGATGTTTTGCAAAATCTTGAACTCCACTTTCCTTGTATGGGAAATTAACACAATAGGCCTATATGTCTATAAAGATTCTCAGTCATCCAGATAAGTTTATCTGGGAGTTGAGTCATGGCAACTGGACTTCTTTTTCTTGCGAGATTGAAATGTTTTGCTGCTCATTTGGATGTGCAGCGAAACGTTTCAATCTCTCAAGAAAAGAAGTCCAATTACCATGACTCAACTCCTAGATAATAGTTATTTGCCATCTATTGTTTTTCTTTTTTGAGTACTAGAATGTATATTGAGTACAGTGGTGCCCCACAAGACAAACTTAATTTGTTCTACGGGTTGCTTTGTTTTACAAAAAAATTGTATTGAGAAGCACAGTTTCTCATAGGAACTGAAAATGAAACCAATTAATCCATTCCAGAGATCAGAAAACAGTAAAAAAAAGAGGGGGGATAAACTAATTGAGTTTCAATGCATTCCTATTGGGAAGGCTGTCCTAACGCCACAAAAGTCGGGAACAGTGTTTCCCCCTCTTTGGTGGCATTGGGTTTTTGACAGTCTCCAATCACAAGGAGTGATTGGGGTATCAAAAACCTTCCACCCCCAAAGACAGGAAAGGGTTTTTGCCATCTTTGGGGGCAGTGGGTTTTTGAAAGCCTACCCCAACCCACCTAAGCTGGGGGAAAGCTTCCCACCTTTGCTGGGTTGGGGAGGAAACTCCTTAATCAACTTGCAGCCAAACGCTGCTCCTGGCAGCCCCGATAGCCAGGTGATTTTCCGAGCTGTCAAAATCAGCTGGGTGTCAGCCTGCCAGGCACAGCCTTGAGCTGTGGTTGACGGAGGGGTTTCTCCCAAACTCAGCAATGCAAGGAGGCTCTTTTTCTCTGCTTTGCTGTCTTCTGAAAGGTCATCATTGCAAATGGGGATGCCCGTAATGGATTTTCATAAAGCAGGGCATTCCATAGGACATTTATGTTAAGTGAAGCATCTCTGTTCCCAGATTTTTTTCATCTTGCATTTTTTTTCATCCTGCAAGGCATTCATTCTGTGGGGTATTGCTGTATTTTCAATTTCTGAGCCATTGCTTTGTTTTCTGTGTTTACTGGTATATTTTTTTAGGCTTTGGATAGATTCAGTTCCTGTGGCTTAAAACAGCTCTATTGGTATCCAACGATTCCTGGTTATTTAATTCTTCCAAGTGTTCGACACAAGCTTTCACTTCATTTTTTACAATGGCAGGTTCATATCAAAGGGTTCTTTGAAGGAATCTGTATCTTTCAGCACTTCCAAGTTATCCTTAAATATCCCTTTGATTTCTTAAATCTTATGGAAGAGTACTATATTCTTGTGGAAGATATCCCCCCCCTTTTTTTGTTACGTTCTTCTGTCTCCTTTCAAGGATTATTACAATAGATTTCTTTGTCCCAAAGGGCAAGTGGTAAAAAGTTGCATTTAGGTCTTCCTTGATAATATCTCTGGTTTCAATCCACAGCTGACCTCAGCCAATATGGGGAATGTGTGGTTAGAGAATCCAGATGCGCGTGAGGGCATGACTGTTGTGTCTTTTAACAGTTGGGTAGAGAAGTGAATGTTATCTTCCAATAAGAGATAGAACTGGAAATTGAGACTTTCTCTTCTACCAAACAATTACAAGATGCAAGAGCTTTACTGTCATTTTCATCTGGCTACTTGAATCACACATTCTCACATCTGGCCAAAGTCAAGGGCAGCAAGATTGGATGGAGTTTGAGTGTCATTATGGGAGAACTGCAGAATTAATCCTCTGGGTCTGGATAAGACACACATAGCTTTCATTGTATCTATTGTCAGGGCATATCTGTGGGGAGCATGAGATGCAAAAAATGCAGAGCATCATGGCGTTATGACATTTGACATGGGTAAGTTCTGTTTGGGCAGTGTTTCTCAACCTTTGAGCCTTCAGAGATGTAAGAGTTCATGTTCCATAATCCTTGACCCTTGGGATTCTGGGAGTTGTAGTCCAAAGCATCTGAAGGAACCAACAGTGAGAAACACTAATCAGGTACTATGTAACCATGTCATGTAAATGGCTAGCTGTTCTTGGCAAAGACATACAGAGCACCACAATCTCAAGGATATGGATGAGTTTAATGGAAGATTAAGGATGGAAAACAAAGCAAGATATACAGGTCATGTTTTTGGTGGCAGCTCATACCTGGCATCTGGTTCTTTCTTTCTTTCTCTTTCTTTCTTTCTTTCTTTCTTTCTTTCTTTCTTTCTTTCTTTCTTTGAGCTTCGCTTGCCTGGCCAAATCATATCACTTGAGCTAGATTATTTACTTATTTATTTGATATATAAACCACAAAAACCATCTGGAGCAAAGGCCACTCTGGTTGCTGTACAACAGAGATAAAACTCAGCACAATGGATAAGCAAAATCCGAATTAACA
Source organism: Phrynocephalus forsythii (assembly GCA_029282475.1). Classification (NCBI taxonomy): domain Eukaryota; kingdom Metazoa; phylum Chordata; class Lepidosauria; order Squamata; family Agamidae; genus Phrynocephalus; species Phrynocephalus forsythii. The sequence continues at coordinate 26,025,002 of JAPFRF010000011.1, read as the reverse complement.
GTCTCAGTACATAGGCATACACGTATGGAAAATCATAAAATGAAGTAAAGCAAAAAAGAGAAAGGTAATGAACAAAAAACCCACAAATGCTGATTAAAAGGGTTATAAGAATCTGAACAAAATCAACAGAAGCAGTAATAGTGGCATTTTCAGCATCTAGTTGCAGATTAAATCAGGATAAGCCAGCCTAAATAACCAAGTTTTTAGCTGGCGTTTAAACAGCTGAAGCAAGGATGTAGTCTTCATGTTTATAGTGGTCTGCACGTATGCTTCACACAGATAGGAGCATGCTCCCCATCCTAAAAAGGCCGGTGTGAGAAGCTGTCAGTTGCAGTTATGGCTGAGTGGACATTCCCTCTAAAGGACAGAGACAGCTACAATCAGAACGAGTCTTAAGGACATTGGAGCTGGCTGGGATCTCTGTGGCCCATTCAGCTTCACATCCTGTTTCCCACAGTGGTCTCCCAGAAAAACCACAGGCAGGATATGAGGGCAGCAGTTAGGGTGGCCACTTAGGGAGAAAAGATGATACAGCATTGCAAACAAGATTATGCATGCTGATCAATACGAATGCATGCAAATGTGGGAATAATGGTGCTTATTAAATAGGAGTACAGTATATCTCACAAAAAGGGGGGGGAGGGCTGCATTTTCAGTGCCTGCTGCGCTCATTCCGTTGTGCAGGGGTTAAATGTTGAGAGGCAGCTTCAAGATCCCTGTGGCCCTGCCTTTTTGTGGTTCTGTAACTGGAAAATGAAGGAGGATTGGGCAGCCCTGAAAGCAGAGGGTACTTTCAAATAGAGCAGTGGAAGGTGAAGTGTGGGTCCCCAGCTGATACGAAACTACCAAGTCCAGCATCCCTCTCAGTTCACTACTTAGCCTAGGGGTGATGGAAGCTGTAGTCCCAAAAAACCTGAAGACCACCCCCATCCCTGCTCCCAGCCAGCACTGTGGTACAAGATTGTCCTTTGACGACCCATTACATTTATGATGGTCCTTTGTAAAATGGCACCTGTGGTCACACTGGCAACAGCTTTACCTGCCTTGCTTACCCGCAACAGGTATTCGGGGGCTTCTGAACACAAGTGAGCCTAGACATGAAGAAATGTGTGAGTCTCCAGATGGGGTTGGTTTCTGCCTCCAATGATCCTTTGGGCTGCACTAGCTAGGGCAGATGAGAGTAGTAATGCTGAGGGATGACATATCTTCCCATCATTAGCTTAGCCATCATGCTGATAGCTGCTTCTAGAAGCCTCCTCTGTGAACAAGACTCATCTCACTCTCCTCTGAAAGCTGTCTCAACAAGCAGCAAATGGTCAGCACTGCCTTTCCCCCTGCTCAGTAGGGTCTTCCTGCAGGTGTGTTTTATTCACTGCCCATGTTCCAGATTTGGCCAGGTGGTCCCCTCACATAGCACCATAAAAGAGGGCATATAATCACCAAAAATGAGGATATTGATTCACCTGATCTTTTAATGTGCCACCTTTGCATGTACAGAGGCAACATCAGAAATTGTTTTTATAATTTCTGCAGAAGTAAAATACTGTAAAATTGTTAAACTAAAACTTGGGGGTTATCTTATACATGGAAGCAAGCCAAGGAGCGAACTGCGTGGTTGTGAAACTATAATTTTGGGTTGGAAAAGTGGAGGTCGTCTTATATATGGGGGCATCTTATAGATCGGGAAATATGGTACATCTCACCTGAAAAGGGAAGATTGGTTCCAAGTCCCCTACTCTTGAGTCTGCTGTCTGTGGAGGAGCAGCTTGAAGGTGCATCATCTCCCTTCTGTTTGGTTCATTGCCTTTAAAGTAGATTTGGGCAGGAGAACCATTCAAACAGAAGGCCGTCCTTGGGATGCCCTTCAAAGTGAGGACTGTTTGCTGCCAAAGGGGGCCCGTGGCCATCCTACTCTGAATTGCCCAAGCGCCAGGCCTTCCTTGCCCATGCCCTGCAACTGCCGTTCGGGCACAGCAGCTCAGCTCATTCCTGGAAAAAGCCTTCTGCTCTGTTCTGGCAGCTGCCGCCACAGCAGGCATGGGGGGGGGCCTGGCAGGAAAATAGCAGACGGATTCCATGTTTGCCTGCAGATCCCTGAGCAACCAATAATCCCGGGAAAGTGAGTGACGTGTGGGTATGTGGGTCGGCCTGTTTAACTCACTCAGCAGCTGGTTGGGAGACATGACGTATCACCTGTCATGGATGCCAGCTTAGCTTCATTCTCAGCAGATGCTCTGGTATTTCGTTTTCTAAAACCAGCCTCTCCTTCTCAGCCTTGTGTGGCACCTGAAGCTCTGACATCAGCACAGGGGTACGGAACCTTCAGAGTTTTGGACTTCAGCTCCCCGACAAGCAAACCCTCATGGCTGGAACTAAAGGCTTAGGGGAGCTGTAGTCTGAAACCTCTGAAGGTCCAAAAAACACCCACGGCACGCACACACACACACACACACACACACACACACACACACACACACACACACACACACACACACACACACACACACACACACACCATTTGCAGAGGGCCATCCTTACCTAGATGTTGAGAGAGCTTCCTCTGTTCTGGAAAAAAAATGAATGAATAGGCCTGGCTTAGTTTATTTTAAGAGGCTGCTTAGCTGACAACCTTATTTGTAGATTTAGTGTAGTGAATATTCATCACCACATGGTGCATTGTACTTAAGAAATGGGGCACTGCCTTCAAATAACTGAACTGAATATATAAGGTGTTTAAAAAAAAACAACTCTCCTTCAAAGTGCATATTGAAACATTTTTCTGAAGTGTTGCCCAATGTTATGTTTCTGTGGCTTCTCTTCTTCCCCCTTTTTAGGGTCCGCTATACAGTATATCAGCCATCTCCTCGTGCCCAGACTGGCTTCAATATTCCCCACCTTAGCCAGAGGTTAGGAGTTTGTTTCTCTGCTGTGCCTCCAGTGAGTACAGGCTGTCCTTATGGGCATACTCCTAGGGTACCCCCCCAAAATAAAGGAATGATAAACTATGGTACTTCTTTGTATTCTTTGTGTGGAAAACTCTGACAAAGAGATTGGCATAAGTCAGAATTGAGTTGATGTCACAGTTGTTGCGGTAGTAGTAGTTGTTGCTGCTGCTGCTGTTGATCATAATGATGATGATCCTGATTTACAATACGGAGAAGTCTTTAGGCAAAATCTAGACATCTCAGAACTTAAAACAAGATATGAAAATTTACTTAACCCCCTAATTTATTACATTTTCTGAACACCAATTTTTAGAGTTTATTTTCACCATTTGATTGGATTAATTTTCAGTAGCTGTCACTCACATTCACTACATTTGGAAGGCACTGGCAATTTTGTGTTACATGTAATAATTTCACTTCTTTTTAAAAAAAACTGTTCAAGAAATACATGCCCACACATCAAGTAATGTAATACAGCGGCCTAATAACATTTGTTCAAAAGATTAGAGTTGACAAATTAGTCTTTGATAGTGAGGCTAAATGGGTATGCCTGCGGGGTGGGGGTGGGGATTTGCAACATGTCTGGACTTCCTGCCTCAGCTGAAGATCTAAGCTAGATTGTCCCCCTGCCATCTTTGTGAATCCATGGTTTTGCCCATCATTAACTTTCTGTCCATGTGCCACAGATTGATAAGACCCCCAAGAATATATTAGCTTGTCAAGTCTGTGGCATTGTCAAAAGAACAAAGACTGCTGTGGCACCTTAGGGACTTACCCATTCTTTGCAATGTGAACTTTCATAAATTGGAGTCCACCTCATCAGAGGTGTGAAATGTTCTGCAGAAGATCAGATATAGATGTGGGGCAAATGGTTAGTGAACTGAACGTTTCTGGCAGTGGTAATTACATTACTGCCATAGGGCATTGCTGATTAACACAAGCCTCCTCCCGTCAGGTAAGGCAAATTGACACACCTCTGGTAATAAGCATCCATCGTCTGGATTTAAGAGCTGACAAGTCCTTTCTCAAGCAGACAAAGAAGGCAGGCTTTCCCTTCCCTGTCCTTGGGCTGTCTGGTGAGAGGGTTTCTCAAAATGGATTGCTGTGCCTTGTTGATTTTAAAATGTGTTTTTAGTATGGATTTCACTTTCTGTTTTTAATAAACTTGATTCTTCTAAAATATTTTTATTTAATGATGTAAGCTGCCTTGGTCCTTTTATAACAAGAAAGGTGGGGTAAAAATATTTGAATAAATGAATGAATGAATGAATGAATAAATAAATAAATAAATAAATAACCTCTACTGAAGCTTGTGTGGCAATTGATCTTCTTTTATGTGCACTGAAGTGGATAGCATGTTATGTTAAAGTGGGATGCGTTGTCCCCCTCCCCCTGCTCTCACCCAAAAGATGTAAGCGCCTCACTCTGTTAAAAAAACATACTTATGGCACATTTAAGACAAACAGATATATTTTCCGGTGAGCTTTTATCAATCACAACTGGCTTCTTCAGACACATTGCTCCGTCTCCATGGTTAACTGGCTCTCTTAGTAGGAAGGTCATGATGAAAAGCAAAAGCATGGAAATTAAAATGTGAGAAAGGAGACAAGACTTGGGAGACAGCCAGGAGGCAGAATGAAGGAAGGAAAGGGGAATCCCTGCTTCAGCCGCCTCAACATCTAGGCCAAGATTTTGCCTTTGTAGCTCCTACTAGCCAGGTTTACCAGTCAACCAGTAGTTGGGAAAGGAATCTAGGTGGAAGCCCAAACTTCTGCAGCAACCTTTCCAAACCTGATGTCTTCCAGAAAGTAACAGACTACAGTCCTTGCCATAAAGTGTGCATGTGGATGTTGTATAATCTGACATACCTAGAAGATGTTCTGCAGTGCTTTGTCCCTGCAGCCAATGGGAATTTGGGTAGAATGTGGAAGGTTTTTTTGGGGGAGTTAATTGCAAGGCAAGAGAAGACAATGCTGTTGTCAACCATTTATAAAGTTTGCCTGTGATTATGAAACATCGAACCAGAAGAGAGGTTTAGTTTGTCTGATGAAGCCACTAAAAACCATGCATTCCCTAAGATATGTGCTTGGTTCTACAGGCGTCTCTCTTAATTTATAGCCACATGCAACCCTCCTTCTCATTTCATCCTAATCCCTAGTTTATTCCAAGTCTTTTGATACACTCCCCCCGCCACCAGAACCCAGCAGGCAACTTATCTCTTGCTCTCTCTCTCTCTCTCTCTCTCTCTCATTCTGGCTCTCACTGCAAAGCTGGCCACTCATTGTGGAGCGCTCCCCCTGGGCATGGCATATGGCCACATCAGTAATTGCTGCCAACCCCCCCATCTCTTTCTTCCTTCCTAAAGCCAAGCTGTTTGTCAACACATGCTCTCAATTTAAGGCCTGATCCAATAAGCATGTTTAGCTCCTCAAGGGCTAAAGTTGCCAAATCAAAATTGAAGGGATTAAAGAAGGGTTAGAAGATGATCTGGGTCTCCTGATCTACCCAATGCTATGGCTGAAGAAGGCTTGTTTTGTAGTGCAGAAAAACAATCAACAGGGAGGACAAACTGAACTTTGCAGTGTTGATTCTTGGACAAGAATTTCCAGAACCCTCCAGATAGCATGACTTCATTCTTGGATCAAATGGTCATACCTGCTAGAGAATTTTGGAAATTTCATTCCCCTCCCCCAAAAGAAAACATTGACGAGCTTGGATTAAAACAATGTGAGGGGCAAAAAGTTGGTTCTACCTGGAAGATGGCTGATGGGAACACTTGTGCAGGACAGGCAATGGAAGCAACAGCCTGGTGAATTAAATGCAGAGAGCATTTGTTAGCAGCAGAGCAGGCATCACTGCCAAATATTCTTTGCCAGCTGTCCTAGGAGCAATTGATATATGTGAGAGGTACTCTACAATGGGTAGTGTAAAGAGACTGGGGACCTGGGGTATGTGAACTATGAAATCCCACTGCTGGACTCTTCTGTGTTTCTGTACATCTGGGAAGATGACCCCACAAGGCAGAGATCAGGGCAGAAATGGACAGTTCACACTTTCAACTAATCTCCTGCTATTGAACACTTTGAAGAAAAGAAAGGAGCAGACATTTTCATGTTGATCTTTATCAGAGGTCATATCAAAACAGCCCCACAAGGACACTATGATGTCTTATAATGCCTTATGACTTGAAAGAAGTTGTGCAGATGTGACTAGTGGCAGGGAGAATGCTAGCAGATCAGGAAACACTGTTTTGTTCCAACAGAACATAAAAGTTCCTTAAAATGCCATTTGGGAACATGTAGGTAAATAGCCCATTTACCTGTATAAAAGGGATTAGGGAAACAAGTTAGTCAAACTAGCATATTTCTGAGGAGAACAATGTTTCAGTTCCTTGCTGCTCAGGGACTCAGGAGAACCTAGATGGTCCTTTATGGCAAAGGCCCACTTCAGCATTTCCATATCTGTTTTCAATAATTTCAATAGATTCACTGTCAAAAAGAAAATGACTATACAATATGGGATAATAATGAACTATATGCCACCAAGTCATCAACTCTGATTTATGACAGTTGTCTCTTGATCTTGAGTATATAGTGCTCAGAAGTGATTTATCATTTATTTATTTTTCATGGACTCTGGTACTGTGCAGCTTGCCCAAGGCTACACAGGCTGGCTCTTATCCTGCAAGGCACAGCTAGGAATAAAACTCCTAACCCCACTCATTCAACTCACTGAACCGATCAACCAGCTAATAACTGTATGTCATCAAGTCAATTCTGACTTATTACAACCCTTTCCAAGGCTTCATAGAATATAGCAGTTTACCATTTCTGTCCTTTGGGGATGCTCTGGGGTTGTCCAGTTAGCCCCAGGCTACACAGGCTGGTTCTCCTAGGAAGACATAGTGGGGAATGAAACTCAGGAGCTACACCCAGCTATCCTACTCATTGGATTCAGACAGACCCAAATCATTTGGCAATTTGTAGTGTCTAACTTTAGTGAATAAATGTGTGTGTGTTGTGCTACACGTAGCTCGTGACTCCATATCCATGGAAGTCAGGAATACTGGAGTGGTTTTCAGACTCCAGGCCCAAGCACCTCATTTTGGTCAATTCCGAAATCAGGTGAGATCGGATGTGCTTAGGGCATCTAGGCAGCTAGTGAATAAATAAGATTACTCAAATACTGGAAGCATGTGTCCAATGAAATGGGTTGCAGCTCCTGAATGTTCATGCTTTAACAAATGTGTCAGGCATTAAGATGCTACAGAGCTCATTTTTGCTGCAATAGACTATGGGCCTTTTTACACGACCCCTAAGATCCGCTGGCCACTTAAATTTGGACCAGAGATCTTAGGGGTTCCTCGCTCTTCCTCTGTCCCCCCCCCTCAGCACTTCCTGGTTGCTGGCTGCCCGAGGGAGGGAGAAAAAAGAAAGAAAAGAAAGCCTTCTTACCTCCGTTTTGTTCTGGGCAGCATTCAGATCTCTTAAAGGGGCGGGGCGCAAAAAAAGAACAAACGGAAGCCAGGAGAGCCCCGCACTCACTATCCTTACACCGGATCAAATATTTGTCACCTCCAAAAAGCAGGTACAAGAAAACTGCTGTTTGGTCTTGCTAAAGTGGGCGGGGTCGCACTTAATTGTCTGCAAAGTCCGGAGCTGGTGGGTAAACATTTTTAAGGTCCGGACCTTGCAGCCATTTGCGGCGGAGCTTAGGGGTCGTGTATAAATGCCCTATCATGGTTTCACCAGGGCATTTTGGAATATTTCCTCTAGAAAAGCACTACTTCCAGCTTCTGCTTCTCTTCATGCTATGATATCTTGCATTTTTTTTTAACATAGTGAGTGTTTGGTTTTGCGTGGCCTTCACAGACAGACTGTTGTTAAAAAGCGGACTGGAATGCTAAAATACACCTTTGTGAAACATATAAGATAATGAATCTTCTGAAATTTCTTTTGCCCTTGTGCAACAAAATAGGTAGTCAGCTGGATAGCTCAGTGGTTTAGATATCTGGCTGCTGACCTGCAGGTTGGGAGTTCAATTCCACTCTGTGTTTCCAGGGAGAAGAGCTGGCCTGTATGACCTTGGGAAAGTGGCCCAGTTCCAGGTGGCCCACAGAAGAAGGGAAGGGTAAAGCACTTCTGAGTCTTCTCTATCCAGAAAGCACCAGAAATGGGGGCCACAAGTCAGAGCCGCAATAAGTGGGCCTGTGGCTGCTGTACTAGGTTCTCAAATCTCAATAAACAAAGCTAATGTACTTTTCCAGCCTCAGTCAGGGGAGGTTCTTAGAGCCACACTTGAGCCATGGCCGTGGTAGGGCTTGTATATAGCGATAATCTGCTAATGAAGAGCGTGAGGCCCAGGCATAACTGGGAGTGACATGAGGCCGCAGCTCGAGATAGACTGCAGCCAAAGGAAATGAGGCCATGTAAAGGCCTCCTTTTGAGGACTGCGAGCACGGGCCAGCGTGGCAGGAGGGGAGGGAGTGTCTGTTGCTCCCACCACCTGGCTAATTATGGAGATATCCATCCCCCAGCGCTGTGTTTACAGTGAGCTTCCTTTGAGTCATGCCCCTGTCAGCAGCACCTCTCAGCTGCAGGGAGCCAGACCTTGGCCCAGCCTTTGGCAGCCAGGGCTCATCCTCCTCCAGACCCTATATAGCCATGGCGGGCAGATGGAAGGGCCGCTAGTGGGACATGGTTCCCATCAGCGTCCAGACAGCAGGATGTCACTTGGTTGTGCAGGTGGTGGTGGTGGTGGTGGAGCGTGCATCGCATGTGTGCATTTGAGCTGATCGGGGATTAGGCCTGTTTGCTTCCTAATGTTGCCCAGACCCCAGAGGAGAAAAGAGCCAAATACTCTCTGTACCTTAACAGTCCTTTTTGCCAGCCTGCCATGGCTTGCTGAAGGCTGCGAGCCAACATGTACTTTCTCCTGAGTAATTCCCCCTCCCCCGGGCACACTCGCTGTTAATTCTGAGCAACTAGGTTTAAGGTTGTCCTGCAAAGAGCCGAGAAGGGGGGCAGTTCAAACACTGTGGAATACAAGCCTATTTTTCCCCTGTATCCTTTGCCTCGGGTGGCAAGATATATTGGGAAAGACCACCTCTCTCCCTCCTCCATTTTGGTGTTAGCAGCCAGAGCTTGACCAAATTATTTTGACTACAATCCTAGTGTTCCTCACTAAGGCATGTGATGTGTTGTTATTACCCAAAAAGGAACTTGGTTCATTTTTACCCTGAACCAGTCTTAAATCCCTGGGGGTTAAAGCTTGCTTTATCAAATAATTCTTGATGAAATGTGTAATGCTGGTTGATTGCTGGCCATGAAAATGGAGTGCGCTTAGTGTTACCCTCAATTTCCCTGGAAAGTTATTCAAAAAAGTAGCTTTGGCCATGTTGGCCGGAAGATTCAAAGAATTGATAGTGCAAAACTAAAGTTTTTCTAAGCATTTGTTGGTTGAAATCCTGTTACTTACCACAGTAAGTCACCCTAGAGTAGGCCCATTAAATCAAAAGGGATTAGTTGAGTCAGCTGCTCCATCAGTTCCATTGATTCAAATGGACCTGGTCTAAGTTGTGACATACTATGCTAAGCAATAGGAATTCAGCCATTGCAATGATGTTATGTGTACATTGTCTCTTAAAGGGATATATATATATATACACATTTGTTTCTAAACTTACTGTTTTACGATTGGATTATGTTCAAAGACAGGGATGGTGGGAAACTGACTGAGGCAGAGGCATAAATATGCCACTCCTGTTAGTAGTCTATCATCAAGTACCCAAGGCTGCCCAGGTTACATGGAACAAAATACATTATAAGCATCTCTCCCTGGGTGTAAAAATATAATAAAGTACATAATACAGTATAACTAATAGTTCGGTGGCATTCAGGACACAAGAAATCAGCTACTTAAGGAGGCTAGTTCACACTGCCCTTTGATGTAGCTGGTGCCATCAACACTGGACCCTGCTCCGATCCATCCTGAGTAGGCTTCCATACAAAGAAAACTGCTTCCTCTTTTAAGAAAACTGAAAGAGAATTCAGATCCATTCCTGTAACTCTGCTGCCCTTGATCATTGGAAACGAGCCACATGGTACTCAGGTGAACAAAAAAATGCAGGAATAAAACATCCCTGTTTCGTGATTAAGTGGGTAATGCTAATTGATGTTGCCATGTAATCTTAGTAGGCTTCGAGTTGCTATCAGACCAGACATTTACTTGCCCAGTTGTAATTTTATCCTTTGGAGTAGTTGCCGGAACTACATGGAAGGAAGGAAAGCTGGGGAAGTGGTATAATGCATATAATGCACTGTGCATAAGTAGTAGTAGTAGTAGTGTGCAGAAGGAAAACATATATCAGAGTACATTATATTTCAAGCTGTTTGAGAATGAAGATACAGAACAGATGTTCCAATCCTTAGGTTAACAACAGCAAATGGACTATTATATTCTTGGTGGTCGATGTTGGAAAGAATGCTACAAGCAATCAAGAAAGGAAGCTCTTTCCAAGAACTAGGATGGGTCGCTTGGATGAGGCCGGAATTTCTAGAATTTCCCTCATCCAGCATGGCTGCTGGTACATGGCAGAGGGTGCAAATGCTCTCAAAAGACTGCCAGCGGAAAGAAACTGTCTTCCCTTTCCAGAAGGGTGACCCACCTGCTCTGTGAACTCTGTGATATGCTTAGCAAAGGACTCTGAAATTGTTTGCCGTTCTGGAGATGCTCTGGGCCTCGACAGCGTGCAGAGGCAACTGAATTTCAACAGTGGGAATGAGACATGTCCCTCATTACACCGAAAGGTCACCATGATTGTAGCTCAACAGGTACAGGTTTAAGCAATGTGTGACTCCTAACTCACCCCACCAACAATTTGCTGTCACTTCCCAGCATCTGTTGCTGGAGGTAACCGGCACAGGATTAGCGGGAGTGGGCTGGAGCAGGCTAAAAAGAATATCTTAAAACTAGACAGAGGTCCAATATGCCGTGCGGTGTCGTGCTTCCATACAGTAGGACCCCGGTATCCGGTGGGGGTTGGTTCCAAGCCTTCCCATGGATAATGAAATGCGTGGATAAGAGAAAATGCCTGCCCACCCACCCCCAAACTGCTGTTTCCTGACAGTATCAGTGGATATGGGGTCCTACTGTATAAATAATTTATGCACCATAAACAACTCTCTTTAATCTGATTACTCTAAGAAAGCAAAAGATGAAAAACCCTGTCCTTGCCCCCTCTTGTCTCCTCCTCTTCCGGGAGGTTGATTTCATTTTTTTCCTTCAAGTCATGCATCCTGTGATGCATGATCCTTAGTTACTTACTTACTTACTTACTTAGTTAGTTAGTTAGTTAGTTAGTTATTGAATATACCACCATATAGAGCAGTGTTGGAGAAACTATGGCACGGGTGCCAAAGGTGGCACTTGGACCCCTTTCTGTGGGTACCCAATATTGCCTCTTCACAGCCACCTTTATTCAGGTTAAATTGCTGTATTGGCACTTTGCGAAAAATTAGTGGGTTCTGAATCACAGTTTGGGCACTCAGTCTCTAAAAGGTTTGCCATCACTGATATAGAGTAAAGCACTCTCTGGGCAATTTGCAACAAAGCAAGCAAACAAAAGAATAAATACAAAACAATATAGGCAAGATTTTTGCTGAGCTTTAGGAAGTTACCTTTTAGCGACTGAATTAGCCCATTTTAAAAAAATCCCTCTATTCTTCATTCTTGTCTCTTGCCACTTCTGGGAGGAAGATTTCATTTTTAAAAAACTGTAAGCAATGCAGCACTGCCATAATTAGTTACAAATATGCTTGCTTCCTCCCTCTGCTCCCTATTTAATTTTCCAGTTTCCCCATATCACTGAGTGGTTGAGATGTCTATTTAATCTGCTAATGATGCGGCAATATTGAAACCAGCTGGGAAAATTAAAGCAGGAAGCACTTTGGTTTGTTTCCAGCTATTACACACACTAGAAATGAAGCAAAATGGAGCAATCCTACCTACATCAAAAAAAGTAAACAGATTTGGTGGTGGGCAGTTTCTCAACTGGACTTTCCAACAAACGCAAGAAAGTATTTTTAAGTAGTGCAGCACCTCACCAATAGTCTACTAGAGTCTTCAAAGAAATTTCACTTTCCTTGCTCTTCCACAGACTAAGACGGTTACTTCATGTCCTTCCTCGTTCCAAGATTACGTTCGTTTTATGATAACGTTGTTTGCGGTCATGTGGTCTTGTCCTGGTTCTGTCCCTGTTTCCGTTTACCCATGGGTGTGATTGATGGTATTGTAACAACTGTCACTTTACGTCCTTGTTTCGTGACAATTGCTGAATTTTCCTGGCTTCGTTTACCCTTTTTTTTTTGCCTGGGCTTCCATTTTTTAGTATTTCAAATCTCCGTAACTTTGCCTTTCATGCGTTAAGCGGCAAAACTCCCGGTTTCATGCCTTTTTCCCTCTCTGTGATGCATTGTTTACGCCATTGGGATTGTACTAGAGAATGTAACTATGCACTCCTGCCACTAGATGGAGAATGCGTACGTTGCATGACAAGCATTACTTCCAGGGCACTTGTCTCAAAACAAGAACCGAGACAAGACAATTCCCGAGGGCAGGGAGAGGTATGTATCATCACGCTCTGTTCTCAGTTGGGATGAACTCCCGCCGTCACACAATGGACATGGAGTAACCTTTTTTCGTACCAGTCCCAAGTGGAACTGTGAACTGCGATGAGAGGGACATGAAGTAACCATCTAAGTGTCCAATTTGTGGATAATCTAAAGTAGGTCTTTATTATACCTGTTCACAATTTTCAGAAGGAGCCAGACCAAATAGGATCACTTGGACTCTGATATGCCATTTGGCTGTGATGATCTCACCAAATGGCATATTGCACCCTCATCTGATTCTAGGCAACCCTATTTAGCCCCTACTGGTTCACTCCAAAAGAGCCAGTATAGATGAGCCCTTATTAGCCTGTCTCAGTATTAACATGTCATGTCTCATCAGTCATCAGAACTAGTAGCACAGAAAAAGTTTAAGAATAATTCAGCTTCCCAGGACATTCTGCTATGGATCCCAAAGTAACTATTGATTTTTTAAAGGAAATTACAAAGGGAGACTTGAGACACAATGTGTATGTCTCTCTCTCTCTCTCTCTCTCTCTCTCTCTCTCTCTCTCTCTCTCTGTGTGTGTGTGTGTGTGTGTGTGTGTGTGTGTGTGTGTGTGTGTGTGTGTGGAGAGAGAGAGAGAGAGAGGACTTGTATTCACATTCATTATGACTAGGGAAGTAAATTATAATCCACCAAAGCTCGCACAAGTGCCTCTTTAAAGACAAGCAGATTTTGTCCTTTTTGCTCTTAGTCTTACTTTTCTAATGTGTTCCTTTAAAAAAAATGAGTGAAAAAGAGTGATAATTCCAGAGTAAACTCAAGAGAGGTACCCTTAGCTGACATTTGGCACAGAGATGGAATTCCTGTTAAGAGTATTGTGATGGAACCTCTGCAGTGAAATACATGAATATGCTAATAGGCAGCCAATCCCAGAATGTGGGCGGGGTTGAGCCCTATAAAAAGAGTGACAGTTGAACTGAAGAGAGAGAGCAAGAGACAGCAAGCAGGAGAGTAAGGATCAGAGAGTAGTTGGCATCAGGGCAACGTGTTTGGCAGAGATAGGGACTGGTCAGGAACTGGTTAAGGAGGTTAGGGAATGATTGAATATATTAAGAAAACTTTAAAGCACACATTATTTATTTCTGTAGTTTCATTCACTTCAATAAACATCAATTGTATTTGGAAACGTTACCAACTGTGTCAATCCCGCTTCTTCTGAATAGAAATAGGATCATAAGTAAGGCGGTTACTTCATGTCCTTCTTTGTTCCGCGACATTTTGTACCATGACAGCGTTGGTCGCAATCACGTAGTTTTGTCCCTGTTTCAGTATTCCCATGGTCGTGATAACTTGTCTCGTGACAAGTGTTACCTCATGGTCTTGTACCATGACAAACACTGAATTTGTCTCACTTCCTTTTTCCTTTTTGGGGGGGCTTAAAAATTCTTTTTCGATATTTTGCTTCTGAAAAGTCAAAATCTTTGTAGGCAGGGAAGGAGTCTGTGGCTCCTCTAGCTAGCTTTCACTTTCTCCACGTGGCAGCATTGGAATGCTCCGGGTGATAGCCTTCAGGCTTTCTTTGTTCTTTATTCCTTTTGCTTGCTAATTAATTGTCTGTCTGGTGTCCCTCTTGCCTGGCTTTGAAGTTTGGTTTGTTGTTTTGGTATTTAACGGAGGAGGACAAGGGGGTGGTTATCATCTGGGTGTGTGGGGGGGCACTTTGAACGTAACACCCAATCCAGTACCTGGGACACAGTTTTATGAGAGAAACGAATGTTTTATTGCGTGACAGTTGTTACCTCACGGTGTCTTGTCTCGGAACAGAAACCAGGAACGAACCGGGACAAGGAAATACCCTACCCCAGCGCCAGGTACAGATTTGTGTCTCGTAGCACCCGTTCCGGGGTTGTGGTCGAGACAAATTTAAGCTGTTGCACGGCAGACATGAAGTAAGATTTTTTTGTACCGCTCCGAAGTGCAACACTTAGAGAGACAAAACAGACGTGAAGTAACCGCCTAAATTAATGGTGGTAGCAGAAGTTAAAGAAGAGTGTTTTTCACAAGTATCATGTACGGATTGAGTTGTCAAAGACTTGGACCCGCCACAAGGATCAGATCTAATCTTGCTCCTTTATAATAATACAGTATGCAGACAAGCAGGTGGAGGATCTTTGGCTCCTGCCATCTCCCACCAGTGTCCAGGCGGGTAAGGCAGATGGGACCAGGATTCCAAAAACATCCGGAGGGTCATGGCTTCCCTGTTGCCCTCAGAGTAGCTTGCCTCCACATTGGGCTTGAGTAGCTGTCGGCAGGGTCAAATGAGTCATTATGTGGGGGAGGAGCTGAGATGGCAGATTCCTCTGATTCAGTGTTCAACACAACATCATGTCTCGTTGCAGTGTATAAATAAAAGCTGGCTCAGATTGCTGGGGTGCTTAAGGCATGGGGGGGTAAATGTGGGTCCTTTTCTGTCTGGGGAACATGTTGGTGCCTGCTCCCCATCTTCTGCCATGAAAGTTCTGCAACCTCTTGATGGATCATCCTGGGGGGGGGTGTTCTGCTGGCACAAGGCCCACCAAGCCCCTTGGCACTGGCACATCCCTCCTACTCTCAGAATCCCAGAACAGCCATTCATCTCTTCTCCCTCACCCCACCCCAACACACACACACACACACCACTCTCCTTATCCTTCCCAGGCCCTGGGGATCCAAGCTGCATTTACCATACAAGTAAAGGAATGCAGAGATCCCGATCGGAGGAGACAGGCAGAAAACGGGAACCCTCAACGTCTCCTTCTCCGTTTCCAGCCAGCCAGGGGATTTATTACTCAGAGCCTCACGGGCTGTAGTGTTGGCTGCTTCTTTGAAAGGGCATGTTGTGGAGACATCGTGTGCGTAGGGATGCGGAGAGGAGAGGGATGCCATTGCCCTTACTCTCACCAAGATAGTGGAGGGAGGGGGGGAGGCATCTAAGAGGCTTCCCTTCCTCAACAAGACAAGAACCAAAGGGCACGCCAAGGCGAAAGCTTCATCTGCTAAAGGAGATGTTCTTTCTCCAGGATCAGGGACTGATGCTAATGCTGGAACATATTCAACCATTTCATTTCCTTCTTTGTCAGACAGAGAGGTAACTGGATGGAAGTCATCGCGGAAATGCACTAATGGCATTCACATTGGTGATTTCAGGGCCATGCAGCTGGTTCTTGTGTCCCCTTGCCTCCAGTTGTACCTTCACAATAGTTTTGTGAGGTCAATCAGGAGAAGGTGATCCGTGGAGGATCTTCATTGCTGGTTGTGGATTCCATCCTGGGTCTCCCAATGTCTAAATCTTCTCACTTTAACTGTTACTTCATCATGTTTGCCCATTGTGTGCCTCCAGCTGAAAGCACTTCTTATCTTCCAGTGGGAGTTCTGACTTATGGCAACCCTTTTAGGGGGTTCCAGATAGAGCATAATCAGAAGTGCTTTATCATTCTCTTCTTCTGAGATATCAATCTAGGAGGGTGCAGCTTGCCCAAGGCCACACAAGGCTGGGTCTTCTCCCAGGAGGCACAGTGGGGAATTGAACCCCCAACCTCTGGCTCCAATGCCAGATACGTAAGTCACTGAGCTATCCAGCCATCTAGAAGGGCATTTTACTAGAAATATGAGTGCGATGAATTTACAGATCTGTTGTTCTGTGTGTCAAGTTGTTCCCAAGTTATGGAAATCCTATGAATTTGCAAACCCACTGCAAATTCCCATCATTAGCAGTTCTGTTGAGGTCTTACAAACTGTGGTTTCTGTTATTCAGTCAATATACTTTATATTAACTCTTCCTCTTTTCCTACTGCCTTCCAGCACAGTTGTCTTTTCAAGGGAGTCTTGCCTTCTAATATACTGTACACCCAAAGTTAGGTTATCTCAATTTAGTAATTTTATCTCCTAGGCAGAATTCATGCTTGAGTTGATTAAGAGCCCTTTTATTTATCTTTCTGGTGGTCCATGCTATCCATAAAGCTCTCCTCCAACACTACAGTTTTTAATGAACCCAAATTTTTCCTGTCAGCTTTCTTCACTGTTCAGTTTTCACATCTGTACATTGTAACTGGGAATGCCACAGTATGCATGACCTTAGTCTTATATCCAGTGACACACTCTTACTGTTAAGGACCTTTTATAGTTCCTTTATTGCTTCAAAAATTGACTAGCAGAATAATTAGTCAACACTCTTTCAGGGAAAAAGATTCCCCAGAGAGAAGTTTGAGCTTCCCCTGAATTTGCATCTTTTTGTCATCCTCCTTCCCCTCAGGAGGAGAGATCCCATATGTTTCATATTTTAATATGTCTGAGGTAGTGCATAGTTATCCACAAAAAATTCATATTGAATATATGGTTTTTGTTTTGTACTTGTTTTCATCATAACAGACTTTTAACACACACACACACAGAGAACAATATGCTTTCAGTTTTCATTGTTTTTAGATGGCTTGTCTTTTTAGGTGATTTGATGAACAGTATATGGATTTCATTTCCATTTTATGTCACCCTGTTTGACTACACAGTGACAAATACATCTCAGAAATAAATAAACAAATATTAATTTTCTTTTTCACTTTTTCCAGGGCTGAGGAATGGAACTGAAAATATGTTCAGAAGCTCAACCCTAGGATGCCCTGGTTCACATGAAGATAAAGAGAAGTGTGTGTAATCCTTGTTTCCTCAAGACTGGACAAATTATGTTGCTTCTGTACCAAGTCCACGGTTCTGCACTGTTGATTTCAGGCAAGTCTTGGTATGATGTGTTCAGTGACCTGCCCCCACCTTCATTTCTGTGCTTTTTTTTGGTTTCTGTTGAACACATTGTTTATTTTGTCCTAAGTGTATATCAGTACAGTGACACTTTCACTGGGAAGTTTATTTCCATGCCAGAAGTTCTTGATTACTATGATGTACTATAATAATAATAATAATAATAATAATAATAATAATAATAATAATAATAATAATAATAATAATAATAATAATAATAATAATAATAATAATAATAATGCTATTTAAATGCAAACCTCATAAACTCTGTCTTCCTTTTCATGGAGGCAAGACCAGTTGGGGCTCATCAGGGCATAAATTTTTTCCTTCTTCAGAAAGGTGGGCCATGGGGGCATTATTATTACTTTTCATTGTCATTTTTATCATTTGTATTTTTTATTTTTTTATTTTTCAGTTTTCTTTTCAATCTCCTATCCTGCTACATGGTTGGCTGGTTTTGCACCATCAGGCTTTTTAGTTCTCTCTGTGTTTTTAACTGTCCTGGAACAGTGCTTTTGCATTAACAGGTCAGAATATGAATGAATGAATAAATAAATAAATAAATTTACAGATGATGGTCTTCTGTGTGAAGGGCTGCTAGAGCATGATTCTTCTTTGAAGATAATGTCTCCGTGATGGTTTGTCCAGTCCGCGTTTGATCAAAGACCAAGAATCCAAAGGAGCAAGTTCAGGGACCTTAGTGTCCCCTGTCCACAAGAAATACCTGGATTTGATGGGTAGGCAGGCACACCTGGTCACTCCATTGAGAAGCACTGTTATTCTGTTTAAGTTTTCAAAATAATCTATATTTTTGCACCTATACATAGAGATTAACATATGCAAGTTATGCAGTGCAATGTCTTTTTTGGGGTAGGATGGGTACCCATGGCTTCGTTTTCAGTGATGCCTTATTGTCTACAATATCACACACTGCTTCACTTTAGTATAGGAGCTCAGGATTGGAAGCTCAATGTCATTTTGTTGGTTTTGCTTTGGAAGAAAAGGTACACAGAGTCCATGTCAAAGTCCACTCTGCTACGACAATACCTGGATAAATAAGAATGATGGGACTTTTAAATGCAAAACAGGGACTACTAGGCCCTGCCCTTTATTAAGGGATAGCCAAGGCTGTGATGGGATCCAGGGCTGCTGGTATGTGTAACCGTCACCAACACCCCATAAGGTTTGCTCTGAAACAGGCACAAATTCTCAAGAATCCTCTTGGGGCGAATGGATTGGTAAAGGATGATGCATGCTGGAACTGAGCCATCTTTCAGCAGAGTGTGCGCACCGTGGCCAATTTAAGTTTTACGTTGGAACTGCAGGCACAGAGAATACAGAAAGCTGATCTGAGCTTCACTTGTGAAAACAAACCTCAGGCTTTATTACAATTTGTAACTTTTTACAAGGCCCTGAGCTGAAGCCTGCCTGGAAATCGTGCCCTCTGGCATGGAAAGAGCTCCCCACCCCATTCCCACCCCACCAACTCAGATGTGGGAGTCAGTTGTGCTTGGTCTCAGCTATGAAAAGGAAAGTATTCCACATATGCTCAGAGGAACTCTGCTAAAAATAATAACTTTATTTTTCAGGATCAGAAAGTGGTTTGTATAATCCACGGGTCCCCAACCAGGGGGGTTGTGATCCCCAAGGGGACTGCAGTGTGTGCGCTGCAGGGTGTGTGTGTCACCACGGTTATTTTTAGTTGGAATTGCTTTTGTTTTCATTACGCATGGTTCTCAACAGTATACACCATGCTGTTTCATTTTATTATTCTTAGATCACAGATAAATAATTCCAGCAAAGCAAAGGGGGGGTGAGCTGCGTGGCCCTCACAAAATACAATTGCAAAAATAGGTTACAGGTGATAGTGGCCTATAAAGATAAATAATTTTAATCTGAACCAGAAATGAAGGCAACCTAGAATTCTGTTATTATGCCTGTACCCTTTGGGTTGAGTTTCCGTGTTTTGTATGTGTGCCACTCCTGCTCTCTCCAAAATGGCCACTCTCGCTTGTTTCTCTCTGCTCCTCTGCATTCCCTTTTGGAGGACTGGCTTCAACCCTTTTGACCCATTCATTAGCCTGGCTCAAGGAGGCCTGAATGAGGTAAATTCATGGGACATACTGGACTCCCAAGATGGCAGCAGGATTGAAAAGTGGTTGCTGTTGTGGCTATGGGGGCCCTTTTCTCTGTTTGAGTCTCCTGTCTTTCCAGGTGCGGCAGCGATGGCGGCTCTGTGGAGGGAGAGGGGGCCCTTTGTGGGGTGGGGATCCCTCTGGGCCCCACCTGAGTCATGGGGGATGGAAGGCATGAGGGGTCCAAAGGTGAAGGAGGTGAACTGGGCCTGGGAGGGAGAGTGCATTGAGAAAGCATTTATTTGGGGTTGAGAGAGAGGGCATATTCACTGAGGGGGCTTTTTTGCAGGGGTGGGAGGAAAAAAACATGAAGTAAAGAACATTTCAACATCCAAATAAGTAAATTAAACTCAACGTTTTCTCAAGTTTTATTTGGTAAAGGCAGATGAACAGCCCCCCCCCAACACAGGTTTATTAATATATTATCTTAGAATTATATTCTGAATAAAAGTATTTTAATATGTTTTCTTTAACCCATCAAGGTACATTTTTGCAGATGCAGATGTGGTGGCGGGGGAGGACACAGGTTACTTGGCTCTTATAAAAGGGGTTTGCTACTTGAAAAAGGCTGGGAAACAGTGATATATAGTCACATCCACATTTCCAAGAGTGAATCCCTTCAGAAACAGGTATAGAAACTGAGTCATGGAATCTCAGCTCTGGAAAGAATCAGGTTACTGTACTTGTACATCTTTAGCCTAACAGTTTGCCTTACATTCTGCCTCCAGAGAGAGAGTGCATTGACATAAAAAATAGGAATTGCTGCTGGACTGGGAAGGTCAGATTTGCATTACTTTCTGTTGACTTCAAAACATATAAATCAATCCAAGTCACCCTGGACTTTCTCTCAGCAATCCTCACTTTTTACCTCCACCTCTGGGACTTTTAGTTTTTTTCACATTGAATGCATTCACCTCAGTTCAGAAAGTGAGATCACCTGTGCCAATGCAGAAAAGCAATTGGGGCATGTGAGGGCTACACCTTGCCCCCACCTCCCCCAATGTGGCTATCTGCCATCACCAAATATAATATTGATTCAGTGATCTGTGTGGGAATGGGAAGACAAGGAGGGTGTTGTGCTTTTTCTTCTTCAGAAAAAGTTTAGGGTGAGGAGTGAGAAAAAGAAGCAGAAATGAGAAGTGATTGCTTTGGTTGTTTGAACAAGCACTGGAAAATGTTTTCTCTCTCCCTCCCCCCAGCTCCCTTTGTCCCCAAATCACTTTTTTTATTAGAGTGATGCTTCTTGCTAGCACTGCAACAAAGTTGCATAAGGCAACCTAAGAGTGAAATTCACACATGCACAAGGGAGGAAATTGCCAATCAGTGTTGTATCCAGCGTGTTAAACCAACTTCTACTAGAGTGCTAAAGTAGAAGCTGCCTTAACAAGCAGTAAACAAGAACTGATTGACAATTCCCTTCTCTCTCTCTCTCTCTCCCTCTCTCTCTCTCTCACCACTCCTGCCTGTGTGGTTGGTTCAAGCGAATTCACCCAGGAAAACCTGACTACCCAGATGGGAATTCATACTGGATCAATGCATATTTTTCTCACTGTATTGGAACCCCATTGGCTACTATCTCTGCCCGCCCTTGAGTTGGCCTGCACTACATGGGAGCATCCTATGTTCTTTGGAGATGCCTGTGCAGTCTATGCTCTGCCACCCTCCCACTTCTGCTAATTGCATTCCTGTCAGCTGCCATTCTGCAGAACGGTGCCTGAAATGGGGGTTAGAAGGAAGGAGTTTATGACTGTGATGGGTGTAGCATTTCATCTATATGCGGTCCTGGGGAAAAAAGGAATAATTTGAAAATGTAAGCAGGGAGCCCTGGTTTTTCAGGATTCCTATTCACACAGAGGGACTCCATCTGAGGCAGAAACTTTCCTCTTCAGACAGCGCATCTCTGTGTTCATCCTTCGTGACCACAGAGCCTTGTGGCGCAGTGGTTAAAACTGCTGTATTGCAGCCATAACTGTGCTCACAACCTGGGGTTCATTTCTAGGTACTGGCTCAAGTTTCATTCAGCCTTCCATCCTTCCAAGGTCAATAAAATGCCTCCCAGATCACTAGGGGACAAATGTGTTGCCTTCACCATTACTTATAAACTGCCCAGAAAGTGCTTAAGCACTATGAGGTGGTATATGAGCATCACACTTTGCTTTGCTTTCAAATAACCCTTTTTTGAATTCTTGGATGAAGTTTAAGATGTGTGTGAAAGAGACTGAGGGAGAGAGAGGCATACTCTCTCTCTCTCCCCCTCCCCCTGTGTGTGTGTGTGTGTGTGTGTGTGTGTGTGTGTGTGTGTGTGTGTGTGTGTGCGTGCGTGCGTGCGTGCGCGCGCGCGCACGCACGCACGCACACACGTGCATATATATATAAAAGTGTGTGTAAATGTACAACATTCCCACTAAGAAATGCAGTTCACTGGGGCCAATCACACTCCTCTCAAATTGATCCCAAGTTATGGTGGCTCAAGTTTCTGAGATAAGATAATTAATGTAACCAGTGCCACGCCCCCTTTAATTAATTTTTGTGGCCAGGTGGGGATTTGAGCCCAGGGAGCCCATCCACGTTCCACTCCCCATCCGTTTGTGTCTCTTTCACTCCCCTCACCAGTTCAGGGGCATTCAGGCTTACAACAACAACAATTAAAAAAGATTAAATACTGGGCACACAGAGAGAGGACCTGTCTGAAGAGGAAAGCTCCTGCAATATATGGAATGTCTCCAGATGCATGGTGATTCTGAAAAGAAAAGAAAAACAGGTCTCCTGATTGTGTTGTGAGTCTCCACAGAAAGCAGGACTAAAATTCTTTCTCTGTTCTAGTAAAACCACCCTTAAACTACCTTTTCTCTCTTTGAAACTCTCTGAGGGCCAATATAAGTCAGATGCAACTCCACCAGACATAACAGGAACAAACATGGATAGGTTTGCTCTGCAAAATGCTCTGTGAGCCAAACCACCCACCAGAGTGTCAGGTCTGTTTCTACCTGAATTTCCACACTACCCTTCATTGCCGCCAGTCAGCTTCTGTGGCTTATTTCAGCCCTCCTTCTCTCTCAGGGTGATTCACTTACTCAGAAGCACCTGCCCTTCTGGAAGAGCCTCCTGCTCCACAAAATCACGCAGAGGCTTGCCTGAGGATGAATCACTCCAGCCTTGACACACTCCGGGAGTAAATCTCTTCCAGGTGTAAAGATGAAGCATGCCTCTAATTTGTTACATGTGATTACCAGCCCACCTGATACTTTGATGAATGGCCACTGTTAGTAATATAACTGTCACTGTCTGTCAGTAACTATTGCGGTCTGTTTTCCTCCTGAGTTCGCAGTCTAAAAACCCAATAATGTTTATGCTAAATCACATGCTGAGAGGTATTACTGTTTTGGACTACAACTCACAGAGTTCTCCTGGCCAGCATGCTACTTGGGGAATTCTGGAAGTTGCAGTATATTAACAAGTAGTTGTCTCAGGAAAGGTGTGCACATTTATATTTTTGGACTAGATTTCCCACAGTTTTTTTTTCTGGGGGAGTTCTAGGATTTTTTTATAGTCCAAAAACACACATCTGCATGAATCTGCAAGCTCTGCTGCCATCTCCATCCACATCCTTTTGATTGTTTCCCTACCCTTTCTGTGCCCCTTTCACCTGTCATTCCTCAATATTTTCTGTGTCTTTTGCCCCATCCTTCTCCCCAACATGTTACATTCAATGCATGTTAAATGCATTTGAAAGGGCAATTACACCAAGGGATTGTAAGGGACGTTTTATCATTTTAAAAGTCTGTAATAAATTTAGCCCTAATTCACATCAAAGGGCCTTTTCACACGACCCCTAAGATCCGCTGGCCCCTTAAATTCGGACCAAAGATCTTAGGGGTTCCTTGCTCTTCCTTCCTCCCCACCAGAGAAAGAGAGGAAAAATGCAGCTCACCTGGAGGAGCTTCCCAGAGCTCTCTTCCGCTTGCTTTTTTCCCTCCCACCTCTTCTCTTAAAGAGGCGGGAGGCAAAAAAAACCACAAGCAGAAGACAGGAGAGCCCCGCACTGACCAGATTAAATCCGGACCTGGGGATTTTCACCCACCTCAAGCAGGTACAAGAAAGTGCAGCTGGGTCGCGCTTAGGTGGGCGGGGTCGCACTTAATTTCCTGCAAACTCCGGAGCTGGTGGGAAAACACTTGTAAGGTCCGGAGTTTGCAGCCATTTGCGGCGGAGTTTAGGGGTCGTGTATAAAGGCCCTAACATCCAAGTTCAAGTAGCAACAGCACCTTAGTTGTGAAGGTTTTATTGTTAGTAGAGTGGGGACAAAGCAGCAGAAAGAATCAAGTATAATTTTTAAATGGTGTCCCTTACGGTTTTTTAGATTCACAGAATGACTGAGTAGGAAGGCGCCTATATAAGGTCATCGAGTCCAATGCCCTGCTCAATGCAGCAATCCAAATCAATGTAGATCTGCCAGGTGCTTGTCTACATTTTTTCTTGAATGCCGCCAGTGTTGGAGCACTCACCTCTTCTTGTGGTAATCGGTTCTGTTGTCATACTGCTCTAACGTTAGGAATTTTTTTTCTGATATTAAATCAAAATCTGGCTTCCTGTAACTGTTGCCCATCATTACTCTGCTTTCTGGGATGACTGAGAACAGATCCTGCACCTCCTCTCCCTTTTAAGTATTTGAAAACTATTGTCACATCACCCTTCAATCTTCTTTTCTCAAGGCTCAACATGGCCAGTTCTTCCAGTATTTTCTTATAGGGCTTGGTTTCTTGTCCCCTGATCATCCTTGTTGCCCTCCTCTGAACTTGTTCTAGTCCAGTGGTGTCCAAAATTTGGCCCTCCAGATGTTTTGGACCACATCTTCCACAGTCCTTTGTCATTGGCATTACAGGCTTGGAATTCTGGGAGTTGTGGTCCAAAACATCTGGAGGGCCAAAGTTTGGACATCCCTGCTCTAGTCTGTCAACTAGAAAACAATAAGCAAGAAAGGTTAAACGCTTCTCTGCCACGGCTCACTGGTGACATCTCAAATTATGAACTGAAGCTACACACCCTTCAAGGTTATGTTATGCTCCAATATATTCAGTGACAATACTGATATAAAAGTAGCTCTGCAACAAAGGGAAATCACTCTGCAACAAAGGGAAAAAGCACAAACACCAGACATGCTAAGCTGAACAAAGGAAACCTGAAAAGCATGTGCAAAGATGCCCTGCAGTCAGTCTAAGCAGCAACCCTGTATGAACATTGGAGAAAACAGCGATACTGTTCTCTTAAGGACCAAATCTCAATAGTGGGACAAATGCTAATGCAGAACAGGCCAGCAATGCATGGTAATTCTGCTTAAATTATAAATGTTTCTCATTTCATACATCAGCATGTGTGATTTTATGCAACTGAGAGCCCTTTTTGTTTTTCTTTGTGGCGATGTGTACAAACGGCCTCCCTTAACTGTGTTTCAGGAGAAGGTGTAAATGAAATGAAGACTGGCCAATGGTGAGTTGTTGCTAGAAGAACAAGGTCCAGAGCTATGTTCTGTATGACTCAGAAGCTTTACTGGGACCAGGGGGACAGACTCCTAGGGCTTTTTTAAGCCGAGGGCTTTCTAATCCACCCTCTCTGCTCTATACCACAGCTTCTATACTTTCCTCAACCACCATGTTCCTTTTACAGTGGAAAATAAGAACACTTGTTTTGCATTAAGTGAATGACGGATTCATAGTAATCACAGTGAGCGAGCCAAATGAGTGAGCCACTTCCCATGGAGTCTGCGAGAACAGCCTGCCAAAGGGGTGGTGTTTTGCTATTTATTTTTTTAAAAAATCCAAATCTTTTGGAAACGTTATTAACTTTCAATGTACATGTTCTTGCAAACTCTAAAGGTATCTGTTTTGCTTCTCTGGATAATAACATTTGTACATTTTTATGGTCACATGATATTGCCTCTCCATTCCAAGGCATTAAAGCGTACCAAATCTCAATTTTAGCAACACTGTGCAGCAGTACTCTCCCCACCCTCTACTCCTTTGGCAGCTTCCAATCCAAGAGCGGTCTGCAGGCCAAAATAACTTCAGTTTCCAAGTCAGCCTTGATGTTTCGCACACTTCCCTATCCTAGGTTGGACAGCAGCCACTCCATGTTGGCCTTGTGACTAGGGGAAAAAATGGGAGTTGCAGACCAGTATTCCTTTCATGGTGTCAGACTAGAGACTACAGCGTGTACTGTTCTGCCTCTATACTGATGGGCACTCCAGTGCTTGGAGGTAGGGATGGGCACCAAACAAAAAACGAAATGCTGTTTTGTCATTTCGTTAGCTAACAAAATGAAACGGGGAAGCAGTGTTTTATTAGTAACGAAATGAAATGGCAGGGTTTTTTTGTTTAAAATGAACCAATTTGTTTTTCGTTCTAAAACAGCTCCCCTGGGTCGTAGAGGCACCAAGTACCCCTAGGACCCAGGGGACCCATTTTATAGAGTAACAATTTGGTTTGTTACTGTTTCGTTTCATATGATTTTTTAAAAAAATGTTTCTAACGAAACGAAACAAATCACGGGCAAAACAAAAAGAAACAAAATGAAACACAATTTTTCTGTTTTGTGCCCACCCCTACTTGGAGGTATTCAACAGAAAATTGGACAATCATCCACCATATCTGCTTTGACTTGGATTCTTGCATTGAGCAAATGGCTGTGCTTAGTGGCCTTATAGGCCCCTTCCAACTTCATGATTCTATGATTCTATACATGAAGGAAAGTGTGGGATTGAATGATGTGGGGCTAAACAGATGGGGATTGAAAAAGCAGGTGGAATGATTGATCTTTTAGACAATGGGAAAGGAGCAAGAGCAGGCATAGCATCAGAAGAAAGCAATTGTTCTTGTTTGCTTGTGTTAACCATCTTGGCATAATTGTCTTAAAACAGCAATGCTGGAAGGGATCCGATGGGTCATTGAGTCTAGCCCATGCCAGGGACCCACAGTGTGATGTCAAATTCCCAACTTCCAGCTCTGGAGCCAGATGCCTAAACCACTGAGCTAGCCAGCTCTTGGACAGCATTATATATATCTCTTCATAAAATGTAGGAAAGTTGCATTTTCAGACTGTAACTCCCAGGGTCTACAGCTGACATGGATAGTCAACAGCAGCTTGCCTGGGGTAATTAGTTTCTGAGTCTGGTTTTATATAAACTGTAATCTTATACACATTTACCTTGGAAGTGAAGGGGCCTTACTTCTGATTTGCAAACGGCCACTAACGGCCACCTATAGGTGTTGCCTCTTTCTAGACTGTTCCCTCTGTGGGAGAACAGGAGTTAACGGGTTAATGGTTTCATAGCTAGTTTGCAGCTACCATTATCAGCAAGGCTTGCCATACCAAAGATGCTCTTGTCATTGTTTACTGTGCGCATGCTCTAGGCATAAACAAGTCCTATTGTTTTACTTATATCTGGCTAACCAATGATAGCAGTTGAATGTGGCTTCATGCATACGTATGATTGACCTACTTGTATTTAATAAAAATTGCCATGGGGGTGCGCACGGCAAGAGAATCCTACATTCGTGCACCAGATATCAGTCTGCAGACTCCCTTATTTCTGACCGCACCCTTTGATGGCTGGATTCCCTTCAAGTGGTGCCCCGGTGTGACGCCCTCTGTTCGTGAGGCTCTCGGTGTTCGTGAGGATCGGACGCGATCTCACTGCTGCTATTTTCATCCACTCATCCGACCGGCCAGGTCTAGGCACGCCAAAGCATCCTCAGGATCCCGGTGAGTTGGACTTTGTGAAGATTAAATGCTTAGAAACATGGGTGGGAATGCTCTTTCCTCCCCACAACAAAAATTCTGCCAGAAACTGCATTATCTACTCACTAAGAATAGTTACACGACCTCTCTAAAGCAGGTCGAAGACCTTGTCCTGGCAATTGCTGAAATTTGTCCCTGGGTCCCTCCAGATGGCACACTAGATCTTCAAAAATGGGACAAAATTGGCTACTCCTTTCAGGATCATCTCAGAGTTACCATTTCGGTCCGGCTCACATGGTTTAAGGTCCGTGAGTGCCTTCGAGGACTCCCTCCAGGCAATATTTTGTTGGCACAACAGCCTCTGCCAGCCTTTCCACAAATCCTGCCTCTTCGCTAATTCTGGCTCCCAAAACCCCAGCACCACCGCCGGTGAGCACAGCTCTGCCTGCTCTCCCGTCAGCTCCACCACCAGCGTACCCAGCCCTCGAATTCCCCAACCAGCCGCCGGACCCACTGCCTGACCCCTCTCCAGCCTTGTCCACGGGAAACGATCTGAAGGTCGTGAGTTCGTGCCTCACACGGGGCACCACTTGAAGGGAATCCAGCCCTCAAAGGGTGCGGTCAGAAATAAGGGAGTCTGCAGACTGATATCTGGTGCACAAATGTAGGATTCTCTTGCCGTGCACACCCCCACGGCAATTTTTATTGAATACAAGTAGGTCAATCATACGTATGCATGAAGCCACATTCAACTGCTATCATTGGCTAGCCAGAGATAAGTAAAACAAAAGGACTTGTTTATGCCTAGAGCAGTGTTTTTCAACCTTTTTTGGGCAAAGGCACACTTGTTTCATGAAAAAAATCACGAGGCACACCACCATTAGAAAATGTTAAAAAAATTAACTTTGTGCTTATATCAGTCTCTAAAAGGTTCGCCATTGCTGGTGTAGGGAGAAGCAGGACAGAGGGGCCACAGATTGAGGCAGCCCGCTCTCTAGTACCCAGTTCCCACTTACCTGTGTTGTTTTTTTAAAGACATTTTGCCCTACATGGACTTCTGTGTCCAGTGGAGACATGAGAAGGGGCACTGACTCTCCAGGAACACAAATAAGACCCAAAAGCCCATCTTGCTCTCCACATTGTGGCCAAGGCAGATGCCTTCAGCAAGTCCAGCGACAGGAGGGGAGGAGGATGAAGGAAGGCAGGAAGGAAAGAAGGCAGAAAGTGTTCTGCTTGTATACCGCCCCATACCACTTCAAGGAGTCTCTGGGCGGTTTACAGTTTTAATTACAGTAGGCAGGCTGCTAGACATACACATATGCAGGCTAGAAATGAGCACGTTTCTATGAAGAGGGGAAAGGGTACGAATGGAAAGAGAGAGGTGGGGAAAAAAAGAAAGAAAAGACAGAGAGAGAGAAGAGGGCGACCCAAGACAGAAAGAAAGGGGCAAGACTTCAAGGAACCCATCGCGGGGCCCCTCAGAGATGGCTCTTCCCCTCCCGGACCCTAAAGGCCGTCCGTCCAGCCGTCCAGCCATGCTAGTAGCCCCCCCACCTGCCCGCCTCCTCAGCCCAGGCCCGGCGGAGGCCTCCTCCATCCCCTCCTCCTCACAGCCCTGCCGCGGTGCTCGTGAGGCAGCCGGACGCCCCTCCTCCCCTCCCCCTCACCTGGTGGTTTGTTCTGGGCTGGGGCTCCCGGGCCGACTCGTGTTGGCGGGCGGGCTGGCGGGTGGCTCAGTCCATTGGTAGCTCCCAGGAAAGGGGTGGTGGTGGTCCAGGGTAGAAAAAGGAGGGGGGGAGAGGGAAGCGAGCGAGTCGCGGCGGCGGTGGCAGGCACAGGGAAAACACTAAGAGAATGAGCGGGGCCAGGTCCCGGCCGGGGAGGAAGTGACGCCAGCGCCGCGGGCCTCGGGGGGGAGGAGCCAAGCTGGCCCTTGTGGGCCGCCCGCCAGCCCTGGGTTGAATTTCTTTAGAATTTTTCAATTTTTCCCACGGCACACCAGGCAACATCTCGCGGCACACTAGTGTGCCGCGGAACAGTGGTTGAAAAATGCTGGCCTAGAGCATGTGCACAGTAAACAATGACATAAGCATCTTTGGTATGGCAAGCCTTGCTGATAATGGTAGCTGCAAGCTAGCTTATTAAACCATTAACCCGTTAACTCCTGTTTTCCCACATCCCTCTGTTATCCTTTCACATGGCGGGGGACCCCAACGGAGCTGGGCCCTGGTTTTGTGTACCACAATCTTGTCAAAATTTTATCATGAGTTTGGGTGGGCAGAAATAAGAATTAAGAGATGAAATTGACCACAGCATAGAAAAGGGAATTTGTGTGTTGCTGTTCGATTCCATCTTGAACCTACTGCTAAAATCGCAGGACTGTGAGAACCTGGTTGGTAACCCTACACATAGTCTAAAAACCATGAGATAAGGTCTTGGATCTGCTGTGTTGTTGTTGTTGTTGTTGTTGTTGTTGTTGTTGTTGTTGTTGTTGTTGTTTAAACCAGGCCTTTACATTCCATGAACAGCCAAAGGTAGACCTGCTAATTTTGCCGTTAAATCTCAGTTGCTATGTTTTTATTGATTTGCCAGTTTTATTATGTTTTCAGCTGGCCAGTTCTTGACTGATTGTATGTAAGGTTTTTATTATCATCATGGGCCATCTTAGGAACCTCAGAAGCTGAAGGGTTGTGTGTGCATTGTTAAAAAAAGGATTTTATGGTGATCGTTTTTGAAGATTGGAAATGCTCCCCCACAAAACCAATTTCTCTTGCACAAACCAGGAAACATAACCCATCATAAAATATATATATTAAAATGGGAACCACTAGTTTCTTTAGATTTATAATAAACACACTCTTTTCATTGCAAGATGTGGTAGAATGTGGGGGCAAAGAGGGACTGGTAGTTTGGGGCTCATGATTAAGCAGTCTCCACTACCCCTGGGATTTCTAACTGGTTTGAGACAGGCTTTCCCTCCCATGGTGTGTATACTGGAGGTGGGCAACCTAGCCAGAATACAGGTGGCCCTCAGCAGCTTTCTGTGGGGGCTGTGAGAGCTGCTTACTGCTGCAGCTCTCAAACTATCAGCTGGGTTCCAAAGAGAAAACTCCAAAGAGGGGTGTTTGATAATAGCAGTGAAGTATAGGATAACTTTTAGCCCCCTCCCCTCATTTGCGATCTTCCATATTTGCCCCATGTTCTGCTGAACCCTCAAGGCTCAGCCACTGTTGTATAATTTATTAACCCTTTTGTTGCCTTGGTTCAAACGAGTTTTGCTGGTTACTGACAGAACACATAAACCTGCAAAATGTATTTACTAGATATAATTCTTGGCAATAGCTTTGAAGTAGCCCCCATGCTTTGCGTTCCAGGAGTGCCAGGCTTAAATCCCTGAAATCTTAAGAATCTGCTGTAACCGACAGAGAAATGAGGAAAAACATGACCCCCCCCCTTTGCCTATTTGCCCCTCTGTTAATAGTTGGTGAATTACTGGGCAAAATATGACCTCCCTCTCCTCTTGGCTCCTCTGCTAATAGATGGTGAATTGCTAGAGAGCGCTTGAAGCACTATGGGGCAGTATATAAACAGAACACTTTTTGCTTTACATTAGAGAGATCCATCCATCTGGGTGATATTTCAAAGGTGAGGTGTTCATGGTGTTTCTTGAGGGGGAGACTCATTGTCCCCTGGTGTTTTTCTTGCCATTTTCCAGGGCAACCCCTATGCCAGCTGCCAGCACCAGCTGCCATTACCATTCCCCAAAGTTCCTGCAAATGATGGCAGCCTGGAATCTTTCTTGGCAGGGTGGAAGGGGTCTGTTGGTTAATGGCATGAACCCTAGCCAATGGCGATGCCATTGTTACATCCCCCGTGGGTGCTCAGACCCCTTTTATCCTCTCCAAATTGATCAAAGAGCAGACTTTGCTATAATCACTGCGTGCCTTTGTCCTTCTTTATTCTGGCCTGGGAAATGTTGCGTGTGCAGTAAAGAAGGTTTGTTTTTGTTTAAATGGAATAAGAGTGTGCATTGCCTTCCTTTTAGTCCCCCCGTCTCTCCTGTCACCAGTAACTCGGTCTAAACCAGAGAGTAAACAAATAACATGTTGCTGCATGTGTTCCAAATGAGAGTGATGTCAAGCACACATCAGAACGATCCTGCAATCCAGCCATACAGCTCCGCACTGAAGAGAGGGTCAAGGGTCAGCTTCATAGCCCAGCTGCTTTGGACGCTGAGGTCATGGAGGCTATGGCAGGTTGAGGGAGACATAGGCCGTTACTTCACGAACCTCTCGCTGCGCGGTGAGCCATAATTTCCGTGCGAATCTTCTTCGCTTCGCATCCCGCTTCGCATCCAAAGTCACGTGTGGCCAGTTAATATATATATTTATTTTTTTTAAAACTTACTTTTTCTCCGAAATGCCGATGCAATAGATATTTCCAGGTTAAGCCGTTCTTTTGATCTTGCTTATAATCAGGGGGCAGGGGTGCCTTTGTCCTTCTTGAACAGAGCCCTCCGCTGGCAAGGGATGGCGAATTGCTAGAGGGCTGCGCAGAAGGGGGGGGGTTTGTTTGCCGCCGCTGCAAGTTTAAATGGAACCCAGACATTGGGCACTTCAGGGCGATGAAGCTGAGTCCCCTCTCCCGCCCCTGCCCCCAAAAACCAACCCAGCTGCTCTGCTTCAGGGAAGAGTATGGCCACCCACAAGTCCTCGGGACATGTTGCTGCCTTTGAGCGCGGGCTTGACCGCTGGCTTGCGCCTCTGACCGCAAATGACAGAGTGGGTATTGATGCATCGATACACCCGTGGTAATTTTTTTTTCCAAAAAAATAAAAGAAAGCAGAAACCGGACATTGCAAGTAAGCTTCCGAATGTTTTTGTTTAAATGGAAGGAGCACGTGAGGTAGTAATGGATTCGATCCTAAAAGATGAGTGAGGACAGAGAAAGAAGGGTGGGGGGCGAAGGAGACCACGTGTCACCGGCTTCGCAGCCCAGCTGCTTTGGAAGCTGAGGGCATGGAGGCTATGGCAGGTTGAGGGAGACATAAAAGTGGGAGCAGCCAGAGAAAACCCTTCTGTGAGGTGAAATACTGTGAGGTGAAACATCCTCTGAATGTTTATTCAGTCTGAGTTTGCCCTACATAAGTGCCTTCAAAATCAATAGGCCTTAATGTGAGGAATTGATGCAGATGGTCCTCCGATATGAAAACAAAGGGGTCAGGGGCAGCTTGTAGGGTGATGGAAAAGACAGTTTGGTCAGAAGCACTCAAGAAAGATTCCACTGCTGGTCTAGATGGCTTCTGTCCATGGAATGAGGAGAGAGCAAGCACCATCTTGTGCCTCAGGCACTAAAATGTCTGGGGTGGGCGCTGACATGCCTATCCTTTTTTCTTCTTGGCCAAAAGCAGGGAGAGGTACAGCAGGGCTGAGAAAACAACTCTTCCTGAATCTCTCATGGGAGCTGAGCTGGTTACACCAAGGGCAGAGTTTGGACCGCTAAGGCCACAGCCCTCTTGCCAGCAAAGCCAGTAGCCATGCTGGCTGCAGCATTCTGAACGCTAGAGTCCAAAAAAGGGTACCTTTTCTGAACCCTGGCCAAGGGTCAGACTTTGTATAAGGCTGCTATTATGTCTGTCCAATCCCTCCTTCAGACAGTGCTGTCAGGTCAATTGTTCCCTTCTGGGATGGTGCCACTTGCCCAAGGCCACACAGGCTGGTTCTTCTCCCAAGAAGCCCAGCGGGGAATTGAACTCCCATCCTCTGGCTCCACCGCCAGATCCCTGAACCACTGGGCTATCCAACAAGCTTCCTTCAGACTACTTCATCTTATTTTAAAAACAGACACGTGTTGTCTGACTCTAGGCTCTTTCCTCTGCTTCAAAGAAGGAGGGAGCAAGATTGCTCAGTGGCAAGGCCGTGTGTTTGCAGGGAGCAGAGCTATAAGGAGCCATTTTGGCATCCAGGGCAAGCAGCCCCATTTCTAACCTACCTGGGCATTGTGGAACAGGCGTGAGCCCAACATCCAAAAGGAGAATGAGAATTAGGCATTCTCCCTAATCCACCCCCCCAAGACATTTTTTTAAAAAAGAAATTTTTTGGGACAGGTACCATTTCCTAACTGCTAGCAGGTTCACCTGTAGATTTCACTGCCCTGAAACAAAGTCCTAGTTGACTGAACCTCCTTACATCCTTGGCCCATAAGTTTTATATAGTTGCAGTCCCCCTAATCTCCAAAGGAGACTGGAAGGGTTCTTTGTCATTCGACTGAGAGCTGATGCTGCTCAGTGTGGATCATACAGGAACTAAACGTATAACAGCCCTGATCTGGAACAGAAGGCAATTTCCGATGTTTACCCTGACACTTTTTTTTTATCTTCAACCACCTATCTGCCCAAAACACTTCCTGGATGCTGCCGCAACAACCAAGTCTCTAACCAGGTGGCCAGTCTGACAGCCAGTGATGGTGGGGGTGGGGGATGTTAGCCACACAAACACAGCATTGCTGTGTCATTTCCTCCTGCAAGAGCTATTTCCTTGGTTTCCCACACGGTTACACTGCCTTGAGGGAAGCATTATTGTGAGGTGAAAATATGTGGACGGAGGAAGGAGGAGGAGAAAGGGAGGCCGGAGGAAAGAGTCTGGCCTTGGCTTGGGAAGCCAAAGCAAGCCTCCTTTGGAAACCTGAGCAGATAACAGCGATTGGCTTGGTGGTGGTGGTTGGTCCCAAAGGACAGAAAATTTCAAAAGAACAGAATGGGGAAGGAGATGCTGAGGAGTGCCCTCTGGGTCTGAGAGCACAGAAACCTGCTGGGTTCTCTTGGTTAATGTTCAGGTAACAGAACCAACGTGGCACAGTGCTTAGAAGTGCTTAGAAGACTAAGCCTTGGGAAAGACAGGTTCCATTTTTCCAAAGCCATGGAACTCACTGGGTCACCTTGGGCCAGTCCAGTTCATTAGCCTGATTTGCCCCTGGATATTAATGTAAAGAGGAACAGAGCCACACACATGGCCTTGAACTTCCTGGGGGAAATGGAAGGGTCTAAGGGCCTTTTTACACAACCCCTAAGATCCGCTGGCCATTTAAATTCGGACCAGAGATCTTAGGGGTTCGTCGCTCTTCCTCTGTCCCCACCCCGCTCCGCAATTCCTGGTTGCTGGCTGCGTGAGGGAGGGAGAAAAAGAGAAAGAAAAGCATGCCGCTCACCTCCTTCTGCCTCTGGTCTCTGTAAGGCCATCAAGTCCAACCCCCTCGTCTCTGTAAAAGTAGCTCTTAAAGGGGCGGGAGCCAAAAAGCAGCAAACAGAAGCGAGGAGAGCCACGCAGTCACTATCGTTGCACCGCATCAAAGATTTTTCATCTCCAAAGAGAAGGTACAAGAAAAGTGCGCTGGGTCGCGCTAAAGTGGGCGGGGTCGCACTTAATTGTCTGCAAACTCCGGAGCTGGTGGGGAAACATTTTTAACCTCCGGAGCTTGCAGCCATTTGCAGCGGAGCTTAGGGGTCGTGTATAAACGCCCAATGGCACCAAATAAATCAGACCATATTGTGGCACATCAGTCCACTAAGGTGGTAATCTACAGTCTATGAAGACCTCTCAGGGTTCCAAGCAGAGCAACAGCCAGCATCTTGCTGGGGATTTTATGGTGGCATACATTGTGACAATCAAATATAATTGCATAGCTTAATGAATAACTGCATAAACCAATTGGTACTAATTAGCTAGCTGCCACTTGCATGTCTGGTGGCCTGATAGCCAAGAAACCTGGCAGCCAGCCAGAGGAGCGAATGATAGCTCAGTATTGGTGGCAATTTCGCAGCACAGTTTGCCCAACCACACTTTCACTAGCCTTAATCCTCAATAGGATTCTGGCTTATATTTCATTGGTCAAGAGTTTGAAGCTTCCCAGCTTGGCTGAGCTCTCCTAACAGTGTGTGTTCCTTGCTGCCCTTCCCTTTGAAATATGCAGAGGAGAAAGAAGTTCAGAGCAAAAGAGGGCTAGTGGGAAAGGAAGGGGCAAAACTTGGAAATGTTACTCTTTTTTTAGACTACAATTTCCAGAATCCCCCAGGGCAGATTCGGTCCAGGCTAAGGCTGGTGAGCAATGTGCGGAGGAAAAATCTGGAGGACCACACATTCCCCACCCCTGACTTAATCCAGGCCTTGACCCTCCCCTCAGGGAAAACTGTGGTGTGATGCTGTTTTCCCATCTGTCTCCCATCCCAGGACTTCTGCTGTGCACTACAAACTTCTTGAGAAGCCTCCAAGAAATAAATACTTTTATTTTTAGGGTTGTTTTTTAAAAAACAATCATCCCTCCCTCTCTTCTGTCTTACCGAATGGGATTCCTTATCAGGAAGAGACGCTCGCTGGGCTGCCTGTACAACAAAGTGGGCTGCCATTGCCAGTGTTTAAATTTCAGAGGGACTTCAAAGCGGAGAATGGGCTGCAAAAGCAAACAATGGATCTGGCCTCAATGTTTACAACCCAGTTTCCGCCAGGCTGGGCCTGGATCCAAAGGAAGGAGATGGCGGAGTAAAGATAACCACCTCTGTCTCTCCTTTGTTCAAAGAAAGCAAGCCCCATTCCTGACACCCAGGAACTCACCAGATCAGTAAAAGAGTGACTCTGCAGCCCATCTCTCTTGCCACAAATGAACAGGCATATATGGCCCAGGAGTTACGGTAGGCAGTGCGGTCAGGTTTATCATTAGACAACATGAACCGTCCATGGTATACTGTACAGCAGATGCTGGGAGGCCATTTCCAGCTGTTCCTCCTCAATTCTCCAGATTTTCTTTCCTGTTGGAGATGTGTGTGTGTGTGTGTGTGTGTGTGTGTGTGTGTGTGTGTGTGTGTTTTATGTAGATGTCACACAGCTGGCCCTGAACCCCTTGCACTTGTCCAAAGTCCTCGTGTGTGGTAGAAGACGATCTCAGTACTTGTACTGAAAAAAGGTGAAATGGCCAGTCCAATCCCAGAAGGGATCAGGGTTTCCTTCTGCCACCAATTCCTTACAGGAACCTTTCTGATTCACTTTTGAGTTACACTTGTACGGCTTGAACTGTACAGGCCAGCTGAATAGGAGGTGGTTATTCCATCTGCTGTATTCTAGCTGAGGTGGAGCAAATCAACGCAACTCACCCAGCCTTGCATCCATTCCAAATGCATTTCCATAGGCAAGTCACTGCTCAACCCACGTGTCACTATGGTGAACCAGCCAATCTCTCCCCTATTGCTTCTCTAGATCTGAGTAATGACACAACCAACAACAGACATATGGTTAGGCTGCCTTTGCAGAGGTGCAGTGCAGGTCGATGGTAGGGTCCATGTAGATAGAAGGTGTGTTGTTCACCCTGATTTATGAACATTTATTATTTTAGAACATTGGGGGGGGATCTTGGTTGCATACTCCAATAGGAGTTGTTATGAGTGGAGTCATCAGATATCTATACCTGTGCAAACATTGAGAGAGCCAGATAAGGCCTGGCAGATGTAGAGATAGGGACTGAGAGATGTAAAGACATGTGCAGTTTAACTAGACGAGTATGTTATATGTCCATTATAAAATTAGTAACTTAAGTTAATAACAAAAAGCATGTACGACTTTAATCTTTGTTCTACAATAAACCATACTTATTTGTTTTGGAAAAATAATGTCTGTGAGACTCCATGATTTCAAATACCGCAATTAATCATATAAATAAATAAATAAGTTAAATGGTGGCAGCAGAATACCTGGGCACACAATAGAAGGTATTTTTAGGTATTCATGTTTGAATTGCATGAGGGGACAGAATAGGGCGTTGGAATGGGAAAGAGACTCTGCAGGTGAAGGGCCTCTCTGTTGCACTTCTAGCAACCCCATGGATCTTTGAGCCCCAGCCAACCCTGAAGTGGAGAGATGATGACCCTAACTGTTGTTTATGTGAGCATTCCTGTCTGAATGAAAAAGAGGTGAGTCAAGATACAGCTCCCCTATCTTGCCAGCTCTTTTCTTGCATCCAGTCTTTGATTCACCCCTTACATGGACAAACAAACGAGAGCCTGGCATGATTCAAAGGGCCTGTCCTCCCAGAATAGCTCTTTACAGCTTTCCACTATGGCTGCCATCTATATTAATAGTCCCCTCTCACCATCAGGGATAGGGCTGGTGGTGATTTGGCTGCTTGGCATGTCAGAAGACTTGTCCAAAGTGGGACATTTAGCCTGGGAACACAAAGGAAGACTTTTGTTCCACATAAAAATATGTGGAATTGTTTAATGCCAAGGCACAGAATTGGTCAGTGCAGCTGAGGATTTATCTACAAGCATCGTCATTGGATTCCCAAGGACTATCTCTCAACTGTCCTTGGGGATGATGGAAGTTCATGTTGGGACCTCCTGTATGCAAAGCATATAACCCACCCCTGATGTATGGTCCTTGTTCAAAGCTGTGAAAGCCAATCTGTATACCAATGGAATTCCTGCTTTAAGGGACCACCTTCCAACTTCGATGTAGCAAAAACTTCTGTATGTTAGGCATGGAATTCTTAAAGCTTGTGGATGGCTCTGTGGCATATCTTTGGATGCTTTCTCAGTAAGGTGGGAAGGCCAGGTGTTTTACCTGAGAGGGGATAGTTCTCTGTTTGCATGCTTTCTCATATGTCTCTTTGGCATTTTTAGAACCATATTTTGACTTCCAGATAGTTTCATTTTTTAAAAACATTTTTGCTGCTGGTCTTTGTGAACCATTCTGTTTTTAACCCTCTGCTAATGTTTTATCCTAGTTGTAATGTGTGCTGTTTTATCATCAAAGTTTTACTTGTTCTTTCTCATTTCATATTTTCAATACCATCCTTTAGCTATTGGGCAGTCCAGAAAGATAATACCTACGTATATGTCTTAAACAAGAGTGCATTGCATCACATGTTATATGATCCTTAGAAAAAAGCACAGAAGAGGCCAAGCAGACATTCTGCTATTAAGTCCCTTGTTCATAAAACTACCACAAGCTGCAGACTAAAATCAGGTAAGAAACCATTGGGGCCTTTTTACACAACCCCTAAGATCCGCTGGCCCCTTAAATTCGGACCAGAGATCTTAGGGGTTTGTTGCTCTTCGTGCATCTCCACCCCTCCATACTTCCTGGCTGCCGGCTGCGTGAGGGGAGGGAGGAAAAAAAGGGACAGAAGAATAAAGCTTTACCTCCTGGTGTTGGTGGACGCTGCCGGGGGAGCCCCGGTCACTTCCTGGTTCCTCTTAAAGGGGCGGGAGGCAAAAAACAAAAACAAAAAGAAGCGAGGAGAGCCCAGCACATCCGCATCAAATATTTTTCACCTCCCAAGAGCAGGTACAAGAAAAGTGCGCTGGGTCGCGCTTAGGTGGGCGGGGTCGCACTTAATTGTCTGCAAACTCCGGAGCTGGTGGGGAAACATTTTTAAGCTCTGGAGCTTGCAGCCATTTGCAGCGGAGCTTAGGGGTAGTGTATAAACTAGGGACTGTAAACCACCATCAGACCCATTATTTGGTTAAAATCCTTTATTTAAAAGAAAATAATAGCTGGTGGCTAAATAGCAGTACAATACAGTATATTATTCTCAGATCTATCCTGGAGGGAAAGAGGTTGTTCCAAAGACAGAACAGTGCCAGTCTGTAGGACTTCCTAGTCAGAGTTCAGAAATGTTACTTGTTTAAACCATAATTCCCAGAAACCTCCAGCCATAGCTGTTGGCTGGGAAATTCCAAAAGCTGAAAAGCAAAAAAGTACAGTATATTTTCTAACTCATGCCACTTCTCAGTTCCTAGATGTCTAATCTCTGGTCGTGAGAAGCCCTGGAAAATAAAAGATCTCTAAAGCTGATCAAGGATGAGGAACCTATATTTTAGGTATTATGGTCCCAAGAGGTTGAAATTCTAAAGACGAAGCCCACCACTCTGAATTATGTGCAGAAACCACTGGTAATGAATGACGTTGGTCTTTCAGTTCCACAAAGATACAGCTGACAGACTTGAGTTAACAGGATAGTTAATTGCTGTGTTTTAGAACAGCAGAAGCTTCTGAACAGTCTGCTAAGGTCTGTGACACCTTTTCATAATCTTTCAACTTTTACCATAACTATGTATGAATCACTGGAGTCTTTTAATCTGGAAAATGTTACTAGCTGGTAGACATAACTAGAAACAGAATCTGAGATGGAAAAGGGTAAAGGGGAGATAAGTCATGGCTGTTCCAGATGGTCAAGTTTTTTTCTCATAATGGATCTGATTCACCACTAATATGAATGATATTTTCCCCACTGTCAGTTTGACATTCCTGTTGTATTGGTTAGAACAGTGACTTTTTCCATGGTTTCCTATACTATTTTATGCTGTTTGAAGGCATGGTTTATTTTCAGTCACCTTTTGTTTCAGGAGTGCAATTCAGCACTATCCTAGTGCCCATGACGTTTGTTGCCTGGTCAGAACTTCCTTGTTGGATAACTTCAAAAGCCTTTCAGTATACCTGTACATGCTCTCTTTCTGGCCCTTTTCACATGACCCCTAAAATCCGTTGGCAAATGGCTCCCAGATCCGGAGCTTAAAATTGTTTCCCCACCAGCTCAGAGTTTACAAAAAATTAAGTGCGACCATGCCCACCTAAGCACGTCTCAGCGCACCTTTCAAGTACCTGCGCTCCGAGGGTGAAAAATTCCTGATGCGGATGTAACTTAGTGAGTGCTGGGCTCTCCTCGCTTCTGTTTGTTGTTGTCCCCCAGCCCCTTTAAGAGATACTAAGAGACTGGAATGAGGCGGCAGAACGGAGGTGAGCCGAGACGGCAGAACTGAGGAAAGCAGGCATTCTTTTCTCCTTTTTTTTCCTCCCTCCCCTCACGCAGACAGGAGCCAGGGAGTGCCGAGTGGGTGGGAACACAGGAACAGCGACAAACCCCCAAGATCTCTGGTCCAAATTTAAGGGCGTTTATACACGACCCCTAAGCTCCGCCGCAAATGGCTGCAAGCTCCAGACTTTAAAAATGTTTACCCACCAGCTCCGGAGTTTGCAGACAATTAAGTGCGACCCCGCCCACCTAAGCGCGACCAAACAGCAGTTTTCTTGTACCTGCTCTTTGATGGTGAAAAATTTTGATGCGGAGACTGCCTGAGCTCTCCTGGCTTCTTTCTGTTGTTTTTCTTTTGCCTCCGCCCCTTAAAGAGGAACCAGGAAGTAAACGGAGGTCGGAGCAACTTCCACCAGCACCGGAGGTAAGCCTTTTATTCTTTTGTCTCTGTCTAAGGCTTTTTTTTCCTCCTCCCCCTCACGCAGACAGAACAAAGAAGTGCGGAGCGGGTGGGGACGGAGGAACAGCAACGAACCCTCAAGATCTCTGGTCCGAATTTAAGGGACCAGCGGATCTTAGG
The DNA here is from genome assembly GCA_029282475.1 of Phrynocephalus forsythii. Lineage (NCBI taxonomy): Eukaryota > Metazoa > Chordata > Lepidosauria > Squamata > Agamidae > Phrynocephalus > Phrynocephalus forsythii. The sequence goes on along the minus strand of JAPFRF010000011.1, from coordinate 25,984,404 downwards.
GGTCGTGTAAAAAGGCCCTAAGTGGCCAGCGGATCTTAGGGGTCATGTGAAAAGGCTCTCTTTCAATCTAGAAGGAGAGCTCCAACAGATAAGGTATTTCTGACAGCTTTCTTTCGGTGATTTTTGGAAACTACAGACTTGCACATAATCTTAAAATTGAGCAAGTTATCAATTCATGAATCTACACCATAGCCCAACAAATAGTGTCAGTCAAGCTGGCTTCGTCAAGAACTATGGAACGATTGACTAAATCTGCCTGGCTGCTACTTGAAAAACACAGGGAGAAACGGAAACCAGTCCATGACCTCAAGAAAGCATTTGACTGAGTCCTACATGATGACATCTGGCATGCACTGTGACATCATGGTGTCCCAACTTGTTAGTTGGTTCAACTTCAAACTGCTCTATGAGTCACCGAAGAGCAGTGTACAAGCTGCTGGTGGTACATCAAAAGATTTTTGTACCACAGTTGGGGTCCACCAAGGATTCCCACTTCTTTTCATGTTGGTTATGGACACAGTCATTTGTGATCTGCAGAATCTGGTGCCCTGGACACTTTTTTATGCTGACGTCATGACATCATTGACTACCTTCAAATACCTCAGTTCCACAATCACAGCCTTCAGGAGTCTATACTGCACAGTCACATCCAGGATCAACAGTGCCTGGTTAAAACAGTGCATGATATCACGCATCATGTGTGACTTAAAGTCAAAGATCTATCGCACCATTGTACGACCTGTCACACTCTACGGTGCAGAATGCAGGCTGTTGGTGTCATGGAAACAAAGATGCTGTGATGGACCTCTGGGCTCATGCAAAATGATCATGTGCTCAGTGATGACATCCAATCTAAATACAGCATCACACCAAATCGCCAACAAGATGTGTGAAACTCGACTGCTTTGGTGCGGACACATCTTGTATGCCGATGAGGAAACTCTGGCCAAAATGTGTCTTACCCTAGAGAGCAGTGGATCCTGGCTGAGAGGACGACCAAAACAGTGCTGGTTGAACACATAAGAACATAAGAAGAGCCATGCTGGATCAGGCCAAAGGCCCATCTAGTCCAGCTTCCTGTATCTCACAGCGGCCCCACCAGATGTGTTTGGGAGCGCATGAGACTAGATATCTGTCTCCTGATACCACTCCCCTGCATCTGGCCCTTGAAGTACCCTGGTTTCTCCATCATGGTTTGTAACCTGTGATGGACTTTTCCTCCAGGAATCTGTCCCATCCCCTTTTGAAAGCATCCAGGCCAGATGCCATCACCACATCCTGTGGCAGGGAGTTCCACAGACTAACAACACGCTGGGTGAAAAAATATTTTCTTTTGTCAGTTCTTACTCTCCCAGCCTTCAATTTGAGTGTATGTCCCCTAGTTCTGGTATTTTGGGAGAGAGAGAAGAGCTTCCCTCTATCCACTTTACTCATACCCTGCATTATTTTGTATGTCTCAATCATATCCCCCCTCAAGTGCCTTTTTTCCAGACTAAAGAGGCCCAAATGTTTTAGCCTTTCTTCATAAGGGAGGTGCCCCAGCCCAGTGATCATTTTAGTCGCTCTCTTCTGCACCTTTTCCAGTTCCACTATGTCTTTCTTGAGATGCGGTGACACCCTTGACTATGACATGAAAGTTGTCCCAGGTTCACCCAGACCTTGGACATGACTGTGCCAAGTGGAAGGCAAAAACCAGAGTGGGGGATCCCACCACCAAGTGGGACAGGCTCTAAGAAAAAGAAGGTGCTTTTGTCACACCCTACAATCCTTGTGCCTAAGGTGGCTGCCCCACGCTGCCTAATAGTGGGGCTAGTGCTGTTGGGCTTTTAGTTTTAAGAGTGGATTGAAGACGATTCCACAGGCTGAGGCTGACTTATTTCACAAGTCTCTGTCATTTTGCTATTTTGTCCAGTCTCAGCTGTCTTTCATGATGAAACAGAGGACAAGGACACCACACTGTCCTATTTATAATACTCCTGTCCTCGCACTAATCAGCCTCCTTTTGCCTTCTGACAGATTGTTATTATTACACATTCCTGAAGATTCCGCTCTTGCTTACTGTAACCTACAGTCTACAATAGTGAGGCAGTCATGAACCAGCTTTTAAAGCAGGATGTGTGAGTAAACTGACCACAGCCATTTCCTTCTTTTAAACATAAGAATGTCTAACACACTGCTAGATCTGATAGCAAATCTGCTTGTACTTATTCTAGCATAGTGGCGGTTTGGCCACCTTTGGCCACTAAATTGGTTGGGAGTTATTTGAAGGCAGGAGGTGAGAAAAGAGCAAAGGAAGAGATTATGTCATCTACATTACAGTAAGGCTGGGGGACCTGAGGCTCCAGACCTCATCAGTCCCTTGCTGAAAAAGCAGATAGGGAAAGATGATAGGAGTATTTGTTCATCCACATCTGGAGGATCACACATTCTCCACCCGTGTTCTCCATCACGTTTGCTCAGATGTTTAACAGAAGATTGGCTTTATAAAGAGGGATATCCCTCCGCAGTTGTGTCTATTAAAAATAATAATAGGGAGAGTGATGTTATTGAGGAAAATATTAGAAAATGCCCCCCATAACTCTGGATTTAAAAAAGATTTAAAAACAAAAAAAATTACAACTCTCAGAATCTCCCAGGAACTGGCTATACTGACCAGAAGATTCTGGCTGTTATAGTTCAATGGAGGAACTTTTTCTACGTGTAGGAGAGAGGTCACTGGCATGGACGGCACCCATGGAAGAAGATTACACAAAGGCACACTGTCTTTCTCAGTGCACTGCCTCTCCAGAGTGGGAAGGCAAAGTTTTAAATGGTGACTTTAACCCCACATATCCGGTGGAGATGAAGGTAGGGGAAGGGTTCTGTCAAACTGAGCTGGAGATGAACATAGCCAACTGACTGCTCAATGCTGTGCAAAGGCATGGGTTGTACAGTTCCAGTAGCAGCACAGAGAAAAACTTAGCTATTGACCTCTTCTCCAACTCTATTCAATACATTCTAGGCACTAGAGATGTACTGCTTTGTTTGGCTTCCAGCCCTCAGAATTGTCCATAAATTCCCCAGGCAGAATTCTGGGAGTTCTAACCCATAGGCTGACACCTACAGACACCTACATTTTGCTCACCTGAAGCAGGGCCTACCTCTGAGTCTATAGGGCTTTTACCACCTACTTTCCTGGTGTTAATGTTTTAAAAAAGGAAGCTTCCATGGGGCCTCCTTGGAGAGTTCTCCTGGAAGAGCCCTGTATGGGCAGCAAGATTCCAATTTATAGGAAGCATAATGGCAGCATCCCTTTTTTAAAAAACAAAGGGAGAAGAGGCCCAAGGAAGCCCTGTATCATCAGGCATAGTTTGAACTTCAAGTGCACATTGGAAAGTATTTGGGTAGTAATAGTACTTTCTTCTTCTTCTTCTTCTTCTTCTTCTTCTTCTTCTTCTTCTTCTTCTTCTTCTTCTTCTTCTTCTTCTTCTTCTTCTTCTTCTTCTTCTTCTTCTTCTTCTTCTTCTCCTCCTCCTCCTCCTCCTCCTCCTCCTCCTCCTCCTCCTTCTTGTTCTCCTTCTTCTTCTTCTCCTCCTCCTCCTCCTCCTCCTCCTTCTTCTCCTTCTCCTTCTCCTTCTCCTTCTCCTTCTCCTTCCTTCCTTCCTTCCTTCCTTCCTTCCTTCCTTCCTTCCTATAAACCAACTTTTATTTTTTATAAGTTAATATTATTTTGTCATTTGTCTACACATTTATTCAGATAAGGTCTGTTAAATTGGATGGGGCTTCCTCATAGACAACAGTTCACTGCTTCCTTTATTGACCTGCCATGCCCCAGATCCAGCCTGGATGTATGCTACAAGTTCCATGATCCCTGACCAGTAGGATGAAGAGAGTTGTAGTCTAACACATCCAGAGAGTGCCAGGATGAAGAAGGGTACCTAACAGGATTCCAGTGTAGAAACGGATCAAAATAGTACGGCCAAGTATAAAGCAGTAAGTCTACTATATATGTAGAAAGTCTTGCATAACCACAAACCACCACCACCTCCAGTTTCTGCCCTTAATGACCCCAGTGAAGGCATGTCACAGTCACTCTTGACTGGGTTAAATGGTACTTGAATGTTTTCTTGTACCTCCAAACAAAAGAGCAGCTGGCTTCAGACAGTTCTCCCTCATATACTCCACTGGCTGACCACCTGTCTAATAGGTCCTCTTCCCCCATCCTCCAGTGATGATTCAGAGAAATAGCACATCAGATTTTTTACTTCTCATTGGCATAAACACATCCACATGACCTCACCTAGGACCACTCTTTTGCTGCTGCAGCAGATGTTAAGGGATGTGTCATTCCCTCAGCCCCGTGCTTCTATATACATTACTTTTGCTTCTAAAATGGCTGAGAGGAGAAGTTTGTCACCAGGGCTTGATGGGCAGCCCAGGTGTTTTTGCTACCCAAGGCCAAGTGCTTTCTCCTCATTCCATGTTTCAGACACCAGACAAACCAGCCCCTGGAATCTTATTTCAACTCATCCTATGAACTAGTTTAACACATGCAGACCTGGCAGTGTGACACACACACAGCTTTGTCCTCTAGGAGAGAGGAAGAGCCCGGATACAGAAGGAATAGGTGGCACAGTGGGTTGGGTTGGGTTGGGGTGAATGGCTGCTAATAATGGCCCTCCTGGGATCTGCCACCTGAAGTGTTTGCCTCATTTTGCCTAATGGCAGCCCTGCCAGCCCCGGAAGTTAAAAGAGATGAACAATCCTTTTATGGTCAGAAGGCAAATCGCATCCTATCCAGTGGGACTGGCTCCTAGAGTAATGGCAGTGAATTAAATCCCTGGCTGCTGTCCAGTACTATGTTGCAAGCAGAATAGGCTCATAGGCTCATTGAATCAGTGGGGGATTTAGAGAGTCAGCACCTCCATTGATTCAAGAGGCCTATTCTGCTTGCAACTTCATACTGTATTTCAGTCACTGATATCTTTTTCAGCGTTTGCCGTTGAGCAGGAAATATCTGAGGCTGGCCTGAGGCTACGTGTGTTCCTATATAATATCTACAGTACTTGGATGTGGGTTCCCAAATGGCTGGAGTCCTCGGCAACAATGCCAAAAGTGTTGAGGGCATTGTAGGCCCCTTGTTTGTTTGCCTGATCCCATGCTCTCAGTGCTGCTTTAGCTAGGCAGGGTCTCCCTCGCTCATTTCCTTCACCCATTGTTCTGGCTTTTTCAATATAGGGAAATACATACAAATTATTTCAGAGTTCTTGCCAAAACAGCTTGCATTAATGGGGGATGGAGTAGGCACCCTCCCCGAGGCACAGCAACTTCTCTACCTCAGCTAACTGAACTGGTAACAGGGGTGGTTTTGGAGTCCCACGGCTCATACTAGGGGACCTTAATATCCATGCTGAGGCGGGTTTGTCAATGGTTTCCGAAAACTTCATGACCTCAATGACAACCTTGGGTCCTTCAAATGGTGTCTGCCCCTACTCATTCTGCAGGCCACACCTTAGACCTGGTCTTCTGCCCTGCTACAGATAGTGGGAACCTCAGGGTAAATGAACTTTCTGTAGTCCCATTGTCTTGGACAGACCATTATTATCTAGGCTCACTGGAACTCAGAGCCTGGGCAGGGGTGGAAGTCAGACAAAAAGGCAATTCATCCAAGAAGGTTGATGGATCCAAATGGTTTTGTAGCTGTTCTTGGCGAGTTTCACTCCTCTTTGATGGGTGATTCCACTGAATCCTTGGTTGATCTCTGGAATGGGGAAATTAGCAAAGCCATTGACCTGATTGCTCCTAAACATCTCCTTCCTCCAAGTGGAGCCCAACTGGCTGCTTGGTTTACCAGGGAACTGGCAAATATGAAACAGGTGGACCATAGAGGTAAAAGGCATTGCTGGAAAACTCAGAGTGAAACAGATAAAGAAACAGTGAAGGGCTGTTGGAAAGCTTATTCCAAGGCAGTGGAAGCAGCAAGGAAATCATTTTTCTCTACCACAATTCCAGTGGAGCTTTTCCAAATAGTCAAGAGTCTACTACATGCTGATCCACAGGTGGATAACACAGACCACTCTGTAACTTGCTGCAAAGAATTTGCACAACACTTTACAACCAAAATTGTACAGATCTGGGCTAACTTGGATGCTGCTACTGATCCAGAATCCATGTAAATAAAGCTGTCCCCTCTGCCTGCTCTGTATTAATGGATGAGTTTTAGCTCCTACAGCATGAGAAGGGGGTCAGGACCCTTGGGGAGATTAGGGCCACCACATGTCTGTTAAGAACCCTTCCTGGCTCATAAAAGCTGCCAGAGAGGGTCTGGCAGATTGGTTTGGAAGAGTAGTGAATGCCTCCTCGCAACAGGGAAGGATCCCAGCATGCTTAAAGGAGGCAATAATAAAACCACTGTTTAAAAAGCCCTCTTTAGATCCAACAATAATCAACAAATACTGACCAGTATCATGAGAAAGTACTAGAGCAGGTTGTGGCCTCACAGCTCCAGAGGTTTCAGGATGAATAAACTACCTGGATCCAGCTCAATCTGGGTTCAGGCCTGGTTATGGGACTGAGATTGCACTGGTTGCCTTGGTAGATGACCTATGTAGGGAAATGGATAGGGGATCTGTGTCCCTTTTGGTTTTACTGGACTTTCAGCTGCTTTTGACACTATCAGCCACAGCATTCTCCTGTCTCGTCTCTCTGAAATTGGACTTGGGGGCAGTGTCTTACAGTGTCTACAGTCCTTCCTGCAGAAGATAATGCAGAAAGTGGTGTTAGGGGACTCATGTTCAAAACCTCAGCCACTGACCTGTGTGGTCCCTCAGGGTTCTGTTCTGTCTCCTATATTATTTAACATTTATATGAAACCACTGAGGAAAATTATCCAGAGTTTTGGGGTTAAGGGTCACCATTATGCTGATGACACCCAACTCTACCTCTCATCACCTCTAGATTCCAAGGAAGCTATTTCGACTTTAGATCAGTGCTTAGCTTCATAAGAACACCAGTGTTTTCCATGTTAGTTTCCATCCCTCATAATGGATATTTTTTCCTTCTTTTCATATGCTCTTTGTAGCTTTAACTTGACTATGTCTTAAATGTTCTGGGCTGTATATTGTCCACCATTATTGACAGCCACCTTGGGTCCTTTTCCAAGGAGAAAGGCAGGTTATAACAACAACAACAACAACAACAACAACAATGCCAAAGAACATGGATTCTCAAGAAAAATCAGGCACTGTGTGCATTGAGCCTTCTTGGACATCTCTAAGGTGCTGGTTTTTGTCTAAACCAGAATTATATCTGCTGATGCCAGTGTCGTGTGTCTATCAGTTCATCCTTTTGCTGTGTTCTCTGCAGCATTTTTCATTCATGAAGTGCTGGTTTGATTCATGAGACCTCCAGAAAACATCTTTTCAGTGACAGATAATCTGTCATTAGTACTGGTTGTCAGGCACTAGTCCCTTCCAAGTACAGAACTTTACAATGTCTAAGGCCATCTAGTGGTTAAATCATGTTATGTATTAGAGAGAAGTTAAGTTTTTTTCTCAGTACTGTAGGCAAGACACATGGATAGCATAATAATACTATGCAAGCCTTTCAGGAAGGTCACACACAGAAGCTTTCCTTTAAAAGTATTGATTCATTAGCATCAGAAGGAACTGTCCATTGTAACTACTGTGGCTGCCAGAGCTTCTGGGGTTCAGAACACAAACTGAGTGAGAGTACAATCAGATGGCAGGAAAGGTGTGTGTCTGATTTCACCCAAAGGGGCTGCTTTTCAGGGAGAGATTTCTCTTAAAGCAACTCTTCCATTTGTCACAGAATTATGGGGCTGTAGCCCCAAAGAGTAGAAGGCCTACAGCTAGAACAAAATGGTCCAGCTTGGGCATGGATTGGGGTCAGGCTGAAGCACATGCTCCCCATATGTCATGTGATAACTGAAAAATAGCTTGCACCAGATGACTGTACGAGGGTCCAAAAATGCAATGCATTTCCTCATGTGATCACATGGGTGGCGTTTAGGAACTAGTTTCTGAAATTTGATTCAGTGAGCTGCATGCACATAGCATCATTATCACGTAGGCAGCCACAAAGTGGGGCTCTCAGAAAACTGGCCATTTAGGGGTGGAGGGGGGAGAGAGAGAATTTAGCTGTGAAGGCTTAGACATGGCTAGTCAGTTTTGAACTGAATGTGGAAATAGCAGGTGAATTCTAAACTCTGCTCAGAAAAAACATATTCCAAGTCAATTCTGAAATGGGGCAGGTGAGGTTCATCCAACTCTCTTGCTGTCAGTCATAATCCACAGACATGTGAGAACAAATGGTCAGGGTCAGCTGACTACACAGCTGATTTAAGTCATCAATTGGGAGAGCTAGATTAGCTTGGTGAATGAAGCTGTGCATGCTAGCTGAGATGCAGACTCCCATAACCCTTTGCAATTCTACAGAAGGAGGCAGTTCTCAGCCCCTGTAGCACCATTGCTAGGCTAATTACAAACCTTAAACCAGAGTTTCCTAGATTTGTTTTCTATCTTTATGAAAAATGATGGATGCAGTATTTTACTTCTGTTTCCAGTCAAATATTGTCTTCAGGCAGGCTTTTGGGAAATGAAGGAGTTGCAGAGAGGGGCTTTTAATGCAGGATCATTAAACTTCCTTTCATTTTTACTTGTTTTAATTTAGTTGCTGTTGTTACATTTAAGTGCACTTCAATATGATGACTTATATATCTTCTATTTTTGAAGAAATCATGTTGTAAATCACATTGGGACCTTCCATGAGGAGAATGGTGGGATATGAATAAAAATCTAGGAATTAATATTCAGTATTACTTCTACAAAGCTGCCTAGATGTCCTAAGCACATCCAATCTCATCTGATTTTGGAAGCTAATTGGCCCTGGATAGGAATACCAAGAGCTATAAGTGCCTGGAGTAGGAACTGGCAAATCACTCCAGTATTCCTGCCAAGAAAACTTGATGGACATGGGGTCACAAAGAGTTGGTCAAACGACACAACACACATACACATTACTTCTACAGTTTTTGTCTGAGTGTATACAGTACAATGGCCTGGCTCTATATTGTCTCTGTGATAATCCATTTATGTCCCAGTTTCTCCATGTGTGGTCCTTTTATTCATTTATAAGGGACATCATATTTGTTCTCTTGTAGAAGTAGCTGTCCCATATTCCTCCAACTCTACAACAACATAGGCAAACACTTGTATTTTTTTCATCTATCCTATGTTATGTAGGGCATGGTGCAGCAGGTTCCCAACAATTTAGTCAGTTTCAGGACAACTTGGTAGTTCCTATGGCCAGCTCTTCTTCATGTTGATTGCTAAAGTTTTTGTGAAGGCCAGGAGTCTGCGTTAACTTAGCAGGAAGTGGATACTCTGCTAAGACACTAAATCCATGGAAGGCTCTGTAACACGCTTACTCTGGGGTTTGATTTGCCTCCTTCTGGTACATCTTGAGCTACCTTTTTTTAAGCTGGCCAGCTCTATGAATATCCAACTGTATGGTTTTCTGTGTCCTCCCTGCAACATGTGACACAAAAATATGACATTACTTGATGATGTGAACCCTGTAATTAGATGCAGCCATAGGATAAGGCAGCCAAGCCCCCCCCCCCGAGTTTCATCCTAAATCAGACGGGGGAAAGGGGTGGCAGCAGGTGACCCCACATGACAGACAGCACATTTATTCAGGGTTCTCTTTCCAAAGAGTATAATTTATTACAGTCCCTCCCACCAAAAAGTATGGTGGGCATGTAGTATTTATATGCCTTGATTTACTGTGCCTGTATAATTTCATGTAGAATTAATTTGGTATATATGTCTACCTTTCAAATTATAAATACGGAGGGGTAAAATAATATTTTTAGAAACCACATCAAGGGAGACATGTCATAATTTTAGATTTTGGAAAAACCATGCCATTTAAATAGATAGGCAGATACAGAGACAGGCAGACAAGCTTTCTTAGGTCAATCTTATCCAGGAAAAGCTCAGAGCTGTGGAGGTTCTCTCTTAGCTTTTCCTGAACCTGGTACCCTCCAAAGATATTGGACTTTAGCTCCCATTAACCCAATCAGCAGGATGGCTGAAAAGCACTCCACTGGGGAAGGCTTTTCTAAATCTTCCACTTAGGTCCCATCCTTCCCTCCAGAATTTTGTCTGCCCCAGGGAGAAGGCCAAGCTGTTTGGGTTCCTGTTGTGGTTGCCTAGCAACCAGAAGCAGCTGTCTTTCCTTCCTCTTAGGCCTGGCAAAATACACAGAGATGAGGTAGGCCCAAACTGCTCAGCCTCCTACTAGTAGACACTGACATGTAACAAAGAGGCACAGTCTCAGGTCAGCTTGGAAACTTTTACATGCCAAGCCTCAGCCTTATATATGGCAACATTTTGCTTTTAAAAAGCAAGACAGCAGCAGACCAAATGCATTATGGCACTCTGCCTGTGTGCATAGACTTCCTTTCTTTTATTACTATTCCTTGTGTTCCAGCAGTACTGGCCCAAGATATTTTGCTGCTGGATGCAGAAGGTAGATGCCTGTTTTGCATTGGACACCAGTTTCTGCTTTCATCATCTGGCTGTAGAATGCCAGGTTATTTATTTATTTATTTATTTATTTATATGCTGTGCCATTTGACACTTTTGACACAAAGGTCACTTTGGGCAGTTTACAAGCATTTAAACATAAACAATACAATAAATCATACAATTAAACAACATGCAGTACATAACCAAATTTCATTGGACTACAAAATGACAAGGTCATCCTAAAGGCCTAGGATGACATCTTCCTTGTGGGGCTCAAATATAGCTGAAATGAAACACTAGGGGGTTATATGAACACAAGCGTACACATGTATGTGAGTGAATGGCCAGAATCTTATTGCCGATGTATGTTTATGTAAGGGAAATCGCATAGGTTTTGGCAGCAAATTGCTGGTCAGTATTGGAGGGCAAGTTTCATTGTTAGGCATGTCCCTGATTGAGGCATTGGGTGCACCCTCTCCCCACCTAATGCTAGCAGCATATTGCTGATAAGCAGTAATCGGCTGCCATGATTTAAATGATTTCTCTTACACAAGTAAACCAATAGCATTCTTTATTTATCTAAAATATTTATATCGTGCCTTTCCCCTCATAAGGTCCCAAATAGCAGTCTGACCAATATTTATCAGGTTATTAGGTCACTTAGGCAGTTATGAAAACACTATGCAAGAATGACATGCAATATGTGAATGATGTGTGTTTGGATGATTTCAGTACTCATGTTTCAAAACTTGTTTTGAAAGAGATATTAAAGTGATAATCACCTAGTTCTTTCATGCTAAGAATTCTGGTGTGAATGAATTAAAACATTCCTCTGTCTCTCAGGGTGCTACACTCGTGACCTTAACTCAGTCATTCTTGAACTAAGAAGTACAGTATCAGGCAAAGACAAATTGCAGAGCAAAAACACCAGGAGTTTCAGTTCAATGTCCTTATTTTGGGTAAAGAATGGAGGTGTTTTGTTTCAAATCACATTTAGATATGTCCACCATCTCAGCTTTTAAGTGAATTATTATGGTCTGCATTTTTTGAATTTTAGTTGCCTCAGACCTTGGGGTTTACACTTCCCCCATCTGCCCATGTATGTGTATATAAACCTGTCAAGGCAAGTTAACAAACACTTCCTTTGCCAACTGGGGCAATACTTGCCGCTGATTAAGTGGTCAGCATCATCATTAGCATTCAGGAGCTTTTAAGCCTTTGGGCTTCCCCCTCTTATTTCCTTGGATGTTGGAATGGGGGGTGGGGGGAGATGGTCTGGGAAAGATGCCCAGTGACACGTGCAGCTCATTAGCTCTGGCAAAGGCAGCAGCTGCAGGAATAATCCCTTGGCCACTTGGGGGTGGAAATGGCGCTTGGGCAGCTGATTGGAAGATGCTTCTGCTCTCCAGCCCCAGTTCTCCCCTCCTTCCTCTCCCCCATGAGATGACTCATCCCGGAATCCCATCCCCAGCTCCTGTATAGGATCCAGGAGAGGCCCTAGGAAGGGAAAGAGAGGGAGAGGGAAAGAGAAGAAGGGGGAGGTCCTAAGAGATGGTGAGGGGAAATGTAAACAAACACACACGTAACCATGATGACTTCAGTCTGGGACAGTGGGAATTGAAGTGGGGTCAACCCTCAACACTAGGGTGTATTTCTCTCTCTCTCTCTCTCTCTCTCTCTCTCTCTCTCTCTCTCTCTCTTTCTCTCTCTCTAGCAATAGCGTGGTGATGATGATGATGATTATAACCATTAGGCAAGAGGATACAGCTTGACATGATGGGCCAGATTGTACCGCTGACCTGGCAAGAGGTGTTGGGAGCATCAAGGACTGATTAGCGGAGTCCATGGAGGTTTTGCAAAGCAAAGTTGCCTTGGTTGTAAAATAATGAAAACTGTGAAGAGAAGTAATTCTTTTAAATAGGTAAGAAGCTCCAGTTAAAGGGAGACTGGCTGGCGCAGTGATGAAGAAGAATTAATTCAGCTTTGCTTTACTTTACCAATGAGATAGCCAAAATTTATTCCAGCTTTAGGATGATGATGGCTGGATTTTTGTGCATTTTCCCTCTGTATTGGCTGGTGGCTATGTGCCTGCCAGCATGTGCCTGCTAGTAGCTACTAACCGTCCAATCATCTCTCTTTAAATTTAAATAAAAGAGATTTATGGGTAAAAGTAGCTGGATCCTACCACATCCTCTTGATTTCATATGATTTTTGCATGGGATCTTCCCCAATCACCATCAAATTATTTTCCACAATGATCTACCTATCATTCCCCAGACGGACCACTATAGCTTACTGGTACATCATGCATTCCTAGGTCCTAGCCCTCTATATACAGATTGTAATCTCTAGGCTGCTGCCCTGACTTCCTGGGGAAGGGAGGACAAAATGTTTCATTTCCAAAACAAAATGGTGTTTTGTTTCATTACTTGATAGAATGCTTATTTGTGTTTTGTTTTGTTACATAATCAAATCGTGAAATAATGTTTTTTATTTTGTTTCATCTCTAATATTGTAGTTTTTTATCTGAAAGAACAAGAGAAAATTTATGTTCAGCTTCTGTTTCCTTTGTTTTAGGAAAAGCAAGCCAAAATAAAACAGAATCATTTCAACACTAGCTCCAACCCCTGTCCTTCACATTCCACAGCACATTTCCATTCTTTTTTCCCATGGGGGACCTCCCCTTTGGAGTTTAATAACTCAGCTCCCTGTACCCCAAATCTCTCCAGATTTGGAGGGCATACAGGGAAGGGTCAGAGGAAGCTACCCGCTAAATTTGGAGCCATTTTATAGCGTAACAAATCATTTCATTTTGTTTCATATCATTCCAAAAATTCTTTTTAAAATTCATTAATAACTAAAGGAAAAATGAAACAAAACAAAACACTGTATTTTCGTTTCATGCCCATCTCTAATGTACTGTATACATTCCACCACAGAGCTATGGCCTCTTCCTTCCCTTTGAGGTTGTCTTTGAATCTTCACAGGCTCTTGTCAAATACTGTACATGAGCTTGTTACTCTTTTTACTGATGACATGATGAGTGCCTTCTGATTTCCACTTGTGCAGACGTTCTGTAGAGATACGAAGCAGGCAGTAGGTCATAGTCACAGTAGCTATCTTGACCAAGTAGCAAAAGAAAGTGTATTGTAAATCAGCAGTTACTATCTTTATTTTAGATCAGCCTTGTTTAAAGTACAGGGAGCAACTTTTGGAATGACAGAGCTGTCGGAACCAGTAGTGCAGTTTTAACAATGTCCTCATCTTTTGTAGAATGTAAAAATAGTAATATTTTGAATTACAGCTTCATGACTTCAGTAGCTACCATAGTGGCTATGCTGGCTGGGGTATTGTATTCTAAAAGTCATAGCCTAAGTTTTACATATTGACACACACAAAGTCTGTGTGCATGCTTCATATAAAACAATCAGGAATACATACGTAGATGCTCGTCTGTATTCAGAGTCAAGACCACACAATGAGTGGATTCCCCCCCCCCATAAATAAATAAATAAACATGGATGAGGATTCAGTGCTGCGCTTGGTACTTCTGGCTAGAGAACAAAGATCTGGTAGTTATTCTAGATTATTTTGTAGATTATTTTGACCAGAATGTACATGTGCTATTTCCTGCATGGGAACAAGTAGCCAGGATCAGGCCAGCATCAATGTGTTCTTTTTTCTTGCATCCCTCCAACTGAAACAGTCTTCTTTCTTACCCCATCTGTGTAGCTTTATATATCCGATTAAATGTTATTGTCCTGTACCATCAGGTTGCTTCCCACTTAAGATTACCCTACATCTTAATGGTCTCCAAAATATCCTAGAATTAAAAGCACTCTTCAGGTTTGCCAACTAAGCAAGAGGAAATGTTCCAGAGTGCTTTTCTTAAAGAATGTAATTTCCTTTCCCAACCTGGTGTTTCCTCCTTAGATAGACTCCAAATTCCATAATACAATAATTAGATAGGGATGTGAGGGTGGGTGAAGTATCACCCATGCTTCCATCTGTGTTCTTTCTCGTTAGGGATGTTAGTTTCAGTGAAAAATTGCTTTATATTATATTGTTTAATCCAATTAATTATTTTTAATTTATTGGATTATTTTAATTTATGTGTAGATTGTTAACCATGTAGAGAGTGCACATTTCACTATTAGGTGGGAGATAAGATAAAGAGAGAAAATAATTAGCTAAAGAAAAAAATTTGGCTCCTGATACAGGATCTCATCTTTCAAAGGCACTTATATATATACATCCAACAAGAATAACTGTACAGTATAGACCCAATAATTTATCTGACACTTCCATAACAGAACACTACTGACACTTTGGCTGGAAGTATCCTTTCAATGAAAGGCTGCACAAATCCCCTCAGCCTTACAGACTGTATAGGTCACAGTTACCAATGGGATTCCTTATGCTCTTCCATTTTACCTTCCAGAAACCCTGCTCATTGTCTGTGTTGGATAGGGCTTTAACAGAAACATCTGAAACACCAAGGCTAGGAATTATGTGTAAATATTTTATGTCTCTTAATATTTGTGTGGAGAACAAAATGTCAAGTGTGCCCTGCAGTCACAGCTGTTGAAATTTTCTATTCTAAGCAACTATTAATGTTAAAGGGACACTGGCCCTTTTTATCTGGGTGGGACAAACTCTAAGAAGATAATCCTAAGGGAGGTATCTGGGTGCTCTCTTTTAGGGAAGGTGGAGTGTGGATACAGACACAGGGTAATACTGTATTAAGACATAAAGATGTATTAACATTATGTTTAAGAGCTATATAAAGTAATGGCTCCCCCATGCACTGAATGCAGAATGTAATGGTAACCTATTCCTTTAACATATTTTTTCCAGGCTTTGCTCTTATGACTGGAACATGCCATCTCAGACACACTATCCTTGGTGGGTTTTTAGTGCATACTTGGAAGTTGTTAGTTGATGTTAAAGAGACTGAGCTAAGCCATGTAGTGCCAGCTCAAGATTCTCAATGTGAAATCAAGACTTCCCAAGGGAAATGAAAAGGCCATCATGGCTCCTTTTCCTATCTACCAGTATGCACAAGTGATTCCTAATATCCTGCAGTTTCACAGATTTTGTGTCATACACTTCCCAGACATTTAGACCAGGGAGGATAACTTGTGGCCTTCCATGTGATGCTGCTGAACTTAAACTTTGGTTGCTCATTGTTAGCTATGCTTCCTGAGTGTGAAGGGAATTGCATTCCATTAGCATCTCAAGGAGGGTAATGTGCTCCATCCCAATCCAGACATACAAATGGTTCACAAACAATGCTATGCTTCCCAAACAGAGAGTTGGTTCCGAACTCAAGCCTGCCAAGAAATCCCACCCTTGCCCTTGGAAAGCCTGGCTGCTGGTACTAGAAGGGTGGGACATAGTTGCTTCCAGAAAATTGATAGGTGTATTTACTTGGGAAAAATTCCCAAGGTGTTCAATGGGACTTGTATGCTACTTAAGGTGTGATAGGTTTCTGCTGATATAGATGAATTCTGTCCATTTTAAGAAGAAGGGCGATGTAGAAATAGTAATCATAGTAGTCTCCAGTTCAAATGTACACCCATTGAATCAGTGGTGTTTGGAAGGGTCAATATCTATAAAAGCTCCAATGATTCAGAGGGCCTATTCTAGTGACTCGTGACTTAGGCCAGCCACATGAGGGAATTGTTCCCCACTTCTAACCATTCTTTCTATTCCTTTGTTGTAATGCATTGTGGTCACATGGTATATATACCAGGATGTGTGTCCCAATAAGTTTGAACATTACCAGTTCAGTTTCTTCCATTTGAATCATTATAGCCAGCTACAATGTGTTACTGATTTATTTTCTCTCTTGTTTTATGGGGCACTGCAGCTCATTATCGTTAGTTTTCATTTTTAAATATATATATATCAATATACTGGGTAGTGTTTCCTGATGGGTAGAACTTTTGGCATTTCCGGAAGCAATGCATAGCTCTCAGTGGAACACCCCTCCCTCCAGGGCTGTGTCACTTGCTATACATTAGGTGAAGTCAAACACCACCTACCAATGCCTTTAAAGCTAGTGACATAAGTTTACTAATGTATTGACAAAGGAATACAGTGGTACCTTGTATAAAGGAATTAATTCGTTCCAAATGAAATTATGTTAAGCAAATTTTCCTTTACACAAATTGCATATTGAAACAGCACTAGAATGAAAAAAAAAAAAACAGAAGCCTCCTGTCAAAGGGGAATTGAACTGCAGTTTCGTCACTGGCTTGGTAAAATGGATTGCTAATGGCCATGAGTTGTGTGACCGCAAAATTACCCTGAGCTACAATCTAACTTGGCCATAATTAGGGAACATTTTCTTCATGTGATCGTGCCCTTATTCTTGAATTGCAGCCAATCAGTCATATGGCTGAGCAATTAGATTGGTACAAATTTGGATAGGAACACATTATTGGGGAAATAAAGATGACTGAAGGAGTAGTTTATAGATTGAGCAGGAGGTGTCACCCCAAAATTTCAGGATGGGTCTGCCCATGGATTACTGTGTTTATTCCCGATTGTGCCACACCAGACTCCATTTTGGAGGCACCAGCCCTGCCTCACACATATGAAAGGGAAGAAATAATGGTCCCTGTCATCCGTACTATTTGAGAGGCCCCAGTGTTGGAAGTAGTATCAGAGATAGCAAATTTATACTGCAAAGGCGTGTTGTTGCAACCAGCAGTCAGCAGTTTTTATGGAGGAGGAACATAAGTGAGACACAACAAAGTGGACAGGATGGCAAGTTAACACCCTGTCTTCTGTTGATGTCATTTATTCCACTCTGCTCCACCCTACCCCCAACCTTCCTGGTCTGAAATGTCCTTCCTGTGGAGCTCCTGTGGAGCTGAAACATTATTTCTAGCACATGTAAAAAGCATTCTTTAAGGTCTTAGTAAATGTATATTCCTTTTCCCGCTCTTTGTCTGGCTTGGATCCATAGACCAGCAGGGGCTTCTTTATATTTGGCTGACTTGGGGATGATAGATTAGATAGCTAGAGAAATCTTCTTGCAGCAAATATTTTGGATTTTTTGTTGTTGCTGCTCTTTGCTGTCTCTATTTTAATATCCCCCTGGGTCTGTTTTCCCCTCTCTTGAAGGGCTAGGTGTGATACCTCTGAAGACAGATTTTTATTGACTAATGATATTAAAATATCTAATCCTAATGATATTAATGATATTGATTGAATTATGATTTTAAAAGAAAGATACATGCCTTATAACCTTCCCCATATTATCCTGCCAGCAACCCTGAGCGGTAGCTCAGACTGCCAAATCTTGATTGAGTCAAGATCATTTAATTAGGAGGCTTCTTCACATCCTTCTTTGTTCCGCAACTAGTGTTGTACCGTGACAGTGTTGGTCACGATCACGTGGTTTTGTCCCTGTTTCAGTGTTCCCCTGGTCGTGATAACTTGTCTTGAAGTTGTGACAAGTGTTATCTCACGGTCTTGTAACATAACAAACACTGAATTTGTTTAGCTTCTTTTTTCCTTTTTTTGTACGTGTGTGTGTGTGGGCTTTTAAAAATTCCTTTTCGATAGTTTGCTTCTGAAAAGTCAAAAAAACAAACAAAAAATCTGGACACAGTTTTCCGAGAGAAACAAATGTTTTGTTCCGTTACAGTCGTTATTACACGGTGTCTTGTCTCGGAACAGAAAGTGGGAACAAAGAGTGACAAGGGAAAACCCTACCCCAGCACCAGGTATAGTATTGTCGCACTTAGCACCCGTTCCGGGAACGTGGTCGAGACAACTTTCAGTAGTTGTGCAACAGATGTGAATTAACTGTTTTTGTACTGCTCCTAAACACAACACTAACAGAGACAAAACAGATGTGAAGTAACCTCCTTAGTGCCTTCATGGGCTTTGGGAGCTATGCCAGTTGCCTTCTTCAGAGTTTGAAATCACCCCTTTTCTGATGACAGCTCCCAGAATCTCACAGCCATGTGGTCTAAGAGGTTTGGAAATTATGGGAGCTATGGTGTCAAGGCATCTCAGATAAGTGCCTTGTGAAAAAAAGTTTTAAAGTCCTGTTGCAAAATGCAAGCCAAATCCTAAGTGTGTGTGTTGTTTGTTTTGTTGTCTCATTGTCCCTTTTTAATCCTCTGGAAATCCATGCAACTTTTCTGAGGAGTCAGGCTCATGAATTATATAGGGCCTAAGTTGGCTCCTAGGGACTGTCTGCACCAGGCCCCATTTGAAAGGGCTTGATTCCTGAGCTAGTAAAGCCAACCAGCAGTATCTCATTTAACATCTATGAAGCCTATTATTTCAGTGGCCCAACATAGGCCACATAAAGACAACATAGAGGTCTTCCTTGATCAGTGTGACTACAGCAAGCATACCTGGCTGTGGTAGCAATCAGGGTCAGATCTTGGGGCTCCTGAGGGAGGAAGAAAGCTGAGGGTGAGGGAGGGATGTGGTTTGTTTAGGAGGGTGCACCATTTGCACCATGGTCCATGACAAATTCAGCACTGAAAAGTACTCTGTGGTGTCCCCTTCTCTTGTTCATGTCCTAAGCACAATCTTCTTTTGTTGAATGGTTAATCCAGGTGTGGTGGTAAAGGTTCTCCCAGAAGCCTTAGTGATTGGGTCTAACTAAAGCTTGGCATTTGGCAATGTTGGTTTCCAACCCCCCCAGCCCCACCCCTTGGCCAGGCTACGGCTCTCAGAATTGTGCAGCTAGCACGGTCATGGCCATCATGATGCCAGCTGTGAACTGCTGCAGCTGTAGGTTTTTCCAACTGTCTTACTCTCCCATAATGTTCCAGAGTTATGCTATCTTGAGCCATTGTCAGAAGTTTGATGAGTGACTGGATTCAACTACCAGGCAGTGTCTGGAACGCCAACTTTCTTCTTCAATTAAAGCCCTTTGTACACGACCCCTAAACTCCGCCGCAAATGGCTCCCAGCTCTGGAGCTTAAAATTGTTTCCCCACCAGCTCCAGAGTTTACAGATAATTAAGTACGACCACGCCCACCTAAGCGCGTCCCAGTGCACTTTTCAGGTACCTGCTCTCTGGAGGTGAACATTCCTGATGCAGATATAACGTAGTGACTGCCCGGCTCTCCTTGCTTCTGTTTGTTCTTTTTTTGCCCCCCTGCCCCTTTAAGAGATCTGAATGCAGTGCTGGGACGGCAGAACGGAGGTGAGCAGCATTCTTTTCTTCCTTTTTTTTCTCCCTCCCCTCACGCAGCCAGCAGCCAGGGGTGCGGAGGGGGTGGGAACACAGGAACAGCGACAAACCCCTAAGATCTCTGGTTCGAATTTAAGTGGCCAGCGGATCTTAGGGGTCATGTGAAAAGGCCCTTAAGAGGGAGCATGGGGGAGGCATCAGGAGCGAGCTCCACCAGGGAGTTGGCAGCTGCCCCAGGATGCCAGGTGCGGGTGCCTTCCAGGTACACATCTGGGAAGTGTTCTTTTTAAAAGGAACTTTTCTTCATATGAATTGCTAATATAGGACTGGAGAATCATCTCCACTATTATGTAATGTCTGCTATGCAAATGCTTCAAGATGACTTTCAACAAAATGTTATTGTGTGAAGTGCCCCTGCTCAGGGTTCATGTCAGTCAGGAAGCCAAGTAGCCATTTCTTACTTCCCTTTCCCCTTCACCTTTCAGAGATTTTAGCAAGAATGGCTACTGAGTCCTGGTTTCCATTCCTTCCCACCTTTTCCTCCTTTTCCATCCTTTCTCTTTTCTCTGTTTTTATAGTGTTACCTTTTGGTCAAAATCGTACTGTGTCACATAAGCAGAGTTATAAGTCTTGGTCTGTTCCTCAGCAGTAATTAGAGAGCTCACCCCCCCAACTCCTGATTCTCAGGAACATGTCTGCATGCTGGCTTCTTGCACAGATACCTCACCATCACTAACTGTGGTGGGGCCTCCACTGGTGAGGAATAGACAGACACTTAGGACTTGGTTTACATTTTGCCACAGGATTTTGGCCTTCAGGTCTCCCTGAAGCCTGTTCACACCTGCCTCTTGCTATGTGGATGATGTCATTTTGGCTATATGAGGACGCATTTGGAGAATTGAGGGCGTTTATACACGACCCCTAAGCTCCGCCGCAAATGACTGCAAGGTCCGGACCTTAAAAATGTTTACCCACCAGCTCCGGACTTTGTAGACAATTAAGTGCGACCCCGCCCACTTTAGCGCGACCAAACAGCAGTTTTCTTGTACCTGCTTTTTGGATGTGACAAATATTTGATCCGGTGTAAGGATAGTGAGTGCGGGGCTCTCCTGGCTTCTGTTTGTTCTTTTTTTGCACCCCGCTCCTTTAAGAGATCTGAATGCTGCCCGGAACAAAACAGAGGTAAACCGGCATTCTTTTCTTTCTTTTTTCTCCCTCCCTCACGCAGCCAGCAACCAGGAAGTGCGGAGGGGGGTGGGGACAGAGGAAGAGCGAAGAACCCCTAAGATCTCTGGTCCGAATTTAAGTGGCCAGCAAATCTTAGGGGTCGTGTAAAAAGGCCCTAAGTCTGCCTTCAGTGTAGGATACACATTTTAAAGCAGGGGTAAGTAAAGGTCAGCCATGAGATCATATTGAGTCCTAAAGGCTGTTTATAATGGCTCCTAGGTCTCTTCTGATGCTCTCTTTTCCTGGCAAAAAATAAGAAACAAAATTAAAAATTAAAACAACAATTGGTAGATTACTGAAGCCTTTAAAATCTTAACTTGTATTTTAAATAGGCCACAGGTGCTAATGTGCCATTTAACAGCATTTACTCACCATCTTTTAAAAAGCAAGCAGACTTTTGCCAATTTTGATTATAGTGTTGATTTGGACTATTATTTATTTATTTATTGGCAATCTGTGTGTAGTGCTTCCGTTTAGGGCTTATGTTGGTCAATAAGCCAGGTAGCCATTTCTTAGCTGTATTAGCTAATGGGAATTGTATTAGCTTTAGGGATCAAGATTAAAACTCAGGAACATTGGTGTGGTTCATTCCGGTTTTAGAGTCACCCATTCATTCACTGTAATATTTTCACTGAGCTTAGAAAAGTCATTTTTGAGAGGAAAGGGGGATGACATCTTCCATAATTCCCCCAACCAACAGTGTTATTGGCTAGCTAGGGAATTTAAAATAAAATAAAAATACAAAAAAATTTCAAGATTTCTAAACTTTGTTTTTGCAACAGCTCTTAACTTAATAATATTTGTTTGACTTTTAGCAACCTCAGAGGGATAGTACCATCCAAGTGCACTATTTGAGCAATCCCAAAGGTTTTCCCTGTCAGTTCACCTGGTGAGGATTGCGCTTGGAAGAATAATTTCAGGCTCAGTGATTGAAATCCATTTGTGCAAAAGGAATAACCTTTGGAGGTGAATTTTCATAAGTAGAAAAATCTCTGATGGTATTATCTGTTGCATGCTGTTGAGTTGTGTGCTTTTGGCATGCAACAGGAAATGTCTATGTAGTTTTTTTCCACTTACAGTAATTTGTGTGTGTAAAAGTTACTATCTTTTCTGTAACTGTTCAACAGGATTTCAGCCCATATCTAAACAACACACTTGCATAAGACTTTATATAGTCTTGAACAACCATGCCATCAGCTACCCCAGAGAATCCTAATTTTGAAAGAGATGAGCTCCTTAACTTTCTAAATTACAGTTCCCAAGGTTTATAGGAGACAGGAAATGACTGTTAAACTTGTTTAAATATGCTGCACAGAAAAAACTTATGAATTTGGTTTGAAATGCTTCTCTTATACTGTATTCTCATGGAGCTTTCCAAGTAGGAGACAACAGAAACATACACCAATTGGTATCTAGTCCATCGTCTCACAAATAATTTCAAAAACAGCTGTTCAGTTTCTTCCTTTCCTCTTTTCAAAAATGTTTATGACACAACATAAAACAGCATTATGCCATAAAACATCATTCTTCTGATTGATAAAATGAAAGCCATATGGATGGTCCCTGGGTGAGACACAACCCAGGGTCTCCCCTGAAATGCCTGTCTCATAGAGAGCCGAAGTCATCTTTCACAACATTCCTAGCACATCACATGCTACAGCAGCACACAAGGACCCACTGGCACAGCCTGGGGAAAATGACAGGCCTTTAGCAAAGCACCAAAGCAGCCAAGGCACACCCCTCCTGGGCTTGGGAAACCAGCATGGTTTCCATGTGACAAAACGTCATATGGTTGACTCAGCCTGGGTGGGCCACCCGAGTGATGGAGATTGCTTGGGAAAGAAACAGGACCAAGAGAGAGGAAATAAAGCTAGTTTGCTATGACGGGCACAAGATCCTACTGGGCAGTCAACTAAAGCACCTCCCCATCATAATTACTGGGGGGAAAGGAAGCAATGATCAATACTACAAGGCTGGCACTGCAGAGACAGTTGGCATAGAGGGCCTCATCCCCATTCTGCAAGGCGCAATGTGCAAACCACCAGAAGCTGAATGAAGCCCAACAGGACTGAGAAGAAACAAAAACATGTAACAATCAAAACCATAGCACAGTGGTGGCGAACCTTCGGCATTCCAGATGTTTTAGACCACAACTCCCACACTCCTTTGTAATTGGCTTGGAATTCTGGGAATTGTGGTGCCAAAACATCTGAAGTGCCGAAGGTTCCCCACCACTGCCATAGTGGTTATAAAATAGAATGGTAATCAGGTAAATTATTATATTGAAATACCATTGATTTAAAGGCACCCCCCAGAGTATCATAAAAACTGTGCAGGCTCCTAGTAAGTCAAGAACCTTTTCCACCTGGAAGGAAAGACAAGAGATTCTTCCCTTTCCATTTTCCTTCCAGGAAGCCTCTCAGCTGAGTGTGTTTTGGCTGGATCTCATCCTGTATATAACAAAAGTCCGAGAGAGAGAGAGAGAGAGACAGACAGACAGACAGACAGAAAGAAAGAACAGTCCAACAGTTAGGAAAAACTGTTGGGAGGATGGGAGAGTTAAATGCCTTAGGTGGACGTTTATGTAATGATCTTTGCCTGGGTCAGAACTCTGTAGCATTTGGGAACCTCAACACGGAAATGAGCCAGGTGTCTGTGTGCTTATAATCGCCATGTTTTCCAAGGCCAAAGGATGTCATTACAAATATCTTGGCTCCCTTAAGCTCAGCTGTTGTCTTTTCCCTCCAGCCAATCCCACTCCACCCCATAGGAAATTTGTGATAAGTTATTGCTCTTAGCTAATAATCTTTCTTTCTCATTTGGAAGTGTTCACTTTTACTGCATAACTTTTGTAAACCGCCCAGAGTGAGCTTAGGTCAGATGGCGTAGTAAGTAAATAAAATAAATATGTAAATTTAAAAATAAATAAGCAGTGATTGCTCTCTAACCAGTGTGGTCATCAGATGGGATAGTCAACCCTTCTTCTACCGCTTTGCTTTTCCAGCTTTGGTGTCCTGCAGAAGCAGACTACAAGTCCCAGCATTCACGGCAGGCCAGCCATGCTGCCTGAGAATGATGGGAGTGGACGCCTAGTGGACACCAGTTTGGGGAAAGGGGTCTCTGACTGTGGCAGCCAGGGATCAAGACCATCAGCTAACACCAGGCTAGGAATATTGGCTCAAGAGCTGACCCACAAAGATGTACTAAGACCAATGAATAATGTCAAAGAAATCATGGATCACATGACATTCAGATTGTTACAAGTAATAATTCAGGATGTAAACAAAAATAGAAAGAAATGCAGGGAGAAGAACTTATTAACTGAAGAACCATGGAGACTGGTTTAGATAAAACACAACACCATTGTTTACAACTGATTCATGCAAAATCCAAGTACCCATGACAACAGCCAAACTCCAGTAAGACAGCAGGAGAGAAAAAAAGAATGTGATACTAATTAGTTGTCTACCCACCCAGCTGGTCTCACATGCCAACTCCTGTTCTTGTCTTACTTCCATCATTGTCTTTTGTCTCAATGGCTGAATTGGCAAATGTCAGAACTGGCCTGATGGGAAAGGTTGTTGCTTCTTTCCCCCCTTCCCCCGCCAATAGGAACACTGCTGGTTTTGTTTATTTATCTAAAGCAGTGTTACCAAACTTGGTAAACCCAGATGTTCTTGGACTGCAATTCCCAGAAGGCTTCACCCTCAGCTGTGCTGGCTATGGTTTTGGAGAGTTGCAATCCAAGAACACCTCGGTGATCCAAGGTTGTGAAACATGGATCTAAACGTGATAAAGATAATGGCTTTGGGAAATTGACATAACAGTAACAAGGCCATCCACAAGGCTTAGGATTTGGTTTGTACAAATCTAGGTAGATCTCAAAGGTAAATAAAAAATAAAGACCTATATATGAAAGTAGGAAAATAGAACCAATGCAGAAACAGATGTTGGAGAATTTGGCCTAAGGGCCAGAAGCAAAATAGGAAAAAAACTCAAAGAAGTATGTGGAGGAAAGAATCTGTTTATTGCAGATACATATGTCAGGCAACAAACAGATGACTGTACACATGGATATCTCCAGATGGCTAATACAGAAATTAAAAAAGCTACATAATTGGAAGTAGAAGTTGAAGAATCTACAGTGGTGCCTCGACTCACGAGCCTCTTGACAACCCAACATTTTGACTTACGAGCGAAAATCCATTGGATTTTCGAACCGCCGCCTTATGAGCGTTAGATAGGGTTTTCTCAACTTACGATTTTTTTTTGAATATTGTTCGAAAAATGGTTCTCCCATGGCGCTTTGCATTTGGGAGGTTTTAAAACACCCGCACCATGCTTCCAGTCCTCTGTAGGTTGCATGAGATGAGGAGGTGTGGAGACAGAGTTGGAGAGACTTGGAGTTCTTGTGGAGATTTTTGGAGTGTTTTTTTCCCCTGTGATTTTTCCTGCACTTCTCTGCTGCTGGAAAGGTAGGTTGATTTTATTCTCTTATGTTTTTTGCATGGGTGCTGCTGGTGGGGTGGTTTCAAGTCATGTTTAGGATTTGTTTTTAATTGTGGTCTTTGGCATTTTTCTTTCTTTCTTTTTGCATGGGTGCTGCTGATGGTGGGTGGTGGTGGTGGGGTTCTAGCCATGTTTAAGATTTGTTTTTATTTTTTGGTCTTTTGGATTCTGGGGTCTTTGCAAATGTTGCATGCATGTTTAATTTTTTGATAAAATTTCTGCTCTTTGGTTATCAGAATGGGCATGAGGTTTTGAATTTCTGCTTTTTGGTTTTAAGGTTAGGGTTAGGGTTAGGGTTTCTGAGCATGTTTTGATTTCTTTTTCCAATTTCTGCTCTCTGGTTTGCAGCATGGCCTGGAGCTGTTGGATTTTGGTGGTGCATACCGGTTTGAATTTGGACTACAGTGTCCTTATGAGGTCAATAACCTGTGTTGTGTGGAGTTTGAAAATGTTGAGAAATGACCAGTGTGGCCTTACTGCTTTTAAAATGCACTAAAGTGTCCTTATCAGGTCCAAAACCTGTGTTGTGTGAAGTCTGAAAATGTTGTCAGAGGATGAGGCATGACCAGTGTGCCTTGCTGCCTTTAAAATGCACAAAGAAGTGACCTGCAAGAGGTCCAAAACCTGTGTTGTGTGGGGTTTTAAAATGTTGGCTGAGGGTGAGGCAAGTTCAGTGTGCCTTCCTGCCTTTAAAATGCACTGAAGTTTTCTGTATCATATTAAAAAATGAAATGTGGTGATGGAAGTGTTTATTTTTGAAAAGCAATGCTGCTGTGCAGTGTTCATGGGTTTAAAGTGCACTTTATAAAGAGTTTAAAGCAAAAAACAACAACAAAAACTGGTGCATTCCTATGGGAAACTTATGAGCAGATCAACTTACGAGCATGCAGTCAGAACAGATTAAACTCGTAAGTCGAGGTACCACTGTATATCCTATCCAGTATAAGACCAGGAGTAGATTGTGCTGGTTTTCAAGAATTATCAATATAAAAGAGTAAAGCTGAAAAATATACTAAAATAACCACAGTGCCAAAATATAAAATTTCCAATTATTTTAGAATCCATACAAAGAACAGATTTGCATTGTTAAACTCATCAGACTATGAATCAGAGGAACTGTAGACTGAAATCAGAGATATCATTAGGGAAAAATGCAAAAAGACTCTTCTTGTTGTAAAAAGAAAAGAAAAATATGCATTTATTTATTTATTTATTTATTTATTTATTTATTTATTTATTTATTTATTTATTTATTTAGCCATTTTCCCCCTTAAGGCATCCATGGCAGCTCACAATAATTAAATTATACAAAATGACAAGTTTAAAATGCCATATAATATAAATATATTATATATCAAAATCAATATATAACATAATTAGCTATAATTAATATATTAATATAAATATTATTAAATTTATTATTATAATAATAATATATTAATTACACATTGGATTAAAAATTATTTTTTTAATATCAACATTTCAAAAAAAGAGCATTCTCGATTCTAGACACATCACTTAAAGGCCTACCCAAAATGGAAGATCTTTGCCTGAAACAGAATAACAAGAGGGAGAGGACCACATGGCTTTTCAGGGCAACACATTCCAAAGTTTGGGGGCAGCCACCAAGAAGGCCCTCTTTTGTATCCTTACAAAAGAAAGTGGTGAAACAGAGGGAAGGGCTTCCCAAGAAGATCTTAAAAGCCTAGTAGGTCATATGGGGTGATATCAAACAGAGTCATAGATTTGTGAAGTTGGAATGGGCCTACAAAACAATTTAATTCAATCCCCTGAATACAAATCAAAGGATATCTGCCAAGTAGCTGTCCAAATTTCTCTTGAATGCCTCCAACGCTGGAGCACTCACCATCTCCTGCGGTAATTGGTTCCATTGTTGTACTGCTCTAGCAGTTAGGAAGCTTTTTCTGATATTCAACCAAACTCTGGCTTCCTGTAACTTGAGCCCACTGTTGCTTGTCCTGCAATTGGAGATGATCAAGAACAGGCCCAAATAGCCTGGGTCAAGCTGTATAGAGCTTTTAGGTGTTAGTGAGCACTTTGAATTGAGACTGGAAAGAGACTGATAGCCAGCAAAGCTGTTGTAGTAAGTAAGGGAATCACATGCTCCCTGTGACTAGTGCCAATTAGCAGTCTGGCTGCAGCATTCTGAACCAGCTGAAGTTTCTGAACACTCTTCAAAAGCAGCCACATGTAGAGAGCATTAGGAACCCACCTGGGATGTAACTAAGGCATGTGTCACGGTGGCTGGCCAGGTCAGACATTTCCAGGGACTTTAACTGTGAAAAAGCAATCCTAGCCACCACTGAGATTTATGCATCCATGCTCAGGGTTGAGTTGAGGAACACACCAAGCTATGAACCTGATTTTTCAGGGAAAGTGTAACCCCATCCACTACAGTCTTGCCTGATTTACCTTTCATTGACTAGGAGCACCTCTATCTTGTCTGTGTAGTAAATTTCAGTAATGTTAGCCCTCATCCAGTCCCTTCTTGAAAACTACCATTGGACAAGGCCCAGAACAGCTGCCTTGGAATCAGATGAGAAATAGAGTTGGGTCTCATTAGCATACTGAAGGCACCAAAACTCTGAAGTCCAGACAATCTCTCCCAGAGGTGTCATGGAGATGATGAATGAACTGTACCCTGGAGGATATCACAGGCATTTGACTAGGTCAGTGTTCGCGAACCTATGGCATGGGTGCCAAAGGTGGCACTCAGAGCCCTTTCTGTGGGCACCCGGCATTGGCCCCTCACAGCCACCTGTATTTAGGTTAAATTGCTGTATGGGCACTTTGCAAAAAATGAGTGGGTTCTGAATTGCAGTTTGGGCACCTGGTCTCTAAAAGGTTCACCATTACTGGACTAGGTATCAAACAGGACTTTCCCTACACTGACTTCTGAATTCTGCCATTCAGGAAGGATTGGAACAACTGAGAAACAATACCTCCAAGATCCATCCCAGAAACTTGCCCCAGAAGTTTTCCATGGGCAATTGTATTTAAAACTGCTGATAGGTCCAACAGGGACACACTCCCCTTCTCTATTTCCTGGTGTAGGTCATCACCAAGGTGACCAGAACTATCTCCATTCCAAGTCAGATTGAAATGCATCAACATCAGTGGTTCTGAACCATGAGTCCCCCAGATGTTGTTGGACTAAAACTCCCAGAAATCCTGACCAGCACAGCTAATGGTGAAGGATTCTGGGAGTTCTAGTTCAAGAATACCTTGGGACTCAAAGTTCGGAGCCATTGATCTAAATAATTTGCTTTATCCTGGAACCCCTGGAGCTGAGATGCCACAATACAATCCATCTTGGGTACTGGCTGTAACTACCCAATACAGTGGGATTCAAGGAAGGCTTTTAAACCAATGGTCTTACTCCTGCCTCCTTTAGGCATTCTGATACCTTGCCTTGTCACAAAGAGGCATTCACCACTCCTCAAACACACTCAGCCAGTCTCTCTTCCCCTGCTTTTATAAATCAGAAAGGGCATTTTAACAACAGGTGAGAAACAAAAACAAAAGATGACAGAAGCAGGGTCAGAATTCTGAATTCAACTTTCCATGTAAAGAGAGCTGTTACAATGACCAGTGCAATTACACAGAACAAAAACAAAAGATATCTTCCAGACTGTTCAAGAAATCAAAAGAAAATTTAAACCGAGATTAGAAATTCTGAAAGGTTAAATAAAGAGAAAGTGGGAACAATATACTGAAAAACTATACAGAAGAGATACAAGGGCACATTCTTTGAAGAGTCAAGTATGAGCTGTTTTGAAAGCACTTCAAAAATACACCAGCAAGAATAAATAAGTGGAATACCAATAGGTCTATTCCAAGCTGCAGAGACTAAATCTGGAGTGAGAGGTGCCTGATTCTCAAACTGGATTTTGCAAAAGAAGAGGCCCTCACTATCATATTGCAAATATTTGCTGGCTACTGAAGTAGACCAAAGAGTTCTAGAAGAAGACCAGTCAATGCTTTATAGCAGTGTTTTTCAACCACTGTTCCGCGGCACACTAGTGTGCCGCGAGATGTTGCCTGGTGTGCCGTTGGAAAAATTGAAAAATTCGAAAGATTTAAAAAAAAAAGTCAAATTTTCGCCCACTAGGTGGGCGCCGGACTGTGTCCTGGGTATGAAGGAGTGGGTTTTTTGACCCCACCCTCGGCCAGCAGGGGCGCCGATTGGCGCTTCTCAGGGGGACACCCTCCACTTTTCTGATGTCCGGGCTGTGATTGGTCAAGACTCCAGCCTGGACCTATCACAGTAGGACATCATCTTCCGACTTCCTTCCCGCCCGAGCACAGTGTGCGCAGCAGCGGAGAGAAGAAGACGTCGCGACTCAAGTCACCAAAAGGCACAGAGTTAAATTTTTTAACATTTTCTAATGGTGGTGTGCCTCGTGATTTTTTTCATGAAACAAGTGTGCCTTTGCCCAAAAAAGGTTGAAAAACACTGCTTTATAGACTAATTCAAAGCCTTTGGCTATATGGCTCATGAGAAGTTAGCCTGTCCTAAAAGAAATGGGTGTCTTGACACTTGATTGTACTGCTAGCGCAGTATATGGAAAGACAGAATGATTTCCCATAAGCAAAGATGTCCAGCAAAGGTGTATTTCATCTCTCTGTTCATTCAATCTGTATGCAGAAAATATATGGGAAACTGGAATAGATTCAAATAAAAAAGGAGTGAAGTTGGTAGAAGAAACATGAATTCGATTTATATAGATGGTACTATATTACAGATGGAAAGCGACAATAAATTGAAACAACTTCTGATAAAAATTAAAGATGAATCAAAGTCATGACTAAAGAAGAAGTACTGCATGCAATGTTAGTCTTTTTTGTAATCAGTCAAAATGGGGACTGCAATGAGGTTCTCAAAAGGATAGTAGTGAAGGAAACAGAAGGGATGTGTCATTGGAGGTCAAGGCCAAAATAATCCACCTTTTTGTATGCTTGATATGAGTGTGAAAGTTGGACAGGAAATGAAACTAACGGGGGGAGTATATCCCTGAGCTCCTTGCCCTGTGAAGATGCCGGCCACAGAGTCTGGCGAAACGTCAGGAAGAAAAACTTCCAGAACACAACCAAACATCCAAAAAAACTCACAACAGCTACCAAAAAAGTATTTGTTTGAAATGTGATGCTGAAAGAATTTTTTTGACACCCTGGACTGACAGAAAGACAAACAAGTGGGTCCTAGAGCAAATTAAGGTTGAACTTTCCATGGAAACAAAAATTACAAAATTGAATCTATAATGCTTTGGGCACATCATGAAAAGGAGACTTGCTATAGAAGATGATCGTGTTAGGAAAAGTTGAGGACAACAGGAAAGGAAGAAGACAAAACAAGATGTATTGACTGCTTAACCTTAAAGGAAGCCAGAGCTATGAATTTACAGGAGCTGAACGGGGCTGTTGAGGAGAGGATCTGTTGAAGGTCAGTCACTCTTAGGGTTGCCATAAATCTGAGTTGACTTGACTGTTCATAAGAGCAACAACATAATGAAATGAATATTAGGATCACTAAAGTCCAGAAAATTGAGGTACAGGAATTGGAATCAGCAAACTCAAAGTTTGCCTTGATCTGTTACCACCCTCCTGACATCCAGCTTTCCAGGTATGAGCATGCTCTAATCAACTGTATGAAGGAAGGTACTCTGTGCATTCTCAGCGGTCCCATAGTTTCGCTTAAGTTGCCCTACAGGTAACCTCTACATCTAGACACACATTCCAGGGCTCATTCCTGCCCTTTGTTAAAACCACAGTCAAGTTATGAGATGGCTGCCTTGCACCTGTTTGGGCCCAAGCCTAAGCTTTCTGGCACCCAAATTGCCCTGTTCCTCGAACAAGGAAATAACAAAAAAATCAAAGAAATAACACCACCAAGAAAAGAGCTAATTGATTGTATCTCTGGAAAGGAAACAAGAAATGTGTGAGCAATCAGGCAGAGCAGCACATGCTCCCCAGCTGAGAGCTATAAATCCTGTGTCCCTGGGGGACCTCATGGGAACGGAAACCCAGAGCAGTAGGGCCAGAGCTGTGCTGAATGGATGTGTGCTCTCCCAGGATGTCTCTCGCCTGATGGAGCTAAAAAACCACCATGCGCCACAGAGTGTGGCTGGTATGCCTTCTGAGATCCCAGCTTTCTCTCCAAGCTTCAAGTTTCCTTCTTTCTTCATCCTCATGGTCGAGTGTTGAAGACTCAGGATGGGGTGGGGGCAAGGAAAGGAAAGGGCTGATGGCAGGATTCCTCCAAAGAGGAGAAGCCAGGCTTCCCTGTGGCGTCATGAGCAGGCGCAGAGCCATTTGCCCCCAAGGATCTGGATGTTGCGTTGCCTCCATATGGTTTCAGATTGTGTTCTTTTCTCACAGCCTCGGCATGGGATCGCGACAATCCCAAAACTAAACCCTGGCCGATCAGCTGGCATTACTGGCAAGAATCACATGTTGAGGTTTACCTGGTAGCTGACCTGTGAAAAAAGAAAATATTCCCTCTGAGGTAAAGGAAATGATTTTTCGATTGATGCATTCTGTTACAAAGTCACCCAATTAGGCATAGTAAAGGCAGAGTGCTACTAGCTTTCCCACTCATAAAATCATAGAATAATAGCGTTGCAAGGGGCCATCAGGCTGTTGAGTCCACCACCTCCTTCTGCTCAATGCAGGCATCCCTGTCAAATGATATCTGACAGGTGGTTGCCTAATTTTCTCTTGAATGCTTCCAGCCATCTGAACACTCACCAACTGCCAAGGTAATTGGTTCCATTGTCACACCGCTCTAATAATTAGGAAGGTTTTTCCTGATGTTCAGTTGAATTCTGGCTTCCTGTAATTTGAGCCCATTATTACATGTTCTGCACTCTGGGATGATCAAGAAGAGATCCTGCCTCTGTTGCCTTAAAAAAAACACCACAGCATACATTTTTTTTTTTTTCTTTTCAGACTTCCACTTTCCACATTCTCCCAACCAGCTGCTGGCTATAGAAGTCCAGGAAATGTAATCTGCAAAAAGTAACTTTCTGGAACTCCTCTCTGATCCTTACAAGTGCTGCAAGTAACTGGAACCTGTTGGTTAGGAAAAATCTCCAGGTTCCTTGGAGATCAAAATATGTTAATTTAGTACAGTATAGATACTATAAGAAAGTTGTGTGTGTGTGTGCGTGCGTGTGTACATGCGTATCTTATTGAGCTATGCTGGCCCCAGATCTTGTGTAGACATGCTGATGTTGTCTTGACAAGGGACTGGTAAAACAGGTGTACATCTGGAGTAAAGTCTTCCCCAGGTTGAATTATCTGAGTCCCATCAAACTCCATTGAGTGGCCTCTGCTTCCTATTTAAGAAAAACAAAATCCTGCATTCGATAATGCAAGGAGAGGTTCTGAATACTGGCATTGGAAATCTTCAGGTTTCCCTCTCTGGCATGGAATGAGTATAATGGTTCACCTTTGGCCTTCCAGATGTTTTAGACCTCAGCTCTCAAAAGCCAGAGCCATCATTGACAGTGCCAAGAGACTCTGACAGCTGAAGCTTAAAACATCTGGAAGGCTGATGGCTGGGAACCATGGAGCTAGTGAGAACTGAAGGCAGTCCATCTTTTACATTCTTGACCCCTATTTGGCTGCTTCCCAAGGAGGCTTCTTGTGTATTGCAGATAATAAGGCTGACCAGAGTGTGTGTATTTGTGCTGTCAAGTCACACATTATATATAGCAATACTAGCAGGGCTTTCAAGGTGAGTAAGATATTTAAGGAGTGGTTTTATCAGAGCCACACTCACAAGTACGGTACCAAGGCTGACAGGGATTCATACCCAGAACTCCCGAGTTCTAATCCATCACTCTATCTACTATATAACACTGAATATTCAGATTATTTATTTATTATTTATTTATTAGATTTATATACCTCACCATGTAGCCTGGAGGATACTCTGGGTGGTTTACAAAAGAAAATAAAAAATACAAATTATAAATCACATACAATTAATATATACAAATATATTGAAAATTATATTTATTTATTTATTTATTTATTTATTTATTTATTTATTTATTTATTTTATACCGCCCGTCTTCCTGAAAGGAACTCCGGGCGGTTTACAATAAATACAGACAACAAATTAAAACAACAACTGAAATAAACAATAAAACAAAACGGCTGCAGCAAATAATCACGCCTGGAGCGCCTTTCACTTCTGCTTAGGTGATTCCAAGGGTTGGGCCAGCCACAGTGCGGGTGGAAGTTCTCCAGCCTCCCCTGGCCACACGCAGCATGAGTAGGACAGAGTTGACCGCTGGTCGATCCGCTCTGTCAGGTAGCCAGGTCCTAGGCCATGGAGGGTTTTGTAAACCAAAACCAGGACCTTGAATCTAATTCGGGCTGCAACGGGCAACCAGTGCAGGCGAGCCAAGACTGGGGTGATGTGCTTGAATCGATGCACACCAGCCACCAGTCTGGCTGCTGCATTTTGGACCCGCTGCAAGCGCCGAATGAGAGTCAAGGGCAACCCCATGTAAGCGCGTTGCAATAGTCCAGTCTAGAGATCACCAGCGCCTGGACCACAGTTCTGAGGGAGTCCTCATCCAGGTTCTGGGCATCCGAAGATGGAAAAAGGCAGCCCTGGACACGGCGGACACCTGGGCTTCCAGGGTGGCGCCGGGTCAGGACTACGCCCAGATTTCGGACACAGTCCGATGGCCTGAGGGAAACACCCTCCAAGGTGGGATACGGGCCACCGTAGCTGGATGAGGAAGCCCCAAAGAACATGACCTCGGTCTTATCGGGGTTGAGTTTGAGCCTGTTAGCCCTGGTCCATTCCATGACTGCGCCCAGACACTGATCGAGGTCCGGACAGCCTCATCTGCAGCGGTAGAAAAGGAGACATAGAGCTGCGTGTCATCAGCGTACTGATGGCAGCAGACTCCATGCCTCCTAATGACCTCAGCCAGCGCTGATGTAAATGTTGAACAGCATGGGAGATGGAACCCCCGCAAGGGAGTATCCAAGGGCCGACATCTCGCCCCATGCTGAACCTGCTGGGGCGGTCCCCGAGGAAGGACCGGAACCAACTGTGAACAGTGCCTCCGATCCCAACCTCAGAGAGCCGATCCAGCAGGATACCGTGGTCGACGGTATTACAAATCAGGAGGACCAACACACCCCCGTCGGCCCTCCGGATGAGGTCATCTTGCAGAGCGACCAAGACTGTCTCGGTACCAGGCCTGAACCCAGACTGGAACGGATCAGGGCATGCTAGGATTGAAGCCGGATCGCGGCCACCCTCTCGATCACCTTGCCCATAAAGGCGTTAGCGATCGGGCGAAAGTTGGATAATTCGCCCGGCGCTAAGCTCATTTCTTCAGGATGGGCTTTACCACGGTCTCCTTCAGACGGGAAGGGAAAATCCCTTCCCTGTGATGATCGAAGTCCACCCTAAGATGTTCGTGGCAACTGCTTTCATGAGCCATGAAGGGCAAGGGTCGAAGGGGGTGGACGCGGGCGGCAATGGGCAATAGCCCTGGAGGCCTCAAGGGAGGTGACAGGCCCAAAACTCAACCATGCGACAGGAGAAGTTGCCGGGGATGCCGAGAGTGGGCTATGGCAACAGGATTGAAACCGAACGGATGGCCTCTATTTTCGATCGAAAAAGGCTGCAAAGTTCTCACTACTGAAATCAGTAGGAGGAGGCCTAGTCAGTCCAGGATTAGTGAGGTCGCGAACAACACGGAACAATTGCGGTTCGAGGCCTCACTAATTCTTATAAGATCTTCTAGCCACACTGAGCGTATAGCGCCTGGACTGAGCGATGAGCCTTCAAGCCGTCCGGTTCTTCCTCCACCTGCGCTCCAGCCTCCTCCATTCATGCTTCATCGCTGAAGCTCTTCCGTGAAGTTTATCTGGTCGACAGCTCGTGATGTTTGGTCGAACCATTGGTCTACCATAGAGTCAACCAGATCGTCAGCCAACCAGGAGGCTCCCGAGGACTTCCCAACCGATCAGGGTTGAGGAGTGGGCGAGCCCAAACAACGGGCTGAGGTCCCGCGGGGTGGGGGGGCACGATTGATACAGAGAAAGACAGCAGGTGGTGGTCTGACCATGACACGGGGGTGGGAACAAGGTCCCACACCCTCAGACACGAGTCCTCAGACACGGAGGAAAATACCAGATCCAGGGTGTGTCCAGATCTGTGTGTTGGGCATAAAACATGCTGGGACAGGTTCATGAAGGCCATAAGAGCAGCACCAGACAGCTGATGGGGTCTCCCACCACCAAAAGGCGTGGGGTTCTCAACAAAGCAGCGGCGATGAACTAGCTCTGGTAGGGATTGTGCTGGGTTGCGGGGAGCAGTAACCGAGCACAATGCCAAACCTGTCCCGCTGCCCAACCAACAGGTGGACACATTCCAACCCTGGAATCACCAACGTTGAGGCCCTGTTGACATGAATGGTATCTCTGTACACAATGGCCACCCCACCCCCTTTACGTCCTCCGATCTTCCTGCCCCTGCACCAGAAACCCAGGGGGCAAAGCTGGGAGGCCAAAGCCCCCCTTCACCCACCCAGGTCTCGGTGATGCACGCCAGGTCGGCCTTCCCATCAGTGATGGTATCATAAATAATGGGAATTTTATTATGCACCGACCTGGCATTCAACAGAAGGCAAGAAAGATCGGAGGCGCTGGCGGAGTGGCTCCCAGGCACGTGACAGTGAGCTGGAAGTTCTTCTTACCCGACTAACCCTCCAGCCCCTAGCGCACCGACCACGGCCCGACCA
This sequence comes from Phrynocephalus forsythii, assembly GCA_029282475.1. Taxonomy (NCBI): domain Eukaryota; kingdom Metazoa; phylum Chordata; class Lepidosauria; order Squamata; family Agamidae; genus Phrynocephalus; species Phrynocephalus forsythii. Next base: position 25,948,164 of record JAPFRF010000011.1, on the reverse strand, counting down.
CGACAGATATGGCGGTCCCTGCCTGCATGGTGGCTGATGGATGGAAGGAAGAAAAAAAAATCAACACAACCATAACAACAATACTAAATACAACTAAAAATCAAAAATCAAAATGCAAAACGCATCAATAAAACAAATCGGTTACAAATATAAAGCAAAGGCAAACAAACAAACAAAAAGCATATTAATGAGCTCACAGCCCAGGCAGGGGGGGAGGGGCAAAAGAGGAGCGCAAAGGCGTCTTGCAGAGATGGTCGGTGGTCGATGTTTGGAGGTTCCAGGCGGCTGATGTCAAGGGAGAATGGAGGCAAGAAGCAATGGGGGCCGGCCGGCAACCGTCGGATGGGCCAGCAACGGCCTCGCGGCCAGATTGGGCCCAGCAAACGGAAGCAAGACAACCTCAGTCTTCAGCAGATGGTAGTCCCAGGGCACCAGAATGTCTGGTATCCTCATTGGGTAAGGGGGGGAGCAGAATGGAGAGCTCCGCACCCCCAAACCCACAGCAGTCCGGTAGTGGGGGGGGGAGCAAGATTGAGAAGCTCCTCACCCTAAACCCACAACAGTCCAGCGGGGGGGGGGAGCAAAATCGAAGTTCCAATCCCCAACCCATAACGGTATATCAAACTTCATACCAAAATAATCATGGACTTTCATTATGCAATCAGTGCACCATCCTAGGATGATCAGATAATCCTTTCTCTGTTTTTTCTCTCTGCTTCTTTTGTTTATTTTAAATTTCCTACAAACAATCCTATAAGGAGGAAAATGTGAAACAGTTCCGCAGCATCTTTTGACTGCTGCATCTAGAAGGTGTCCCTCTGGAAGCACCTGTGTTTTTGAGGAAGTCTATCATTAAACCTCATGGCCAAAATCCTCTTGCATAATTATGCTGATGTAACTCTAATGGCATCACTGTGGGGGAGAAATTACCTCACATTCAAAAGCCTGGCAAGACATTATGTGATGTACTGAGTCACGTTACTCGGCACATAAGAGATAACACGTACACTGACTTTATAGATGTGAGACAATTTATCTCCAAAAGTTGTGCTGTTACATCAGTGTAACTATGCAAGGCAATGTTGGCCTGTACCTGACAAAGAGCAGAGAAGATGGTAGAACCGGATCTCCATGGGAAAAAAATTGATGCCATTTTTTTAAACGGTAAGGATGAGGAACATGTGGTCCTCTGGGTGTTTTCACAACTCCTCTCGGCCTCAGGTAGTCTAGTTAAGAGCAAGGGCTGATGGGATTTATGGCCCAAGGCTACCTGAAAAGGCCTTATTCCCCATGCTTGCCACAGGAACTATCTAACAGCCAGCCAGGGCCAAAGTCTTCAGCAGAGTGAGAGAAGGCTAGTGCCCTTTAACCTTTCCTCTTCTTTCCATGGCTGAAAACTGAGTGATGGTTTTTATATAGACAAAATAGCACCTTTTCCCCACAAGGAGCCATGTAGAAAGAATCATGAGGCCCAAGAGGGCTGGGAATTTTATGACCCTGTGTGAATAAGGAACGGCTCCACAAGCAACACCCCCCACCTCGATTTATATTGTTCTGCCCTCCGGAAGGCAGATTCCGCTTCATTCCTCTTCTCATACAAACAAAAACCAAGAATGCATCAAAAGAGATTTAATTAGCAAAACAATTTGTGGTGCTAGCTCTAGTGGCCCCTCAGGAGCTGCTCTTTGGAAAGCTGAGGAATGTCACCATGCACACGAAGCATTTGTTCCCCGTTAAAACAGAACTTTCCACCTTGTAATTAATTTCTGTCGCATGGCTGCCACCACAGAGCCCCTGCCATGCCATTCTGTTCACCTTATACAGTATCTCTCTGCACCCACTTCTCAGTTTTTTGACCAGGGAAGCTTTTCTAAAATGTCATTCTTCAAAATTTCTCTCAGACCCCATTTTCTTCCCTCAGCTGAAAGCTTCACCTTACCAGTGCTCCCTCCATCCTCACTGGCCTCTCACATACCATCTCCATTATAAAAATAATTGTATGCCATTGTGTCAATTCTGAGGGTGGTGATCCTTCTCAGGATTTAATAGGTATAAGTGCTTCATCATTCTGTTCTCCTTGTTGGGGTGCTCCAGAGTTATGTAGTTTAGCCAAGGCTAGTGGGATCTTTTCCCTGGAGAATAAACTCCTGACCCTTGGCTCCTCAGCTGTGCATTCTTACTCACGGAGTTATCCAGAACCCCTTCTAACTTTCTATATTCCCTTTTGTTTGTTTTTAATATACACCAGAAATAACCAATTGTATCTACAATTTAAGCACCCACGCCATTCTCTGAAGGAGGTGCCCAAGTGTTTTTTCAAGAGTCTGGTGGTTGTGGAATACTTGGCTGATGAGCAAACACCAGCTAAATACATTTCCATATTCCCAGTACACTTGGAATGAAGAAGGTAATGGAATTTTTTTTTCCTCAGCATAGGTTGGTATCTCCTTAAGAGGAAGTTTAATAACCAAAAGCCAACTTTCAAGTAGGAAATGCCACACAGAGGGACAGTACTGCATAATGGTTAGAGTTTAAGATAGGTACCTCAGAGATCCAGGTTGCTACTGAGACTTGAAAATCTTCTGAATGATTTTGGGCTAGTCACCCTGAATTATTTCATTCATTCATTCGTTCATTCGTTCATTCAACTTATATTCCGCCACAGGTCTCCAGGCGGCTTTATTGAAAGTATAAAATGAGGAGAAGGAAAGCCATATTGAAACTCTTGGGCGAATCATGAGAATTGACTGCAACTAATCAACAAACTAGCAAATACACATTTTCAATAATTTATTTCCTCTCCCATTTCTGCAATACAGCAAAATCAACAAAATGGAACCCAAAATAATTTCAAAACTAATTGGCAAATTTGTTTTCAATAAGGAATCAACTCTCAATATGTACTTCAGATTAATCTAGTAGTACGTACTGTGGCATTCCTTCAGCCTACTTCAACATCCTATGTAATAGACGGTCAGTTTATCAAGTTTCTGAGCAGCTACTGGCTACAGTATTCCATGACACAAAGCCCAAAGAGAGATGGACCTCTGTAATAATTCAGATGTGATAATGGCTTAGCCTTGCAACACCCATTTCATATTTTGTTTTAACTGAAACTCAAGGACCTTCAACTGGAATTAAGTGCAAAGAGCCCTGATCACAACAGGTGAGGAAAATTCCCATAGAGTTTAGTAAGTTTTAGTGGTGTTTTTAATTGGTTTATGTTGTTCTATTTGTAAACTGCCCAGAGTTCCCTTTGCGAAGATTGGTGCAGTATATAAATTTAAAGATAAATAAATAAAATAAATAAATGAGTAAGGATGCCTCTGATGTCATATTTAGCCCAGAGAAATTTGTTTTCAATGGCATATTGGAGTTCAAGGTTCATTCAGATACAAATCCTTTATTGGTTTTCTTTCCATCTCAGAATTCTATCAGAGAAGGAAGGAGATCTTTTCTTATAGACAACTACTGGTAAGATGTTATATAATATACTAGTATACTGAAAGCACCCAGCAAACTAACAATTCAGGCTAGTTTATACACTTTCCACACCATGATGGTTTATCTCCATCTACAATGATGGAGAAACATGTTTTGTCCAGATTTTTTGTGCTTGAAAATGTAAGTGTGTGTGCGTGTGTGCGTGCGTGCTTGCACTTTAAACTGTTACTTGGATATAATTTGGTAAGGCCAATGAAATGGCTTCATATGGTTTTACCCAGCTGGCAGCTGAGGTTAATAACATTTGGTAGATGGCAAACAATTATCTGGCAGAAGCTTGATCTCTTCTGAATTGTACCTTTATCTTTACAGCATTTGGCAAATTGATACTAACTTTATAGCCAGGGCAATTAGCTCTGACAGAAGTGAGTGTGTACATTATCGTGACGTTTCATTCATGCAGTTGTTCATTTCCGCCTTCGGCATCAGTACTGTAGGCTATTTTCAAACTATCAGAGAGAGAGAGAGTTTAATTTATTTAATGTATTTATTTTGAATATTTTTACCCCACCTTTCTCCTTGGAAAAGGACTCAAGGTGGCTTACAATAATGAGGGACAATATACAGCGCAGGGGGCGGCGGCGGGGGGATCAGATTGCTCCGTGCTGCCCCCGCCCCTCCAGAAGCCTCGGAGCCACGCAGGGAGGGTTAGATTTTAGCCCAAGTTTTATAGGTTTATTTGGAAGGGTCTGTGGGCGTTTATACACGACCCCTAAACTCCGGGGCAAATGGCTCCCAGCTCCGGAGATTAAAAATGTTTACCCACCAGCTACAGAGTTAACAGGAAATTAAGTGCGACCCCGCCCACTTTAGCGCGTCCCAGCGCAGCTTTCAGGTACCTGCTTTTTGGATGTGACAAATATTTGATCTGGTGTAAGGATAGTGAGTGCGGGGCTCTCCTGGCTTCTGTTTGTTGTTTTTCTGCCCCCCGCCCCTTTCAGAGATCTGAATGCTGCCGGGAACAGAACGGAGGTAAGCCGGCATTCTTTTCTTTCTTTTTTCTCCCTCCCCTCAGGCAGCCAGCAACCAGGAAGTGCGGAGGGGGGTGGGGACAGAGGAAGAGCGACAAACCCCTAAGATCTCTGGTCCGAATTTAAGTGGCCAGCGGATCTTAGGGGTTGTGTAAAAAGGCCCTCTGTTGGCCCAGTTTTTCTAGGCCATGCCTGGTCTTATACCAGGATGGACCACTGAAGGATATGTCATTCTCTAGGGTCTGTGTAGGCCCAATGTTTTCCCACTGGCCATGCCTGGTCTGTAAAACCTATATACCTGCCTCCCTCAATGGGTTCCTCCCTTCCCTGGGGGTTGAAGCCACTCTGCTTCCAAAGTGGTTGACATAGATGCACTTTACACAACCTACCTCAATGGGTGATTAGCGGGGACGTCGCTCTGCTGCCAGCCTTAAAGAAATAGCCCTCTTTGCCTGCCTCAGAGAGGGTGTCTTCAATGGGCCTGGAGACACTCTGCTGCCGCCAAAGGGTGACTTCAGGAAGCCCACCCTAACCCTAACCCTCTGCCAGTTTAACTGGGTTCTGCCATGCACTGTTAGAACCACTATGCACCTGCTGCAACTGAAGGGAATAAAGTAACTTGTTGTGGCCTTGTTGATGCCATGTTCTCTATAGAGGGTGACACAAAACACTCCATCTGGGAGAGTTCCCGTCCCTGGCGTTCTGCCACACTTCTCACCAAAGGAAAGTGGCTTCACTAGGGTGCACCAAGGGGGAAAAAAGAATACTTAGAGTGCACTTCAGCACCTGTTGAACTTCCTCCTCCAATATCCGGCTTTGGAAAAGAATTTGAGTTGTCCTCCCACTTGCTGCCAGTTTAGATGGTAGGTTTGCAGGGGCAGCTGTGCTCCTCCCACTCCTAGACACTTCCACAGAACTAGGTATCCTGGGTTGGGGAGACTCTACCCTGGGCCTCAGGCTGTGCCCTATCCCAAAGTGCACGCACACCTTTAGTTTAGAAGCAAGAAAGATGTTGCTCCTTTCCTCCCTGGTGACTCCACTGCCCTGCGTGCGTGCATTCCTCTCTTTCTGGGATGGGGGTGGTTGGGGTGGACAAACATTTATTCCGGCCTGATACAGGCAGAATCCATGAGGAGAGGAGAACCCTCCTTGCACTCTTCCTTCCCTGCATCCACTCTCCTCCAGATTGGGGGTGGGGTGGGGTGGACAAGCATTTATTCCGGCCTGATACAGGCAGAATCCATAAGGAGAGGAGAACCCTCCCCTCCTGGCACTCTTCCTTCCCTGCATCTACTCTCCTCCCGATAGAGGGGGTGGACAAGCATCTCTGCAATCGATCTATCTCTATCTCCCCAACTACCTCCCCAAATCTATCTGTTCCAGGCAAAATCCCTGAGAGGATCCTCCTTGCACTCTTCTCTGAATCTCTGCATCCACACACAGTCTCCTGCAGATACTGGGGTTGGACTTACTAGCATCCCCCGATAGTGGGAGGCTTTAACAAATAAAAAAATAAAAAAGGAAAATAAAATACAAAATGAAACTGTCTTTCTCTTCCCTGCATCCACTTTCATCCAGATAAAGGGAGTGGACAAGCATCTCTCTGGCCTGATACAGGCAGAATCCATGAGGAGAGGAGGACCCTCCTTCCACTCTTCCCTGAATCCCTGCATCCATTCTTCAGATGGGGGTGGGGGTGGACTAGCATCTCTCCATCTATCTCTCTCCCCATCTACCTCCCCAGTCCACCTATCTATTCCAGGCAGAATCCCTGAGGACTAGAGGACCCTCCTTGCACTCTTCCCTGCCTCCACTCCTCTCCTGTCCTGTGACTCCTGTCCTGTGACATTTCCTTTCTAAGAATCCTTCAGGTTGATGGATCTGGAAGGCGGGGGAGGTGGTGGGCCTGGCCCTGGAGGTCTTCTAGGGTCATTTTAAATCATATCTTCCAGAAGGGGAGAACGGGGCTGCTGAGGCCTGTCTGGAGATTCTCGAGCCCAGCTGCCCAGGTCGTGTCATGTGGTGGTGAGTGACCTCCAGGGTTTTCTGGAGGGCCTCCATTGTCTCCTGCTCCTTTTGAATTCTGTCTGTCAGCTCCTTGCTTTGCTTCCTTTGAGAGGAACTTTATTGGGAGGCTTCAAAAAAAGAAAGAAAGAAAGAAAGAAAGAAAGAAAGAAAGAAAGAAAGAAAGAAAGAAAGAAAGAAAAAGAAAGAAAGAAAGAAAGAAAAAAAGAAACTCTGGAAAGAGTTCTTTCTTTGAGATGGGGAAATTGAGAGGAGGACCCTCATCCAGATGGGGGGGGGGTTTGCACTCTTTCCTGAATCCCTGCATCCACTCTCCTCCAGATACTGGTAGTGGACAAGCATCTCTCCTATCCATCTATCTCCCCAAATCTATCTGTTCCCGGCGGAATCCCTGAGAGGACTGTTCTTGCACTGTTCCCTGAATCCCTGCATCCACTCTCCTCCAGATACTGGGGGTGGACTAGTATCTCTTCTCCAGCCTTGTCCAGGCAGACTCCCCCCGATACTGGGAGGCTTTAACAAATTTTAAAAAAGGAAAATAAAATAAAAAATAAAACTGTCTTTCTCTTCCCTGCATCCCTTTTCCTCCAGATTGGGGGGGTGGACAAGCATTTATTCCGGCCTGTTACAGGCAGAATCCATGAGGAGAACAGAACCCTCCTGGCACTCTTCCTTCCCTGGGGGGGGGATAGACAAGCATTTATTCCGGCCTGTTACAGGCAGATTCCCTGAGAGGATCCTTTTTGCACTCTTCCCTGAATCCCTTCTTCCAGAGGGGGAGAACGGGGCCGCTGAGGCCTGTCTGGAGACTCTCAGCTGCCCAGGTCATGTTGTGTGGTGGTGGTGACCTCCAGGGTTTTCTGGAGGGCCTCCATTGTCTCATGCTCCTTTTGAATTCTATTTGTCAGCTCCTTGGTTTACTTCCTGCCTCTGAGAGGTAGAGGAGAGGAAGTTTATTTGGAGGCTTCAAAAAAAAAAGAAAGAAAGAAAGAAAAGAAAGAAAGAAAAACCATATTCTGTCTGGACAGAGTTATTTTTTTTGAGATGGGGAAATTGAGAGGAGGACCCTCATCCAGATGGGGGCGAATAGCATCTCTCATGCCTCTACCAGACTGAATCTCTGACTGCTAGTTAACCAGGGCATTTGGTTATGGAAGGAATTACATTACAGAACTTCTTTGAAATGGGGAAATTGAGAGGACTCTCATCCAGATGGGGTGGGACGGAATAGCATGTCTCCTGCCTCTGAGAGGTAGAAAGGAACTTTTGGGGGGAGGCTTCAAAAAAGAAAAAAGAAAAAACAAACACCAGTGGTGTGGCAGGTTCAGTCAGAAAAGTTGAACAGCTGCTACTGGGAATGGATGCTGCAGCTTTTCAGGGTCTGTCCTTTGGAGCTCTGGACAGAGTTCTTTCTTTGAGATGGGGAAATTGAGAGACAAGCATCTTTCCGACCTCTTCCAGGCGGAAACCCTGAGAGGACCCTCCTCCTCTGCCCTGCATCCACTCTTCCAGAATCTGGGGGTGGACTAGCATGCATCTTTCTCTCCTATCCTGCATCTTCCAGGCAGAATCCCTAACCCCACCCTCCTCTTCCCTGCAGAACTGATGCTATATGGACTGGACTGGACTGAGTATGAGGTTGAAAGAAAAAGAATGTTGCACTCTGTTCACTTTGTTTGTATGTGAGGCAGTGTTATTTATATTCAATAAAATATTCATCATTTTTAAGTGTTTTCCATCTGCTCTGGGGCGTTGCGGGACGCCCACGCGCGGAGAAAATTCAAATCGCGCAAAATCGCAGTAAAAACGAAAAACCGAAATGCCATTTTTTTCTAGTCGTGCCCATCTCTAGTGACTACCTGTGAGGGTGGCGGGATGAGAAAGGCCTCTTCTGATGACCTTACCTGAGCCGGGTCATAATAAGAGATTCAGTCTTTGAGGTAGCTAGGATCCAGGTCGTACAGTGCTTTGTAGGTTATGGTCAGCACTTTGAATTGTACCTGATAGCTGATTGGCAGGCAATGGGCTGCTTTAATAGGGGTGTAATATGATCTCTGTAACCTGCCCCAATCAGCAATCTGGCCTCTGCATTTTGGACCCGTTGACGTTTCCTGAGACTTTCTATCGTTAGCCCCACATAGAGTGCGTTACAGTAGTCCAGCCGTGATGTCACTGGGGCATGTGTCACAGTGGCCAGAGCTGGTTTCTCAAGAAATTAGTGTAACTGGTATACTAGTTTTAATTGTTCAAATGCACTCCTGGCCACGACTGTGACCTGGGCATCTAGGTTCAGGGATTAGTCCAGGAGCACTCCCAAACATAAGCTATGCATACTAATCCTATGCATTAGACAACAAATCATTTATTTAAAATATTTTTATCTCACCTTTCTCCTTGAAAACGACCCAAGGCGGCTTACCATACAAGAACAATATATAACATTTGACACAATGAGTAGGGAACACTTATCAGGAACATTAAAGACAAAATTCAAGGCTAAGAACAAAGATTATGAAGAGGCATTTTACATGGTTAATTTGCAGAAATGCCAATGATACATAGTCTAGCTTGTTTAGAAAATAAAATCCTGCTGGAGAGGCAAGAGGTGGGAGAGCAGAATCTCTCTGCTGGATGTAGGACGTCCCAGGGCAAGGAATCTTGGCCAACTAGGGGTGGGGGTGGGGATGACCTGCCCTTCCTTTTGACCCTTCTTACATCTGTTCAACATCAAAGCCCTCTGCCCATTACAAATGCCATCAATTCACACCGGAAACCAGGGCCAAATGTTTCCCAGCATGAGAGTGATTTAACGCACTCCCCTCTCCTGAGAAGGATATGAGAGAGGTTCTTCTGTTCAGTTGGGAGTCCATATGCTGTGAATGGTTGCCCAGTCAGAAAGAGATGGAGGGAGGGAGGGAGGGAGGAGATAATGAATGACAACTGAAGAAAGAAAGAAAGAAAGAAAGAAAGAAAGAAAGAAAGAAAAGAAAGAAAGAAAGAAAGAAAGAAAGAAAGAAAGAAAAGAAAGAAAGAAAGAGAAAGAAAAAGAAAAAGAAAGAAAACCCCTTCCTTCTCCTGGTCAGGATTAGTGAATCATGACAGACGCAGATTACAGACAGACTGACAATGGGGAAACACAGATTCGTCCCAAGAGTGAAGGAAAAAACTCAAAAAGGGATGGGCATGCTTAAGGAGGTTTCTCCAGCATCTCCTCTACTCATGGTTAGTTCATGATATTTTGCTGCCTGAGGCAAAAGACAGTAAGGGTGTTTATACACGACCCCTAAACTCCGGGGCAAATGGCTCCCAGCTCCGGAGATTTAAAAATGTTTACACACCAGCTCCGGAGTTAACAGGAAATTAAGTGCAACCCCGCCCACTTTAGCGCATCCCAGCGCAGCTTTCAGGTACCTGCTTTTTGGATGTGAAAAATATTTGATCCGGTGTAAGGATAGTGAGTGCGGGGCTCTCCTGGCTTCTGTTTGTTGTTTTTCTGCCCCCCGCCCCTTTAAGAGATCTGAATGCTGCCGGGAACAGAACGGAGGTAAGCCGGCATTCTTTTCTTTCTTTTTTCTCCCTCCCTCATGCAGCCAGCAACCAGGAAGTGCAGAGGGGGGTGGGGACAGAGGAAGAGCGACGAACCCCTAAGATCTCTGGTCCGAATTTAAGTGGCCAGCGGATCTTAGGGGTCGTGTAAAAAGGCCCTAAGGCTTCTACTCCCATTCCACACACAAAAGCTGAGCAGAGGGGCGCCTGACTCTTTCTTTTGCAATAATGATGGAGCAGCGTTCTTGACCACACCTGGTGCCTTCAGAGGCTCACTTACAGGACAATACAGGGTGAGCCATTCAGCTCTTGGCTCCAGCATTTTGCTGGCACCTCTTCAAGGCAATTACCCTAGCTGGACCACTGAGGAAGAAATGGGGTTGATCTGAGAGAAGTGGTGTTGTGCACAAGACACCCCAAAACCTGGAGATGGTACTGCCAAACATGGGAAACAGGAGGGAAAGAGAAGGGTGGGTGGAGGAGCCATCTTTTCTGGTTCATTGTGGAAGTGAGGAACCTTGGCCCTCCAGATAGCTTCAAAGCCAGAGATCCCTAGCCAGTATGATCAATGGTGAGGGTGAGGATTATGGGTCTTGAAGTCTAGTTTATGCTTTCCATTTTCTCAGTTCAGGGATAATAGGCCCCTGTATTGGACCTTTCAAAACAACAACTACCATTTCATATATTTTCACCCATATGTGAGTACTGCAGGCATCTCCAGTACTGAAAAAAAGGGTGTTCTAGGTGACGTTTTGGGCCGCTTGTGGAATGTTTTGATTCAAGTTATTTTCTGGTGACTACATGATGCACAAGGAAATTGTGAATAAGTCTGACTGTGTTCTGTTCCCAGTCTGGGCCTTTTTGGGTCAGTGGCAGAGCCTGTCGTTTCTTGGACCTGGGCTGGAGTGATGAGGAACAGATTGTGTATCCATGGAAGGATCACTTTAAAGAAGATCTCACCTTGAGGTGACCCTTTTCCAGTGCAATCCAGTGTTGTCTTATATAGCCATCTGGTCACACATTAAAAGGCCTACTTGCATAAACCTTCATTTGATACAATCTACCTGCTCAGATGCATCTTCTCGATCCATCTGAGACTGGACTACAATCCATAAAAGCCCACACAGAATTAAATCAGTTTGACTTTTCAAGAGACCATAAGACACTTCCGCTTTTGTTCGTATGCTGGAACAGGCCAACATGGTTACCTCTTTCAAAAGTGCTCGAGACAATTACTAAGTAGTTCTGGTTTACATGACTTTACATTTGATGCCCCTTGAGTTAGCCTAACAAAGGTATCACCCAAATGTGGATTATGGCATTATTTTGTTCATTAGCATAGTTCCCCTGTCCTATAAATGAGGAGCAGTGTTGGACAATAGGGTGTGATCAGATCATCTGCTGATTCACTGTTTCCATGAATACAAACTGTTTGTTTTCTCATCTGGATAAACCTAGCATCGCTAGGCATTCATGACCTCCAGAAGTTTGGAACGCTTATTCCCATAATACATAAATGATGGCCACTGTTGTATGGGATGATGTTAGTTGGTTAACTGATTATAGTAATTAGAGTTACATCCCAACTTTCTCCCACAACAGTGGCTCAAGCCAGTCTACAACATACCGTAACTGCAAACTAGTGCAAATACAAACATGCTGTTTTAGTATTAAAAATACTGTAAATAATTTATTTTATTGATACAGGCTATATAACAACAGCCCCTTCAACATCACAGTAATCCAAGTTTATGCACCAACTACCAATGCTGAAGAGTCTGAGATTGACCAATTCTATGAAGACTTCCAAACTAAGCAGGACAAAGGCTAACTGAGTTTTGTCAAGAAAACAAGCTGGTCATTGCAAACACTCTTTTCCAACAACACAAAAAGCGGCTCTACACATGGACATCACCAGATGGACAATACCGGAATCAGATTGATTATGATCTCTGTAAGTAAAGATGGAGGAGCTCTATACAGTCAGCAAAATGAGACCTGGTGCTGACTGCGGCTCAGATCATCAGCTTCTTATAGCAAAATCCAAACTTTAACTGAAGAAAGTAGGAAGACCACTGGACCAGTCAGGTACAATCTAAGTCAAATCCCTTATGAATACAATACACAGTGGAGGTGAAGAATAGATTTAAGAAACTAGATTTGGTGGACAGAATGCCTGAAGAACTATGGATGGAGACTTGTAACATTGTACAGGAAGCAGCAACGAAAACCATCCCAAAGAAAAGAAAATACAAGAAAGCAAAGTGGCTGTCCAACGAGGCCCTACAAATAATGGAGGAGAGAAGGGACGCAAAATGCAAGGAAGAAAGGGAAAGATACAGAAAATTGAATGGAGACTTCCAAATAATAGCAAGGAGAGACAGGACAGCCTTATTGAACAAACAGTGCAAAGAAATAGAGGAAAACAATAGAAAAGGAAAACCAGAGATCTATTCAAGAAAATTTGAGTTAATAAAGGGGCATTTCGTGCAAAGATGGATATGATAAAGGACAAAAATGGTAGGGACCTAACAGAAGCAGAAGACGTCAAGAAGAGATGGCAAGAATACACAGAGGAATTATATCAGAAAGATCTGGATGTCCCTGATAACCAAGATAGTGTAATTGCTGACCTGGAGCCAGACATCCTGGAAAGTGAAGTCAAGTGGGCCTTAGTAAGCATTGCAAACAACAAGGCCAGTGGAGTTGATGGCATTCCACTTGAGCTATTTAAATTCTTAAAAGAGGATGCTGTAAAGGTGCTACACGAAATATGCCAGCAAATTTGGAAAACTCAGCAGTGGCCAGAAGACTGGAAAAGATCGGTCTACATCCCAATCCCAAAGAAGGGCAACACCAAGCAATGCTTCAACTATTGTACAATACCACTCATTTCACATGCTAGCAAGGTTATGCTCAAAATTCTACAAGGGAGGCTGCAGCAGTATGTGGACAGAGAACCCCCAGAAGTGCAAGGTGGATTTTGAAGTGGCATAGGAACTAGAGATCAAATTGCTAAAATGTGCTGGATTATGGAGAAAGCTAGAGAGTTCCAGAAAAACACCTACTTCTGCTTCATTGACTATGCCAAAGCCTTTGACTGTGTCGACCACAACAAACTATGGCAAGTTCTCAAGGGAATGGGAGTGCCTGACCACCTTATCTGTCTTCTAAGAAATCTACAATTGGAACAAGCAGCAACAGTCAGAACTGGATATGGAACAACTGATTGGTTTAAAATTGGGAAATAAGTACATGTAGGTCAAGGCTGTAGACTGTCACCCTTGCCTATTTGAATTACATGCAGAGCACATCATGCGAAAGGCAGGACTGGATGAATCACAAACCGGAATTAAGATTGCCAGAAGAAATATCAACAACCACAGATACGCAGATGATAAGATTATACTACTCTGATAGCAGAAAGAGGGGAGGCATTAAATAACCTCTTAATGAGGGTGAAAGGGGAGAGTGAAAAAAATGGGCTGAAGCTCAACATCAAAAAAACTAAAATCATGGCCACTGGTCCCATTACCTCTGGCAAATAGAAGGGGCAGAAATGGAGGCAATGACAGAGTTTTATTTTCTTGGGCTCCTTGATCACTGCAGATGGTGACTGCAGCAATGAAATTAAAAGACACCTGGTTCTTGGGAGGAGAGTGATGGCAAACCTAGGCAGCATCTTAAAAAGCAGAGATATCACTTTGCCAACAAATGTCAGGACAGTCAAAGCAATGGTTTTTCCAGTAGTGATGTATGGAAGTGAGAGCTGGACTATAAAGAAGGCTGATCGCCACAGAATCGGTGCTTTTGAGCTGTGGTGCTGGAGGAGAGTCTTGGGAGTCCCCTGGACTGCAGGGAGATCAAACTTATCCATCCTGAAAGAAATCAACCCTGAATGTTCACTGGAAGGACAGATTGTGAAGCTGAGGCTCTACTACTTTGGCCACCTCGTGAGGAGAGAGGACTCCCTGGAAAAGTCCCTCATGTTGGTAAAGATTGAAGGTAAAAGGAAAAGTGGGCGGCAGAGAATGAGATGGTTGGACAGTGTCATTGATGCAACCAACATGGATTTGACCAAACTCTGAGAAGCAGTGGAAAACAGAAGGGCCTGGTGTGCTCTGGTCCATGGGGTCATGAAGAGTCGGACATGACTGAATGTCTGAACAACAACAATATAACATTTTGAAAACAGCAAGTTGTAGAGGACAGGATTGAAGAGTGCATATTTGCTCAGAGTGCATATTTACTCAGAAGGAAGTCTGACAAAGTTCAATGGGACATCTCCAGATAGAACCTGGACATTCATCTAGCAGGATCTTCTACTGCATCATCCACAGATGCTCTCCCTATGATCCAGTGCGTACTCATAAGGAAGGGGCTGGATGGGATTATGAAGCATGTAGGGCTAGCATTACAAAACATTGCTCTGAGTTGTCCTACAGATTGTGCTGAGGAGCCAGTTCGGCATCATTCTGGCATGCCTGTTAACACACTGGGATCTTTGTTGCTGTTGTTTGCTTGCTTTTCTAACCCTGCCAGCTTAAATTCAAGAACCACAAGGAGATTGAGTACTACCTTCTGCAGATCTCTACTTATGTGCCTCTTTGCTCTGGCGTCTGCCCATCTCTGCACAAGCAGGCACAGATTTTAAAGGCATGCATTTGCAATTTTGCAATTATAGGGGCACTGTAGGATGCCAAACAAGAATGTTCTTAGGCACACACTTTATAAAATGGAAGGAATGCATCATGAGACCAGAGTCTGGAAGCAAAAGGTCATTTTCTTATTACCCTAGAGGTGGAGGCTGGCCTGACTTCAAAGACAATCAAGAATCAGGGAAAAGGTTTTCAGGCAGGGCCTAAAAGTTTTCTGGCCTCTTCTTGTCCCCAGTTAAATCTTTTGGCTCACTTTAGGGCTTCTGGCATGCACACATGCATGTATGCACACCTACACGTGTGCCTAGCCAATGTGTGTGACCATTTTGACAGAACCTTAAATGATCTTGTAGGAGTGAGCCAAGGGGAGAGCTTAGCCAAGTCCTAGTAGCACTAGGGCTCAGTCACCCTGGACCAGAATGGATGTCCTGGGAGTGAGAGACAATATGTGCTGAAATAACTAAAGGGAGGTGGGAGTGTGGAAAGAAAAATGGTAGTCTTCAAGGGGCGCTCCAGCTTTTGAAATGGAAAGGGAAGGATAGGGGGAATGTAGCTGAGATGGGAGGAGGCTGAAATAGTGGCCAGTTGGCTGGGAGTTGGTAGGGTTGGGGGAGGCCAGGCTGGTGTCAGCCCATGTAATAACAGGTTGCTGCTTGGATGTTGTTTCATGGATAAATCAATACACAGGGTTTTGTTTTTTAAAAATATATATCTATAGAGCACCAAGGCATTTAGCAAATGATCTGAACCAGGCTTGTTCTTGTCATATGCTGCCATGAGTTATGGCAACTCAATGAATGAGTGATCTCCAAAATGTCAGCTGCCCTCCTCAGCTCTTGAAAGCTCAAGCCCGTGGCTTCCCTTGTGTGAGTCATCCCATCTTGCATTTGGTTTTTCTCTTTTCCTGCTGCCTTCCACCTTCTCCATTGTTATGGTCTTTCCAGAAATTCCTGCCTTCTCATTATATGCCTAAAATAGGACAACCTCAGCTTCAATATTTTTGTTGAAGATGGAGAGGACCTACTTGTTCATCTTTCTGGAAGTTCAGGGTATTTGCAAAGCATTCCTCCAGTACTACATACATACATACATACATACATACATACATACATACATACATACATACATACATACATACATACATACATAGCTCCCCCACATCAGCTTTCTTTACTTTTTACTCTCCAGCTCTCACACCCACACATGGTGATCTAAAATACAAGAGTGTGAATGATCTTGGTCACATCCTGACACTTGATGGTCGTTTCTGGTTCCTTCATTGCTCCACTTCCGAGTCCCAGTCTTCTTCTGCAGTCCCCACTTGGACTGATGATTGCACCAAGGTATACAAACCCTCCCACTATTTCTGTTTCTTCATTGCCAATGTTAATGTTGTGTACCTCCAACCGGGAAGAAGTGAGGAGTGGGTGTGAGTGGGACAGGGCAATAGGCATTAAGATAGTACTGGTGTATTCTCTTTCTTTTCAAGAGCTTTGTTTAATTGCCTCTTTTATGTTTGTTTGCTCTTCCTTCTTTCTCTCTCTGACGGTTAATTCACATCCCTCTCATTGCAGTTCACGGTCATGCTTGGGACCAGTATAAGAAAATGTTACTCCACGTCCATTGCGTGACAGCGGAATCTTGTCCCGACCACGCCCCCTGAACTGGGATTTAGATGTGATGATCCATACCTCTCCCTGACCTCAGGAATTATCTTGTCTTGGTTCCTGTTTCGAGACAAGTGCCCGTGAAGTAAGGCTCATCACGCAACGTACACATTCTCCATCTAGTGGCAGGAGTGCGAAGTTGCATTCTCCAGTACAAACCCAATGGTGTAAACAATGCATCGTAGGGAGATAAGAAGGCATAAAACCTCAAACGTTGCTGCTTAACACATGAAAGGCAAAGTTACGGAGAATCGAAATATCGAAAAACGGAAGGTCAGACCAAAAAAAGGGGGGAAACGAAGGCAGGGAAGTACAGATATTGTCACGAAACAAGACCTGAAGTAACAGTCATCACGATACCATCAATCACGCCCGTGGGTGAACAGAAACAGGGACAGAACCGGGATAAGACCACATGACCGTGAACGACGTTATCACGAAATGAATGTAATCTCGGAATGAAGAAGGACGTGAAGTAACCACCTCTGTCTCCCTCTCTGAGTTCAGGTGCAGCTTCTTTCTTCTCCCAGTGAAAGGCAGACTCGTATATACGCAGATCTACAGATGTAAGAGCCATCACTTTAGAGCATTTTATATCCAGGTATCTTCCTGCATGATCAACGTGTTGCAAAATAGTAGCGTGTTTCTGGAGCAGTTACTCCTGTTTAAAAGACATAAGCTAAGTACTTGTCTGCTGTACTCTGTTAGCATCAAAACTACTTTTTAAAAAAATTATTGGCTTCTGTGTTCTAACCAGCAGTCAGAATTAATCCTCTCCAGAGCTTGTGGTAAGGACAGCCCATGCTCTCCTGTGGGAAGTCAAATACACTGTACCCCATCAGTTGCAAAGGCCTTGCTTGGCTAGAGTAGGGAAGAGTGAGGATTTTATTTATTTATTTATTTTTGAGTATTTTACCCCACCTTTCTCCTTGGAAAAGAACCCAAGGTGGCTTACAGTAATGAGTGACAATGTACAGTCCATTACCATTAAGACATATTCAAGTTTAAGAACAGGGAATTGAGTGGCATCTTACATGTCTGTGTCCACCCACCTCCTGCACAAAAAGAAGACAGACCAATGCATGTCACTCACATCTGCCTACCTGATACCCATAGCGGACAAAGGGGGAAACCATGCTGATACCATCAGCTACTCTCCCATAAGTGGAGAGGAAAGCAGAAAGCACCATCACCTTGCTCACATTAATTAAGCTATGGGAATGACATGAAAGGGATACTTGGGTAATGTGAGAATAGTGTAAAGTATTTCCCCAGTTCCATGCCCTGCCTCTGGAGGTGGCTGTCAAGCTGAGTTCAATAGGCTGACCTTGGGTGTTGAACTGCACCAACTAGAATCTCCGACCCATGATGGCTTGGAGACTCTGGGAGTTGCAGTCAAACTCCTCTGAAGGGCACCAGATTGCAGAAGGTTACCCATATGGCAATAATAAAGACTTCTATCTAACATGCTGTAGTAGAACAGTGAATATGAGCTTCCCATCTGAGCCATGATCCAGATTCAGGTCTCCCTGGCCCTATTCTGCTGACACTCACCACGGAGGCCTTTCCCCGCACAGGAAGAAGCCTCAGTTGCTGATCTCTGTAAACTAATCAAGCTGCTATAAAAGGTGTAAAAAGTCAGAGAAGGAGGAGGAGATCACGCAAGAGGACATGGATGGAGGACTTAGTGGAAATGTGTTTATAAGAATCCCATCGCCCTGGACATTTGCCAAACCATTGTGACATATTTTGGCATTTTGTGTGGAAGTTAGCATCTTTTTTAAAAAAAAATCTTTTAAGCAAGTTGCCAACTCTGGACTGCTTCATGGGTGGGGTGGAATCTTGGAAATAGTTCTGTTTTCTACCCTCTCCCTTTCTGATCTCTATTGCCTCCCCTAACCAAAAGTTTCACTTCTTTAAAAACCTGGACCCCATGAGCACAAAACGATTAGGCAATTTTTAACCAACATTTAGAAATAATCTATTCCCCTATCCAACCCAACCCAACCCCACCATACTCCACCCCAAGTCATAAGATGTCAATTTCCTGGTCAAAGATTTTTATTTTATTATTGTTGTTTTTTAAAAAAAATATAGGCCTGCTGTAAGTCCCTAGTCTGTGCAACAATTGAGAATTTGAGGACCCAACTTTTCAGAAATCCCCCTGTGTTTTTTCTCATCCTGCCTGGGAAGACATGAAGGAGAACAGCTGATGAGCAGTGAAATGTTTCTATCTCTCCAGAAAAAGAAGTCCAGTAGCCATGACTCAACTTCCAGAGAACAGCTCTATGTAACCCCATCAAAGCCTCAGCAGCAGCTGACAGGGAGATGAATGAAATAAACTTGAGAAAAGGCAGTCTGTGCTTGGGAGACGGAATGGCGCATGCTGTTTTATTCTGGCTCCGTGCGTTATCTCAAGATTGTTTGCACTGTGGACAGAAGCCATAAGGCAAGAGAGTGAGCCAGAAGGAGTCACTGCAGGGTGTCCTAACCAGCTTTGAGCCTATGATCCATGGGTCCCATTAATGTTCATAAAATGCCCATTTTAGGGCAGGGTGTGATTCTGGCTATCTACAAGGATGGGAGGGAGTGGTGCAAGGAGTTTTATACACAGAGACAAACCACTGCCTCCTGTGATGAAGGGGAGTGAGGCTGCTACAACAATGGGGCCAAGTTCACCCTTTTTGGGATCTTCGCCAAGATGGCCTCAGTAGGGGTCTCCTTCTCATGGCAGTAACCTAGCCACTGTCCTTTCTATCTTCATTCTGTTTGCACAGGGACCGACCTATTGCTGAAACAATACCAAACACTGATAAAGAGGGAAACACTATAAATAAACGGTTAGGCCAATTGCTGCAAAAGGAGAATCAAGGCATATCATTAAAACAGAAATATAATCCATCTCTCCCCATAATGTGTGTGTGTGTTGCGGGGGGGGGACAACTGTGACCAAGTGACCAACATAACTTCTCACCTGTTAACTATGCTTGGGTAAATCTCTATTTTTCTGCAAACTGGACAGACCTTCAAACAGAGGATCTATTGAAACTGAGAATCAGTCTCTGTAAATGAGGGCATTTGGCCCCTTTAAAAAGCTAAGGTTCCCCCTGCACTTGCGTGCTAGTTGTGTCCAACTCTAGGGGTGGTGCTCATCTCCATTTTCAAGCTGAAGAGCCAGTGTTGTGCAAGTCTGTGGCCACGTGGCCAGCATGGCTGCACGGAACACTGTTTACCTTCCCAGTTTTTATGGTGGTACCTATTTATCTACTTGCATTTACATGCTTTCAAACTGCTAGGTTGACTCCTTTGCCCCTGTCCTAATGCTGCTGCCCAGAGGAAAAGAGGTGGGAAGAGTAGAAGTAACAGCAGTGGAGCCTTCTCCACTTTCCAGTGCTTGCTTCCCTCTGTTATCCTGTTGGGCCAAAAGGACAAGGGGCTAGGGCAAGGAGGTGCAGCTGTAGATGGGCCAAGGATTCCCACTAAGCAGCAAGTGCTTTCTGCTGTGCCTTGGCCATGTGACGAACAATGTGCATGAGGTCAGCTTTGCCTCACCACCAACACCTTATGTGCAGCCCTCCGGTTTCCCAATAGGAGAGAGGGGCGATTTTTTCCATGAAGACTCAGGCCCACCATGAGATGCCAAGCCTTGCCCTGGAGCCTTGCTTCTCAGTCATCTGAGAGCAGAACAGAATGCCAGGAGCCTGGGAGGGAACCTTGAGGAGCAGCAGGGCAATTCCAAGATGTAGCCAGCAGCACCCACAGTGCAGAGAAGTTACTTCTGTGGACTGCAATTCCCAGGATCCTACAGCCTGAGAAGCCTTATTGGCTGGGAATTGTAGCTCATAAATGGATAAGTGACTTTTCCAAGTTCTGCTAGCCCCAACGGCATAAGCTGCCGACGAAGCTGGCAAAGAGGGCAGTCTCCATGCTTTGGTCTGCCTCCAAGACTGAAGCTGAGTCTTAGCTTTGGCTCTTGGAGAGGGCATGAAGGTTGCTGATGGAGTTGTCCCATCTGGTAGAACGTTACTAACATGACCTGCCTTTACTCTGTGAGTGTATGTGTGTGTGTGTGGGTGTGGGACCATTTCAGAGAATGTTGCTCAGGGAATGCCCAAATTAGGAGACTCCCAAAAATCACAGCCCTGAAGCTGGGCGTTAGTCCAGGACTCCCAGTTCCTGGCCAGGAGAAGCAGAGTACAACTATATATGGGCAAGTAACACATTAACACCTTCTGAGCCTTTCAAGGTCACTGGATTTGAGCTGCTGTGGGCGACAACTGCAGAAGATGCCCCAGGATTGGGGTGGGTGGGTGATGCTAATATGTGAAATGTAAGAATGGGGAGCAGTTGGCTTTCCATATATTTTGGGCTCCAATTAGCCACTATCCCCTGAGCAGCATTATTAATGATAAAGGATGGTTGGGCAGGAGACTCAGGAACAGGTAGCAAAGACTCGGACTTGGGAGTCAAAGACTTGCCAACTTCATTGATTTTGTTCAGTGGCAAAAAATATCTGGCAAGCGTGGTGGTAGTGGTGGTTTGGGAAAATGGGAATGGCATTGACCAGGCCCTCTGAATGTTGGCACAAGACTGCTCCTATCATTGTGCTGCAACGAGCTGGTGGGAATGAAGGCCCAGGAGGTGGAGGACTACAACTCCCCCTTACAAGGGTGTACAGTGTGGCAAGATAGCCAGAAACCTGGATCGCTGAACTCTGTCCTGCTGTGGCATCATGTTCTCGGCTCCATTTGTTTTTTCCAACTACATACTGTTCTTGTTTTTTTCTGCAGGGTTGTATCTGGCCTTTGTTTTTTTTAAATTAGTCAGATCAGGCGCCACAGTAGTAGGTAGCTGAGAGAAGGGGCAGAGAGTGTCCCAATCCCGGATTCCCTGCCTCCCAGCGACAGTTCCACAGGAAACCAGTGTCAGATTTTTCTGAGTCTCCTGAAAAAGCTAGATGGAGGTCTAGACGTTAGTCGCATAACGGCTGTTGAGTCAGGGCAGACCACGTACTCCACAGTCACAAGCCATGCAAAGATAGCAGGGTGAGAAATGGGGGTGGGAATGTGGAGTCCCAGAAACTGCACAACCGAATTGGAAATGAGCACGATCCACATTGTGGGATTTTAGCTTTACAACAGATGGGGAGAATGAAACAATAACAAAGCAATGTCTCGGCCGTGGCACGATAATGTTAGGGAAACCATCCTTTCCTCTTCGATTAGACTGTTTCCTCCTTCCTTGGCTTGCCACAACTGGCCGTGAAATGCTGGATGTGGTGACTGTGTTGTCGTTTTTTCCCACTGGGGGAGACG
The DNA here is from genome assembly GCA_029282475.1 of Phrynocephalus forsythii. Taxonomy (NCBI): domain Eukaryota; kingdom Metazoa; phylum Chordata; class Lepidosauria; order Squamata; family Agamidae; genus Phrynocephalus; species Phrynocephalus forsythii. Next base: position 25,926,478 of record JAPFRF010000011.1, on the reverse strand, counting down.
GTGGTGCTTCCCAGTGAGTGATCTGTTTCCCCTACTTGGCAACACAGCAAGAATTTCCTTACGGGGATTCTGGGCTCCGCTTCTGCTTATTGTTGTAAGGTTTTCTATGTTTTTTTGCAAATATCTCTGCAAAGCATCTAGCATTAAACCTTAAACAGGGCCAAAAAAATATCCTTAGAGTAATAGGGGGGGAAAGAACAGCATGTTCTACATGGATAATTATAAACGTAATAGTCTTAGTCAGCTGTTAATTAGAGAAATTTCCCAGACACAGGAAGGGGCTGAAATGAGTACATGCAGTTGGTCCACCTTGTCTATGGTCTCCTCTGACCAGCAGTGACTCTTCTAAGTCTACAACTATCTGCATTCATTCTCACGGAAAGGGTCAGGGTTCAAAACAGGCTGTATAACCAGCTTGTGCTCTGCTGCTGAACTATGATCACTAAAGGCCTTTAAAGGCTGTAAAACCTCTGGGAAAGCAGATATGTTTGTTATAGTGTGTCATCAAGTCCTTTCTGATTCGGGGAAGCCATGAATTAGCACCCTGCAAGAGGTCCTATCATTGCTCTGTTCAGGATTCCCAAATAATAAGTCCATGGTTTCTTTTACTGAGTCAAACCCATCTCATGTCTGTGCTGGTTAATGACTGGTGCAGACTTGGTTGCTGCTCTTAATTCTCATGTGACACATCATAATCTAGATCAGTGATGGCGAACCGTTTAGAGACCGAGTGCCCAAGCTGCAATTCAGAACCCACTAATTTTTTTGCAAAGTGCCAATACAGTAATTTAACCTGCATACAGGTGGCTATGAAGGGGCAATGTCGGGTGCCCACAGAAAGGGCTCCGAGTGCCACCTTTGGCACCCGTGCCATAGGTTCGCCATCACTGATCTAGATTAACCAGGAAGACCAGGAACTTTTATGGAAGATCATTGAGTGACCTTCAAACATATTGGTTGAAATCTTGTGGGTAACTCTTTATGTGTAATGAGAATGGCATCACCAAATCACAACTGATCAAAGGTTTCCGTTGGCAACTTTGGGGTGCATGTGGCTTTGCCAGCTTGTGTACAAGTATCCTGTGCCCTAATGTCACCAAAGGGAGACTTTCATCAGGGGAGGTTTACCACTGATGATGTCAGCATTCCCATTGTGTGTGAAAAGTTGTGCTGCAGGATTTAAATTAATAGGCCCCAACGGATCTGTCAAGCCAACATCCTAAATTTATTGTGATCAGGATTATTTGAGCAGTGGGAGTGTCAGCCCTCTCTTCCAAATGGTGGGATGTGATGTTTATCCCACTTTGACCACCAGCAACCAGTGCATTCTCTGATGGATGGACTGTGGAAAGATGTATTAGATGTTTCTGTTTGTTTTTGCCTCCAGAAAATTTGAACACTCTACTATGGAAACAAATGACATCATATCGATGCCATTTTTTGGGGGGAGGGCGGAATCTTAAAGAAATAATCTGGGTAAGCCAACAAGACTCATTACCTCTGTTTCAGGCAATGACTGAGGGCCAAACTATTAGACATGATATGAAGGCACTTCTTGGTTGGATTGCTGTAATGAGAGTTTGTTGATGTTGTTGTTGTTGCTTTTGGGGGTGGGGGTGGGCTGTCTTTGACTATTATTTGAGGAACCTCTTCTGTTTGAAAATGCTATAGCTAGACTTCTGACTGACAGTAGTTAGAGGGAGCATATAACTCCCCTACTGCAATAGCATCACTAGAGATGGGCACGACCAGGAAAAATGACGTTTCGAGTTGTCGTTTGTCGGGACGGGTCCATTTCAGCTCGTTTCCGTTTGTCGAGGAAATTTTAAAAAAATTTGTCGTTTCCGTTTGTCGTTTGTTGTTTGTGTTGGGGTTGGGGTTGGGGTAAGTGGGCTCTGGGAGGCACCTGTCTGGGTGCCTCTCTGACGTCTGACCCACTAAGAAGGGAAGCAAGGGAAGCATTTCGCAGAGCCGCCAGGACCATTCATTATTACATTATGTTAGGGTGGGGTGGCAGAGGCACCTCTCTGGGTGCCTCTGACTCGGTAAGAAGGGAAGCATAGTAGCATACTGCCGTACAGGTTAGGGAATGGGATAGGGGATAGTAGGTTCTGCGAGGCACCTCTCTGGGGGCCTCACTTTGACTCACTAAGAAGGGGAGCGTACTAGCGTACTGACGTACAGGTTAGGGAATGGGTTAGGGGTAGGGGATAGTGGGCTGTGGGAGGCACCTCTCTGGGTGCCTGGGACCCACTAAGAAGGAAAGTGTACTTGCGTACGGATCTGGGTTAGGGTTGGGGTTAGGGTAAGGGCTAGGCTTAGGGGTACGGTTAAGGTTAGGGTGGGTTAGTGGGCTGCACCTCTGCGTGCCTCTGACCCACTAAGAAGGACAGCATACTGGCGTATGGGTTAGGGTTGGGTTAGGGTTAGGGTTAGGGTTAGGGTTTGTGGGCTTTTAATGCCCTCTCTGGCACACCCAGAAGTCTCAGTCAAAACCTGGCCATGCGATTGGTGGAATGGGTCCAAAAATTTGCATGGTCCCATCCCATGGCCAGCCCATCATTGCGCATGCGCAGGTGTAAAAAATAAAAATAAAAATAAAAATAAAAAAATAAAATCAATGGAGACGTTTTATTGCAAGAAAAACCCACTGCTGCTACTATAAAAATTTTGGCAGTTAAAATACCTAATTTTCAAATGTTTCTGTGGTGCTTTGGTGGGTTTTTGGACCACAATTTAAAAATAAATATTGTGGTCGCCATTTTGGATCCCCACCACCACATGGCAAATGGAGATGACGAGGATGCCCTCCCCAGCCTGGTACCAGCAGCCCAGGACAGGAGAGGGGGAGGAAGGTCAGGGACCCCCCCAGAAACCACCCCTCTCTGGTAGGTGCCCTCACTGAGGCAGGCATATTTTCGCCTGCTTTTATGGCTGGGAATCGGTTTTTTTTATTTTTAAAACTTTTTTCTGTGCTGCTTGCTGGCATCGCGCGATCGCCGCAATGCCATGAACGACAACGACAAATCAGACCCAATTTATCTTTATCGGGTCGGGTTCAAGCTGGAGTGGAGTGATTGTTCGTTACCATTCCTCGTTAGGTAACGGAAATGACGAATGAAAACGGAAACGAGGATTTCATCGAGTCGTGCACATGTCTAAGCATCACTGTTTCCAGACCCAGTTCATGCTATAAAGCCCAACATGGATTCAATCCAGGCCTCTGAAGGATTGTGTCACCACTAGACCTTCTGAGGAGGCCCTGCTCTCAGTGCCCCCACCTTCACAGGCTCACTTGTCAAAGACACAGGAGATGCCTTCTCTGTGGTTGCTCCCAGGCTGTGGAATGAAGCTGCCTCAAGAACTAGGTTGGTCCCTCCTTCATGTCTTTCCATCACCAAGCAAAGGCCTGACTTTTCAGACAGGCTTTTAAGTAATAAGAGGGTTTTTAGAAATGTCCTTTCTATTTTTAAAAGTGTTTTTTTAAATATATATATATATTTTACATGCTTTTAAATAGTTGTTATTGTATTCTTGAAGGCTTTCACGGCCAGGATCTGATAGTAGTTGTGAGTTTTTTGGGCTGTTTGGCTGTGTTCTGGAAGTTTTTCTTCCTGACATTTCGCCAGACTCTGTGGCTAGCATCCTCATAGGGCAAGTTGCTCAGGGAACTAGGAGCTCTCTGTGCTCTATTTTTTTAAATTATTAGAACCCTGTGAGAGGCAAATATGCGCTTCAAATAGGCTAGAGATTTTTCAGCTGGAACCTAGGAAAATTTATCAGTCTCACTCACTCTATAACCCAGAGCACAGAGACAACTCCTAGTTCCCTGGGCTCCTTGGCCTCTGAAGATGCTGGCCAGAGAGTCTGGTGAAATGTCAGGAAGAAAAACTAGAACATGGCCAAACAGCCCGAAAAACTCACAACTAGTTGTTATTGTTGTTGTTGTTATCATTGTCATTATCGTTATTGTTGTTTTTGCACTTTATGCTACCTTCTATGATGAGAAAAGTAGCATAGACAAGAAAATTGTGTCCTCAAAACAGCCCCTTCCACCAGCTGTGTACCATGTGGAAATAGGTGGCTGCTGACTATGAAGGTGACCAAAACAGAGATGGCAAGATGCTGTCAATAAGGAAGATGCAGTCAATTGGGCAAAGTGGTGTTTCAGGAACCAAAAAGTGGAAAAGAGAAGGCCAGCCCTATCATGAGGCAAACTGAGGCAATGGCTTTGGATTTGATGTTGGGCCAAAGGGTATATCCCATATTACCTGATCCGTGGGCCTTAAACTTGCTTGCTGCCATCTATCCTGGTAACAGTATTGAAATAAGATCTGACAACTAATCTGGTCCAATTTTCTACACAGAATTAGGAGGGAAGAAGGTGGATTGCTTGGTCAGAGAGATGCCATCTTGTCTTTGCCTCAGTAGCAAACCATTTCAGGCCATACTTAGATATGTGAAACTAGTGTCATTTTATGGATATTAAATGTCAGCTAATTGTATGAGCTTAGAAGTCCATTTTGTGCCCCCCCTCCTGTTATTCCTAGGGCAATTACCCAAACTGTACTTTCTTGATCTTTTTTTATTTGTGTCAGAACCACAGCAAATTATATTGGCATATAAACACTACTAAGCAAAATATAAATACTGTAACTGTAATACAATTGCTACGTATATAAAATGAGTCAGATTTTAAAAAACAAAACAAAATCAGATGGCCAATATCAGGCCACATCTACAGCATGCCCTCTTTCCAACATAAGATCTTCCAATGGCATGTTGAATTTTATTTGATTTTTTTCATTTTTATCCTGCCTCTCTGGCCAAAAGGCCACTATGGGCACCTTTCAACATTAAAAGACAAAAAAAGCATTAAAACTCAAATACAGCATAATAAGGAAGTAAAAATTAACTGCACAACATAACACAACACCATCATAAATTAATAAATATCAGCATAATTTAGCCAGTTTAAAATGAGAATAAGACCAACATGTACATGAGAAGTCTCTCAACAGTTATCTCAGCATCCAAGACCACTTGCCTCTGAGTACTAGCTGCTGAAGAACACAAACAGGACAATGACACTCCACCCGTGTCCTGCTTGTAGGCTTCACACGGACATTCAGAGGACTACTGTGGTCAACAGATGATAATCGAGATAGGTCTCTGGTTCTATACAATGTGTGTTTGTTGTGTGTTTGCGCGTATGTGTCTTCTTAACCAGAAGCATGTTGACCCCAACTCCTTGACAATGAATTCTATGCATGTGGCCTTGGGCCAAGGCAACATATGGCATTTTTGACCAGATGCCATTGTCCTGAGGGCAGGAAGGACATTGGGTAACAGCTCCAGGGTGTTCATCCTCAGACTCTCCCACAAGGACTCCCAGTGTCACATGGGTGTACATCATGTGTTTCTGCAGGCCCCTCACCCAGTCAAAAATGTAGCACTCCCCAGTGCCCAGGCTCTCCTCACTCATATGCATTGTAACATGTGTGAGATGGTTTGTTCCTTTTCACATTCACACAGAGGGTCTTCTATGGGAAGCTTCACTTTCTCAGATTATCGTTTGACCTTCCTCCAGCCCTGGTGGACAGTCTGTTTAATGGTTGTTCTTGGCCAGGTGGTGGAAAGTCATGTGGTTTTGCCCAGTTACCCAGTAGCTCCTTGCTCATCTTCCATAGTTCTAGGGTGGTTCGTGGGGGCATAACAAGACAAAAAACCCCTTCAGGCCTTATGAAGATCCTAAGAACTACATGCATGACTGTATGATTATATGTGCTGCTGATGGCAGTTATGTGCCTTCTTTTGTAGTAATGCAACAAGGCCTATAACATCCAGAGCTTGGAAAATCTACCTTTTAATTTTGACTACAGTTACCACATTCCCCCAGGCAGCATGGTTACAAGTATCATAATGACAAAAAAGTAATTATTGCAGCCTCTGGTTGCTTTGCACATTAACCAGACACAGTCATTATAAGCTGGCAGATTGTGTTAAATTCAGCCATACAGTCTGCAGATTCTGTTCAAAGGATGCAGAGTTAATACCCGTTTCTTGGCTCATTCAGTCTCTCCAGAAGAGGCCAACAATTGCCAAAGACCCATCAGGGAGGGAAGATAGGGTTGGGATGTCAACCCACTCCCTAGCTTGGCCTGTCTGGTACTGGCTGAAGTTTAGCTGTCATATGACTGCTGCTTCTGCAGCAAAGCTGGCATCAGACAAAGCAGCTGGCTCTTTCAGGAGTCCCTGGGGCTTTGCTTGTGATTCTCTGGCAACCTAAGCTGCTGGGCAACCTTCCATCTCCTCACAGAGCTGTCATACAAACATAAGCTGTCCCCTTGCCTTCTGCCCCCAAACTGCTGCTGCTAAGATCAACATCCTTTCCGCCCCAGAGACCCAGGCACTGTGGTGAAGACATGAACCTTGACATTACTTTTTTGGTGGATGCAGTGTTGAGAGCGGGAAAAGATGGGGGATCTTGGCTCAGAAGCTTGTTGTGGATGACAAACTCAAAGGGGAAACAGTGGAGGGGGGGGAGAGCAACACAGAGGGATCTCCCAAGAGCTGCAAGTGAGCGGGGACAAGTTTTGATCATTATTTATTTGTTAAGCTTGCATCCCGCCTCATCTTCAATAAGCCCAATATGGTGTATATAGCTCTGTTTCTCTTCACGTTGTCCTCACAACAACTTAGTTAAGACTAAGGGAAAATATAAGTGGCCCAAGGTTATGGAAGGGATTCGAACCCTTCTCTATCCAACACATTGACCATGATACAATACAGACTCTGTCTGTCTGTCTATCTGTCTGTCTGTCTGTCTTTCTCACTCACACACACATAGGAAGGGACAGACAGACAGCTGAACAGAGCTTCTCTTGTTTCAGTGCATATACTGAGTTACATAAACTTTGTTATTATATATTGTCAAGTCATATCCCACTTCATCGTGACGCTCATAAGGTTTTCAAGGTGTGTGAAATAACTGAGTAGGGTGGTTTTTTTAAACCAATGTTAACATCCAGTGGAACTATCCATTCTCTTTGGCTGAAGCAGCTGTTACCCTTGCCGCCCAGAGATCGCTTGGTAATGGGGCCGCTAAAAAAATATGTAAACATAAATAAATAAATAAATAATAAATAAATAAATAAATAAATAAATAAATAAATAAATAAATAAATAAATAAATAAATAAAGGGGGTAGAGGCATCTGCACTTAGTGTCTCAGCTGTGACCATTGTAACACAGGTGAACCTGATAAAGTGCCCAGGCTGGCAATGGAGTTTGGTCTCCTGAAGGCATGGCTCTCAGCGTCACTGACACACATTTTTCCACATTAAAATGTGCACCCAAGAAGGGGAAGAAGGGGTGAAAATAAATTACAACACAAATGAGAAGCACCAGTAGTGATGGGGGCAGCAGCTGGGTAGCAGTGGTAACTGTTGGTGGCACTGGTGGAGGAGACAATGGTGATGGTACTGAAGCTAACTTTGTGGCCAAAAGGGGCACAATGCTACGATGAGTCCATCCAAAATGAAATAAGAGAATAATTTTGAAAAATGAGACCCCCTGTTTGAGAATAATTCAATCAGTTATTGGGGAAGAGAAAAGGATAAGTACGAACAGCTAAAGATTGCAACTTGATTAAAGCTGAAATGACATCTGGTGGGTGATGTGCACAAAGATGAAAGGAAAGTCTGTTGCTGTACAACATGTAAAATTGGAGAATGGAACTTGAGAAGTATGAATTGAAATTAGTTGGAAACCGTAAAACAAGAAGTGCAATTTATAAACATTGCAGTGCTTGGTGTCAGGGAACTAATGTGGACTGGACTGGGATAGTTTCAGTCAGACAGCTACCAAGTGTTTTACTCTGGAAATGACCAACTCTGAAGAAATGGAATACTGTATCTCTAATACTGAGGCAAGATGTGGCCCATCATGGAAATGACTGACCGGATAATAACAATCAGGCTTCAGGGAAAATGTACCCAGATAAACATCATTCAAGTCTGTGCTTCAACAACAAATGCTGAAGCAGAGGAAATTGAAAGGGTTTTTTGCAAGCATCCAAGAGGAAATTGATCATGTACCAAAACAAGTCATGCCTATGATCATAGGTGGCTGGAATACAAAAGCAAGGATACAGGCAGAACCAAATGTTGAGAAAATTAGTTTAGGGAACAGAAATAAAGCTGGAGAACACCTCATATACTTCGGAAGCCAACAATCTGTTTATTGCAAATAAATGCTTCAAGCACCCGAACAGATGGCTATAGACATGTATATCACCATAGTCAAACAGGCTATGTAGCAGGAGATGGAGAAGCTGTACTCTGTGCCAAAACAAGGCTAGGAACAGACTGTAGATTGATACCGGCCAGTTATTACACCACATTAGAGCAAAGCTGAAAAAATACATTAAAAGAACCATAGTGCCAAAATTTAAACAACATTCCTCATGATTTAAACACATAAGGAACAAATCTGCATTACTGAAATCAACTAACCGTGAACTAGAAGAATTGTGGACTGAAGCCAGAGATCCTATTAGGGAAGAATCCCAAAATACAATTTCTGTAGTTAAAAAAGAAAGAGGGATAACAGAAGAAACACTTAAAACACTTTGGTGCTCTTTAAGGAGCCCTTTCCTCTTTTCCTGGTGTCCTCAACCTTTCCCAGCATTATTGTCTTTCCCAGAGATTTGTGCCATCTCATTATGTGCCCAAAGTAGGGCAGCCTCAATGTCATGTTTTCCTCTATAAAAAGGTAAAGGCAAGAGTTCCCTCTAGCACATCTGTGCTAGTCGTGTTCAACTCTAGGGGCAGTGCTTATCTCCGTATTCGAGCTGAAAGGGTCCAGTGACGTGCAAGTCCATGGCCACGTGGCCAGCATATGGCTGCAAGGAAACACTATTTTACCTTCCTGCTTTTTACGGCGGTACCTATTTATCTACTTGCATTTACATGCTTTCGAACTGCTAGGCTGGCAGGAGTTGGGGTTATCAGCGGGAGCTCGCTCCGCTGCGTGGCACCCAGGATTCGAACCACTGAAGTGCCGACTTTGCAGACAACAATTTTTGGAGCCTTAGTCCACTGAGCCACCATGCCCTTTACTGGACTGTATAGTATCCTTCATGAAAGGGATTAATGATGCCCTCATTACTGTAAGCTGCCTTGGTTTGTATTCGAAATAGAAATGCTGGGTAAAACACTCTAAAAAATAATAAATAAATAAATAAATGGGCTATTGGCAACAACAAGGGGGCCTTTATTGAGAGGATTTGGAATGTGTCACTAGCTTGTTATGTTTCCAAGGAATTATCCCTGTTGGTTTCTCAGGGCCAAAACAATAAGGTGTTTTAGGATACCAATCAATGCCAGGATGTTCTTCATGTAATTGTCACTACTAAGAATGGCTTAAATTTCCTCTTTTTTCACAGACTGTCTCCCACCCCAAACCATAAGTACAGGCTAAATATAAATCTGGACCCTCAAAGTGTCATTCCATACATGTGAGGGGGTGGGCTGTTTATCCACAAAAACTGATGCTATAAAATTGGCTATTTTTATTTTGCTATGTTCTTCCTGTAGATCATGTTCAGCCACCCAGTGGAACAAATTCTGTGGTGACTTAAGGGTACCCGTGTTTTATCATCACAACAGAACTGCAGAGACTTATGGTGTCTTATGGATGATTGAGTCCAGTGTCTGTTAAACAAGCACAATGGGAAATCAAACTTCCAACTAAAGATGGGCATGAAATGGAAAAATAGCATTCTATTTCATTTTATTTGCCATTTTGTTTCATTATTAATATTTTTTATTTTTTTGTAATGAAACAATATGAAACAATTTGTTATACTACAAGGGTCTGTTCCCCTGGGGCCTAGAGGCACCCACTTTTGTGGGTAGCTCCAGAGTCAGGACAGCAAACTCAAAATTTCAATCTCTAGGCAGAGAGATGGGACCTAGGAATGGATTATGTACCAGTATGATATTGAGGTCCATCTGTGGGAAGAGATGGGCTGCCAGGTAGATCAGTGCGGTGGATGGTTTGATGGTGTTTTGGGAAGGATCCCATGCAAAAATCATATGAAATCAACAGGATACAGTAAGATACAGCTTCCTATACCCATAAACCTCTTTATTCAAGTTTGAGAACAGGGGACATCTTGCAGCATTAAAAGATAAACATTAAAACTTTTATGTCAATTAATGTCAAGCTGGATAGAGTTATGTGGGCCAGTCCACCTCTCCTGTGCCCTGAACCCATGAACTGCTCTCAGGAAGATGCTATCTCATAAGTATTGTTGAAAATAAGGTTCATTTCCAGTACAGTAGGACCCCCGTATCCACTGATTCATTATCCACTGATTCAGTTATCCACGGTTGGCAGAGGAAAAATTCAGCAGCCACAAAGCAAGCTGTAAAGCAAGCTGTTGTCACAAACAGCAGCTGTAAAGCAAGCTGTTGTCACAAACAGCAGCTGTAAAGCAAGCTACTATCACAAATAGCATCTGTAAAGCAAGCTACTGTCACAAACAGTGGCCATAAAGCAAGCTACTGTCTCAAAACAGCAGTCATAAAGCAAGCTATTGTCAGGAAACAGCACTTTGGGGTGGGTGGACAGGTGTTTTATCCACGGTAAGGCCTGGAACCAATCCCCAGCGGATACCGGGGTCCTACAGTACTATTTTTTGGCTTTGTCAAGGCAGAGGCTTGAAACAAAATTGTCTTAGAACTTCAGAGCTGGAAGGAAACCTATGGATTTTCCAGTTCAGCTGTCCTGACAAGAAGGCACAGCCCAGGAATGGCAGAATTCCTATGAGACTTTTGGGAAGAAGCAACGTGGAAAAAAGGAATAAATTAGAATGATAATGTTTCCTAATTTGTACACCATGAGCACCTTTAAGGAAGTGTGTGTGGAATCAATGGACAGCATCATATTCAGTTGGGAAGCCACCAGCCACATCTGTTATGCAGATGGTACAAATATTATTAGTGATTTAGATACTCGGCAAGATTTGTTCAGTAAAACCAATGAAGTAAGAAAGGAGCACGGTCTAACAGTGAATTAAAATCCAAGTTTATGGTAATCAATAAAAAACAAACATTCCAAGGAATAGTGCTAAGAGAGCCAAACCAATTGTAGGGTAAGTGGTGGAAAATTTAAGTACTGAATCTTAGAAAAAGCCAGCATGATCATAGCTAGACACTACAAGTCAACATAAATATGGTCTGGGGCAGCTTCTTTGAACTGAAGAATGTAATATGCAAACATTCCATAAAATTAGCTTTGAGAGGACACATTGGTGCTATGCATTCTTGTTTTTTATTGTATGGCATGGAATCATGGACTTTAAAATAGTACACTATTAAAAAAACCCAGAAGCATTTGCAATGTGGATTTATAGCAGGGTGGTAGGAATTTCTTATATAAAACTGTGGTCAATGAAATTCCAAAGTGAAAGAACAAAGTCCAAGAAATCATAAAGCACATGCAGAAAGCTACAACATACTGGTCAGGGAATAAGAAATAAAAAGAACAGCATATTGGCTAAAGAATGTGGGACGGGAGACCGGTTTTGATGCAACAAAAGCAAAATTATTTAGAGCTGTCACATTCCAAGTCAAAAGCCACAGCAAAATCCAGTCATCAGTAGGAATGGAATAACTAGAAGATGAATGTTGATTTGGGGCTAGCACTATCTACCTGAGTGCTTGCTTCTGTACCTATGTGATCCATGCTCAATCTATACAACGATACAAACTTTTTCTAATAGCATGACAGGTTTCTACTGCTTTTTCCTCTGTTTGCATCTGGAACTGAAATAATATTCCACTGCCCTTAAAATCATATGTAGCTGTGTTGGTCTATTAGAAAAAGAAATCTAAAAGTCACAGTATGATTACACATTTCTTAGGAGAAACAAAACTCACTAATAATAAGCAAACTTCAGGTTCTCCAGCATTCTTCATCAGGGTGGATTTGAAGAATCTTTTGATGCTCTTAAGCTTCTGTGTGACATGGTTGGTCTGTTGCTCCAGCCATGTTCACTTAAAAAGGAGAAGTCTGACATTTGTGTGTGAGATGGCTTTAAAGTTCAGGCAGACATCTCTACACATTCCCTTCTGGTGCCAGGATTTACCAGCTTTGTGCACAAGAGTTTGTATGTGTGTTGTGGTTTGCTTGCACAAGGACAGTAGCACATGGAAAAGGCAGGAATGTGGGGAGTGGAGTGGAAAGAGAGCTGTTGGGTGCATGCACTTGGGCTCATTAGGCCACTTGGAGAAAGGCAAGGGATGGAGCACCACCAGCATTGCAACTCAGGAGTCCTCTTGCAGAACAGTCCTGGAAGCAGCAGTTCAAGGCCCTCTGCTGGCGTTGAGTTTTCCCCAAGCCTCATCAGCAGTGTAATAACTCTGCCTATGCTATCTCTTTGCAGTCCTATGCTGGACTGCAAAGAGATCAAACCTATCCATTCTGAAAGAAATCAACCCCGAATGTTCACTGGAAGGACAGATTTTGAAGCTGAGGCTCCAGTACTTTGGCCACCTCATGAGAAGAGAGGACTCCCTGGAAAAGTCCCTGATGCTGGGAAAAATCGAAGGCAAAAGGAAAAGAGGACGACAGAGAATGAGATGGTTGGACAGTGTCATCGATGCAACCAAAATGAATTTGACAAAACTCCGGGAGGCAGTGGAGGATAGGAAGGCCTGGCGAGCTCTGGTCCATGGGGTCACGAAGAGTCGGACACGACTGAACGACTGAACAACAACAATGCTATGTGTGGCATATAGGTAACACAGTGGAGGATGGGAGCCTGAGCAATTAAACCTATGACTCTTGCAGCTTCAAAGTGTGTTTGCCCACCAGGTTGGCCACCAGAAAGTGTCCTCTCCCCCGTTAACTGAGTGTTGTATTTCCCTAGATTCCACCCCCTTTACACAGTCGGTTGTACCATCTCAGATCTCACCTGCTCCATCTCTGTGACATCATAAGGATATCTCCAATTCTGTGACACCACAGCAGCTTGGCCCTTTGGCCTAAGAATGATTGGTTCTGAAAGCAGAGGGGACGGGATACTGTACTGCTGTTCTGCTAACCCTATTCAGAGTGGAATCCCTAGTCCTATTGGCCTATTAAATCAAGGAGGGAGACCTTCTTCATATACAGTAGGACCCCAGTATCCGCTGGGGATTGGTTCCAGGCCTTCCCGTGGATAATGAAAACTGTGGATAAGAGACAATGCCTGCCTGCCCATCTCCAAACTGCTGTTTCCTGACAGTAGCTTGCTTTATGACTTCTATTTTGAGACAGTAGCTTGCTTTAGAGATGCTATTTGTGATAATAGTTTCCTTTACAGGTGCTGTTTGTGACAATAGCTTGATCTGTGGCTGCTGAATTATTTAATTTTTTTCCCCTCTGCCAACCGTAGATAACTGAATGAGTGGATATGGGGGTCCTACTGTACTGCATTTCCCCTTAATGTCTAGTAGGAAAAAAAACTAGAAGTATTTGTCTACTTCAGAGCAGAATGTAGGGAGGCTTTTACAAACCCACACATGATTTCTCAGGGGGGTTAAAAAACCAGGTGTCAAAGCAAGGAGGAAAATACTCCTTGAAGTTGTGGGGGAGGGAAGAAGTGGGAAAGTGTGAGGAAAGTTTATTAGCATTTCAAAGTTGCCAACAAACACAACACAGGAGGCCCAACTGGAAGAGGGAGGTGGTGATGGAAAATTCACAGCTAGCTTCATTTTGTGTTTTTTTGCCAGCGAATTGTGTATAGAGAAGCTCCACCTCTGGAGGGACTCATGAAGGATGGTTTTCCCTTAACGTTTGGTGCTAGGATGTGACACATGTGAGTTACTTGCCATCAAGTCACATATGAGTTATCGTGACCCTAGCAGGGTTTTCAAATTATGTGAGATATTGTTTTTTCTAGGAATGGTTTACCTTAATCACTACCCAGTGCATTTTCATGACCAATGTGGGATTTGAAAAAATAGATACTGACACTGTATCCACCACACCACAATGGTACACACAATGGATGACACCCTGTCGAACCATTCCTGCCCGAAGAGGGATACTTGATGAGATGTTTATTAAGTTACCTCATCCACATTCTTCCATTCTTTACTTCCAGTTTTCTTTTATTTTCTTTTATTTTTAAATCATGAGTTATCCAGTGAAGTGGAAGGATCTTATCACTGACTGAGCACTCCCATGTCAAGAGCAAAGCCCACCCACTTCTGTTGATTTCAATACTGGACAACTTAGGAATGATATTTGAGTGGACACTACAAGCCTTCCTTTGCCATGTATCATCAAACAAAAGTGGGGGGGGGGACACACGCTCAAAGTCTTGTAAGTTGTGATACCTTGAAATATAACAAATTTATTTCAGAGGATGATGATAATGATTAAAAGCCACTTTCCGCAATCTGAGGCTGTTACAACAAATATAAATGAAGATAATTAACAACAACTACAATAACCCATAAAAACAGATGGCACATACTGATCAGAATGGATGTAGGAAAGGCAGAAGGGTGGTGGTGGTGGTGGTGGTGGTGGACAAAAACAAAGAAAAAACAAAAACTAACAACAATAAAAAGGTGATCAGCCAGGGCCAGTGTGGAAAGCTGTCTTGAGAATCAAGGTCTTCAATATCAACAGGAAGGGGTTAGGCGGAGCTCTTCTGGGAGCTGGTTCCATAGGGTGGAGCCACTGCAAAGAAAGGCCTTGATCTTGTAGAGTACCTTTTGGGCTTCCCTTGGGATGGCCACCTGGAGCAGCCTTGGCTGGAATTATATTGTGGGCTTATGCCTGTGAAGATTCTCAGTCATCCAGGCGAGTTTATCTGGAGGTTGAGTCACTGGACTTCTTTTTCTTGAGAGACTGAAGCGTTTCATTGCTCATCCAAACAGCTTCATCATTGCCATGACTCAACTCCCAGATATATTGTGGGCTGGGCGAATGATATTAAGGAAAGAGGCTCCACCAAGTAACATGGGTCAAAACCGTGGAGGGCTTTATAGACAAGTGTCAAAACATGGTATCCGATCCGGGATGCAATTGGCATCTGGTGGAAGAGAGACAGAACTGGAGTGATGTTGTCAAACTTATTCATATCCCCCACCAGTCTGGCCACTAACTGAATTAAATCTGCCATGTCAACTTTATAGAGGGTTGTTGTCAATGAATAGATGGTAACGGTAAGCAGTGAAATGGCACACTATTTAAATCTTCCAAGAGCATTGCAGGAACGTCAGAAGCTAAGTATAGAGTTCCATCCTAGTGTATAATCATTTGGATCACTAATCAATTACAAATGCTTTATTTCATTGGGGGATGCAATATTTTACCCTCTACTGAGGCACGTATTTGTGGCATTGCAACAATACCAGGAAGCTTGGTAGTTATAGCAAGATCTGATCCTTGGCCATGTTGAACTATGCGTTCAAAAGTATTATACATATTTGCTCAGAAATAAGTCTTGCAGGCCAGAATCCTATCACGTCCTTTTCCAAGGAGAAAGGCAGGGTAAAAATACTCTAAAACAAATAAATAAATAAATATGACACATGTAAAAGTCTATGCATTATTATGTGCCTACCTGTATACCAGGGATGCATCTGGCACCTCATCAATCAGGCCTACTTAATTGTGGCCAGTGGCCACCTGTGAGATTCTTCTTATCCACCTTGGGGCCTTTTGAGGAGAAAGGTGGGGTAGAAATATTTTAAATCCATGCATGCATGCATGAATAACCAGTAGGATTTGGGCAGCTGAGATCTTTAGACCTTACCTGCAAGTAACGTGGCTTGTATTGTAGTCGTTACTTGGGCTGCCAACATGTGCCTCACCCAGCACAAAGAGCTTACCTGCAAATTATTCTGACCTGCGAAGGAACATGTACAAGATTATGCTTTGCATTCCCATGGAAGTACCACAGCACTGGTCTTACTGATTTCCCTGGAACATATACCCTGAATCTGCACAGGGCTGCCTTAGAAGCCTTGTTACATTAGGGGGTGGAGTGGAGTCTCCATGCCACGCACATCCCCCAGGTCTTTGCCTTTCACGGCAGAAAAAGACGGCCCTATAATGGCTGGGTCGTAAACAATGCAGTAGAAGGAAGAGGCCCTTGAGCTACCCTAGCCGCTGCTGCTTTCCAGGGAACAAGGTGTTTCCTGTGATTCTGCCGAGGGCACGACATTTCGTCTCCAGGAACCGGTCTGGCGTGGAGGGAGGCACGCCGTATCCGTCTGTATATAACGGGGCTGTTTGTTTCCAACCATTGTGCAGGCGCTGTTTACCGTCAACCAATAAAAATTAATGGAATGTAAGACGTGGACCAAGAAAGGCTCGAAAGATTTAAAAACCTTGGCGGCGGGGTTTTTGTAACTGAGGGCCTTTTCACACAACCCCTAAGATCCGCTGGCCACTTAAATTCGGACCAGAGATCTTGGGGGTTCATTGCTCTTCCTACGTCCCCATCCCTCCGCACTTCCTTGCTCCTGTCTGCGTGAGGGGAGGGAGGAAAAAGAGGAAAAAATGCAGGCTCACCTCCGAAGCCCCGTCGTCGTCCTGATTCCTTCTCGTAAAGGGGCGGGAGGCAAAAACAACAACAAACAGAAGCGAGGAGAGCCCGGCACTCACTCCCTTAAATCCGCATCAGGGATTTTCACCCTCCGAGAGCAGGTACATGAAAAGTGCGCTGGGACGCGCTTAGGTGGGCATGGTCGCACTTAATTTTCTGCAAACTCCGGAGCTGGTGGGGAAACAATTGTAAGCCCTGGAGCTGGCAGCCATTTGCGGCGGAGTTTAGGGGTCGTGTATAAAGGCTCTGAGTGTAGCTGAGGAGCGGGAAATAGGCAACAGAGGAAAGGAAATACCTCCTGCTCTATCACATTGTTTAGCAGTGGGAACGTCGCCACAAGATGGGATGAGGGCCATAGAGCTTTCAAAAGGGATCTGACAAGTTCAGAGCCCATGATACCACATCAGGAGGTCTTGTCACGATGGCCCTGCGTTACGTCAAGCTTTCAGAGGCACTGTGTCTCATGGGACCCACTGTAACGAATGGAGACTCAGCAATGGCGCCCTTTCCCCTTTAGCCTTTCTGGAGGTTGGCTGGGATACTGGAAACAAGATGGTGACTTCAAAAAACCCTGTTCGGTTAAGGGCTGGTGTGAAGTGCTTGGGAAGGAGAGACTTCGAATTTTGATGACCTGTCTGAGCTTTTCTTCACTCAGAATGCAACAATTCCGAGAGGAAAGGTTTGACTGTGGCAAGGACGGATGAATGACTGGCAGTCTTTTGCCTGCCGTGACTGGAAGGGCCGTTCTGGTCCACGCCACCACTGGAGGTAGAGTCAGAAGCTTCCAGCTCTGAACTGAGTCTGCAGCCCCCATTTTGAAAATGACTTTTGACACAAGCGCCTAATAGTGTTTTTTTTTTTACCTTTTATGATTTTTTTGCACCACCCAAAGATCTGGTGTCCAGCCTAATAAAGACTGACATGGAGTTGAACCTTAGCTTATATGTTTGCAATTTTTATTGGCCTAATAAAAGTACCACTCAGCCTTGCCTTCAGGTTGTATATAAATATAATATGATTTTCTTCTTGTATTATTCCCCACATGTCTAAGAACTCAGATTTTCTTTCCCCCCCAGTCTTTGGGCGAACACAACAGATGGGGAATGGAGATAGAAAACTCTCCCTCCCCACATGTTCAACTTAGAGCCTTTGTACACGACCCCTAAACTCCGCCGCAAATGGCTGCCAGCTCCGGAGCTTACAATTATTTCCCCACCAGCTCCGGAGTTTGCAGAAAATTAAGTGCGACCACGCCCACCTAAGCGCATCCCAGCGCACTTTTCATGTACCTGCTCTCGGAGGGTGAAAATCCCTGATGCGGATTTAAGGGAGGGAGTGCCGGGCTCTCCTCGCTTCTGTTTGTTGTTGTTTTTGCCTCCTGTCCCTTTAAGAGAAGGAATCGGGACAATGATGGGGCTCCAGGCGGCTTCGGAGGTGAACCTGCATTTTTCCTCTCTTTTTTTCTCCCTCCCCTCACGCAGACAGGAGCAAGGAAGTGCGGAGGGGTGGGGTTGCAGGAAGAGCAACGAACCCCCAAGATCTCTGGTCCGAATTTAGGTGGCCAGCGGATCTTAGGGGTCGTGTGAAAAGGCCCTTAGGCTTTCTTGAATATCTGAATTGCAGGATTTGGAGCTGTTCTTATGTTCTTTAGCAGCAGAATTTCAGTGGAGCAAGGCTAATGGGTTTGAAGCCCTGAAAATGAATTCTCTCTAAATAAAATTATTTTAGGCCTGTTTGTTCTAGGAAATTAAGACCCATTAGTTTTACAAAAGACCTGATGGGGGATGAAAACTGCTAGGATGAGGTAACTGTCAACCCCATCTATTGACTGCATGTCTATATTCTCTTTGGAAGGGAATATGGGGCTTGCAATAATGAGCTTCTGGACCTCATTACAGTTAAACATACATACACAACAGCACATTGGAAGATGCCTACATTTGCCTATGCAACTCCTTTCTTGTTATTCTGTAGGCAGGACAGAAGCACATTGGTTCCAACTATATTTGCACAGACAAGTCCTCTGTTTCCAGAACTACATATGGAACATCACAAGGTTTTGAAATCTGAGAGTCAGATGCTTAAGCCCCTCTGAATTCAGCAAGACCTGCTCTCAAACATAAGCAGTCTTGACTGAAACAGGAGGGGCACCCCATGAAGTTCAGGGTGAGGCAATATCCGCTGGGCCCAGCTTCTCAGCCACTCCAGGTAGTGCTCTAACATATAAGTGTGTATAAGACAGTAGTCTAAATGTCAAAGCTGTCCTTTGGAGCTTTAGATTGAAGGAAATGTTTGGGATAGCTCTGTAAGAGTGCTGAGTCAGTTTTCCCATTAGAGGTTTCCAAGTGCAAAACTCAAGCCTATTTTGTGTGTGTTGTCTTCTTACTTCGACTCCTACTGGTTAGGGCAAGGTTGCCCCCTGGTGACAGGCCCTGGCCAAACTGTCAGCAGCATTTCTGGATCAGCAGAAAACAGGAAAACACAAGTGGAACATTCCATGGATGTGACAATGTTAATACATTGGGACCGAACAAAGAGAGAATCTTGCGATGCCTTAAAGATGACTCGAGTCTGGAGGAATGTGAGGTGTCTTTGTTGGGGACTGTGAAGTGAGCTCCCTAGACCATCAAAGCTTATGTCAAAAGAAGTGGATGTAACACCCGTGAAAGCTCACATTGAAATACAACAGTCAACCTTTAAGGTGTCGCCTTAAGGTGTTGTTTGGACATGCCAAATAAAACATTTTAGTTTAAAGGTGCTGCAAGACTTTTTGCTTCAAGAGAAAAGGCATCTCCCTGTTCAAAATGCTCACAGAGTGTTTGTTTCTGTCAGTTTGTTTGTTTGCAAGTGCAGCCCACCACTCTCCTCCTGGCAAAGATGGTGCAGTGAAATTATTATTTCCCTCAAGGATGCTCCCTCTTGTTTTGAACATGGGCATTCCTCAGAGGAAGAAATCTGAATGTGGGAATTCCTCTATATTCCTCCATCTTTTAATTATTACAATACAGTAACTTTCCAATGATGATAAAGACTCTGATATATAGGATGGAAAGTTCCTTTTAATGCTATTAATAATCTGTGTATTTTTCCTTCCAACTGTGTGGGTTCTGTTGTTTCTGGTGTTTCTTTAGCCCGATCCTTAAGATTTGTGGAGAGGAATGAATGTGCATATCTTATCTTTGCATGAATACAAATATGTCCCCCATACAGATGCCTCTTCTTCCTTCTTTTTGTCCACATTAAAAGCAAACACAGTTTTTCTTCCATGTTTGAAGTGAATGCAGCTTTCTACAAGCTTACAAAACCAGTCAGCATGGTTAAAGGTTATGGATGGGGGTAATCTAAAATATCTGGAAGATATCAGGCTGAGGTAAATTCAGTGTTGTATAAATCATACCACCATGGAGCTGGAATGAGGCTCCAAGGCCATGGAGTCCAACCCCCTGCTCAAGGCAGGAATACAAACCAAAGCAGATCGGACAGGTGGTAGTCCAATTTTCTCATGAATACCTCCAAGGCTCACCACCTCCTGAGGTAATTGGTTCACTTCTTGTACTATGTAGGCAAAATGTTACAGGTATGCTAGAGGAGGAACAAAGTGATCCTTAAATTGCAATCATAATATAATGAAATGTAATGTAAAGTTTTACCTTTGCCATTGGGGGAGAACAATCAGTTACAAGTGACCAGTTGTTAGTGTCTCTAGTCACTTCAAACCACTGGGTGGAGGTGTGGGGGGGTGACATATGTTGTCATTGCCATAAGTTCCTTGAAGGAATGGCAGGGCAAAAGACACAATAATTCACAGAGTAAAAGAAGTTCAAAAAACATTTTCCCCATTAAACAAACAAAAACATATATTGGGATAAGTTAAGTAGCACCCCCTGCACAGAATGGAGCTTAACATCAAGCAAGTATGGCCTGAGGGGGTTGCTGCATCTGTCATTCCTCATTAATGGAATGGCAAAGTGGAAGGGAGTCATTGTCAACCTCTCCAAGGCCAATCTGTGGAGCCAGGACCTTTTTTATCCAGGGCATCTTGAAAGCATCCCAATGTGGTCTTTGAGCCTCCACAGCTGACAGATGAGTCTGGAACCAACCAAACTTCCTGCTTTTGCATTTCAAAAGGGCTCCATCTTGAAGGGAGGGAAGGGAGGGGGTTCCATTGTCTTGAGATGCCCCAGGAGGGGCTTAGTTGTTGTTTTTCCAAAGGGTGTTTTATTGAGAGTAGTCATTTTCCTAATGATGTTGTTTTGTTCTTGTATGAGATTTCCGCTCAGATTCCTTTGTGTAAATCTTGGAATGGTCCCTCTTAGATACTCCCTCACTCTCTCTCTCTCTCTCTCTCTCTCTCTGTGTGTGTGTGTGTGTGTGTGTGTGTGTGTGTGTGTGTGTGTGTGTGTGCCTGCACGCATGCACACACGCACATGCACACAGAAACACACACACCACTTTACTGCCTCCCATGCTGGATTGCCTGGCTTTTTTGTTTCTACAGTATTTACTTGGCTTCCACTCTCTTCAGACCTGCCAGCAGAATCTGGTGTCTGTTGCGTCTTCCGTCCAGGCCTAACTTTTTCCTCATGTGGGCTGGCGTTCAGAGCTGGGACTTGGAGCAGAGTTGCATGCGGTTGTGTCATGTGGCTTTTCTGAGCTTTAAATTGGAAAAAGGGCTCCCTCCCCCCCACACCCCTTTTAAAAAGTAAACATGCATACCTTGGCCTTGTACTGCTGTTTGAAGGGGTGAAGTCATTTATCACTTTTGTGCCAATGGAAAAGCAACCCTTTGTTTTATAGGTAGCCTTTAAAGCTACCACTGTTAATATGCAGTTGCTATTTTTGGCATCCCAATTTAACCTGATCCCACTCCCACAAATATGGAAAGTGCATATATGCCAGAGATTTGTTGCACTATTTTGAATGTCTGATAAAATTACCTAACATTATGCAATATATGTCCAAATATACATAGAGAATAGCTACAAGTTCCACAGAGTCCACTCCGTTCTAATTAACTGAGAAAAAAAGACTTACAGCTGCTTCAAATTACAGACTTGTGCTGTTGCATTTGTTACTGCATCTGTACATAGCACCCAACTGAACAGATCAACAGAAAACAATCAACGGCCTCTAGCAGAAGAAAGAGGGAGAATGAACACTCAATGTAAAGTTGGAGCTCTCTTTGAATCCAAAGGCTCGCGATTGGTTAGTGTCAGATCAATCAATAGGTAGATTGATAGATCAATAGATAATCACTCCAGCCCAGAAAGTATTTTTCAGTCACACAAACTACAGGCAGCATGCAGTTTTCAAATAAAACTCCAGCAAGATCCACTCCATCCATGTGTGAAAGTAGTGTGCAGTCCAAGAAGGCTCATCAACTGGATATTTTTTAAAAGCTGAATTCTTAGCTTCCCGCCCGGTTCCCAAGTCTGATGAAGGCTTAAGGTCTTTTATATGCTTCCAGCAACCCAAACTGGTGAAATAAACATATTATTTTATCCCCATTGTATCCTAAATGACATACTGTACAGTTATTTGGGGGACAGAGTGACTTGCTATATATATATGTATATACACAAACATACACAAAGGATATTTGTAGATGATCAGATCAACATTGGCTGGGATCATATCAGCCAATGAAATTAAGCAGTGGTTAAAAGTATATTGTAAAGCATGCACATATGGAGAAAAGGAACCCTATCAAAACATTTGGCTTCTTTATAGTAATAAAACTCCAAACTCTATAAATGAAGACAATAAAACTCTGGCTTAGGTTTCAGCTCTTCAAAACGGTTATAGAAGAAGCATTGTGCCAGAGCGGCTAAAATCTAGTAATCAGTCAAAATGGAGGAGGTCCATTGAATCAGTGGAATTCACATAGTTGTTGACTCGCCAAAAATAATACTCATAAGTTAAGGGTAACAAGAGGATTGTCTTCCATTGAGTTCAAAAGCAGAAGAAGTACAATCAGAGTACTAAAGTACTATACCTTAGGAAGTACTACAAACGGGATATTTTCAGCTAGACCAGTGGTTTTCCAGTTGTGTTCCAGGGGAAGTCTTGGGATTTCTCAGCAGTGTCCTAGTGGCTCTTGGCCCAATGAAAAGATCAGCATTGGCATTGCAGGCTTCTCTGCTACCAAGGTGATTATGCCATGCACGGTGGCAAGAGACTTCTGGATGTAATTCTAACACAATGTGGAATGGATAGGTTTTGGCACTCCCTGTGTGCTTTGCCTTTGTTTCTGGACCTCAGATCTCAGCAAAGCCAGACAGTATGGCCTTGTCAGGGACCAGAGGAGTGATAGTCCAAAATATCTGAAAGGTCAAACACTCCCCACTCCTGTTCTCCACCAAACTACTTCTCACAGCTGGCCTTCAACAACATGGCATTTAATTTAGATTCCAACCTTTTCCTTTTACTAATAAGTATAACAATTATTTGAGACTTATTGCCCAGCCCACTCCTGCTCTCTGGACTGTCTTACTGTTAACACGTCTTAAGTGGAAATGCTTGAACTGGTTCACATTCCCGTTGATTGGTTCAGAAAGATGTGAACCCATTCCCTCTCTTATCATCACTTTGAATCTTGTTACAGCTGAAGTAATTCAACTGAAGTTTATTAACAGAGAGAAACATCATTAATTCTCTATAAATTAAGGCAACAAGGAAACCACAGACAGGACACAAGATTATCTTTGCTTGATCCATAAATATGTCTTGCTTATGTGAGATGGGTAATTGTGCACATATAAATGTTCTGAATTTGATGTTAACTAAATACTGTACCTCAGTATGTAATTACTTTAACAAACCCATTTGTTTGACTTCATCCTGTAATGGCAGAGACAGCAATAGTGTTCCTGACTTCTTGATTTAGTTTCTCGTCTCTTTCTGCTCTCTTTCTAGTGCAACTCTGAATTAAAATGGTTTGACCTTCCATCCCACTTTTTCTTCCAAGGAGCTCAGATCAGTGGCATAGCTGGGGGGGGGGGCGCAAGGGGGGAAAATCTGTTCCCAGGTGGAGCATCCGAGGGCACCAAATAGCTCCCCCCTCCCAGAAGTAGCAGCCTTAGTCTGTTTCCACAACAACAAAAACAAAAGACTGTTCTTCTCTTCTCTCACTGTGCTCCTGCATGGAAAGGGCAGGAGCCATTATGGTTGGCAGGGAACCAATCAAGGACAAATGAGGAGGGACAGCTATGCCACTGGCTCTACTGCGCCACTATTAATACATCTGTCCCAGACAATTCTTGGAGAGTTCAGCCCTGAAGATATATTGCTTTTTACATCAATTTTTTTGTCAAGAGTAAAACAAAGGAGAAGGACGCAGTAGGTTCTCGGTGGAGAGAAGAGGAAGAGATGTGAATGGGTGACTAAGTGGAAGTGGAAGGACTCAGCATCTATTTTGCTTTTGTCTCCTGAAAAGGATAATAGTGTTCAGCCTGGTAAAAACTGGATCAGTGATGCAGTGAGGGAACTGCAATTCACGGCAGGTGAAGGGATGTTACAAGGACATCTAGCTACTTTACATGTAATTAAGGCCTTTTTACACGACCCGTAAGATCCGCTGGCCACTTAAATTCGGACCAGAGATCTTAGGGGTTCGTCGCTCTTCCTCTGTCCCCACCCCCCTCCGCACTTCCTGGTTGCTGGCTGCCTGAGGGAGGGAGAAAAAAGAAAGAAAAGAATGCCGCTCACCTCCGTTCTGCCTCTCGTCTCTGTAAGGCCATCAAGTCCAACCCCCTCGTCTCTGTAAAAGTAGCTCTTAAAGGGCAGGAGCCAAAAAGCAGCAAACAGAAACGAGGAGAGCCCCGCACTCACTATCCTTGCACCGCATCAAAGATTTTTCACCTCCAAAGAGAAGGTACAAGAAAAGTGCGCTGGGTCGCGCTAAAGTGGGCGGGGTCGCACTTAATTGTCTGCAAACTCCGGAGCTGGTGGGGAAACATTTTTAAGCTCCGGAGCTTGCAGCCATTTGCAGCGGAGCTTAGGGGTCGTGTATAAACGCCCTAGTCTTCAAGGTTGGATGAACTGTATTTAAAAAAAGCACAAGCAGGTGTACTATCTGAGATACTGTCTGTATTCTTTGAGAATTCTCAAAACAAGAGGGGATGCTCCTGTAGAGTGGAGGCTCGTAAATATTGTCCCCATCTTTGGAAAGAGGAAAAGTAGGCCCTGAGTGCTGTGATTACTAAGACCCAATATGCGTTTTTTCAAAAATTGTTCTTGTTATGTGCCATTACGTTGAAACCAACTTATAGCGACCCTGAAAGTGTTTTCATGCTAAGTGGGGTATTTAAAGAGTGCCAAATTATTTTCTCTCTCTCTTTTAAAAAGAGTCCCACGCTTGGTGGATCATTGTGATGCTGTGAATATAATGTATCTTAATTCCAGTAAAAATTTAATAGTCCTCCTGTCATTATGGCTGAGATGTGGGCTTGCCAATATAACCATTAAGTTAATTGGACTGATAGACCATGCTCCAAGAGTGATAATCAATTAATATTTCTCAGTGTTTAGAGAAGAGACAAATGGGGCACCACAGGCTTCTGTCAAGGACAAAATGTTGTTCAGTGTTCAACATTTTTACAGATGTCAGAATGCACAATCAGAGATGACTTTTAGTGGATCAAAAATAAATGAAAACCAACAGAGATAAATCTGAAGTTCTTTATTTAGGCAGGAAAAAAATCAAATGCACAAATATAGGATGGGTACATTTGCATGACAGCAGCAGATGTGAAAAGATCTAGGGGTCTTAGCAGACCACAACCTACATCTGAGTCAACAGTGTGATATGGCTGGGAGGAAAAGCAACTAAATTCTAGATAGCACCAACAAAAGGATACCGTTTACATAAAGGAAAATATTAATAATGCTTATTCTGCTTTAGTGAGACCTCACATGGACTATTGTGTTCAGTCCCTGGTACCCTAGTTTAAGGATATGCACAAGGTAAAACATGTTCAGAGGAGAAAAACTGAGATGGGAAAAGTTCTGGAAATTAAGCCGTTTGAGGAACAGTTGAAATAACTGGGCATGTTTAGCCTGGACTATAGAAGACTGAGAACTTTTATTGCCATCTTCAAATAGCCTAAGAGCTGTGAGGTAGAAAATGGAATAAACCTGTTTTCTGGTGCTCCAGAGAGGAGGAGCTGATCCGTGCAATTTAATTACAATAAGATATTTTGATTAAACTTGAGGACAGAAAGAGCTGTTTGACAGTGGAATGGAGAACTCTGGAAGGAGTGACACTCTGCTTCATTGAAAGCTTAAAAAGAGAAGTTGGAGTTTGGGGCATCAGAACAGCTTCCAAAGCTAGCATAACCCGAAGACACGGGCTGATGGAAGTTGTAAATCTGAAACACCATATGTTTCCCTTGTATCATCTAGAACAGTGATGGCGAACTTTTTACAGACCGAGTGCCCAAACTGTGATTCAAAACCCACTAATTTTTCGCAAAATGCCAATGCAGCAATTTAACCTGAATACAAGTGGCTGTGAAAGGGCGATGTCGGGTGCCCAGAGAACGGGCTGCGAATGCCACCTTTGGCACCCGACATGCCATAGGTTCGCCAACACTGGTCTAGAAGAATATGGCAGTTTTAAATGCCCTTCAGACTCAAGGCATGCACAGTAGTGGTTGTCTGAAGAGCAGTGGCTCTTTCTAGTTGACAGCATAACCTCTCAAGTGTAAAATTAAAGCAAGAAGACATTTACTTTTGGCAAACATGGCTCCTATGACATCCTAAATGGCTTGGTTCCAAGCTGTCTCAAGGTCCACACCTGCCTCTAAGAGCCTGCTATGATCATCAAGTGCTATGTTCACCAGGTCAAGTCTTTCTCTTGGACCTCCAAGCTTCACAGGTGCATATGGTGGGAACATGGGAGAGGACCTTCTCTGTTGCCGCTATCAGACTCTGGGACTCTCTCCTACAGGAGTCTGGACAAATCCCAACTTTTCTGCCCTTCTGCAAGCAAGCAAAGAGCTTTTCCTCTAGCCTTCCCTTTGTAACTGGCAGCAAAGTGGGTTTTTAAAATGGATTATTGTGTCTTTCTGCTTTTGAGGTAGCTTTCGTTTAGTGTTTTTAAGTGTGTGGTCTTTGTTTGACCCTTTATACTTGCTGTTTTTAGCTTAAACCATTGTCTTTTAGTTAATTAATTAATTAATATCACACCCACCTCCCCTAAAAGGCCACTCTGGGCAGCTTACAACAATAAAATGTACAATGAGGTAAGCCACTCTTTGGTTCTTTTTAAAGAGAAAGGTGGGGTAAAAATATTTAATTAAATAAATAAAATAGACTCTTTCCCAAACTGACTGGGTAATTCTGGGAGATGCAGTCCAATAAATAAATAACTGAATAAAAAACTAGAATGCCTCCATGTTTTCTGGACAGGGCTGGTGAAGTGGAGTGAAAGAGGCCTACTGGTTCCTTTAAGAGAAATAAAGAGCAGTTTCCCATTCCACAGAGAAGGAGATTCATTTTCCCTCTCCCTGTGGGCCAAAACTGTTTCCTAACAGCACCTGGATTTGGCATGGCTATTTGCATTATGTGTGTCTATGTATGAGTGAGAAAGTGAGAGAGAAAGACAAATATGTTCCAATGCACTCTTCCATTCTCTCATATCTGATGCTTCTGGGAACATAAGGAGCATTTCCTTAGTGCATGCATCATCATCATTCCTTCATCATTCTCCCCTGCATCCCATCCCAGCCTCCTCTCCCTCCACTTCTTTCACTAAAGCTACCAGGAAGGACAGAAGGAACCATTTGCAGGCCAGGACTGCATGGAGCAAAAAGGCAAGCAAGCTGCCAGTTCCCCATCTGGTTTGTACTTCCCCAGCGGCACAAGAAGCATAAATCCAGCCGGTCAAAGGCCTGGCTGAGCACAGTGTCTTTCCCTCGGCCTTGAGCCAACACATGGAGTGAGCATGCTCGGGAAGTGTGTGTGTACGGGTGCCAGCCAGGGGGTAAGGAAACAGGGCTGCAGCCAATGTTCCCTAGAATGCTGTGTGCCTTGTAATATGGTAGAAAAAATGTGCAAAAACTGGCAAGGGAAAGGACGAACCTGATTCTTTATTTTTTATAAGAATAAGTAAGGCTCATTGGGGGGTGGGGGTGAGGGGGTGCAGGCCCTGGCCTCCCTATCCAATTTCAATCTCAGCATAAAAGATGATGCAAGTATATAGGAATTTTTTTTTGAGACTGTTATCTTTCCCTCAGAAAGCTTCCTCCTTATGGACTGCAGCGCTTTGGACTGCAATGCTTAGAATTCTGGGGTTTGTAGTCCAAAACCCCATTTTTTTCTGAGTTCTGCTCTCACTTTGAAGAATCAACATGTACCAACATTTTGGGAAAGGACCTCCCAATGATGATCTTCATTCCAGGTTAAATGTGAGTACAGTGGACCCTTGTATAACAAACAGTTACTTAGTTACATACAGTTACATACAATTCCTTTATACAAGGTACCGCTTGTACTGGAATTTCTTTTTTTTTTAATAGAAATGTTCATAAGCTTCAGGAGAAGCGGCATGCTTGGCTTTGTCCTGATGAAGTTGTTTCCTTCTATTCCCGGACAAGGGAGTCACACCCAAAGGATCAGTGAAAGAGCCAAGGATTTTCAGAAGAAAAATCTGCAGAGGACTTTCATCTCTTCTGACAACATATGAATATTCTGGTTAAGCCACAAGGGGATGGGAGGGAGAAAATTATGAATACATTCATCCATTCCAATAATATAACTTCACTGTTTCTCTTGCAGTTTTCTTATATTTTTTTCCATTCTAACCTTCCCCACCTCAATTTGGCCTGTTTGTTCCAGGACTTTCTGAACGGCTTGAGGGAGGGGGTGGAACAAAGAGCCAGCTCACCAAGGGATGTGACAGCCCAAATGGAAACAGATTGCACCTCCCTCTTCTTTTCCATCATGCCACTGATGAGTCTTCTGGTTATGAAGAGCATGTTTAGGAAAACAAGACGCCAGGCACACTGTGGACAGCAGAAAGAACAGATTTGTTTCAGCGGGTACTTTATGGCTTACAATCTGCTGCCCCAAAAGCAAACATGGTACTTGTGTATGTCAACAACACACTTCCCTCAGACTTATGTCTGTACACCTCAGCCCCAAAGGCATTTCTGAGGAAGCATTTATTTATTTATTTCCTGCCCCATTATTGGTGTGCACTAATCGTGGTGGTTTACAGCAAGATAAACCATAACCTCACATCAATAGGGTGATAAATAAAACCAAGACAGTATAAAACCTAAGACAGGAGGCTTCAGATCAGTTATCAGATAAGATGAGGCATAAAATCAGATATAAAACTAAGCAGGGATGTCATGGCAGGTTGCTCAAAATGATAATGTTTTTAGAAGCCTGTTAAACATTGGGAGGGAGGGGGCCAGACTCAGCTCTCCCAGGAGCTGATTCCAGAGAATTGGTGACAACACAAAGAAGGCCCTATTTCTCAAGGGGAAATATTAATGCCAGTGCCTTGCTCCTTCACAGATCTTTATGAGGGTTTATGTGGCTTCACCCATCTAATTTAAAACCAGAGAGAGAAATTCATTACGAAGAAAAATATGATCTCCTCAAACTGCCTCCCGTGTGGCAGAGATTTCTTGCTGCTCCGCAGGCCCAGCATGAGGTTACAATCTTCAGTTCCACGTTACACTTAGTGTTTGCCCTTGCTGTTTTTCTTGGCACAGAGGCCAAGAGGGATCGTCAGAGCTCGGGTCAAAAATATGCATTTATAAATGCACCAGCACAGGATGCAGGTAAAGCAGCAAATATTCACATACAATGGTACCTCAATTTACAAATGTGATCCGTTCTGAATGCATGCTCTTAAGTCAAACTACTCTGAAGTCGTGGTTCCTATTTAAACAATTGAAAAAATAAGTTAAAAATGAAAAAATGAAAAAAATTGTAAGTCGAGCAGACCATATCTAAAATCTGTAAGGCGGCAGTTAAAACGCCAACAGTCTGCCGCTCTTAAGTTGAATTGCTCTTAAGTCGAGCTGCTGTTAAGTCGGGGTACCACTGTATACTGGTATATGTACAGGGAGGGAGAGATTACAGGCAGGGCTGTGATCACCTACCTCTACTAAGGGGGCAGGCAGGAATGGGATGGCTAGGAGTAGCCTGAAGTGGGTTTGTTCCCCCCCTTCATGGATTGCTCTCCATTGCCTCTGCCATTTTCTAATGCCAGGCATTTGTCTTCCCCTGATCTACGTCACTCACGCAAGATGACGAACAATATGGGTGTTCCTCCCTGACCATTTATGGCAATTCTCAACAAAACCGGAAATAAGGAAGCTGCCTATTTGGGAAAGATTGACTTAGGCTCCACATCAAATATCTAAAACAGTGGTTCCCAACCTTGGGTTAATCATGTAGTCTTTGACTGCAACTCCCAGAAGCCTTCACTACCAGCTGTGATGGCCTGGGGTTTCTGGGAGTTGCTGCCCAAGAATACCTCTGTTACCCAAGGTTGGGAAACACTGCTCTAAAAAAAAAAACACCCCAAACAAGACTTGTTCCCCCAGAGGAAGAGGAGTCTAAATTGTCTTGGCCTGAGGTGGCTTCCCAAGCAATTGGATCCTGGATTCCAACAGGCCAGGCCTATAACTGACTGGAAAAGTTTTAGGAATAGAAATTGAATGTTACTTCAGCACATGAGCTTTCCCTCATTGGATCTGGTGAAAAATTGGTTGCCAACCTCTTCTGACCAGATAATCAAGGCCAGAAAATACCATATCAGCATTTCAAGGCTTGCTACTGTATAGAGTTAGGCTGAGTGGTGGAGGAAGTGGTTAATGGCATTGCTGTTTGATATCAGATTGAAGGAAGCCCAGTGGCCATTTATTTCAAGACAGAGAGATGCTATTTAGGTCCAAATGGTCCTGGCCACGAAACCATGCCGGCCGCTTGATCACGGAGCTCCGTACTGAGATGAGAAAAAGCTTTAAAATTTACTGTCTAAAGCCCTCAGAGCCGTGAGTAATGTACCCTTAAACCCTCTGGGGTCGATAGGGAAAGCAATATATCTTCCTGGAGAGTTAGATAAGCCTGATTTACTAAGACTTAGTTACTTTCAGTTTTGGCTGTCTGAACAGCGTGCACGGAGAGAGAGACTAAATTTACAGGCTCCGGAGGGAGACTTCTTCTGTGTGTTTTCTCCATTTTCTTATGCCTGCCAAAAAGAAAAAGTCTTGTTTTCTAAAAACCTGGGCCAGAAAACCCTCCGACGCCTCATTCAGACGTGCAGCACTGCAACGTACCAACCCTGCAGGCGTGGAAAAAGCTGAGGCAGATATGGCGACGGGTGGGAAGGAGGTAGAAACTATTCCCCCCGCAGATCTAGATTTAATGAGGGAAATGCATCAAATTAAAACAGAACTGGCGGGACTAATGAGCCTGGGTTTGAAAGATGTGACGCGAAGGATTGATGAAGTTTCACGTAAAGTTGATGACACAAAACAAGATTTATCCGGTCAGATCAAACAAACACAAGCCGCTGTGGACAGCAACGGCCAGGAATTGGAAAATATGGCAGGGGAGATAAGCGGGTTACTAAAAATGAAAGTGAAATCAACTCCCAAAAACAACAATTATTGACAGCCAAAAAGAAGTTAACCTATATGGAAGACTACTCTCGAAGACAGAATGTAAAACTGATTAATTTTGTAGTTCAGAAGAGAGGAGAATTAAAACAGGAAGTGATGACATGGCGTAACTCATTTTTACCTAGACAACTTGTAGAAGAAGACATAGAGAGGATTCATTATCTGGGCAACTCAAGAGAAGGAAGTCCAAGACCAATAATAGTCAGATTTGCCTCCTATGTAAACAAAGAACGTCTCATGTCTTCTATAAGGGCAAATCCGGATTTTTTGAAGAGGGGAGACAAAATTGTGCAACTCTATCAAGACCTTTCTAAAGAAACCACCGAATGGCGAAAATCGATGAAACCAGTAACAACAACATTACTGAAGCATAACTTTCGCTACCCTTGGGGTCAAATGGTCTCTGCTTACTTGTTCCTGGAATGTGAACTCTATTTCCTCCTGCAACAAACAGACTAGTGGCTTTCCAGTGCTGAACCACAGCAGCATTCCTACATCTTCTACTTGCCTCAGGCTTTCTCCTAAATTTCAACCAATTATTTACAATACAGGCAAGAAAAATTGTGAGTTTTTTTGTGTGGGAAGGGGAAAAACTGGGCATACAAATTTGTCATATTCATTCTGCCTTTTTGCCAGAGAACTGGGACTTTCTTAAAGCCAAAATGCCAGCCTCCAGGTTGATGTAGCCATGGTCAATGCCTTAGCAGCAGATCATAGAATCATAGTTGGAAGAGACCTCAAGGGCCATGCAGTCCAACCCCCTGCCATGCAGGAACCCCCATCAAAGTACTCCCAACAGATGGCCATTCAGCCTCTGCTTAAAAACCTTCAAAGAAGGAGACTCCACCATCCTCCACAACAGCATATTCCATTGACAAACAGCTCTAAATGTCAGGAAGTTCTTCCTAATATTCAAATGGATCTCCTTTCCTGTAGTTTGAAACCATTGCTCCGAGTCCTAGTTTCTGAAGCCATGGAAAACAATCCAGTCCCCTCTTCAATATGACAGCCTTTCAAATATTTAAACATGGCTATCATATCCCCTCTCAACCTTCTTTTTGTAAGACTAAACATTCCCAGCACCCTAAGCTGCTCCTTGTAAGACATATGTTCTAAACCTTTAACCATCCTGGTTGCCCTCCTCTGGACCCGCTCAAGGTTACATAAGAACATAAGAGCCATGCTGGAACAGGCCAAAGGCCCATCTAGTCCAGCATCCTATTTCTCACAGTGGCCCCACCAAAATGCTTCTGGGAGCGCACGAGACTAGATATCTGTCTCCTGATACCACTCCCCTGCATCCCCTGTCAACATCTTTTTTAAATTGAGGTGTGCAGAACTGGACACAGTACTCCAGGTGTGGTCTGACCAGAGCAATTAGAGTGGTACTATCACTTTCCTTGCTCTAGAAACTATGCTTCTGTTGATGCAACCAAGAATTGCATTGGCTTTCTTGGCCGCTGCGTCACACTGCTGACTCATGTTCAATTTGTGGTCTACCAAGACCCAGATTCCTTTTACAGGTACTATTATCCAGCCAGGCATCTCCTATCCTATATCTATGCAATTCATTTTTTCTGCCTAGATGCAGCACCCTACATTTCTCTCTGTTGAAACTCATTCTATTTGCTTTGGCCCAGCACTCTAATCTGTCAAGGTCATTTTGGATTTTTATCCTCTCTAGGGAATTAGCCACCCCTCCCAATTTGGTATCATCTGCATATTTAATCAGTCTACTCTCGATTCCTTCGTCCAAGTCATTAATAAAGATGTTGAATAGCACCGGACCCAGAACAGAACCCTGAGACAGCCCACTGGTCACCTCTCTCCATGCCGAGGAGAAGCCATTTACGATCACCCTTTGCGGATGATCAGTCAACCAATTACCAATCCACCTAACTGTAGCATTACCTATCCCACATTCTAGTAGCTTCTTGGCAAGTATGTAATGGGGAACCTTATCAAAGGCCTTACTGAAATCAAGATAAACAACATCCACAGCATTCCCCTCATCCACCAGGCCTGTAACTCTATCAAAGAAAGAGATCAAATTAGTCTGGCATGACTTGTTTTTAAGAAATCCATGTTGACTTCTCGTAATGACAGCATTGCGAGTTAAATAATTACAGACTGTCTGCTTAGAACAGTCTGTAATTCTAGACTGTTCTAGAATCTTTCAAGGAATACTTGTCAAGCTGACTGGGTGGAAATTATTTAGGTCCTCTTTTTCCCATTTTGAAGATGGGGACATTTGCCCTCCTCCAATCCATGGGGACTTCCCCTGTTCTCCAGGACTTCTCAAATATTACAGTAACCCCCCCCCCCCGCCGATCACGGGGGTTAGGGAGCCATCCCACCCGCGATGCATGAAAATCCGCGATATGCGGAAGCAGGTGGGGGGCCTGGGGGCGGGGGGGGCAATAGTGCGCGCCGCTTGCTCCGACCTCCCGGGAGGTCGGGGTGGGCGGCGCGCGATCGGACAAAGGCGCTTTCCGCCACGGAGCCCAGCGCTGGGGCTCCGTGGCCGGAAGTGCCTTTGCAATCGCACGCTGCTTGCCCAGACCTCCTAGGAGGCGCAGGCGGGCGGTGTGCGAGCCACCCTCCCTCAAGCCCTTTCCTGGTACCATG
Organism: Phrynocephalus forsythii; assembly: GCA_029282475.1. NCBI lineage: Eukaryota > Metazoa > Chordata > Lepidosauria > Squamata > Agamidae > Phrynocephalus > Phrynocephalus forsythii. Next base: position 25,892,587 of record JAPFRF010000011.1, on the reverse strand, counting down.
GTCCTACGATATAGCGGGACCGCGGTACTGCAACCGCGAAAGGACGGGGGACCACTGTATTGCCAATGGTTCTGAAATTACTTCTGCCAGTTCTTTTAATATCCTTGGGTGTAATTCATCTGGCTCAGGAGATTTAAATTCATTTAGGGTTTCCAGGTATTTCTGTACTACCTTCCTATCTATTCTATGCTGCAATTTCCACTGTACCTCATTTATTCTTCAACCCGATTGAACTCTTTTTTCCTTTCTGGAGAAAACTGAGGCAAAGAAGGTGTTGAATAGTTCTGCCTTTTCCTGTCTCCTGTTAGTAATTGGATATCTTCGCCATGCCGAGACCCTATCATTTCCTTATTTTTCCTTTTGCTGTGGACCTAACTAAACAAACCCCTTTTTAGTATCTTCAATCTCTCTGGCAAGTCTAAGTTCATTCTGTGCTTTAGCTTTTCCTTACCACCCCCTGCATATACTGGCTATTTGCTTATATTCCTCTTTGGTACATTCCCCATTTTTCCATTTCCTGTACATGGTATTTTTTATATTTAGCTGACTTGAAAGTTCTTTAGTCAACTATTGCGGTTTCCTTAGACATCTCCCATTTTTACTTCTTTTGGAACCGTTTTAGATTGTGCCTTTAATATCTCACTTTTAAGGAATTCTCATCCATCTTGGACTCCCTTCTTTTTCAGTGCCTCATTCCATGGAATTACAGCCCATAATTGCCTAAGTGTACAAAAATGGCTTTCTTAAAGTCCAGGATGCTTGTCCGGCTATACTTAGCTTCCCCTTCCCACTGTATAACAAATTCCAAAAGAGCATGGTCACTTCTACCCAAAGATCCCACCACTTCGACCCCATTTACAAGGTCCTCCCTATTGGTTAAGATCAGATCTAAAATAGCTGTTATTCTTGTTGCCTCCTCTACCTTCTGGGCCATGAAATTGTCTGTAAGGCTATTAAGGAAATTATTGGACCTTGCATTCTTAGTTGAGTTAGACTGCCAACATATATTGGGATAGTTAAAATCTCCCATTAGTACTACATCCCTCCCTTTTGACTGTGTGGCCACAGAAGGCATCATCCAACTCTGGCTGGTTTGGTGGTCTATAATATATCCCCCACAGTGACATCCCTTCCATTATTCTCCCCCTTGATTCTCACCCAAAATAATCTCAACCAGACTTCCCAGTTGTGTATCCTGGATTTCTTCAGCAGCATAAACATCCTTAATATATAAGGCTCCTCCTCTTCCTTTTTTAAATAGGCCTGTTCCGGAGGAAGTCCCGCCCACCAAGACATGCCGGCAGCCTGATCTTAGAGCTCTGTGCCGCGATCCAAAAAGAGCTTTAAAACTACTGTTTAAATGCTGTGGTGCCGTGAGTAATGCGTCAATAAATTACTCGGGTGTCAGGAGAAGCAATATATGTGTTTTTCTAGACTAGATAAGCTTGATTTATAAGCTAAAGGAGCTACTTTCGGTTTTGCCTGCTTTGATTCTGCTGGCCGCTGGCTGCTTAGAAAACTGAATCCCGGCTGTTTGGAAAGTCACCAGATGATTAGTTAGACTGCTTGATACCTGCCTTTTGTCTAATTATATGCCGGCTAAGAGAGCAAAAAAGAAACTCCAGCCTATAGGTTGGACTAGGAAATTATCTGATACAGCACACAATCGCCCAGCTCTACAGCGTATCGAGCAGCCCTCAGACGACGGAGGGTAAAAATGGCGTCAGGATCTGAGAAAGGAAAGAGGGAGACTACCCCTCCTCCCGCAGATCAAGACTTCATGAAGGAACTGCGTTTAATGAGGACGGAGCTAGCTAGCATCATGAGTGTTAATCAACAGGATGTGATCCGCAGAATGGATGGCCTTTCAAAGGATCTCCAAAGCACTAAACAAGATTTATCACATGAAATAAAGTTAAATGGCCAGCGGCTTGATAATTTGGCAGGAGAATTTAAAAATCTGGAGATACGTGTAACTGAAAACGAAACTCAAATTAACTCTCAGAAGCAGGCTTTACTGAAAATAAATAAGAAACTGACTTATATTGAAGATTATTCTCGAAGGCAGAACGTCAAACTGATTAATTTTGTTATTCCAAACAAGGGGGCATCATTAAAACAGGAAGTTTTAACCTGGTTTAACTCCTTTCTGCCCAAACAACTAGAGGACGACGATTTAGAGAGAGTTCACTATCTGGGCAAGTCAAGAGATGGGGCCCCAAAACCAGTGATAGTAAGATTTGCTTCTTATGTAAATAAAGAGCGTCTTATGTCTTCAATTAGAGCCAATCCTAATATTCTGAAGAGAGGAGGTGCAACTGTGCAAGTTTTTCAAGATTTTTCTAAAGGAACTGCTGATTGGCGTAAATCGATGAGACCAGTTACAATCATATTAAGGAAGAACAACTATCGCTATTCTTGGGGTCACCCCCTATTTTTGAAAGTTTGGAAAGGCTCTGTTCAACACACTATCTACTCTCTAGAAGAAGGCCAACATCTTCTTGAAGCATGGAACATACAGGATGACTCAGGTTCTGCCTGTTCTCCCCCGGGAACTTCAGTGGCAACATCAGGACAGTGAATTTCTCTCTTTCTACTCCGACTCCAGGAATCTTCGATGAAGATGAAGAATATTTGAAACTCATTTAACTTACTTCCCCCTCTCTCACCTCCTATCATCCCCTTTGTTTTTCTTCTTTTACTCTTCTCCCCCTTTTCCCTTCCATTTCCCTTTCCCCCTCCCCCCTTTTTTCTTTTTTTTTTTTTTTTTTCCAATTTTAATTTTTGTTTTTGGGATGTTTCTTTTTCTTTTTCTTTTCATTATCCCTTTTCTTCCCTTTTCCCCTCCGCTTCACCATTCCCTTTTTTGTTTTTGTTTGTTTCTTTGCTTGTTTTGAGGGGGGCGGTGGCGGTGAGAGGGTGGTTTAGAGGGGGGTAGAACAACTTATAGAATTTTCAGTAACACGCTACTTAAGAGTTAAGGAGATCTAGGCTGGCTAATGTCTGTGGACAACTTCCTCCCTCCCATCCCCTTGATGCACATGCTAAACAGTATGATAGCTGGTGGGGTGGGAGAAAAGAATAGTTTTTTAGGGTGGAAGATTAGATTTATTTTAGTTTATTTTTTATTAATTGATGGTGTTTTTACTTTTGTATGCACAACGGGACCATTCCAGAATATTGAAACCAAAAGAAATAGGTTATGGGAAAGTTTATAAAATTAGCAACGTTGAATGTGAAAGGTCTGGGGTCATTTTCGAAGAGAAATAGAATCGAGCGATGATCAAAAGGCACAAAATAGATATTGCCTTTTTGCAAGAGACTCATCAAATAAGAGATGGTATTAATGAATTAAAAATTCCAAATGTTGATATTTATGAAAAAAGCTTTGGCACATCTAAAGCAAGAGGGGTTGCCATTATAATCTCAAGGAATTGTGAATGTGTTGTTGAAAATGTGGTAAAAGATTCAGAAGGTAGATATATAATATTGCAAGTTCTAATGGGGAAAGATCATTATACTTTGGTTAATCTGTATGCACCAAACGTTAACCAAGGCTGCTTTTACAATCTCCTTTGGGATCAGATTGAATTGGTTAAAAAGGGGTATTTAATAATGGCAGGGGATTTCAATATGGTCTTAGATAAAATTAAAGATAAATCGGTATGTAAAAAGGAAGAGTGGAGGACAAGACATACAACTCTAGCAAAGTTTATAAATACAACAGGATTGAAGGATGTCTGGAGAGAACTGAAAGGAGATGAAATAAAATACACCTTCTACTCACCAGTGCACAAAACCTATTCTAGGATAGATTTTGTGTTTGTTTCACAAAGCCTAATACCCAAGATAAATAATACCGAAATTGAGATCATAAAAACATCTGATCATGCTTTAATGTCGATTGATTTAGCAACAAATAAAAATTATAGAGAAGCTAAAAGGTGGAGAATGAATTTAAAAATATTTCAATATCCAGAAGTGCTGGAAAAGGTCAAAAAGATTGGTTGGAAACTTGGGATATAAACGAAAAGGCAGGTAGCCAAACGCCAATCATATGGGACACCCTGAAAGCGGTAGCTAGAGGCCTTATCATAAAGAAAATATTAAAACTAAAAAACAGGAAGAACTCAATAAAAGAAAATTAGAAAAACTAATAGCAGATTTAGAATCCCAATTTTTTTCTTACTAAGGATAATAAGATATTGAGGTTGATTGAAGCAAGGAAAAAGAGTTAGAAGATCTAGATTTACAACAAACACAAAGGAATCTTCTGTACCTAAAAAGAAATTTTTTTGAATACAGCAACAAGAACTCAAAACTTTTAGCCAGATTAGCACAGAAAAGACAAGACAAGAATACAATAGGGATTATAAAAGACTCCTCAGGTAAGACATGCACACAAATGAAGGAAAAGTTGTCAGCTATACAAGAGTTTTATCAGTTGTTATATACTACAAAAAATAAACCTAAGGAGGATATAGAAAGGTATATCACTAAGAATTTAAAGAGGGTCTTGGAACAGGAAGATATGCTGGAAATGGAAAAGCCTATTACAGATCAAGAGATAAGCGAGGTAATAGACAAATTAAAGAATAATAAAACGCCCGGAGTGGACGCTCTGGGACCTGAATTTTACAAACTTTTAAAGCAGTATTAATACCTAAATTAAAGAAGCTATATAATGAAATTTTGAATGGAGAACAAATTCCGAGATCTTGGACCCATTCTTTAACTATTTTAATTCCAAAACCTAATAAAAATTTAATGGATATTGCGTCATACAGACCAATATCCTTATTAAATCAAGATGCTAAGATTTTCACAGCAATTTTGGCTAAAAGAATGAATAAATTTATAGCTAAATATATTAAAGAGGATCAATGTGGTTTTATCAAAGGTAGACAAATGGCAAATATTATTAGAAGGAATTTGAATGTTCTTTATGAAATGAGTAAGAGTACTACTAAAGCTGGGATGTTATCTCTAGATCTTTATAAAGCTTTTGATTGTGTTCAATGGCCCACATTAAAAATATTGTTAAAAAAATGGGATTTGGGAAATCCTTTTTTGGGAGTAATAAATCAACTATATTCAACGGGCACTTCCTCAATAATAGTTAATGATGGATTGACTGAACAAATCACCCTAGGCCGAGGAACTAGACAAGGATGTCCTCTTTCTCCAGTCCTTTTTGTATTGTTATAGAGCTCCTGGCAAATGCCATAAGGGACGACAAATTTATTAAAGGTATAGGGAAAGATGGGGCAACTAAAATTAGTTTATTCGCGGACGATGCTCTTTTGACTATTGTAAACCCAATAGAGAATATTCAAAGAGTAAAAACTCATTTAGAAGAATTTGGAGAAATAACAGGATTATGTGTAAACTGGCAAAAATCAGAGAGTTTATTCTTCAATTATGGAAAACATGACTTAAAGATGATTGAAAAATCTGGACTTAAACCGGGAAAAAGCATTAAATATCTAGGATTAGAACTCCATAAAGAATTTACTAAAACTAAAGAAAGAAATATTTGAAATTAGAAGAGGAGATGAAAAACAAATTAATATCCTACTCTAAAATAAAATTATCGTGGTTTGGCAGAATTGCATTGATAAAAATGAAAATACTTCCAAAAATTAACTTTATTTTTAAAATGTTACCGGTTCAGTTTTTAGAAAAGGAAATTAAAACTCTCCAAGACATGATAAATAGGTATTGTAATGCAGGGAAAAAATCAAGAATAAATAAAAGTCTATGGTATAGATCTCAGAAAGAAGGAGGAATAGGTATACCCAATATAAAAAATTATTATATAGCCAATCAACTTAGTTCTTTGGGGGAAATTCTTTTTAAACCACAGAAGTTAATATGGTGGGAGCAAGAGTCTTTGGATATAAAGGGGGAAATAAACACATTTTTATTCACGGAAGTTAAAAACAAAGTAAAGATTGACAACCCCTATTGAATAGTTTAATTGCTACATGGAGAACATATAGGAAAATCTTGTCTCCGAAGGGATCCCCACTGGCTTTAGTTACTGACTTGGAAAGCTTTCCAGACAACTTGAAGCATTATTTGGAGTTATTTAAAATTAAGAAAATAGCTAGACTAAAGGATTGGATGCTCAAGATTAAAACAATTCAGGATATAAAAAATATTTTGCAACCCAGTGATTTAACATGGTTAAATTATATTCAACTAGGAAAATGGATAAAGGACTGGGGAAAGAGAAATAATCAAATCAGAGAATGCACAAAATTTGAACATTTCCTACTATCGCTTGAGTCTGAACAGGAAAATTCAGAGAAAGGAATAACACGTAAAATATATAAAATACTAGGGGAATTATCAGAAATGAAGGAGTTAAACACCTTGAGAGAAGTTTGGAACCAAGACCTTAATGTACAGATAGAGAAAGAAGACTGGAAAAAAATTTGGAATATGAGAATTTTGAGATCATTGTCAGTCAGGATAAAAGAAAACTACTTCAAATTGGTTTCCAGATGGTATTTAACCCCAGTAAGACTAAATAGAATGAATCCTGCTTACTCTAAGATATGTTGGAAATGTGAAAAAGAGCTTGGTACTTACTTGCATCTTTGGTGGGAATGTGAAATAGTCCAAAGGTTCTGGAAAAAGTGTTTTTAGAGCTAAGTAATATGATTAAGATGGATATAGATTGTAATCCAGAGATAGCATTATTATCATTGTTAACAAGTAAAGATTATGTTGTTACAACAAAGGAACTAATAGCAAATTTTATGACAGCTGCTAGATTAATTATAGCAAAAAATTGGAAGTCAAAACTAGAATTCAAGATGGAAGACTGGTATAATGAACTTTGGGATATAGCTATCAACGATAAACTCTCCTGCAGTTTAAAGGTTAAACGAGGAGAAATGAAAAAAGACATTTTCTACGATATCTGGGGTAAATTTTTAGATTATGTACTAGTCGAAGGAAAAGGGAAAGAGTCCACGAATATCTCACAACAATTCTGGAGAAGAGAACTTTAAGAAGACTACTAGAAGAATAGAAGATGGAGCAACGAATAAGAATGTATGGATGGCCCGTGGGATGGGGGTGCACTTATATTGTTTGTTGTAGTTTTTTTTTACTTTCATTTTTTATGTCGTTGTATGTAGTTTAAAATTTAATAAAAAAACATTTAAAAAAAATTAAATAGGCCTGTTCCTCTGAAACAGGCAATATCCTCCAATAACTACATTCCAATCATAAGTCTCATCCCACTAGGTTTCAGTAATGTCGATTATATCATATTTATTTTGCTGTATTAGGAGTTCCAGCTCCTCCTGTTTGTTTCCTGTGCTCATGCTCTCAACCACAGTTCAGTAGCCGTCAGGTTGATTAGCCAGCGAGGTTTGACTGCTGAAATAGACAAAGCTCAAGTCCAGTACCAGAGGTCAGAAACAACACATTTCAGTTGGCATATCAGTGTTAAGTTTCTTACTATTGGGGGAACAATGCAAGAAAAGTCTCAGCATCTAACTTTAAAAATAAGCAGAGCTGTACAAATTTGTGTTTTTAGACTACAAGTCCTAGAATCCTACAAGCAGTATAGGTTCCACTGGCCACCTCAATAAAATTAAATGAAATGAATATACCATGAGTAATAGTAGTAGCAGTTTTACTTGCTAAAAATGTTAGTTTTGACGTGCTTTTCCAGAAATCAAATATCAATACAGATTCCATTCCCCCCCAAAAGGGGGGCTATATTTCCTTTTCAAAATTATATTGATATTTGCTGCTAACTATGGTTGTTGACAAAAATCAAAGAAACAAAACAAAACAAAAGACAAAAACATTTGGCACCTTAAATACTAAGCTTTTGTGGACATGTCCACTTCTTTGGACATATAGTAGCAGAATGAGGTCCTAAGAAGTGGACGTGTCCATGAAAGCTCACAGTAAAATATAATAGTCTTTAGATGCCCTAAGGCAGTGATGGTGAATGTTTTAGAGACTGAGTGCCCAAACTGCGATTCAATACCCGCTAATTTTTCACGAAGTGCCAATATGGAATTTAACCTGAATACAGGTAGCTGTGAAGGGGCGATGTTGGGTGCCCACAAAAAGGGCTCCGAGTGCTACTTTTGGCACCCATGCCATAGGTTCACCAACACTGCCCTAAGGCCTAAGCACATCCGATCTTGCCTGATTTTGGAAGCTAAGCAGGGTCGGTCCTGGTTAGTACTTGGATGGGAGACCACCAGGGAATGCCAGGAGCTGTAGGCCCCTGGAGTAGGAACTGGCAAGCCACTCCAGTATTTCTGCCAAGAAAACTCCATGGACATGGGGTCACAAAGAGTCGCTCATGACTGTAATGACACAACACAACACAACAAAGGTGCCACATTTTTGTCTTTTGTTTTGTTTTGTTTCTTTAATTCTTGCATAGACTAACATGGCTACTTCTTCGAAATCTTAACTAAGGTTATTGAGACCTTCATCCTTCTACCGTAGATTAAGAAAGTGTTTTTGATAATGTCAAGAAACATTATCTTCATCTATTCTACTGTATTGACAGTGTCTACAGAACCACACTTAATGTCAAGATAAACATTCTTCAGTTTTAACAGAATCTAAGGAAAAAGAAAGATGATCTCCTTATGATGCCTCTCTAGAAGTCTTGAAAACCCCTTCCCCAGACTCTTGTGTTAAATAAACTTTTCCAGGTGTTCTAGCCCAAATTTTTACACTTTCAAGCTCAAGCTACCTAGTGTCAATCTAATTCTGAAAGGGAAATATGGGGCCCCTTTTCCTTTGGACAGCAGGAATGTGTACCGATTGACAAGTTGTTGTCACCATTTTAGAGAAGCTGATTGTTATGTTTTAGTGAAGGCTTTGGGCGCAAAAACTGCTTTCTCCTAAAAGAAAGTCCTGAGATGGGTGTGTCAGGGTTGGGTTTTTTTTTTTTTTTTTGCAGGATAGAAGAGAAATTATGTTTCCAATTTTGGATGTTCTACCAGAGAAGGCATTTTGATTGTCCTATAAATAATGGGAACCTTGGCATTCTAGACAGACACACTTCTTAAATGCCAGATTAAGTACCATAAAACTTGAGGCTATCTTTTACTAACTACCATGATTTTTAAATATATGTACCAAAGGAGATAATTAAAAAAACCTCTATGTACAATTATAAAGAAAAAGCTCCGGTGACAATCAGAAGCAAGATGGAGAGATTCCAGAATGCAGCTTGCTGTTGGGGTGTGTGTGTGTAAATGGAGAAGGGGCCAAATTGCCCAGTGGAACGGGTGGGGCTGTGACCAAAATGTTCCAGCTCAGCTCTGGAAGATTCTGGAATGTCCTGCAGAGAGGCGCAAGGGGTGAGTCACAGAGGCAAGGAAGAACTGTGCTTTTATTCATGCACCCAAAAAGGCAATTAACCTTCCTCCCCCATTGAGCTGCATCACTACTGACTTGTGTTTAGCATGTGATCAACTGCAGTCCTGAGTTCCTTCTCATGTGTATTCATAGGCACACACACCAACCACCCTACCGATTCTCTTCTCTCTTCATTGTATCCTCACTTTCTCCACTTTTCTCTCCCCTTCTGTTCCCCCATCTCTTTTTCCTTTCTCTGTATTCTTTCCCCTCTTTCCACCTCTCCCTCCCTCCCTCTCTCATCTTGATCTCCTCCTCCTCCTCTTTTCTCAACCTCTCTCCCCTTCTCTTTTATAGGTTTCTTACCTTCTCTCTTTCTCTTTGCCCCTTTCTGCTTGTCTCCCATACTCAGTCCAGACTCTGCAGGACTTTATTTCTGGATCTCCCCTTTTAAAATATAATTTCCACTGGTAGTAATTGAAAATGTAAAAGAAACCCTAATTGCCATATGGGAGTAACCTTATTGAAGTTCAATTGGTATGGGCCTGGTTAGGAAGGGGTGAGATGGCAGCCTGGAAGCCCTTCATATAGGGAGTTGAGTTCATGCCCCCCCCCCCGCAAAGCCGCAGAGTAATAAATGAACAGCTAAAACAGAATGCCTGTAACCTTTGGTAACAGACATACATTTTTTTACCCCAATCCAAGAATGAAGCACATGGGTCCTTTGTATATCAACCTTTTTCTCTCCCCCTGCCAACCAGGCCAGAAGGGATTTGTATGTCTGGTAGTGCCAAATGGAGCTGGATAAGGGAGGGGGTGGTATATGACCCATTACTTTGTTTGAATAATGGGGGTGTGATTTAAGAAGAAGCTTTTTACAACTGCTCCTCTTGCCTCTAACAAGACTCCTGCCCTGGCTGCAACATCATCTAGCCATGTACTTTAAGAACATAATCTAATTAAGGACTTTAAAAGTAAGCACATCTTTCACCATGTCTGAACTTCTGGGACCTGCTTTGAAGAAGGGTGATTGACTGCACTCGAAAGCTTGCGATGTTCCTTTTTATTTTTAATAGTGGCCTATAAAGGTATCGCCTGTAACCTATTTTTACCTTAGGTAATGTATCCCTGAGCACTAGTTAATTCCTTGGGGTGGCATGGGGATGGGAGCTGCTGCTTTGTGGGCTGCCTTTCCCCCCTAAAAAAGGGCTGGTGGAGCCACTGTGAGAAACAGGCTACAGGGCTAGATGGTAAAATCTGTCTCCTTCAGATAGGCTACAGCTAAGATTCATAAGCAGAACTGGCTTGACTGGCATCCCAACCCGCAAGGTTCCAGATTGCAATGTTTGTGGCCATCCCTGGTGATCTGGGCTTGGCCTCTGTTATAACTGGGGGAAATGGAGGCCAATGGAAACCATGCCATGCTGCAAATTCATCCCCTACCCCCCTGGAGATCCATGTTAATTGTCAGCCACGTCCCCCACCAAGAAGAGGAAAGTGATTGTCAAATGATCCAGGAGAGGGTCCTTGCCCAGATGTATGTCTCGCCCTTTCGACTTTCACACATCAGTCCTTGGCCAAACATCTGGCTCGTGTGCATTAAACCAGTGGAAAGACTTATCACATTTCTGACAGCTGAGGTACATCGGATGACGTGTAGTTTTTGAAAAGGTATGGTTGCTCAAATGGGGTGTGTTTGTCCCTCTGGCTTTCTGGAGCGGCACACTGCTGGTTGTGCTGGGATCTGGGAGATCTCAAGGAAGAGATTTGTCATAGTTTGGGGTTCCATGTTGGGACCTGTGGCCACTCTTTTTAAGACTAAGGGCGTTTATACACGACCCCTAAGCTCCGCTGCAAATGGCTGCAAGCTCCGGAGCTTAAAAATGTTTCCCCACCAGCTCCGGAGTTTGCAGCTAAGCGCGACCCAGCGCACTTTTCTTGTACCTGCTCAAGGAGGATGAAAATCGCCAGGTCTGGATTTAATCTGGTCAGTGCAGGGCTCTCCTGGCTTCTGGTTTTTTTTTTTTTTTTTGCCTCCTGCTCCTTTAAGAGAAGGGGCGGGAGGAAAAAAAAGCAAACAAAGAGAAGGAATCAGCACAATGGAGCTCCAGCAGCTTCTTTGAGGTGAGTCTGCATTCCCCCCCCCCACTTTCTTCCTCCCTCCCCTCAGCAGACAGGTGTGGAGTGGTGGGGAGGAAGGAAGAGCAACGAACCCCTAAGATCTCTGGTCCGAATTTAAGTGGCCAGCGGATCTTAGGGGTCGTGTGAAAAGGCCCTGTGATACCCTCTAGTGAGACACTCCTGCCCCTAATTCTGTATTGCTCTAAATGGTTCTGAATAGCTTATAGTCTGTTTTCCTCTTCCATCTTATTACAGAGCAGCCGAACAGCATGGAGAGAAAGAAGTACCCATTATGCTGCAAGGCGGCCTGAGGTTCTGAAATCATAGCTGGCTTCTTAAACAAAGGGCAGGCCATGATTTGCAGCCCTGTGTCAGAAAATTAGTCAATTCCCTTCGCTGGCAAAGTGGTGAACTCTGAAAGGCCAGAGGGTGGGGGTCTTCCCACAAATCAGAGCTAGACCCTTGACTGTGGGTGGCTAGAACCACCTACGTGCAAGAGAGTGGGCCAGTGAGTGAGGTCACCGTGGGAATTCTCCTTGGATGTGTGTGTGGGGGGGAATGCTGTGTCATCTCTCCCCCTCTCCCAACAGGGCAATGACCTGGCAAAGCTTGCCTCCCTGACTCAGAAGAAAAACATAATTCTTCTTTGTGTGGAGCCACAAGTCTGGCCATAACTCCTCAGAATCATAAATGACAGCTAGATTAAAGGCACGCAGGCTGGGGAGCAGATTGAATGCCCAGGCTGAGGCTCCCCTTGCATCCATTGTTTCCTTCTTCCCATCATCTTCTCAAGACACATACAGGCTTTCTTTCCCTGTTTACTCATCAGTCCATTGGCACATAGGCAGCACGATGTGTGTGTGAAATGTCCCCCCTCCACCCCACCAGCCAGCCACTGGTGCTATGTTTCTTCTAGTCCTCTCAATCTACAAAGCCAACAGCTAATACTTGGATTCTCCTTCACATCCCTTTCGGCTTTTGTGGAGGAGAGGTCCAAATTAAACCTGATGACAGAGCCAGTGTGATGTAGTGTGATGGGACTGATGAGACCTGGCTTAAATTTCCTGCTTAGCCATGAATGTCCACTGGTTGGTTGGGTGGGGAAGGATATGCATAATAAAACCACTCCTTAAATATATCACATATCTTGTGTCACCAACAATGCTTAACAAACAAATGTACATATGTATGCACATTTACTACTACTACTACTACTACTACTACTACTACTACTACTACTACTACTACTACTACTACTACTACTACTACCCTCTGGGCGGTTTATATCATTGTGGAAGCAAATTTTGTCCTTGCCTCTGTGAACTGGTTACTCAGTTGACTAACCTTGAAAGGATGGGAGGCTGAGTCAACCCTGAACCAGCTACTTGAGCCTGTCGGGACTGAACTCAGATTACGAGCAGAGGCTTGACTGCAGTATGTCACTTAATCACTGCGCCACAGGTTTACATTTAAACTATTAAATCTAAATCTAAACAACTTCTGTACAGAGCCTGGGCATAAGGAGGAAAGTTCTTATTGATGCTCAATGGGCAATCAAAGAATCAATGTGGTCCAATGATTAGTTTTAGATAATGGCTTGGGAGATCCCTGAAACTCATTGGATAGCCTTGTTCTTCCTAAGCTTGACCGACCTCATAAGTTTATTGGGTGGATAAATGGGAGGAAGGAGGCATGTTTTCCCTGGATAAAAGGAGAGATTCATGCAACTGATACAGGGGGATGGACTCACCTCCAAATCTGAGGCAAGATGGACTAGTTTCCCTAGCCTAGACTCTCAGGGGAATATGGCTTCGCAGCTGTTCTCATCCCACTTTCCCCCTGAACAGAGTGGCTGCTCTTGAGTTATATATGCGTATAGAATGTATAGTATGTATATGTACATAGAATGCCCATTTCATGCATTCCTACCCTCCCTCCCTCTACTAGAGTCACTAGTCCAGCCTCATCAACAACCTCCTCCTCCTCCATAACATTTGTCCCACAAATCAATGTCCTCACAGAACCACTTCTTCTTTTGGGAATGGTTGGTAATTTAATTCTGGTTCCCCTGGCAGGACACAGCTTCCACCCCTGTGTAACCCTAAAGAGTAACTCTTGAGCACGCACAGAACACCTAATCCACCCCTCAGCTACCAGTCTGTGGGCAAGACCGTCTAGGATTCTGCCCTCCCTCCAAAGAGAGGAATGAAACTTCACACTGCTACCTACGGGATGTCTTGATCAAATACATTGCCGTTTGTCTTCAGGATTGCTTGCCGATGGGCGTGTGGTGGGGAAATGCAGTGTCAACATTTGTGGCTCATCGTCTCTCCGCCCCAACTTCCATGCTGCTTCACATCAATGGCTCCCATCAATTACCCTTGGCTCCCAGCCCTGGAGAAGAACAGCAGCACTTCAGGAAAGCCCACCTTAACCCTCTACCACAACTGCAGCCAGCAAAGAAGAGGAAGGGATGAGCTGTAAGGCAGCTGTTTATCATTATTGATCAGTGCCAGATGGATCAATAGCCCTTTAATGAGACCCTCTAATGTAGCTGCTGGGAAAATCCCCAGAGCATCTGTGAAATAATGGAGCAAAAGCAAGTACTGGGGAAAATTAAGTAGTTTCTTGTGCAATTACTTCCTTGGTCTGCTGTTTTTTTGTTGGAGTGGTGTAATTTCAGCCTTTTGGGGTTGGGGGGGGACTTTAGTTCCCTCCTTCTTTAAATACTTGGTTAGGCTTAAAGCAAAGTGTTCTGCTTATATACCACCCCATACCACTTCAAGTAGTCTCTGGGTAGTTTACAGTTTTAATTACAGTAATGCAGGCTACACATTGCCCCAACCCCCAGCAAGCTGGGTACTCCTTTTACCGACCTCGGAAGGATGGAAGCTGAGTCAACCATGAGCCGGCTGCCTAGGATTGAACCCCCAGGTCGTGAGCACAGTTTTACCTGCAGTAAAAGCATTTAACCACTGTGCCACAGGGCTCTTGCCGTTTATCTTCACGATTGCTTGCCGATGGACGTACGGTAGGGAAATGCAGTGTAAAGTTTCAAGCAGTAATCTGTTTGGTTTTCTCCTATGATCCCCACCCTCTCACCATGGTAGGGTATCAGATTCTGATCTAGAATTGGTTTTGGAGGTCTTATCTCAAGGCAGCTACAAATTTCAGTAGCGGGGCTCCCAGTGTTTGGGATCTCGACATCTAGGACAGATGTGGTCTAAGTACAGCTGAGGGATTACCATGGCAATTTTTAAAGACCAAAAACAGCTGAAAACTCACAATTAATTGTAACATTAAAACAGCATCAGTCTAAAACAAATAGATAATTCATTCCCACTGCAAGTGGGATTCAGTGGATCGGGAGTAGGACCAAAAGCAGATTTATTCTAAATCACACTGATTCTTCTGTTTTATGTATATTGCAACTCCACCTAACCTGTTACTTAGCATTCTCTCATAGAAAAACATGTATAGGATTGCAGCTCTACACATAAATACAGGCCGAAATCCTGTTGCTTAGCCTAGTTCATTGGCAACAAGACTAGGACCATTGGAATCAATGGAACTTTCTGGAGGGGTTTGTGAAGATTCTCAGTCATCCAGGTGAGTTTATCTGGAAGTTGAGCCATGGCTACTGGACTTCTTTTTGAGAGATAGAAATGTTTCGCTGTTCATCCAAACAGCTTCATCAGTCAGTCAAGACTGATGAAGCTGTTTGGATGAACAGCGAAACGTTTCTATCTCCCAAAAGAAGTCCAATAGCCATGACTCAACTTCCAGATTTCTGGAGGGGTTGACTCATTCAAGGCCCATTGATTCAACAGGCCCACTCTAGTGCAGTTTATTACACCCAGCTTAAAGGGCTCTTCTCTAATTTCCAACTCGTCCTGCAGAAAAGGCCTCCAAATGGGAAGGGGAAGAAAAAACATGTTCCTATCACAAACGTTTCTGTTTTTCTGCACCTCAAAAGCAGGGATGGAAGTTGACATCTCTCTCTCTCTTGGCAGTTGAGGTTCAGACCTCAGTGCTGCTCTTCTGCCCCCCAAAGTCCTTAAGGCAAGGGTGGGACATTGGGACATTATTGGTCTTCCAGATGTTTCAGACATCATCTCTCTTCGGTCCCATCCAGCATGGACTATGGAATCCATAGTCCAAAACACCTGGACAGCAAACCATTCCCTAACTTTATTTAATAGCACACATCGTCGTGGTTCTTGAAGCAGCAGAAGCATTTCTCTCTGTGACAGAAAAACAATAATAATGAACTGGCATTATCTCATGCAGATGGACTTTTCTGACTCACAATGCTTTGAGTAGGCTAGCTCTTCCCTGACTCAGAGTTGACGGCAGGGTGTATCTCTCCAATGAAGAGAACACTGCCTGAAAATGCCCGTTATAAGAGCACAGAATTCATCAGAGGGATGTGACTCCTGGAGCCTGTGGTGAGGAATAAGTAGCTTTAGCATCAATAGCGGTGGTGCCTCTTGTCCACACTCTATCATTTCTGTGGTCAAATCCAAACGTACTCTTGAGACCCCTTAGGAGCGGAAGTGGGAAGTAGGGCCCTCCAGATGGGGAAGTGGGAAGTAGGGCCCTCCAGCAGTGCCCCTCATCATGAGTCATGTTGACAGTGACTTGGGAAACTGAAGTTTAAGTCCCTCCTGACCCACATCACTAGCTGAGGAGACTTTGGGCCTCCCTCTTTTTCTGTTTTGGGCTACGCTATCTCACAGGATTGTTGTGCCTTCTGAAGATTAAGGAGTGCAAAGTAGAGGAGGCAAGTACACTCTCTTGAGCTCTCCAGAGAAAAGATAAGATATAAACAGAATAAATAAATTTAAAAGCAATTCATTTATTTAAACTTGGATACCACCCCGTGGTGTAGAAACTTGGGGCAGTTCACAACACATTAAAATCACATGCAATATGAGACTGTAAAATAGATATAACCTGGTCAATAGCTAAAACCTACCTTTAAATAAAATTAAACAAATTAAAACAGGTTTGAACATCTCAAGGAGTAAAAGCATGAATCAAGGGTGGATTTAAATAATGATTAATAAATAATACTCTTTTTACAGTTTTCTTAAATACTGAGAGGGAAGGCACCTAGCAAACCTTTTTAAAAGCTGGTTCCAAAGCGGAGGGACCACAGCCCAAAAAGCACCCTGGTTCCTGCTGCGCACCATCATGACAAATATGGATTCTTCTTTTGCTATAAAGGTCAGCTGGGCATCCTTCTGCCTCTTATTTTGTGTGCCTCAGAAATGCTACTTCTGAAACTTACAACCCCTGCAACACAAGAATGTCATCATTGGTGCAAAACTCTTGCATTTTCTGTGGCAAATATGAGGTGTTAGTAATAGCATGTAGGACAGTGTGAAGAAACAACACTCTCAATAAGGCATTTGCTGATACCCACATTTTGAGAAAAAAACAACACCAGATAACCAAAGCCTCTCCGCTTTTCAGCTAAGCTCTTTCACCATCTCTGCTGGCTCTTCCATTTTAACCTAGAAGGGCAGTGAGAGTTGAGGGGGCAAGTATAATAAAGCAGTCACTGCTGTTTACTCAGTCCCTCACCCTTTTCCTATAGCACAGGACTGTCCAACTTTGAACAGGCCGAGGTCTACTTTTTCTGGACGAAAGTGCCTGAGGGCTACTACACTAAAACCTCTACTTATGAATTTTATCTGTTCCGAGCATATGCTCATAAGTAAAAAAAAATTGTAAGTAGAGCCACGGTTTCCCATAGGAATGCATTGAAAATCAATTAATCCTTTCTGGAGGAAACATATTTCAATGCATTCCTATGGTAAGGCTTACCATGCACATGCTTCTCTTACACCCACTCGAACCGGTGTGGACGGATGCAAGGGAGGCGCATGCATGCTTGTGCAGATTGCCCCTTCCACTTGCCCAGGCTGCTGGAAGACTTTTTTTTAAAAAGTACACTTTCCCTCCCAACCTACCAGGGGCCTGACTTGACTCTACTTCTCCTGTTTCCTACCTTCTCCCTCCAGACCCCTCGCTGCCACTGCTGCTGCCGCCCATAGCTCTCACTCACTTCTGCCACGTTCTCTGTGCAGCTGGGATGGGCCAAGCTAGCAGTGGGGCAATCACATCTCCACAGTGGCACAAGGAGGAGGGAATGGCTCAGAAGGGGAGCAAGAGGAGCAGCAGGTCACAGTCTCTGTGAGGCAGTTGTGGGGGTGGGAGGAGGAGGAGGATGGATGGAAGGAATTCTCCGGGGGAGAAGAAGAAGAGGGGGACGTCACCACGCAAAGGAGGTGGGCATGCCCATGACCTCGCCCCTCACTGTCACCTCCCCTCCCCTTCCTCCGCTCTGCACCAACACCAATCATCTGGCCAGTGGGGGGGGGCAGAACAGGGAAGTGTGCCATGCCCTTGAACTGCCCTGCTTGGCTGAGACAGTGGGCTGGCAGGCCCAGAGCTTTGCTGAGGCAGTGGTGGTCCTTGGGGTGGGGTAGGGAGGGGTGGAGAACCTATCCCCTCACTTTTTTTAATTGATGGCTGGCGGGCTACCTTTGAACCCTTCACGGGCTACTGTTAGCCCCCGGTCTACCAGTTGGGCAGGCCTGCTATAGCAAGTTGCTATCGAAAGCTTAGCTCATATTTTTTTGTTTTAGCGGTGACCAATAAAGGTATCACCTACTTCCTTTTGAATTTGTTTCTCTGATTACACGGCTCAACTATTTAACTTCCTTTTCCTATAGGTAGTGGTGGGGACAGGGCCCACAGGCAGAATCAGATGATAGGCATTGGAAACCACCACCATCACCACCCAGGTTCCTAACTGGGACTAACCACATTTCTTCATAGTGTGTGGAGAATCTTATGATCTCATCTGCCTCCTCAGTAACCTCATGATGCAATTCTGCTCAAAGGTTCCTGCGGCATCAAAATCTGTTTTTATATTAGTAGTGTTTGTCTACAGCCATGACAACGGGACAATAATCTTGTGTGAGATTTTATAATGATTGTCAAATGTTTAAGAGAATAAACAAAGTAATGTAATGACTGAAGACACTTAAGTGACCATGATTGCATGTTAAACACGAGGATTAAGTTTGGTGTATATTCTGGCTTATATGATTTGCAGAAGATCCCTACACATACTGTATCTACTCAAAAGAAAAGTCCTATCAAGTTCACTGTGATTCCTTCAGATTGCTGTATTCAAGACTGCAGTCTTCATGTATTATTGGTTTAAACAGAAATAGTAATTTGTGCCTGTATTTTGCCAGTGTAAAGTCCTTGTTAAAGAATGCAGTTAAATCAATTTGAGTAATCAATACAATTTCTAGAGAATAATATTTCCAGGGTACTTTTAAATGGAGTTTGATTTTAAAGTATATTCTCACAAGCTACTGTCTTCCGTTAACAGCTCAAACACTTTATTTAAATGTGGCTTTTCAGGGAACCATCCCATCCCAAATTCTCTGCCATCTTAAAAAAATACAGCTTTTCTGCAACCATTGAGGGGGGAACCCACCCTTCCACAGTAATTGCTATTAGCCCAGTGCCAAAACTGAATTCTAAAATAGCTCATCAGGAATATTTTGGGTTGAGTGGAATTTCATCCTACCCCATTTGTTCACTGTGTGTGTGGGGGTTGGTTTCTATCACGCAAGGCCATGAATAAGGCCTTCAACTGCCTTTGCCTTCTAGCTTGCTGGGCCATCACTATTATCAACTGCCAACATATACTGTAATCTGCAGGGTGTAGGAGCAGAAAACACAGTGAATCTCCCACAGCCATCTAATAAGCCATGCCTTTCACAGGCCAGGACCCTAGAGGACAAAACTGTGTGCAAGCTTTTAAGACCCCCTTCCATGAGGCAAGAGGCAACTAAAAGTATGACAGGAGGAAGAGAGATGGTGGGAAACAAAAAGGCCAGTCCTCCTGTCTGTGCCCTGAGTCATCCATGGGAAAGGGTCGTCAAGGGAACCACCAGCCCAGGGCAGGAGCTGAAGCTCCTGGTTCTACACAACTTTATTAAATGGACCAACAAAATGATGTAACATTACAGTAGGATCTCCATATGGGGGAAATCATTTCCAAGACTCCTGCGAATGCTGAAAAACATGGATTATAACACAGAGAAGTTTTCTAGCAAACAACATACATAGCATAAGAAAGAGAAACTGGGTTTCTCAACTTGCTGAATGACTGTGCCTTAGAGCAACTTGTCATGGAGCCCACCCGAGAACAGGCAACTCTAGATCTAATATTGTGTGATACTCAGGACCTCGTCAGGGATGTGAATGTCACTGAGCCTCTGGGGAACAGTGACCATGCTGCAATTACCTTTGCCATGCATGTCGGAGGAAGAGTGTCAACCAAATCAGACATAAAAACCCTTGATTTTCGAAGGGCAAACTTCCCTCAGATGAGGAAACTAGTTAGAGAGAAACTGAAGGGGAGGGTTAGAAGAATCCAATCTCTTCAGAGTGCATGGAGCCTGTTTAAAACAACAATAATAGAGGCCCAGCACAAGTGCATACCACAAAGAAAGAAGAGCTCATTTAAGTCCAAGAGGACACCGGCATGGTTAACGTGTGGAGTTAGAGAGGATCTAAAGCACAAGGAGAGGTCCTTCTGTAAATGGAAATCCTCCCAAATGAGGAAAAATAAAAAGGAACACAAACTCTGGCAAAAGAAATGTAAAAAGATGATAAGGGAGGCAAAGAAAGACTTTGAGGAACGCATGGCTAGCAATATAAAGGGTAATAATAAAAGCTTCTTTAAATATGTTAGAAGTAGAAAACCTGCCAGAGAACCAATTGGGCCTCTGGATGGTGAGAGAGGAAAAGGGGAGGTTAAGGAGGACTTGGACATTGCAGAGAAATTGAACGAGTTCTTTGCGTCTGTCTTCACGACAGAGGACCTTGAGCGGATTCCGCTGCCTGAGCCGCCCCTCTTGACTAAAGAATTAAATCAAATACAGGTTAAAAGAGAGGAGGTTTTAGGACTAATTGATAAATTGAGGATTAACAAGTCACCGGGCCCAGATGGCATCCACCCAAGGGTTATTAGGGAACTGAGAAATGAAATTGCAGATCTCTTAACGGTAATATGCAACTTGTCTCTTCAAACGGCCACAGTGCCGGAGGACTGGAGGATAGCGGATGTCACACCAATTTTTAAAAAAGGAAGGAGGGGGACCCAGGAAACTACAGGCCAGTTAGCCTTACATCTGTCCCAGGAAGATGGTGGAAGGCCTCATCCAAGAGAAAATCTTAAAACACATAAAAGAACAAACCTTGCTGAGAGAAAATCAGCATGGCTTCTGTAAGGGTAAATCTTGTCTTACAAACCTTTTAGAATTTTTTGAAAAGGTCAACAGGCACGTGGATTTGGGTGAACCGGTGGATATAGTCTATCTGGATTTTCAAAAGGCTTTTGACACAGTCCCTCACCAAAGGCTGCTGAGAAAATTGCATAGTCAGGGGATAAGAGGGCAGGTCCTCTTATGGATTGAGAACTGGTTGAGATCCCGGAAACAAAGAGTAGGTGTCAATGGGAAATTTTCACAATGGAGAGAAGTGAAAAGCGGTGTGCCCCAGGGCTCGGTCCTGGGACCGGTGCTTTTCAATCTGTTCATAAATGACCTGGAGACAGGGATAAACAGTGTGGTGGCCAAGGAGGCATTAATCACAGTTATTCATAAAGAAGGGACAGACCCAGAAGATATACAAAATTATAGACCAATTTCGCTTCTGAATACCGATTATAAAATTTTTGCAACAATTTTAGCGACGAGACTGAAGAGAGTTTTGGCAGAGGTGATCCATAAAGACCAAACGGGTTTTCTTCCAAAGAGATATCTGCACTCTAATCTAAGAAATATTATTAACTATTTAGAGTATTATGAAGCACATCCAGGAAGACAAGCGGCTTTAATTTTTATAGATGCAGAAAAAGCTTTCGATAACGTGAACTGGTCTTTTTTAATAGCACAGATGGAAGAGATGGAGATGGGGCAGAGGTTTGTAGAAACAGTCAAAGCTATATATGTAGGACAAACAGCAAAAATTAAAATCAATGGAGAGTGCACATCCAAAATTGATATTCAGAAAGGCACAAGGCAAGGGTGTCCACTTTCCCTTCTCTTCTTGATGGTAATAGAATTGCTGATTCATCAAGTGAGGATTTCAGAGGAAATCAAAGGTCTTAGTGTAAGAGGAGAAACATACAAGATTCAAGCGTTTATGGACGACCTACTTATAGTTGTAGAAAACCCTCTAACTTCTTCAGTAAGTTTGATGAAGGAACTTAAAGAATTTGGAGAAGTAGCTGGTTTAAAAGTTAATCAGAAAAAACTATGATACTAACTAAAAATATGAGAGAACAGGAGATTGGACAGCTATTAGAGATTACAAAGTTCCAAGAAGCGAAAAAGTAAAATACTTAGGCATAATTATATCAAAAAGACTAGTAATTTGATGAAAGACAATTATTTAAGAGTAAAGGAAGAGATTTAAAAGGATCTGGAAAAGTGGAAACATCTTCAGTTATCACTGCTAGGAAGAATAGCAACAATTAAAATGAACATTCTCCTAAATTATTATTCCTGTTTCAAACAATTCCAATAGTACTAAAACAATCGATATTCCAGGATTTAGAGAAATGCATCTCCAAGTTTATATGGCAGGGCAAGAGACCGAGGATAAAGCGGAAATCTTTGCAAGACCATAAATCAAGAGGAGGAATGGGGCTCCCAAATCTATTATTATACTACAGAGCAGCGTCCCTGACATGGATTAAAGAGTGGATTACACTGGAAAATACAAGATTGCTAAAATTAGAAGGACATGATCTGAAATGGGGATGGCATGGTTTCTTATGGTATAACAGAGTAGAGGACTTTAAGCAATTCAATAACCACATAATAAGGAAAGCTTTGTTATGGTCATGGAGTAAAATAAAGAAACAGATGTATATGAAAATTCCCTGGTGGGTGACACCAATAGAAGCATTCACTCTTCCACCTTTCAGAGATGACAAGAATATTTTGAGGTATCGACATCTTTTGAAACCGGATGGAACTTTAAAATCACAACAAGAATTGGAGATGCAGGGAGTGGAGATGAACTGGTGGACGAGATCTCAGTTAATATCTAGATATGCTAAAGATAATCAACAAGGTTTTTATTTAGAAAATACACCCTTCGACAGAATTCTTATAGAAACAAAAGAAAAACATATTAAATGCTTATATAATTTTTTACTCGACTTCGATACTCAGGAAGAGACAGTGAAGGAATGTATGGTTAAATGGGCACAAAATATAGGCCACAATATTGAGTTTGAAAAATGGGAAAAAATATGGAAAAGAAACCTGAAGTTAACCAAGTCGGTTACCTTCAAGGAAAATATATATAAATTATTTTATAGGTGGTATATGACCCCGGTCAAGTTGGCAAAAATGAATGTTCAAATCTCAAATTTATGTTGGAAATGTAAACAGAAGGAGGGCTCATTTTATCATATGTGGTGGTTATGTAAAAAAACGAGATCATTTTGGATGTTAGTTAAACAAATGGTAGAAGGTGTCCTAGAGATAAGTCTCGAATTTAAACCAGAGATTTTCTTATTGAATATGTTGCCTGATTCACTAGAACAAGAAAACATATGTGGCTATTCATATGATAACTGCAGCAAGATTAGTCTTTGCCAGATACTGGAAGGATCCTGGAATACCATCTGAACAGGAATTAATGTCTAAAATTTTAGAAACAATAGAGATGGATAAATTATCAGAATGCTTAGATGATTCCAGGAAGAATAATCACCATAAAGTCTGGGAAAAATATTATGTATGGATGAAGAAGAGAGAAAATAATAACAAAAGCTAGAGAATTAAGAAAAGCATTATTGTACATACGTTATGATAAACATGAGTCAGTTTAGATGTGTAGAAATATTGAAACTAGTGGCAATTAGATATAGGTGACTACCAACTCACACCTCTCTGTATTTTGTACCCCCCTTGTTTATGTTTCCCTATACCCTTTCCCCAATTTGTCTGTATCACAAAATAAATATATATATTAAAAAAAAAATAAAAAAAATTAGGGATTAAAAAAAAAAGTTTGCAGATGACACAAAACTTTTCCATGTGGTAAAAACCAGAGAAGATTGTGAAGAGCTCCAGAAGGATCTCTCCAAACTGGGGGAGTAGGCTGAGAAATGGCAAATGCGTTTTAATGTAACCAAATGTAAAGTAATGCATATTGGGGCAAAAAATCCAAACTTCATCTATCAACTCATGGGCTCTGAGTTATCCGTGACGGATCAGGAAAGAGATCTTGGTGTGTTGGTGGACAGCTCCATGAAGGTGTCTCCCCAATGTGTGGCAGCAGTGAAGAAGGCCAATTCCATGCTAGGGATTATCAAAAAGGGGATTGAAAATAAAACAGCCAACATTATAATGCCGTTATACAAAACAATAGTAAGGCCCCACCTGGAGTATTGTGTACAATTCTGGTCACCGCATCTCAAGAAAGACATAGTGGAACTGGAAAAGGTGCAGAAGAGAGCGACTAAAATGATTACTGGGCTGGGGCACCTCCCTTATGAAGAAAGGCTAAAACAATTGGGCCTCTTCAGTCTGGAAAAAGGCGCTTGAGGGGGATATGATTGAGACATACAAAATAATGCAGGGTATGAGTAAAGTGGATAGAGGGAAGCTCTTCTCCCTCTCTCAAAATACCAGAACTCCGTTGTAAGTCTATGGAACTCCCTGCCACAGGATGTGGTGATGGCATCTGGCCTGGATGCCTTCAAAAGGGGATTGGACAGATTCCTAGAGGAAAAGTCCATCACGGGTTACAAACCATGATGGAGATGTGTAATCTCTAGGCTTTAAACCAGGGTAGTTCAAGGGCCAGATGCAGGGGAGTGGTATCAGGAGACAGATATCTTGTCTCATGCACTCCCAGACGCATCTGGTGGGGCCGCTGTGAGATACAGGAAGCTGGACTAGATGGGCCGTTGGCCTGATCCAGCATGGCTCTTCTTATGTTCTTATGTTCATAATCAGTGGCTAGTTCTGGTAATGACATTGTAGAAATATACTGTATTTCCCTGTCTATAAGATAAGATGCCTCCATCTATAAGACAGCCCCCATTTTTCCAACCTAGTATTAGTTTCGCAAACGTGCTGTTCTCTCCTCAGCTTACTTCTGTGTATAAGATGACCCTCAATTTTTAGTCTAACAATTTTAGACAAAAATATAGTCTTATACACAGAAAAATGCCGTATTTCTCCAGGGAATGCTATCCATAGTGTAATCTCTGGCTCTGTCTATTGGTCAACTCTGATAACTTCATCTTTATATATGCACATTTCTTGGATTTTTCTTCTCATGTTTTTAATATTTTCAGACTGTGAATCAATGGCTAGTGATTCTGCAAATACAGAGGTCCTACTGTATTCTCATTACACTTGTTCCTCTCCAGCTCCCCTGAGCTGGGGATAGTTTTGGCCCATGCTTAGGTCCTAAGTTGGAGAGTGGTTAACACACCTGTCCCAAAAAGTCCTTGCTGCTGCCGCCCTCTACCATGACATAAAGTTGACATCTTTTGGATGACCAACATCTTCCAAGCATTGTGGACACTCAAATTGCCTCTGTCTTCTCCACCTACGTAGCTCTGTTGGAGTAGGGGTTGTCAGTGCAGAATCAATAGGTTGAGTGCACTTTCTTTGTTGTTCACATAAGGGAGGAGGGCAAGGGAGCTTTCTTCTCTGCCTATTCCAGCATGGCCACCAGAGACTTAACAGCCTTTACCTTCAAAGTGGGAAACCCCATGGAAGGCATCCTCATCTGGGACTTAATCCACTTAAGCACCAGAGAGTTGGTTTGCTGCCTATTGCTTATTGGTAGATGCTTGCCACCATTCCCCCATTAGATCAGAACATAAAACCCTCTTTGTAGTTACCAGCCTCATGATTGAACTCAGGTTTTAAGGCGAGTCTTCACTGCAGTCCTGCAGTTTAACCATTGTAAAACAAGACTCTTTACCAGTCAGGAAAGTGCATGCCTCCTTTTCATCTCTCCTTTACATTTGTCTGCCTCCTCATTTCTGAACCTACCAGCTCCTTTCCCTTTTAGAGATAGTGCTACCCCATCTGCTGAAGCAAGAAGCATCCAGGTCCTCTTGGCTCCGTCTCAAGGTGGCTGCAAAGTTATGGAATGCTTTCCAATATATGCCAGACGCCTTGCCTTCTGAACACAAGAAACCGTGTTAAATCTGTGTTTTTCCGAGGGACTATTTGTCCCCTTTGACACTCATCCATGAGTTTGATGCTAAATTTGATTTGCTCTTACCTCTGGATTTGTTTTGTGGTTTTTTGTTTGTTTTGCGGGTTTTAGTATTTATGGGCTTGTGGTGGTGGGTGAGTAAAACAAAGTGTTCTGCTTATACACCACCCCATACCACTTCAAGTAGTCTCTGGGCGGTTCACAGTTTTTAATTACACTATGCAGGCTAAACATTGTGCCATCCCCCCACCCCCAGCAAGCTGGGTACTCATTTTACCAACCTCGGAAAAATTGGAAGGCTGAGTCAACCATGAGCCGGCTACCTGGGATTGAATCCCAGGTCATTAGCACAGATTTACCTGCAGTACAGGCATTTTACCACTTCAGTGTTTGTCTCTTGATGGGAGGGGTACAAATATAAGGAAAAAAATCAGCTTACCCAAATACTAACTTCCGAATCTTCTCAAAACCCTATGCCCCATTTACCACTCCACCCCAAACTGTGCAACTAGTAGATGAAACAGGATATTCCTGTGATGCCCTTTTAACTCAAAACTCACACCCAAGTTCATTGGTAGACTTGTACTGTTATATGGCAAAAGCTGCTTAAATCTTATGGACTGAAAGTGATTTATGATAAAATAATCACCTGTTGTATAGGATGGAAGGGCACCCTGATTTTTTTTTTGCTTGTTTGTGGTCAATACTAACCAAAATCATGGTTAGAATCAATAATGCTTTCAACAAAAGCAGCCACTTTGAAGCTTAAAACCCTTCAAAGGAACTCTTTAACCATCTCTTGTTGCCTCTGTGAGTGTTTCATTGTTCACAGCTTTAATAGGGCAAAGTAAACAGAAACGCCAGTCACCCAGAGCTGCAGGGGGGCAAGAGACAGGAATGGCAGATGCAGAAGATAAGCACATTAAATTCTGCAAACAGAAGATTAGTTGTGCTTCTTTTAAAAAACCAAACCATGTCTTTTCAGATGTTTTCACAACATTCCCACTGAAGGGAGAATGCCAAATTATAACAAAATGCAGTTCCAAGATGTTTCCAGGGTGGATGGAGTGACATATTGAACTCCTGATGATCAGCAACAATCCTATGGTTGCAGACCAGTGCAATACTGTACCTGCATGTCAAGACTGCTGGCCTGTTTCCAGAGAGCAGAACACAAGGGCTGATTTATAAGGGCTTTTTATCAGCAAACAGGGGAAACATTCCAGTCACTCACAGAGTAAAATTTGAAATATTTGTATACTTTAAGAGATCCAGCGGCACCCATCTGTCTAGAGAAAAACACCCAAATGCCTCTTGAAGGGAGTGTGGTTTCTCCCAGATATTCAAGCCTGTGCTATGTCACGCATTTGCAGTGCTTAATGTATTTTGCTAGACCGTGCCAGATCTTCGAACCAAGTTTGAGTAGCGACTGAAGCATCCCAAGGAAACTGATATGGCCAAGCTGAGGCAAGGAGAAAAAGAAGAAAGTTGATCTGTTCAATCAGGTCAACTGTTGACAGAGTACAGAACATGTAAGTTGCAAAGACCAAGCTCTTCACTTACTTGAGGAACCATTCCAGACTCAGAAACCTTTGCAAAGTTTCAACACATCAATGAAAACAGACCCACTCAAGAAGAACGGTAAGGTTAGTGAAGGGTCAGTGTGCACTAAATATGATTTAATAAAAATACCAGCCATACTATCGGCCACAGCCCACACACTCTCACACAAAATTGGCTAAAAATTTCCCACTAAACCAGGCCTGCTCAGACTGTATATTGGAGACGTCTTTAATTAAGCCAAGTTTATCCTCTTAGCTGGGAAGGGCCATTGTCCTTTAAATTTCCCACTTCTCACTTAACAAAAGGCTGTCCTTTACCCCAAGTAATCAATCAACCTTTTGAATGGGCAAAGAGGAAAATAAACACACCAAAAGGGAACTATCAGGAAGTCTCTAAAGCTTAGAGACATGGTCCCTCATTTGCAAGCCCTTTTCCTTTTCCCTGTAAACGTGTAGTAAGTTGACATTTCTATGTGACAAAATGCTCCCTTTGAAGTATTTTACACCTTCCTCCTGGCCCCTGATCCTTTGGGTAATAAGATATTTAGAATTCCTGATCTTTCATGCAACAAAATGTTTTCTTTTGAAGTTTTATGATTTCCTTTGAGTTTGACAATATCTTGCAGAATTCCTGGGGACATCTCTCTCTAACCAATAGAATGCTTTGTGTCAACTTTGATCCGAGCAAAAGGTATTTAAACTTTGTGCACTGATGTAACCAGCCCCTTGCCACTGGAAAAAAGCCCTTTGATCTGTAACTTAAACAGACATTTTCAACTCTCTCTCTCTTCAGTCAATGATCTCTCTCCAGTGCAGCAGTGGGGCTTTGCAACACCTGGTCAGCCATGCTGCCCAGCAGCAGGGGGTGCTGGGGGCAAAAGCTTTGACCCCCAGCACTCCACCAGCCCCACTGGGCAGCACAGCAGACCGGGTGCTGCACTGCTCACTGGCCTGGGAAGCTCAAAAGGCCAGAGACACCCCCACACCACCTGGTCCGCTGTGCTGCCCAGAGGCAGGGAGTGATGAGGTGTCTGGGGCAAAAGCTTTTGTCCCTGGCACCCCACCACTGCTGTCACCACTGTCACTCTTATATAAGAGTGTTTGCTCTTATCCACAGATTTTGGTATCTGTGGAACCAATTCCCCACACATATGGGGGTCCTACTGTAAAATGCAATTTGTAGCCATATACACACTTGATACACACTTGACTAGTTGCCCCATGACTAGAAATGGTTTGCAAAAATAAGAAAGGATGTTTAAAACAAATTAAAGAAAAATAAAACAAAGGCCTAACCCGCAGTCTCCTTTAAAAACCTTTGTGGCTGGTGCAAGGCAGACTTCTCTTCCTCTCTATTCCCTCTGCTTTTGAGCCCTGTCTGAGACAGAACATTCTGGACAATCCCCCACAATCTAGTAGGGAAAGAGAGAACCATTGGCTCACTTGTGCTCATGTGACCTGCTCCAGTGCTTGTATTGCAAGACATTGCTCGTTGATCAAGGTAAAATTTATAAGAAATGTTTGGTTGTCTTGCAAAACACTTAAATCAAGGTACATGTAAACCAAGGTATTACTGTACCTGTCTGCAGATATCTATCATATTAGTGAAAAAAGAACTTAGCATGATTGTTTCATTGGATTTCTAACATTTCTTTGAAGCAGGTGGCGCTTAGTAACTTTTCTTCCCCAAAGAAATAGTTCTCTTGTTGACAGGTGACCACAACAGCAGCTGTAGGGGCAGCTTTGGCGTGTCCCTTAATGGCTTTTCTGCCTAGTGCCATTCTAGGCATAATGGTAGTGGGGGCAGAGAAAGAACTTCTGGAAATAGTTCTGCAAAGTCCTCTTGTATTTCTAGACAATAAGAGACACATCAGTTTCTAAGAGAAATGTATTGTGGGAAGTTTTCATTCTGCACTTGCTAACTCTCTTCAGGCTTTGAACCTGGATGTTGAAACCAAATGTTTTCAAAAGGTTAATTTATATACAGTCTTCCTCCACTACAATTTACAATATATATGCTTTTAAGCCCTGTATTCTGTGTGTGTGTGTGTGTGTGTGTGTGTGTGTGAGAGAGAGAGAGAGAGAGAGAGAGAGAGAACATTGTTGGTGAAGTTTGAGGAAACTAGTAAATCTACTGCTGTGCTGTAATATGCCAGCAAACGAGAGGAAACTATCAGGCCCTTAGGGCCTTAATGGAAGTCTAGGGAGCTCTGAAAGGATGCTGGCTACTACAGAGATGACTGGACAGGGAAAGACATGCACAAACATTCCATCCCAAGCTGCCTCAAAAGTAACTGAAATAGAAGAAACATGACTTACTTAAGACTTGGTTCCTCCCATGCTGCTCAGTGCATTGGGCAACAAGTGCTTCCCAATCTGCAGCTTCCATTTCTGCCTTTTCCCATGTGATGTTCACCACATGTAAATCTTTTTGAAAAGCTTCTTGATGGGAAACCTGAAATTTGCACACAAAAAAATCCCTCCCCTGAAAATGCTTATTTCTAAGGGAATTTCTCTTTTGCCAAAACAGGATGAGAACGGTCACAGTTTCTCAGAGAAATTTTCTGTGTGCCCCCTCATCCTTCCCATACCAGCAGTAAATATGTTAGAAAGTCACCTTATGGGCTTGGTATGCTTCTGTTTGTTTTGCACCACAGGTCAAAATCTACCCTTCGACACAAAACCCACCACCAGTACCCTGTGGTTGGACTGATAATCCACTTGGGAGCTGCGTATTTCTGAAGGGACTTTGGACAAGATGCTTTGGGTGGGTCTAATACCTCCATATTGCTGTTGCTTACGGGCAAAATGAACTTTTTAAGGGCCCAATCTGCATGGCCATGTGAACGATGCCGGCCAAAAGAGTAAGCAAATCAACACCATAGGATAGCAAGGTAGATAGCCGAGGGCCCACTGTGCTAACCTTCAACACTGGGCACAGAAACCCAGAATGTTTGTTTGTTTAGATTTGTCACCCCTCTCTCCCCGGAGGGGACTCTGCGCGATTTACAATATAAAGTTGTTTGTGTTTTCACCAAAGGAACCCAACAATCAGTCCCATTTTAACATTCACAGTTCCTGTCCTTTTCTTGAACTTCATCGACCAAACAAGCAAGTCATTATTAATAACTACTTTAATAAACAGTGCTTTTACATTCTTTTAACTTCTACAGTAATATATTGTGATAGTAAGAGTCAAGAAAAACAAATAAATTTAAATGTTGACAAACTGAATCAGCTGCTTCCTCAGTGCCTAGAATCACCATGCCAACCAAATATATACTCTGTGTGTGTGTGTGTGTGTGTGTGTGTGTGTGTGTGTGTGTGTGTGTGTGTGTGTGTGTGTGTGAGAGAGAGAGAGAGAGAGAGAGAGAGAGAGAGAGAGAGAGAGAGAGAGAGAGATCTATATGAGAGAAGCTTACTAAACAAGATAAACTCTTTTCAGGACTTAACCTTGGCAACTAGTAGGCCTGAAGAAAGGAATTATGCAAATAAGGCTCTTGTTTTCATTAAGAAAAAGATCATGCCCCTTCCATGGTGGCAACTGCCAGAGAGATAACCATCAGCGGTTAGTCTGTTTTTGCCATGGTCCTTTCAAAGTTGCTGAACAAAAGACACTGAGGCTGGATTATTTATCGTGAAACACCTAAAACACAAAAGCCAAGCCCAGGTCCTTGTTAGGAAGTTGGCTTTATTATCATGCATGGCTAGCATGAGCCAACCAAACTTGTAGCCCAAAACATCTGGAGGGTGCCAGGCTTGCTCACACCTGTAGTTGAGTTTCACTGTGCCGACATGAAAAGGGATGTGGCAAAAAAACAGTGATGTTCGCTGTAGACCACAGAGGGGATACAGACAGTAGCCTTGGGGTGTTGCTGAACGGACTGAAATAGTGTGGATTTCTTCTTAGGATATGAAGAAAAACGAATGGGAAATGGTTATGATCCTGGGTCTCACCTCCTCCTACTCTTTGTGGGGGAGCACTTTGACAATAACTGCACAAAAAAACCCCAATGCATCCACTTCTCATACCAGCCTCCATTAATTCCTAAAGGTGTCAAAATGTAGCAGAGGCGTGACAGCCCTAGTAGAAGAGCAGCACAGAGAAAAGAAAATACTATTGGTTGGCTGGTCAATGTGAAGTTCTTGTATCCACTTCTTGCCTATATTTAAATACATTCCTCAGCCACATGAAGCAGGTCTTTCACAGCTAGAACAGCTTTTAAGAAGTCCTGATCATGTGGGTGGAAAGCAGTTGCACAGTTCTTTCTTTGGATTGCTGCGGGAGTCTAAGAAAGGGGCCTATGCCTTTCTATGTCTATCATTCCCCACATTTTTATTCATTTAGAAATACTGCTTGGGTGTCCTCAGTCACAGGCAAGCAGCTTTGGCAAAGCTGCCCCCGATGGCTGGCCACAAAAACTAATTTGCTCACCTATCACAGTGGTTCCCAATCTTGGGGCCTCAGATGTTCTTGGACTACAGTTCCCAGAACCCTTCACCCACTAGCTATGCTGGCTGGGATTTCGGGGAGCTGTAGTCCAAGATCATCTGAGGATCAGAGGCTGGGAACCATTGGCCCATTAGAAGGGAAAAATTGAAGATCCAGCATACTTCCAAAGGAGAAGTTAATTTAACAACAGGTTAAATTAACAGGTACATGGATCACACCAGCTTAATAACAGTTATTCCCTCCCTCTCTTGTTGCACCCTCTGTGCTACTTCCAACAACCAGGAAGTAGCAAACGACGGGGGATTCTGCTTCTCTCCTTTCCAAGCCTGGCGATTCAATTCAGAGCTATGGAGACGCTTCACTTAGTCAACATAAAAAAGATCACTGCTCTTGTTGTCCACTCCCAGGACAGACCGAGTACAAGCCTCCCATCACAGGGTTTGGCTATTTTCCATTCACCTGGATGTTTCTGCTGGACTTCGTTTTGGTTTTTCCTCTGTGGCCTGTCCATTTCACCAGTCTTTTCAGTGGGGGTCCTTGGTGCACCAAAGTTTCATAAACAAACCCAAATGCAGTAAAATAACAGGAAAAAGGCCACAAACGTTTAAAACCAAACTTGGAACACTATAAAATATCCAGTTACAACAACAATTAAAAAAACACACACCTCCCTTGATCATCCTTTCAAGGACCTTTACCATTTGTTTCTCTTGGTCTTCTTTGCTTCTCTACAAAATTCCCTCCCACCCTTGAGGGAGGATTTCCAGATGTTGATCGCCTCTCAACTAACATACCATATACAACTCTATTATCAGCTGCCACATTTAGGCTGAATGAAAAAAGAAAAGAAAAAAAGGCTCAAACTTCAGAGCTTATTTAACGGCCCAAACAACAACATAATTTAGTCTGAGTCTCTTGACTGGCACTCTAATCTTGATCACTTAATGATCACTTGGTAGGAAGGATGGAAGGGACAGCTTCTGTTGTTGTCTTCAATTTCCGGCACCTACAATTAAATTGAAAGCAAGCAATTTTAGGCCTCAAAATAGAACCTGCAATAATCCAAGGACAAGACGTGTCAGGCAAAACAATTTTGAGAATCCACTAACATATGGGCCACTGGTGCTGATCAACACTACCCCTACTTTCTGTGGTTAATAAGTTGTTCAGAGAGTCATGGCAAAGTAACAGAAGTGCTTTCCTGATAAATTAAAAACTGGGACTGTGGGCCGAGTCCAAGTTGTATTTGATTTAAATTAAACTGATCAAATTCATTTAATTTTTTTTAAATTGATATTTTGATTATTTAATTTTTTTAAAAAAATCAAAGTTTTTTATTTTAACTATGATTTAAATTAAGTGGACTTTTGAAAATGAAACATTGATTTTTATCCACCTTGCCAGATTCAGATTTTGTCTCATCAATACACCCTGCAGATCTTGTTAGCCATGCAAAAGGGAAGGTGATTAAAATCAAGATCTGTGATGCTCTTGAACAAAATATCAAAACATCTTCTAGGCCAGTGATGGCGTACCTTCGGCACTCCAGATGTTTGGACCACAACTTCCAGAATTCTAAGCCTGTACTGTCAATGACAAAGGACTGTGGGAGTTGTGGTCCATAACATCTTGAGTGCCGAAGGTTCGCGACCACTGTTCTAGGCTATTAAGGCATTCTTCGAGTTCTCTCTCTTCAGAAAACTTAATAGCCCTTTATTCCTGGGAGTCTAAAACACTGGCTATCTTCACCACATTCAAATGACATATTCATAGGATCAGCAACTTGGAAGCACAGCCTATTTGGAGAGAAGATTTGAGAGAGACACATCCTTCATCTTAGTCTAAAGCTGAAAAGCAACAGAAGATTCCATACATTTTCTGCTATTTTCTCACCTTCTACCACAACAGAGGTATTGAAGAGAGACCAAGCTGGAATGGGTGGGAGGGTGGAGCGCCTCCCTGTATGCTAAGAACTTGGGATCCTGACCGGTGCAGAGGCAGCCTCCAAAGAGTTTACAAAGAAATTCCTCAAAACATCTGAGCACCAAACTTAAATAAACACCCATCAGGCTTTATCTAACTCTGGATGTGCCCCACCTTAGCAATTTCCACCCCCCCAAAACCATCATTATTCTCAAGATTCCAGCCATTTCCGTCTCCTGAGGGAGTAAGATGGCCAGGAACCCATGCCCATTTCTGGAACTCAAGGCTGCCCTAAAATACCACAGCCTTTCCACACATAGAGGAAAGGCTGTGTGACCTGCATGTGTAGTTTGAGGAAACCTGTATGAGGTGATCTGCAGGAAGCCAGGTTCAGCAGAAGAGGCCAACGCAACAGGTCTCCTACCAAGGCTGCAGGTTCTTAGCTGTTATCATCATGCTCATGCCGTCAACAACATAATCAGCCGCAGGACAGAGCTGCCGGAGAGCTCAGTGGTTTAGGTCTCTGGCTGTGGAGCCAGAGGTTGGGAGTTCAGTCCCCCCCTCCCCAACCGTTCCTTCTGGAGAGAAGCTGGACTTGATGATCCATATAGAATCCTTTTCAGCTCTGCTCTACAAAGTTTATTATAATTATTATGCCAAACAGCAACATTTGCACGCATTTTTGCTGCCTGCTCCCTTCTGGCATGTGGCCCCTCCCACTGCTTCCCAGGTGAGTCTTTTTAACAGGTGGGGGGAGGGAGGGCAGCCCCCTCCCCCTCCCTAATCCCAACCTGTCAAAAAAAAAAACCCAGCTGATAAGCGGGGTGGCAAGGGAGAATGGAGAAAGCAGCGGGAAATTCAAATGGAGCGCTGCTTGCTCCCTTCTGCCTTGTCGCCTGCCTCCCAGCTGAGTTTGGTAGGTCAGAAGGATTGGGAAGCTGCCGCCACTCAGCTGGGCTTTTTGACAGATGGGGCTGTCCCCACTGGAAACAGCACGACCTGTCAAAAAAACCTCACCTGGGTTGTGTCAACTTCCAAATTGTTTCATTACTCATTTTGTTCTGTTACTAAAATTCAATAAAAAGTCTTTTGTAACAAAATGAAATGAAACACAATGAGTAACAAAATGAAATGAAACATTAATTTTCTGTTTTGTGCCCATCTCTAGTACTATTAGTGTAATGTAAAAGATGTTGACACTGGATCAGCAATAAAACAACAACCTTAAAGAAAATGCCCCAAGAGGAGTTAGCAACAGCGCTTAATGAGGAAGAATGGAATTTTATGTGGAATAAAAGGATTATGAAAAATATGTCAATAAAGATTAAAGAGAGAACTGCTACAAGGTAGCATGGAGACAGTATTTAAACCCTGTAAGAAGGAGGCGGCAAGCTGGCAATGGCCAGCAGGTGACCGCCATGGCAAGAAGACAGCCAGGTGGCTGGGAGCTGGTGGGCGGGCGAAAAGCCAGCCAGTGGGCGAAGGGTCGGGTGGTGAGGAGCCTGCCATGAGCCAGGACTTGCCAGTGGCAGCAGAGGTGGTGGTGCGCCAGTGCTCGTTTTGCACTGGAGCAAAACCAGAATGATATGTTCCAAAATCTTTGCTCACCTGGGACACTTGTAAACTGAGGTATTATTGAATATTGATTTTTTTCCATTTCTTTTATTTCCCTTACTTTGAATTATTGAGGCTATGTTATATGGGATATGTTTCAATAAATGTTTGTTATGTATAATTTTCTTAAATAAAAAAGGTATTGCAGCATCTTTAGGCTAATATATTAATTTCAGTGCTAAATTTAATGGGCATAAGACGCTTCAGTCTCTAAAGAATTGGACTGTCTATACAAAAGCTCACATTGAAATGAATTTAAGAGATACCGCTCAACTTTTGCTTCTGTTGTAAAGACTAAGCGCTGCTTCTCCTCCCAAAACATTTCCAATATGTAACACTATCCAGATGACACAATTAAGACAGACAAAAGAAATCACAAAAATGAGTTTTGTATTGCTGTTCTAAAACCAAATAGGTTTAATGGGGCATTTTGAATTGCAGCTGTATTCCAAATTACTCAGTGGTATGATGACTCAACCCATATGGTGTATGTTGTTATCAGTTTCATTACCTTATGGAGACTACATCAATGCCCTTGGACTCCATTTCAATGCTACTGGCTCCAAATATCTCGATGAGAAGCTTGTTTTTGAACATTTGCATCAGCAAGATGAGTTACACTGCACTTTGAATAGTCTAAAGCTCATGATAAACATGCAGCAAAGAGGTTTTGAAGTGCCCTGACAATCAACATGCAAGACGTCGCTTTTGTGTCAGCTTTTTAAAGAGCATTATTGGTTTGCTCAGGTTCTTGACAGCACTGGTTCCCAATCTTGGATCCCTGTATGTAATTACACTACAACTCCCAGAAGCCTTCACCACTACAGCTGGGATTCTTGGGAGGTATAGGCCAGAACATCTGGAGATTCAAGATTGGGAAGCATTGCTCTATGGAGTTAAGACTGGATCTCCTTCACACCTTTGACGAGACTCTAAGGACAAGGGTTAATTTTCTTGCCCCTGGATTACCTGAGCATATACACAAATACATCAACAAGATTGACAAAACTTGAATGCTTTCATCCAGTTGCTTCTTCCGGTTCTTCTAAACCTCATCTAATATAAGCTCAAGTTGGTTTTTTTGAATAGACCAGCACTTGTATAGGTGAAACTTGAAAAATTAGAATATCATGCAAATGTTCATTTATTTCAGTAAGTCAACTTAAAAGGTAAAACTAATATATGAGATAGACTCATTACATGCTAAGCGAGATATGTCAAGCCTTACTTTGGTATAATTGTGATGATTATGGCGTACAGCTTATGAAAACCCCAAATTTACAATCTCAGAAAATTAGAATATTATATGACATCAATAACACAAGGATTGGAAATAGAACAATATAGGATCTTTGAAAAGTCTAAGTATGCATATGTACTCAGCATCCCCATATAGCTCATCTGTGGAAGGATGCATGAAGTGCTCTAAATCTTGGCTGTGTTGACCATGGACTTAATGAAGCACAGTGGACCAACACCAGCAGATGACATGGCTCCCCAAATCAGCACAGACTGTGGAAACTTCACACTGGACTTTAAGTATGGTGCATTGTGTGCCTCTCCATTCTTCCTCCAGGCTCTGGTTCCCTGGTTCCCAAATGAGATGCAAAAGTTGCTCTCATCAGAAAAGAGGACTTTGGACCACAGAGCAACAGACCAGTTTTTTTCCCTGTAGCCCAGGTAAGACACTTCTGATTTTGTTTGTTGTTCAGGGTTGGCTTGATAAAAGGAATACGACATTTGATGCCCATGTCCAGGATCCGTCTCTGTGTGGTGGTTCTTGATGCACTACTGTGAATAGGGAACCTTTCCCCATTATTCTAATTTTCTGAGATTGTGAATTTGGGGTTTTGTGACAGGAATAAGGATGAGGACAGGAGTAATCAGAAAGAAGGAGCGTGCAGTCAAAATTCAGAAGCTCAGTTAAAGACTTTGAATATTAAAGAAGTTGAAGTAAGGAAAGAGGAAGAAAAACCGAAGCGAGTTCTGAATCAAGAACTTGGAGGGAGGATAGTGGGAAGTTATTATGTGGTTAATAGAAGAATGATTGACAGGAAGGATGGCTATGGGAAGAAGAGATAGAAGGGCTGCTGGGGTATAAAAGGGAGTTCTGAGAGGTGGGGTGTCAGAGAGATACTGAGTCCCATGATAAAGCAGTACAGGTCAGCGAGACAGTAACCAGGAAAATAATTAAAGTAATAGATAGGGAAATACAGACGGCTATCCCTGGAAGGTGGATACAGGTCTGCCATTTCCCTACCTGCCTATGAAAACTCCTGTTTTTCAGGTGAGAGGATATAAAAATGCCCCAACTATCAATTATTTCAACGCCCCACAAGGAGGGGTCAAGAAATGGATTCCTGGTTGGAGTTGGGATGATGCACATGGGGTTGATCCGCCATCCTTGCTGCAGGACCAGGTATGCGGGACTGATAGTGGCACACCTGTCACGGACTCAGAAATAAGAAGCAGAAACCCCCTTTTAGGAGAAGTTTGGTGAGACAATAACCTATTGTTAAATAATAGTTCAGACCGTTTACTAATGTAACCTGTTAATGTTGTTACTGAAAATAAAAAAGACATGTTAAAGGAAGATTTAAATAAAAGTTTATTGGTTTTTGAGAAGCTGTTGGAGTCCTCAAGTGTTTCGGCCTTGGAACTGTTGATTCAGCTGAAGGAACCCTTACAGGTTTTCATAATCTGTACGCCATAATCATCACAATTATACCAAAGTAAGGCTTGACATATCTCACTTAGCATGTAGTGGGTCTATCTCATATATTAGTTTCAGCTTTTGAGTAGACTTACTGAAATAAATGAACATTTGCACAATATTCTATTTTTTTTGTTTCACCTGTATGTATTAATAATAGAGGCCACATTCACTTGCAGAGTTATCTTGCCATAAATTCCTCTGAGAAAAATGATACATATTTTTATTCCCCAACTGCTCACGTGTTTGCCACCTCTTCCAAGATGATGCTATCCAGAGGAATGTGCCCTTCTTTTCCCCTCTAGAAAGGAAGAGTTGGAAAAGAAAACTTCTCCTGGATGTGGGGATGCACCCTTGCATATATGAAATAAGTTCATAATTAGTGCCTGGCTTGAAGCCAACAAATTATCACCCCACCCCGAGAGGAATGAACAGGAGGCAACTAAAAAAACATGGCAGCATGACAAATCATGTGCACCACACTCCTGTCTCCCTACGGATAGAGACAAACCTTTCTTTCCAGATAAATCAACCACCTTTAAATTGTGAGTATCAAAGGAGAAAGAAGTCCTGCCATGTCTCTCCCAGGTTTGCGTTGGGAGTTCAGTTATGCAGAAGAGGAACAGAATTACCCTGGCCTACAATTTGCAAGTATCCATTTAAATGAACTTCAGACAAACCTAAAAGTAATGTTTTTAATGCCCAGGCTGCAATGAATCATGCAGCTGAAAACTGTTTATTAAAACCAAGAATCAGAAATTTAAGGGAAAGCATAAATATGGTTTTAGTTAGAGCAAACACACGCACCCTTTAGCATCAGATCTTTGTGTGCAGATGCAGTACTTGAGGATAACTCTGAAGCCTAGTATTTCCTCATCTGCTTTTCCCCAGGCTGGTGATGAGGGGGGCATCTAATCTGTGTGCAGGCAGCACCAACTATATCACTAATCTAGAGACTTGCCTCATAGTCATGAGGAGTTAAAATGTTACAGGCCAGATCAATGTTATTTTCAATAAGAGAAGACAATTTTCTCTCTATCTCTCTTACACACACACACACACACACACACACACACACACACACACACACACACACACACACACACACACACACACACACACACACACACACACACACACACACACACACACACAGCCTCCTCCTTGTTCTGGAGACAAAGACAGGGCCTTATGAGTTAATATACCAAAAGGTATGTGTGTGGGGGAGGTGTCTGCTTGCAGCCTATGTATGGTATTCTGCTGATGGTGGTCATTTTCATCTGCAACAATCTCTAAGCAATACTGTACAATGATGGCCATCAGCAGAACACGGAGACATTTGCATACTACAAAATGGCTATGCGAGAAAGCAAAACACAATGGACGCAGCTGGCATGCTATCCTTCTCAGAACTAAACAGAGACAACACATTTTATCTTGGAAATCTGCAGTCCATTGGCAGGCTATTCCAAGTCAATATGCAAAACTGCCCCAGATCCATTTCTCAACAGGTTCGTGTTTCTCAGCCACTTGCCGAGTTTATACTTCTCCCTTGAGATGCTCAGGTCAGAGTGGCACCATTTTGGTTATACGGGTCCACCCACCAATAAATATTGTTTCGCTTTTAGCATCCAGAAAGTGGCTTGAGAAAGGTGGGCTTTACGCAAGGCCCTGTTGTTGTCAGTGCAGCAAACCTCGGCCTTGATGGCACCCCGACTAAACCCCTCTCCTACCCTGGCATCCCCGTGTTGTGGGTCAGGGAAGGTATGGGGCATGCCAGTAGGCTGGTGCAGGGTTGGGGGAAGAGTGACTGTGAATAAAGTTTCATGCTTTGTAGTTACATTTTGGGAGCTATGCATGGGTTTTAAACTACGTGGGGGTCCAGTACCCCTAACCAACACTGCTGAAGGCATGTGTACACTTGTTTCCCCTTCTGAGTTACTTTGTCCCTGAATATATTGCTGCTTAGATTTTTTTCCACACTTTGCACTGGTGGTCTGTGTGTGCATGCATGTGTGAACAAACCTCACCCAGTCTTCTGAGTGCTCTCTCCAGGTATTCTTGTTTCCCAGTGTCTGTGAGAAGTTTGATCCTTAGCCAAGCTGAAACCCAGCTTCCCGGAGAAGCAAAAGCTGCCCAACATCTTTTTAGGTTGGCATCCTGAGCAAGCAGAATGTTAGCCATCATATGTGGTTTTTAAATCCCTGTACCCTTCTAATATAGGTCGAACACATTCATTATGAGTATCACAGAGTAATTCGAGGCTATTCAGGGATATATAATTCATATTCCTGATGGGTATGGGGTCTCTTTAGAGACGTTCCCCACACTTGAAGCTTGTTCTGCCGTTTTGAGAAGAGGAAAATCCCTGTGGAGAGCTTGCTTAGTTAACGGCAAGCTGCAAGAGCATATGATGCCCAACTTCTTTGACTGCAGCTGTTCCATATCAGAGCACTCCACGGGCACCTAGCCTTACAGTAAATGATAATAATAATAATAATAATAATAATAATAATAATAATAAAATAACAACAACAACAATAACAACAATAGGCACCTTGGGTGCAATCCACAAAAGACCTGGATCAACATCTGAAAACCCTTGGCACTGACAAGATCAACATCGGTCAACTACAAATGGCGACATTATTAGGAACGGCATATATTCTATGAAGATATCTCCAGTCATCCTAGGCTCTTGGAAAGAGCTCGATCATTGGAGATGGCCAACTCCAGCTTAAGTCCTGGCAGCTGTGTTCACCAGATAATAATAATAATAATAATAATAATAATAATAATAATAATAATAATAATAATAATAATAATAATAATAATAATAATAATAATAATAGGTATTTTGACACACAGACAAGGACAACTTTTACATTCAGCCTTGTATCTGTTAATAACCCCAGGAGAGGAAAGTGGCATTCATCACCTCACATATAGCACAAGAAAGGAAAAAAGGAATGTTGATCTCAGCCACCTCCCTCTGTCCCCGATCTAAGAAGAGACAAGAATAACTTCATGCAAACACATTCCTGACTGTCAAAACATGTGAGATCTAAAGAAAGGGAGAGTTTGTGAACCAAACCTAATGCACCTGTTCTCTATGGAGCTCCTACTGAATGTAACAGGCATTAATAAAGAAACCTCCACAACTGTTTTGAACTCATTTAAATGCCAGATGCTATTTATGCTCCTCAATGGGTTTCTCGCTGAACACTCCCCCAACTTGTGTTTCAAGGCAGCTGCATTTCCAAAGACAGAAGCAAACAGCACCCTCTCTCGGCTGAGATAAGGTATAGGCAGTGGCCAGAAACCCACTTAAAAGGCGGAACATCAAGCAAGTGCTCTGCAGTCGTTGCAGCTTGTATCTGCGGCAAAGTCACTTTTTACTTATGGTGACCCTAATACAGTAAATGACAAATACAAGACTAGGCTATAGAATGATCTCCAAAATGTTCTATTCTTGACAGTCCTGCTCAGTTCCTGTAAATTCAAACCTGTAGCTTCCTTTGTGTAGTCAATCCGTCTTGTGTTTGGTCTTCCTTTTTTTTCCTGCTTCCTTCCACTTTTCCCAGCATGACTGTCTTTTCCACAGAATCCTGCCTTCTCATGATGGGCCCAACACAGGACAGCTTCCGTTTAAACATTTCTGCCTCCCGATCTAGTCCAGGTTTGATTTGATCTAGGGTCCCCATGTTTGTCTCCCTGGCAGTCCAGGGTATCCACAAAGCTCTCCTCCAGCACCAAAATTTTAAATGAATAATCCCCCCCCCCCGTCAGCTTTCTTTACAGGCCAGCTATGACTCCTGAGTGTACATGGTGATCAAAAATGCAAGAACATGTGTCTCCTGTGACACATCTTTACACTTGATGATCTTTTTAAATTTCTTCTTTGCTGCCCTCAGTCTTCTTCCAGTTTCTTGGCTGCAATCTCCATTAGCATTGATGACTGAATCCAGGTATACCAAATCTCTATTTCACTTTCTTCACAGTTAAAATTATATACTTCTGCTTTAGTGATAATTTTTGCCTTCTTGGTCAGGTGCAGTCTGCTTTGGCATGCTTTTCTTTCACTCTCCCTAGCAGGTGTCTATGGTGCTTTTTCCATCCAGTGTCACTTCTCCTTCCTCTGAATCTACTCTGGTTTTCCATATGATATGGTCTACATAGAGATTGAACGCATGCCCCCTTCTCTGACACTTTGGCCTATAAGAAACCATTCTGTCTCTCCATGTTCTGTCTCAGCAGCAGCTTTTTGTCCACAATATTGGTTACATATCAAGACAATCAAGTGTTGAAGCACACCTATTTCTTCCAGAACAACCCATGGTTTTTCATAGTCTCTACGATCAAGGGGGGCTTGCTGTAGTCTATCAAGCATTGACTGATCTTCTGAAATTCTTTGGTGCACTCCGGTAGCTAGTGGATATTTTCAATGTGATCTCAAGTTGCCTCTTCTTTTTTGAAATCCAGCTTGAACATCAGGCATTTCTTGCTCCATAAAACATAAAAGTGTTTGTTGCAACACCCCGAAAATCATTTTGCTTTCATGCAAAATTAAAGCAATGGGTCTGTAGTTGCTGCACTCTTTGCCACCAACTTTCTTGGTGACTGGAATGTATATGGAGCATTTCCAACCTGTGGGCCATTGTTTTGTTTTCAATATTTGTTGGCATACTCTTGTTAGGATTTTGACAGCTTCATGCTCTGTGCCATGAAACAGTTCTATCAATATTCCATCTAACTATGCTGATTTATTCCTTCCTAGGGTTTCTGAGTGGTGAAATCATACATTGATCCCCACAGTCTGCACTTGCAGTTGCACTTAACTTTGATACTGCTACCTTAGACTGATCACTGAAATTATTCAGAGCCTGACAGCCTACTCCGACCATGTCCAAAGTCCTGCCTGTGGGGTGGATCTGGCCCGTCAGGCCATTTTGATTGGCCCGCAGCTGGCTGGCCCGCCCCTCCCTCCCTCACCCTCCCTCCTTTGCACATACCTGTCTAACTTTTGGCTGCTGCTGCCCGGGGTGCAATGACTGAGGCATAATGCGTGCGCGCACACCCACCCGTGCATGCGTGCACACACACACACCATGCACTTTGCCCCTCCCACCCCGCCAAGACAGGCTTGGAAGCAATGTCCTTCTCTCTCCTCCTCCCCTGCTGCCGCTGGTGGACTGGGACAGTGCCGCCATACAGTCCCACCACAGACTTGACAAGTGCCCCGTATTCACTGGGAAATTACCGTTTCTCCCCTCTTTCCTGCTGTCCTCCCGGATATATTAATTTCCCAAAAATGTACCATATTGCCAGGCAGGGTCAGCAGACTCAGCCCATAAGCCTTCTCTGCTTCAAAGGAACATTTGCGCGGTCTCGCTCTCGCTCTCTCGCTCCCCCCTTACTCCTGCCTGCAAGTCCACAAGCCAGATGGCTAGCGCTGGTCACGTGACCTGATGGCTCCTGTGTCGTTTGTCCCAGCTTGGGGAAAGGAAAGCTGGGAGGGGTGTGAAAGCGGGTGTGCACCAGGGGATTGAGACACACACAGAGAGAGAGAGAGAGAGAGAGAGAGAGAGAGAGAGAGAGAGAGAGAGAGAGAGAGAGAGAGAGAGAGAGGGTGTGCTTGCCAGGGTTTGTGAGGGCGAATGAGGGCTCTGGCGCCTTTCCTTGCCCTCCCACCCCACCCCCAGAGGCGGCAGGGCCACCGGCCAATTTCTGGCGCACCCTCCTGCAGAGTACACGGCTCTGGTGTCCCTGGCTGGGTAAAAGCTCCAGGTTTGTCAGGTGCGCTGCGGCGTGGGGCATCCCGACTCAAGATGGTGGGCGTGTGGGACAAGTGGGGTACCGGAGCGGAGCGCAAGGCGAAGGCGAGCGGCAGGACATCTGGGAAGGAGGGAAGCAGGGAGGGAAGGATTGGCCAGTGGACAGGAGGAGGAATTCCATGCTGAATAGCACTGTGAGAGCTGCTGAGCTCTGTGTCTCTGCTCTGAACTTCAGTGAGGGCAGGGAAGGGGCATTAAATAGGAACACGAAACCCTGTGACACGGGGAGATGAGACCTGCATACACCCACAGTGGTGGTCATTATATTGTTTCATATAGCCATCCTTAAACACACACACACACACACACCCTCTATGTCTGCACAGAACCAGATGGCCCAAGACCCCAAGAGGCACAACTGTCTGTACTCGATGCATAGTTTTAAATGGGTAAAGCC
Organism: Phrynocephalus forsythii; assembly: GCA_029282475.1. Lineage (NCBI taxonomy): Eukaryota > Metazoa > Chordata > Lepidosauria > Squamata > Agamidae > Phrynocephalus > Phrynocephalus forsythii. The sequence continues at coordinate 25,848,318 of JAPFRF010000011.1, read as the reverse complement.
ACAAAAAGCCCAAGCCGCAGGGACCAGGGGAGAGGCAGAAGGAGATGACCAGGCCGACCAGCCAGCAAGCAACAACTACAACAGTGGTGAGAAGGAGTTGCGGCGGTGGCGGCAGCAGCAGCAGCAGCAGCAGCAGCAGGTGGGCGTTCCAAGAGGATGAGTTAAATGGTGGAGAAGCTGAGAGAAGGGCAGGAAGGGAGCCAGAGAGAGAGAGAGAGAGAGAGAGATGGAGAGAGAGGTGCTTCTTTCTACGCGGGAAGGAAAAGGATCCCCTGCTGGTCACTGTCAGTGAAGCCGGATCTCAGGTGACAAGAAAGGGATGAGGTGTCCCAGGCCTGGTAAGTGCATGGCCAAGGATCCTGTCAGGGGGTGAAAGACAGCTTGTCCCAGTCTTCCCTCCCTTCCCCACGCAAGGCATAACCCTCTTTAAATACTTATTAAATAATTATTAAATTATTATTTCATTATTTCTTGTATACCTATCTTAAAATTTGAGAGATACTGGAGCTTGGTTGTGGTGGTGGGATGGCTCAGGGAGGGTGTTTGAAAATTTCCCTTATTTTCAAATCCAAAACTTGACAGGTATGCCCTGCCACTGCTGCCGCCACCACCACTTCTCGGGGAGGTGCACATGGCACAGCCGCCCACCCTCCACCGCTTGTGTGCTCCCCCAGGCACCCTGCTGTGGCTGGGCAAGGCAGTGGCTGCTCCTCCTGTTCCCACTTCCACCACCACCACCACCACCAATTCTCGAGCAAGGGAGTCCCCTGCTAAACTTTCTGTCAGATGCTGAGGCAAAGGCGGTGGGGCAGGGTGAGGGGAGGGGAAGGAAGGGTGGGAGGGTGGAGGGAAGGGAGGCGATAAGAAGCAAGCAGGGGGCAAATATGGCGGTGGCGGCTGTAGTGGCATGGTGATTGGCTGATGCTCGGTCAGCTGGCTGGCGGTTAGGGGTGGGGAAGAAGCAGCAGCCAAAATTTGACAGGTATGAAGGGAACATCCAAGCCAGGTCTCAGCTCTTGCTCAGCCCGTTCCTCACCCACCCACCCACCCACCCACCCTGGGTGGTGGTCACTGAGATTCCCCTTCAGATTTTTCTCCTTGACCCGGGACCCGGAGCAATCAGTTGTTGGCTTTTCCCCTGCTCCCTTATTTTCTTCCTCCTCCCCCAATTTTAAGGGGGGGAAGAGGCCTTTCCCCCCTTCAGCCCACATCATATACTGTTTATTCTCTGCCTGCAGAACAGGGGTGTCCAAAGTTTTTGTGAGGAGGGGTCAGTGGGTGGGGCTTGCAGTGGGGGGCAGGGTCAGAGGGGCAGCCAGCCACTCCCACATTCTCAGCCACCAAATCTGACCCTCCTTAGAAAACGTTTAGACACCCCTGGACTATTCCATTCCTATTAAACTATTGTCACTTTGTTCCTTATCTGTATCCCCACCTGCTCATGGGTACATGTATAAATATGACAGTCGTACAGTCTCACTCTTCTGCCTGAGGTCTTGATTCACGAAAGCTCACATTAAAATACAGCAGAATAATGTGCCACAGCATTTCTTGGTTGCTTCTTTATTTGTCTGATAAGGCTCTCGGGTCTTGTTCTTTTATTGCTACCACTTATGTTGTGTCAACAGGCGCAGTGCATTATAGGGGAAGCCTACAACATAAATTTCAAAGGCGAGAGCAATAAGCCACCAGCTGGTTGGCAAAAACAGGGAGGGGAGAGCATAAGTTCCGTTTCGTGTAATTAAATGCCAGTGGAAACACTGGGACTGAGTTAAGCCAGAAGGCTTCACAGAAAATAGGGATGATGAGGAAAGATCTGAAGCGTGTGTTGGGGGGAGCAGACACTCAAGACCTCTGGCTGTTTAGACTAGCTCCAGACAACACAGTGGTGGTGTATGTAGCAGTGGTGGTGAACCAAGAGCAGGGAAATGAAGGCACCCCCCCCCCAAAAAAAAACACAATGTCTCACCCATGAGCAAATGTACTAGAATAAGCGGACATTTCGTTCCATCCCTAGCCTCCCCCTAAAAAAATCAAGGGGGGGGGGAAGAAACAAGGAAAGGATCCCAGATGAGGGCACAGGAGCCAGGCAGGACTCCAAGATGGAGGGCACCAGGAGCTCAGCACACTGGAATCCCACACTGGAATTACTGAAAAAAGCACTCTTTGCCTGCTTCCATGTCATTTTACTGATTCAAAATTCCTGCTCCCCTACTCTATAAACTGTGATAAGCATCTACTGACAGCCCCTTTGATGCTACTGGATTAAAAAAATCTATATTATGTGGTGATCTGGCAGATGAAAGGGCAACCTGAACATTATACAAAAGAGTGCACATGAAAGAATCACATCCCTTTCATGTCCCTCTTTTTAATAAACACAACATCATTCACCTTTACAGCTTTTGTGAGCGATAAAATTCCTTTCATAGCCTTCATGGGCTATAGACTCCCCCTTCATTAGACCCAGCTGCGGGTAACAAGAACTTTTTGCTTTGGATACCAGAAGGGGATAAATAAAATATGAATCACAGTTCTTATGCAAGGGACGTAGAAGAAGAGGCACAGTTTTGCCGCATGGTGGAGGAAGATGACACAGGACTTGATGACAGGCTGAATATGCAGAGGAAAGAGGAGAGAAAGGGCTAAAAAATAAACCAAAAGCTTTATATCTGATCAAGGAGTTGTCACATGAAGATGCTCCCAAATACACAGAGTAATGAGCTCATTCGATTCAGCCATTGGTTTCATTCATAACAAAAATATATCAAGAGCATCTTAGTTGCTCCAATTTGGACCATGCTAAAAAAGGCATGACGAGTCAAGAGGGCACCAGTTTACTCCAATCTGATTTCCTTCAAGCTACTTCTCTTCTCACCATCCAACTATACAGTGGATGTCAAAACAATGTTGATAGGAAATTTCATAAGCACCCTAAAACACAATGGGTTTTGTTTAAAATCATGGAGTGTAATATTCTGTGTGATCTCCAGGCTGCCATTAGGCAAACAGAGACTGGCACTGAAATGACTCAATGTCTCTCCATCGGACAGCTGAAGGAAGTCCTAACCACTGCACAACACAGCCCTCTGTGAACACATCAGAGGAAGAGGACACTGGCCTAGAATTGCAAAGTGTGATCTTGACTGAGGTCCCTCAACATTTCTCTTATGAATTATCCATGTGAACAGTTATTATACACAGACATACCTCTGTTGACGAACACCTCAGTTTACGTAATTTTCGGTTGACGAAAGGAAATCCATGGGAAATAATGTTCCATTTGCAATTTCCCCCACAATACCTCTGTTTATGTAAGGCATTGTTAAAAAAAGTTCCCAGGATGCATTGTGCCCCCATGAATTTCCACTTTACAAAGTTTCCGGAAGATGAAACATCCTGAGGAATGGGTTAACTTTGTCAACCGAGGTACACCTGTATACTGTATAATGCTTCTTTGAGAGTTTTGGGAGTTACAACTCTAAGCAATGCACAACACCAGCACTACACATGCTGGTATGTTGCCAGTGATAAATGACAAAACCAACACTTGGAAAAAGGGCTGCTTTATGACAGCTGAACAGCAGTGATGATTAGAGCAACACTCTTTCCAATATTGTTCACCTACTGCCTATTACCAGACGATGAATGGATGCTGCCAAATGACCTCTGAAGCCAAGGGAACCAAAGGGGGGGGTCTGTCTGCTTTAAAAGGCTTTAAGGTACTATTTTTGGTGAGGCTTGCAAAGAGGGTGGCTTGCCCCATAACACTGCATAATTCAGGCAAGTCAAGAGTAGCAAGTGTTACTGAACTGGCCGCTTGTCCTGTGAATCGTTCACAAGTATAGATAGCTTGCCTATCATTGTTCAAATTGATTCTGAATTTTTGAAAGTAAATTCAAATGGCCGGAATCCTACTGTTGATTTATACTTAGCTTACGGAAATGAACCAAGTCTTGGCAGCAAACTGCCTCTGCATTAGGGTCACGCTGGCTGTATGCCAGGCGTGAACCAGCATCTCTCTGAAGAGCAGCTTACTTGCTGCTATAGGTTCTGCCCTTGTCTTTATGTGAGGATCTGACTAGCAACAGGATTTTGGCCGCTGTTTCACAGTACTTTTACAGACTCGATTTTATAGTTGGCAAGTTCATCAACACCTTTGAAGATCAAGGTATTTTTAACTGAGGCCTTGAAGTAAAATGGCTTAAAATATTTGAAGCTCATTTTACTATAATCTCTCGACCGTGAAATCATCATCATCATCATCATCATCATCATCATCGAACTGCAGAGTTGGAAGGGACTCTATGGATCATCAAGTCCAGCCCCTGTTGAGGAGGAGGCCCCATGGGGAATTGAACTACGCATCTGTGGCTCTGCAACCGGAGACCTCAACCCCTGAGCTATATCCAGCTGAAGCTTACTGTGCCATACACACACACCTAGGGTCCCACTCTCTTCATCGGTTGACACAACAGGGCTGTTTGCTCTGGGAATAATTGCAGCGCTATACTAGAGAATTATTGGGCACCACAGTCTCCAGACTCCAAAGCCAACCACTGCAAATTATTCACTTGTGAAATTTTGTGACCACTAATGCCCCCCCCCGGCCCGAAGATGACTTATATAACAAATATCAAAATGGATCTATCAAGAAGACTTCCCAGGATCTTTTCTTTCTTTAGTACCAGTCACTGGTGTGTATATACCCGCTGTAAGTATGAGGATACATGCAACTTTTAATAAACAGCATCTAATTGGTAGGGTGGGATTCTAAGAAGAGCCAGGAGACTGTTGAAAACGCAGTAAATCTATATTCCGCGATACATAGCTCAACGTATACAATGGGAAGGAAGGCACAACACACTTACTGTTCTTCCAGGGTAGTGCGTACGGCAAGGACCGGGGTGCTCGCAGACCAGAACCTAGGTGACTCTTATGTTCCCCAGCTGTGTTTAATCCAGCACTGGGGAAGATGGAAAGGAAATCATTAATGTGATTACTAATTTTATTTCACATGGGGTGGGGGTTAAAAACATAAATGAGTAAAAAAAAAGAAAACCCACAGTAAAAGCAGTAATAAATCCTAGTGAAAAAAACCTCTCCTTGCAGAGCTCCTCTCTAAAATACTGTATGACCAGATTCTAAATAACTGATTTGCAAGTGTCATCCGGGTCGACAGTTCTTTTTATAACAATTATGTGCCATCAACAAAGTACCAACTGATGTTGGCCCTCTTGTGGCTTTCTACGTATGAAGTCGTCAGAAGTGGCTTCCCAGTCCCTCCCTTTGGTGGCATTACAGAACCACACAGCTTGCCCCAAATCACACAGATGGCAGCATGCATACAAACCCATTGCTACACACCATCTTTCCCGGCCTCTTTATCAGTTGGCGCAGTGGGAATCTGGGTCCCTGACCACCTGGGCTGCTGCCAGGCCCTCCAACCCACTGAGTTCTACCAGTTCATGGCACACCTAGCTTTTAGGTACTACTGCTTCTTGCACTACAAACATAGGTGGCTAATCCTTATGGAGACCCTGGTAGGCAGGCCCATGATATCCCCATTTACCCATATACTGGAGTGGCCATAGTTCTACTGACAAGTACCATGTAAATATTGGAAATTCTGTAAGTGGCTTTTGTGATTTTTTTTCTGTCTGTTTCTCACTGCCTGTGTCCAAAACTGAATGCATGATCAAGGAATAGGGATGCAGCCCATACTGGGTGGGATTAACTTCCCACTCAAAACAGAGGTGCACAACTTGGGGTTGTTCCTGGATTCATCCTTGGATGCCTAGGTCTCCGCAGCTGCCAGGAGTACATTTGCACAATTAAAACTAGCTACGTCCACTTCTTGAGAGATCTGATCTGGCGATTGTGGCACATGCCCTACTTATTTCCTGGATGGATTACTGTAACACTCTCCATGTGGGGCTACGGATGGAAATCGCAGGAAACTTCAGTGGGTCCAAAATGCAGCAGACAAATCGGGGCCGGTTACAGAGATCAAATAACACCAATGTTATAGCAGTTCCACTGGCTGTCAACCAACTTTCTAGAGCAATTCAAAGTGCTGGTTTTAACTTATAAAAGTCCTAAATGGCCTGGGTCCAAACTATCTCAAAAATCCTGTCTCCCACTGTAAACCAGCTCAGGAGCCAAGGTCATCAGGAGAGGCATTTTCCTTGGTCTTACCACCTTCACAGGTGTATCTCATGGGGGCACAAGAGAGGGCCTTCTCTGTTGCTGCTCTCAGACTTTGGAACTCCCTCCCACAGGAGGTCAGACTGGCCCCAGATTGGATGTCCTGCTGCTGCAAGCAGGCAAATATTATTTTTAATGATGCAAGATGCCTCTTTACTCCCATTATTCTTAGCTTTAAATATTGTCTTTACTGTTGTTAACAACCACTCTGTGTTCCTTGTCTTCAACTTTAGATACTGTACTTCAATGCAGTAACCTGCCTTGGGTCTTTTCTCAGGGGTAATATGGGGTCATAAATGAATGAATGAATGGATGGATGAATGGATGGATGGATGGATGGATGAAGTCAGATTGCTCTGCAGACAGCCAGAATGCACTCTCTCATGCACACAGTCACACAGTTTTGTGTTTATGGTATATAAGGCCCAATGGGAATCTACCCAAGAAGTAAAAAGACAATGAACAAAAAGCTGAAGTAAAACTCTGGCCATCTAAACATTACAGTTATTAGTCTTTAAACATATCGAGAAACATTTCCATCAAAGGGCTTACTAGGGACTACAAGTAAAAACCATAGGCTATCTGCTGACAATCAATATATTGTAAGGATGGATGCTGAAAAGCTCGAGTAGGGAGATTGGTGGAAGACATAACATCTCACTTCCTGTCTCATATTGTCACCACCCTTTGTAGGTGTCAATTGTCTTCCAAACCTGAACAGGCAACTGAAAGTCTTTTGTGCAGGTTGTTCTATATCAGGGCTGTTCAACTATGAACAGGCCAAAGTCTACTTTTTCTGGCCCAAAGTGCCTGAGGGCTACTACAATAAAACCTCGACTTACTTGCTCATAAGTAAAAAAAATTGTAGAGCAGTGGTTTCCCATAGGAATGCATTGAAAACCAATTAATGCATTCTGGAGGGAACAGATTTCAATGTGCCATGACCCTTGAACAGCCCCACTCAGCTGAGACAGTGGGCTGGCAGACCCAGAACTTTGCTGGGGCAGTGGTGGTCCTTGGGATGGGGAGGTAGAGGTGGAGAACTGATCCCCTCACTTTTTTATTGGTGGCTGGTGGGCTACTTTTGAACCCTTCGCGGGCTACCGGTAGCCCCCGGTCTACCTGTTGGGCAGGCCTGTTCTATATGTTACCCCATTTGCAACTTGTCCACTAAAAGCAAGAGGGTATGCAGAAACATCAATGTTTCTTGCTGTTCGGAAGAAGGGCATCCCGGTGCTTCTGGAAGTCAAGTGAAGAATTTAAAATGACATTAATCGCCATCTGGGGTTAATAGTTGTGGAGCGGGTCAGAGAAATGTTCCCATCTCCTCTGGGAGGGTCAAGCCCTCCCTCTTAAAAGTTTGCTATTACAACAGAAAGATGAACCCAGTGGAAAGACTGCTAGAAAAGTAGACTATGCCTTATGGTCTTCTAGTACCATATGTGTTGTTGGAAGATGAACTGGGACAGTCTCTTAAAATTGGTCATCAACCCTTGACTCACAAGGGAGACTAGATTAAAAAAAGGAAATGTGCTGCTTATATACTGCCACATTGTGCTTAAAGCACTCTCTGGGCAATTTACATGTAATGATGCAGCCTACACATTGCCATTCCCACCCATTCACCCACCCACCCACCAAGCTGGGTAGTCATTTTACCAAAAGGGAAAAAAAGACTGAGTGAACCTTGTGACGGCTACCTGGGTTTGAACCCTCAGTCGTGAGCACAGTTATGGCTGCAGTACAGCATTGTAACCACTGCGCCATGAGGCTCTGTCAGTGGTTCCCAACCTTGGATCTACAAATGTTCTTGGGCTGTGACCCCCAAGAAGCCTTCACCACTAGTTGCACTGGCCAGGATTTCTGGAAGTGGCAGTCTGACAAGATCTAGAGATCTAAGGTTGGGAGCCACTGTTCTGGAGGCTAGGCTTACCTCTGACTCCAGACAGGGCCAGATTCTATGTATCAAGTTTAAAAGCAAAGAAAAGTGTCCTGCCTATATACAGCCTGTAGCACTTAAATCACTCTCTGAGCAGTTTATAAGCAATTATGCAGGTTATACACTGACCCCCCCCCAAGGTAAGGTAGGTAGTCACCACTTGCACAACTCTAGAGTGGAAACCAAAATGCTACAACTCATCATTTTGGGCTATGGGGTCCAACAATATCTAGAAGGCTATATATACATTCTCCACTTCTTGTAGAGTCAGTGGGATAGACAATGTAATCTTACCTGCTTCTGGCACAGTGGCTTGTGCCCCAAACAAAGGCAGAGCTAGGCTGATTCATTAAGTCTGCCAAGGTATACAAATAACCCAGGTTATTGCTTGCATGTCAACCAAGAAACATGAGAACCAAAATGAAACACACTTCATTAAGGAGAATAAAAACTGATCTAATAAAAATCTGTAAACAGAGGTGAGCATAAATTTAACTGAGAAATAGGAGTTAGAGAAAGTTACATTTTCTAGGCAGTACAGGTGGTAGAAAATAAATGGATTGAAGAACAGGTGTTCCCTCTAAGTAAAAACCAAAGCAAAGCAAAGCAAAGTGGTCTGCTTAAATACTGCCCCATACCACTTCAAGTAGCCTCTGGGCAGTTTACAGTTTTAATTATAATATGCATGCTACACATCCCCCCCCAAGCAAGCTGGGTACTCATTTTACCGACCTCGGAAGGCTGGAAGGTTGAGTCAACCATGAGCCTGCTACTGGGACTGAACCCCAGGTCGTGAGCAGAGTTTTACCTGCAGTACAGGCATTTAACCAGTGCGCCACAAAGCTCTAGTTAAGTATATCTAGCAGGATAGGGTATATCTTCCTGTGTTTTTTTTTTTAATTCCAAGAAGGGAAAGGCTTTTGCTTACAATTACATGATTAAAATTCCCACTACACAAGTCTCACCTTTGTCCCAGTCTTCTTCACATGGAGGTGACTGCCATGAATTTACAACACTAATTTCTCTTCTGTGGTTCTTCACTTGACTTGCTGGAAGAAGTAAGATTTTTCATGAGACGGCAGCATGGGGATAATGCTTTACTAGCACTGGATCAGCATTTTCTGGAAAAGCCCATGCATTCTTGCTTACAATGATGACAAGGAAAGGAAAGCTAATCCTCATTTTAAGTGGTCACTGCCATTTAATGACCGAATATGGAGAGCATTTTGCTCTTCTTAGACTAGCCAAGGATCAGTGGTGCCTGGAGTGAGTTTGCCAGTCAACCTCTCATAACGGCACCTTCCAAAAATACACACAATGTACTCAAAACATCATGAAGAAAGAACACAGAGGTCACTTTTTGCCACCAAATATGGTTTTAACCTCTTGTTCTTCAGAAACTCTTAACATCCACACTATGCGTCTTTGTCTATCTATTTGGTCATATCCAACTCTCAGTCACTTTGTGGATCAAAGCTCTCCATGCCTTCTATCTCTTACTGTTCCTTTTATCTCCATCAAGGTCATTCCAGTATCTCAACACACAAAGGAGAAACATGTAGGTTTTTAGAAATTCTTCCTAGCATGTAAAACATTAATCAATCTTGCATAAGATACTATCTTTCTTGGTTTGTTTTTTAATTCTTTAAAGTCATCCAGACTAACTTTTTCCCAAATGGCAGTGTCAATGAATTATCTGAAACAAAAATCAAATCAGAATCCTTGGTTAAATAGAATGTTCACTATTTCTTAAAATGATCTCTTTTTGCACTACCACAAACAGATCCTCGTTTAGATGAAGAGGTGCTTATTCATTTAGAATGTATAGAGAGAGCACAAAGCAAAAATGAAAGTAGAGTACACCTTTACGACTAACAGATCTATATAACTGTCAGCTTTCATGGAGTACAATCTGCTTCCTTGGACACATAGACAAGAATACTAGGGCCATGTGTTCACAGACACAGCATACATGGCTGGGGGGCTGGAGTTGTGAGTAAACTATTGATTCTTCTCTGTTCATCATCTGTTTTAATAATGCCATTCTCATCATTTGTGTCCCTTTTCACCTTGCCTCATTCCTACAATATGTACCTAAACCTACAGCTTACATACTGTATTTCTGTGAAGATTCTCAGTCATCCAGGTGAAGTTATCTGGAAGCTGAGTCATGGCAACTGGACTTCTTTTCTTAAGAGATCGAAATGTTTCACTGCTCATCCAAACAGCTTTGTTAGTCTGTGGAAAGCTAGTTGCGAGTCCTCCATTTTTTAGTGGAGGACTCTTTAGATACTGCATTGGACAACATTTACTTGACGAAGCTGATGGTAACCTACGGAATTTCATCCTGAGATAGATCTCTTAAGCTCTAAGGTGTCATATTACTGGAGTTTTGAAACGCAGAAACATGGCTACATATGAAAAGAGTTATTATGGGGCATTTTTGAAGAGTCACTATAATGCGCATGAAAGAAGAACCTTCTTCCTTATATGCTGGCAGCATTTTGTGAAGTACACGTTCCTATGCAGCAAACTGTTTTGCAGACTTGTTCTATGAACAATCCTAAAATGGGGAGATGTTCTACTTCCTTTTATTTATTCCACTCTTACCCAACTTCAAAGTGAACTAGGCACATTGAGCTATTCCCACTTAATCTTTGAAGCCATCCCCGTGGGCCAAGATAGCTATGTTTAGCCACAATGACGGTGGCTAAAAAAACACAGGAGTCCTTTTCATCTGTACTACTGGTGATCGTGACACCAAGGTAACCTGCAGTCAAAAAAGACCTGAAATCAGACTAGAGGGGGTTTCAGTTCCTAAATGAAGAGGAACCAGGTTACTCTTAACTAAAGTTTATTGGTGTCAAGATATCACTTGACCACAACTGAAAGTTATTATTTTTATTTATTTGTTAATTTTCACTTATAAGCTTCTCTCAAAGAGGCCCAGTGCATACATATAAAAATAAAATATTCCATTTGATTGATAAAGTTAAATGGTAGAAGAGTTTGCCTACTGTTTTTTATTGGATTGCCGGCTGTATTCCAGAGAATATTATGTTTAGGTATCTGGCTGTGGAGCCAGAGGTTGGGAGTTCAATTCCCCACTGTGGTATCCCAGAAGAGCCAGCCTGGGTGGCCTTGGGCCAGCTGCACAGTCCCAGGACTCCCTCCCCGTGAAGGAATGGGAAACCACTTCTATGTATTCTCTACCTGGAAAATCTTGACAAGGGTCGCCACAAGTCCATAATGGCTTGAAGACCCATGAGTATTATCTGACCGCACGAGAGAGTGAGAACAAGCGGAATTCTTTTCCTCCAAGAGCTGAATCCAGATCACAATCCATGGAGCATGGAAGAGTAAACAACAACACACATGGACAGATTCTGGGAGGGGTTGTAGGAGATGAAGGAGAAGCAGCAGTGTTAAGGAGGAAAGGGTCGCTACCAAGAGCCAATTCCCACTGATTAACCATTATTTTCCTTACCAATGTCTTGCTCTATGCTTCTTTTGTCATCACAGCTGGCTATATGTTGGGTGATCTCATCCCTGGGGACTTGATGACGGGCATTAAACGGGCAAGTGACCAGCTGCTGTACAAGGTCAGGATGGTTCTAGGACAACAGAGACATGCACCTGTTACAGACCCACCAGCTAGGCCCACCTCATTTTGCTTGAAATCTACCCATTACAAATAAAGTAGGACCCCAGTATCCACTGGGGATTGGTTCCACACCTTCCCGTGGATAATGAAAGCCATGCATAAGAGAGAAGGCAACCCCCCAAAAACTGCTGTTTTGTGACAAAAGTTTGCTTTACAGCTGCTGTTTTGCGACAGTAGCTTGCTTTACGGCTGCTGTTTGTGACAGTAGTTTGCTTTGTGGCTGCTGAATTATTTATTTAATTTTTCCTCTGCCAACCATGGATAACTGAATCAGTGGTTAATGAATCGGTGGATATGTTGGGTCTTACTGTATATGGCAGATCCTGCACACGCCTTTTAGCAGTCTTTATTGCCCATTTGGTAACTGATTACCCATAAAACAAGGACAAATACATCCACGGGTAGCATGAAAAACACATGTTGTCAACCAGTAAATGAGTTCTCTCCCAGCTGCCTGAAGTCTGACTTGAAGATGAAGTAGGTTTTTCAAAACTATGTATGAGGAGCAGGTGACAGATGTAGGGTGTACTCCGTGAAAGAACACATTGCATGTTGTCACAGATATACAGCGTTTCCAAATGTGGGTTGCCAGGATAGGGTGAAGACATTTTAAACCTTACGTTTCCCAAACTTAACAGTTGCTCATAAGAAAATGGAACACATTCAGTAGTTTGCAAATTTGTTTAAAAATCAAACTTATGTACATTAAACGGTACCCAAAAAAAAGGCCAGTAATTGGTCCTTTTTGAGTTGGAAATGGCACTTTTAGCCTCAAACAGGCAGCTGCAAGAACATCATGTGCTCAAGAAATCCTAAGGAAATTCATATGAATGTATGAATAGAATATTCTGGTTTTTGTGCTGCCACAACCAAAGAAGGCTTTTCTACAGAGCACACATAGCCCTAAACACAGGGTATCAGCTGAAAGACAGCCATGCCTCAGACTAACAAAGTTGACTGCAATTTCAACCATGGGGTTGCTGACAGTCTCTTCCCTGAAAGGGTACACAGGGTCTATTACATTAACAGTGGTTCCCCAACCTTGGGCAACCCAGCTGTTCTTGGACTGAAATTCACAGAAGCCTTCTCTACTAGCTGTGCTGGCCTGGGTTGTCTGGGACTTGCAGTCTAAGAACACTTGGGTTACCCAAGGTTGGGAATCAATGGCCTATTTTAACAGTCTGCATGCAAAAGATCTAGGGCAGGGGTCCTCAAAGTTTTCAACCAGCGGGCCGGTCCACCACCACCCAGACACCACTGGGGGCCGGATCCCAGTCCAAAAGCAGCTGTGGAGGCTTGCTTGCTCACAAAACAGGAGGTAGGGGGGGTTGCAATTGGTCCCAGGGGCCGGATTCAGGACCTTGGGGGGCCGCATCCGGCCCCGGGGCCTTAGGTTGAGGACCCCTGATCTAGGGTTTGATCAACCTAGACAATTCTTCACTGCATCAAGCCATGAGTGGACACAGCCCAAGACTAGGGACTTTAACTGTAAATTATGGTTTAGAGAGGCAGAAACACTGGTTCAAAATCATGTCCACCTGGACTTAAGAAATGTAACTGACTAGAGCCATCAGATGTTGCAAATAGAGACGGGCACGAAATGAATTTTTTTCCGTTCCGTTATCCGTTGTTCGTTCCATTACGTAACAAATAATGAGCATGGCGAAGGATTAGGAGCGAAACGAACAGAACCAAGAAAATTATCTCCGTTACTGTTTGATTCGGTAATGGCGGCCCACGATGAATGACCTACCTGGTGCTGGCCTTCCTGGTCCAGTCTTCCTGGCTTCAGGGACCCCCAGGAACAAAAAAAAAAAAAGATGGCCTACACTTCAACTATAGCGCAGGCCATGTGGTCAACTCAGCAGTAAAAAATAAAATAAAAATAAAGCAAAAATTAAAAAAATAAAAAAGGAGCGTCAACCCAGTCCCAGAGGAGACCGGGTCGGCACCCTAAAATAAAGGAAAAAAAAAACCCAGCGCTGGCCAGGCCCCAGGGGCCGCAGCGGTGGGAGCTTGAAGGGAAAAAAAGCCCACGCTACAGCTGTAGCGCAGGCAGGAACCTGGAAGTTAAAACCCGGAAGAACCCAGAAGTCTCGGTGATCGGCTGAGACAGGGCTGCGGTCTACCCTCCGCATACAGATACAAGATCGCCACTTGATCTCCGCCTCCGCCGGGGATGACAGCCGGGCAGCTGTCATTCCCAGGGGGAGGCGATCGGCCAAGACAGGGCACGGTCTCGCCTCCACACGCGGAGGCAGGATCACACCCCGATCTCCCCGCCGGGGAATGACAGTCGAGCAGCTGTCATCCCCGGCAGAGTAGATGGGTGCAGGGAAGATCCCATTGAGACCCCTGCTCGCCCCTCTGCATGCAGAGCGCCAAACGGGGGTCTCACCTTCCCCGTGCCAGATGACAGCGCTAGGTGCGCTGTCATGACCGGCGGAGGGAAGATCCCTGGATCTTAAAGGGATCTTCCCCTTGCCAGATGACAGGGCGCCTGGTGCTGTCATCCGGCGAGGGGAAGGCAAGACCCCCCCACCCCTCTGCATGCAGAGGGGCGAGCAGGGGTCTCAAAGCGATCTTCCCCTTGCCGGATGAAAGGGTGTCCGGCTCTGTCATCCTGCACGGGGAAGGCGGAGGGCGGTTGGGAGGGGGCTGCAATCCGGCCTCTGCACGCAGAGGCAGGATCACAGCCTCCTCTTCGACGATCTCCACCACAGGTGTATGACAGCCGGACTCGGCTGTCTTCTGCCCCCGGCGGAGGACAGTGGAGAGAAGGCCCCATTCCCGTCTCCGCGTGCGGAGGCGGGACCGGGCCTCTCTTTAAAGGGATCTTCCCCGTGCTGGATGACAGTGCGCCAGCTGCTGTCATCCACTGCGGGGAAGAAGAGACCCCCATTCCGCCTCTGCATGCAGAGGCAGAACGGGGTGTCTTTAAAGGGATCTTCCCTGCAGGGGATGACAGCGCACCCGGCGCGCTCTCATCCACTGCAGGAACAAACCAACGAAAAATGGAACAATTTTTTTGTTAAAATTCGTTTCTGAAAAACGGTAACGAAGGGAGATGGGCCACGAAACGGAACGGAAACAAAACACCATTTTTCTTTTTTCGTGCCCATCTCTAGTTGCAAAATGCTAGAAACAAATCTGCTGAGCATGATACAAACACCCATATAACTCTAGTTAAACAGGCCTGTGGACCTGATCAGTGACCAAAAGGGAGACCTTTCCAGAATGAGGAAGCTAGATTATTGCAAACCCATTCCTAAATTCAGGTCACCAAAGATGAAAACCTAGTTCTCAGAATTAGGGAATGTGTTCCATATAATACTTCTCTTCAATATGTAGGTAAAGGCTCACATGTCAGAAACCTTTCCCAGGAGCTTTCAAGCATGTGATGCCTCCTGTGATCCAAATAGTTCCAGGCATGGGTTTACTGCCTTGATGAGAAATCAACTCAGGTGGAACTGCTGTGTATGCATAACTCATCCCACAAATCGAATCATTCATCGTTACTCTAATTGTATAATGAAGGAAATGCCAAGAGGGCACCCCATCCTTATTCCCAGTCTTGCACTGATCCTTGATCTAACACTCATAGAACAGTGGATTGCAACAGTCCTTAATAATGAGGCCCATACAAAAAGTAGTCATCGTATTAGCATGAGTCACATCTTTTCAAAGGAAAAAGGGTCTTAAAATGAGGGATCTTAGAGAGGCGTATTTACATACATTGGGCCCTGCAAGTTAAGAATGATCTGTCCTTCTAATTTAATGAAAAGAATTTTACTATTCAGAAACAGGCACGCCAGCTATTCTGCACTCATTTTGTGGAGAAATGAGAAAGAAAGACTGGGCATCAGGTCAAAGAGGTGGTGCGTGTGTAGCCATAATACTGTGCTAAACCATGTGTTAAAAAGAAAAGAAAAGTCTACAGAACTGCTAAAAGACATTTTGTACATGCTGAGAAATATAGCAGTGCTGACATTGGAAGAAAGACCCTGCTACCCAGTCAACAGGCAACAAGACATACTTCTTACATAGTCCACATTAGTTATTTAAACACAACATTTTCATCCTTTACCTTACGGCACTTGACAAGGTGATAGGGGAACCTGCAAGCTCTGATATGATGGTTTTTGTCATAAGGGCATTGTATCAGTTTATTAGGATCAAAAGCATCTGTGAAGAAAGAACATGCACAAAATGGTGGCATCATTTGAAGCAGCAATTTCCAATCCATTGTGTCCCCCTTTTCTAACACTCATGTAACTTGTGACTCTGCAGCCACGTTTGCATAAAAAGGGATTTTAATGGGCTTCTGTCCTCCCCATAAATGGTCTGTTGCTCATGTGTACACATAAACGCTGACTTTAGCATCCCACTTCAAAAGGTCAAGGGAGATGCTGTTTAACAAGGGCTACAACATATATAAGGAGACATTTCAAAACATAACAAAACACCAAGAGGGAAACCCCTTCACGTTTTACAACCCCCTTTGGGGTCACAATCCCGAAATCAGGAAACACTGGTTTAAGGTCTACATGTGTGACACCTCCTGGTACATCTTTCCAGGCCTTATAACTACCGCAGAGTCCTTCTTAACATTTAAAAAAATAATTATTCATTTTGGGAATGGGGGGGGTCTCCAGGGTTCTTCACTTTCCTCCTTCCAAAAAAAAAAAAAAACCCTCCACAAAGAATGAAAAACAAAGGCTTATCTAGTTTGGCACATTTTAGGCTCTGAATGCCTTAGAAGCTTGGATTTCCAACACACCCACATATTAAGATATTGGACTTAATCAGATCAGCAAGAAAAAAACGACCATCCTTTAAGGCAGGGGTCCTCAAAGTTTTCAACCAGCGGGCCGGTCCACTACCACCCAGACACCACTGGGGGCCGGATCCCAGTCCAAAAGCAGCTGCGGAGGCTTGCTTGCTCACAAAACAGGGGGTAGGTGGGGGGGTTGCAATTGGTCCCAGGGGGCGGATTCAGGACCTTGGGGGGCCGTATCTGGCCCCGGGGCCTTAGGTTGAGGACCCCTGCTTTAAGGATTCCATTACACACACAAAAATCACTTTTTCAAAAATCACATTTCCAAAATCACAAAAAATCAAGTCTGGCACCTAATTGAATTCACTCAAAAGATTTAAATGGCTAGGACTCTTGACAAAGAAAATGTAATCAGGGGCTCATGGCAATCCTGCAGATGTTAACAACCACATTTATGAAAGAAACAGAAAGCTGCAGAGAAAATGAATCCACGAAGCTACTTAATTAAGACAGAGCAATTTGAAAAGATGTGAAACAAAAGAGTTGTTGCAAGGAAACTGAAGGAATGACGCCATCTTGTCCCCAGTTGTCTCAGAAAACAAAGCATCCTCCATCTGTGCACCTCACTCCATCAAGAGGCAGAATGACAGTGTAGAGATCTGGCTACAGGGCACCCTACTGTCGCTCAGGTGTGGGTGACAGCTTGGGAGAGAGAAAATGGGGGCATCTCCTACTCCCAAAGTCAGCCGGGTTGAGTGAAGAGCAGCACTATGGGGGGAAAATAAGAGAAAAGCCTAATTCTTTGCCCAAGGTTGGGAACCACTGACAGCACATCTGTTTCTCTTCTGCACTAGGAGGTAGAACTGAGTGGCAATGCTCTGGAGGTGGTTTGAAGGACACAGGAGCTGAACACCTGTGGGAGATGATTCCCTGCTCTGCCTCCCACCTTCCCAACCCAGCCATCTGAGGTCAGCTGGTTTTTTTTTCCGTATTACACTGACTTTTAACATCTCTTTAGTAACTTAGAAGCCTATAGCAAATTCTCCCCATGACACTGCTCTAATTTGGACCTTGGACGCAACAGAGACAAGCACCTAATACCAGACCCACCAGTTAGGCCCACCTCATTTTGCTTGAGAACTATCCATTACTAATACAGTAGGACCCCAGTGTCCTCTGGGGATTGGTTCCAGGCTGTTCCGTGGATAACGAAAGCCATGGATAAGAGAGAACACAAAAAACCCCAAAACTGCTGTTTGTGTCAGAAGCTTGCTTTATGGCTGCTGTTTTGGGCTGAGTTATCGCAGGCACACTGCAAGATTAGGGTTTAAAACTCTTCCTCTGGGGCAGGCTTATGATAATCACAAAGTGGTGGTTTACCACAAAGGGTAACCATAATGTATGAAAACCAACTTCATTATATTATATTGCATATATTTAGATTTTTCCCCTGAAGGACTTTTGTGGTTTACAATGCTCCTTGGACTCATTTTGTTCTGCACTTAGTCTCACAGTGAAACATTTGAAATTGATGAAAAGCATGCTGAAAAACTGTTTGCACAAAATCTAAATTGGTTTCCATCCAAGTCAACTTTTAACAAACATATCTACGTGGTTATGTCAGAACGTTCAATCATGGTTTCACCATCCTTAATCAAACTATGGCTCCTTCATTGTCGCCTGATTCCTCACAAGTTTAATTTAACAGTAGAACTGCCGTATCCATGGCTTCACTTATCCACGGCCTGAAAACATTATACATAGTGTGGTATCGGGTAAAACATGTTAAAATGTTTTTCCTGAGTCCCACCACCACCACTTTTCCACACAGGGTTTTCCTCCCCTGAGCACCCATGCAACCATGTTCGTTTTGGTCCCGATGGAACCTGCACAGGCTGTGGACAAGACAGAGCCCAAGTGGCAGAAATGAACCTCAGAGGGCACGTTGATAGGGAGGAAAATGTAAAGTTTCAGTCAGCCTGCCACACATCTCCTCTCAGCTTCATATTCATTCTCACACTCTCACTCACTGCACGCACGCACGCACGCACACACACACACGCACACACACACACACACACACACACACACACACACACACACACACACACACACACACACACACACACACACACACACACACAGTCTTTTTTGGCTCTTAGATTAGGCTGAATGCATTTTGTCAACACCAGAAAATAATGCTGTTACTCTACTCTCTACCTAGTTTTTTAGGCTAAGCAAAGAGACACACACAGAGAGAACCCAGAACAGGTAATTTACCATAGCTGTCTTCTGCTATCACATTGTGGAAATTGATGGGACCTTCCAGAAAACTGTGGTAATTCTGCTGCTGAGATCCGCATGCATCTACATAATATCTACTCTAAATACCAAAACATAATCATGATTTATTAGCAAACAAACAAGGTTATAAAGCTATTGCACACAAAGAAAATGACTGACTACTGTTAGAGGCACTAATTTTAATTTCTATGCAGATCCCAAAAGGCTGTTAATAAGCTTGACATTAATTATTTCATTATCTAATTCCATTGCTCCCTATCAAGTACTGTATTGATAAATCTGGAAAAGTCCTTAGAAATGATGGATTCATGAAAACCTCTGATCTCCCACTTGTTCAGACATATAGTACAGTATTAGAGATTCCTAACACCAAGGATTACTGAAGTACATTCTAACCCAGGAAACCACGGCACTACATAGAGAACAATGAACTAGGGCAGTGTTGTCGGATGCCAAAGGTGGCACTTGGAGCCCTTTCTGTGGGCACCCGACATCGCCCCTTCACAGCCACCTGTATTCAGGCTAAATTGCGGTATTGGCATTTGTGAAAGCAAAGCAAAGTGTTATATACCACCCCATAGCACTTCAAGTACTCTCTGGATGATTAACAGTTTAAGTATGCAGGCTACACATCCCACCCCCACAAGCAAGCTGGGTACTCATTTTACTGAACTCGGAAGGATGGAAGGCTGAGTCAACCATGAGCCTGCTACCTGGGATTAAACCCCAGGGTGTGAGCACAGTTTTAGCATTTAACCACTGCACCATGAGGTTCAAATTAATGGGTTTTGAATTGCAGTTTGGGCATTTGGCCTCTAAAAGGTTCACCATCACTGAACTCGAGTATTAAATGCACAAATCCTGCTCTACCTCACTTATTCTCTATCACCTCCTACTGTATCCTACAAACTCACACAAGTCTTTCCAACATACCTTGTGGTTCATATTCAGTATCAGGTCTCGTTTTCCTTGTTTAAGTTCAAAATTTGAATATCTTCCTCCTTCCAGTAAAACCAGGATCGCTCAAGAGCAATGCCAAAATAATGTACACCTATAAACTATTTAAAGACAACAATGAACGGAATTCTGTTTGATGCAGTCCATTTATACTTCTGATTGTAAACAAACATATTCTTATGGGATTTTATTCTTACCATATATGAGCTCTTAGGTATCGGGAATTTGCAACTATAATTTACCACTAGCTGTGTGCCAAAATTACTGCTTCCTGGAGAGGGCTTGTGTATTTATTTATTTATTTATTGAATAGCTTGAGCGTATCAAGCAGATAATTTTAGACTTAAAACACAACTCTACCCTTCACAGCACATACAGCTGCAAAATGTTAAGAAACAGAAGCCTAGTTTTTTTAACGGGCCTCACTCTCACAAATGTGTGTAGGCTGCCTACCAAATTTACTTTCACAACGACATACAATACAGAAGCTCAATACCAGTATATGAGGGTTCATTTAAAACTATGAGTGGTTCCGACGAGGATTGATGAATCGAAACTTGAGGCTCTTCAAACTGTAACAAACTTTTATTAAAACCACTCTACATAACAGGCTCTGGCATCTTATTTTCAACACTGGTAATATGAGACATTAACAAATGTTCCTTGTAACTTCTTGGTAACTGAAAGCTGTTCGTTAGCATATCCTTAAAAAAGGGATTGTTTCTCATTTGCAGGGTGAGGTACCTGGAATCACCATCGGGCCCGCATACCGAGTTCCGCAGCAGTGATGGCAAACCATCGAATGAGGTTCCCATCCCCATCCAGGGATCCATCCCGGTGGCCCGCTTGTTGTCTTTCCAGCAATATTCCCCCGATTAGCTACAGGCAGATTAGGAGTGGGTAACAGGAGTCCTATATCTATCTTTTTCTCCAGTACATGTTCGGTCTAACTTCCCTTATCCGTTACCAGCGTTAGTCTCCTCCCCGTCTGTGTCTCCCTCTCCCGTCTAACTGTCACCCCAACTGCCGCTCCTCCCTCGTGCTTCTCCTCCTCACGCACCTCCACCTGCACACTCACTTCCTTCACTCTTCTTCTACTCTCATATCTGTCAGCCTGCACTCCTATTTCTCGAGTTACCTTGTTTCCTACCATATTTACTTGTATCCCAACATGCCGTTTCCCTACAGCAGGGGTCCTCAACGTTTTTAAACAGCGGGCCGGTCCACCACCCCTCAGACACCACTGGGGGCCGGACCACAGGGGAGGGAGGGGCAAGTGGGGCCACCACCACCCCACGATCAGCCCACGATCAGTGCATCTCCAGGCCCCCCGCAAATGCCTCCTGCTCCGGGTTGTGCCACTGCTGGGATCCCTCTGCTGCGCCTCCTCCTCCTCCTCCTCCTCATACAGTGGCAGCGGCTGGAGCAGCTCTCCTTCCTTCCTTCATTGCATCGGGAAGGAGGTGGCAACCCAGGCAAGCTCAGGCCCCTCATCACCTTCTAGGCGGCCACTCAGGATGAGGAGCAGCAGCCGCAGCAAGGCTGGCACCACTGCACACAGATCCAGCTGTGCGCCCTGGCCATCATGCCCTTGCTGCGCCCGGGAGGGAAAGCTGCCTTCTCTCTTGGCCCAGCCCGGCCGGGCCTGACTTGATGCACCACAAGTGAGGGAGGGAGCAAGCAAGGGCTGGGAACTGCCTCAGCAATAGAAGCAGCTGTGGAGGCTGGCTTGCTTGCGAAGCAGGGGGAGAGGTGGGGGTCTGCAATTGGCCCCAGGGGCCGGATTCAGGACCCTGAGGGGCCGCATCCGGCCCCCGGGCCTTAGGTTGAGGACCCCTGCCCTACAGCCATACGTTCATCCCATCCTCCTACTTGCACTCCTATGTTTGAGTCACCTTTCTCCACTCTATTTCCACTTGCACAGCTACGCTCCTTCTACCATGTTTCCCCAAAAATAAGACACTGTCTTACTGTGAGTCAGAGGAGGTGATAAACAACCAGAAAGGAAGTGTGCCGTCTGTGTTGACTGATGATGAGAAGGAAGACGATAAAGAGGGAGAGACATCGCGAAAACGGGAGATGTGTACAAAACGCATAAGGACAATATCCTTAGAGGAGGTGGGAAGCGCACAGGAGCAGAAAGAACCCACGGTGCTGTGGGCACTAGAGGAATTAGAGGATGAGTGGGAGGAGCATGACGCAGGTGGCGTGCGGGAGATGAAGGGGGAGAATGACAGTTGGGAAGAGGGGGAAAAGACAGTTGGGACTCAGACTCTGGAGAGCCGCCTGAGAGAGAAGGTGGAGGTGACCTGTTCTAAGAGGACTGAGGAGATCACCTGGGCTGTCACTGTTAAACCTCTAGGCTGGCCGAAGAATTCGAAGAAATTCCAGAGAGAATGGCGGAGGGGTCGGAATTTAGCCCCCATGCCCCTATGGGCGAAGCATCCCTGTTCGGGCAAAGGGAGCGCCTCCTTTCCATTAGAAGATCCTGACATTGTAACCAACCCGTTTGAATCCAGTTTGACTGATGCCTTGTTGTTTGAGAATGTTTGTAAACCTTATTCTATGTTATCGGTTAATGGCGAAGAACCAGCCTACAGAGAGTTCAAGTCTGTAAGTAATAAAAATCCCTTTAATGTTGAACCAGCAAATGCTTCCCGTCTCGTCTGTGAGAATGAACCACACGAACTTCACAAGGAACCCTCACACTTATATTTATTTTTTCTCAAGAAGACACACTAGGGCTTATTTCCAGGGGATGTCTTACTTTTATTAAGTATAATATGCTTGAATGTCAGCCCTGCACACAACCATAGCCACGCCCATCACTAGGTCTTATTATCAGGGTAGGGCTTATATTTAACAAATGCATAGAAATCCTGCTAGGGCTTATATTTTGGGGAGGTCTTATTTTCGGGGAAACAGGGTAACTCCTTTCCACTCCTCCATTTGTATTCCTATGCTTTTCCTGACTTCCTTCTTGATTTCCTTCCACTCTTCACTTGTACTCCTATGTTCCTTCTGACCTTCTTCAACTCCTCTTCTTCCACCCAACAACTGCCCTCTCTTTTCATGACTGCAAAGAAACCCCCAATCCACTTGATCTTTCTCCTTGGGTCCCACCTTCTCATTGCCTTCTTCTATTGGGTTCTTTTCTGGGTTCATTTCTTCGGCTGTCAGACTCAATTCCTCTGTCTTTCCCTCGATCTCCACTGTTTTCCCAGTGGACGGTCCCACAACTGCCTCAGTCTCACACAAGTAACACCTTGGTTTAAGAGTAACTTGGTTTACAAGCAAACATTTCTTCTGAATTTTGCCTTGGTCAACAACCAATGTTTTAATATACAAGCAGTGGAGCAGGTCACATGATCAGAAGTGAGCCAATGGTGGCTCCCCCCCGTGGGTGATTGTCTGGAATGTTTCATCTCAGGCAGCCGCCAAAACAGAGGAAAGAGAGGGGAATAGAGGTCTCCCTTGCACCAGCCAGGAATGTGCAGGTAAGGGTTTTATTTTTTGTTATATTTATATTTTTATTTAATTTGCTTTCAACATTCTTATTTTTTCAAACTATTTCTAGTCACGCGGCAGGTAGTCAAGTGTGTATAGGGCTACAAATTGCACTTTATTATAGCCACATTAAAAACACAAAGTAAAATCCAGTTGTTAGTCCCAAGCACAGCAGATTCCACAGCTAGGTTACCTAAACCATGGTGTCGACATGGGCTTCTAGCCAACTTCTTTTGTGTGTTTTGGCATTTTGTATGTATAGTATGTGGTCTATGGGACCCCAGAACGAATCATCTGAGTTTCCATTATTTTTATGGGGAAATTTGCTTTGATATAAGAGTGTTTTGGATTACAAGCATGTTTCCGGAATGAATTATGCTCGTAAACCATGGTATTACCCTAACTGCAAGCACCCTGGAAAAGCCTTTATTGTTCTTGCTTTACACAAATTCAAAATATTGTGATGTCCCTTTTCTAAGGAAACACCTCTTCCCAAGTGTCTTTTGGCAAGAGATTCTCAATAATACATACGGTAGTTAAAATAATACATGCCCTAAATGGTTTGAGCCGAAGCTATCTCAAAGACTGCATCTCCCTTTATAAGCCTGCTTGGGTGCTATGATCATCAGGAGAAGCCTTTCTCTCAATCATGCCACCTTCACTGGTGCTTTTCTTGAGCGGGGACACAGGTGAGGCACTTCTCTGTTGCTGCTCCCAGACTTTGGAATGCCCTCCCGTGGGAGTCTCGGCTGGGCCCATCTTTACTGTCCCTCTACAAAGAAATGAAGACCTTTCTCTTCAGGAAAGCTTCCTCTGAAGGTTTGACTGCCTAAGTGAGATTTTTTTTAATGAACTGTCACACGGTTTGACTGTTTTTAGGATTGCTTTTGTTTACTGTTCGTTTGATCTTTTTAGTATTTGTATGCTTATTGTTTACACTCAGCTTTAAATACTGTCTTTTAAGAATGTAAGCTGCCTTTGTATACTCCTTATTTCTAGCTTTGAATGTGTTTTTGGTGTTGCTTTTTTAGTACTGCATTTCTTTCATCCTTTTTAGAATTTCTATACTCACTGTTCTTAAGATTTATGTACAGTACTGTCTTTTATATAAGCTGTCTTGGATCCTTTTTAAGGAGAATGGCAGGATAAAAATATTTTATATAATAAAAATAATAATAGCATAAGTTAAACAGAGAAAACACTCTAATTTTAAGGGAAACATTAGTTGTACTGTTGCGTATAACAATATAAAATGTGTGTTCTGTGCTGTCAAGTCAAAAATGACTTGTAGGGCTTTCAAGGTAAATGAGATATTTACGGCAGGTCGCCTGAGGGTGCTGACACCGAGAGAGGCCAGCAAGTCAACAACAAAGAACAGGGCCTTCTTGGTGGCGGCTCCCTAGACTCTGGAGCCAACTCCCCTCAGAGATGTGCCAGGCACCCCTCATTGCTGGTCTTTAGGAAAAGACTGAAGACTTGGTTATTTCAATCTGCTTTTACTGGTTATTAACTGTTACGTGGCCTTACTGATTTTGTGATCCAATCTTGTCTGCCATTAGCTTATCTTATTTACCTTTGATTTTTATGAATGATGTTGTTTTAGTTATGTTTTCATTTGTGATATTTTTGCTTTTTAATTATATCCTTGTATATATATATTGTTTTATGTTGTAAACCACCCAGAGTGGCTTTCTGCCAGATGTGCGGTCCATCAATCAATCAATCAAACAAGCAAACAAATAAATGAGCAGTTTCCACAGTTCCACTTTGACCAGTGACTAAGCAGGTGATTCAAACCCTGTTCTACTAACTAATCCATCAAAACTGTCATAGTTTTGCATACCTCTACAGGACAGTGCAATCCCCCTAATAACGCAGGGGCCATGGGGCTCAAATTTATTTATTTTATTTTAAAGTATTTTTATCCCACCTTTCTCCTTGGAAAAGGACCCAAGGCAGCTTACAGTAATGAGGGATAATATACAGTCCAGTACAATTAAGACATGTTCAAGTATTGAAAACAGGGAATTGAGGGACATCTTACATTAAAAGACATTACATTAAGCTATAAGAGAATGGGAGCAGTTAAAAGGAGATCAAAATTCCACTTAAAGTTTGAGGGATGGAAACTGACATTGAAAACAGTGTCAATGTAATCACACAAGGTTATATATAAGTGGTTATAAAGCACAGCAATTTCACCTAATATGGCTCAGTGCAAAGGAATTATGGACCAGTCACGTATAATCTGCCCTGTAAGCAGACCTTTAGTAAATCAGTAGAAGTCTCCTCTCTCTCAAGTGAATTCTGAAGATACAGATTTTGGTTTCCTCTTAAAAGTCTGGGAAGGTTAAAACAGCAGCCCACAAGAGTGACTTGGGGGGCTGCAACCCAGCGTGCGGGCAGACAACAGTTTTAAAATCTGCTTTTAAATGTCTGTCAATTTAGTTGAATTTAGCTCGAATATAATTGCATTTTGATTATGGGGTTTGGGTATTTTTAAAAATGCTATTGTCATTGCGAACCACCGCGGGCGAACCCACGGTCAGGTGGGCGGCCTAAAAATTAAACAAACAAATGAAGAGCCATTAAATCAATAGGCAACCTCCGAAGGAAAAACGACGAAGAAAACACAAATCGTACACAACAGGGCTGCGACGACACAAGCCCGGAGTTAAGGAACTTGCCATCAAGAGAAGAAAAAGAGAAAGGGAAAGAGGGCCGCTATTATGGCAGCCCCTTTTGCCTTTCCATGGTGGGAAAGAGGGAGGGAGAAGGGGGGGATCTCCCTCAAAAATCCAGATTCTATTCGAGAAAGAAAGAAAGAAAGAAAGAAAGAAAGAAAGAAAGAAAGAAAGAAAGAAAGAAAGAAAGAAAGAAAGAAAGAAAGAAAACCCACCATGGGAGGAGGAGCAGCAGAGAGGAAATCCCAAGAACTGATGCATGCAAAAGGCTTGCATGAGCCTCAAGGCCAGCAACGCGGGAGCAGCCCCGGGAATGGCAGCGGGCGGCTTGCTTCAACCGAGTTGGGCAGGAGACACTGACGGAAAATAATAATAATACTGTAATAATAAAAGAGGGAGCCCTCCCCGAGCCTCTCCCCGCGGAAACGGTTGGGAAGCCAGAGCCTTCTTGCACTCACCGTCGCCTCGGGAACTCACCACCCGCTTCCCAGGTTCGAGATTCACGCGGATCTTCAATGTTAGCCAAAGGGCTGGGGAGGCCTTCTCCAAATTGAGAAAGGGACCGGAGGCGGGCTATAGATTTGCATTAAAGGGGACTTTTCCAAGGCGGGGTGGGTGGAGGAGGAGAAGGAAGAAGACACTCTTCTATATCTTGGGTTGCTTTCTTTTTCTAATTTTCTTCCTCAGAAACTGCAGAAAAAAAGCACTGACGGCTCAGCGTGCTTGTCTTAATTTATGTAGTGTCCTCCCTGGTTCGCAGGCGCCGGGTTGGTTTTAATTACACAGGGAAGGCATGAGCTGTTTGCAAGGCAGCAGGCATGGATAGATAAATTATAGGGAGCAGCCATGTATATAGCCCTATAAGTACCAACTGTGTTGGGTGGATCGCTTAGTAGTGGTTTCAGGAATGAGGTTGTGGAGCCAGAGCTGCAGTCCCAAGGCCTTCCTAGAAGAAGGAAATGGTAAATTACTTTTTAAAGTTTTTTTCTTACTGCAAAACCCTGGAAGGGTCGCCATAAGCCTGAATTAACTTGACAACACATGAACAGTACTGTAGTAAGAGCCGGGTGACTTGTGCTCTCCTTGCTGGTTGGTACCACGAAAGCACAGCAGCCAATGGCAGGCAGAATGGGGCAAAAGTCCATATTTCCATACTCAGTTCTGCAGACAGGTAGGCCTACATAACATCCAAAAGTGGGCAGGTGTTCACCCAAATGATATTTTCCTTTACCTATTCATTCACTTCATGGCTAGACCAGGAGTGGAAACATATATACAGTGGTACCTTGTATAAAGGAATTAATTCATTCCAAATGAAATTATGTTAAGCAAATATTCCTTTATACAAATTTCCCATAGGAATGCATTGAAAATGGATTAATCCCATTTTTATGTTGTACAGATTTGCCCCATAGGCAATTATGTTAAACAAATTTCCCCTATCTCCAGAAGTTTTTATTTTGTACAGATGTTATGTTATACAAACTGTTTGTTATACAAGGGTCCACTGTACTTTGCCCCCAAAGAGATGTTTAGAGTCCTGCTGCTGCTGCTTTGTTCTGGGCCTTCTTTCATTCAAAACAGGGCTGTTGCTTTACTCACATGTAGAGGCATACACGGACACCCCCTGTGATGCTTGGAGTTCAGCCGAAGGGTAAGACTTGCTGGCCTTGTTGCCTTGAGTAAGGAGGCAAGCAGGAGTGGGCTGGCAGAGAGTAGCCTGAGTTGAAGCATAATGGCCCATTTCTCTAGACATGCGTCTTTGCTGAAAAGAACATACAAAGAGCTATAATAGAATGTACAAAGAGCTATACTGTACTGGGTTAACCCAAAGGAAGGACCATTTAGTCCTGCATCCTGTTCTCCTACTGTGACTGATTGGATGTCTCCAATGGGGAACTCACCAACACCTCTTAAAAACAAGGCCATCACCTGCTTCTCCACTTTTGAACTCCGGCACTGGTCCAGGCGCCCTATCTTTACAGAAGGGAAATGTATCCATCGTGACAGGTGTTGTGTCCTCCTCTTTAAGAGACAGGGCCAGAAGGCCACTGGGCTACCACATCCTGCAGGAGGAGGAAATAAAAAATAATACTGTACTTTTAGTCTTGCGGGGGGTGGCTGGGAACAATTGTGGGCATATTTATCTACATTTAATGCTTCTCAAAAGAACAGGGTTTGTGTTCTAGGAATTTTTAAATAAGGCATTTTAGTTGAAACATTTTTTCTATAGTGCTGTTTCCTGGACTCAAAAATGGGTAGATAAAGGACCTTGCAAAAAAATAAGGTCCTTTATCAGATGTTCCAGCGCCTTAGTGTCAGGCTATTATTTATGTGTGAAACATTAAAACTTGTGCTCAAATTCTAATCAAGCACAGATGTGTGTATTTTCTTCTGACTGTGATTTAGCAACATAAGCTCTCAAAAGGGTTGTTCTAATTGCTTATTAATGAACCATTAGCAAATCTCCTGCCTCCGTTAGTTATGGATCTCGCAATCATTGCCTTCCTTTTCATTTCCAGAGTTTTTAATGTTGTTTCATTGTAATATTCTATTGGGGGAGAGTTCAAATACTAAAATTAATAAGGGAGTATGGGCAGGATAGTTATAAAGTAGAAGACTGTAGGATGAGAACCAAGCAGGTTGGAAAGGGGAGTATGGTGATGGAAGTTGAATGTTTCCCAGAACAGCCTTAAGATTTGAATAGCGCATAGGACATACAGTTATCCCGGAGTAAATCTTGTGAAACACTGTAGGATTTTGGACAGAAGAGATTCAGAGTGTTTGCATAGAATTATGGCTCTACAAGATTAATCTATTCATCAGAGAATGGTTGGAATTTATGAGATAGAACACAGGCAGTGAAGTTCTCATACATCTTTCCTTAGACTTTGTACCAAATCCAAAGTGAGAGTTTTGTTCTTCTCATCTGGACCTTTTCTTTCAAGTTGTTGAACTGCTGTCCTGTTGGTTTATTGCACGCCTGTTGTCTAATCTCTTCTGTAAAGCATCCCTGCCTCCCATTTATTTCAAATGGTGTCAAAACGCCTGATCCATTTTCAGATTTTAAAGTTGGAATGATTGCAGTAAAATTGGCTGCACTGTTACTCAGTGACCCATAAATGTCATTAACGCAGATCTGAAAAAAGATAGAATTTTCAATCAAAGAAATGATATAGCCTTCTAAGAAAAATAGGCCTAAGTCTTCATTCATTATGTTGTCCTGGTGTGAAAGAAAGACAGGCTGCTGCTATATGAGAGACCTATTCCGTTGGGTTGTATGAGAACTAGATAATTGGAGATTAAGAACAAAACCTACCATACCCTTCCCCTGCTGCACCTCCTGTTTTGCTAATTTTCAAGCTAGTCTCTATCTCAACAACAGCTAAAACCCATACTTTGTATTTGCCAGTTTATGGAGAAGTAGAAAAGAATGATGGATGTGTAGATTGCGTTTAGCACACAACATGTCAACAAATGAAACTCAGTATTTGCCAAAATTATTGAGAGAAGCAGCATTTGTTGAGCTTCTACCTTCTACAACTGCTTCGTCCAAAATTAGAAGGTTTATCAAAACATATTTTCATCTGGTATGGGAATAGACGAGATTTAAAATTTCCAAAAAAATTGAGGCTATGGATAAATTTTGCTTTAGCCTGAGTTATTCATCCTGAAGTGCCCAACTGAGTATAGCGTCCCAAATGAGCATATGTAGGGTTGCATTTTAAGGAATTAAGTAATGTGCCTTTTCTGTGTATTCTGCTTTTGAAAAGCCACCTTGGGTCCTTTCGGGGAGAAAGGTGGGATAACAAATTTAAAATAAATTAAGTAAGATAGTCAGGAAAGACTTTTCTCTGGGTCCTGCCACCTTTACAGGTGCAACTCATGGGGACATGGGAGAGGGCCAACCCTGTTGCTGCTCCCAGGCTTTGCAACTCCCTCCCACAGGAGGCCAGACTGGCCCCATATTTGCTGTCCTTCCAGAAGGAGGCAAAGTCCTTTCTACACAGGGAATCTTTCCCTCAGTAGCTATCTATCTATCATGTAACTGATTTGTTTCCTTACTGTTCTTAGCTTTAATACTGCCTTTTAATGACGTAAGATGCCTCCTCACACGAATTATTTCTTAGCTTTAAATACTGTATCTGATTTTGTTAATAATAGTGGTATACTCATTGTCTCCAATTATATATATTGTCCATCAGTGTCTTAAGACACCTTGGTCCTTTCCAAGGACAAGGGTGGGGTAAAAATGAATAAATACATAAATAAATATATTTGGGATTTCTGCCCCATTTCAATGTATCAGCCATTCCTTCTCCTTGCATTGAATCCTATGCTTCATGAAGAACACAGAACAGGGTCTTTGTGCAGTAACACTTGGACTGATGAACACTTTAGGTGATAAATTAACCTGTTGGAGAAAAAACCTTCCAGTGCCTTTGCCAGCAGATTTGATCTGTAGAAATCAGCAGGTGAAACATTTCACAGTAGCTAAACATTTTCACCTGTCAGTAATTAAGCTGCTGTTTGAGTGACTTTCACTGACTGAAAAGTTGCCAACTGGCTAGACAGTTTCACCCAGATTTTTTTCAGAGGAAGAAATTCAGCCATGAATTCTGTAGAATATGTACTGGATGTGTTAGCATACTAGCACAATGCTAACATATTATGTTTGCTGCTGAGTTTTTTGGGAACTCTCTCTACAAAAGGCAGATTATAATGTTTTATGAATAATAATTTTAGAACAATAGTCTCTACCAGGTGTTTGTCTTTTATTTGTAATATATATTATTGTTTGTGGTGAGGTAGGGAAGGGACAGGCCATGACAGGAGGGATGATTTATTTATTTGTTTGTTTGTTTGTTTTAGAGTATTTTTACCCAGCCTTTCTCTTTGGAAAAGGACCCAAGACGGCTTAGAGTAATGAGGGATAATATACAATCCAGTACAATTAAGACATGTTCAAGTATTGAGAACAAGGAATTGAGGGACATCTTATAGCATTCAACATTACATTAAAGCTACAAGGTAGTTATAAATACAAAGTCTATGTGAACCTACAGATTCATAGACACATAATGGTAGACCATCATTCAGGGAAAGCTTACCTGAAGAGAAAGGTCTTTGCCTGTTTCCAGAAGGACAACAGAGATGAGGCAGTCCTGGCCTCTAGTGGGAAGGAGTTCGAGAATCTGGGCACAACAGTTGAGAAGGCTTTTAATGGGTTCCCACAAGACATACCTGTGAGGGTGGTGGGATGGAGAGAAAGGCCTCTCCTAATGACCTTAACACCCAAGTCAGTTCATACTGTGAGATTCGATCTTTCAGGTAGTGAGGACCCAGGTCATACAATGCTTTCTGGGGCAAGGTCATCACCTTGAATTATGCCAGATAACTGATTGGCAGCCAGTGGAGCTGCTTTAATAGAGGTGTAATGTGATCTCTGTACCCTGCCTCAGTCAGCAGTTTGGCTGCTGCATTTTGGACCCGGTGAAGTTTCCTGACACTTTTCATTGGTAGTCCCACATAGAGTGCATTACAGTAGTCTAGCAGGGACGTCATGAGGGCAAGTGTCACTGTGGCCAGAGCTGGTTTCTCAAGAATTGATGGCCTGAATTGTGTGAGGTCTCAGCCTTCCAAATCTTTTCTGAGCCCCCTTCTACAGCTCTCCCTCGCACAGCTCTCCCTCCTGTTCCAACACCCCAACCCTGCCTTCGCAAGGTAGAAAAGGCTCACCTGTTTTTATATGTTGGGGCAAGAATTGGCTGCTGCTTTGAGCTTCTTCACCTGCCACCCTTCAGCCTGCTGTCTCTGGAGCCTTCAGTGTGAGAGAGGGACTGGTTGTTGCTGGCAGGGTGGCCCATGGGAACCTCTGGAATGGGTTGTGCTGGTGGAAAACCAGGCCCTCCACATCACTGCAGGACCAAATGCATCCATTGGGCGCCACTGCTGGCACCAACAAATGCCCAGGAAGCAGCCTTTGAGTGCACTAGCTTGGATGCAAACACACACACACACACCACTGCCCCATTCTTGGGATAGGGTGCACAATGCACACCTTGCCCTCGGTGCCGGCAACCCACACTACGCAACGCCACTGCTCCCATAGAAACTGGGAGACAGGAAATAAACCAGGACTTTGACCACCTCAGTGTAAAGACTTTTCTACACACATAGAATGAAATGATAGAATCCTGTCATACTTGTGTGCCTTTTTAAAATGATTTCCAGGGCAAATTATTCCATGCAGCGCAGAACAGTTTTAGAGAGGTCATTTTTATTTTATTTTTTATATTTTGCCCTTCTGGTTTTCTGACTTGGAGGTCAGTGTATCAGTTTTGGCTTCAGTCAGTTTAGTTAATGTATAGAAAGATCCACAAGACTTGCACCTCCCCGTTGCTATGCAGACCTAGGCCGCAAGTCCTGAGTTATCACTGAGAACCGGCCATAAGCAGATATGCCCCATAATTCCAGCCAAAGTCACGTCCATGATTTCTCACCTTAGCTTTATCCTCACCTCCTCTGGGCGTAGAACAGAGAATTAGCTTATTCTGAAGAAGTGGGAATAGGAAAACCAGCTGAAATCATTCACAGCAAGGTTGCAGTTCATCACATGCCTGTAGGAAACAGCATTGGCTATGGGGGAAATTTCACTTGATTGGACTGTGCCTAAGAGACAGATTTGTTTAAGGCTGTCTGCTATTTGGCAAATGGTTGGTATAAAGATGGTTTCTTTTTTATTATAAAATAGCATTTAGTGTGGACAGCTTGTTTTTATCCTTAACATCTCTGTGAATAACAGCTTGGAAATCTGAACTATTCCTTTAAAATTCCTGAGGCTCAGGTACATGAGGGAGGATGGTTGATTCTTACTTCTTTTCTCCCTGCTGGCTGTTACTTACCACACCTGTTTTGACCAGAGGATCTCCAGGTGAGCAGCCTTCGTGTCCCGACAGATTTAAACGCACAAGACATAAATCTCTGGATGATACAGAACAATCCTGTTATGCCCAGGTTTCATATCCAAGATGGAGAATGTATCTACGGCTTTCCTTGAATTTGGGCTCTAGCCATTGCCTTACTCTCTTTCATTAGTGTGGTCAGATAAAATAATTTGGCCAAACAAAGCAGGAGCATGCTCAGGAGTGAAAAAAAGCTGCATCAGACACCAAATGCCCCAAAGTGTCATGATTGGTTAAGATAGGTTACAGGCGATACCTTTATAGGTCACTATTAAAAATAAAAAAAGGAACATTGCAAGCTTTCAAATGTAAATCACCCTTCTTCAGAGCAGGTCCCAGAAGTTGAGACATGGTAAAATCTGTGCTTTACCAGGAGGTTGCTTTTAAAGTCCTTGGTTAGATGGTGTTCTTAAAGTCCATGGCTAGGTGATGTTGCAGCCAGGGCAGGAGTCTTGTTAGAGGCAAGATGGGTGGTTGTAAAAAGCTGATGCTTAAGTCACACCCCTGTTCTTTAAACAAAGAAACATGGGTCAAATATCACCCCCACCTCCTTTACCCAGCTCCATTTGGCACTAGGAGACATACAAATCCCCTTTGGCCTGAAGGTGGGGGGGGGAGAGAGAAAAGGGTTGATACAAGAGACCCATGTGCTTCATTCTTGGATTGGGTTAAAAAAATTTTTTTGTAAATCCACTAGGTTTGCTGATTGTAACCAGATTGAATTAAAGTTATATTACCTAGTGGATGCAAGTCTTGCCCGTTGATGTGAGACTGGTTAAGATGCATCTTAACAAAAATGTTTGAATCTCTCTGAACTGTAACCTTCACTTGTTGCTGTTGTTTTTTTGTTGTGGGGGAAGAGGCAGCCAAGGCACTTGATTTACAATTCATAACCCTACAGGAACAGAAAATACTCTTCCTGGGCTGAGCTGCTTTTATTTTGACCTTCTCAAGGTTGTCAGCCTTGAGAGGGAGATAAATTCCCTGAGCAAAAAGATGGGGCCCTGAAAAGTGATTTGCTCTCTTGCTGTCCTTGTGCTTTGCCTGAGTCTTCGGTTGCAATTCAATAAAACCTCGAGCAAAAGAGAAGAAACCTTGACAGGCTTGTGTCAAAATAAAATTACAAAGGGGCTGCTGCCTGCGTGCAGTAATTTTCCTCTTTTTCCACATCATTGGTTTTTAAAATGCTAAGTCTCTAAAGAGAACCTGCTGGTACAGTAATTTCTAAAATGCAAATCAGAGGCAGGACTGCATCATGTCATGTTCTTTAAACAAAAGTTTTTATGTTACAGAGAACTGACTAGTATTAGGTAAAGGTAAAGGTTCCCCCCCGCACATGCGTGCTAGTGGTGTCCGACTCTAGGGGCGATGCTCATCTCCATATTCAAGCCAAAGAGCCAGTGTTGTGGAAGTCCATGGCCATGGGGCCGATATGGCCGCAAGGGAATGCTGTTTTATCTTCCCGTTTTTTACGCTGGTAACCATTTATCTGCTTGCATTTACATGCTTTCGAACTGCTAGGTAGGCAGGAGCTGGGGTTAACAGTGGGAACTCACTCCACCCAGGATTTGAACTGCTGAGCTGCCAACTTTGTAGCTGACAGTTTTAGTGCTCTCAAATGTGATTAATTAACGATTAAGTCCTCTGGCCACATGGTGGTAGTGTTGTCTAGACTGAGGCTGGGCCAGCTCAATTAATCTTTCCATCCATTTTGTAAGTGTTAAAAGAACTACAGACTGGAAGCAAGGCCCAGCCTGTCCTAAATAGAAAGTGGTAGCATTTTCAAGACAACTGTAGTTTGGGACATGCACAGGACCTGGTAGATTTCTCTTCACATTTTTTTTTTGCATTTTGGACAGTAAGCTCTGAGTGGGAATAGAAGCAGGAGCACAAAAGCACATACCAAATGTACCATAAATAAGGCTTTCAGGTGCCACAAAACTCTGTGATGGATTTATTAGAACAGATCACACAGCTATTTGGAAATTATTGGCTTCTTGCATGGAAGTTGAGTCTACTGCCTGTGCTTATGTGCCCAGCTGTCAGAGACCCAGTAGAAACCAAAAAACCAAACTACGAACCAGTTCATTTTTTTGGGGGGGGTGATAGTTCATGGTTTGTGAGTAACCATGAACTATCATGAACTGCAGCCTTCCAGTTCATGCCCATCTCCTATTCTTGATGCAATACCAGTAACTATTGCTCAGCACCATCAACATCAGAAATGGCTAGTGCCTACAGCTGACGTACATAAATCCCCTCCTGAGTTGGAGGTCAATATGCCATCAGCTCTGGTGAAAGAGAAAAGGGCACCATTTATTTCTTGCATACTCCTTGTGTGCAAGCAAATGATTAGTGTTAATTTTATGTGGATGTCAGGTACCATTGTATTGATTATGGCAACCCTATTGGGGTTTGGGAATGCTTGATTTGGCGTGCTAGACCAGGACTTGGGAGGTCTGGGTTGGAATTTCTGCCTTGGAAACACTGTGTGTGTGTGTGTGTGTGTGTGTGTGTGTGTGTGTGTGTGTGTGTGTGTGTGTGTGTGTGTGTGTGTGTGTGTGTGTGTGTGTGTAAAACTACTCCTTAACTATTTCACATACCTTGAAAGCCCTATTAAGAATCACTTTAAGCCACTCTCTGAGTGACATGAGGGCACAGAACATAAGAATGTTGGACCATTGCCACCACATGGCCAAGCAAGAATTTGAACCCAGTTCAAAGTCTAGTCTGACATTCTATCCACTGTACTGTTTTGTTTCTTGCTAGCTATATCATATTTTAAAAGTTTATGTGGAAATGTTTCAAATACTTAGACTAAATTAGCTATAAGCAATCTCCTACAGCAGCCTTTTGATTCTGACCTGCAATACTTTGCCTAGAGAAGAAAAATAAAGAAATTACTACAGATCAGCTGCAAGCCCAAAATGATTAATTCCCACAGAAGAAACCTCTAAAGAGAAGCAGCATAAAAGGGGGGGAAATTATCATACAAAAAGTACATAATATACAGGGGAAGAGAACTACTGTGGAACATAACTGCTATATATTGGCAGGAGCCAAGCCAGTGCAGCTGCATCTTAAATGAATGGTGCATGTTTCATCCATTATTGAGGGGGAGTGAATACCTTTCCTTTCCTTTTGAAGCAGTCCCAGATAAGCACCATGCCACCCACTGTTTCAATGGCTGCTGGGAAGACACAAGGATTGGCGTGCAATCTGAAGGTACAGTAGTCAAGTGTTGTAAATAGACCAGTGCATGTTGAAGCGAAGACTTTAGATGTTCTTGGACAGAAACTCCCAGATATCCTGGCCAGCACAGCTAGCAGTGAAAGCTTCTGGGAGTTAGTTTTATTCCAAGAATGTCTGATTAGGAAGGTTAGGAACTACTGGCTTAAAGGAAAGATGAAGGGCTCCTCTAAAAAAATTACCCTTAGAAAGAAGACCAAAAAGCCAGCTACGTTCCTTTCCCAGGAAGCAACTGAATACCAGTGTGATGCAATGGTTAAGAGGGCTGCCTTGGGATCAGGAAAGATGCACATGGAAATCCGACTCAGACATGCTGGCTAGATGGCTCTGGCCAGCCACTCCCCCTGTTGTGAGTTTGAAATAAGAACAGTGGCTAAAACTTCGTTTCATGCACTCAGTTGCTTGGAATACAGGGCAGGATGTAAGGAAACACAATAAACATGGTTGGCAGATAGGATTTTTTAAAATAGCCAACTTTATTTCACAATTGGAGTCATTAGCAATTAAAAACACAATTAAAAATTAGATACTTGGTTTAAAATGGTTTGCCGTAATTGCATTAAAAACGTTGGCCGAGGCTTCTTCTTCCGCAGGATCCTCAGAAAGATTCTGTAATGATAATTGGTGTTGAATGTTAGTTTTGACCTGTAGCAATTCCAATACCTTCTGGAACACACAAGTCCATATAAAGGGACACAAATATGCCTTCCTTCCTGTAACTTGGGTTGTACAAAATGCAATCATCCAGATATTATTGGATTGGAATGTCAACCTTCCTTGCCAATGGCTATGAGAGTCAGGTTTATGGGATCTGAAGTGAAACAACATAGGCGGTTACTTCACGTCTGCGCTTAGGAGTGGTACAAAAAATGTTACTTCACATCCGTCGCGCAACTACTGAAATTTGTCTTGACCACTCTCGCGGAACGGGTGCTAAGTGGGACAATACAGTACCTGGTGCTGGGGTAGGGTTTTACCCCCTTGTCACTCTTTGTTCCTGCTTTCTGTTCCAAGACAAAACACCATGTAGTAACAACTGTCACGCAACAAAACATTCATTTCTCTCAGAAAACTGTGTCTGTTTTTTGTTGTTTTTTTTTGACTTTTCAGAAGTGAAATATCAAAAAAGAATTTTTAACACCCCCAAAAAAAAGGAAAAAGGAAGGAAGCTAGACAAATTCAGTGTTTGTCACGGTACAAGACCGTGAGGTAACACTTGTCACAAGA
Organism: Phrynocephalus forsythii; assembly: GCA_029282475.1. NCBI lineage: Eukaryota > Metazoa > Chordata > Lepidosauria > Squamata > Agamidae > Phrynocephalus > Phrynocephalus forsythii. The sequence continues at coordinate 25,810,838 of JAPFRF010000011.1, read as the reverse complement.
CAAGTTTTCACGACCAAAGGGAACACTGAAATAGGGACAAAACCACGTGATTGCGACCAGTGCTGTCATGGTACAAAACTAGTCGCGGAACAAACAAGGACGTGAAGTAACCGCCATAGAAAGAGCTGGATTTTGCCCACCCTTGTTTAAAATTCCAGAAATCAGGTGAAATTGAGGAAAAATATTTTACACTATATAGTCATTACTTCTGTAGGGGATTGCATTCATACCTTAAAAAACAGGTGCGAAGTCTAGCTCTGCACATTTTGGCTGTAGGGAAGGAAAGAAAAATAGGATTATATATGATGGAAACCAACTCTTGCTATTTTAAGAGAAATGCTTTAGGCAGTGGTAAGAAAGCCAAATGGGAATACCTAAAGGTGTTAAATTGAAGCAAGCCTCCAGGTAATGATATGTCTGTGAAGATTCTCAGTCATCCAGGTGAGTTTATCTGGAGGTTGAGTCATGGCAACTGGACTTCTTTTTTTGAGAAATCGAAACTTTTCTCTACTCATCCAAGCAGCTTCATCATTCTGAGGCAAGTTAGTGGCAAGTCCTCCATTCACCAAATCAAGATGAACTGTAAAATGGAGGCCTTGTCATTAACTTGCCTCAGACTGATGAAGCTGCTTGGATGAGTAGCGAAAAGTTTCAATCTCTAAAGAAAAGAAGTCCAGTTGCCACGATTCAACTTACAGATCCAGGTAATGATCTGTTTTTGCTCAATTCCTTGTGCCTCCACAATTAAGCTCTGTTTGTTTCCCGGCATTAAAAATAGGGCGGCATGAGAAAATCTCAGATTTTCCTGTGGAGTTTCATCCCTACCTGGGATAACTGAGAGCCTCTTCTGTCAGCATCCTCCCACCAGCCATTGATGACTGCAGGAGTAGCAGCTAGCGATTTCAATGAGGATAGTTTATCCTCATTGATTAAAAACCTGTAGCCCTGAAGACATGTAGAGTACTAATGTTTTCTCTGTCAATATGGTAGCACCATGGCAAATCTCCCTGGTTCCTGCAGTTTGCACTGCTGATATCTATGCGGGCTTACCTTTTTAATTTCATTATTTAGAAACTGTTGATGGTTGGTTTTGCCTTTTAGAGAAATGGGCTTTTTAAAAACTGGCCGCACCCGCTAGAGCAGCCATTTTGGGAAGGGGTATGCACCCCCATGCCACTTTTCAATGTCTTGTCTAATGAGCTCAACCAGTATAAAACAGTTGGAGGTCCTTAATTATTAAGAAACGTGTCTTCTGTGTGGGGCCAATAAGTGAAGTCATCTGCAACCAATAATTGGGAGCCATTTTTTTTTTACAAATGTGGGGCCATGTTATTTGCTAGCCAGGCTGTGGTTCCAATTACTACTTTGAAGGGCTCTCGGTGTACTCTTTAGACATACCTGCTGCCAAAAACAAAAGGAGTAGGAGAATGTTCAGCATCTGTGAGAGAAAAACCCACAATAATTATTTGCCACACAAAACATATTTTCAAGGCATTCACGCTGGAATTAAAAGGTCAAAAATCCATACTACCAGGGCCTGTTTCTTCCACTATGTACTCACATAGGACTGGATTAGTTACAATGAAAAGTTACACACTGAGAGGAAATATGAGAGGACAGTGTTCCTCTCGATAGGAGCAGTGTGTGTGTCTGTTGCTATTTTTATTATGGGTTTTTACAGACTAGATTGTCCTCCTTAGTTTATGATTGTCAAAATAACATAATCACCTCACATAATATAAACCCATAGGAAGATCACAGAGAAAAAACCCTCAGCAATAGATAAATCAGTCTGTCAGAGAGAGGTGAGAGTGGCCCATATAAATATTCAAACAACAGCAACAGATAAAGGCCACCTTGGGTGCTTTTAAGGAGAAAAATGGGATGAAAATATTATAAGTAAAATAAAAGCTATATCACTGTACTATAAATGTATGTTGTATAATCACCTTTACAGCTTGTGTAAAGATAAAAAAATGAAGGGACTATGCTTATTTCTATAAGGCAGGCATTCTGTGAAGACAGGTTTCTCACAGAAGATGTGGCATACTTGATTTGCCACCCTCACAGCTTTTGCTGACAGTTCTAAGAAAAAGGGTTCCAGATACCCATCCTAAGGGCTTGAGCAAATGCACAAGAGTTCAAGAGATCACTCAAACAACCTGTTTAGGTCTTAAAACAACTAAACTTTAATGTTTACAGAGAGTGCACTATGGATTGGATGGTCATCTTTATGTCCTCATACCATCTGGCCAAGAGTGGAAACAGAATGGTAGACCATTGGACTCAGCAGGGATCTATACAGGCATGATAAGAACATAAGAACATAAGAAGAGCCATGCTGGAGCGCATGAGACTAGATATCTGTCTCCTGATACCACACCCCTGCATCTGGCCCTTGAAGTACCCTTGTTTTAAGCCTGGAGATTGCACACCTCCATCATGGTTTGTAACCTGTGATGGACTTTTCCTCCAGGAATCTGATAATTCTGCTGAAGCAGGGATGGTCCAAGTGGAAGCATTTATATGCAGTGGTACCTTGTATAAAGGAATTAATTCATTCCAAATGACATTCTGTTAAGCAAATGTTCCTTTGTACAAATTTCCCATAGGAATGCACTGAAAACAGATTAATCCCTAATCACAACCGCTTTTTCTTTTGTACGGATTCGCCCCATAGGCAATTCTGTTAAACAATTTCCCCCTATCTCCGGAAATTTTTCCCTTTCAGCGCATTTTCTGTTAAACGAACTGCTTGTTACATGGGGGTCCACTGTATTTGATTTATATACCACTCATCTGGCTACCCAAGGCCAGGTGTGGTTGAATTACAAACCCTTCAGTGTAGCCAACATGAAGGATGATGGGAGAGGTAATGCTCCAAAACCTAGAGGGGCCACACTTGGCTCACCCAGTGCCTTCTAACACTTTTGAAGCCTTTGACATTGATAAGCTTTGGGGAAGCTTCTAGGCAAGCAATAAGGTCGTGGTGGTTAGGAGCTAACGTTGAAGGAGCCTCGTGGCGCAGTGGTTAAACGCCTGTACTGCAGGTAAAACTGTGCTCATGACCTGGGGTTCAATCCCAGGTAGCCGGCTCACGGTTGACTCAGCCTCCCATCCTTCCGAGGTCAGTAAAATGAGTAGCCAGCTTGCTTTTTTTTGGGGGGGGAGCAATGTGTAGCTTGCATGCTGTAATTAAACAACTGTAAACTGCCCAGAGTCTACTTGAAGTGGTATGGGTCGGTATATAAGCAGAACATTTTTAGTAGCACAAAACACTGACCCACTCCACTAGGGCAGGCATGTTCAAACTTTGGCCCTCCAGATGTTTTGGACCACAACTCCCACAGTCCTTTGCCATTGGAAATGCAGGCTTGGAATTATGGGAGGTGTGGTCCAAAACACCAGGAGGGCTTATGTTTGGACATGCCGGCACTAGGGCAATCGTTTTGGAACTTAAAACTTACCAGCTTCCCAGTCTTCCTTTGAAGGAGGGCCTTGGAAGGCTGCCACCATGTTGCTCTCTTTCTCTTGAACGGTAGCTGCTATAAGTACAAGCAAACATTGAAAGGAAAAAAGCGTGAGACACATATTTGCGGAGATTACTTATAGAGTTCGGCACAACTGTTTGAAGTCTGTGAGATTATATTCTCCCAAGAGGTATGTTCCATATCGTTTTCTTTTTCACCAGTAAAGACAGTCAGGAATATTGCCATGGATGAGAATGGCCTGGTCTTCAGACCATATTCACATGATAATGGTAAAAAAAGTTTAGTTATCGTTACTGTAAAACATACATGTAGAATAAATGAACTGCTCTTGAAACATCTGTCCTGGATACAGCCTTGTGTTTGATATACTTACAGTGCTATCATACTGTCTTCTTATCAGACATAGTAACAGACAAGTAGATTCCAAACAAACTAATTGAATAATAACTGCCTGTGAGGTTTAGACAAGCCTGCACCCTCTTCCTGCTATTATTTCAGACCCCAAAAACAGACAGCCCAGACTGTGTTTAATCTTTAACATCTTTATTAACTTTAACAACTGTTTCAAATACAGTAGGGCAAGCATGTCCAAACTTCAGCCCTCCTGATGTTTTGGACCACAACTCCCAGAATTCCAGGCTTATATTGCCAATGACAAAGGACTGTGGGAGTTGTGGTCCAAAACATCTGGAGGGCCAAAATTTGGACATGCCTGCAGTAGGGCTTCTCATTCACTCATTATCCATGGATGGCGAGGGTCAAGGGCCTTGCCGGCAGCTGCAGCAGTGCGAGGTGGCCTGAGCACCCTTCTGGTTGGCCATGGCCATGCAGTGCCCTGCTTTCACTCCCGCCACTCCTATTGCCACCCCCCCTAAAGACCTCCACTGCCCTCACACTCGGATAAGAGTGTTCACTCTTATTAGCGGATTTCTGTACTGGTGGGGTGGTCCAGAGCCAATTACCACAGATGTGGGGGTCCTACTGTACTTTTCCCTCATGAATTCCTCTCTCATGTGTAACCTTGGTTTTAAAACAACGTACAGTGGTACCTTGTATAAAGGAATTAATTCGTTCCAAAGGAAATTATGTTAAGCAAATTTTCCTTTATACAAATTCCCATAGGAATGCATTGAAAACGGAGTAATCCCATTTTATGTTGTATGGATTCTCCCCTTAGGCAATTATGTTAAGCAAATTTCCCCTATCTCTGGAATTTTTTATGTTTTACAGATTTTATGTTATACAAACTGTTTGTTATACAAGGGTCCACTGTATTGGAACATCCTGAACAACTGTAACTATGATCTCTTCTAATAAACTGCTTACTGGCAGCAAACAGTCGGACCTGTATCCTGTGTGTTTTTGGTTTATGGATGAAGACCATAAACCTCCAGCAGATGCCCTGCTTGCATGCTCCCTGGCCTGGATCCCAACAAGTCAGTGGGGGAAAAGGCCTCATCCCACTGCTTATCCCAGGGGAAGTAAAACCTCACCTCTTTTCACAATTATGACATTCTCTCTTATAATACGCTATGTTTGTGAAGATTCTCAGTCATCCAGGTGAGTTTATCTGGAAGTTAAGTCATGGCAACTGGACTTCTTTTCTTGAGCGACTGAAACGTTTCGCTGCTCATCCAAACAGCTTCGTCAGTCTGACTCAGACTGATGCAGTTTTTTGGATGGGCAGCAAAACCTTTCAATCTCTCAAGAAAAGAAGTCCAGTTGCCATGACTCAACATCCAATCTCTTGTAATACACTTATTCCCACCTCTTTCTTTCTAATTCTGCCATTTCTCCCCAGTATGGCAGCTTCCACACATTTTTACTCCTCCATTCCGGCTCAGCTGCTTCTCTTGGTAACATGAAAGTGTCCCACTCACCAGTCCAGGGTCTTCCTTCACTACCTCTGTTAACTCTTCTCTCTCCTCTAGCTTCTTAGCTTCTGTCCAGCATACCATCTCCACCTTACTGACCTCTCTTTCTGCTCCTGTTTCCCCTTTTATACCACATGCTCCCACCAAGTTTAACTGCTCTTCTTTCCCAGGGCTTTTCAAACTGGCAAGTCCTGCCCCTAAATCCAAAAGGGAGGGATTTTTTCTAGGTTGGAGCAGGACGCCACACCAACATCCATCCTGGTCACCTCACACTGTCACTTGTTTTATCTCTGTGGTAACTGACCTACTTAAAATCCATTGGCTAACCCTGGACAGAATCTGATGGATCACATAAGTTCCAATACATAAATTAGACAACTCTTTTAAATATACATATGCATGCATATACTGTAGGTTGCATTTATATATTCCAACACTATGGGCCAGGGATGAGAACAGGCAGATCTCCTGATCTTATTAAATTCTACCTCCCTTTAGCTTTAGCATAGCAAACAAAGCCAATGGTGTTGAATGATAACAGTTATTGTCCTGCATCAAATGGAGGACCACATCATTAGAATAGCTATCATACACACAGAGAGTGCACATCATACCTATCAGTTTAACAGACTGGTTAAAAAAATCATCGTCTTACCTCCACAGACTTCCGGAGCAACTTTATTCTCACAATTTTCAAGATGGAGGTTGAACTCCTGCTTGGGAACTCTGTGACGAGCATTGTAGGGACATGTCACCAGTTGTCTGGCTATCTTCGGGTTGTTCTGGTGGGGGAGGGAGGGAGAAATAGTAAGAAATTGCAGGGTAGTGAGCATGGCTCTCTCTGATAGATCCTGCAATGGTGTTGGTAAAGTTCAAGTTGACTGAAATGCAAGACACAACTAAAAAAGGTTCTTGCCTCGGTTTCTGACTTAGAGGAATATTTCCCATATGAATAGCAGTGGCACAGGAGCAACCTGTTAGTAAGCCATCTTATCTATCTCCCCTTCTCTCTGTTCAGTTGTGTCAAGCTCTCTATTGCTTTGTGAATCAATGGCCCCCATGCCTTTACACTTAACCCCCCACCCCCAACATGGTCACTCCAGTGGCACTCTTTTAATTTCTATGGCGACTCTTCCCTAGAATGTTAGAATTGACAGTGAGGATTCAGCTCAGAAAGGATTGGCTGGGCAGGTTATCCAGATGAGCCATGTTACTGGTGGTCATGCTGAAGGGTATGGTTCGGGCATATATAGCTATTTTAGTAACCCCCAGCATATCCCAAGTGATACCCTGCACAATATAATCCACACAAGTTATATATTTAGAAGTAGAATTATTAATAAGCACTCCAATTGTATCCACATGTATATCTTTGCCCTGCAAACATATACTGGTCAGCTTTTCGGCATGAAGCAGGAACTTCCGTTATAAAAGAGCCAGCAATAAGATTCAAGGACCTAATTATTTTGGTAGCTTTGATGCTTTATATTAGCTAAGCCAGCCAAGAAAACCTTATCTTGAGAGCTCAGCCGCCTGTAGCAACTGGCATGCATCACTGTCAGCAGCCAAGGACACAGGTAGTCCTGGCCCGTGTAAGTCAGATCAAACACCACAGCAATTAAGAACCCAGGAATACATTTAATTGGTGTCAGGAATACAAAATAAATGACCAAAGATGTCAATTAATGTTTGATGTATGTAACAAATATGCATGACGTAAGTTCGGATGGGCGGAGGGAAAAAAGGTGCTGGAAAACCGTATAAAATATATCACCTTTCGTTTCTTGGGTGGACTTCCCACCCGATTTTCCATTGAGTGGGGGCTCCCTTGGTTGGCAACCAATAAATCTCTTTTCTGTCTGCAAAGACTCAGACTGCTCATTGCATCCTGCAAAGCTCTAGCTCGCCGGCAACGGACCCCAAAATTCACATTCCTTTCAATGCTATTACAAGAGACTGTGGGTGGGGTTTTGGGGACTTGCACCAGCAAGAGCATAATGGGATTTTGTTGTTGTTGTTGCAAATCTTACAGGCTCATGCGGGGCATTCAGTGGGGTTGCAAGAGTGTGACTATCAGAGCTGACTCTTTCCTTTTTTTAAAGGAAGATATTAAACCCCACAATGTGAAGTTCTGACCACTTTTTTGTGCAAATACACAGGAAAGCCCTTTCTTTCCACCCCAGGGGGAGTAAGACCGTCTCTTAAGCATGCCTTTGCAGTTGCCTTTCCAAAGACCGGCTTCCAATTCCCTTTTACCTGCCTGCACTTCACCAAGTGGTAAGGGAACCTGCTGGCTCTGATTTCATGGTTCTTGTCATAGGGGCATTGCACTAGCCTTTCTGGATCCATGGAGACTGGTAGGATGCTCTGCTCCTAAGAATACATTTAAGAAAGAGAGGTTACTACATGCCACATTAGAACTACTGACAGATGTTTGCTGTGCATCTCCATAGACAGCCATTCCCAAAGGGAGAGAGGTTGGCTTCGCTGATAAACCCGTACAGCATCCTGAGAGGTAGAGAGTTTATGTTAATTAAATTAATCAAAACAAAAGCAAACCTGTCCCTAAACAGTTATTTCCCCATTCACTCATAGCAAGCCACGATATGTAGCCTTATTTTATTACATCATATCATAAAAAATATAATACTGTTTTTCTTTACTGTCTAAAGTGTAACAAAAGTCTTCCCTTCCCAATTAGCTGGCAATTAACAGAAAACTTACCTTGCTCAACCTAGTTCCTTCAGAAAATAAGACTCTAAAACTACCCTTGGCCAGCCGGCCAAACCAAGCTTCCCAACAGCTGTTTGAGTTTAAACTGAACAGAGGCTCCCACTTGCCAAGCTGTTTAACTGTCGGCCCAGCCAATGGGGTGGAAGTGGTGGCTTTGTGAGGTCATTCCAGTAAAAGGTATCTGGCTACCGTTGTCATGTGCGCTGCAAGTGGTTCCCTGAGATTTTAGGATCACAGCTTGAGGAAGTGCTTCAGCAGCTAATGTTATTTATTATTTATTTGTTTGTTTTATTGGATTTATGTACCACCCATCTAGCAACACAGCCACTCTGGGCAGTTTAAATGGTTACAACCTAACAAAATAAACAATACAACGTAAAAATAACATACAAACAAAACGAAAAGAACTGAAACAGCTATAAAATCATGAATACATTACATTATACAGTGGTACCTCGACGCACAAATTTAATCCGTTCCGAATGCATGCTCTTAAGTCGAACTACTCTTAAGTCAGGGTACCTATCTAAAAAAAATTAAAAATAAGTTTAAAAATGGAAAAATATTTGTAAGTCGAGCAGACCATATCTAAAATTTGTAAGGCAACAGTTAAAATGCCAACAGTTTTCCACTCTTAAGTCGAATTGCTCTTAAGTCAGGGTAGCACTGTATACCCAAGGATATATGTGACTGCATGAATTTACTGAAGACAGAGCACTATGGTTTACCTGGTTACAGAACCAGAAGTTGGGAGTTTAAATTCCCTATGGTACCTCCTGGGAGAAGAGTCTGTAGATACACTAGATCAGGCATGTCCAAAGTTCGGCCCTCCAAATGTTTTGGACCACAACTCCCAAAGTCCTTTGCCATTGGAAATACAGGCTTGGAATTCTGGGAGTTGTGGTCCAAAACATCAGGAGGGCCGAACTTTGGGCATGCCTGCACTAGACGCAGTGGGTTTGGAATGGGCTAAAAGCCTTCTGTTGTGTTTTCCTCTGCTGGCAGATTAGCTAGCTAGAGCTGTGTTATGGAGATTCCAACCTCTCAGCCCAGATTAACAGCCAGTATTCTGAGCACACAATTGTGTCTAGTTCAGAGTTGTAATTTCCAGTACTTTCTGGCTGGGACGGGCTTGGAATCAGAACAGCTTCAGGTGGCTTCATGTCTGCTCAGCCAGGCCTTAGCCCCTGTGCTCTTAATAATTTCCTAAAAATGCAGAGCCAGATAATACATTTGCTATTTTTATACGGTATCCAGTCCTTTTCAAAATCTGTTATTCTATAAAACATATGCTTCTAAATGCAAACTCAAGGGTCTGGCTCCTTTATCGAATCACGTGTCTCATATTTCAGTCTTCCCCTCCCCTTTTCTCAGCATCACTTCCTTCTCACATGTGCCAAGTGAAACAACCTCCATGGACATGGGCAATTTGTATTCCTATTCCCCAGGGATACAAATCACCCATGTCTAATCCTCATTTTAGTCATGATACCTTGTAATGAGAGTTCAGGCTTAATTTAGAAAGAACCCACTGATTTTTCTTTCTGGTGCTTCAAATAGTATGCATAAAGCTCTCCTCCACCACTACATCTTGAATTAAATTTATTTCTTTTTCTCTTGTCTATTTTCTTCACTATCTTGGTTTTCATATAGGACAACCTGGAAGGTTTCAGCCTTGGTCTCCAGAGACGCTTGCTAACATTTGTGAATCATTTCCAGGTCCTTCACAGCCGCTCCTACAAATTCCAACTGACTTCTCATTTCTTTGCTGTAGTCACCATTCAGATTGCTAACCAAATACAGTATTTAACTCTTTCAATTTCTTCCATGTCAGACTTAAAGTTATGTCTGCAATCATAAAGTTATGTCTGCAGACTTAAAGTTATGTCTGCAGTCTTCCTTATGAGAAACTGTTATCTTGTTCCTGCCTTTTATCTTTCATTTTCATCAATACAGTAGTTGATTCAGGTTATTGTTTTTCCCCCAGTAATACATCATCTGCTTATCTTAAATTATAGATGTTTCTTCCATAGATTTCACTCTTTCTTTGTCTGAAGTTAATCCGGGTTTTCCTATCACATATTCTGCATATTTGAGCAAACTAAAGCCTTAAATAACCCTCTTGTGTAATTGATTTGCATATTAGAAGCTTGGGGGGTTGAAATACCTTTATTGGACTCCCAAATATGTTTCTGTTTTGAAAAGCAGGAAAAAAATCCTCCTGAGCTTTCAGTACTCTTTATGAACGTGGACGTTGCATAGCATGGCTTGAGGGAGAAGCAGAAGAATTCAAAATTCATAGTGATTTTGATGATTTTTAACTTTCCTGCTTCTTCCTGTTCTTTCTCTTTATAGTATATCCCATCTGAAGAAGAATCTTGAAGTGCTTCTGAAGTCAAAAGCTTTCTCTTTAAAAATGTCCTGGTGGCCCAATAAAATCATTATCCAACTCCATAGAACTAGGACTGGTCATGTTTTAAAAAGTTCACTTATAAATGATGGTTCCTGAGGTGGTAGTGGTGGGCAAATGGGTCCCAGGAATCTTGGGCCAGTTACATCATAATCAGCAGGTGACAACTTAGTTGCAACCTATCTGTTCTTCTGTTCCAGGTTCCATGCAACTTACAACATTTTTACCCATTTCTCTCCCATACATGTATCTTGTTATCTGCACCGGCAAGAACGAGCAAGAAAAAAACAGGTTCTTATTGTAGATATTCTGGTGTCTTACAGTAGATCAGCAAGGGTTCTGGGATCTTAATTTTTTTAAAAAAAGACTCCTCCTTCCCACCTCCTTGTATTTTATATTTCTGAACGAAAGTTTGTGTGTGTAAGGACTATACGTTCTGTTTATTCTTGGTACTCCAAACAAATCTTGGGTTCAGAACGCTTTAATTGTAAAAACACTTGCTTTTTACATTTGTCTCCCATGGGTAGATCTCAGGAGACAAGCAACAAACCAACCAACCAACCAGATCCTGCAAATATGAGAACTGAGTAGTAGGCTTCCTATAGCAGGCCTGATATAACATTGATTTCTGGGTTTATTCTAGAAAGTAATATAGTGCAATTGATCAAACCATTTACTGCCAACTCAAGGCTTTGTTCATTTACTGTACTAAGTTGGAAGTACCAAGTTCTATGGAGCTTGCCCCCAAGCATTTCTTTAAATGGGGGGAGGACAGGCAGGGAGAAACAGGAATTACAGTCCTGGAGCTCAGCTGCTGAGCTAATCCTTCTCTGTCAGTTTGAACTTCCAGGTGGAGAAGATAACCAACAAGTGTCACATGGTTGTTTTGTTTTGTTTTGTTTGGTTGGCAAGACCATCCTGCGATAGACAGAAGTTCCCGTAAGTGGAAGCTCCCTCTGCTTTGGAATTTCAGATTTTCATGCAAAAATTTCTCTATGCGTCTACCAAAGAGGCCGTCCTAATACTGTGAAAATGGTGGTTTGGCAGAGGCGATGGAGAAGGTGGTAGGAAAAAGTTTGCCTTGACAAACTGAAAGTAGCACAATCTGGTGTTGCAATGGGAGCTGTCGTGCTTATCAAGCAGCCTTGCCACAGGAAGTCCCAACCCCAAAAGGGAAGTGGTCTGTGCCGCTGCTCAAGGGGGAAGTGATGGTGCGAAGCTTTGCATGCAGCCAGGGACTCGTGACAAAGGAGTGACACAGAAGCACTGCTGCTCCTTGTTGTGTTCCTGGGTGTGGCTGATGTGTAGTGCACCAACTCTTTAACTTTGCCTTTTGTTTTTTTTGGCAGGGGCTTTCAGGATCTTCCTTCAACTGACCAGCAAAGGTGTCAAAAGTGTGCAAGGAGATGTCTCTGCCCTCGGTGTACCAGCACAAGTTTGCGGAGAAGCTGACGATCCTTAATGAGAGAGGAAAGGGGGTTCTCATCCGCATGTACAATATCAAGAAGGTAGGCATTTATGTGATTCTACCACTGCTCTGTGGGTTCTCCACCTCTGAGGAGAAGAGGATGGGACTTGGAGGCGTTGGAGGTGGAAGTTTCTCTGTCCTATTCCACAGGTGGCTCCGAGGCAAGAGAGAGGCAGCTCTTGAGGCCTTTGCTATCAGTAGCTAGATAACTGGACTGTAACTATTCTTAGTTTGAGGAAGTAGCAGTTGTGGTGGAGCTTCAGTGACAATTGGGCAGAAGTCCCCTCCTGAGATGGCAAAGCCTGTCCTTCCCTCAAAACAAACAAACAAACAAACAAACAAACAAATTTATTATTATTATTATTATTATTATTATTATTATTATTATTATTATTATTATTATTATTATTATTATTATTAATAATAATACCAGGTGATAGTAGAGTCACAGAGGAACAACTTGAAACAATTACCCAATATCAGGATCTGAAAACTGAACTTCAGAGACTCTGGCATAAACCGGTACAGGTGGTCCCAGTGGTAGTCGGCACACTGGGTGCATTGCCCAAAGAGCTAAGCAAGTATTTAGAAGATGGTTGACAAAGTCACCATCAGTCAGCTGCAGAAAGCCGCCTTACTGGGATCTGCTCGCATAATTCGCCGATAAATCACATAATCCTAAACGCTTGGGAAGCGTTCGACAAGTGATTTGTAATACAAAATCCAGCGTAGTTATTTTGTCTGCTGTGTGATAATTTGATGATGATGATGATGATGATGATGATGATGATGATGATGATGATGATGATGATGAAGGGGGAGGTTGCATAAAGCCAAGCACAGTTCATGGCTCATCTTGAAAACGTTTGTGTGTCTTGACAAGAGAAGGCCCATATGAGGGTGCCTGTGGATCTCCTGGGATGTGTTGAGAGGACTACTGATTTTTGTGGATAGTCAACAAGAACTTCTCTTCATCACTTTGTCAATCAAGTTGTGGCAATTTTCTTTACCTCACCACCTTACTTCCTTGCCTCAAATCATGGAGAACAAGCACTTCCCTGCCCTCTTCCCTCCTCTTGAGAAGGTATCAGACAAAAAGCAAAGCGAATAAACAAAAATGGGAAAATGTTGTGGCACTTTAAAGGCTAGCTATGGTGAGCTTTCATGGAACAGATACACTTCTTCAGGCATAAGAGTGAGCCTACATATTTATACTGTACATGGTTCCAGGACCAGGTAGGGATGCAGATAATGAGCAAAGTGACAGGGATTTTTGTTAATAAAAAATAGGCTACCAGGCTGTGAATAACAATACACATGCTGCAAACTGTGAGTCAATTTGTTATTTCACACTTGATATTGATTTATGGGCCCTTGATTGATATTCAGTCCTTTTAAATGGGTCTCCAGCATCATATATAACCCCCACTATTTTCCTTCAAAGCATTGTTTTGGAGTGCTATTACATTGACTTGTTACATTACTCATTACCTTTCAAAAAGAAACACAGTCTAGAGGTCATTGATTTAACATCCTGTTGCCCTTGATGAAACCACCATATCTTCAGCTGGTTCTACAAATGTGCAGCCTCCATCTTGGGATTTTAGTTTAAGTGCAGATCCTGTGGCTTCAGTGTCCAGCTAGGAGTGTGTGTGTGTGTGTGTGTGTGTGTGTGTGTGTGTGTGTGTGTGTGTGTGTGTGTGTGTGTGTGTGTGTGTGTGTGTGTCTGTGTCTCTGTGTCTCTGTGTGTGTCCTGTTTCTTTCCCAATACTGTTGCCAGCCTGATGGAAAAGTCCTGGAGGACTTGAACTTTCATCTTTTAAATACCATTTTGTGTTCCTAAAAGTGTACCTACTTTGTTGCTCCTGTCAAGTCACTTCTGACTTATGGTCCCAACAGGCTTTGTGACATGTGTGATGCTCACAAAGCAGTTTGCCACTGCCACTCCCCTGCCAGTGCATTTTCAGTGCATTTTTCACTGTGTTTTCATGGCTGACAGTCACTCCAGCCCAGAAAGGACCCTCCCAGACAAACGTGCTCCAGGCTGCATGCAAGGTTGCAAAAGAAGTCTCCAGCAACTCTTTCTGTCAATGACACTCTTTTGTTTAACTACAGGGATAGCAGAAAGGGAGATGCTATGGGATTCTGCAGGGTCCGACCCCTTTTCTTGGTGGCATGGGTATTTTTTGTTCTTGTTTCTTTTTCACATGACCCCTAAGATCCGCTGGCCACCTAAATTCGGACCAGAGATCTTAGGGGTTTGCTGCTGTTCCTGCGTTCCCACCTCCTCCGCACCCCTGGCTGCTGGCTGCGTGAGGGGAGGGAGGAAAAAAAGGAAGAAAAGAATGCCGGCCCACCTCCGTTCTGCTGGTCTCGCTCTGTTCCCGGCAGCATTCAGATCTCTTAAAGGGGCGGGGGGCAAAAAACAAACAAACAGAAGCCAGGAGAGCCTGGCATTCTAGGTTACATCCAGATCTGGGATTTTTCACGCTCCGAGTGCAGGTACCTGAAAAGTGAGCTGGGACACGCTTAGGTGGGCATGGTCGCACTTAATTATCTGTAAACTCTGGAGCTGGTGGGGAAACAATTTTAAGCTCCGGAGCTGGGAGCCATTTGCGGCGGAGTTTAGGGGTCGTGTACAAAGGGCCTAAGAGAGGGAAGAGATTATCCAGGGTTGAAGTAGCTTGAAACTGTTGTGTGAGGTCCACCAAGTGATGAGTTTGCATCCATAAAGGCATGTGAGTGCAGCTTTTGTTATCTTTGCAGACATGCATGGATTCACGGACCAAGCCAGCCTTCCTGTGTGAGAAAACCATGGAGTCCTCCATCAAATATATCAACAAGAAATTCCCCAACTTGGATACGCGGAGTAGTACGGTGAGATGCATACCCAGACTTGGGGGTGGGGATGATGGTGCTTTACTTATTGATGGAAACATTTTAAAACTGCCTTTCATATTTATAGAGTAGTGTTCTGGTATATAAAAAACTATAACACACATGTACAAAACCTGTATAAAAATAGAAGAGTGGGAAATGCAATCCAGCAGGTACAGTCACCAGGCAGGACAAAATATTTTCAAATGGCCTCCACAACCATTGTAGTTTAGCTGCCTGCTGCATCTCCAGAAAAAAGGGGTTCCATAACAAGCAAGAAAATAGTCCCTGTTGTTGGCGTACAGGCAGAGCTATATGAAGGATATACTGTACACAAAAGCACAAGCTTTCAAGACCCACAGATCTCTTTGAGGCTGCACTGTCTCCGCTTCCTGTGGTACATCTGGACAACAGAGACCACTTGGTTGCCTATTTTTTTGGTAAATAAATAAATAAATAAATAAATAAAATAAACCCAGCTCAAATCCCCTCTGTTTAGGGGTTTCCTGCTAGTTTCCAGGGAGGCTTCAGTTTGGAGCAGAACAATGGCTTGAAACCGCCTTCAGTTATTGAATTTTTATGCTTTAGTTTGCTCGAAGAATATGTTATACTGATTTCAGCCTGAAGGTAGAAATTGCTTTATTTTCTGCATTGCCCCTTTCCCAGCAAACCCAGCCCCCTTCATTCTCTTTTGGGCTGAACCCTTCGTTCTTCCTTGAATCCCATTTCTGGGGCCTGTCATCTTCCACTCTCGTTGCTCCTGGTGGCCAAAGAATACGGCGCAAGGGATATATCGTTCAGTCTTTCCTATTAATGGATGCGTTGGTCTGCAGGTACATGGTTGCTTTTTAAGAAACCCAAGTCAAAACCCATACTTTGACACACACCTATAACCTGGAATAGGCTTCACTCCGCTCAGGCACTTGTCCCTATGACATGAATTCTGTGCAGCCCAGGTGCAGATCCTTATTGTTTATCTGGCTACTTCATATTTGCATGATCTCCTTTAGGAAAATGTGTGGTTCCCTAGCAGTCTGTGCTCAGGGCTGCCATCACAAGAGCAGTCAAATGTGAACACTCCAATGCCCAAGGCCTTCAAGAGAAAACTGAACAACTGTCTGCCAGAGCTGCTTTGATTTAAATTCTTACCTGGACTAGGGGGTTGGACTTGACGGCCTTCTTGGCCCCTTCCAACTCCACAAATCTAACTATGAGCATAGGTCTGATTGCAGTGTAAAAGGAGACGGAGGCCTCCCCTGATTATCCTTCTCAGTCAAAGAGATGCTGGCACTAGGGTAGATGTTCCTTCCGCTATATGGCTCTCAGGTCATTGAGGATGCTGAAGATAACCATTGGCGCCTTGAGTTGGATTGAGCATGGTAGAGGCAGCCATTGGTATTCCTTAAGAATCAGCAGAAGATGGTTCTGCTTGCCAGCACTGATTCATTCAGCAATAGCTGAAGCTTCTGGGTGGTCTTCAGAGACAGTCCTTTGTAACACAGAGAACTGTTGTAACACAGAGAACTGTTACAGAGAGAATTGTGACCTGACTGCCCCAACTTAGGAACCTTTGTCGTTAGTGAATCAGTTGAGTCAGTAAAAGGGGCTCTGTACAATCTTCTTCTTCTTCTTCTTCTTCTTCTTCTTCTTCTTCTTCTTCTTCTTCTTCTTCTTCTTCTTCTTCTTCTTCTTCCTCCTCCTCCTCCTCCTCCTCCTCCTCCTCCTCCTCCTCCTCCTCCTCCTCCTCCTCCTCCTGGCCCACTGATTCCCTTTGAAAAGATAGCAGTTCCTGGTTGAGGAGACAGCTGCCACCATATTAGCACATTCTAGAGACAGAAGGGTTGTGCAGATAATACCAACCGGTGGTTTTCTTAGTGCTACAGCAGTACTAATTGGATGCAGATAGCAACATTTGTGTAACCAGGAGTTACACAGTACTTGTAAAACTAACTAGTTTTTATTTTCCATAAGCTTTTGTGTGTCCAAGTGCATGGACACATGAAAACCTATGAAGAATAAAAACTAGTTAATCTTATAGCTGCTACAGCCGCTTAGAGTACCTAGTAGATAAGCGGGATATAAATATAACAAATAAATAAATAAATAAATAATAAATGATTTCTAGTTTCTCTTTTGCTACAACACACCAACATGTCTAGATGCCAGATTACATTTTCATTACCAGAGTGTTCCATTATAATATAATGTGTATGAAACTGCTTTCCTTCAAAGTCAGTCCATGGGTCCATCTCTCCATGTTTTTCCTGTTCTGAATGCGAGTGGTTTTTCAAGGGTTCCAGGGTGAGGTTGAGTCAGCTGGAGCTGCCAAGGAAGGAACCTCAGACTTGTTTCCACTGGTAATGCCAGCAGCATTTGGAAAGCCTCTGTGATACTGTCACATACTCTATATGTGGGGGAAAGCCTTGCTGTTGTTAAGCTTATTGAAGAAGAGGGAAGAGATTCAACCACCATAGTATGGTGGCCTCCATCTCTTAGT
Source organism: Phrynocephalus forsythii (assembly GCA_029282475.1). Lineage (NCBI taxonomy): Eukaryota > Metazoa > Chordata > Lepidosauria > Squamata > Agamidae > Phrynocephalus > Phrynocephalus forsythii. Next base: position 25,793,488 of record JAPFRF010000011.1, on the reverse strand, counting down.
GCAGCCATCTATTAACAAGACAAATCAATAGCAGGGGATGGGAAGAAAGCAGGGCAGGGGGGAACTTGTGCTGCTCGTTCTAGTGGTACCAAGACATCATCCAGAAGGTATCTGTGATACATATGGGAGCACCTATGCAGATCATTGAATCCTAGAGTTGGAAAAGACATCAAGGGCCATCCAGTCCAACCCCCTGCCATGCAGGAGGCCCCACCACAGTACTCCTGACAGGTGGCCATCCAGCCTCTGCTTAAAAACCTCCAAAGAAGGAGACTTCCCCACCTTCCATGGCAGCATATTCCACTGCCGCACAGCTTTAACCATCAGGAAGTTCTTCCTAATGTTCAAATGGAATATCTTTTCCTGTAATTTGAAACCATTGCTCCAAGTTCTAGTCTCTCAAGCCATGGAAAACAAGCCAGCCCCCTCTTTGATATGACATCCTTTCATGGTGCCATGCTGTCACCATGAGTGATTGGGGTTGAGAAGCTTAAGGTTAGGGTTAGGGTTAGGGTTCTGGATCCATCCAGGACCTTTCAAGACTATGGAGCTTTGGGAAAGTCCATCACAGGTTACACCATGATGGAGATGTGTAATCTCCAGGCTTAAAACCAGGGTGCTTCAAGGGCCAGATACAGGGGAGTGGTATCAGGAGACAGATATCTAGTATTGTGCACTCCTGGACACATCTGGTGGGGCCACTGTGAGATACAGGAAGCTGGACTAGATGGGCCTTTGGCCTGATCCAGCATGGTTCTTCTTATGTTCTTATGACAGAGTCTGGCTGGGTCCTGGGTCCTACCAAGTAGACTTCAGCCTCAGGAACAATGGAGGATGCTGCCCCATCAGTAGACATGGTTTAAGAGCCACTTGCCAGGTCCGTTGGATTCAACTCCTGGCATGGGGAAGGGCTGCAGCCTTTGCTTCAGGTGGTAAAATATATGAGCCCACTCCTGTTTCCAAGGGAGAAAATATACATCACAATCTGAATGTGTATTGTGTGTGTGTGCCATTTAATGATGATCCAAAAATAGCCTGACTTACTGCTAAGTGATTTGCAATCATGGACCCAGGTGTGATTTAAGAATAACTTTTGTGGAGATAGCTGGTCAGGGAGACTGACCAATAGTTAGAGACGGGGAGGTTGCAGATTGATGTGGCCTGGCCACAAAACTTAATTCTGGATGCTTTTTAGACACCCCCCCCGGCCCCACACAATGGAATGGAAAATATAAGTCTCTCTGGGTGTGTTGGAATGTTTACTTACATTGTCCCTGCCCAATGGCAGTTCTAGAAAGGACTGATGGCCAACACTACCAACACTATCACTTGTCTGCCATCCTTGTTCTTTATAGGTCTGCATTATTCTTAACAGAGCTAAGGATTTTCCACAAGTGTAGTTGTGTTCCAAATGAACATGACATTCCCTCTTTTCCCAGGCATGCAACATGCAAGAGACCTCTCTCTCTCTCTCTCTCTCTCTCTCTTGCACCTGAGAAAAATATGTTAAGCCATTTTAAAGTTGAGGCACAACAGGTGAAACCATAACCAGCCTAATTCTGTGGAGCTTAATTCAGAATGCAATGGAGCTTATTTCCTAGCAACTGCATTATGGGCTGTAGCCTTAAATGAAAATGTTTTCCTTTAAATGAACCATTTAAGAAAGGCATTGTAACCAGCTAAAGAAGAAAAATTAAAGTAATAGAAGGATGGCCTTTAGAAGCAACGAACCCAGTAAAGAAAGGATGAGGCAGTGAAGGAGGAGCTTAGAACTATAGTTAATTGCACAGCTTACAACTGTGTAATTAATCACGTAATTTAAATATTTGTTTTTGTTGTATTTTCAATTGATAAGGGTTACCCTTTATTTATATGTCTTGGCTGTTATCTTCATTAAAACAGAATAAACTGCATATTTAAAAAAATGAGTTATAAGGAAAATAAACCCAAGTCAAGAAAAGGATGGTGAATAGAAACAAGGACTTCACAATTGATAGGGTCCTATTCCAAAGCAGTGGGTTCCAACCCTGGGTAACCCAGATCTTCTTGGACTGCAACTCCCAGAAACGCCAGCCAGCACAGCTGGTGGTGAAGGCTTCTGGGTGTTATAGTTCAAGAACACCTGGGTTACCCAAGGTTGGGAACTATTGCCCTATATGAATAGGGAAGGAGGTTGAATTCAACATGGTTATTGAAATGTTCTACTTATTAATGTCTTTATTTTGTTTGTTTTTTTCACAGCAACATTTGGGTCCTGTACACAAAGAGAAAGCAGAGATTTTCCGGGCACTGAATGCTTATTATCACACCTTTGTGGATATAATGGAATTCCGTGTGAGTTTTAACTGGATGTAGTCCCGTTGCTATGCAAGCTGCTGCTTGAAGTTTGCTCTCTCTTCTGGTTTGGGAAACTCTTGAATTATTTTGAAAATGGAGAGGACAGCAGACCTCCTGCATCTGTCATGGCCTTGTGCTGCAATGACACAGATCATCCCCACTTTTCCTTGCTGTTCTGATGGGTGTCTGTAAAATTTGCTGAGTGCCTACCCTTGTTTGTTATTTTTGGGGCAGGGAGAGGAAAGTGTCACTCTGGGCCCTCAGTGGATCCCCTAGAACCCCATCACCTCTTACATGGCTCTCCTTCGGTCCATCACCATTTCAAATGCAAATTTTACTCTCATTTATAAACATGAATTTGCTCCACAGTGCCTCTTTTCAGGTCTTAAAGGGCTTTTAAAACAAACTAGTTATTGGTCTTTGGAAAGACCTAATAGTTACATTATTTTATATTTGTCCAGTAGAATCTCCTGCTCCTATTTCTGAACCCTTTGGGTGTTTGAGTTTACCGCAGCTAGGGCCCTGTGTTTATGATCAGAGTTATTATCAGACTGATGAAGTTGCTTGGATGAGCAGCGAAATGTTTCAGTCTCTTAAGAAAAAGAAGTCCAGTTGCCATGACTCAGCTTCCAGATAAACTCACCTGGATGACTGAGAATCTTCACAGACACATCAGAGTATGCAGCAACTATGTGCCACTTATGGTTTTGGCTCCTCGGTGTTGGAATGGCTAGCAAAGCACTCTATGCGCTTTGGAAATAAATCTCATAGTTCTTTTTCTTAAAAAAAAATAGAAAAGTAGTAATTGTTAGATATTGAGACAGGAAAGATTGCAGGCATCCTGGTTCTTAGCCAACTAACAGGGAGATGTAGAAAGCCATCACGACTCCCTGGAGAATCAAGGCAAGACATCTCTTTGGTCCTTGGTCTTCTTCTAGCGAAGACCAAGAAGGAAGCATGAGAAAGAAGGAAGTGATACCAGCAACCCAAAGAATAATACTCTCTAAATAGTAAGAAGGTCACCTTAAGTCAGAGAAGGCAAAAGACAGTTTGGAGAACCCAAAGAAGACTTTCTCTCTGTCTTTTTCCTCCTGGCCCTCCAAAGGTGCCTGATAGCACTTTTAAAATTAAAATGTGGTCATACAGAGGAGCGGCAGGATCTGTTCTTCATCTTCTCAGAGTTCAGGACCCAAGCATTCAAGTTACAGGGAGCCAGATCTTGGATGAAACCTGGAAAAACATCTTAATGTGTAAAGCAGCATGACAATGACAGTATACAGTACAGTGGAACCTTGACTTACATACTGCTTGACTTGCATCATATTTGACTTGCAGCAAGAAGGGGCCTGTTTGACTTGAGTCGCAGGCTTTGACTTACATTTCGGAGCCCCGGCGCAAGGCCCCGGAATTGGGCGGCAGCCACGACCCAGCATCGCGGCTGCCGCCTCCAAACTGCTCCTGCCTTCTTCCTCTCCTCCGGCGGCTTCGGCGAGGCCAGCTCAGAGCACCTGGAGCTGGTCCTCGGCCTCACCGAAGCCGCCGCTGCTGCCGGAGGAGAAGAAGGGCCGGGAGCTCGGGGCTGGCCTCGCTGGTTAGACAGTCGGCTCAGTCTTGTAAAAAATCTGGCTGCAGAAGTCTGGTCCACAATGGAGGCATTTTAGTTGGGGAGCTGTACAGTTGTGGGACTCTAATGGTAAGCATAGATAGGGTTGTTCAGAACTTGGAACGTCAGGTTAAAAATCAGTAAAACCTAAATGTTAGACATTGTTGCTATGAACATTAAAAAGTGGAGCATATAACGTGTGGACTATAATTCCACTGCCGCCTCCTCTCTTTGAAGAGACATTTCATTTACATCCCCAGAAGGAATCTCCTATCCCAGTCAAATTTGTGTTAAATTGCTGTTTTTCGGGGGTCTTTTTCATCATCTGGAACAGATTAATCTGCTTTCCCATTACTTTCTATGGGAAACGTTCGTTTGACTTAAGTCATGTTTGACTTAAGTCTAGACCACTGGAACAGATTAATGATGTAAGTCAAGGTTCCACTGTATAACCAATTACTTTGGTAGGTTTTGAGAGCTCCAGTGCAGGAGGCATTCAAGAGAAAATTGGATAACCATCTGTTAGATCTGCTTTGGATTCTTCCTTATGGGGCCTTTGGGTATAGAACAAAAAAACTGAATTGAATTTGGATTCTTGCATTTAGCAGGAGGGTTGGATTTGATGGCCTTATTATAGGCTCCTTCCAACTCAATTATTTTATGACTCTATATTTTTTTCAGAGGATCGAACTAGGCCTTTTACAGTAGTTAACTGTCTAACATCTTTCTGCCTGGCAGCGGGCAGGATATGGTAACCCACTCCTTTTTAACATAGAGCTCTGCACCTAGTTCTTATGTCATCACTCACAACAAGAGGGCCAGGCTGAGAGGGCCAGGCTGGTTTAGGAGTTGAAAGATAGGTCTCTCTCCAAAGAGGCAAAGAATATTCCCCAGAGAGGGGAGGACCGCTCAGTAGTAATTATCTATTGGGCTGCCCCAATGTGTTGCCTGAAATGGTATGCCATTTCAGAAAACAGATTGGGGCAGCCCAATAGATAAACATGAATTTGCTCCACAGTGCTGCACATATTAGGCCCTGCCCAGGTGTTTCCTTTTGGCTGCAGGGACAGGAAATAAATTGTCTTCCAACTTCACCCTTTCTCTGACACAGATTCAATGAGCTATACAGTAGTTCTATAACACTGAGACTTCTTTTCCTTACATCTTGAACCTACAGACCCAAAATTAACAAACTAGGCAGCCTTGAGCAAATTCAGCACAGTTGGCAGCATTCAATTCAGTACAGTTGGTAGCATTGTGATATAGACCTTACCTCTACTCCGTGTTGCAAGGTTATACAAAAATAAGCAACCAGACTGTGCCTCTGTCATGTAAACCCTGCTCAGAATAAAAACAGACTATAGAATCTACTCTGTCGATATAGCATGAAAAAAGAAAAAAATAGTCACATTGCAGTTCTATGATTATTTACTAATATTTGTTGGCAGACGGCATTTGCTAAATAAACCAAGATGGAAGTCACATAAATAATCTTGACATGTTCCTGAGCTGATTTCTCAGGAATTGAAGGAACCAGTCTTTTTTAAAGGGAAAAGAAAAGAAAAGAAAGAAAGATGGGGTGTTTTTTTTTTTAAATTTACCAGTCCATAGAGTTTATAGCTGAGTACATAATCAACTGAATCTTTAACATCCAAGCTCAGAAAAACAAATGTTTGTCACTGTTAACCAGGCAGTCTCCAACAACATCCGAGATGCTTAGAAAGAGATGGTAATGGAAACCTTTCGTATTTAACTTGATATTTTGGCCCACCTAATGTAAAGAAAGGAATGTGAAGGAAGGGAGGAGGTTAATGATAGTGAATACATATTGTACACTTTTGGGCTTACCTTCTTATTATGTACTTAGAGAGCTCAAGGCATGGGATCTGGAGACAAGGCTGCTGAAGAAAATCCAGTTTTTAAATTTATTTATTTATTTATTTATTTATTTATTTATTTATTTATTTATTATTATTATTATTATTATTATTATTATTATTATTATTATTATTATTATTATTACAGCTTCACTAATGCTCACTTTCTTCTTTAGGATCATGTTTATGAATTGTTGAACACCATCGATGCCAGCCAGTGCTACTTTGACATTGTGAGTGTCATTTGAGCAAAGGAGGGAAGTTGTGTCGTGTTTGTTGGAAAGACCACGGGCAATTTTCTTGGCATGCAACCGAGGCATTGTGTTGCTGTATCACAGATGGCAAACATTATGATGTTATGCGTTGGCTGTCACGCTGGACGGCAGAGTGCCAATGAGCGTAATAAAGCAGTCCACAAGTCATACAGCAAGGAGTTGGCATCAGGGTTCTGCATACCAGGCAGGGTTTGGGGTAAGACAAGAATGTACGTCCAAACTCAGACCAGGAGCTGAGCTGCTAGAACCTCACCTAAAGCTCAGCTGCAGGCACCTAGGCAGCTGGGAAAGGCACACGGCTGTAGCCTTGAGCCCACTGGTCCTCCAGGGAGACCTCACCCCCTTGAGGAGACCTCTCTTGTCCTGAAGAGGCTTTCCTTGCAGCCAAGCATGTTGCTGGGTGGGTGACTTTCTATGCAGGCTGGGAGGCTTCCATCCTTCCCTATTTGACTCAAGCAGTAAGCCTCTGGAGCTTTAGCGTCCTGGAGCCCTGGAGGGTCCAAGGTCTTCCAAATCCAGTAGTTCAGGCATGTCCAAACTTTGGCCCTCCAGATGTTTTGGAGCACAAATTCCACAGTGCTTTGCCATTGGAAATACAGGCTTGGAATTCTGGGAGTTGTGGTCCAAAACATCAGGAGGACCACAGTTTGGACATGCCTGCAGTAGTTCCTTCTGTCTTCAGAGAGGGGTTTGGGCTCATCCTTGCAGGCAATCTTGGACAGACTTCCATGAAAGATGATGTGAGTCATCAGCTCGTATGGAGGGTGGGGAGGGGAGAATGCTGAATTCTTATTCTCAACAGGCGTCTTTGAGCTGGAAAAACCCAGGTTTATAGATGTTCCATGGCCATTCCCGTCTGCTCTAGCCAATGGGGAGCTTGGCGGATGTTGGAACCACCTGGAGAGCTGGGCTACACCTTCCCTGTCCAAAGCATACAGATTTGTTGATCGGCCACAGTTGGGCCGCTCTTCCTTTCTCCCATTTTGCGAAAACGCCATCATTCTGTTTCTCATGCCGTGGTTTGCCATGATGTTTGTTTATACTGTAGTCTATCATTTAATCTCCACAACAGAATTAGGAATGTTGATTACATGCATTATAGATTCTGACACTGAGGATATTTGCTATTAAATCTTTCCAATATGTGCACCATGGCAAATAATGAAACCTGTAATAGTTACATCATGAAGGAAGCACAACCTCAAAAAAGAGGTGTTGCACAACCTCATGGGAAATTAAAATGCACAAAGTGTGAGTCAATGTGAACCTTTTGTCTTTTCTCTCCCTGTTCATTTTCAAAAAAATTTACTGCAGCATACCAGTTATGATTTCACCAAGAATTACCTTGACCTGATTGTCACTTATGCATCCGTCATCTTGCTCCTTTCCCGTATTGATGACCGCAAAGCCCTGATTGGCCTGTATCACTGTACCCACGAGATGATCCATGGAACGAGGTTGGAATCAACTTATTTAGCAACCTTCTATTCCTTTAAAGCAAGCTTTTCGGAAGGAGCACCCAAGTCGATATGCAGGCCCAGTATCTAACTGGCATATGTATATCCATTTGTGTGTGTGTGTGTTTTTTCCTACATGGCAGAAACGTGAAAAAGAGAGACATCTAAAACTTGAGCCTGTATTCAAAAATATGTACATTTGTTTTACAAGATAGATTAAATAGTTATTTTCTTTAAACATGTCTATGACTTCAGTGCCACTTTCTCTCGCTGAGTGGCAGACTTCCCTAATCACCAGAGAGGAAGATGTAGCTAGACCATGGGTAATTAAAATGCACAAAGAATGCATCTTCTTCAAAAGATGGCCAGGCCACTCTCATGGGCCAGAGGTCTTGGCAGTTTGCATGGGTATGCCTCCTTCTGTCATTATGACGACCAGATGGCTCTCGGGCTATGAGTTACTAGGGGCCAGGAGGCAAGGCAAGGAATGTATCAGACACAGTTCTGGCTGTCCTTTTGCAGGGCTCCCAAACCCTTTGAAAAGTTAAGTGAGAAGAGGAGGGGAAATATCCTGCTTGCTAGAAACCAGGAAGGAGAATAGGTGCAGATGGAACGTCTGGAAGGATGGATGGAAGGCTGAGTTGAACCTTTTGCTGGCTACCTGAGATTGAATTTGGACCAGGAGCAGGCGTTTGGCTGCAGCTCAGCAGCTTAATTGCTGCTCCTGTGTTTTAATAAACACATTTTTATATGCTCTGCAAAACATAAAGAAAAATTATTGTTGGATTTGTGCTAGTACAACTCTAGTACCTGAGGAGACTAAATCGTCTTCTTTTTCTTAGCATTTGTCCCACTAGGTGGTGGGGAGGTTCACTAGGAGACTAAAATCTTATCTGATGGATATGACCCAATGGATGTATTTCTTTGGAGGGAGGGTCATAAGGCATGGTCCTGGGAGGTCTGTGGCTGTGCTCTCACTTCAAAAAGGTTGGGTGTGCCCAGAGAAGGAGGTGGAGGAGCATAGATCCTAATAGTAACAGACCCCTCCCCCCCTGACACCTCATTGTTTATCCGGCTTTAGTGATGCCAGCTATCCCCGGTTGGGTCAGATGATCCTAGAGTATGAGAACCCCTTGCGCAAGCTGATGGAAGAGTTTGGACCCCATACCAAGGTGAGATCTTTTTGGTGAGAGCTTTCCCAGTTGGATCTAGCCATCAGCCCTGTCTCACCATGGCTGGTTTGGTGGGGGTTTAGTGCTTAAGTGGAAATGGCTTGTGCTTGCCTGCTAACTAGGATTGCGCTGTACCCACCATTTAGTTTTGCAACGGTCTGCCGCCTTTGGATAGAGGGTTGTACTGTATCTTCGCACCCACCACACTTTAGATGCGTGATTCTATTCTGTAGGCCAGAACATCCTTAAGAACATCCACACTATGGGTCTTTTAGACTCCCACCTGCGTGGTTCTATTCAAGAAAGACCAGAACATCCTTGAAGAAAGGCTAAAACAATTGGGGTCTTGCCTTAATCTTGTTTGTATTCCCTTTCAAAATTAGGGGACATACACTCAAAATTCTAAGAACTGACAAAATATCCACGTTGTAAGTCTATGGAACTCCCTGCCACAGGATGTGGTGATGGCATCTGGCCTGGATGTCAAAGATGACAGATTCCTAGAGGAAAAGTCGGGTTACAAACCTTCTAGGCTTTAAACCCTTCAAGGGCCAGCTCTGGAACAATCTGCATCTGGTCCTTGAGATACAGATGGGCCTTTGGGTTCATGGCCTTCATGTTCTTATGTTCTTAAAATCTTCAAATGTCAGTCTGGAACAAAGAACAAATGACAGTTTCAGTTGAAAACATGACAGTTTAGAGCTGCTTTCCCTGATTCTTGATTCCATATGACCGGTTCTGAAAATTTTCTTCTTCCACCTCTTGTTGTGATGGACTCTTTTATATAATTTGCTAGTTTAATTTTATTTTTGTTATTTAATTTTTATACTATATTTTGTGACTTTATATTAATTTGTATTTTTGCTTTTCTCTATTTTTTATATTCTTTTGTTTATAAGTTGTGTATTTCTATGATAGTTAACTGCCCAGAGTAGCCTTAAGGCTAGACAGTGCAGTATATAAGTCCAATGAATGAATGAATGAATGAATGAATGAATGAATGAATGAATAAATAAATAAATAAATAAATAAATTTTGGGGTAATGTGAGTATAATCAAGTTACATTTAAAAAAAAAAAAAATAAAATTATTGATGTAATGAGTAATGTTTTATAGTTACCACTTATTACTACTAAAGCAAATTTCAGTAAGAATGGTTCAAGGTTTATATCACTCTTTTATAGGTCTTAAGTGCCAAAAAATCATGGAACAGCTGTGAACAACACAGCACGGAATGTGACATGTTACTTTCCCAACCTTATATTTAGTGTAGAGATGGACACAAAATGGAAATACAGTGTTTCGTTTCATTTTCAGTCTTCATTTTGTTTCATTTCATTAATAATGAAATTTAAACAAATTTTTGTCACAGAACGAAATGAAATGAAACAATTCGTAAGGCTATAAATAATGGGGAGATTTCCTTTTTAAAAAATAATTTAACAGGGAGCCCATTGCCTAAGTTTAAATAGCTTTAAATCAAAGAACTTCCTTGAACCTTCCAATCAATTTGCTTTCAAACAAAGAATCTTCTACAAACAAGCAGGAAACCAAAAGGCTAGCTGTACCTCAGATCAAAGTAAAGTTCCCCATTATTTATAGCCTTACAAATAATTTCATTTCATTTGATTTCATGACAAAAATTATTTTTAAAAAATTCATGGTTAACGAAATGAAACAAAATGAAACGAAACACTTTATTTCCATTTCGTGCCCATCTCTACTTTCGAACACTGTAACAGGAACCAGATACCTTTTAAAAAATTAACTTCAACAACTCTGATGCACCTGCATTTTAGAAGTGGTTTTAGATCTCCCTTCTACCTCAGCTTGAGAAGTACTCTCCCTCGCTCATTCTAATAGAACATTGATCAAGTTTTTGACCCGTGTTTTGATAACAATTTCCTGCCCTCTTTAGAAGAGAAAATATTATAAGGTAAATGAGGTTTCTGTATGAAATGTTGAGTGGAGGGATCCTTGTTGTTATATGCCATCAAGTTGCCTCCAACTTGTGGCAAATTTATGAATGAGTAACCTCTGGAATATCTTCTCATTAACAACCCTGCTCAGCCTCTGTGAATTCCGACCTCTAATTCAGACATGTCCAAACTTCGGCCCTCCAGATGTTTTGGACCACAACTCCCAGGATTCCAAGCCTGTATCGCTAATGACAAAGGACGGTGGGAGTTGTGTTCCAAAATATCTGGAGGGCCGAAGTTTGGACATGCCTGCTCTAATTCCTGTGTGGAGTCCCTCTGTCTCATATTTAAGTCTTCCTCTCTTCCTACTGCTTTCAACCTTTCCTCCCAGCATTGGGTTTACCAGTGAGTCTTGTCTTCTGGTGATGTGCCCCAAACATGATGGCTTCAGGATACTTGAAGGTGGGACTAAACCCTTTTCCTCGTCAAGTCAGTTCTCCCCAATGAATGTTTCAGGGGGAAAGTGGCTCCAGAGTGGAGCATTGGCAAGGAAGAATGGACAAAACTCTGCGAGTCCTTCCTCCTGCTTGTAATGACTCCATTGCAGTTGGCAAGGGGGATTCAGGGATGTGCATCAGCCTAGATCAGTGGTGGCGAACCTTCGGCGCTTAAGATCTTTTGGACCACAACTCCCACAGTCCTTTGTCATTAGCAATACAGGCTTGGAATTCCAGGATTTGTGGTCCAAAACATCTGGAGGGCCAAAGCTTCTCTACCACTGGCCTAGATGACATGTTGTTCTGTTCCCTCCCCTCCCCACCCACCCAGACTGGACCCGTTGTTCCTTCTGCTGCTAACAAGTCTTCTCCTGCCAGGCGGTGAGCGCTGCCCTTCTTTCGCTACACTTCCTCTTTGCCCGTCGAAACCACTCAGCTGACCAGTGGCGGAGCGACCAACTCTTCAGTCTGATTAGCAACCCTGCAGGCATGATCGCTCCGGCCAATTCAGACACAGTAAGTGGCTGGGTGGGGGAATATCAAGTGAAGATGCGCCTGCCTTGCCCTTCCTTCTAGAACCACCAATGCCAGTTTTTTGTGACGGCTGTAGAAGAGAAGGGACCCTTCCCTTGAAACGAGTGAAGAGAACTCTGGACAGCTCGTGCCACAGATGTTATAGAGAGAACTACAGCTTCCGGGGAGAGAATCACGTGTTTCCCAGCAGGCACTGCAGGTTCAAGCAGAAGGACAGACCATGATTGCGATGTCAGTCTTACCAGAGCTTAAAAATAATAGTAAAAGTGATACAAACAACACAATGAATCGTAGTTGTGTGCCGTCAAGTCAATTCTCATGCATGGCAACCCTTTCCAGGGTGTTTCCAAGCAGAGAACACTGTGAAGTGGCTTACTATTCTCTTCTTTTGCAGGTGTTTCTGGGATTGTGGAACTTGCCCAAGGCCACACGGGCTGGTTCTACTCCCAGGGGTCCCACTGGGGGAATCAGGCTCCCAATCTCTGGCTCTCACTGGGTTGTAGCTCAGATTTGTTGTTGTTGTTGTTGGTTTTATTGTATTAATTTGGTCTTATTTATATCTTAATTGTATTTTGTATGGTGTTGTGAGCTGCCCAAAGTGGCCAGATGGGCAGGGTATAATAATAATGATAATACAGTGAACCCTTGTATAACGAACGGTTTGTATAACATAAAATCTGTACAACATAAACAATTCCAGAGAAAGGGGAAATTTGCTTAACAGAATCGCCTGTGGGGCGAATCCATACAACATAAAATGGTCGCAATTAGGGATTACTCCGTTTTCAATGCATTCCTATGGGAAATTTGTATAAAGGAAAATTTGCTTAACAGAATTTCGTTTGGAACGAATTACTGTAATTCCTTTATACAAGGAGCCACTGTAGTAGTAGTAGTAGTAGTAGTAGTAGTAGTAGTAGTAGTAGTAGTAGTAGTAGTAGTAGTATACATTGTTTTCTTCCAGTAGCAAGGCCATATGCCCTCCCAAGTGAGTAGTGGCGCCATACACTGATGACATTTTTAAAAACCTTCCTGTTCCAGAAGTTTTTTAATTGATAAAAGATTGTGGGTCTTCTGATGGCAAAGTGTGATGTTTTAGTATAAGGTTTTTATTGTTGTTTTAATTATTTATTGTTGTTTGATGTTTTTAACTGTTTTAATAAGCCGCCCAGAGACCATCTATGTGTAAAAATAAATAAATAAATAAATAAATAATGAAAACACTTCTTAAAAATTAACATAACAGCTGAAATCATCTTGTGTTATGCAAAAGGTACCCTCTTTGTGGCAAATCTTAATACAAGACAATAACCCCATACCCCAGCGTTATGCCTTCTCAGTAAAAGTGTATCAGTGTAACCAGTTAATTGTAGCAGTGTAAAAAAGCAGCAAGGAAGTTTTACACATCCTTGTTATATTCAAGGCTTTTTTAAAGCATTTAAAAAGAGTTTTCTTTTAGAAGAAATATTCACAGTTTATATCGTTTTCTTATTAGTTTTAATGGTTTTTTTTAAAAGATGCAACGACAAATGACAGACTGAATAACATCAAATACTTCTCTCAAGCATTCTACCCAATAAAAGCAACAAATTGTTCTCCTAACACTCTAATGAATAGCATTTTTTTAAAAAAGAAGGAACTTTCCCAAGTTCCAGATGTTTCACTTTCACAACCAAGATCTGAAAAATAGTTTGAGCCAAGGATGACTGGAACATGGATCCCCAGATGTTCTTGTGCAGCTCTTAGAAGTCCTGGCCAGCACAGTCCGTGGTAAAGTCTTCTGGGAGTTGCAGTCCAAGAACATCTAAGGAATCCAGGTTGGGAGCTCTTGCAATAAGTGATCTCATTGGGCACATAACAAGACCTTGCTAAGGGAGCTCATGGGGGTATAAGAAGGCCTTGCTACTTCTGGCAGTGTAGTAAAAAATACCATACAAAAACCTGGGCAGGAGGTTAAGCAAAAGTGGTGGGAACTGGGAATGAGAAGGATAAACCTGGGACCTATGTAGGCAATGATCTGTTCTCCTTCACATGTCTTCCTTCCTAGATGGCTTGCGAATACCTTTCTTTGGAGGTTCTTGAGCGATGGATAGTGAGTAAGTCACCGCTTTGTTCATCCATATGCCCTTAGGCTGAACTGGAACCACAATCAGATTGTAAGCCTGAGCACTTTGGCTTTATTTACCGGGACACTTGTCTGCCCAAGCGTTGGCCCCATTAAGCAAAGCTTAAAACTGCTCAAGCTGGGAGGCTCACTTGGGCACCATCAGCAGTGCTGTGTTGACTCTGTAGAACACATGTAGCATGAATAGAACAGAGCTTGATGCAAATAAGCGCTGGTGGCATCTGGGATAGCTTTATTTCCTTTGCAGTCTCCATTCTATTCCAGGAAGAGTGAGTGGGTGGAAGATGGGACCAGCTGGTCTGCAGGGCAGTGAAGATCAGCATCTCCTTTGCTCCCTTTCCCATGCCATTGACCTCCTTTCCCTCTTGCAGTTGGCTTCCTGCTCTGCAATAGCTGCCTGGGCTCAACACAGAGCTGCCTGGAACTGTGGCGGGCAGCTCTCCGTGGCTCACTCTACATCAGCCTTGTCCGGGATGAAGTGCTGCCCATCCACAAGGTCACGGAGGAGGCCTTCAGTGGCCTCAAAGGGTAAGTGGAATGGAAAGGAGAGTGAATTCCTTGGGGTTGTCATGCCACGTGGTGGAATATACCTTTATACCCTGCCACGTGGTGGATTATACCTTTATACCATGCCACATGGTTGATTATATGCCACGTGGTTGATTATACCTTTATGTGTCCACCTGGCAGCAAGAGCTGGAGAATCCGTGGCCCAGCAAGTGTTGTGAACAACACCTCTCATCATTCATTTCCACTGACCATGTTGGCTGAGGCGTTCTGAGAGATGAAGTCCAAAACATCTGGAAACGGAAGTTCCCCCATCCTCAGTATTGACCCATTTCCCTCCCAAGAAGAAAGATCACTGCTAGAGTACTGTGATATGGTTTTCCATTGTGTAGAGCCGTGGTTCTCAACCTGTGGATCCCCAGATGTTCCTGCACTGCAATTCCCAGAAGCCTCCAGCACTCACTGTGCTGGAAGAGGTTTCTGGGAGTTGCAGTCCAGGAACATCTGGGGACCCACAGGTTGAGAACCACTGGTGTAGAGGATGCACATGTTGTGAGGATCCCAAGTGGAGCAAAGGCCACGCACATTGGCTGAAATCTAGTGGTAAGTCACAACTGGAGTAGAGCCATTGAATCCATGGGTGTTGACTCCCCAGATTCCCCACAGATTCAATGGGCCCAATTCTGGTGGTAACTTAACACTGGATTTCAGTCATTGAGATGCCTTCTTCTATCCTAGTATTCTTGGTGCAAGGAATGATGGGCCCACCTATGTGAGCCTTTCCCAACCCAGCGCCCTCCAACTATGGTGGTCATCTGGGGGACGACAGATGATGGTGATGGTGATGGTGATGGCTCTTGCTGAATTGGCAGCAGCTCCCCAATGATTTGAAAGGAAGGCCTTCCTCCGACATTGTTCCTCAAACCCTTTTAACTGAGAGGGGAGAGGACGGACTGGAAGCAGCACCATCTTCTGCGTGAAATCTCTTCTGCGTCATTGGAATGGACTCCAGCGCCAACTGTCACCTCTCCTTCAAAGCACAGCAGAAGCCCAAGAAGCTTCAATGTAACCATTTGGAAGGCATTTTGATTTCCAGGAGGCCGTTCTCTTTTCAGATAAATTCTCCCACTGCAGCCCCAGTTCTCGGTCCCTTAACGAAGCTGGCAAAGCAACCCAACCCGACATGCTTTGGAGGGTTCGGGCTGTAACCTCTTCTCCCTTTCTTCCTCTCCAGGTATGGAAAACGTGTAGCTGATGTCAAGGAATGTAAGGAACATGCTGTGACACACAGGTGAAAATGCCCCTCCTCCACCTCCTTCCTCTTGGTCTGCTGCATACCTGCTCTTGCTTGGCCCATCCCTAGGATTTTTCAGCATGACTTCCCACTTCCTTCTGCAGCCTCCTGTTTTCTTTGCTCTCTGATATTTTGATCCTGAGTCCCATTTGAATGACTTCCCTTCATGTTCCTATTTCTAACATGTTCTGCTTCAGGCAGTATTAGAACTGTTGCCTCTTCAGGCTGGACGTGGTGCAGTCTGTCAATTGGTAACCCTATGGGTGTTGGCACCACTGAGCTAATGGGCATTTTCTTCTGAAGAAACATGGCTAGCAAGGGTAGATCCCCCAGATTCTTCCCCAGGCTGCTATGTGGGCTGAATTGTGTGGTGAAACATGGTTGGCTTTGTGCCCCTGACTTTAAAAGGAAGTCATTTAAAAAAATAATAATGCTTTAAAATCAGACTTCTTCAGCTTAATTCCATTGGCGGGCGGTGGTAGTTCAGAGCCATCAAATGGAAGGGGAACCTACATATGGCCCGGAGATCAAGTTTTGTGCACTACTGATAGATGTATCGGAACATGAACACTTCTGAATGAATGGGCAAGCTATCTGGCTGACACAACAAATATATACTGCATGGGAAGACTGAGCTCTTAGAAATTAGCTAGCATATTCTCTCAAGCTAGGGACAAGAGATCAGCTTCCCTCTTTGGGCCCAGGAGAGCAACGTCTCCCCTATGTTGAATTGTTTGGCAAATGGGAGCAGGTCCTTCTCTGTTTCGAATACATGTTCGTGCCAGAGTAAGCGGAGAGATGGACTGGCTGTGATCTTGATGAGTAAACTCGGCGGTCGATGTCTTTGACAGTGGGCAGCTGCATCGAGGTCGGCGTCAGTACTTGAGGAATGCTGTGAAGGAGATGGAAGCCATTTTAGTCAACGAACCTGGGCTGCTGGGGCCAAAGGCAAGTGTGAGACGAAGGACAGTCACCCAGAGATGGGCAAGAGGAAAGAGCTAGGCCGTCAGAACTGCCTTGCTTACACAGTTTGGATGAAGTTAACGCTAGCACGGATGCCTGCCGCCAAGAATGGGTATATGAACATGAGATGCATTTAGTTGGGCAAGTGTTTATGGCAAAATAAGTGTGAATCTGAAGCCACATATACCCCTACTGGGGTATGTTTCATGTCTGTCAGGGTTGATAAACTTCTGGACTGTCTTAGTAGTACTTAACTTTGGATTGCTTCTTTGAGAATATACAACTCCACCAGCAGGTTTTGGAAGGAGTGTGTCTAAAAAGAACCACCAAACCAACAAAATAAAAATAGCTGTTTAATCCATGCCCAAAATGAAAAGTTGGAATTAGATTATTTACCTAACCACCATCAGGACAAGCTTTCGAATCCTTCAGGCTCTTCATCAACCAGGCCATTATAGCAAAGTGTTCTGCTTATATACCGCCCCATACCACTTCAAGTAGTCTCTGGGCAGTTTACAGGTTTAATTACAGTAATGCAGGCTACACATTGCCCCCCCCCCCCAAGCTGGGTACTCATTTTACCTACCTCAGAAGGATGGAACGCTGAGTCAACCATGAGCTGGCTCCCTGGGATTGAACCCCAGGTCATGAGCACAGTTTTAGCTGCAGTACAGGCATTTAACCACTGCGCCACAAAGCTCACAGAACTTGAATTGGGCTGAGAAACAAGAAAGTTATAAAAAACAACAACCTCCTGATCTGATGTTTGGGTTGTATGATTTGTAGTTACCAGAAAGAGATAAAGGCTTAAAAACTACCAGCTAGAGGTGATCATATCAAATTTCAACACTAGGGATATTGAATCAGTTACTCTTCTTTCTCTCTTTAGACCACTGGTTCCCAGCCTTGGGTAACGTAGTAGTTCTTGGACAAAAAACTCCCAGAAGCCTTCACCACTAGCAGCACTGGTCAGGCTTTCTGGGAGTTGTAGTTCAAGGACATCTGAGTTCCTCAAGGTTGGGAATCACTGCTTCCAGACAAAGTCCTGCCCAGTACTCAGCCAAATATCCATTGCCTTTTAGCTGAAAGATATAGTGGGTCTATAAAGATATAATGTCTTCCTCAGTAGAATTATTTCCCACAAAATGACCACAATCCTATTGTATAAAGGATGTCTGCAAAAGTATAATGACATCACTGGCACAGGGAAGTTTTCAAGCATTACTCCTTCTGTCCCATGGCTTTTATAATTCACCCATAAGCTGTTTCATTGCATGGTAGCTGTGAGGCAGATGGAGGAAGCTGTTAATGACTAGAAATCTCTTCTGGTAATGTTATCCAGCAGTGGAGATTTTCTGTAATGAAAGACTTCCTCCTTTAGTCCCACAGATTCACCAGCTTCTATGCCAGTGTTGGCAAACCTATGGCACGGGTGCCAAAGGTGGCACTCGGAGCCCCTTCTGTGGGCACCCAAGATCGGCCCCTTCACAGCCACCTGTATTCAGGTTAAATGGCTGTATTGGCACTTTTATGAATAATTAGTGGGTTTTGAATAGCAGTTTGGGCACTCGGTCTCTAAAAGGTTTGCCATCACTGTTCTATGCCGTGAAACAGATTACTCGCAAGTTGGACAAAGCCATAGGACAGAAGGGGGAAGTCTTTAATTACCAACCAACGTCCCCCTGCCAGTGATGTCATCATCCTTCAGCAGACATCCTTTATACAATAGGATTGTGGTCATTTTGTGGGAAATAATTCTATTGAAAAAGGCAAGTGGTATACATACACCTTTATATACATATGCTAATCACTAACAAGCAGATATATTTTAGCAAAGCATTTGAGCTCCCTGCTTTTTCAGTCACTCTGATAAAAGTGTGCTGTTTCCAATGTGGCATTTATAGAAGCACCAAGGAAAGTGGAAACGGAAGCAGTTCTGCTATAATATGTCTGTTTGTTAGTCATTCCTATAATTGCATGTTTTTAGTGATTAAATGCATCTGCCAGGAATCCAGAAAAATAATCTTGTTCAAGCTGCCCTTCTGTTCCCTTTCGCTGTAGTCTCTAAGACATAAATATTCACACTTTTTAGCTCTTTGCCATACCCTCTCCCATCTTTCTTTACTGCCTGGCCTCTGAGGCGGCTCCTCCTCCATTTTTTTCCTCCCCTTCCCAGCGAGTCACTTTCTTAATCATGAAGAACTTCTTTTTAGAAAATGGGAGGAACATGAACAAGTACACCCTGTGACTTGTTCAAAAGCGCTTCGTTTGAATAATTGATCTCCCTATTTTGAGGCTTCATTATGCAAGGCAAAGCTCAAGGACATCTCCGGGTGTAACAGGGGCGTTTAAGAAAATCACCCACAGCACCAAGCCACGCTCAGACTACGATAGGTTTTGGTTGAAAATAAATGGGCTTTCCTTGAGTTGGGTGGGCGAGGGATGGGAAGGGATGTCTTGGACTTGACCTCCGGTTCCCCCTCTCTCTTTCCGCTCTTCCCGTGGCTCCAACAGGCTATTTATGTCTTCATGGCCCTGTCGTTCTGCCGTGATGAGGTCACCTGGTTGTGCCGACACAGTGAACACGTCAGCAAGGGCAAGAACCCGGAGGAGTTCACCGACAGGTACTTTGGGGTGGGTGGGTGTGTAATGGAGATGAAGACTCAGGGGACCCGATCCAACGTGCAGGGGACAAGGGGATTCTCTCCTCCATCTCATCCAGTCCACAACCACCGAGTGAACAAAATGATACAAAGGAGGAGGGGGAGAGCTGATGGGTATCCAGCAACCACGTCGCTGGGAATTTCAGCAGACTCAGCTTCTCTTTTCTCAGCCTAGCAAGCTGTCAGTTCCACATTTCCCTCTCTTGCAAAGCCACTTCGTCAGAAATGCAAAGTGTGCCTTCTGTTGGGAGATTAAAAAGCAAAACAAAGAATGCCTGGTAGTTTTTACACCATGCAAAGGGAAGAGTGGTTGATACCTTTATTAGAGCAACAACAACAGCACAAACAAGCTACAACAAACGGCAATATCAGGAACAGCATACGTGCTGTGCCGATATTTAACAGACACTTAGGTGTTGGGTTAAAATTTATATAATACCAGCCAATGTGTTTATCATTTTGATTAACTGTGCCTGGTGGTTTTGAATAACAGCAATAATAAAATAATCAGAGAGCTTTCCTGGGTCAAATCCACTTAGCTACTCCTGCGTTTCAGATGGGAGATTGTTAGAGCAAGACATGGGTAAGTAGGTACATGTGGGTTGTATTCACACCATCAGAGAGACCCAAGGTGCAAGCCTGTAGAGTCCTGTTCATTGTTTCTCCCCTATGCCTTCCGATTCTTTCTCATTCCATGGACTGCAACCCCCTGCCCCAATCAGCATGAGATAGCCTTCCGTGCATCTCACGAAGTGGACTGCAGTTCACGAAGGCTTCAGACGGATGACACAGGGTTGTCCTTTAAGATGCCATGAAGCTCTTTGGTGATTTTTGCTACAGCTGGGAGACATGGGGCCTACTTGTGTTCCCTTCCCCACAGTTGCCTGGCTGAGTTGCTGTTTCTGATGGAGAAGCTCCGTCACCTGCTCCAGAGGCATCAGTCCATCCTTCAGTGCTACCACGTGCAGTATTTGTCGCATTTTGATGCCCAGGTGCTCAGTGACATCATCCAGGTAGGAAAAGCTGCCACGGAAAAGGAGTCAGTCCAGCCTGAAGAGAGATGGTGTCTCAAGACTCAGGAACTCTTGGGCCTCTTGACTCTCCTTTGGGCTAACTGGATGTAGCTTTAAAGGATACATCCAGGATGTAGGAGCAGTTTAGAAAGGGGGGAGATAGGCCATGGGTCTTGGTGGTAGGACTACCGTTTTGCCCCTAGTGTCAGGAGAAATGACATTGATTGTAGCAGCATGCGACAGTCTCATCCTGAGCTTACGCCTGTTAAACAGAAAAAGTTAGGTGTAAAGAATTATGTGAGAATAGAAAAAAAGTGCAATAGAAAATTATACTTAATGGTTAAAGCCTTTCAGGGATAGTGCAGAGAAAAGAGTCTTAAACTTGATTATAAAACCCCCTTTTGTATGAGACTGTGAATCACAAAGGAGATCTCATGAGTTAGTTTCCCTACACAAAGGGTAACAGTACAGGCTTGCTAAAAAAAGTTAAACTGATGGCTTCAGTGAAGCAGTTAAAAGGCTCTCTAGTTACCTGTAGTGAAAAGGATTTCAGGCAGTAGATGTTGGAGGAGGATACTGTCTGAGTCGTGCAATGGGAAAGGAGGTATTTTGCAATTCAGGAACTGGGAGAAACCAGTGAAGGGGCCACTGTAAGATGTTCTCCTTGCCCTAAAGCAGGCATGTCCAAGCTTCGGCCCTCCTGATGTTTTGGACCACAACTCCCAGAATTCCAAGCCTGTATTTCCAATGGCAAGGGACTGTGGGAGCTGTGGTCCAAACATCTGGAGGGCTGAAGTTTGGACATGCCTGCCCTAAAGCTTCTCCTTATTCACTTATACATGTATCTCCATCAGAGGGCACTTGAGGCAATATGCCCCACTGAAACCAGCAACGTTATCCATTCACATAAGATTCTCTTCAGTGCAAATACAGGGCATAAATACAACTCATCGGTCACTCCTTCTTTGCTGGGCCCTGATGCCCTTTTCAGGACCTGACGGTGTGCCCTGAAGAGGAGTCTGTGATTATGTCGTCCTTTGTGAGCTCTCTCTCATCCCTCACAATCAAGCAAGGTAATTTATTCTGTCAACTGGCAGTGCTACTCTCTCTCTCTCTCTCTCTCTCTCTCTCTCTGTGTCTGTGTGTGTGTGTGTGTGTGTGTGTGTGTGTGTGTGAGTTAGTGAGTGAGTGAGTGAGTGAGAGAGAGAGAGATTGAGAGAGAGAGAAGATGTAAAACACCTATTCTAGTTTTCTTGTACAAGAGTACTTCAAGTTGTGTCCCCCTCCCCCAAATAAGCTTTGGTGTATTTGTGACTAAACTATATTATGTCAGTGGTGTATAATTTGTTTTTATTTGGTAGAAGGAACCCGGTTTCCCTGAGCTGTGAGGGGGATGAAAGGAGCAGAGTGTTTAGGCTGAAGGAAATTTATTTATTTATTTAATTTATTTACAAGATTTTTTTAGCCGCCCCACTATCAAGAGGTCTCTTGGCGGCATACAACATTAAAAACTATAAAACAATAAAAATATTAAAGCTACAAAATACAATACAGTTAAAACAACATACAGTACAAATTATAAATTATAAAACCCTAATGCCCGTGTGTCCAGCCAAATAATCTAATTAAAATCCTGGCCAAATAGGAAAGTCTTTGCCTGGCGCCGAAAAGCCAAAAGTGTTGGCGCCAGGTGGATCTCCGTAGGGGGGGCATTCCAGAGTTGGGGGGGGCAACTGCTGAGAAGGCCCTGCTTCGACATGCCACACCCCTTATCTCTTTGAGGGATGGCACCTTCAGCAGGGCCTCCTGGCCTGATCTTAGAGTATGGGCAGGCTCATATGGAAGAAGGAGGTCCTTTAGGTAGCCAGGTCCTAAGCTTTTTGTGTAGGGTCTCCTCTAAACTCTTTGAGTTTGGGCCACCAAGGCGTAGAGACGTGTGAGGAGGAATTTGACCGAATGCTGAAATGCCTTGAGACAAAGCTTTGTGACCAGCTATGCCAGAACAGGTTGCCCATGTAAGCCATGAAGGAAACCTACTCTCTCCAGGAAAAAACAAATATAATGTTTTTATACAGTATAGAAAATGGGGTGTTATGCTTTTATCTTGCTGTAAACCATTTCTTAGGGCATTGCACTAATGAGGCAGTAAACAAACAAATAAAGAAGCAGTTATTAAGCGAATGAATCAGAGCCCAGGAACAACACATTGGATTTGACCCGTTAATGTTAATATCATAATCTTTTTTGAACAGTTTGTATCAAATTGGAGGAAGTTGAAAATATCAAACTGGAGGAAGTTGAAACTGGAGGGAGTTTTGAAAATAATGGCCATGGAAGTCACCTTAAAATGTTGCTTTTAATTAGTTATTCTTCAGATGTGCTGGTAGGCCTGTCTAATGCAAAAGTGGAAGTCAGTCTTTGAGATGCCAGCGTATTTTTGTCTCTTGTTTTGTTTTGCTTTTCTCAGATTTTTTTTGTCTGCTTTGTCTAAATCAAAGTGGACCAAAAACATTGATTGTCTGGTAGAGATGGTCCATTCCTCCATGTGGTGGACATCCCACCCCCATATAGGATGGTGTTCAGTTAAACATGGACCCCAGTCAGTATTTTTATTGCAACAATCAGAGCAAAAAACTAATACTAATAGGATGTTCCCTGCTGGCCCCACCTGCCTGATGTGAGAAATGGGCAAGGGCTATTGGTTTGGGGGCAGGGCAGGTTAAAGAAGCTAGCTCAAACAGCTGCAAATAGCTGCCCTCAACATCAGAACATTGACCAGAGGAAGTTGCGAACTGGCCGAAGTTCTAAAAGGCTATCATGTTGACATAAACATGCCCTCAGGAGACTAGATGGAAGGGCCAAAAATCTAGGGACACCACAGAAGTCACAAATGCAGTAGACAGTGGGAAAAAATATGAAGGCCCACAGGCTAGATGATCTGCCTATGGATTTCTGGAAACTACAGGAACTCCAAAACACTGGGGTTACCTTGGCTGATAGAGCTCTTCAATGCCATGACAAACAATGGCCACATCTAAGTTGATTGGTCATTGATCATAAAAGTCCCCATATTCAAGAACAAGGGTGCCCCAGTGAACTGCACTAACTATTGCCCAATCTGAATCCTCTCCCACACCATGAAGAACTTTGAGAAAATTATGGACCAGCGCATTCACCACATTCACTATCAACACATGCAGCTTTGTCAAAGGATGTGGGAGAACCAATCTTTGCAGCTCATCAGCTCCTAGAGAAACAACGAGAGAAGACCCAACCCATAGCACGTGCCATTCCTAGGCTTGGAGAAGGCATTTTACTGTGTCCCACATCAATCATTCTGGTATGCCTCCATAACCACAGGGAGGTTGGGGGCATGGAACCACTCCTTGACCAGATCAAAATGCTATAAACCAGCAGCCATGTATGAAGCTCATCTGGCCTTTCTGCGAGATTTCTGTGAATGGTTGGACTGCACCAAGGCTCCTCATTGTGGCTGTTCCTCTTTGTATAAGTCATGGGTACCATCATCACACAAGGCTTTGTCCACTCTGCTGGTGTGGACACATCTTCAGAGTAACACCTTCCTCCATCTACCAAACTGCTTAGAAAGTCAATGGCTGGTGGCTATGTGGGCAACCAAAAACAGAGATGGCAGGACACTGTCAATAAGGACATATGTGAATTTGGCTGTGTGAAAGAAGAAAAACTTCCAGAACACAGCCAAACAGCCTGAAAAACTCACAACAGCTCTTAGACAAGTGAAATGTTGGCTTGTTTTACGATCCGAAGAGTGGTCCCCCCGCCTGCTGGAAAACACTATGAAGAAGAAAGAAGTCTGCTTTGATTGTCTGATGAGATTTAATCATCGGTGCGTTAAATGAATGTGTTATTTCCAAGCACTGCAATAAACTCCCAATGTTCTCTGACAGTGAATTGCTCCTTTAGGGCTATGGTCGTCCTTCCCACTGCAGCAAACCACGAGTTTTCTCCACTCTAAGGTTTCAACACACAGTCTACAAGATCCCTGTTGCTCGTTCTTGTCACGTTGCCTCTTTTTACACCAACTTTCTTTTTTTTTCAGTGGAAGCTAAGGAAAAATTCAATTTCACTGGGTTGCGGCTGGATTGGTTCAGGCTGCAGGTAAAATTCCCTCCCAAGTTCAACGCTTCGGTTCCCTCTTCTCTCTTCCCAACAGTCTGTCCTTCATTAAGGCAGATCTGGTTTCTGGTGGAAAAGCAGTCCTCCTGCTTGGTGCAACTTTGCAAGGGCCAGTGGCTGGTGGAAGCTCCACCTGTGGAAAAGGTGCATCTGAGAACTTGGCCGTAATTACATTCTCCGTAAAAGACGGCCATGACATGGTTAAATACTGCGGCGTTTGCTGCACTTATAAAACAGATGAATTGGAAGTATGTTTTTTTAACTGACTGCACAATGCAAGGGCGGATTCAAATCGGCCCAGTCCTTTTTTTGCTCCACTTTCTGCTGCTTGGGGGTGGGTGGGTTACTTTTTCAAGCCAGAATGAATTGATTGGGCTTTTCTCCTGTGGTTAGCTCTGGTGCGTTCTTGTAAAGACACTAAAAGGGTCATTGTACAAATGAGATCAATGAACAAGGTATGGTGGATTCCCTGCTGCCTCCGTCCACCCTCCAGTTCTCTTTTTCCTTGGCCGGTCCTGCCATTGCTGAACGTTGGTCTTGTAAGTGGGTGTTTATCCTAGTGCCTTTCTCAGGCTTAGACCAAGCAGGAATTCATCCCTGCGACTCTTGCCACTGCTTGACAGTCCCCTTTAGCCCCTCAGTGAGGCCTTGAGCCATCACAGCTCCCAGGAATGCATTTCTGACCTTTCCAAACCTCTTGCATTACCAAGTTGTCTCTCAGAATGCAAGGGGGACTCCTGGGTTGTGTTCAGGCATTGTGCACATTTGGGAAGAACCCTGGGTTGTGCGGTTGTGTGATGTGTGGGCAGCAAGGGAAATGGCTCTTGCTGTTCTGTAGCTCAGGGGACCTGGGGTGATACGTCAGTGACCGCTGGTTCTACTCCCCCAGGCCTACACCAGCGTCGCCAAGTCCCCATTGCAGCTGCGAGAGAATCATGACATTGCCAAGGTGATGAACCTGGTTGTCTTCCACACCAAGATGTTGGACTCTGTGGAGGAGTTGATGGTGGAAACATCTGACCTCTCTGTATTCTGGTGCGTATTTGATGTGGAAGGACAGGATGGACCAGGATAGCATATCTCTATAGGCATGCAGAGAGCCTATAGGCTGTCAGAGCACTGTAGAATCCCCTAATTATAGGCAAAATCCGATGGTGTTTTTTTACACTGATGTAGTGCAGTTGGCATGAAACTCAGCAGTGGATTGCTGTGGACAAAGAGGGTTAGCGTGGGCATTTGCTGTTCTGCCAAGTTGTATGAATGCTGAATCAAATGCTGACACTTCTTAACTTGTAGCAGTTTTCTGCTGAAATTTTCATGAGTTGTGCTGTGTTAGCAGATGTAGCTAACTGGATTTGGGGCATTAATTTGACATCAAACCCAGGAAAAATCCTGGGAGATAAAGCAGTCACTGTGCAAGCACCTAGAAAACAATGCAGTAATAACAAGAAGCCAATTTGATTGAAACATTTCACGATTCATCCAAGTGGCTTCATCAGTCTGAGAGAAGTTGGTGCAAGGCTTCCAATTTATAGTTCATTTTGGTTTCAGGCCACCCTGGTCTGAATAGGTTTGTTAGGTGGGCATTGGTTTGAATAGGCTCATTAGGTGGACAATGGCCTGGGGTCTATGCAGACCTTCCCAACACCCATTAAGTATGGGTCATTAGCTATGTCCTTGCTGGTGGAGGTGTTAAGAGCTTCTGATTTGTCCTGCAGACAAATAGCCACATGATAAGTGGGACAGATATGGAGGGCCACTGCTAACAAACTTATTCAGGCCATTCAGACTCAAGTTCTGGATAACCTGATGTGGATGACTGAGAATTTTCACAGGCATGATACACAATTGGCGACACAATTGTTCTTCAGAGAGTGATGATTAATGGCTCCTTCTCTAAGTTGGGTACCTCAAGGCTCAGCCCTGGGTCCGGGACTCTTCAGCATTTTTATTAATGGCTCAGACAAGGGAGCATGGGGTGTCACATTTGTGGATGACACAAAATTGGGTGGAATAGCTAATACCTTGGAAGACAGAAATAAAATTCAATATGATCTTAATAGACTGGAGGCAAAACTACACAGTGCGCTGTGGGCTGGAGGCAAGCACTGTGTTCGTACATGAGCACCCACTCAAGTCTGTGCTTCTCTGTGCAGAAAAGTCACCATTGCTGTACAGGACTGGAACTTGTGGCTAGGAGGAGGTCACAAGAGACCCTGGTTCACAATGCTAAGTGTAAACAGTTCCATTTGATAACTTCTGAAACTCTCCTTCAGACTGTTTTTAGTTCCCGGGAACTGACTAACAACATATTTCCTTGACACCGTCGCCAGATGGGCTGGAAAGAGTTTGTTATGTTCACTTATTTTAAAATGAAAGGTGACAGACCCTTTTCTTCACTACTTTGCTCATGGTGGATTGCTCTTTCTCCTAGATCACAGAGCAATTTCTGTGTATATTGCTGACAGTGGGAGACCTTACATGAGAGTTCTGTCTTCACCTCAAATAGTGGCTTGATGTGTCATTAGAAACCTTCCAGAACCAATTTAGAAGATGGCTTGTTAAATGCATGTCATGAGCCCTCAGAGTACACCACACAATTCCTTTCTGACAGTCAAAATGTAGAAAAGCCATCAATTACTGTCCAGAAAGAACAAGGAATAAGTAGTGTGGTCCCCCAGATTACAGAAATTCAAGGTTCACTCAGCCTTCCATCCTCCCGAGGTTGGTAAAATGAGTACCTAGCTCACTGGGAGGTAAAGTGATGTTTGCATAATTACATTGTAAACTGCCCAGATATTGCTGTATTTATTTATTTATTTATTTACGAGTATTTTTACCCTGCCTTTCTCCTTGGAAAAGGACCCAAGGCAGCTTACAGTAATGAGGGATAATATACAGTCCCAGTACAATTAAGACATGTTCAGGAATTGAGAACAAGGAATTGAGAGACATCTTACAGCATTAATAGACAACATTACATTAAAGCTACAGAGTTATAACTAGTTACAAACACAAAGTCTATGTGAACCTATAGATTCATCTAAAAGACACATAATGCTAGTCCATCATTCAGGAAAAACTTGCTTGAAGAGAAAGGTCTTTGCCTGTTTCCGGAAGGACAACAGAGATGAGGCAGTCCTGGCCTCTAGTGGGAGGGAGTTCCAGAGCCCGTGTGCAGCAACTGAGAAGGCCCTTTCATGGGTTCTCACGAGATGTACCTGTGAGGGTGGTGGGATGGAGAGAAGGGCCTCTCCTGATGACCTCAGCACCTGAGCTGGTTCATAATGCGATATTCAGTCTTTGATGTAGCTAGGACCCAGGTTGTACAGTGCTTTGTTGGTCAAGGTCAGCACCTTGAATTGTGCCCCATAGCTGATTGGCAGCCAATGGAGCTGTTTTAATAGGGATGTAATGTTATCTCTGCACCCTGCCCCAGTCTGCTGTCTGGCTGCTGCATTTTTGACCCGTTGAAGTTTCCTGAGACTTTTCATCGGTCATCCCACATAGAGTGCATTGCAGTAGTCCAGCCAGGACGTCACTAGGGCATGTGTCACTGTGGCCAGAGCTGGTTTCTCAAGAAGGGGGCGTAACTTGTGTACTAGCCTTAATTGTGCAAATGCGCTCCTGGCCACAGCTGTGACCTGGGAGTCCAAGCTCAAGGATGAGTCCAAGAGCACCCCCAAACTGCGTACCTGTTTTTTTAATTGGAGGGTGATCCCCATCCAGTACAGTTTGTTCCCTATCCCTTGTTCTCCCTTTCAACTAACCAGGAGACCTCTGTCTTGTCTGGGTGACTAGGTTTAGTTTCATTTTGTTTATCTTCATCCAATTCATTACTGTAGCACTATGGGGCCAGTCTGTTAGGGCCTTTTTACATGACCCCTAAGATCCGCTGGCCACTTAAATTCGGACCAGAGATCTTAGGGGTTCGTCGCTCTTCCTCTGTCTTCCTCTGTCCCCACCCCCCTCGGCACTTCCTGGTTGCTGGCTGCCTGAGGGAGGGAGAAAAAAGAAAGAAAAGACTGCCGGTTTACCTCCGTTTTGTTCCTGGCAGCATTCAGATCTCTTAAGGGGGCAAAAAAAAGAACAAACGGAAGCCAGGAGAGCCCCGCACTCACTATCCTTACACCGGATCAAATATTTGTCACCATCAAAGACCAGGTACAAGAAAACTGCTGTTTGGTCGCGCTAAAGTGGGCGGGGTCGCACTTAACTGTCTGCAAAGTCCGGAGCTGGTGGGTAAACATTTTTAAGGTCCGGACCTTGCAGCCATTTGCGGCGGAGCTTAGGGGTCGTATATAAACGCCTTTAGTCTCAGCAGCAGCAGCAGCAACAACAACAACAACAACAAATGCAACAACAAATGCAAGAGTGGAAGATGCCTTTTATTGGACCACTAAAAAAATTAAACAAGTAACATGCTTTTATGGATAAAATCTACTTTTCAGGGCTAATCATCCCTCCTTCATGGACAATGAAGAGAAACTGAAGATAAAAATCTAAGAATTGATGATTGGTGATGTCTCTCACAGACACGGATCATCAGTTTTTGGACTTCGGTCTACAATTTTTCTGCTCAAACCACGAAGGAGGTGTACTATTTCTGTGGAAGTGGATCTTATCCATGAAAGCTTGCTGCCTGTTTCATTTTTAAGTGATCCAATTAAAGGTATCACCCACTCTTGCATATGTGTCAAGTTCTGCGGTGTGCCTTGGGGAGGTGATTTATCCTCAAGGGCAATTTAAAGATCTATGAAATAAACTGGAATACCAGAAAGGTGGCTCATGAGAGACATGATGGCCATGATGGGAAATGCAGGGAAAAATATCCCAAAGGTCTTCAAGTTCATCGATCTCTGTTGGCATGGATCAGTACATGCATCAGCCTGCCCTTGTCTTATCGGCGATTGTCTCCATTCGTTCAACAGCTTCTATGTGCGTCTCTTGGAGAAGCTCTTTGCATTAACCATGGAGGAGCCGTCGATGCTGCGCTATGCCATTAGTTTCCCCCTCTTGTGTGCCAGCTTCACCCACGCCACACATCCCTTATGCCCTGAGGAGGTATGTATCCATTTAACCAAGACTTGGGGAAAGGGTGGAGAACCCATTTAAAGCTGACAACATAAAGAACATCCTCAAAACCTAAAAAAATAAAATCCTGAACCAGGTTAATCTAAGGTGAGTAACCAGATTCAATAAAATTGGATCCCCCCCATTTCTTTCACAAAACAATCAACTGGGCATAATATTGTATCCGATTTCAGTTATATAATGTCTATATATGTAGGTTTAAAGATGCATATTTTGAATAGCTGAGGTTGTAATCCTTAACATGCTTACTAGGAAGACTAAATTAAAAAAAAAATCTTAAAAAGGGGTGGGTGGTAAGATAGAATAAGGCAGGCATGTCCAAACTTTGGCCCTCCTGATGTTTTGGACCACAACTCCCAGAATTCCAAGCCTGTATTTCCAATGGCAAAGGACTGTGGGAGTTGTGGTCCAAAACATCTGGAGGGCCGAAGTTTGGACATGCCTGGAATAAGGTCTGCAGCAGTTGTCAAGCCACAGCCACCATTTCTGCCACTCCCCCTTTCCCTGACACCTATCAGTCTGGTTTTATAGCAGTGAAAGAGGAGGCTGCCCGCTTCCTCCGAGGGAGGTGAGCCCCAGAGGCAAAGGGAGAAGGATGGGATTTGGAACAAGCCCCTTTAGGATCTTGGGTCTTTCTTTTTCTCTTTCCGATCCAGTATCCGCATCTGCGAAGCTGTGCTTTGAGCCTTTGCAACAACTTCCTGGAAGAGATGGCCAAGCAGGCTTGTACTTGCATCCTGGACATCTGTGCTGAACAG
Source organism: Phrynocephalus forsythii (assembly GCA_029282475.1). Taxonomy (NCBI): domain Eukaryota; kingdom Metazoa; phylum Chordata; class Lepidosauria; order Squamata; family Agamidae; genus Phrynocephalus; species Phrynocephalus forsythii. The sequence continues at coordinate 25,763,242 of JAPFRF010000011.1, read as the reverse complement.
TGCAACCTGAGTGAGCCGGTGAGAAACCAGTGCCTTTGCAATGAGGAAGGGGCTTCGGAGAAACAGTGAGGGTTAAACGATGCAGTTTATCCAAAGACAATGGTTAATGATCATCACCCTGTTCCCTCAAGCCCATTCCGGCTTATGGTGATCCTTTCCAGGTTCTCCAGGTAGAGAGTACTGTCCTCGGAATGGTTTACATTCCCTTCTTCTTGGGGGCATCTTGGGACGGTGCAGCTTACCCATTAAGGCCACCCAAGTGGCTCCTCTCCCTGGAGGCACAGTGAGGAATCGAACTCCCAAACTCTGGCTCCATAGTCAGACGGTTAAGCCACTGAGCTATCTAGTCGAAGGCCTACCCTTTGTTAGGCTTCATGGCTCAGTGGTTAATCTGCTGCACTGTGGCCAAACCTCTGCTCAAGATCTAGGGTCAATCCCAGGTAGCTACCCTGAGGTTCACTCAGTATTCTATCCTTCCAAGGTTGGATTGAAGACCAAGCTCGCTGGGGGGGGGTGAACAGTTTGTAGCCTACATAGTTAAACTGTAAATTGCCCAATGCTCTTAAGCATTGAGAAATAGTATATAAGCAGCTTTGCTCTTTTGTTTGCCCACTACCCAAAGGTCTCTGGCGGCTTACAATCAAAGAATTAAAACAATTTAAAATCGTTATAAATAAAATATCAATAAATCATCAAACAGTAATAAAAACCTTCTTTAAAATCATTATCCTAAAATTGTCATCAGTGGACCCACAATCTATATTGTATCAATTAAAAACCTTCTGGAACAGGAAGGTTTTTACCTGGCGCCGAAATGTAATCAGTGTTGGCGCCAGGGCGGATCTCAATAGGGAGGGCATTCCATAACTTGGGAGCAGCTGCCGAGAAGGCCCTTTGTTACAAGCCATCCCTCTCACCTCCTTTTAAAAATGTCACAAACATAAGCTTGCTTTGACCCCTACACAGTCTTCCTCGGGCTGGGCGCTACAGGGATGGGAGAGGGTCAGAAGAAACATAAACATTTAGTCTACGTGACAGGGAACACAAAGGAAAAGCATTGTCTGGTGTTTGGGGGCAGGTATCCTTGGTTCATAGTCTCCTTGGCTGATGCTCGGTGCCTTTGCTTTGTGGTAAAGGGTTGGCTCTCCCAGGTACCTTCCTCTATGTGAGTGTGTGTGTGTGTGTTGTGTCATTACAGTCGTGGCCGACTCTCCGTGACCCCATGCCCATGGAGTTTTCTTGGCAGGAATACTGGAGTGGCTTTGCCAGTTCCTACTCCAGGCGCCGCGCCTACAGCACCTGGTATTCCCCGGTAGTCTCCCATCCAAGTACTAACCAGGGCCAACCCTGGTGCTTAGGACATCTAGGCAGCTTACCATCCTCTGTAGTAGTCTGACATAAAAGGGGGAATGTGCAGGTTGGTGTATGTGTGTATGTGGGGTCATGCATTGGCTCCTGGGTGCCCACGGCTAAATTCATTTCACTGACCCTCATGTTCCACAAGAGTCTGCTGGAAGCAAATGTCCTTGGGGTGACAATTTCCCCCTTCCCGATGTGTTGCCTTCTTTGCTCCCTTTGTGACCCACACTATAATAACACAAGTAACAGCCTGCCACTTTTCCCTATTGCCCTCCCAGCTCTTGCCCAAGCACTGCGCTGCCACCATCAGCAAAGCCCGGAACAAAAGGAAGCAGAAAGCATCCTCCAAGAAGGCAGAGCCAGAGCGGGATAAACCTGGCACGGAGAGCCTCCGAAAAGACCGCAGTCTGACTACCAAGTAAGGCGGGAACAGAGTTGGCGAAGGTTTTCCAGTGGGTGTCTTTCTGGATTCCTTTTCAACTGGCAATTAGCGGGTTTTCCCCAGATGTGTTGTGTTTGTTTGTTTGATTCTTGGTAATCCTTGTTTAATGGAAGACCACGTCTATCTATCTATCTATCTATCTATCTATCTATCTATCTATCTATCTATCTATCTATCTATCTATCTATCTATCATCAACAAAGGTCCCAGCACCAAACATTGCCCCTTGTAAAAGGGGTCAAAATAAAATATAGAAAAATGGTTTGGGGAGAGACAAAGTAATGCAGGAAGTTGTGAAAACACATACATGAGCATAGCAAGATGGTAAGCTCTTCATCTCGACCAGGGGGTCCCAGCCTTACCGTAGGTAGCCCAGGTGTTCTTGGTCTGGAACTCCCAGGAACCGGCTAGTGGTGATGGCTTATGGAAGTTGTAGTCCAAGAACATCTGGGCTGCTGAAGGGTGGGAAACACTGACTTGAATGTTGTTTTTTAAAAATCCAATAAGCACTACACAGATCTCAGGTCTTTCAGCAGTATAAACGTTCTGTCTGAAGGAGCTCTCAGACCTTAGAAAAGTTACCCTTGGGACAGTAACTCACAGCCATGGGCTCAACCTACCAAATCTGTTCTAAGCAGCAGTCTGGGGAGCACATGTCAAATTATCCAGCCGTAACACAAAAGGAATGTGTGATGGTTTGGACAAACAAATACGACCGTCCCATTTTAGAATGTGCCCTAGAGCAGTGATGGCGAACCTATGGCACGGGTGCCAAAGGTGGCACTCGGAGCCCTTTCTGTGGGCACCCGACATCGCCCCTTCACAGCCACCTGTACACAGGTTAAATTACTGTATTGGCACTTTGCAAAAAATTTAGTGGGTTCTGAATTGCAGTTTGGGCACTTGGTCTGTAAAAGGTTTGCCATCACTGCCCTATAGCAATGCTTCCCATGTGCATAATGAAGAACCCCAGAAAGATAACATCCAGGAGAGCTGTGTTCATCACTCCTAATTCTTAGATCAGCCGTTCTCATCAGGAGTCAAGTGGCTCCCTGGGGTAACCTTGACACATTTGCAGGGGGCCACAGACTGGAAGGAGTTCCTTGCAGACCACCTTATAATGTTTGTTACACAACTTCTGCAATCCTTAGGTTGGTCTGCCCAAGAAAGGGGTGCAGAAATGGAACCGTGAGTTCTGTTGGACCGGTTGGATCTTTAGGAGTCGTGGGTGATTAGGATTAACAACAAAAATAGACAAAATCCTTGCTAGTGTGGGCTGGAGGGGGGGGAATTCTGGGAGATGCCATCCTCCAAAGTAACTGGTCCAAGCGCTGATCAGAAAGAAGGCCCACCAAGTCCTTTCCCGAGCCTTCTTCTTTCCCTCTTCGCTCTTCCAGAAGAAACCGTCCACAGCATCAGTAGCTTCGACTCACTGTCAGGGCATTCTTCCTTTTTTTTTCTGTGGCAGCCCCGTCCTTATGGAACTCCATCCCCAGCGAAGTGCGCTCTGCAGAGTCCCTGCTGGCCTTTCGAAAAGCGGTAAAAACTTATTTATTTCGAGAGGCCTTTGGCGAACCCTGATCTCTCTCTCTCTCCCTTTTTTTTTTTTTTTTTTGTGAAGGTCCCGCCATCTTAATATCCAAGCGGCTATACTTTGTGTATAATGTTTGAGCACGCTTGGTTTATAGTTATCATTGTTGGTTTTAGATGCAATGGTTTTTATTGATTATTTACTTGTTGTGTTATATATTATTGTTCCGTGTTCATTGGCGCTTGCTCGTCATGTAAGCCGCTTAGAGTTTCGAAAGAAAGATAAGCGGGGTATAAATATAAAAATAAATAAATAAATAAATAAATTTTGTCTCCTCCAGCCTGGACAAGCTGCACCTGACACTGACTGAGCTGTGCTGGAGCCTGAACCAAGTCTCCAGCATGGTTATATTTGAACACACCGTGACTCCGGCAGAGTATCTCAGCAGCCAGCTGGAGGCACGTCTCAGCAGGTACAGGAAGTGAGGAGGGGGTTAACCTGGGAAGTGATGAAGCAGCATTGGGGCCCCTCCAGGTGGAGCATTTCGGCCTTTCTCTTGGTGCCCATTAAAATGCAGGGTGTGTCCATCTTTGCATCCAAACTAACTTTTCTTGAAGAAACAGCTTCTCTTGTCTTGAAGAAATCAGTGGTTTGCTTATCCTCCTGCCTCTCCTCTTATCCTTCCTTTGGGGAGAGGAAGGCTGCTGCTGGTGCCAAGGAAAAGGTGGGGAAAGAAGTCACGGGGCCTGGTTCGTGGATCCTTTAACAACCCAGTTCAGGGATCCCATTTGACCAAAGTTAAATCACTACCAAAGTTTTCTCCCCTTGAGTTCCCTCCCATGGGCTCCGAGCTCTTCGCTCTGAGCATGAGCCTGTGGCAGTGGAGGCAGTAGGAGCAGGTAGGACCCTCACCTGGCATGAACCAGAAAAAAAAAACTGCAAACCAGTTCACTTTTTCCAGGGATCCGTGGTTAGTACTTAGCCACGAACCATTGTGAACCACCCGTGTTCTGGTTTGTGCCCATCTCTGCAAAGGAGAGAACAAAAGGTGCAATATCACAAGTGCCTGAAGGGGGCAGTGATAAGCAAAGGGATTACGTGGCCAATAAGCAGGGGAGAGACTGAAGGCAGATCAGAATGCCGGAGAGGCAGACCTCCAACGCTCGAGTCCCTGATCATTCTAAATGGGTTTTTATTGTATAAAAACTTGGTAAGAGCTTCTTTGTTTGATTTTTGTTTTGCTTCGGATTGGTGGTTTAGTTTAGTGGAATGGGATGATTCCATCTCTTCGGCACTATAATCCCTACCTATTAGATGGTTTTAGGAGCCCTGTGGCTGAGTAATTAAACTGCAGGTACCCAGCTCAAGGTTCACTCAGCCTTCCTTCCTTCCATCCAAGGTCAGTAAAATGAGTACCCAGCTTGCTAGGGAGGTGGTGGCAATGTGTACCCTGCGTAATCACCTGTAGACTTCCCAGAGAGTGCTTTAAATGCTAAGGAGAGGTATATAAGCAGCACACTTTGCTTTGCTTTTTAAGAAGAGCAGAAAGTGGTGGAATCTGCCCCTGTTCTAATTGATACAAGACTTGGCCCATCAAGATGGCAGGAAAAATGGTGATGCTTTCAGTGACCAGTCAGGTTCATTTTTGGAGAAGAAGTGTTCCATTTGGCAGAGTGCTAAACAGAAGCTACAGACATGAGACGTGCCGACAGTGCAGGCATATGCTACACATTTTCCTCAAAAGCATTATATGCAGCTTTTGCTGCCGTTATTGTTTAGATGGATTAAGCTGCAGCTTCTAACATCCTTGGCTAGTACGGAATTTGGTCATCCATCTTTTGCCCACCTTGTGTATGCTGATGTCTCTGGAATAGATGCATTCCAAAAAATGTCTCTGCACCAGCAGCAGTGTTGGTAGGACCTGAGCCAGTCGCCCACCCCCTTTGTAAATTCCAACTTTTGCTGTCCTCTTTTGTTTGTACCTTCTTCAAGAGTCAGTGAGCTCCGTGCATACCTCCACCCTGGCACCTACCATCTCCTCCGATATGTGAAAAATGCAAGCTCTTTCTCCCATTCCTAATTAGCAAAGTTCATTCTTTGTTTGCGAAGTAGCCGAAGGCATTTGCTTGGGATGCAAAGCAGGTTTTGGCAGCTGGCGTTGGGCGCCATGCCAGAAAAGAAGGATCTTGACATCTTGCCAGCACTTGGGGGTGGAAGACGACCATTGGTTTTTCTTCTGTAACTCTCTGAATGTCTTATTCTGCTGCCACCTCCTCTTAGGTAGCTCATTTTGGATCGGCATAGAATCGTAGAATAAACTGAGTTGGAAGGAGCCTAATAAGGCTATTGAGTCCAATGAATTATGAAAGAATTGTTTTGATATTTTGATACTCTAAGAGGTTGGTTTTTTAAAAAAAAACTTAATGTTCCTTCTGTTATGAAAACTCATTTAGAATTTTCTTGTTATGGCCGTGCTGTGAATAACAATGCACAGTGGACGATGCATTTATATGTTGGTTTTTTTGTCCCATTTTCATTGGGAACCTGTTTGAGTCCGGCAGATGCAGAAAAGCATGTGTCAGATGTCAAGAGGTAGGTGTAACCTTGCAAGAGTGGGGTCCCAGGGCTGGCCTTCCCCAGTCAGAGCCCAGCACTTGAGCAATCTAAGGAGGTTGAAGAGGAACTGGGCTGTGTTACCAAAATATTTATTAACTGAGCTAAAAAGAAGAGGCACAGTTTAAAAAAAATCATCATTTCATACAAGCATCTTCATCCAGTCCTTTTGACTCTTAAATTTGGGGTCTCTCTCTCTCTCTCTCTCTCTCTCTTTTTTTTTTTTTAAACAGCTGGCAGCAAAATTCAGATTTACATCACTATTGCTCCTGCCTTGAAAACTCTACTGCTGCTTTTCCTCCTGCTGTCCCAGTTTCCTCTGTTTTCCCCCATCCCTTGGGCCTGTGGCATAAGGTACCACAGTGCATCTCAGTCCCCAACGCACTGGTGGGTACGCAGACCTATGTCTCTGGATCTGGAGTGTTATTGTGGCCATGATTAAGAAAGCCCCTAAAGTTACATAGCAGAGCTTTGTGTTGGGAAACAGTGTCAACATATGTAAAAGTTGATAAAACATATGTTATGTATATTTAACAGAATGTGTAAAGTGAATTGTAAAATGGAGGCAGTTAGATTCTGCAGTGTCATGATGTTAATCCACAAGTGTTAGAGACAGTAATCACAGGCATGTTTGATGAAGTGCAGGTGGAACTGATTGTAACATCATGATTTGTAAGTTGGGCATCAGATTGTTAATTAGTGATTGCATCAGATCATATGAGTGCTGAATAAGTATAAAAGGCACTAGCTTACCATTTGTAACTGGGAACTGTTATGGTGAGAACAGTTCACCCCACACTCTGTTTGTCTGTTTACAGTATATTATTTGTTTTGTTTATTTTGATGTATAATGAATATATGAGTTTTTACTCTATTCATTGTCATTGTCTTTCTGATAGACTAACTCTGCAAACCCTTTATATCAATACTAACATTTTATCTCTGCTGCAGCTTTTGTCAGGCACAAGTATATATTATTATTATTATATTTGCTGCCCCCTTAAATCTGCTGACAAACAGTGGGCTGAGGGTGCCCGTTGACCTATTGATGTCAAGCTGCCCAGTATATTATTTGTTTGTTTATTTAAATTTATATACTGCTCCATCTAGCTACATGGCTACTCTGTGCAGTTTGCAAAGTTATCTATGTAGACAAACATGGCAGGTGCTGCCTGCCCTGTAAATCTCTCTTCTCTCTCTCTCTCCCCCTGTGGTTTGGGTTGCTGTTCTTCTGAGGGCCTCTCATTTCCCCACTTCCTGTTCCTCCCAGGTCCTTGGTGCGGCTGGCGAGGCCAAATCCAAATTCAACAGAGCTAGCCCGCCCTTCGGAGGTTCTGGCCGGTGTGCAGGCTTATACGACATTTCTGATGTCGCTGACACACCGTGTGGGGCTGGACATAGGGCGCCTCCTTCGCAGTGTGCTGCTGCAGCAGACCCAACCCCTGGATGCCGCTGGGGAACAGACCCTCACCACCTTGTACACCAACTGGTAGGTGCTGCGGCCTGAGGAGGGTGTGGAGAGCGACCGGGCTTGTTGTGTGCACTTCATTATCCTTAAGTAGGCAGGGCAGTTTTTCATGCTAGCGCTCACTGGTCCTGGTCCTATTACTTGCTGTAAATATGAAAACTCAGATTAAATGAGCAGCAAAGGGCCATGTAGTTTTTCTCCATTTAAAGCAAAAAGTGTTCTGCTTATATACCGCCCCATACCACTACAAGTAGTCTCTGGGCGGTTTACAATTGTTAATTACAGTGTGCAGGCTACACATTGCCCCCCCAGCAAGCTGGGTACTCATTTTACCGACCTCAGAAGGATGGAAGGCTGAGTGAACCTTGAGCCTGCTACCAGGGATTGAACCCAGGTCGTGAGCAGAGTTTTACCTGCAGTACAGGCATTTGCTGCAGTACAGGCATTTAACCTGTTGTCCTTCCCACAATGAGCTTTTCTCAGAAATAAGGGCCTCAGCGATTAGGCTGAGAAGACTAAGCCTGTATTTATCCTCTAATGACTAATTATATACAGAACAAAGCTGAAGATACATAAGTGAGGGGAATTGCATGCTTATTTGTATTACAAATACCTGCTTTTTTTAACCACTCAAAGGGTATCTCTTTTAAATAAGCATGAAGCTTCTCAGCTGGTTTGGCCTTCAACCCTTGGGACGTTGGAGGTATTCAGAAAGGGTTCCTCAAAGTATCTGAAGAGGTCTTGCTGTAATCACTGAGCAACCACAGTTTGTACCATTAAGCTATGTCATGAATTCCAGGTGTGCTTGAATTCAACAGTTTCATGTTTGTTAAGATCAGTACAGCAGTTGCAGGAGAGGGAGAGGCCACTCTAAAAGTGAGCTGTAACTGATGTTGTTATGAGTGGTTAAGTCAACCTTATGAGTTAGTGATCTCGAAGAGGTTCTATTGTCAACAGCTCAGTTCAGCTCTTGCAAAGCAGAGGCTGTGGATTCTTTTAATGAGTCAATCCATCTGTTCCCAGCCTTCCTCTTTCCCTGTTGCCTTCAATTTTCCCAACATTATTGCCTTTCCCAGTAAATCTTGTCTTCTTAGGATTTGTCCAAAGTACACAGCCATTGCTGGGAAAATTCAGATTTGGTTTGACCAAGAATCCAATCATTGGTCTTTCTGTCAAGATGGGAATCCATCCATGTTGGGAAAACTAGAAGGCGACTCGTATCCAAACTCCTTAGGAACATTTTTTTCTCACTGGACATTTCACCCATCTCTTTCCCTATCACACACACACACATACACATAACCCAGTATTACCGGGTAATGTACCTAATGGGGTGCCTATGGCTATACACAGACTGTAATAGGTTTTCTGTGCTCCGATTCCCAGGTATCTGGAGTCACTTCTGCGCCAAGCAAGCATGGGCTCCATTGTCCTTTCACCAGCAGCGCAAGCCTTTGTCAGCATTCCCAAAGAAGGGGAGCAGATCTTCAGTGCGGAAGAGTTCTCTGATGTCTCGGGTAAGTACTAGGATGCTCAGTTTCTGGACCTCTAGAAATGACTCCTGATAGCACCCTTTGACTTGATCATGGCACCTGGTGGCTGAAACAGAGATGGGAGGGCGCTGGCTGAGGGTGGGGGAGTCCTCCAGATGGCCTTTAGCCTCATTGCTTGGGTGAAGCTTTGGAATCCACTACCAAGCTTAACATCACCGTAGCAAGTTCTGTGGCCAGAAACAGATGTTAGATGTATCCATGGGACAACAAGAACATCCTTAAAGCAATGAGAATGTCTGAAGATGCAATTACACAGTGAAGGTATTCCAGGATGGTTTTGGTTAAACAAGGGCGGTTATTTCACATCCTTCTTTGTTCCCTGACAGCGTTGGTTGCGATCACGTGGTTTTGTCCCAGTTTTGGTGTTCCCACCGTGACAAGTGTTACCTCACGGTTTTGTACTGTGACAAACACTGAATTTGTCTAGCTTCCCTTTTCCTTTTTGTTTTAGGAGGGTGGGGCTTAAAATTTCTTTTTCAATATTTTGCTTCTAAAAAGTAAAACAAAACAAAACACCCGGACACAGTTTTCTGAGAGAAACGAATGTTTTGTTGTGTGACAGTCATTACTACATGGTATCTTCTCTCGGAACAGAAAGTGGGAATAAAGAGTGATAAGGGGAAACCCCACCCCAGCACCAGGTAAAGTATTGTCACGCTTAGCACCCATTCCGGTGGCATGGTTGAGACAAATTTCAGTAGTTGTGCGACGGACGTGAAGTAACATTTTTTTGTACCGCTCCTAAGTGCAACACTAACAGAGACAAAACGGATGTGAAGTAACCACCAAGGTCACTTGAAAGTGCAGGCTGACATGTAGAATGTGCCTTACTTGCATCGAAAGAGCATGGTGGGTTCCAGACTAGGAACCACACTGCACTTCAAAGCAGCCCTATTTAAGCTTATTCCTCCCTCTCAGACTCTATGCCCCTGCAGCCTGTTCTGTCTTCCCTTCTGCAGGGAGGTATTTTTTTAAATGATAAGTGACATGCCGCTAAATTGCCTTGTTGCCCAAGTGACTTAGCGCTAAACTCTACAAGAAGAGTGGTGGGAAAAGACTCTCTTCCATGTCATTTGCTCCCCTCTCTGTGTGGGAGGGGAGAGAAAGAAGTAGAAACCTATATTTTATTCCCTTTCTTTTTAAAAAATGGCATGCAGCCAAATTGCCTTGTCACCCCAGTGTCATAGTGCTGTTTCTATAGGAAAAGAAAGAAAAAACAAGTAAAAGACCCTGTTTTGTGTCCTCTCTTTTCCCTCCAGGGGAGAACAAAGTAAAGCTGATTAAAAAAAAAAGTGGCATCATTGGGGTATCTCTTTGGTTCAATACCGGCAGCCATACATGTGAGAAACCAAACTGAAAGGGAATTACCCTACCCGTTTTAAGAAAACATTCTCCTCTGCCAGGAATCCAAAGGGTGCAGGCAGCCACCAATAAAGGTTGGGCTGGTTCGCAATTACCAGTACATTGTGTAGTTGCCAGAAAATGGATTGAATTTGACAATGATAAAGTAGTCCAAGATAAATCACTGCTTGATCGTACCCTGAACGTTGCACCCTGAGTTTCTTTTACCTTGAGAAGTTTGCCGTTTGATTTGGTTTATGACACAAGCATGGGATTCTTCTGAAGTATGAAATCATAACTGAGAGCCTCTATCACCACTCTGCAAAACTAATGGATTTCCAGTTCCAATTAGGAGCAATACCTAATGCCTGCTTTCTGACCTGAAATTGTAGCAAATGTTGAAAGGTAAACAGAGGTTTGTAGCAAAGGAAGATGGGTGCTGGAATTCTGGGGTTCAGTCTGTTTATCATTCTAGCCTGGATGTGTGACAGTCACCTCCCAAATGTTTGGGACTTGGATGTGAACTGCCCCTAAAGCTGGAAGAATATAAATAGCTAGGAGACTGCGGGCTTTCCCCTGTGTCTTTCGTTCAGGCCAATAGTGCTCCAAATTAATTGTACAAAGAAATAAACCAGTTCCTTTCTTCAGACTTGTAATCTAAAAGAGACAAGAGAGAAAAGAAGGCAGAGAGAGAGAGAGAGAGAAAGCAAAAGCAAAACCAGGAGCTGATTTTTTGGTTATGCAGTTCAGAAGGTGATGGGGCTAGATAGAATCTAGATCAATGGTTCACAGTCATGGGTAACCCGAGTGGTCATGGACTGCAACTCCCAGAAGCCTTTGCCACAAGCTGGGCTGCCTGAGGTTTCTGGGAGTTGCAGTCCAGGGACACCTGGGTAACCCAAAGTTAGGAACCACTGAGAGAGGCCTAAGGGGTGTTGTGCTGTTCCTTCTTCTTCTCACCATCCCAAGCAAGGGGCAGCTAAAAGGAGAAGAGGGGGGGGTTGAGAACTGGGGGCGGAATCTTATCTCTCTTCCAGCGAGTCAGAAATGAGGAGTGAGAGCTTGAGATGATCTACAGGGCACAAAGGAAAGTAGGTCAAGTTTACTGTTCAGATCACCTGGCTGGCTAAGGCCTCTGCTGTGGCCTGGGTCATCAAAGGGCGCTTTTACACGACCTCTAAAATCCAGACCAGAGATTGTGGGGGTTTGTCGCTCTTCCTGTGTTCCCACCCCTCCACACTCCATTTTTCCTGCCTGCGTGAGGGGAGGGAGGAAAAAAGGGAGAAAAAACTGCAGGCTCACCTCCAGTCTGCCTGCCAGGTCGAAGCAGCCCCGAGCCGCCCCGTTGTGATTCCTGTCTCTTAAAGGGGCGGCGGGGACAAAAAAAAACAAACAGAAGGCAAGGGAGCCCGGCTACAATCCTCATCAGAAGATTTTTTTACCTCCTTGGGGCCAGGTACTTGAAAAGTGCGCTGGGACGCGCTTAGGTGGGCATGGATGTACTTAATTTTTTTTTTTTAAATCCGGAGCTGGTGGGAAAACATTTTTAAGCTCCGGATCTGGGAGCCCTTTGCCTCGGATTTTAGGGGTCGTGTAAAAGCACCCAAAGGAGGAACCTGGCACCCAAGAGAAAGGGGAATCAAATGATTGTCATGCTACTATGGCCCTTGCTAGTGCCTGCACTTTATGCTTCTATTTTAAGAAGAGCCAGTGAAAGAGTGAACACCTTTTTCCTTCTTGCTCAGAGATGCGTGCTTTGGCGGAGCTCCTTGGTCCCTACGGAATGAAGTTCCTCAGTGATAACCTCATGTGGCATATCACCTCCCAGATGGTGGAGCTCAAGGTATGGCACCAGGAGATGAGGAAAGGGTTCCAGCTAGGATTTGGGCTTACCTTGGGCTTATTCTGAGTCGTAGGAAAGCCTCTGGGTGGATCCCCTTGGGAGGGTGTGCAGGTTCACGTTTTCAGATGGAAGCTGGCCTCAGCTCAAATATACCAGCACAGTGGCTTTTTCACACTTGGGGCTTCACCTGCTCTTGGGCTACAACTCCCAGGCATCGTGACCACTGGCTATTCTGGCTACCGCTTCTGGGAGTTGTAGCCCAAAAGTATCTGGGTCTCAAGTGTGGGAACAACTGTCCTAGTAGAACAACACCTCTGTTTCTGTGGTTTTAGTAGAATTTCCCACAGAGTGCATGCACACACAGACCACATGCCTGAGACAGACACCCACCCATGCAAAGCTGGATACACAGCAGGTGTGTGTGTGTGTGTGTGTGTGTGTGTGTGTGTGTGTGTGTGTGTGTGTGTGTGTGTGTGTGTGTGTGTGTGACTGTCCAGGCAGGTGTGCGATGGAGTGCAGTGGCCTGTCATGTATGTCAGGGTGCCAGTCTTTAAGAACTGGCCAAAATCACTGAATCCATCCATGGCTTCAAGGCCAGAAGGGTGGGTTGGTACTGACTGACCAGCTACAGCTGGTGCCAGCTCTGACTGGCAGAATAGAAGGCATGGCCAAAGTGAGTCAGAGATACTCATCTGGGGAGTCCATCACGCAAATGGAGAGAGGCTGGCAAGTGAGCAAACAGGCTTGCCTACTTGCAGCGTTTGAGAAAGATGGGCACCACCCTGGCCACTCTCTTCCTCTCTGGTGAGGAGGCAAGCAGGAATGAGCTGAGCTGAGCTGAGCTGAGGCGGTAAACTGTACCTTTTTTACCCAAAGGGATGAGGCTCTGTTGTTCTGCTACCCTGAGATACCTTCTCCCTCTCTCCTACTTCCTCCGTTTTCCAGAGAAACCAAGGAGATCCCTCAGCTTGCCTTTCTCTCCTCATAGTTTCTCCAGACCATGCCTGCTCCCTCTCCCCTCCACCATACTTGTGAGCAGGCCCTGGCTGTTGAGGACACCTTCCCCCAAGCAGAGCTTCATGCCTTTCAGGGGTGGTGGCAGGGGACCTGTCCATGGATGGGTGGTTCTGAGGGCAGTAGAGGAAGGGTCCAAGGCCCAAACTAGATGAGCCCAACCTCTGTCTCCCTTGTCTTCCCTTTTGGTTTCACCTTCCCTCTCTTTCCTTTTCCCTCCCTTGCACGTAGTGGCTCTGGCCACTTGAGAGGCAGATGCAGCTTTTAGGTTGCCAGTTTCCTGCTTAGCACCCAGCTGGACAATGGGAGCAGTCTCTTTTGGGGTGGGGTGGGGAGGCTAGGGAACCCAGGGAGGCTGTGTTGTCATCTATAGCATCAGGGTCCCCTCCTCTCCTTTCAAGCTATATGCCGAGAAGACAAGAACTAGCCCCTGCCTTGTGCCTGGGCTCCTCCTTGATGTCTGGTTGCCCAGTTGACTCATTTCTGGCCTCCTGTACATTTTGCTGCCACCAAAAACCCCATCATAGCAACTCAGGGCCTCAGTGCATTGAGGTGCCCCTTAGACCTCGTAATACCTCATTTCAACAACTGTATCTGTTCTCTCAAGGCATCACCTGCCTAACCCGATTCTCTTATTTCTAGAAACTGGTGACTGAAAATATGGATACACTTGTGCAGATCCGATCTAATTTCCACCATCCAGAGCAGATGGTGGCCCTGCTTCCTCGCCTAACAGGTAAGCTTGGAGGTGTGTGTCTGTATGTGTCTGTGTCTGTGTCTGTGTCTGTGTCTGTGTCTGTGTCTGTGTCTGTGTCTGTGTAAAAGCACGTACTGTATAGCTGCAATTCTACACCTCTATCTATTTTTTTGCCCTCGTGGCACAGTGGTTAAATGCCTGTACTGCAGGTAAAACTGTGCTCATGACCTGGAGTTCAATCCCAGGTAGCAGACTCAAGGTTCACTCAGCCTTCCATCCTTCCGGGGCCGGTAAAATGAGTACCCAGCTTGCTGGGTGTGTGTGTGCAATGTGTAGCCTGCATATTGTAATGAAACTGTAAACTCACCCAGAGACTACTTGAAGTGGTATGGGGTGGCATATAAGCAGAACACTTTGCTCTGCTTTGCTTTTGCTGGAAGTCACCTCTGACCCTATGAATGAGCATCCTCTGAAATGTCATCTCCCCAACAGTTCTGCTCAGCTTCTACGAGGCTTTTCTAGTTTTATTGTTTTTTCCAGCAAGTTTTGTCTTTTCATGACATGTCCAAACCAGCAACAGCCTCTGTTTCGTCTTTTCTGCTTCACTCTTGTTTTGATCGAGGATCCCCCATGTTCCTCTTTCTAGCAGTCCAGGGTATTTGCAAAGTCCTCTTCCAGCTCTATGCTTTGAAGAAACCAATTTTCCTCCTGTTAGGTCTCTTTACTCTCCCACTTATCTGTCTGCCTAGCTAGGAAAAATAGACTCAGCCGACTGTGTATGCCTAGATAGTTTCATGGCTCTCAGAAAGCCACAAGCGTGGTGAAGGTCAGGACTGACACCGTGTGTTCTACCCAGCTGTAGAAAATGTCCTGAAAAGAATGACCATCATTGGGGAGATCCTGTGGTTCCGGTCCCTGGCCCAGGAGGGCCTTCGAGAGGTCAGTGACTGCACAGGCATACACTGCGTTCAGGCACACAACCAGCGCTCTCAGGACAAAAGCACTCCTTTCTACTCTTGGTTCCTTCATGGTGGTGCCGGGTGGAAATGCGTAGGACTGGCAAAGGACATGGGGTGGAGGCAGGCAATGTGTCACCCACCAGGTGTTGTTGAAGTACAGTCCCCATCATTCTTAAGAACATAAGAACATAAGAAGAGCCATGCTGGATCAGGCCAAAGGCCCATCTAGTTTAGCTTCCTCTGTCTCACAGTGACCCCACCAGATGCGTCTGAGACAGCACGAGACTAGATATCTGTCTCCTGATACCACTCCCCTGCACCTTCACCCTTGGTTGTCCTGGGTAGGACAGAATGGAGTTGCAGTCCATGAATGGCGATGATGGCACACCAGGGATTTGAACTAGTGATCTCTAGGTTATCCTTTTGGAAAACCACTTCATTTGCACTCAGTCCCTGCTTCCTTTGGAACCTCTTTCCATATCTTTATTCATCAGACAAGGCCATCCCCACACAGGCTATACCTCCCCTTGCCCCTTCCCCCTGAACCCCAGTTTGATTCTTTCAGATGAACGCTAGAGCTTATTATTACAAAAAAGATTTGCCATTGAAGTGGGAGATTTGGTATGCAATTTGTGGCATTCCAGATATAACAGGCCTGCAGCTCTTGTGATTCTTAACCATTGGCCGGGGCTAATATGAATTGTAGTTCCTCAACACTTGGGCGATGATATGTTTCCCAGCCCTGGTCTGTGGGAAGGTAGGCCATCAAACACAGCGTTAAAAAAAAAAAGAGAGAGAGAAGAGGAATCCTTGGGCCCAAGCTATCTAAAAGGCCGCCTCTCCTTCTGTGAGGTTTGGCTGGGTGTCAAGATCATGAGGGGAGGCTTTTCTCTCATTCCCACCACCCTCACAAGGGTGCTCAGTGGGGACATGAGGGAAGGCCCTCTCTGTCGCTGCTCTCAGACTCTGGAACTCCCTCTCCCATGAAGCTAGGCTGACCCTATCTTTGCTGTAGCCACTGGCGTGGGGAAACCCATTCTTCACCAAACCTGGAAGGATTGTGGAGGAGAGTCAGAGGAAGCTTCTCTGCAAGATTCTGTATGCCTGAGGAGAACTTTCCTGAGGTGGACTATTTGGGAGTGCATAACCCAGACATTCAAAATCCAGTCTCCACCAGACTTGGAGGGATTGTGAAGGGGAGTGAGGGGGATGCTTTCTTCCAGTGTTGGCGCCTCTAGATGTCTTGTGGGACCATTTTATCACTCAGTGAATTAACATATAAAAATCACTAAAAATCATCAATTTTTATTCATTGGGGGACTCAATTTATGATAAATACAGATAGATGAATTTTGACAAATCAGCCAAATTTGTCAGAAAGCATGATTCTTTTTTTCAGTTCATCCCCATTTCTAATTTTAATATTTGCTTAATTTTTTTTATAAAAAATATTTGTATACCTCCAGCGTTTAGCTTTTAAACTATTGTTTTTTTAATTATGTAAGCCACCTTGGGACCTTTTAGGGAGAAAGATGGGGTAAAATATTTTAAATAAACAATAAATAAAAGAAATAAAGACTATTTACCTCTCCTCTTGCATTCTGACTTGGGCAGGTCTTTTCCCGTCACTGCCCTTTCCTGATGGGCCCCATTGAGTGTCTGAAGGACTTTGTCAACTCGGACATGGACATCAAGGTAATTTCCCACAATACATTCACTCCTGGTACTGTGTGTGTGAGAGAGAGACTTCTGCTACTTGGCTTCATTCTCTGTGCTTCTCTCCCAAGGCTGCTATAGGGATTCTTTGTACTTTGCTGTCTGTGGCTTCAAGTCAGGTTGAGAAGAAAGTTTTGATAGTGTGGAATATTTGTTTGCAGCAATGTTCTGTTTTCTATACTGGAACATATTGTATATGTGTGTATAGTTGTCAAGTCTCCCGTATTGGGTGGGATTTACCGTTTTTTGCCACTCTTTCCTGCCGTCTTCCCAGGTGATCCTTTTCCCTGGAAATGTCCCTTTTTTTACTCTGGCCAGTGGCACAGAGGAAAAAGGATCACCCGGGAAGATGGCAGGATAGAGCGGCAGTGGCGAGCCTTCAGATTCCAGCTGGGGCAATTTTGATTACAGTGTGCAGGCTACACATTGCTCGAGCACCATTTTCCATCTCTTTGCCACCTTCAGGTCGTGAGCACGGTTTTACCTGCAGTAGAGGCATTTAACCACTGCGCCACGAGGCTCTTCAAATTCCAGCCGGGGCTGCTGGCCCACTGCTCCACGTCCATCTCTTTGCCACCTTCACCATGCACTGGAGCCACCAAGCTTGGAGCCCCGGCGAGGCAGGGATCCATTCATCCATCCATCCATCCAGCCAGCCAGCCAGCCAGCAGGCAGGCAGGCAAGGAAGGGACCAAGCACGCCAGAGGACAAGCCTTCCCTGACTTCCCTCTTGCCCCCCCCCTGCCCCAGTGTCGGATGCTGGCGGCAGGAGTGCGCACATGTGTGTGCATGCGCATTATGTCGTTAAAGCCAGGTGCCCCTCACTCCAAGGGTGGGGCAGGGGGTTGTGTTTGGCAGCGGCGGTCAGGAGGAGGTGACCCTCCATGCCCCACAGAGGAGAAAGTGGCAAAGTTAGAGGGAAAAGCCAGCAATCTGGTCAGCTGGCAGGTGAGCCTGAGGGCGAGGGGCTGGCAGCGGGAGAAAGACTCACTTGTAGCTGCGGGGACCCCCTCCGCCGCCACCATCACCACCCCTAGGGGACACAGGAGCAAGTAAAGTGGGCTTTGCACTTCCTCCTCCACCTAGTCTTCCCGCCTCAAGTAGTGTGAGTGTTGTTATGTATGTGTTTGTGTTTGTGTTTGGGTGTGGGTGTGTGGATGTGGATGGGTTTGGGTTTGGGTTTGGGTGTGCACACATGCACGTGTGCATTGCAACTTTCTCCTCCTGTCCCAGCCAGTGGTGGGGAAACTTGACAACTATGGGCGTTTATACACGACCCCTAAACTCCGGGGCAAATGGCTCCCAGCTCCTGAGCTTAAAAATTTTTCCCCACCAGCTCCAGTGTTAACAGGAAATTAAGTGCGACCCCTCCCACTTTAGCGTCCCAGCGCAGCTTTCAGGTACCTGAGTGCGGCCCTCTCCTTGCTTCTGTTTGTTGCCACCTTTAAGAGCTACTTTTACAGAGATTGAACTTCTCCCTCCTCACACAGCCAGCAGCCAGTTTTTAGCGACGAACCCCTAAGTCCTGCACTCTGGGATCTTGATTGAAAGAACAGATCTATGCCCAAGTCAGATTGGACTGTAGCTTGAGCCCATTTTATGTGTCCTACACTCTGGGTTGATTGAGAACAGATCCTATCCCTCTTCTGTATGGCAGCTTTTCAGATGTTTGTAACGTGTTAGCATATCTCCCCCCCCCCCGCCAGTCTTCTTTTCTCAAAACTAAACATGGCCAGTTCCTTCAGTCTTTCCGCATAGAGGGCTTGGTTTCCAGTTTCCTGATCATTCTTGTTGCCCTCCTCTGAACGTGCTCCAGTTTGCTGGCATCTTTCTTTTAGTCAGGTATAGCCAGACATAATGCTCTAGATAAGGTCCAAGTGCTGAATAGTAAAGGGCTACTATCTCACAGGATTCAGACACTATACTTCTTTTAAAGCATCCTAAGATCAGATTTGCCTTTTCTTTTCCAGCCACATTGCACTGTTGGCTCATATTCAGCTTTCCATCTACAACAACTTCAAAATGGTTCTCACTTACAGTATTACTGAGCCAAGTATCCCCCATCTTGTAACTGTGCATTTGGGTGTCCACTCCCCCTCCCGCCCCAAGGTATAGAAGTTTGCACTTCTTTCTCCCTGTGAAATTTCATTCTGTTGTTTACAGCTCAGTGGTCAAGCCTTTCAAAAAAAATTTGTTCCTGTCATCCAAAGTCCAGTATTCATTATTCCACCCAAGCTACAGCCTGCACAGATTTCAAGCCAAATGAAACTCCTTAGCCCCTGAAATACCACTGGATATTTTATTATTTTTTTGCTATAACCCTCTGAAAATTCATTCATGACTAATAGCCAGTGAAAATGTTCTAATCCCCTCTTTAAAATGCTCAGTAGAGTGTTTTCCTGTTTACCTATAGCTGTGTGAAGACCCACTTCATTTTATCTGCCCTTCATTTCATTTTGCAGTTTTATTTTTCTGGTAAAATCTCTTTTGCTATGCATTAGAAGAGACGGAGAATATTTATTTCATCAGGCAGTTCACAATGCAACATGTCAGTCCCTTTCCCTTCCATTTTCATGGCATCACCATTAGCAATGTGAATACTTTTACTGGATCTTTCATCTAGCTTTATAAAGAAATGATTTGTGCAATGACAAATATGGTAATTTGGTTTCTTTTCACAGTTATGGGCCATGAATCTGTTTAAATCCCTTTCCAGCCTTGCCTCTTATATTTCTGTGAGAGTCAGGCTTCATTTTTAAAAAAATATCTTTGTTCTTTTCATTTAAAAGTAATACGAGTCTTGGCTGAGGGATATCCTGGGAATGGGCAGTCCTTTGCCATGTGACCTGGTTTCCCACAGTTCCAGCAGCTGTGTGGTTGGCTCAGAGGCTGGCCTCTCCAATTGCTTTGCTCATTCATCATGAACTGTGAGCCACTTTGAAATGAAGTCTCATGGGAGCCTCTTTGGTCTATGCACTCCTCCCTCAAACAACACAAACACTATTGGAAAATTAGTTGTGTCATGTGTCTACAAGTTAGATGAAAGCATCAAAGCAAAGTGTGCTTCTTTTGATTTATTTGATTTTATTGATTGTTAACTGCCCAGAATACTGTGTTACACTAATGGGGCAGTATAAAAGCTTCATGTGTTTGTGTATGCGTGTGTGTGTGTGCATGCACATATACTGCTCTGAGGTATTTAAAACATTCTCTGGGATGGACCCTGAGCTGGCTACCTGAGTCTGTTGGGACTGAAGTCAAGTGGTGAACAGAGTCTTGATCACAGTGCTTCAGTTTCATTACTACACGACAAGACTCTTCCTCATGAATCTAGACATTCATCCAGTGACACTGTGAGAAATCCCATTTTCTTTCTTGCAGTCAGTTCAAAGCCAGTTAAGCTTAAATGGTTAGACACAGTTAATTGGCCAGAAATGTGCTTTTCACAATCTTCTTTGTTGTTAAGGTGGAGCCATACAAATCTCATCATAAAAATTGTTTCTGATTGGGAGGTGAAAAGCCTTAGGATTAGGGATGGGCACGAAATGGAAAAATTGAGATTCATTTTGTTCCGTTTCATAATGATTTTTTTCAAAATAATTTTGTTACAACAGGAAATGAAATGAAATGAAATAAAGTAAGGGATTCCCACGGCAGGGGGCTAAGAGGGGAGCACTGACATCAGCACTCCCCTGTAAGCCCCCTGCCATGGGATTCCCCATCGCCTCCAAGCTGGGAAGCTGGGAAGCGGCAGTGGGCAGAGAAGAGTGTCCGAGGAGAACTTACCGCTGCTGTGCCTGCCTCCGTTGCTGTGGAGCCCTAGGAGTCGAGTCCTCCTCTGACACTCTTCTCCACCATCACTGCCATTTTAAACAGGTTCCAGCTTCCCATTTCGGCAGGGGGCTGAGAGGGGAGTGCTGAGCTGACATCAGCACTCTTTGGTGGCGGGCCTCTTCGGTGGAGGTGGAGGTGAGAGGGCCTCCCGCAGGGACTGCTCGGCCTCTCCAGCCCGGCTGGCTTGCGAGCCCAGCAGGTAAGGAAACCGTTTTACAGAGGAATTAAATGGTTCATTTTAAATGAAAAAACTGCTGTTTCATTTGTAACAAAGTGTTGGTTCTTCATTTCATTTCATTTCATTGCATTACACAACAAACTAACGAATCAGTGTTTCATTTTCGTTTGGTGCCCCTCCCTAGATCTGTCACATGCTTCTAGCATGTCTTTGGTAGTATTGGGACTTTTTCTATAGATCACGCTATAAATTCAATAACTCTTCCTCTTTAGTCAGTTATAAATTGGTTTCAGTTAAAACACTCAGGTGCAAAACTTGTGAGAAACAAGAAAGCCCCCAAATACTTGCCAGTTGTCTGTCTGCTTCTCTGGGGCCTATAACCTGTTGCAGAGCTCTGCATTTTTTGTGAAATTCCTTTTACAACACAGAAGGCGTACGGAGATCCACTGAGAATATCTACAAGCTCCCCAGATTCTACCCCTCTCTCACTAACTGGCATTCATAATACCTCACACATTGGTAGTAAAATTTGTCATAAAAAGACATTTGTAGAAAAAAGAATTTTTTTCTTTCTTTACTCACAGTTGCTTTAAATTACAGACTTTTGTATACCACCTTCTGTTCTGCACTCATACTTTCCACCAACTGTACAGATCAGCAGCAAACAAAACAAATGCCTCTAACAAACAAAAGATAGGGCAAAGAGCATTCATCAGAGAGGTGAAAACTCTTTTTGAATTCAAAGGCTGGAAGGAAGGATTGGTTCGTGCTGGAGAGATAAACAGTCACCCCAGGTGAGCTAGACAATCACTCCCAATCACACCAACCACAGACAACATGCGAGGTTGGATGGCTCAGTGGGTTTAGGTCACACAAATCCCAGATAACATGTGAGATTGCAAATAAAACTCTGATATTTTCCACCACCCATTTTAATTAGCTTATTCCAGGTTTTAGTAGTAGGAGAGAACAAGAATGTTTTATATCTCATTCTTTTCACTCACCCGTGTACAGTTTTGTAAGGGTCTGTAATTCACTTGACATTTTTAAAGCTGAGAAATGTTGTACGCTTCCTCGATGGGGCATTGATCTAATTTGTTTGCTTGCTCTTTTGCCATTCCTGCTAATGTTGCCATTTATTACTTGGTGCACCTCTTTCCAGCACTGTTAGAGATAGAAAAGTGTTTGCAAACAGTTTTCTAAGTAGAGATACCCTGTAGATCAGTCCAAAGCTGTCACATAACACTGGCAGTCTTATTTTGGATGTCTTTCGTGATAAATCTTTAATATGGAATTACTTCCTGGGATAATCCTTAGAACAGAGTTGGCCTGAACTGACTTCCTTAAAGCTTATGCCAAAATGGTCTACTAAACCTAAAGCTGAGTTTAAGAATGTGCCTTGTACTGTACTTTGTGTTCTTTATTCTGTGGTGGTGTAGCATGCAGTGGGGTGGTGGATCTCTGCATAGACCGAGAGGTCATGAAAGAGATAAAATGCAGAGATCTGACATGCCTGTCGTTAAGATGGTGTAGTGGCCCTCTCCCCAGTCTGGGTGGTTCTCCCCTTGCACTGGTGAAGAAAGTGAGGAGTCTGGGCATGATCTTGGATCCGGCTTTGTTCCTTCAAGCGCAGGTTCCAGTCATTTCCAAGACAGCCTTTTTCCATATTCAGCTGATCGCCCAGATTCGCACATATCTGGACGAGGCTTCCTTGAGGTCAGTTGCGCAGGCGCTGTTGATCTTGAGGATTGACTGTTGCAACGCTCTCTACGTGGGGCTTCCCATGACCCTTATTCGGAGACTGCAGCAGGTGAAAAATGTGGTGGCCAGATTGGTGGTTGGTGCGGGCAGGCATGACTGCATCACTCCAGTTTTGGCCTGCTTGCATTGGTTAATTGTAGCCTCCCAAATAAGGTTCAAGGTATAGGTTTTGACTTACAAAACCCTCCATGTCTTGGGACCTGAATACCTGGCGAAGCAAATCTCCCTAAGGTCAACTGCAGCTTGGCCTGCTAGAACATCACCGGCGTTCTTGGTGCGGGCCGCCACCCCTAGGGCCCCCTGGAAAACGATTACTAGAAATCAGGCCTTCTCAATGGCTGCCCCTACCTTATGGAACACACTTCCCAGCGAGATATGTCTGGCCCAGTCCCTGATGGCTTTTAAGAGAGCACTTAAGACATATGCACTTTAAGAGGCATATGGAGACCAGTAATGTATTTGTTTTATATGATTTCTTGTGTTATTGTTTACCCTGGGCTTATTGTGTTTTTTAGTTGCCATTGCCAGTTAATGCTAGCTTGTTTAGTGCTTGTTTGTTTACTATTTTTATAATTTGTGTTTTACTTATTTCTTTTCTATTAGTATTATTTTGTTCTTTTTGGATTACTATAAACTGCCTGGAGTTCCTCACAGAAGACTGGCTGTATACAAGTGTATAAAACAACAAACAAACAAACAAACAAATAAATCAGTTGCAGTACTGCCATCAAAACTAGATTCAATCCCAGGTAGCCAGCTCGAGGTTCCTTCAGCCTGACATCCTTCCAAAGTTTTTAAACTGAGTTCCCAGCTCACTGAGGGCACAATGTTGTAGCCTGCATAATTCAATTGTAAACCACCTAGAGCAGTGATGGTGAACCTTTCAGAGACCGAGTGCCCAAACTGCAATTCAGAACCCACTATTTTTTTTTTTTGCAAAGTGCCAATACAATAATTTAACCTGTATACAGATAGCTATGAAGGGGTGATGTCGGGTGCTGACAGAAAGGGCTCTGAGTGCCACCTTTGGCACCCGTGCCATAGGTTCGCCATCACTGACCTAGAGAATGCTTTATATAAGCAGCATACATTTGCTTTTACCTGGATCACCCAGTGGGAAGTGAAAAATACAGAGGTTTCCAGCTGATCATTCAGGGCAAAATCCATAGGAAAAGAAGAACAGTAAATAAAAGGACTAGTTCAGATGCAGCACTGTTTTGTTATTTAGAGGGGTCACATCCATTGCAGAAGTACTAACCACAATGGCATACAAGCTCTTCGTAGGGGAGGAACAAGGGAAAAGAGAAATAGCCATCCTGGGGAACTGAGTAAGATTGTGCCTGTAGTGAGGTGGGGTCAGGAAGTCCAGCATCCTGTCTAGCTGCCCAGGTTCCAGTAACCATTGCCTCTTCCAAGCTGCATTTTAAGGCAGTCCTCCATAGGAGGAAAGGGGAGCAGTGTTCGTCGATCCTGTCTGGAGTGTTGCAGGCAATGAAGGGGTTTCACTTCCTGCAAAGGATAAGGCTGTTCTTGTGTTAAGATGATGAGTACGGTCCCTGTTGTTATCATAGAGGACAATCAAATTGGCAGGATGCAAGTAGCGATTCCTTCCGTGGCTCTTTAAAAGTAAATGACAGGTTTATGAGCCTAATCTAGATAGGGACCCCATTGTGTATGGGGTGGTGGTGGTGGCACATGTGTCCACCATGGATGCCTTCCCTCCTCTAGTCTGCCTTCACTTCAGGCCTGCCATTTCAATGGGGGGAAAGGACCCCACAGGAACGAAATCACTCCTCTTGCTGTGGTGTGGTAGACAGATGTCACACTAGGACTCAGGAGATTTGGAAGTCAAATTCCTCACTGGGCTGGTGCTGGAAGCAAAAATGAACAGTGTCTTGTACATACCTTTTTCGAGTTACTGTAAGCTGAAGCAACTTGAAGCCACATCATAAGTTGTTCATAGAATCATGGAGTTGGAAGAGACCTCAGTGGCTACGCAGTCCAACCCCCTGCCATGCAGGAACCCCCATCACATTACCCCCGACAGATGGCCATCCAGCCTCTGCTTAAAAACCTCCAAAGAAGGAGACTACACCACCCTCCATGGCAGCCTATTCCACTGTCGAACAGCTCTGTCAGGAAGTTCTTCCTAATGTTCATGGAATCTCTTTTCCTGTAGTTTGAAACCATTTCCCCAAGTCCTAGTCTCTGACGCCATGGAAAATAAACCAGTCCTCTCTTGGATAGGATGTCCTTTCAAATATTTGAACATGGCTATCATATCCCCTCTCAACATTCTTTTTGTAAGACTAAACATTCCCAGTTCCCTAAGCTGCTCCTTGCAAGACATTTCTTCCAGACCTTTAACCATCCTGGTTAAAAAGAGAGATGAAGTCTCCCTACCCATTGACTCTCTGCCAACACTTACACATTCTAATGCATTTTAAGCCCTAAGATTTTTTTCTTCTCACTCTGTGACCACTATATCACTCATCCTCCCCAATAAAAAGAAAGAAAAGTGTATTTTTAAAAAGAGAGGAAAGAGAGGCATTGAGCTTTGTAATTAAAATGTAATCATTGAAACTTTGAGTGAAGGGCATCAGGGGGCAATGTAGTACTGCTGGGAAATGCGGTTGTTTGGACTCTGTAATTAAGTGTTAAGGCATATCTTATGCAAAGAACCTCCTTACTCCCCGCCTCCAGCCATCAAAGCATCCCACGGAGAGCCTATGGAGGTGAACAGAGAGGGGAGGAGAACTGGCATTATCCCAGTGGAAGCTCGGTGGAGGATTCTGGTGAGTCCATTATCCCAGGCTAATAGATTCCAGCCCAATCCTCATAGCCAAAGAGTTTGGACTTATGCTGTGCCCTCGCTGCCATCCCATATTTTCTGCGCAGCAGGGTGGTTTACACTGGCACAACAACTGCAGGTGATAAACGGGAGAGGTGACGGTGCAGGGAACACTCCCCACTCCACCCCCATCGTCCCTTTGGAGAGTTCACCTCCTCCCACTACCATCACTCCCAGGACTGCTGAAGCAGTATTATTCCTCTCTGTGCTGCTAAGGGGATGGGCTGTCTTTTCTGGCAGATCTCCCCCACCCGCCGCCATCGACAGTGCCGATTATCCGTGGATGCCATCCTGGCAAGGGCGCTGTGACCTTGAGTGTCTCATAAGCATTTTGTCTCTGTGCATGACTGTGGCTGCATCACCCTCTCCCTCCCTCCCTCTGCTGTGAAATCTGAAGGCATCCTGCTTCTCTTCCCCTTCTGCATGACAGGCTTTTGTACTTGTTAGACACATACTTGCAGGTTCCTTGTTCTCTCGATTGGACGTGGGTTGAGGTGGAATTTAGAGCGAATTGTTTGCTGTTTATCTTGGGGTGTCTTGCTTCCCATGGAAACCCATTGTTTTGCCTCCTATAGAAATATGGCATGCCTCCCCATGGAAACGATTAACTGTTTGCTCTCCTTAGGCAAGTCTAGATGTTGCTTTGTGGTAATTAATGGATAGCTGGTAGATGGCAAAAGAGAGCATGCTGAACAGCACAGCCTAAGAGCAGATCCTTAGGGGATCCTGCTCAATGTGTGTGTGTGTGGGGTGGGGGGGGGAGGATCCTGTTTCTTTGCTATCCAAACAGGGCTGATGCCCATTGGGTTTGTTGGCTCAGGTCACAGAAGGTGCCCATTTGCTGTTCTATAGACTGCCTTTCCTGCCCTTTCTGTGTTTTTGCTGTTCATATTCAACATTACCTGGCACGACAAAGTTCCAAATAGCATAGTCCTGAATCGAGCTGGAATCCCTAGCATGTACACTTTATCGAAACAGCGACGCCTACGCTGGCTTGGACACATTGTGAGAATGGATGACGGACGGATCCCAAAAGATCTTCTATATGGAGAACTAGTGCAGGGAAAGCACCCCATAGGGAGACCACAGCTGTGGTATAAGGATATCTGCAAGAGGGACCTGAAGGCCTTGGGAATGGACCTCAACAGCTGGGAAACCCTGACCTCCCATCGCACTGTCTGGAGGCAAGAGATACAGCATGGTCTACATAAATTTGAAGAGGCATTTGTCCAACAGGCAGAGGAAAAGAGGCAGGCACGGAAAGAACGAAACTCGAGGACCAGGCAGGAAACAGAAGACATCTGCCCCCAGTGCGGTAGAGACTGCCATTCCCAAATTGGTCTATTTAGTCACACTAGGTGCTGTTTTTAGGATCTCTACTCCAGGCATGATACCATAGTCTTTCGAGACTGAAGGATGCCACTGACATGACAAGAAAGGTGTCCATCCTGTTCATTTGTTTATCTGTTTGTTTGCTCATTGAATTTACATCGATCCAATAAAATCAAGGCTGTATATACGTAAAGCACTATTTGGGCAGTTTACCGTTTAATTATGCAGGCTTTACATGGCCTTCCCCAGAGAGCTGGCTACTCAATTTACCAACCTCAGAAGGATGGAAGGCCAAATAAACCCACAAAGCAGCTATCTAGGTGGGACCGAACACTGGTTATGAGCCGAGTTTTGGCTGCAGTACTGCATCTTAACCATTGTGCCATGCGGCTCAGTCATATATGTCTCTTTCTCACCTCCCGTCTTATAGTCACAGCAACCCTGTGAGATAAGTCATGCCCACCTCATTGGTTTCATGGCCAGGTGGGGATTTGAACCCGGGTCTTCTGCGCTCTTGGTCTAACATGTAGCCACTACACCATGCTGGCTCTTCTGGACTTTGTGCCAGGCCTTTTCTCCACCCCGATTCAGCAGCAAGATAACCTGCATTTTAATCTGTTGTTCTCAAGCCTCTGTGGAGCCACAGTCAAAATATTCCAGAGCTGAGTGGGAGTCAGGTGTTTTTTTTTGGGGGGGTTAGTACCTCAAAAATAGTTGCCCTCAGTGCACAAACCCAGGTGTGCAGACTTCAATTTCTCGACCTCTCAGTTCCATGTCTACCACAGAAGGTCAAGAAGAGAGGAGAGGGTGTGATGTGAATTTACAGATGATCACACAAAGAACCACAGGGACATAACCTCATCTTTCTCTTTTTGCCTCACTCCCCCATTGGAGAGTGTAAACCCTCCAAGAACAATAGGGCAAGGGTTGGGAGCTCAGCTCAAGAATATTCTCTGAGTGCGAATTCCCCGAAGAGCACTTGAAGAACCACAGGGATAGGCCAGCCATGTCTTGTTTTTCTTGCCCACAATGTTACAAATTGAACACAATTTTGTATAAACTGAATTTTAATATATGCAGAGTTCTGTGACGCACAGATACAACAGATATCCATGCAAAATAATAATAATAATAATAATAATAATAATAATAATAATAATAATAATAATAATAATAATAATAATAATAATAATAATAATAAAACAACTGCAAGTTTTCGTGGATAAATTCCACTTCAAGGCAATTATCAGAAGTCCCAACATGGCAAGATGTGGTTTGCCAGGGGGTTAATCTTAGATGAAAAATTCTTGGCAAGATGATTTCTGCCAGGCACGTTGGTCTTTGATGAGGCAGGAAGCAGCAGGGTGGTTGTAAAGCTGCATCTGAAGCCAAAGAATGGGTTTCACCCCCAGTCCTTCAAACAAAGGAGCATAGGCCATGGCCAACACCTCCTCTCCATTCAGCTTTGTTGTTTTTATTATTCACATTTCTCTCAATCGCCAAAGTAAGAAATTGCTGGACAGAAAGATGGTGGCCGTTTTTTCGCCAGTGCTCAGTACTAATGTTATTTGAAGATCATTTATTTTGGGGGTAAAAATACCCAGTTCTGGAAGACTAATCTGTCACTCCTTTTTGCCACTCAATGTGGATACTGGCTCCTTTGCTTTGGGTGAATTTGTGTTGTTTGTCTCTGCCACTTCTGACCTGCATAAAAATGAAAACCAAAGGCAAAATGACAAACCCATTAACCTAAAGGCTGAGTAAAAGCTGCAAGTTTAGGGTAACCTAGATTGAAAATGTGAGTAATTCCTTTCCTGAACCAGCCTTATCTGGATTTGCACACAGTATTCTAAATGTACAGTAATTGGGATGGCTGCAAATTGGTAAGATAGACTGAAGTGTGGGGGGAAAGTATGCATGATCTGCTTGGAACACTTTTTGTTGATCTTATGGGAGAGATGGCAGAATGTGTATTTTGCAAAACACAAAACATGTGTGTTTTAGTGCTCCCACTTAGGAATTATTGCTTTGAGAATATTCTACTCAGGTTATCTGTGACTTCCTAGCGTCCAGCTGGGAAGGGAAGGGTTTGGTCCTTCAGATGTTCTGGATTGCAGTTCCCATAACACCTTACTATATCCTGTGTGCTGACTGATGCACCTGAAAGCTGTGAACCTGACACTTCAAGGGGAAAGCACAGCCTTCTTCCCCTTAGTCTACGACTGCTGTGCTGGGAAATACATACAGAGCCATTGCCTTTCTTCATAAACGGATAAAAGAGACGTTTTTCTTTGGATTGCAGCTCTGAGCTGTATCCTGGTAGCTGTAGTCCAATATGGCACCTTTCTCCATTTCTGCTTAGCCTTTTGTCACTGAGATGGTTTCATTTTGTCTTAATTCTGAATGCCACCATGTATCCCCCCCCCAACACATACTTTGTCCATTCAGTGCGGTGTCCTCGGGATGCAGCCTGCCGCTAGAAGGAGCTGTTCACCACAGGACCAGCTCTGATGGGCTCCCTAAAACTGCTTTGGTGAGCCTCATGCGACGGGCAGAGAAGCGCAGGAGGAACGTCAACAGTAGCACCATTCAATAATTCCAAGGCTAGACCCTTAGCGCTCTACCGATGTGCCGCCTTCTCTTGCCGCCGCAGTCTCAGTTATGATGATGATGATCAGTGGCAAGAGTCTAAATAGGAGAAATAGAGCAAACTCTGATTTGCATCCTTCAGCAGTTGTGGCAGTGGGGTGGGTTGGGGCAGGGGAAAGGGGTGTCTGAAAAACATCTCTCGTGAGCAGAATGACAATTGGGGCCACAGATAAAATCCTGTCCAGCGTCAACTAGAACACAAGAGGCTCACCTTTGTAGGGGAAGTCAGGATAACAGCTAAACTACCCTTCTCAGAGCTCTCGTTACTACTGGGGGAGGAAAGAGTAGGCCATTGGTATTAGGACATCATAATTTTGGGGGGAGGACTACAAATCCCATAACCCTCCATGACTGGCTGAGGGTTCTAGAAGATGTTGCCCACATAAAGTGACTTGGAAGGCTGTTTACACTTGCCAGAGCTGGCTCCTTCTCAATAGCACTGGGAAACAAGATGAAATGTGGTGAGCCCGGGACTGGCTTGGACAGCAGCCACCCATTCTTCCTTCCCAAGGTTAATTTCTCATAACACAACTTTTCTGTTCAATAAGGCTTCAGTATACCTGGTCTTGAGCAATGTGTTTTATTATCAGCTAGGAAGACAGCTTGGAATATTGCTTTTCAAAAATGAATTTATTGGTGACGTGTACAGGTATTTAGTTACCAGTACATTTACTTTTTAAAAAAACATTAATTACTTGTTCATTATTTAAAATTAAAGGAACAGTTAATTTTTAGTTACTGTAAAAAAATCAGAATGCTGCAATTTTGTGATACAAAAGTAAGGAAAATCATTATATTTACATGTTGTGGTTTGGCAGGAAGGAATTTAAGGATTAGTGATCACTGGGCACTAGTTTGCGGTAAACCCTGAGCAGGGATGCCACACCCAGATCCCCTTTCTGTTGTGGAGTGTGGGAACAGGGGATTGAATAGATGGGATCCCTGCCTAGCAACCAGGCACACCTCCTCCTTTTTCCATAGGCCCCAAGCCTGTGTCGGAGTTGCTGTGCATTGGTCTTCTTTATTCTCGTTCCATTGAAGCTTCCACTTCTCTTGTTCCTCCATACCAAGAGTTCCCAACTTTGGGGTCTCAGATGTTCTTGGACCACCACTCCCATAAATTCTGGCCAGCACAGTTACTGATGAAGAGGTTCCTGGGAATTTTAGTCCAAGAACATCTGCATTATCCAGGGCTGGGGACCACTGCGAGTGTAACACAATGCAGAGAGCACCAGAGAGTTCTTTTAAGAGTAGGGAAAGGAAGTGTGCGGGTGCCTGAGTGTCTGTTAAGATTTGGAGGCGGGGAAAGTGAACTGAAGGCAGACTCCACCCTTGTTGTCCCTTTAGGCCATCTCCACACCACAGTTGATAGTTTGCCGGTTTTATCACAGTTCCTGGCTTTCATGGGTGGTTTGTGCATGAACTGGAGCATGGAACTGGAGCCGTGCACTGTTGAAACAGCAGCAGCAGCAGCAGCAGCAGCAACTCCCACAGTGTGGGCAGGTTTTTGTTTCTCTGCTTTCACTGGCGTCCCCTTGAGAAGACTTGCCCAGCCACGTGCGAGGGAGCATGGACAGTTCAGGCTGGGCCAAGTGGCACGTGCCAGGGAGCCTCTTGTGCATACACAAACCGGGATGGAAATAAAATGCAGAGAGTCACACGACACACGGCACCGCGTCGGCGTGGGATTTGTGATTCCCTAGTCTAGAGACATACCTTACCTTCTCCTTTCCCCTGTCCTCATTTATTTTACTGATATCCGCCTAAAGCGAAGAAGGACTTGGCAAGCCCACATTGCTTTTTTTTTTTTGACCCTGCTCATAAGCTGGCCTTGCCATCAGCTTCCGGGAAACGGGCAGCAGCAGCAACAGCATGGGTGTCACATTCCCTTCCTTTGGAGACCCGGGTGGGGACTGTCCCTTTCTTCTACAGCACTTTTGCTTGAACGAGAAGAGGCAGAATGTGAAGCCACCGCCAGGCACGAAAGAGTTGGAAAAATATTTAGAAACAAGTCTCAGCTTTGTTTAGCAGCAAGGGTGATTAATTGGCACCGTCTGTCCATGAGATGGTGGGCGGGGGTGGATTCGCTGTCATTCAGAGCCTCTCAGCATTCAAGCAGCTTGTGTGTTTTAGCAAAAGGCTTCATCAGAGCATGCACCAGAGTGGGCTTGAGACAGCCGCTGCTGGTCCCTTCTGCTTTTTTTACAGCAATAAATGTTTTATAACTTTGTTCGGCTCACAAGTCCTTTCCCTGCCAGCTTACATGAAAGCGGCAGAAGGCTTTTGCCGTCACTTGGGTTGTTCTCCCCTCCTTCCGACCCTTTCCCTCTCTCCCCTAGAAGCTATTGAAAACACCGTTCCAGGTTGTAAGTTTGACAGGGCTGCGTTTCTGTGACAGAGGTGCTGGCATGCTGAGTGAGCCTGGGCACGTGGCAGGCAGCCTCTTACAAGACTCGGTTGGCATGGTTCTTCTTCCTCCAAGATGCTTGCCTGTCGCTACAGTTCTAAGACGGGCCAAGGAGGATTGCCTTCAATGGAGGGATGCTTTAAGATTGCTGTATGTTCAGTCCGGGCAGGTTGCCTGCAGCCTTACTAGCCAAAGCCTTGCACATGCCAGTAGCTTTGACAAAATGTTCACAATGTCCTTTTATTCTAGAGACCAACTTGATGGCCATCCCATGTTGGCCAATAGGCAAGAAATATCCCTGAAATTGTTCTCTAATGAAGCTGACCTTCCTCCTCTTCCTCCTCCTCCTCCTCCTCCTCCTCCTCCTCCTCCTCCTGCCTGATCCCAGCTGTGAAATTTTCTTAATGAAAATACAGTGGATGGCAGCTGAGCTCGATCAGGGCAGCTGAGTTGGATCAGAACCACTGAACTGAACCTCTGATGAGTCAAGAGCTCTGAAAGAAGTTGAGAACAAGATTTTCAGAAGGCTACATCCAGTCACCCAAGGCTCAGATCTTGGACACCAGACTAAAATAATCCATCTCATCAGAAAGCAATGTTCACAGAAGTGAAATAAAATGAATAGTCCAAGTAAGGATATAGGTGGATAACTTCTTTAAGGCAGCTGCTGGGCACCAGCAGTAGTGAAAGCTCGTACTCAGTAGAGGATTTATTTATTTATTTTGCGGGAAATGGTAGCCATGTTGAAGCAAACTGCTGTTAATACCATGCAGAAGGAGGAGATGACAAATAACTTCTGAATTATCTGACTTTAAACACAGTGCAAAATGAAAGAAGAGATAGTGCTGGAAGATGTGACTCACAAGGGCAGAAAGCGTTCAGTCAGCTACTGGAGAACAACAATGGACAAGTAGGCACAGTTCTGTTACCAGGGAAACAACTGTGTTAAAGCTGAAAAGGCATCTGCTTGCTGATGTTCACAGAGGCAAGAGGAAAGTCCAGTGTTGCACAAAACATATTGGAACATGGCACAGGAGGAACATGAATCAAGACAACCTCGATAAAGCAAGAACTGGAATGTTTAAACATTGCAATACTTGCTTGAATAAACTAAAGTAGACAGGAATAGTAGACTGGAATTTGAATCAAAAAATTACTGTTTTACTTTGGAAACGACAAAACTCCAGAAGGAATGGTGCAATTTTAATAGTGAGAGGAGACATAGCCAAAACTACAGGGAATACAGTAGAACCTTGACTTACATACTGCTTGACTTGCATCATATTTGACTTGCAGCAAGAAGGGGCCTGTTTGACTTGAGTCACAGGCTTTGACTTACATCTCGGAGCCCCGGCGCAAGGCACCGGAATTGGGCGGCAGCCACAACCCAGCATCGCGGCTGCCGCCTCCAAACTGCTCCTGCCTTCTTCCTCTCCTCCGGCAGCGGCGGCTTTGGCGAGGCCAGCTCCGAGCACCTGGAGCTGGTCCTCGGCCTCACTGAAGCCGCCGCTGCTGCCGGAGGAGAAGAAGGGCTGGGAGCTCGGGGCTGGCCTCGCTGGTTAGATAGTCGGCTCAATCTTGTAAAAAATCTGGCTGCAGAAGTCTGGTCCACAATGGAAGCATTTTAGTTGGGGAGCTGTACAGTTGTGGGACTCTAATGGTAAGCATAGAGTTGTTCAGAACTTGGAACGTCAGGTTAAAAATCAGTAAAACTTAAATGTTAGACATTGTTGCTATGAACATTAAAAAGTGGAGGCGTATAATTTGTGGACTGTAATTCCACTGCCTCCTCCTCTCTTTGAAGAGACATTTCATTTACATCCCCAGAAGGAATCTCCTATCCCAGTCAAATTTGTGTTAAATTGCTGTTTTCGGGGGTCTTTTTCATCATCTGGAATGGATTAATCCGCTTTCCCATTACTTTCTATGGGAAACGTTTGTTTGACTTAAGTCATGTTTGACTTAAGTCATGTTTGACTTAAGTCTAGACCACTGGAACGGATTAATGATGTAAGTCAAGGTTCCACTGTACTGCAAAATTTGACTTAAATGATATCTACCAGCCTTAGAAAGCCTTTCAAGATAACCAGCATTCATGTCTATTTTCCAATTATAGAGGCCGAAAAAAAAGTTGAAAGCTTTATGCAAAGTATGTGTCCAGGAGGAAAATGAACACACACTGGATCATAGCGTGCAAAAGTGGTAAAAGCAGAACCAAACACTATTGGGAAATTTGGCCTAAGAAATGAATTATGAGAATGAGCCATAAAATTCATAGAATTATAGAATCGTGTAGTTGGAAGGAGCCTATAAGGCCATTGAGTCCAACCCCTTGCGCAAGGCTGGAATATAAATCATAGGATATCTGCCAGGTGATTTTTCATATTCCTCTTGAATGCCTCCACCTCTTGAAATAATCGGTTCCAGTGTTGTACTACTTTAACAGTTAGAAAGTTTTTCTTGATATACAACTGAAATCTGGCTTCCTGTAACTTGAGCCCATTGTTGCATGTCCTGCACTCGGGGATGTCTGAGAAGTTCTGATCCTGCCACTAGTCTGTATGACAGCCTTTCAAGTACAGTACAGTGGTACATTGTATAAAGGAATGCATTCGTTCCAAATGAGAGTATGTTAAGCAAATTTTCCTTTGTACAAATTTCCCATAGGAAGCCATTGAAAACAGAGTAATCCCTAGTCGTGAACATTTTTATGTTCTACGGATTCGCCCCATAGATGATTCTGTTAAGCAAATTTCCCCTATCTCTGGAATTTTTTATGTTGTACAGGTTTTATGTTATACAAACAGCTTGTTATACGAAGGTCCACTGTATTTGGAAAGTGCTCTCATATCTCCCTTCAGTCTCCATTTCTCAAGGCTAAATCTGCCCGGTTCTTTCAATCTTTGCTTGCAAGATTTGGTTTCCAATCCCCTAAGCATCCTTGTTGACTTCCCCTGAACTTGTTCCAGTTTGTCAGCATTCTTCTTGAAGTGTGATATCCATAATTGGACAGAGTGTTCAAGATGAGGTCTAACCAGTGACAAACAGAAGGGAACTAGTGTCTCACAGGATTTTGAGACTACTATTAATGCAACCTTTTTTTGTAGCCACATCACACTGTTGGCTCATCTATGACAATTCCAAGATCCTTCTCACTTGTAGTATTGCTAAGCCAGGTTACCCACCCTCCATCTTGTAACTCTTAGGTTTCTTTTCTTTTTCCTTGGCGTAGGACTTTGCATTTATCCCTGTTAAATTTCATTCTGTTGTTGTCAGCCCAGTGCTCAAGTCTATCTAGATCCTTTTGGATTTTGTTTCTGTCTTTCAGGGAATTAACTATTCCCCTCAATTTTGTGTTATCCACAATTTGATTAGCATTTCCTGATGAAGAGCACTAGGTCAGAACTGAGCCCTGGCACACCCCACTTTTTACCTCCTCCCAGTTTGAGAAGAAACCATTAATCATCACCCTCTAAGTACGATTCTCTAGCCAATTGTCTGTCCAGCTGACAAGTGTTCCATCCATCCCACACCTGGTTAGCTTGCTTATGTGAACTCAACTGCCCTCCACGTTTTTGCAAATTCCATACACTTTAAGTAATTGAATAGGAGATTGTACACTTGGAGGTCACCAGATGGTAATTGGCCAATATAAAAATTAAGTAGGCTTTGTGGCACAGTGGTTAAAATGGATGTACGGCAGCTGTAACTGTGCTCATGCCCTGGGGTTCAATTCCAAGTAGCCAGCTCATGATTGACTCAGCCTTTTATCCTTCCGAGGTCGGTAGAATGAGTACCAAGCTTGCTGGGGGGAAGGGGTAATGTGTAACCTGCATCATTACTTGTAAACTGCCCAGAGAATGCTTTCAGCACTATGGGGTGGTATATAAGCAGCACACTTCACTTTGCATTTTACATAACTGAAACAGATGGACAAACAGTATTTTCTCTTACAAAACAAGATCAGGAGTGGTCTATGGTACGTGCCATGAAGTTAGCATAAAAATAGATGTCACTAGCAGCTTGTTACTAATTAAAGTATTGTATTGCTCTTTTGATTTCAATTAGCATGTGACTCATGCATAACTTGTTGAAGTTGTGCACAACCCAAAATCAAAGCAGGAATTATTTAATTAGCAGCAAACCGTAATTGATAGTGACATAATTCCTGTTGCACTGGCAGAACTCCTGAACAGGATACCAGCCTATGTTACAAAAAACAACAAAAAAACAACAAAACAACAACAACAACAACTGAAAAATCTAAAGACCATACTAAAATGAATTTGTGCTACTAAACTCAGTTGACCAGAAGATCTGTGGACTGAAAGCAGTGATACTATCAGAACAATGTAAAAAGATTTTTCCTGTAATCAAGACAAAAGAAGAGCCCAGATAGATGCCTGATGAAACTCTGAAAACTGTTAACAACAAACACAAAGGGAACATCCAAGGGGACAGAAATCGGGTCAAACTTCTCAGTGCAACCTTTCAACAATTGTCAGACAGAAACAAGAACTACTGTATTGTAAACATTAGTGCAAAAAGAAGAGAACAACAGATGATGTCTTCCATAAGATCCCATACTGGAAAAAGAAGGTAGTGGGAAAAGAGGACCACCTGAAATGAAGTGAGTCAGTAAAGGACGTTGTGGTTGTGCATGTGCTAGACCTGAGCAGGAGAATTAAAGATACTCTTTTTGTGGAGATATTAATTCATAGGGTAACCAAGAGTTAGAAACTACATAACAGCAAGAGGAAGCTCCTTAGAAACCTAACCTCATTGCCTCTGTGTTTACCCCATTTCCCATCTGTAAAGTGGGCCAAACGCACTTATATATTACCGAAAGTGGTGGAGGGATGAGGCACTCTTGTAAGGGCATCCTTCCAGAACAGGGTGTCTCCTGTATGTTTTAGATGACAGCTTCTATCAGCACCACTCAGTGGTTGGAGGCAATTTGAGTTGTCAGCACGACACTGTGTTTTGGGGAGGTATTGCTTAGGATGCCTGCATTCCATAAAAGCCTTTTTGCCCCACACCTGTGTCACACATTCTTTAAGGACGTTGGCCTGTCTTCAGCCCTGGAGAGTTTGAGGAATGGGATTAAAAAAATAATTTTGTTTGAACTCGTCTGAGAGCATTTTCATTCTCTTCTGGTTTGTACTTGCAATTCCCTAAAACAAAGCAAGATAATTTTAATGGCTTTGCTTGACTGGTGCTATTTTTGTTTCAGAGCGTTTAGGTTGCCTCAAGCACCTTTCTCTGAGGAAAATTAGTTGATGTGTTTTGTTCGGTGTGTCTTTATTTTTTTAAAACAATGTACACGCCCACAGGGGAGTGTGGTAGCTAAGTAATGAGCCCTGTCTTCGCAGGCTGTCCTGTGACATTCCTGCTGAGGGGTCAAGAAGTAAGCTTCCTTCCTCTATAGTTTCTTCCTTGCTTCCCGGAGTGTGATCACACATAGGCTGCAATTTGGACCACTCATGGCAGAGTCTGAGGTGAGCTCTTCCCAGTGATCACACTGTGTACTGGGGAATATGCTCTTACCAGACCTGAACTCTGCACAACATGGAGTTTTTTGCTCCAGCCGTAAGGTTTCTACTACTTTTTTGGTACTTGGAGAGGCTGGGTTGGACCGATTCTCCGGCAGATGGAAGATTGCTCCTGTTAAAGTGACCCTTTCACACACCTTTGCAGCTGTCCGATTGTATTGTCATTCAGAAGAGAACCTTGATGCAACAGTGTAGTATCTCTGCTCCAGAGCTTTGAGTCAGTATTCATCTGGCTAACCCAGATACCTTCTGGGTTGCAGCCTCCTCTGTGTTGCAGACTTGGTCCCTGTGACATCCCTGTGTCACTGAGGCAAGATTGTACCTTGGGTGGAGTCTGTTGTGAGCACACTCTAGGCAGGGAGCGGATTATGTAATCTATTGACAGGTACCAAAATAGTGTTAAAAATTATGTAATGCTTTCTTTCCCATTTGCAGTGATGGAAGAGCATTTATTCCCCGATGACAGGCAAAAAAAAGCAAGAACTCTCTGGTGTGTCTTTTCCCTCATGACTTATACAGAGGCAAAAATTGGTGGGCCTGCATCATGACAGGGTAGATTGAAACCACAATTTTAAATCTTAAATAATTGGAATTTGGGACTATTTCAATTTTAAAAAAAAACAGTTTAAAAAATTAAGTCATGATTCAAATCCCTTTGATTTTTTCAAAGCATGGTGTTGATGTTGTTGTTGTCTTTGCCACCCTGCATCATTGCTCTGTGAGGTTTCCTTTCTGTCTCGGAGGATGGTTTTACAGAAGAGGAGAGGTTGCAGGGGCAGTAAGGGCTACCGTGGGTTTTTCTAGGCAGCACAGGAAGGAGCCAAGTGTCCTGAGGGGCTAAATTGTCTCTGGGCTGGCCTGATATATCATTTTACCTGAAACAAAGAGCAAGGTAGCACCTTTTGTACCATCCACTCCCCACCCACTCCCCACCTCTGTGACTCCATGCTCAAAAAATCCCATTCCAATACTGGTGATAGGTTAGCACCCTCTGTTTCACCTGAAGACATTAGAGATGCTTGGGGTGGGAAGGAACATACTGCAGGTCAGAAACTGCACACACGTCTATGTTATTCCCATTGGCTTCTGTGGCCTGAGAGGGCGGCCTCTGTGTGCTTAATAGTATGACCAACCATAAGCCGTGTAGTCACTTCAGATGGCAAAAAGGGTGAAATTCTCATTTGAAATGCCTTCGCTCCCAAAATAAGTGCAGACGAACGTTACAGCTCTTTGCCCTGATGTGTGCCATTTGCTGGTTTTTGGGTGGTGGTGGTGGGCATTTGATTTTTTAATGGGGAGGAGGGGGGAGAATGTCAAAAAAAGGGATCCCACCCCTGCACCTGCCATAGCTCAGCATTCTTCCACTTCATTTCCTTGCCTGCCTCGTAGTGCCACTCCCGTGGCGTTTGCCATTAAGGTGGCAAGGAAGAGGAAGCCCGGCTAGCCAGCCAGACCGCTGCTGTTCCCTGTCTCTCTCTTTAACATCTGGTTCTGCTTTTCTTCTAGGTGACCTTGAGCATCTTTGAACTGGCCACAGCGGCTGGGGTCCCCTGTGACATTGACCCTGCCCTGGTGGCGGCCCTTTCCAACCTGACCAAAGGTAAGCCACAGAAGACAACCCATCTTTTGTCCCCATGCTGCTGCTGGTGGAGCTGAAGGACCGCAGCACATGCCTTCCCCGGTATCGTCTGCAGAAGACACTCCAGCTTTCCCAGCCTCCTTGAGAGGAGCGGCAGAGGGACTCTTTCCAGACTCTGCATCCTCTCAGCAATAATAAATATTTAACTCCTGTCTCCAGGAGCTGTCACGGCTCGGATGCTCTAGCCCAAAACTGCCAGCGCTACTGTCTGTTTGCTTGGCGCATTTCTTGACAGCGAGGTTCGGTTGTTGAAATACATTGCCGCAGACATGGAGCCATTCGTCTGCCTTCATGTCACCACTGGGCTAGACGCATACCATTTCCTTGCTCTAGGGCTGTGGAGGTGTGGAAACTGCATCTAAAGTCTCCTGGCTGTCCTCCTCATAGCTGCTTCTCTCTCCTTCCCCATCCCCATCCTGTTTCCCATCAGGAGCCAGGATGGTTTGTGTTGATTGTACTAATGTGAGATTATCCCATTTTATGTTTGTTTGTTTGTTTGTTTGTTTATATACCACCCATCTTCCCAAAGGCACTCTGGGCGGTGAACAACAACAGTAAATAAAAGCAGATTTCAG
The DNA here is from genome assembly GCA_029282475.1 of Phrynocephalus forsythii. Taxonomy (NCBI): domain Eukaryota; kingdom Metazoa; phylum Chordata; class Lepidosauria; order Squamata; family Agamidae; genus Phrynocephalus; species Phrynocephalus forsythii. The sequence continues at coordinate 25,723,928 of JAPFRF010000011.1, read as the reverse complement.
ACACACAATACTACAAATAACGGAGGGGAAAAATACCCGATAAAATGGCAAAAGAGGGGGGGGGGGAGAGAAACTAAAGGTTGCCAAATGCCTTTTGGGTAATGCAAGGGCTTTTGTCATTGTGGCTTGAACCTAAAAATGCCTCTGCTGGTGCTTAGAAATCTAGTCCTCCCTTAGAGTTAAATTTGAGGGAAAGAGCTTTCTAGTTATAGCAGAATCAAAGCCTGTGGATGAACCTAGAATATTAATTCCAAATTTCTTTTCCTTGACCTCAACTCTCCCTCAGCGGATGACAGGATATCAATGCAATCGGTGGCTTGACTGATTGTTTCTGGGCCCTTGTCATTTTAAAAAATCCTAATAATGACCCTGCCGCCATCCTCTCTCCAGTGGCCCCCTTGTGCTCTGTGTACGGAAACCTGTGGCCACGCTCCGTGGGTCTGAGGAGATGGACTGAAATCCACAAAAGCTGCCACCGAACTAAATCTGCTAGTCTTTGAGGTGCCACACGTTTTTATTTCTGAGAGAGACTAACACGGCTACCTCAGTGGAAACGACCAGAATGCAGCATCCGTTTGGTTTGGCTGCAATAGCTCAGCAACTGAAGGAATGGAAGTTATGTTTCTTATACTTTAAAGCCTCATTCCTTCACCGGACCTGCCTTGTCCGTTGTACTGAGACTCACATGATACCTGAGGACTCTCAGGAATTTTATTAGGTCTGTTCTCTGGTCCCACAACGTCCATGTTTAAACCAGAACTTGGAAAGGACACATTGCCGGCTGGTTCCTTCTAAGGCAGCAGTAAGGACAAAACAACATTTACTCTCTGAAGTAACAGAAAGACCGGTAACATTGGTATATTGACTTTTTGGTAGGGGTAGTAAACAGCATTTTTGGATAACTGGGCCATTTTTCTACTTTAAGAGTGTCGTAAAAACTAATTTAAAAACTGACATGGATTACTAATGTAGGTTACATATTGACTAAGAATGAACAACTTTCTTTTTAATAGAAAAAGTAATCCTATTATGTTAGTTTTTTTTTAAAGGCTTCAGGCATTGGTTTAAATAGGGACAGTATCTCATAGTGCACTAGGAGCTGTGCTCCTTCTCTGTATAGCGATGGTAATATAAATGTGTGTGTGTGTGTGTGTGTGTGTGTGTGTGTGTGTGTGTGTGTGTGTGTGTGTGTGTGTGTGTGTGTGAGAGAGAGAGAGAGGGGGGAGAGAAAGAGAGAGAGAGAGAGAGAGGCATCTGATTGTGCAGCCAGAAAGGAATAACAGGCTAACTTTTGTGTACTTTGTACTCTCCATCTAGAAAACCCAGAAAAGTGTCACCATAAGTGAGAATTGACTTGACAGCTCACAAATATATGTACATAGTACACAAAAGTGGTCTGTTAGTCATTCTGGGGTGTCCTGGGACTGTACAGCTTGCCCAAGGCTATACAGGTTGACTCTTCTCGCTGAAGGCACAGTGGGGAATTGAAAGCCCAACCTCTGGCTCCGTAGTCAGATGAATCTCTCAATATATATATATTGCTATTGCTATACTGAAAAGGATACTGTTTCTATTTAAACCAATGCCATGAGCCTTAAAAAAAACCTAATATAATAGGATTGCTTCTTCTATTAAAAAGGTAGTTGTTCTCTCTCTCTCCCTCTCTCCCTCTCCCTCTCTCATTGCCACTTCAGTTTCAGTAGCAGGTTTCTTCTTAATGCTAACTAACCAAGCAAACAGTTACAATTTTCCCAGCCTCACTGCAGTGCTGGTCTCGTTCTGAGCCTTACGTTCTCGTTTCACGGGTCTTTCGGAGGGCCAGCCACTTTCCAATCACGCCCCCTGCATTCCTAGGGCAAACCGGCGTCACAGCGTCTCCATCTTCTCCAATGTTTTTTTCCCCTCAAAGACTTTTCAGATGATTATTTTTTTCTGCACGTGAGCTGGGTTGCACCAAAAAGCAGCCGTGACTTGAATAGGCATAATTGGTCTTGGAAGATTGATAGGTTGGCATTATTTTTATATTGCAAACCCAGTGAAGACTAGGCACGGACACCCGTTAACATTCCTCAGCCTCCTGCTTTCCAGGCTGGCTGGGTTAGAACTCGCAGCTGGGCTGGCTGGGGGTGGAGGGGAGTGGTACCCCACAATGGCTAGAGTGGTGTGCTTGAGTCTTAAGATTGTCAGGGGAGGCCTTTCCTCCAGTACCACTGCTTTCACAGGGGATGCGAGAGAGGGCCTTCTCTACTGCCGCTCCCAGACGTTGGAACTCCCTCCCACAAGAGGCCAGAGTGGTTCCATCATGGCCTGCCCTTCTGCAAGGAAAGACCTTTCTCTTCAGCTGGCTTCCCCTTTAGTGCCCGAGTGGAGTTTTTTTCTTTTCAAAAATGGATTGCTGTACCTTTCTGCATGGTATTCATTGTTCCTTTTTAGTATTGGTGTGCTCACTGAGGTTAGCCTTAATACTTTATTTTAATGATGTAGGCCACCTTGGGTTCTTTCAAAGTACGATAGATAGATAGATAGATAGATAGATAGATAGATAGATAGATAGATAGATAGATAGATAGATAGAGGACAGTGGGTTGAGGAAGGCTGATGTGTGCACACATGTAGACACATTTTTCTAGTGCACATACAGCCTCCCCTGGTGCACACACACAAGCAGAGAGAGAGAGAGAGAGAGAGAGAGAGAGAGAGAGGGAGAGAGGAGGAATTATAGGCCATTGTCCATGGCCCTCTGGAAATGCTTTCCCATCATACTGAGGTCTAAGGCAATGGTTCCCAACTTTGGCTTGGACAATAATTCTCAGAAGTCTTTTACCACTCGCTGTTCTGGCCAGGATTTCTGGGCATTGCATCCCAAGAATATCTGGGGGCTCAAACATTGTTCAGGAACAGTGGATCAGGGTCCCTGCAGGGACATTTAGGATCATCTCTCTCCCATCGTCCACTCCCAATGCCTGTGGTGAGCTTTTCTTTCCCCTGTTTCTTCTTCTGCCCAGCACACATTTCCAGCAAAGGCAGCATCAGGGTACTTTTTTTCCAGCTCATCAGCTCTGTCCATCCTATCATTTATTGGCCTGCCACCGTCACCATAGGTGGTTGTAGGTTTTGTGTTTTTATAAAAAGCCCCGACTCCCCCCTCCCTGTACACTCCTCCCTTCTTTTGGCAAGCCTGTTGAGCAGCTGAGGCAGAGGAGAGAAAGGAACTGACAGCGTAAACCAGGCTTCTTCTTGAAATCTCTTGCTCAACACGGTTTCTCTTGGCTCCCTGATAGACAGCTCTTCCCCAGAGGAGGACTACAAGGCTGCCTGCCTGCTGCTGGTCTTCGTAGCCGTGTCTCTGCCAGTCCTGGCCAATGATCCTTCCTCCGTTTACGCAACAGATGTCGATGGTAAGAAAAGAAGGAACAAGTTTCCAGCTTCCACTTGTCACCTGCAGTATACTGACCCCACCAACTTGGAAAAGGAGGGGTGCATACTAAGCATCAGTCCTACTGAGTGCAGCCCAGGGTCATTCCCAGCTTAGCACTTTCTAAGCTTAGCTTTCTTAAGAGATATGGTCAGGGTGGGCAGCCTTAGAGCAGAATCTGGCTCCACCAAGGTGCCCTATAAGGCCATATCCCCCCTTTCCCTAGCTCATCACTGTGGGATGGTTGCCCAGCCTTTTGTACAAGGGGTTGCTCCCATTGTAAACGGTCGAGGCGCCTATATGGAGGTTTATAAAACCTCTAATTGAAAGAAATTCATCCTGCCTCTTTGTGACCCCCATCGCTGGAATGTGCCCCACCCCCAGGAAGATCTCTGAAATTGGACCTGGTCCTGTAACGGGCCATCAACTGAGCCCACCTCAGTAGGGTGGGCTCAGTTAGACTGGGACATCAACACAGAGAAAAGGGATGCAGACGGCATCCTTAGGGGCTGATTTTCAGCACAGACTGTATCCCTCTCAGAAAGTTTTTAGAGAAGAGGCACCAAAGCTCAGGTTTGCATCAATGGATGTCAGCAATACATTAGACCATTTACAGTACGGTTGCTTTATGGGGGAAGGAGAATCCAGTGATCATTAGAAGCCTAGGTCTTTGTACTCTTGCCACCATTCCTTCACAGACAGGTAAAGTCAGGTTTCTCTTGACTGGAGGTGCGATGGCTGTGTCGGCTGGGGATGACAGGTGTTGTCATCCAACACCCAGAGCAGGCACTGGGTTGGGGAAAGCTGGTTGACAATGTTTTGGCCTTTCTATCTCTTCCTCTCTCTGAAGGGTACAGCAACAACATCCACTGCCTAGCCAAAGCCATCATCCAGGTGTCCGCTGGCCTCTTCACGATCTACAATAAGAACATTGAGACCCACCTCAAGGAATTCCTGGTGGTAAGGAAAGCCTTGGCTCTTCACTGACCGATCTTGGGTTCCCCCATTAATTTTTGGACGGGGGAGGGGAAGGACCCTTGGGGAGGTGGACCACTCCTTTTGTGCTCTTCATCACTGGGAGTATCATGCCTCCTTTGTTTCTTTCCCAAAGCCATGTATGCCACATGTAAACATGGTGACAAAGCAAAGACCATCCGTTATTTAATTTCCCTGTCTTGGCTGATTAATAACAAGAAGCATAGGCTGAGTTCTGACTTGGAGCTTGAGGCTGCAGAGCTGTGAAGATACAACCTTTATCTGGTGACTTGCATGCCATACTATGTCAAAGAAATGAAATGGGATCTGTCTAGTCGTCTTGACTCTGACTTCACAATGTATAGTCCTATACATCTTAGTACAACGGAAGCCCTTCTGAATCCCAAGGGTTCCTCTTACATTAGTGGTTAGAAGCTTACAACCTTAGAAGTCCTTGGATAAGCCTCAGCATTCACACATGCAAATATAAGTGGCGCTAGTGGTGGTGATGATGTTACAGCAGGCATGTCCAGACTTCGACCCTCCTGATGTTTTGGACCACAACTCCCAGAATTCTAAGCTTAGATTGCCAATGGTAAAGGACTGTGGGACTTGTGGTCCAAAACATCTGGAGGGCCAAAGTTTGGACATGCCTGTGTTACAGGAACACCTTACCGGGCTGTTGTAGGGACTACCATGGTAAGAGGAAGTTATTTTAACATTGAACATGAATGTCCCTGAATAATAGTAAAAGTAAAGCATCCTGCTTCTATACCACCCCATAATGTTTAAAACATTATATAGGCAGTTTATAATTTAATTATTCAGGCTACATGTTGCCCTCCCCCCTTTGCCCCAAGTGAGCTGGGTACTTAATTTACTAACCTCAGCATGATGGAAGATGGAGTCACCATTGATCCAGCTACCTAAGCCCATTGGGTCAGAATGCAGGTCATGAGTAAAGTCTTCACTGCAATATTGTGGTTTAACCACTATACCACAAAGCTCACTAAAGATGTGCATTCCTTCATTCCTGGCAACACCAGCTCCTGGGCAGCCTAGTCTTTGATTCAGATAGGCCTACTCCAGGTTCAGCTTGCAGTAGGATCCTCTTATCCACAGAGTCAGTATTGGCTAAGTTACTTACCCACAGTCTGAAAATGTTAAAAATATTAAAAGAAAAATCCTAGAAAGGTATGTTTTCAAAGATGAAGATACCAGAACTAGCCACTAGAGGGAGCCAGAGACCATGGTATGAATAGCATTTTTATTGAGATAATGTGTTTTTCAGTCTTCATGAAGGAGGGTTTGGAGCCAATCCTCTTCAGATTCAGGACTCTGACCGTACTATGCTTAAATAAGTCACAACTAGGGGTAGGCCCACTGGATTGATGGAACTGATGGCAGAGTGGACTCACTGAATCCCCAGTCACTTAATGGCCCTGCACTACTGCCGTTTGCTGTGCGAAACAACAGGAGCTCAGTCATTGTTCATCGTCTTTTTCTTATTATAATATTTTTACTTTTAGGGCCTAGTGTTTCAAATGTTTATTGAGAAGTGAGCCTCATTGCCTCTAATGAGGGGTGTTCTTCATTAGTATGTTTAGAATAGAATCCTTAATCCCAACTCTTCAGAGGCTGAACCTCAACATCGGATCAAAATATGTCTTTTATTCAGGGCCTTTCTCTTGTTATTAGACTTAAAATCGGATCTTGGAAGGATCTTTACACAGGCAAGAGGTTCTTTTGGTAAAAAGAATTTTTTTTAATACCACCTTTGGATTTTATAGGTCTTGTCATTTCCAGTCATTGTGAGCATAGACTCTGTTGTCTGAGGATAGTGGGAATTGTAGTTCAGCCCATCCAGAGGATACTGCCTCACAAAGACCTGGTGTGGAACCAAACATTTCAGCAAATGCCTTTCTTCGGAAATTGCAGAAAGATCTCCACACTTCCTACTGCGCATTACTGTCTTTTCATCAGTGCCTTTTGCAATATCACTCTCATTTCCTCTGTTTTCCCCTTGTTTTGTTTTCACTGTGTGGGTCTATTTTACAGAAAATTGGATTATTTTTCTTGCTAGTGAGGAAAAATGGTTTACTGGGAAAGAACCCTCTCTTTCATTGACTGCTGAAAGGCTGAGATAGATTTATGTGGAGAAATAGGTGGAGGACCATTCCCAGATCTTTTGATTTTTCATTATTGTATTTTGTTAAGCACGTGTACAGCATTAATGAAACCTACACTGATCCCTGCTTGTTGTGTTGAGGCAGAAAATGCACTGCTAATCTGTTGCACGTTGAGAGGTTTCTCAAGAAACTTGCAGTTTTTTAAAAAAGTAAACCCTCCTATATCCCATGATTGCTTGCTTGCTGAATGGAACTTGGGTTTGGCTCTCCTTGTATTATAGATCAAGACACACTCTAGAGAGTTTGCTGTCTGAGGCAAAAAACAGAACCAAGCATATACAACTCACACACACGGTTCTATGTAATGTGAATTTTTTTTTCAAAAGCGGTGATGAGATACCATCTTTCACTGCATCTAAAAGCCCCAGACTCCAATAATTAGTACAGTTCAGATTGTGTATTTCATCCTGCTCTGTCTCTCAAGAGAGAAGAAAAACTAGAGGATTGAGGAGGAATGACTGGGAGACGGACACAGTTGCACCCTGACCCCCATCTGCTGCCTGAGGTGGTTGCCGCCTTTTGCCCAATGATAGGGCTGACTAAGTTAAGACCCTTAATATAAGAATATCAATATAACCTATATAAAGTTTTATATTCTTCATTGTCCCATCAAGACCCGCCTCTGTGGACAGCAAGAGAGCAGATTTTTAAAAACCCAACTTCCTTTTGATCTTTGCAGGGAAGAGTTTGTGCTGCCCAGTCTAAAAACTTTGCTTCCTATTACCGTAAACATTAAGAGAACACTTGAAGTTTGGAATGTTCTTAGTGGGCAGAGAATTTGCAGGTTTAATTAAATTATTTACTGAAGATGTGTTTGTGAAGATTCTCAGTCCTCCAGGTGAGGTTATCTGGAAGCTGAATCATGGCAACTGGACTTCTTTTTCTTGAGAGATTGAAACCCTTCGCTACTCCTCTGTTTGGATGAGCAGTTTGGATGATCACTAAAACATTTCAATCTCTCAAGGAAAAGAAGTCCAGTTGCCATGACTCAACTTTCAGATACTTACTGAAGATTTTTTTTAAAGACAAGTGGTAGCACAAGCTGAGTCCTCAGGAAGCTGGAGGTGGCAGAGTTGGATCCAAATGGCATTTCCTAATGGGCTTTCCATGGTTTTTAACTCCTCGCCATCTTGGGAATAAGATTCCAAGGCCTCCCCAATCATTTGGATTCAAATCTTCTAGAGCAGTGGTTCGCAACCTGTGAGTCCCCAGATGTTTCTGGACTGCAGCTCCCAGAAGCCTCCACCACTCGCTGTGCTGGAAGGGTTTCTGGGAGTTGCTGTCCAGGAACATCTGGGGACCCACAGGTTGAGGACCACTGTTCTAGATAGAGACAGGAGAAGTAGCCGTGTTGCAGTATGGTTCCCAGATGACCCCAGTGCCCAAGTTAGTTAGAGTATTCTGGCAATCATAATATTAAAAAGTAACTCCCTCCCACTCTGGCTTTCTTTGGGCCTAATAGTTCTCATGGTTGGCCTGTCATGTGACTGCATTATCCCATGGCAGGCAGGCTGGCACTCCTAAGAAGAGTCAATCCGGCTGGTTGTGCGTGATGATGGATAGAAGCCCCACTAAGTATGATCACTTTCTTATTTCTGGCCTGTGAGAGTCAGAATGATTTATCTGTTGATTAGATGCTGTGACAGCTTGCATTCCCACTGCTGTTTATGCCGGGCGAAACACTCCTCATGCTGCTCAATGTTGAGACGATAGCAATATCCAGGTGTTATGAATGCTGATTCTATGAACACACTTAGCAGGGAACTCCTAGCCCTGCCCTCCTGCATCATCACGTTCTACCCACTTTCATTGCTGAGTCTGAAGGCTATATATTCCTGCTTATATGAATCACCTAAACATCGGCTGGCGTTTCCCCCATCTTTGAGGCAATGAAAGAGGCAAGGCTCACAGAACCAGCGTTTATAATGACCAAATAGGGCTGTGGTGATTTTAGGAGGCTGCCTTGCTGGGCTGTCATCTGACAGTTGGTGCTCTTTCAAGCAGCAGGCAGAAACAGAGGCCTAGATTCAGTTGCTAGTCCTGGTTAGAGAAGATCCTTTGACCCTGTTGCTAAACCGCGAGTCCCATTGACTCAGTGGGTCGGCTCTGGTCAGGACAACCAAATGGATTCGGGCCGATGCTAGTGTAGTTCTTCCAATGTAGGAAGAAACAGCAATGGAAAATACTTTGCCCGTTGAATTTCTGCCTATGCCTCTGTTAAAGGTAGAGGAGAGTTGCAAGAACACGTGTGGGAACCCCTACCTCAGAGTGGGAAATGTGGTAGGCATGTGCACAGTGAATGTCTTTGTTTTGGGGCTGTTTTGGGGGCGGTGTGCCCTTTTCTTTTTCATGTTTTTAATGCACAAGGTCCCTTAGTTTTAAACCAAAGGGACCATCTCTTTGGGGTCATTTACTGGCATTAATCCAAAAGCCCTAAAGAACCTCAGGGGTAAGTCAACAGAGAATTAATCAACTCCAAAAGCAGGCAAAAGTAGCTAAGGAAGAAAAATCATTATTACAACCACCAAAATATATAACGTTTGCAGGATAAATACTCAGCAAGTTAAAAAACACTCAGACAGAAAAAAACACTCCCTTTCTCTCCACACAAAAGGGGGGGGGTAGCAAAATAAAACACACAGAGCACCCTCTCCTGAAAGTCAAGAAAAGCAAGCTAGCAAATAAAGGCACACCCCACCTCCAAACCAAAACTACTATAATATATGTGCAGATTTCAACCAACTCTACTAATTGATGCCTTCAGAAATGACTGAAACAAAGCCAAAGAACCCTCCTCACTGCATTCCAGCCAATCTAGGCCCTCTACTTTAAGAAAATTTACTGAAAGAAATTTTACAACATTTCTGATTCCCCTGCTTACACATTGTGATTTGATGCTGACGGTAGCCCTCATAATGTTAGGTGAAAAACTTCCCAGGTAATTTGACAGAAAAAGTGTGAAAGAAGGGTTAATTGAAAAAAAGAGAAACACATAAAAAAATGAAACTTTCATGTCCTTTTTTGTTAATAGGCTGTTCGTTTGAGAATACACAAAAGAATATAAAAAAAGAGTCTCTTCTGTCAGCCCTAAGGCCCATCTCTGTGGAGATGCTGCTGGCTAAAATTTTGTCATCCTTCATCATAGGTTAAGATGGCGATGGGTAACAGGAGTTGGCACTCCAACAGTGTCTGTAAGGTCACAAGTTTCTCATCTCTACCCTACCTGGAAGTGATGTTTTTTTGCAAACTACTTTGGAGTATCAAGTAGTTCCTGCTGAGAATGCCAGCCAATTAAGATGTTTTAGTTTTTAATGAAGCTGATTAAATTTACATATCACATAGAGGAAATATGCTTTTAATGAGCATCCCAGGGAAGAAAAGGGGCAACAATTTCAATTTAGTCCCCACTGGTTTTTTTATGTTCATTGCTTAAAAGAAGAAAAGCTATTATTATTATTGCATTTGTATCCATGAAATGAGCATATGCTTTGACCTTTTTTCATTGCCACAATTAACTGCTGATTTTCAAATCTGCTGAAGTAGATCACAGTGTCTTGTATTTAGCAATTCTTCTAGTAGCCTTGGGCATAACTAACGACCCATGTTTTATGGGTTTCAGCACTTTAGGCCATTGTTCACCTTAAGGAGATTGAGACTGTTATCTACCTAATGAACCTATTCAGGCCATTTTTCATCTTATGAGCCTTTTTCAGACCAGGGTGACATGAGGTCAAAGTGAGCTATAAAATGGAAGGCTCACAACTAGCTTTCTTCAGACTGACGAAGCTGTTTGGTTAAGTAGTGAAACGTTTCAGTGTCTCAAGAGGAAGAAGTCCAGTTGCCATGACTCAGCTTCCAGATAAACTCATCTGGAAGAAAGAAAAATGTATATTTTCACTTCAGAGGACGAATGGAGTCTGGAGGGAAGCAGTCTGGAGGGCAGAAGCTGTCTAAGGGCCAAATGCGTTATTCCTTGTCCTGCTGGTTTTCCATGTATGGGACACCCCCCTCCCCATATGCTGCTTTTAATTTTAAAGAAGAGATGGGGCAAAGTTGCCTGCAGATGTGTGTGTGACAAGTAGATTGACTTTGAGAACACTGGCTTTCCCTTGATCTGGACTTGCTATTCCTTTGTTCATTCCCTGAACACAATGTTTCCACTCAATCGGTTGTTCCACAAAGCCTAATGACTTTTCCGACTTGAACCGAGAAGTTTTTCAACCGGAGGCCAAACTCTGATAAATTGCTCTGGGTAAATCTCTCCGCTCATGCTGCTCTTAATCACACAAGAACTGGTGTTCTAGCCTTGCATCTCTCTCTCCCCCTTTGCCTTCCTAGTTGGCCTCCATTAGCCTCCTGCAGCTGGGGCAAGAACCAGACCGAATGAAAACCAAGAACAGGGAATCCCTCTCACTGCTCATTAACTTGGTGAGTTTTACTGCGTTTTAGGGTTTGAATGGGAGTTTCTCTTGCAATGATGCACTAACAATGAAGGACAGCCACCTTAGAGCAAGGTAGTCCAAGAACCAGGGAGACGTGAGAACTTCTGAGACCCAGAAGAACATGGGATCTTTTACATGCTGGTGTACTTTAGCTCCTACCTGTGGTGTAACCTGGGGGGTGGGCCACAAGGGCGGTCACCCGGGGTGCCAAATTTTTAGGGGGTGTAACATTTGTTCCCCACCCCAACATCCTCCCCCCACAACCCCTTTCCACTGCCCCCATTGCCTCCCTACCTGGTCCTGTTGCCTACTTCTCTTTGTGCTCCACCTCTGCTGCCATCTTGAGACACAGCAGGCCTGGCTTCCGTTCCCAGAATGGGGCCTGCAGCAGAACTCCATTCCCCGAATTCTGTGCCTATGCAGAGACAGCAGGTCTGGTTCCAGGAAGGGGAGCCCATCCTGTCGCTTAAGATGGCCTTGGAAGAGAAAGAGGAGGTGGTGGCAGGACCAGGAAGGGGGAAAGAGGGCAGCCTCTGGGCTTGAGTGCCCTGGCAAGAATTGGGCAGGTAGGACCCAGTTGATCTGGGTTCAAATCAGAGCAGAGAAGGGCAAGTGCCCCTGGCTTGATGTGGCGGAAGGCACAGCCGCCAATGGTGGGCAGAGGCAAGGTTGACAAGTAGGGAACAGGGGTAGAAGCAGTTATTCATACACATAGATGACTAATCATGTAGGGAGACAGGAAGGAGACAGGAATAATAGGGAGGGGCGGGATAGGCTATAGCAGTGGCTTAGTGTGGGGGGGCATAAGGAAGGTTGCCCCTGATGCAAATTTTTTAGGGGGCAAAAATTTGGCCTTGTTGGGGGCACTGGCTGCCTACGTGACACCATTGGCTCCCATCATTGCTCCACCTTGGCTGCATTGGCTATGGCTAATGGGAGTTGCAATTCCCACAAGATCGGGATAGCCACTTATTTCTGGCTCCTGGTCTAAGAGGACAGCCTGGCTTGGAATACTAGTTTTAAGCAGAAGTTGGATGTGCATATATATATATATATCGGGGGTAAAATTAGCTAAGAGATAAATGCATGAAAATTCAGGTGGTTTAAAAACAACAGCAACAACACCCAACCCATAGGTAGACAAGTCATTTCAAAGATGGGAAGAGACACAGACTAGGTTAAATTATGGCCGCTGCAGATTTGTCATCTTAGAGATAAACGGATGGCTGAAGGCCACCTAGAAATGAGTTCTCTTCTCATCTCCTTTGCCGTCGACTGCCTCGAGGGGTGAAAGAGAGACGTTTTCTTCATCAGAGTTGCTTTATCGGGCGGCAGGGAGCCATCAGGAAGCACAAGTGGGGCCAGAAGCGGCAGATAATTCTCCAGGGGACCTTTTGACAAATTGCGTGTGGGGGGGTCTCGCTCTGCAGCGAACCAGCAGAGATTGGGGCTTGCTGAGGTTCCATACAGCTTTCAGGGGCCAGATTTGGGGAGTGCTTTGAGCCCCTCCGGCCCCCCCTTCCCCCCCCAAGGGTTCTGTCTGGCCGATTTGTGATATAAAGGCAAAATTCAGCCATGCTGGGATGGGTGTTTAAAACATTTTAAATTATGAGACATCCGTAAGGAAAAATGCTAAACATTTGAAGAGATGTTGACAGTACCTAGGCTGAGTTCAGCTCCCAAACCCTCCAATCAGTTGATGTGTGTCTCACATGGGGAAGCCCTAACACAGGGGCATCTTCGCGATGCAACTCATAACAAACACTCAGCTTATGACTGTCCGGTTGGAACGTGACATCCCCTTGGGTGTGACATTCTGCTATTTTTTCTGGCTACACACACAAAATGATTTATAAAATGATAAATAAATGCTCGGAGAATATGTAGGGGAAAGAGAGATGGACGATTTCAAGGATGGGCAACTTTGAAGAGCCTGCTGTTTCCAGCCGCGCTGCCCTCCAGATGGAACAAAACAAAATAAATCATGGATATTTGCATGGCTTTGCACTCCAAAATGGAAAGCAAAATGGATGCTCCTGGACATCGCATTCACCCACAGTTGTTGGATGGTGTCGTGGGATAGCCTAGAAGCCCCCAAGTCTATAGAATCAGCTTGGGGGGCCATGGGACCCCCCGTTCTATCTATAGCTGACTCAGCCTTATTAGGTGTGGCAGTGAATGCACACAGTGCCCCCTTTCACTCAGGCTCTGCACTGCTGGCCAGCTGCCTCTGCAGAGGGATGAAGGGTGAGGGGCAGAGGGGAGAGATGTGTATAGTAGCAGGCACCAGCTAAAGAGAGAAGCTGCCGTGGCTCAAGGCGCCAGCCCCTCTGTCTGGCTTGGGGGGCTGAGGAGCAGGTGGTCCACACAGAGCTTCAAAGGGCTTGGGCAGGAGATGTCGAGGAAGGGTGGGATCCCAGAAGGCTGGGTCAACACAGAGTCACTTCACAGGGGCTGGGCTCTGTTGGGAATGGCCCTCCTGGGGTGTACCAGTCCCCGTGGGTGGCTGTGAGTGTGGGTGGCACTAACCTGGAGGATAAGCTTCATTGCCTGCCTGCCTGCAGTTTCAGTTCTTCCCCAGCCTAGTGGAGAGAGTTGCCCTAGAAGCAAAAAGGCTGCTGGTGTTGCAGCAGCAGCAGCAAAAGATTAGTGCCTTCCGGGCGATGCATCTCCATTAAGGTCTCCCCTGTCAGCCGCAGATGGATATTGATTCTTCCACTGATGGGAGGAGACGGCCTGGCTGGAAGCGGCCTGGGTTCCTGGGTGGGATTGGTATTCACTGGGGCAAACAGCTTCATCTGGCAAAGCAATTTAAATGCAAATGTTTCAGTCTGGTCTGTGTGCACGTGTGCCTGGTGTGTGCATGTGTGTGTACGTGCATGAGTGTGTGCACACGCATGAAAGAGACACCCCCACCCCCAGCGTGGCATCCAGTTGCTGGCCCAGTTGAAGGAGTGGAATTAGACATTCCTGAGACACCATCATCACCTATAGGGAGAACCCTCTGCCTCTGGGGTTATTTGCAGGACAAGCTTCCCAAGCAGCTGCTATCGTTCTTGCTGCGGGCCAAGGCATGCTGGCAGGGATGGATTAACCATTAAGCACAATAAGCATGTGCTTAGGGGCATCAAGGGAAGAGGGGCACCACAGAGATTTTCCATTGCCAAATTTACCATGGGCCATGGGCCATATGGTACAATACTGCAAATGGTACAGCTCAACCAGGATCTGCAAAAGTGGGCCCCCACATTAAATGAAAAGCTTACATATAGATATATACTGTAATAACAAAAGCACTCAGAGAGTGTAGACACCTGCCAAGGGTTATGAAATCAAAGGGGGGGGGAATCCCCCCCCTGAAATGAAAGCAGGAGGAACTTTGTATGCAGTTAGTTGTCCACTGAGAATGAGATTGGGCAGGGGGGCTAGTAGCTCACTCAGCATCCAGCGTGCCAACAGGCAACAACAACACTTGCTAACATTGTAACTTTGCGTCAGGATCTGGCCTCCACGGCCCTGGTAACTGCAGGATCAGGGCCAGCCTGACCCAGGAATTGCCTGGTGTTTGCAGGATCAGGCCCTGGACTGAGTAGCAGCTACTAGGCCGCTCATGAGGCCCACCTTGAAGCCTGGAGAGAAGGGCCTCTTTAAGAAGTGGTTCTTGTCCCAGACTTTGTCTCAGCTATTCAAGTGCCTTCTGCAGCTGGTGGAAAATTCTTAAAGGTTGTATTGGGAAGGAAAATATCTTAAAATCTCTCTCTGATACCAGATGGGAGGCATGTACTATGGCAACAGTAGCAATTTTGAAATCTTTTCTTAAAGATTTAGAAGCATTAGAATATATAGGTGAAGACCAGTCATAAAAGGGAGACACTTAGAAGAGAAGTAAAAATTTTGCAGATAAGATGCAAGCGTTAGAATTTGTTTTTATGTTGAATTTTTGGAATAAGAGTTTGCAGAACTTTCACAGAGTAAGCCAAGTTCTACAAAATGACGATGTGGACTTGGAAACATGTGCAGATCTGTATGTATCGTTAGTTGACCAACTGTGCACTTCAGGAGATGAATTTGAAATATATGAAGCAGCTGCAAAGGAAGTGCTGTCAGATGTTGATTACAAGGCAGCTACAACTGGCAAACATCAGAAGGAAGGTACCCAATGATGGAGACACACCAGAAATATATCTGGATGCCAGAGATACATTTTGTATCACTACCTTTTATACAATTGTTGACAAACTTGAAACTGAGATGAAAAGAAGAAATATAGAAAGAAATAGCAGAGATATTTTCTTTTATAAGTGATGTGCTACATGATGTCACTTCATCATCTATGGTAATACCCTGCAAGATGAAATTAATTCATCCTGCAGGTCGCTTCGTTCTATGAACATTTCATCTTGCGAAGGGCAGTTTCCCAAAGGAATTAATAAGAAACTGATTAATCCATTCCGGAGGTCCAAAAAAGGCAAAAAAAAAAACCTTTTTCAGACCTCTTTATAAAGTTTACTTTAAAGGTATACAGAGCCACCCACCCCAACCCCGCAGTGTAAAAGCAAGCACCAAAACAAAGGGGAAACTGCAAACTGTTTGTCTGCAGTTTGCAGTTTCCTGTCTGCATAGCAATGGAAACCAATGCAACTGCAAACAAATAAAATACCAAACGAGAAGCTTCAGGTCATTCCCGCCACAAGTGCAGTCAAAACCAATGCAAAACCACAAAAGAAAGCAAGGAAACCTCAGCTTCTTACCATTCCAAGTTCTAGAAGTCCAAAAGATACTGCAAAGAGATGTCTACAATGGCTCCAAAACATGATGAAAAAACTCCTCCCATCCCTCCACAAACTATGAGGGCGCAATGCAAAGCAAAGTGTTCTGCTTCTATACCGCCCCATACCACTTCAAGTAGTCTCTGGGCGGTTTCCAATTTTAATTACAGTGTGCAGGCTACACATTGCCCTCCCCAGCAAGCTGGGTACTCATTTTACCAATCTCAGAAGGATGGAAGGCTGAGTGAACCTTGAGCCTGCTACCTGGGATTGAACCCCAGGTCGTGAGCACAGTTTCACCTGCAGTACAGGCATTTAACCACTGCGCCACACATCCTGGGTGCATTTGATTCAAAATGCACTAACAGATTTTCATCTTGTGAAGCACCCCATAGGAAAGTTTCATTATATGAAGCAACCTGGAAGTTGAGTCACGACTCATCTTTCAGATAAACTCACCTGGATGACTGAGAATCTTCACAGACATATGTGAAGCAACCTTATTCCAGGATTTTTTCCATCTTGCACGTTTTTTGTTTTACGGGGCATTCGTCTTAAGATGTATTACTGTACTAAAATTGAAAGGTATTCTCAGTGCTGTCAAAAGCTGATTGATGCTTATTCAAAGGACTTCAAAAGTAATTTCTCAGCTGAGTTTCATCAGTTTCATTTATATGTGTGCCATAAGTTCAGTGCAACAAAAATATAAAAATAAGATCCAGTTCTGCTGAACTTTATAAAATAATTGTAGAGTAGAAGACAATATTAAGTGTGCCTTTCCAAATGTAGACATTGGCTTTCATATATTTTTAACATTAATGGTACAAATTGCTCAGCTGAGCATTCACTTTCACAGTTGAAGTATATTAAAGACCCCATCAGAACAACTATGCAACAAGGCAGGCTGGGTGCCTTATCTCTATTAGGTATAGAAGCAGATGTGTTACATAAGATTAGTTTTGAGGATCTGATCAAAGGCTTTGCAATTAAAAGAAGTAGGAGAAAACTTTTCAAATATAAATACAGCGGTACCTTGCCTTACAATTGCTTCGACAACCAAATAACTCAATTTACGAATGCTCCTCTCTGCTCTGCATGACAGCTGATTTTGACAGGTCCTCACAGCTGTCTTTGACAGGTTCTGACCTGTCAAAGTCACCTGTCATGTGGAGTGGAGAGCAGCGTTTGCTGCCTGCCACCACCTCCTCCTCCTCCTTGGTTGCTTCCATCTCTGCAAAAGAGATCAAAGCAACCAAGGAGGAGGAGGTGGTGGCCATCGCACCTCCCTTCCAAACCACCTGGGCTGCCTGAAGTTGCATCGTTCCCAGCCTTGCAAGGGAAGCACCTCTGGGCTGGCCGAAGATTCTACTAGCTTCTTGTGGGGAGAGAATGTCCAGGAGCGGTGACAGAGTAAGCCCTCTCCTGTGTCTCCATTTATGCACCTGTGAGGGTGGTGGGGGAAAGAGAAGGGTCTTTCTAGATTATGTTAACACCCAGGCAGTCTCATGCAAGATGCAATCCTTGAAATAGCTTGGACCCAAGCCATTTAGGGCTTTATTGGTTGGATTCTTCCCAGACATAGATTGGCAGCCAGTAGGACTGCTGTAACGGAGATGAGTGGGTGGGTGGGGTATATCTTCCCTATGACTAGATCCAGTGACCAATCTGGCTGTCATATACTGGGTATGCTGAAATGTCCCAGACCCTTTCCAAAGGTAGCCCCAAGTAGAATGCTCTGTGAAGGAACTTCTCTTTCAGGTTTCTCCCTCTTCCCTTAGGGAGGAAGCATGTATCTCTTGGCAGAATTTGCCTGGGTGAAGGAAGCGGACCTTTTTTGTGCCTCTCCTGTACGTTTGGTAGGTGGCCAAAGGCACTCCTTTGTCACTCACTCCTTCTGTGTGCTTCTTTCAGCTCGTGGAGGAGTCCTCCTTCTTGACGGTCGACATGCTGGAGACTTGCTTCCCTTACGTGCTGCTGCGTAATGCTTACCGCGAGGCCTCCAGGAGCACTGCCTTGAGCTGCCTGCCTGCCCACTGACCGCCCTTCTCTCAGCTCCAGTGGAAAAGGGGGCTTGGGATGCCATGGGCAGATAACCACAGGGCAAGCCTCTCTTACAGGGACTGGAAAGGCAGTGAGTGAGTACGTAGAACAAGCATACTTTTAAGTCAAAGTATGTTTAAAGCAGTGGTTCCCAACCTTGAGTCCCCGATGTTGGATTACAAATTCCAGAAGCCTTCACCACTTAGCTGTTCTGTCCAGGACTTCTGGGAGTTGCAGTCCAGGAACATCTGGGGAGCCAAGGTTGGGAAGGACTGGCATATCATACACATGTTTCCCATGTTCTGTCTTCCAACATCAAAAATTAGATAGTAGACACTTTCCTTTTAAAAACTTTATTTCATATATTTGACTCTCCAAACGAAAGTACAACAAGTGTGGATAAGTGCTACATAAGTCAACTTGCTATCTAGGCGTTGTTAGACAACCCTAGCAAGCTCAGAAAGTAATGGGCCTGATCGGAGTCCCAATCCGAGAACCCATGAGGGACCACAGGTTGCCTACCCCAGATATAAGCATTCACAACAATAATAATCACTCATGCCAATTAATTGTTCCTTACATTTCCTGAACCATTACATATGTCACAAAAGAAATTTCCCCCCCTTTGAAAATTACTTGGAACCATTAACTTCAAATAAGCAATGAAATCTTGTATCGATATAGAGGACTTTTCGCTGTTATACTTTCCCCATTGTATGTATAGCTGTTTTTCACAGAATCCCATTGAATGGTTCTAAGGTCAGATGTGGGTAAACCAAGAAAGAACAGGTTAGGTGCAAGTTTCATGGATAGATGTATCTCCTGTGTATGTCGACTAACATTTATCTAGAAACACACCTTCAGCAGAGATGACTTTTTAACCCTGCAAACCTGCACATTGAAAAAGTGTTTGACATAATGTTCAAAATGCAGTTTATTTTTTGTTTGTTTCCAATGCATTGTTTAAATAAAAGAAGTATCTCAACTGCTCTGTTTATTTAGGGCTTAATTATACATTAAGGTAAAGGTTCCCCTGCACACATGCGTGCTAGTCATGTCCAACTTTAGCGGCGGTGCTCATCTCCGTTTTCAAGTCAAAGGGCCAGTGTTGTGCAAGTCTGTGGCCATGTGGCCGGCATGGCTAAACGCATTTATGCGCATGGAACACTGTTTTACCTTCCCGCTTTTTTCGGTAGTACCTGTTTATCTACTTGAATTTACATGCTTTCCAACTGTTAGGTTGGCAGGAGGTGGGGTTAACAGCAGGAGCTCGCTCCGATTATTATGAGATTTCCTATCAGACACTGCTTCTAACACATAGTTTGGAAATAACAAATTAGGAAAAATTGGATACATTAATTCACTAGGTTTTTAAACAAAAGATTGAGAGGAAATGACTTCATATAGTAGATAAGTAGTATAGTATATATACTTATATATACATATAAGATGTAGTAGATAAGCGGGATATAAATACAAGAATAAATAAATAAATAAATAAAATAAATATCTAGCTCCTCACTTAATAAAGTTTATATTGTTTTAATTTTGTGATATATCAGTTGTAAGCTTTGACTCTTTATTCTTTTGCCCTTATCTCCAGCGAATGGTGGGAGACGGGAGATAAAGAGTACTGAAAACCTGGGAAGGTTTTGTGGTAGAATGCAATCTGAAATATTTTGTGTGAAAGAGGTCCTCTGGTGCACAGACTGGCAAAGTTTTGCATGAGGGAATTGCTCTAGTGTCTAGGATCCCTATAGTTTCCAGGATGTTTTCTATAGATGTGAAGAATTCTCCTGAATTCCTCATCAGGGCCAGTTTTGATTGCTTTGACAGTGCAAACAAAGAATTTGACAACTTGGACAGATTCCTCATCTCCTCATCAGCGGCAGAGGTCATTGCGAGCCCAACCAATAAGCACAGACAAGTTTCCTGTTTGTTGGAAAAGATAGGCACAACATTTTCATGGCTTAAATTTGAGACGTACAAAATAATGCAGGGCACGAGTAAAGTGGTTAGAGGGACGCTCTTCTCCCTCTCACAAAATATCAGAACTAGGGGACAGACACTCAATTTGACGGCTGGGAGAGTGAGAACAGACAAAAGAAATTTTTTTACCTAGCATGTTGTTAGTCTTTGGAACTCCCTGCCACAAGATGTGATGGTGGCCTCTAGCCTGGATGCCTTCAAAAGGCAGTTGGACAAATTCTTGGAGGAAAAGTCCATCACAGGTTACAAACCATGATGGAGATGTGTAATCTCCAGGCTTAAAACTGGGGTATTTCAAGGGCCAGATGCAGGGGAGTGGTTGCAGGAGATAGATCTCTAGTCTCATGCGCTCCCGGACGCATTTGGTGGGGCTACTGTGAGATCCAGGAAGCTGGACTAGATGGGCCTTTGGCCTGATCCAGCAGGGCTCTTCTTATGTTCTTATGTTCTTATGAGCTGGGAGACCTTTGAGTTAGAGCATCGTTTTTCAAATCTGGTGGGGCCACTGTGAGATACAGGAAGCTGAACTAGATGGACCTGATCCAGCATGGCTCTTCTTATGTTCTTAAAGTTGGCCATTCTTTCAATTTACTTTGCCTTGTCGCTTTCTTGCCTTGTTTTATTTTGCTTTAAAAGCTACCATGTTTTTTTTTTTTTGCTTTGAAAACTTCTCAAGAGTGAAATGATGCCTTGCACACTTTGCCAGTAAGGTGAAAAATGATGTGAATCCTCAATTTTGCCTGTGAAGATATGACAAGTGAAGATTTACGTCTTTACTCCATTCTAACAAAAGGCAGCTAAAGCAGGGGATGATGTGAAGCAAAGAAAAGGGCATTAGGGAATTCTTTGGTGTGTCAGTCTTCTGTTGCACTTGCTTTACTGCTTCCATATTGCATATGCCAGCAGTTTATTTGAACTTGTTGATACGTAATGTTAGGCCAGGCTTCAGTGTTACATAAATAAGCCATAAAGAGCCTCGTCCTTATATAGATCCATCCACCCTAATAATCTGATATAGGTTTGAGCAGGGAAGCGAATGGTTTATATTATCTGCACTTTGTTGAGCCATTTAAAACCAGACAAAATGTTTCCTTCCAACCAAGTTCAAATCATAGTTTGCGAAAGTGGCTTGTTCTCTCAAGCCATATTTCAGATATTTGTAATTTAGGGTTTTAATGCAGCCTCATTGCGCTGGCGAGAACTCAACAATGTGCCTTGCGGCAGATGAATGCCAGTCCATCTCAAAACTAAGATTTACAAGACAACCATCCGCCCTCCTGCACTGTATGGCACTGAGCGGTGCATCATAACAGTGAGCATAGAGAGCCGTCTCCATGCCGTGGAAATGCACATGCTCTGTTGGATACCAGGTATCTCCCTATGCGACCACCCCGCAAACGATACTATCTGACAGCAACTAGGTGTTATATCAGAGAAGAGAAAGCTGTCTTTCCTGATATGGACATGTCATCAGAGCAGTGTCTTCCACTGTTGCCAAAACTGCTTACCACCTCAAAATCGATGGGGATAAGGCATGTTGGGCAACCAAGACAGAGATGGCAGGACACTGTCAATAGGTACGTGCAAATTGTCAGATTTTGCCCTCAAGATGCAGTCAATTGTGCATAGTGACTTTTTTGGATCCGAAGAGCAAACCTGGCACCAGTGGGAAAACACTAGAAAGAAGAAGGTTCAGGGCTTCAGCAGCCTTTCATCTAAAAAGGAAAGAGGCACTTGCAGCCACAACAGCAGAGGAGAGGAGAGAGCCTACAAACTCAACATTTTTTTTTTTTTTGCAGCTCATGTTCTACGTTAGGCAAAAGGCAGCTTCCAGAAGTACTGGTTGGAAGCTGGATGATAACCACTAGGCATCTTCACCATTGACTTTGCTGGCTAGGGCAGTTGGGAATGGCAGTCCTGTCCCTTCTAGAAGGCTGTCCCTCACACTCCTTAGGCCATTGTCCACCTAAGTGAGTCTATTCAGGCCATTGTCCACCTAACAAGACTATTCAGAGCAGGGTGATGTGAAATGAAAAGTGAACTATAAAATAGAGGCCTCACCCCTAACTTTCCTGAGACTGACAAAGCTGCTTGGATGAGCAGCGAAAATTTTTGATCTCTCAAGAAAAGTCCAGTTGCCATGACTCAACTCACCTGGATGACTGAGAATCTTCACAGACATTTTGTTGGTTTTTGTTTTGTTTTTGTTTGGGGAGTGCCTTTAATTGCTCTTGCTTGTTTTTCTTGATTTTTGGAAGAAGGGGGCTGTGTTTTGGTTTATTTGCTATTCCCCCCCCCCGTGAGTGTTGTTTTTTCCTTGTTACACTGGTTTTTAAAGAGTTCTTTTCAATAGTTTACTGGGGGGGGGCATACACCAGGATCTGTAGAACAGGACTGCCTTTCCCAGCAGTCCTAGAGAAGGTCCTGGCAATGTATAGCCCAGCTTCTCTAGTCAGGAAGAGAAGAGGGATTTTATTTTGGTTGCATTGAAGCCTTAGCTGCAGTGTTGGCATGAGAGCCCTGTAAGGACAGAACGAGTTCCTGGTGACCTCCATTACTTAAAAGCAACATCAGTAACTATCATAATACAGTGGTACTTTGTATAAAGGAATTAATTTGTTCCAAATGAAATTATGTTAAGCAAATTTTCCTTTATAAAAATTTCCCATGGGAATGCATTGAAAACAGAGTAATCCCTAATCGCGACCATTTTATGTTGTACGGATTCACTCCATAGACAATTCTGTTAAGCAAATTTCCACTATGTCCAGATTTTTTTATGTTATACAGATTTTATGTTATACAAACCGTTTGTTATACGAGGATCCACTGTTAAAGTGGCTAAATGCCTGTAATGCAGGTAAAACTGTGATCACGACCTGGGGTTCAATCCCAGGTAGCAGGCTCAGGGTTGACTCAGCCTTCCATCCTTTCGAGATCGGTAGAATGAGTACCCAGCTTGCTGAGGTGGCAATGTGTAGCCTGCACACTGTAATTAAAATTGTAAACCGCCCACAGACTACTTGAAGTGGTATGGGGTGTTATATAAGCAGCAGAAGCAGAGCAGAAAAGGATATTGTAGTTCTGGGAGGATGCAGAGAGGAGCAGTTTTGTTACCTTCCTTGATAAATTAGGAAAAAAGTCTAGGGTGGTCAGGAGAGGTCTTTGTGAATTCTTGATATGTATGGAGGACGAGGGAAGAATCAGCCTCCTTTCAAAATGCTCAGTTCTTGGGATAGGGTTTGAAGTTTATAAGCCAGCATATTTTTATAAAAGATGTACTGAAGACACTTCCAGTTTAAATAATGACCCAGCTTACTATGACCGATAACTGCATACCAAAGTGTTTTGTGTTTTTGCTTTAGTGTGTGTGTGTGTGTGTGTGTGTGTGTGTGTGTGTGTGTGTGTGTGTGTGTGTGTGTGTGTGTGTGTGTGTGTGTGCTCGTGCACATGTTTAAAGATCAGACATATCCCTGGCCCACCTGCAGCTACACACAATTGATTACAGGATAGCTATGGTATTCAATAATACATGTCTCTAATGACTTCTAATGATCTGGAGAGGAAGAGAATCAATCTTTTCTAATCTATGTGGATATTCTTGTCTCAGTATCAGGTTGTCTGTTGGCAGGAGACAAGAAGTAGAGCTGCATATATAGACTGTATACCTGGGTTGTCATTATCTCCAGGTTACTTTATCTGAATCTTGAATTCCTGAAAAAGATCACTAGAAATTGGTAAAACTGAACATGGGGACTAGAGGTTGTTGATAATCATTGTCCATGAAGTACTCTTGGATGAAAGGGGAGGAAGGGAGGAGGAGAGATGTACGCTCAACTCCTTTAAAAACCCAGATATACTCCTGAAGAACTTCATTCAACTCTTTGGCAAAGGAGGGAAGCTGATTCTTTCCTAGGAATGGCCCAAGGTGTTTTGCTGACTGGAGCCTAACCGCAATTGTTGCCCTCCCCACAATCCTTCAATCAAGGCACCTAGATCCCTAGGCCAGTCAACTTGCATACTGCATACATGAAAAACAAAACATGCACCTGTGTTTGAATCATGTTTATTATGTTTGAAAGTGAAAAGGTGAGTACATGATGAACATGGAAGTGTCGATTCTTATTTTTTATTTTTACTTTTTTTTGCCTGGGAAAAGTGGTTTTAGGTTGGAAATGCGGTACACATGACCCTCTCAACGATAAGAAGGTCACATATGTTATGCCATTTCTGAACGATTCATTTCTTATCATGTTGGCAATGTGAATGCCTCTATGGGAAAAATTATGTTTGTTGGGTTTGCCGCATACTGGTGTGCCTTACATGGTCCTTTTCCAAACCCTCCCCCCCCCCTCTGTGTGTCTGTCTGTCTGTCTGTTTGTCTCCATGTACACGTGTTGGGCTGCAGGGAAAACATCTACTTTATTTTTTTAATCTATCATTCTGAACTAACACTATGCCAGATTGCAAAAAATGTAAAACAATTATTTAAAAAACAACATAGCAGCAGTGGCTAGTGGTTGTGAGAGGCAGCCAGGCCAAAGCCAGGCAGGTGCAGGATATCAGGATGGAAATGATTACAGGGATCTCTCTGCTGAAACAGGAGCTTAGGGGCTTGGATACCAGGGTTTGACTCTATTAAATTTTGTTTCACAAACCAACCACAGTTTCCACTTCTGTGGGGCCACGCCTTTTTCTTACTACTGTAGTTGTCTCGTGGTACAGTGGTTAAATGGCTGTACTGCAGCTAAAACTATCCTCACGACCTGGGGTTCAATCCCAGGTAGCAGGCTCATGGTTGACTCAGCCTTCCATCCTTCTGAGGTCGGTAAAATGAGTACCCAGATTGCTGGGGGGGGGGGCAATGTGTAGCCTACATACTTTAATTAAAACTGTAAACCGCCCAGAGACTACTTGAAGTGGTATGGGGCAGTATATAAGCAGAACACTTTGCTTTTTGCTTTAAATGCAATGATTCCAAAATCCCATGTAGTCCTCTTGACTGATATATAACACAACTTAAAACGGATTAAAAATTTTCCCTAGAGGACACCTCCCCCAAAAAAAAAAACTTGACCACCACATGGCGAAAACCCTGATCAATCATGTGATGTATTTCATTAGTGTAACTGTGTTATGTAGATTAGAGCAGTTAAAAGACAACCTATGAACTCTGAGGAGGTCCTTCTTTCCCCAGTCCCCTGTGCAAGACATACATCTTCAGATGTTCAGAGTCACCCCCAACACCCCAAAACATAACCCCACCCTGCACGTTGAGGTACTCCTGGATTTCAGGTCTGGGCTCCAACACCAACTCCAACTCAGGGTGGGATGCAACTCGCTTAACAGCGCAACTCTCAAAGCTTGTTCCAATTCTGCTGTCTGAAGTTGCCGTCTTTGCTTAATGAAAGGGCTTGCCTGATCTCTTCCATGGACATAACATCCAGTTTGTGATGCTGCAAACGTGTCTAGGGTGGAACTTTAAATACGAGCTATAAACTTTTCTTATGCAGACCTGACGCATTCCTGAAAACCTCCAGGCAGTCAAGAAAAAAACAGAACCTGATGCCCAAACACACAACTATCCATGGAGGTCTTTCTGAATTGGGAATTATCAGACTAAATTGAGTATCCAGAGACTGCAGTGCCCAGTCCTGTTGAATTTACTGAAGCATGCCAAGGGCATGCAAGTGCTTATTATGGCTACAACCCCATCCTTCCTTTCTCCGGTTGCACTAGGTGAGACTTTAATGTTAAGGGCATAGGTACATGATTGTGCTGTTAATCCCTTAAAAAAGACGCTCTCCCTAGCAGGCTGTGACACCAGCAGAACACACTACTTGAGAAAAGACTTTGTTCTGAAGTCCTTCAGAACCACCACCGGGCAATGTCAATGGTACAGAATACAAATGGACTGGCAGGTGTCCAACCTGCTATGTCTTTTACATCAGTGAAGTAGAAGGTAGGGATCAGCACAAAATGAAAAACATAATACTCCTTTTTTTAATATAATTTTTTTATTTAAAAACATATACAAATTACATAAAAAGACAAACATCAACAACAGTGCACCCCTTCACCAACAGGATCACTCTTCATATTTACATTCGTCATCCTCCCCTCCAGAACAAAATCGATTGTTGCACGGAAAACTTACCCTTATTCTCTACAAGCACATATTCAATGAATCTACCCCATATATCATAGAAAATATCTCTTTTTAGCTCTCCTTTTTTAACCTTGAGAGAACAAGTCAATTTATCATTTAAAGCAATATTCCATACTTCATTATACCATTCTTCTAAACATAGTGCATATTTAGATTTCCAATTTCTAGCAATTATTAATCTAGCTGCTGTCAACAAATTTGTAATCAACTCTTTAGTTTTAACATCATAACTATGATCCACAAATATTGATAACAAAGCAATTTCAGATTTGGGTTCTATAGTCATTTCTAGTATGTCCCTTAGTTCTTTAAAAATACATTTCCAAAATTTCTGTATCTTTTTACATTCCCGCCACAAATGATAAAAGGTACCAATCTCATTATCACATTTCCAGCAAAGCTTAGAAAAAATTGCATTCATTTTATTCAGTTTCACTGGCATCAAATACCATCTTAAACTTATTTTAAAGAAATTTTCCTTTATTCTAACAGACATAGATCTGAGTATTCTCATTCTCCACATTTAGCCCAGTCTTCTTCTCTTATTTCTTTTTAAAAATCTTGTTCCCACAATAATTTCAATCCAGATCCTCCCCTATTTTCATCTAAATCCGAAATAATTTTATATAGTTTGCTAATAATACCTTTTACTACTATTTCCTTCTGAGGATCCTCATACAACAATATTTTGTGTACTCTCTGCATTTATTATTTTCCTTTATCCAAGTATCCGTCCATTTCTTTAATTGTATAAAATTAAACCAAGATATATCCCTACCTTGGAGAATTTCCTTCATTTGTACTTTCCTTCTCATCTTGCCTATGCAATCTTTCAACCTAATCACTTGTTTATCCCTAAATACTTTTTTGAAAACTTTCAAATGTATAGGGAAATTCTCCATTTCAGTTACAGATCTCAATGGTGAGTCCGAGGGACATAATTTTTTTTATGTAAGTACCATGCATTTAACATAGATCTAAGAAAGGGGTTATTAATCTTATTTAACTTTGATTTCTTAATAGTGCCGAATAAGTATTTTTCAATATCCTCCTTTATTTCCGATGATTCCATTTTCCACCATATTAATCTTTCTGGACTAAACACAATATCCCCAATAAACCTTATTTGATTTGCTAAATAATAATTTTTAACATTCGGTAAACCTATACCACCTTTATTTTGGGCCATATACCAATAATTTTTGTTTATTCTAGCTTTTTTATCACTGTTACAATAGTTATTAATTAAATCTTGCCAAAATTTAAGGTCATCCTTACTTAGCTGTATTGGAAGCATCATAAAGAAAAAAATTAACTTTGGTAAAATTTTCATATTCATCAATGCAATCTTCCCAAACCAAGAAAGTTTTAAACTTGAATATTCTAACATTTTATTCTTAATTTCTTTCTTTAGTTTACTATAATTAAATTCCTTTAGTTTCCGTGTGTCCTTTACTAATTCTATACCTAAATACTTAATTGAGTTACTTATCTTACATCTGTAGTTATGGGTAAACACTTCTTGTTCTTCCTTGTTATGATTAAACAACATCACCTGAGATTTCTGCCAGCTAACCCTCAATCCAGATATTGACCCAAATTTCTCCAAATGATATTTAACTCTATCCATACTCTCTAGTGGGTTTTTAATTGTCAATAAGGAATCATCTGCAAATAAATTAATCTTTACTTTATTATCAGTACCTAATCCGCTAATTAACTCATCATTTCTTATTTTATCCGCAAACATTTCAATCATTAAACAAAATAGAACTGGGGAGAGGGGGCAACCTTGTCTAGTACCTCGGCCTAGATATATCTGATCTGAAATCCCATCATCAATTATTATCTCAGATGTATTTTCAGAATATAATTGATCTATCACCCCTCTAAATTTCATTCCAAACCCCCAATTTTCAATCACTATTTTTAGTGTTGGCCATTCCACACAATCAAAAGCCTTAAATATATCTAATGATAGAATACCAGCCTTCTATTTATTCATTTCTGTATCATATATAATATTCAGCACTCTTCTAGTTAAATTAGGCATTTGTCTTCCCTTTAAAAACCCATTTTGATCTTCATATTTTGTAATAAACCCATTCATTCTATTCGCTAATATTGCGGTAAAAATCTTAGCATCTTGATTTATTAATGAGATAGGTCTATATGAACTAGGGTCCATCACATCCTTGTTAGGTTTTGGAATGAGAATTGTTAATGAATGTTTCCAAGATAATGGTATTTTGTCTCCTTGTAAGATTCTATTGAAAAGTATTTTTAATATTGGAACTAAAACTGATTTAAACAATTTATAAAAATCTGAATCTAGTCCATCACAGCCCGGGGTTTTACCATTTTTTAGTTTATCGATAATTGCTCCAATCTCTTCCTCTTGAATTGGTTTTTCTAGTTCCCTCATGTCTGTCTCTAGTATCTTTTCTTTAACAATTTCTTTAACATACTCTTCTATGTCTGCTTTTGAGACATTACCTCCCTTATATAAATCGTCGTAAAATTCTTGAAATATTTGCAATTTTTCTTTCATCAGGCTACACTTCTTTCCTGATTTATCTCTAATCACACCTATTGCGTTTTTGCTCTTGTAGCTTGACATAACCGTGCCAAAAATCTAGAGGTTTTATTATTAAATTCAAAATAATTTCTCTTCATATACATTAAATCTCTCTGAACTTTGTCTAATTCTATGCTATCTAATTCTTTTCTTTTAGCTTGAAGTTCTAAAAACGTTCTATTATCTCTATTTACAAGATAGTTATGCTCCAGGTTTTTAATTACATCTTCTAATTTCTTAATATTCTCCTCTTTCGATCTTTTAAATTTACACATTTCCTTTATAATTAATCCCCTCATAACTGACTTCATAGTGTCCCATATCAATCCCATTTCACTTCCAGCTGCTTCATTTATAGACCATATTTGTAGCCATTCATTTTTTACCCTTTCTATTACATCTACATTTTGAAAAATACTAGAGTTCATTCTCCATCTTCTTGGCTCTTTATAATCTTTTTTAACCTTCATTTCCATTTCCATTAGGCCATGGTCCGTTACTTTTATAGTATTAATTTTTGTTTCAATTATTTTAGAAAGCAAATTATGGGATACAAATATAAAGTCTATTCTAGAATAACTTTTGTAGACTGAAGAATAATATGTATATCTTCTCTCATCACCCTTTAATTATCTCCAAATATCCTTTAGACCTGCAGTTTTCATTACTTTATTCAAAATAGTAGTTCTATTAGTCATATAATCATTTTTAATATCAGATTTATCCTTTACTTTGTCCAGTACCATATTAAAGTCTCCTGCCATAATAACATACCCTTTTTTCACCTTCTCCAATTCTTTTAGAACAGATTCATAAAATACTCCTTGCTGTACATTAGGTGCATAAACATTTACTAGAGTATAATCTTCTTCTCCCAATAAACCCTGCATTATTAAATATCTACCATTGTCATCCTTTATTACTTCTTTATTACTTCTTATTATATTTATTACTTCTTATTACACAATATTTAGAAATTAAAATTGCAACTCCTATAGATTTTGAAGTCCCATACCCTTTCTCGTAAATGTTGATATTCTGTAGCTTGAGTTCATTGATCCCATCTCTTGATTGATGAGTCTCTTGAAGGAAAATAATGTCCACTTTACTCTTCTTCAATAGAGCTTCTATTCTTCTCCTCTTTATAACAGATCCTAGGCCTTTCACGTTTAAAGTAGCTACTTTTATGTTAGTCCTCATGCCCCCTTTAAATCACATATTTGTTTTGATCCTGTTGTGTTACATGTAACAAAAAACTCAATGAAAAAACAATAATATAAAGTAACCCAAACCTATCCCCAACCATACCCAACCACCCTACAATTATCAATCTTACCTCCCCCTCCTTTATCCACACTGCATTGTACTCCAGCACAACTCTAAGGGGGAGGGGGCGCCATCCCCAGCAACTTGAGTCACAGCCAGGTCTCCCACATCCGCACAGTCTAAAGTAATTTACACTCTTGTTTTTCCCCTTAAACATTTATCAATTCTACTAGATTCTGCAGTGTTCTCTTCACTCTCCCACTACCCATTTCCCCTACTGTCGAAAGGAAGGAAGGAAGGAAAAGGAAAAAAAGAAAGAAACAAGAAAAAAGAAAAAAATGGAAAAAAAAGAAAAAAGGAGCTCTCCCCCCAAAAAAGACCCAAAAAGACGAAAGGAGAAATATGTGAAAAATTAATACAGGAATCCACTTTCTTCCCATGTGGTTTCTTCACTTAACCGTTCAATGTTGCTTCTCCTGGATCTTCCTGTGAGCGGCGCCATGCAGCTAGTAACTGTTTTCCTTCTTCTGGAGAATAAATTTTATGAAGGATCCCATCCTTCCAAATCTTGATGAATACTGGATAGCCCCAGCTGTACTTCAAGTTGTTTTTTATGAGAACTGCAGTCACGGGCCACATATTTTTTCTCCACTGAGATGTTGCATAAGAAAGATCTTGATACACTTGAACAGAAGTGCCTGTATAAGAGAGAAGTTCTGGCTTAGATCTTATCACCCTCAGAAATTCTTCTCCTTTGTAGGGTTATGAAAGGTTACAAAATGAAAAAACACATAAAAATGAAACAAAATACCACTTTCTATTTCAGAATTGAAACATTTCATCTTCCCTTGTCAAAAGATACCAATATCATCCTAAAGAATTAGCATAGTAGTAAGTTAGAAATTGCAATCAGGGTGTAGAGAAGTTGGACATAGGAATGGATGATGTACCAGTAAGATATAGTAATCCATCTCGGAAGAGATGGTCTGTTAGACATATCAGTGTAGAAGATGATTTGATGGTGATTGGGAAAGATCCCATGCAAAAATCATATGAAACTAAGAGGATACAGTAAGATCCAGCTTCTTTTACCCAATCCTCTCTCCTCCTACAGCCCATCCAAGTATTAACCAGGGCTGACTCTGCTTAGCTTCCGAGATCAGGCAAGATCAGATGTGTTCAGGGCATACCTCCAGTTATGAGCATCACAGTTTAAGAGAGATACAGAAAAGCTGGAACATGCCTAGATGAAGGCAATCAGAATGGATGGATGTTTGGATAATAAACTCTGTGAGGAAAGGGTGAGGGAACTTGGCTTGCTTAGCCTGGAGCAGAGATGATTGAGAGGCAATATGATAGTCATCTTTAATTATCTGAAATGACTGTCAGGCAAAACAGAGTAGGCTTTTTCATTCACCAGTTCAGGACAAGAAGTAATGTCATGTGTTCAAGTTACTGGGGAGGAGATTTGAACTAAACATTAGGAATAGAGATGGACACAAATTTAAAAATCAATTGCAAAATTCTTTCAAAAATTGGTAATTTGCCAGTTCGTATCTGTATGAATCAATAAACCTGATGAATAGGAATCAATGAATTTTTAGTAATTTTTGATTCTTCAATTCGTTGAGCTATACAGTAGCCCTCAAGGCTCCTAGAAACACCAAAATAGAGAGGAAACTTTCCCTGACTCTACTCTACAATCCGTCCAGGTTTGGTGAACATTGGGTTTTTGATGTCAGAGTTATGCACTGACAGAGAAAGATTCCACAGGAAAGTTACCCTCTAGGCACCTAGAGAGGCTATCTTTGCAGAAGAAAGGTCCTCTAACTCTTCTACACTCTCTCCAAATTTGGTGAACATTGGGTTTCCCCAAGCCAGCTTCTAAAGGGCACTTTGCTGGGGGGGGGGCACTTGTGGGTATACTGTATAACCCAGATATCTAAAACCCAATCTTCACCACTCTCTGAGAGGTGGTAAAAGAGGGTTGGAAGAATCTTCTCTGCAATTTTGGTGTCTCTACGTGCCTGGGGGGGACCCTTTCCTGAGAGGCCCCTCTTTCAGGGTGTGTAACTCAAATGTCTGAAACCCAAACGTCACCAAACTTTCAGGGGTTGTGGAGGAGAATCAGAGGAAGCCTTCCTGCAGGTGTTTCTAGGTGCCTTAGGGGTCATTTAATATGAGTTTAAAGTAAAAGAAATCAACAAATGTTTTATTCGTAAGAAAGATTTTTGTAAATTCATTATTTGAGATCATCAACCTTGATGAATCACAAAATGAAAAAAAAATCACCATGATTCTGATTCATGCTGCTCATCTCTAATTAAGAATAACTTCCTAATGGTGAGAGCTGTTTGATGGTGGCATTGTCTGCCTTGGAACGTGATGAATTCTCCTTCAATAGAGATTTTGAAGCAGTTGTTGGATGGCCACAGCTGAAAAATGCTTTAAGGTGTGGATTTCCTGCATTGGATGTTCTGTGGTCCCTTTCAGCTCTACAATTATGTGATTCCATGATTCTCCTGAATTATTGAACAGAATTCTATTTGAGCATATATCATCCTATATATGTAAGCATACAACATTTTTTATGTTCTTCTTGGAGGAAGGATATCTTTGGACCCTATCTTTAAATTATGAATCTGTAGCGGGGAGATGAGGAATTCTGTCCTTAAGGTTATTGCAGAGATGGGCAATTATTCTGTTCCCTGCCATCCCACAGGCTGCTTGGAAGAGGCTTTTTCAAAGCCTGGGAAGCAGATACATGGGATATTAAGCACTGGTTCCCATAATGCCTGTTATTACAGTCACCAAATACCAGGTATGAGAGAGATCTGAGAAAAGGGAGAAGCATGGCAAAGGGACTCACTGGCCTGACCTTGTAAGGGGTGGCCAGAGACTAGCCAAACATCCTTTATTTCAATCTCAGGATTGCCCTGTCTCTTGTCCAACTAGGGTGACCACATGGTTGTCATTTACAGAATGCAGTCCTCTATTTGAAGGGCTGTCAAAGGATGAGTCTTATTTAAAGATACCTTCCACACAGGATGATGGGTCATCCAAACCAAGTTTGATCAAAAGATCATGAGCCCTAAGCCAGGGGACTTTGATGCTGCCCATTCTCAAGAGGTGCCAGGCAGTTTGTCACTTGGTCATGCATGGTCATTCGGTTTAAATCATTTACGCAGCGAAATCAAATTTTGCATCTGGACATGCCTTTGTTTCATTTTTTGGCAATGCATCTGTCCTTGCATGGTAATACTGCACATACTGTAAGCAGCCAACCAACATAAAACTAGTGTCTGTCCTTCTGACCTTGGCGTTGCCCAGATGGTTTCTTTCCTTTGGACCCCGAGCCATTCTTTATCGGGTAAATATGTGTGCACAAACCGAGTGACATTTACTAAATAAGGATAGCTGTGGCTGAAAGAGCAAGGCTATCTGTAGAGACCATCTGGCCAGTAACAGGGCCAAAGTATTAAGGATGATGCAAGGGGATGGTATTAAAGAAGGCTGCCATTGTCAAGGTGCACTGGACAGATCTACAGAGCCATCTACCCACTGACCTTCCAGCCAGTCCTCCTGCCACTCTAAGCCTAAGGGTAGATGAGGATTGCTTAACTCCGCTCATTTTGCAATGCTGATAAGAACAATTAATTCGCCATGCATCCAATTAAATAGTCAGAGACGGCGCCTACAAAAATGACTTCATTCAACAACCCCCCTTCCCCTGCACATCCCCTGCCCATCCTTCTATGGCTAGAAATTACTGTGATCTATGCATGGGCAACCAATGCCAGCAACGATGGATGGCTTTAATTACAGAGTGTATGTTTGTTTATCATCATCCATCCAGGCTCAGTGGGGAGTTAGGTTCTGTCTCAGTTTGTGCCCATATATTATCAACACTGTCTTTGGCATCCCAAGTTACTGGGAAGTAAGAGAAAATGGTAATTCTTAAGGAAGGTACTTCTCACAAGGGGCAGAAGTGCAGTGCAGTGAAAACAGAAGTACAGTCATGGCAAGCGTCAGAAATTTGTGAGTGTTGATACTTACCAATGATACTTACTGTTTTTGGAAGGCTGGAAATAAAGGTTGGGACAGCTTAACAATTTACAGTTCAATCTTCTGCTGCAGCGGATGGGTTGGTCTTGTAAAAAAAGTGTTCTGCTTATATACCGCCCCATACCACTTCAAGTAGTCTCTGGACAGTTTACAGTTTTAATTACAGTAATGCAGATTGTCCCCCACCCCCAAGCAAGCTGGGTACTCATTTTACCAACCTCGGAAGGATGGAAGGCTGAGTCAACCTTGAGTCTGCTACCTGGGATTGAACCCTAGGTTGTGAGCACAGTTTTACCTGCAGTACAGGCATTTAACCTCTGCACCACAAGGCTCATTTAAACTACATACGGTTTCTGTACACGTCTGCACCTTGGGAATACAATAAATTACCACCATGGTTGAGGCTGAGAGAGAGCATTGTCCCTATGGCTACCTAAGAGATGTCAAATTTGGATTTGGGACTAATGCATCTGCAGCTCTGGCCCTTGAGCCAAGACCCATGTTATGAGGAATGTGACTTGCCTGCTGCTAAGTTTCTTCTTGGAGTATATGACATGCTTTGTTAAGCCCGACTCCAGAATTGGAAATGGAAGGGAAGTCCCATGTTCCGGAGATTATTCAAATGGCAATCATCTTCTGCTTTTTCATTTGTTTCCACAGTTCTGCCTGTCCTTCCACTTGAGGGAGCATTCTTTCTAGAAACCTGTGCTTCTGGATGTGTGCCTTGGCCCTCTGATCACCCGATAACCAGCTATTGTATTATTTACAAGTAGTTACAGTATTATTTATTTATTTTATTTAAGCCGCCCACTACCCAAAGTTCCAAAGAATAAAACAATTTATAATAGTTAAGAGTAAAATATCAATAAATCATCAATAAAAACCTTACACTAAAATCAACTAAAAACATTACAAGTAGTTACAGGCATGCAGGCTGCCTAGATGCCCTAAGCACATCCGATCTCACTTGATTTCGGAAGCTAAGCAGGGTCAGCCTGGTTAGTACTTGGATGGGAGACCACCAGGGAATACCGGGTGCTGTAGGCGCCTGGAGTAGAAACTGGCAAGGCACTCCAGTACTCCTGCCAAGAAAACTCCATGGACATGGAGTCACATAGAGTCGGTCACGACTGTAATGACACACACACACACACACACAGGCATGCAGATTAGTTTCAATTCTTTCCTTGAAAGGGCTTTTGAATTTTATCACCCACTTTCTGAGGAAGTTCGGGAGCTCCCTGGAGAATTCTTGTGGCTGTAACTGAGAGACACATGCATACCACGTCTAGTAATCAAGAATAACATTTGGATTGTTATGCAGAACCATTGGCTTGGCCTTGGGTTGGCCAGTGTTGGTTGGTTGGGATCCTGACTCCAACAATCATAGGCATCTCAGTCCCTGAGATTTCTGGGCAGTGAAACCAGACACCGTAGAGTGGGTCCCTGTCCCATCACAGAGTTGAGCTTAGAAGAACCTGAGAGAAGCAAACACAAGGCACATAAACCTTTGGCATTGACCTATGGGCCATGGTGCCATGTGGGAATGGGCACAGATGGATGCCAGTGCATTAGAGTTCAAAGCCACCGCAAACACAACAGGTCAAGCTTTCTCCTCTTCTAGCACCACTTCCCCTGAGATGTGTCGCCACACTTGAAGATGAATAATGAAAGGACACAAGTTCACACTGTGCATTGAACTTAGGAAGGCCATGCTTGTTCTCTCCCCCCTCCCTTTCTCTCCCTCTCTCTTTGACATAATAATGCATCACCAGGTTTGACTCATAGTTTCTTTATTCTCTTGCCCTTTGGTCTGATCAGTGATTGGAGCCCGAGATGCTCTTAAAGCCTGGAAGGTTTTGCAGAGAAAGTCACTTTACCAGCTGCCAGCTGAACCAAAATATATGATTCCTTATGGAAAAGGGCAGGTGTCCTTGCACTTAGCTTTATGTGGTGTAGCTGCCAGTAAACACTTTGATTTTAACCAGGTGATCTCTGAAGCAAACCTCAGGCCACCTTGTGCATGGAGTTGGCATGTTCAGTTAGACCAGTGGTTCTCAACCTGTGGGTCCCCAGATGTTCCTGGACTGCAACTCCCAGAAGCCTCCACCACTTGCTCTGCTGGAAGAGATTTCTGGGAGTTGCAGTTCAGGAACATCTGGGGACCCACAGGTTGAGAACCACTGAGTTAGACCTTTCAGTAAACCCATACAGAAACTCTATAAACGCAGTGAGCAGATACTCTGGTGGCTATTGATGCTGAGATGTTTCTTTCCTGGAGGCATTCAAGAGAAATCTGGACCACCTCCTGGCAGATGACCTGTGGTTTGTATTCTTGCCTTGAGCAGAGGGGGTTGGACTCCATGGCCTTGTAGGTCCCTTCCAATTTCACGATTGTAATGATTCTCTCTTTTCCTTTCCACTTATAAAGGAATCTTAAGCAATGAATTCCTTCATTCCTTCTACAGTATTTCTTTTCATTTTTTATTCTACCCCAGTCATGACACTACTGTCCTGGGCAGTTTATAGTGTAGTGCAGTCATAAAAACCTAAAATAAACAAGTGAAATGAGAACAGCATTACATCTTGAGTCAGTGTAGCCTTTCGAATAAGGTCGGTGGGCAAGAGCCAAAGTTCAGATGTGGCTTCATTTGAAGGCCTCCTGGAAGAGCAGAGACTTCGGATGCCTCTCAAAGCCTACCTGGGGAGGAAGGGTCCCATAAGCTCAACCAGGAGACCATGCCAGAAACGTGGTGTCACTGCCAAGAAGGCCTTACTTCTGGCTGCATATTTCATGGCTTCCTTCACAGTGGCCACCCAGAGGAGCAGCCCCTGGGAGGATTTGGTGGCACAGGAGGAGGTTCTTGGGAAAAGATGTTCTGACAAGTAACGGGGGTACCCAACTATGGATGACTTGGAAAGTGAGTGTCAAAACCTTGACGGTGACCTGGGAGGAAACAAGTAACCACTGCAGAGAGGCCAGGACTGGGAAAATGTGATTGAATTTACTCACACCCACCAGCAGCCTTTGGGCCACATTCTGCACCTGCTGCACCAGGTCAACCTCCAAGGGAAGCTCTGCATAGAAAGAATTACAGTAGTTGGTCTTGGAGATCACCTAAACACACACCTTTATCCTGGGGGCTCCCTTGGTTAGGTAGGGTTGAAACCGGGGGATAAACTCCCAGTGGATGAAAGGCAGACCTGGACACTGCTGCAATCTGAAATCTCAGGAAAAACCTGGGTCCAGGAATATGCCCAGATTTTGAACTTGATCCCTAAGTGGGAGGTCTACGTCATCCAACCTAGGAAGAATACCCCAAGCCTATTGAAAACCCCTGCTCCCCCCGCCCCCAGAAGATCATCTTTCTCTTGTCTGGGTTCAACTTGAGAATGTTAGCCCTGGTCCATTCCAAAGCCAAAGCCAGACACCACTTCAGCATCCAAAGAGCTTCCTCTGCAGGGGTGGAAGAGGAGAGATTTGCACATCATCAGCATATAGATGACATTAAAATGCCAAATGTCCAGATGATCTCCTCCAGAGGCTTCACAGAGAGGATTGGGGAGAATGATGACCCTTGAGGAACCCCACAATTGAGGGTCCAGGGGGCTGGCAGCTTGTCCCTAAGCAGTTCTCTCTGATCATGGCCTGTGAGAGCTGGCTCAGGACCTGAGCCAGCTTAACATCAGATCTCTGATCCTCACCTCTGACAGCCTGTCCAGGAGGATTCTTTGCCAATGGTAACAAAAGCTACTGAGAGATCCAAGAGGGTATGTCCTCCCCTGTTCGCCTCCCTTAATAGGTCATAGTGCAGTGCAGCCAGTGCTGTCTCGGTACTGTGCCATGGCCTGAATCTGGACTGCAATGGATCCAGATGTACCTGGAGATATAGCTCCTCCAGGTACATCTGGAACTGGTACATTCCAGTTCCAGATCTCCAGGTACATCTGGAACTGGTACATCTCCAGGTACATCTGGAACTGCTCTGCCAAAGGTCAAGCAGGGAATTGGCAGGTCTGGAGTGAGCCATCACCCTGGACACGTTCCCTAATGTAACTGGCCCAAATTGAACCAAACAGGCAGAGGGAAAAGATGTGTCAGGGTCAGGGATCCTCATAATTTCAGCCAACCTGTTGGTAAAGATCCAGCTGGATGCCCCCAATTTTAGATTTAAAGAAGGCTTCAAATTGATCAACAGCAAAATGCCGTGTGCAAGGTTGTTGCTGACCGGGATTAATGAGGTTGTGCACCGCCCAGGAAATTTCTGCTTGTTGGTTCTCAGCTTCACGAATGATCTTGATCTTAAAAGGCCTCTTGGTCAATTTTGGGTCAATTTTGGGGCATTGGGATACCTAACACCAGCTCAATTTTGACCCGGCTGGTGTTTTCTCCACCCAACCTCCACCCATCTTCTACCTAACTTCATAGCTTGACGCTCCTTTGTGAATCAGTTTGGAGGATCTAGTTCTGAAGGGGTGATGGCTTTTGGGAGTGATTGCGCCAACCGCCTTGGCTACCTCAGTATTCTACCTGGCAACCTGGAGTTTGACAGAATTGTGAGTCAGGTCACCTGGATACCTTGCCAAGGCCTCCTGAAACCCACCTGGGTCAAGAATCCTCCAAAGGTGGACCATTTTATCAGGTCCATCAGGTCCATTCTCCCCATGGGTGCTGGCCATTGGTATCAAGAGGTATAAATTTCAACAGGCGTCATCCCACCACACTTCATCCCATCCTCAAGCTTATGCTTCTTGATGTTGAGACTGAAAGCAGGAGTTGCATGAGTCATGGGGAAGCCATGGCAACTTCTGTTTAAAGAAATGCGGCAATGTTGTATTTAAAATAACCAGTGGTGTGTGGGTGGCTGGAGGAATAGTCTAATGGGTAGCCAGGTAGGCTTGGTTACCCTGCCCACCTTGTTCAAGGAAATGAAAGGCTGCTCCTTCTGTACACAACTCTAGATTTTATCCTCCTTGGGCACAAAAAAGTGATTTCTTGGAAGAATAAAGGAAGTTTTGCCTCTTACCTCACCATCAGCATTCTGAGTAACCGCTCCTAATTCATCCCCATAAGGTCACTTGACTGGCCTGCTACCCTTTCCTAACACAATTACCACACATTCTTACAATGTTATGCTTCAGAAAGCAATAATTTCATTTTCTTTTTGTTTCTTTTCCCATGCTCTTCTTTTCTGGTTACTTCCGACCACTCATCCTGAGGACAAGCTCCGTATGATTCAAAAGCCAGTGTTTTTCTTTTAACTCCTCTAGATTGGGGCACACATTTTGGTTCTAAGCTAGTTTGCACTGGTTTGCAGTAACCTCCGCACGAAGCAGCAACAGGAGGAGAAAGAGAGACATGGACAAGTGTTCAGGGATGTGAGTAGAAGGCGGTAGAGAGGAGTGAAATAAGAATTGCATATTGACCGCATCTTGTTGGAAGGCCCCTTGAATGGTGGAATATAAGCCATGCTGTGCACCATGGTCAAGGGACAGAATGTCGACCTCAGAAACAAAAGAGTGCATCTACACCACGTGAGATAATGATTGGACACCCTTTTAACTGTTGTGGTTCCTTCTTATGGCCTCCTGAGGTACATATTTGGGTGATGGAATGAGCAGTACCTGCAGTAGTTCAGGGGAAGGCGCCCGTAGAGAATACCTGGTGCCTCTCCAAACGACACGTCTCAGGATTCCAAAGGATGAGGCTGCAATAGCTAAAAGCAGTACTGGTTTGCCATACCTAATCAGGGCAAATCCTTTCACTTCAAATCTAAATGCCTGTTACATATTTCCTGGAGCTGAAGGGACTGAGGAGAAATTTGCAGAGGGATTTCAGGTAGAAGGGGAAAAAATCAACCCACTCTGTTTCCCCAGCTGAAAATCTCTTATTTGTAATTGATCTGACAGAGAACTGCTTTACCAGACTGTTTGGGAAGAGCTTAAGCCCCCACCCCCACCCACCCCACTCCCTTGTAAAAGCTCTTTGGGCTGTCTGTGAATCTCCTACCACCCTGGAGCTGCTTGCCTTAATGCCGCAGCAAGAAAATGAGCATATTCTTGCAGAATCCCTCTCATCTACCAGTAACACTGCAATTCAAACTCAAAGACAGTCTAGTGTCGTAGATTTGAATCAAGTGGAAGCCTTTTAGGCTGGCACTACAACTATCCTTGCATTACTCAATCTCAGAGCTGCCGGCACAACTGCAGAAAAGCCACAACCCCAGAGAGAGGAGAGGAACTAGGAGTGGATCTGGTGCTCTAGGCTGGCATCTCCATTTGGCATGATGGTCAAACCAAAATACCCAACATTTTTAACAATTCTGATTTCTTCATTGACAGCGTTAAAAATCATACAGTTCTTCTGTTATTCATGGTTTTTGTCTCCTTCCTGTTCCACTGCGGCCCTGCTCTGTGAGCTTTTCTTCTTTACTGAACGTTATTTCAAGTCATTGATCCCTTCTGCCAGTCTGCTACTGTCATTTACACATCTTAAAGTACTGATGTTTCTTCCATGAATCTGCATCCTCTAAATCCAGTTCAGCTTTCCATATGGTATGATCTGCCCACTGATTGAACAGAAAGGGAGTTTAAAAATGCACCGTTGTCTGACACTTTTGACTATAGAAAACCATTCTGTCTCTTCATAATCTCTCCTACTTAGTAGCTTCTAGTCTGCAATATAGGTCATGCATCAGAAAAATCAAGTGCCGAGGCATGGCCATTTCGGTCAGAACATCCCATGGCTTCTCATGATCCACACAAAGGCTTTGATTTGTGTCTATAAAGCACAGACTGATCTTCTTCTGAAATTATTTGATGCACTCCAGTATCCAGCAGATATCTGCAATAGGATCTCAATTGCCTTGAGTACCTTTTTGGAATCCAGCTTAAACATCAGACATGTATTACTCCATGTAAGGTAAAAGCTTTGGTTGCCACAACTTGATCCCTTTCTTTATGTGGGAAATTAGAGTCACTGTTTTATCAATACTGCACTCCTTGGCATCTACTTTCTTGGGAGTTTGAATGTATACTGAAGTCTGTGGGGACATTGTGGTCCCCCCCATTTGTTGACTTATTCTTGTTAGGATTGTGACAGATTCACTTTCTGTGGCTTGAAATAGTTCTACTAGCATTTCATCCCAACCTGAATGGTGGTTCTGATCACTACATCTTCCTTTAGAATTAGAACTTCCCCATTTTCCTGAATGTGGTATTTCCAGAGTAAAACATTTTGTAGTTGTCTGGCTGAAAATATTCCTCTCCAGCTCTTGGACAATTGTTGGGCTTTTCCCAAACTGAGAAGAGGACAAAGTAAGAGTAAGCGTTTTCAAAAGACACTCTCCTTAAACAGGTTGGTTTCAGTACCATCAGTTACATGACATTTTTCAGAAAGACAGAAGGATGTTTGGGTTTGGAGAGAAGGAATCTAAGTTTCAAACCATAATCATGGGCCCAAAAAAGAAATTGTTGACTAGATTATATAATTTCTTGTTGGAGTTGAATTTAAAAGATGAACAAGTCAAAGAATGTATGATAAAATGGGCTATGGATTTGGGTCATAATATTGAG
Organism: Phrynocephalus forsythii; assembly: GCA_029282475.1. Taxonomy (NCBI): domain Eukaryota; kingdom Metazoa; phylum Chordata; class Lepidosauria; order Squamata; family Agamidae; genus Phrynocephalus; species Phrynocephalus forsythii. The sequence goes on along the minus strand of JAPFRF010000011.1, from coordinate 25,682,456 downwards.
TTAGATGTGTGGGAAAGACTGTGGAAAAAGAACATGAAGTTTACCGCATGTACTTTGATAAAAGAAAATTTGTTGAAAATGATGTATAGATGGTATATTACTCCAACAAAATTAGCAAAGATGTATAGGATGAAAGATGATTATTGTTGGAAATGTAAAGAGAAACAAGGTGACTTTTATCATATGTGGTGGACCTGTGAGAAAGTGAAAGAATATTGGGCACGGATATATGATGAACTCAAAAAGATGTTAAAGTGTACATTCCCAAAACGATCTGAACTTTTTCTATTAGGGTTGGTGGATAGTGAAATTAAAGGAGCAGACAGGACTTTATTTTTATATGCAACAGCAGCTGCATGAATGCTCCTGGCACAGAACTGGAAGACAACGTATATACCATCTTTGGATGAATGGAGGGCGAAATTACTGGACTTTGCAGAGATGGCCAGACTGACATGCAGATTGAGGGATCAAGACAACCAGAGGTTCCAAAAAGACTGACAAAAATTTAAGAACTACATGGAGACTTATTGTAAGGATTTAAAGACTCTCACCGGATTAGGGTAGAACGCGAGGGACTACTATTTACTTTTAGAACCTTTTTTTATAAGTATATAAAAGGGGTTCGTTTGAAAGGAAGGCTGGGAGATGAATAACGTTAAAACCGCACGAAGAACAGAGGGAAGCCGAACCTTAGCGATAGATTGATTCTGTACGGTTAATGTTTTGAATTTGTTGTTCTTTTGTATATTAAAAATTTTCTAATTAAAAAAAAAAGACACTCTCCTTATGTGACATATGGCATCTTTTGAAGCACTTGGAGGATGGAGCGGCTGCCAAAATTCAAATTATCCACTGGCTTCAGTCATAATAGAGGCAGGATGATGGGAAATAATTTCCTGGCTACTGACCCTGAATATTGTGGCCAGATTAGGACCTAGGTCCTGTGGCCTGCTTTTCTCTTTCAGAAGCAAATGAGGCACTGTAAATTATAGTTATAGTGCTGATCTCTGCAAGGACAATTTGCTTCTTCTCTGACTCTATCTACTAACACCATTATCACGTGATGATAACCAGCTCTTTCTCTGCAGCAAATATCCTGTTGCTTCCTCTAATGGCAGACAGTCAACAAGATCTACTACTACTCCCTCCTTCCACTTTTTCATTTTCTATTCTCACATCCTGCTCACTTTTTTTCTCTGGCTGGTGCTGCCCCAGATTAACCACAAAATAAAATAAACACCTGCTTGAGGCATCAACAAGGGAAGTGGGCACCACAGAATATTTTTTCAGTGCTAGATTTAGCATGGGCCATGGTGCAAATGGCGCACCCTACTTAATCCCATCGCTCCCTCAAGAGCCGTAAAAAAAACCCAACACCCTATGAAAAGCAAATTTGAACCAATAAAAACTAAAAATGATAAAGAATTGTGAGAAAACTCATATTTTGAGTGAAATGGCCATCTATCATCATCAACCACCACCACCACCACCATCATTGCTCAATTTTTTTAAACTATTATTTTTATTTCGGTATTTTGGGAGGTTGGGTGTACGATAAAGATAAAAAGGCCTAATGGCAAGCCAAAGAAATAACAGCCACTGTTAAAAACGTCCCCAAAGGGATTATGAACTCTTATTTGGGCTTTTCAGTTTACAGATTCTGACAAAATCTGTCTACATTAATCAGAGCGTGAAAACACAAGATTTGGCTGGCAGATGGTGATTTGATTGTATGTACAGTATGAGTTTAACTTAGCTGCCTAGATGCCCTAAGCACATCCGATTCTCACCTGATTTCAGAAGCTAATCAGGGTCGGCTCTGGTTAGTACTTGGATGGGCGACCACCAGGGAATACCAGGTACTGTAGGCACCTGGAGTAGTTACTGGCAAACCACTCCAGTCTTCCTGCCAAGAAAACTCCATGAACATGGGGTCACGAAGAGTCAGTCATGACTGTAAGGACACAACACACACACACATGAGCTTAAATTGCTTTGAAGGGTTTCTTTAGTTATTTGTTTTAATAATAATGTTAGAACTATAGAAGTGGAAGGGACCCTTTGGAGGCCTAGTCAAAGAGGCGCAATGGGGGAAATCAAATTCTCAACCTCTAGCTCCACAGCCAAAGACCACCACCAATGAATGAACTATCCAGCAGTTGTGTGAAAATACATTTAATTTCTTTTAAATGATGTCATTGATTGGATTTTTGTTACTGCATTTGTGTCTTTAATATTTTGTAAGCCCTCTTCGGTCCTTTCAAGGGGGAAAGTGGAGTGAGGGAGATCTGTAAATGCAACTAATAAATGGACAAATTTATTCCAGAGTGAGTTTTCATGGATTATAATCCACAGAAGTTTGTAAACAAAAAAAGTGTTTTGGGCCAATATCCCATCCAATATTTACATGCGTAGTGCTCAGATGACAGGAATTGCTGCAAGGCTCTGAGGAGGTGCCTGCAAGTTCTACTGAGCCAGACCCGCTTGTGCAACTGGGTTGCAAGAAGCAGCTACGCAACCATCCACAGCTGGGCCCCTCATTGGATCCCCATGGTAGTTTCGGCAGCTCGAGCTGTGCTCACATAAATGTGGACAAGGATACTCCCTTTCCTTCTCGATAGCATATTGGTTTAGGTCTCTGACTGGGGAGCCAAGGGTAGAAAGTTGCGCCTCTTTGACAGGGCCTCAACTCTATGATCCATAGGGTCGCTTACAGTTCAGCAGTTCTAAAAGCAGTATTTTTTCCCTATCTCTAAGACACTCTCATGTATAAGACAACCTCCACTTTGTGAACTCAAAATTACAATTTTGCAACCACGTGGCTCTCTCTCCTTGGTGCTTACTTCCATGTATAAGACGACCCTCAGTTTTTTAGTTTAGCAATTTTAGACAAAAATACAGTCTTATGCACATACAAATACTGTTCTAACGCTTCTGAAGTAAACCTGTGCGTGCACAAATGTGTGTGTGTGTGTGTGTGTGTGTGTGTGTGTGTGTGTGTGTGTGTAATCTGTATATCCACACCCAGCCACCCCAGCCACATTTTCACCACATCATTCAAATCTAATACCCTGAGGGAAAAGTACTTGGTTTGCCGCCTCCTCACTTTATTCTCACAATATTCCTGTGAGGTGGGCCAGACTAGGAGGTGAATTGCTGGCACATTGAAAAGAAGTCAATGTAGCAGCTGCAGAGCCGAAGCCAAGCAAACCCGCCCCCTCCTCCTCCAAACCAATGGAATTATTTTTCTACCAGCAGCCTGTCTTCCTCTATTCCTAAGTCTTTTCAAGGAGAACCCTTTCCCTTGTGTGGGCAGGAAACTATTTTAATTCCTCCCATGCTTTCAGAAAGCTGTTCAGGCTTATCCTGCCAGCTAAAGTCAGGAAAAAATATGATTTACTGACAGGAGATATATTAAAGAACTTCTTTGGACAAACGTGTCAACAGGAAATCAGGGGCATCTGTATATTTCTGAGGTGATCGCTGGGCAGACCAAAAAGCCCGTGGCATTAAATGGGCAGAACTGCACAGGCCATTCTGTGAAACCTGGCATTCACCCTGTCATGACTGGAATAGATTAATGAGAAAGAAAAATGAAGAAAGATAAAGAGTGGGTGATTCACTGAGAAGGAGAGTTCACTCTGCACCTTGTAAACACTGCTCTTTCCTCCTGACCTTGATGAAATCACCAGCAGCACCATAACTAGAGCCAGGCAACTGGGACTTTGCTCTGTGAGGCCAAATTCAGAGGATGTGTTTCTTCCCTCAAACATTCAGGACTGACCCGACTGCCACAGCAAATGGCAGAGGTAGACTGGGCCTCCATAGGCCATGCAGCCGATAGATGGTGGTTGTGGCACATGTAAAATCACCCCTTAAATATATATGGTCTACCTTGACAGCCCTAAGAGGTCTGCCACAGGTCAGTTCTGACTTGACAGCACATAACATTTATTGTTTTGCAGTGTCTGTGAGGAATGTTGAGTGGGTTTTGTTTTGTTTTGTGGGAAATGGGAGAACCAAGATGTCATGACATGTCCTGGGTGACCTTTGGTGACTTGCTATGTTTGAGTCTGACCTACTGCAGAGGGATGTTGCAGGGATAAATGTAGGGAGGAAGACAGGCACGAAGGCACTTTGAGTTAGAGGAATAGCAGGATTTAAATGCAGTTAACAAGTAGTAATCCTTCCTTTCCTTCCTTCCTTGAAAGCTGCTTCAATAAATTATGATTTTATTTGTAATATTGATAAAGGTCCTAAAAGTTCTCAGCACCATATGCCTAGTTTTAAAGAAAAATACTGTAAAAACTTTGTGTGCACCCAGATCTGTGATCTGTGTTTTATAAAACGTGAAATGTTCATAAAATATCTATCATTTATACAGTGCATTAGAGGTTACAGGCTGTTTCCCCCTCTCTCTGCCTGGAGCTGACTCAATCATGACAGTCTCCTCAATTAAATAATGCAATTGGCCTCCCAAGGCTGCCATTCCAGAGACCTCTGAAACATTATTCTGAACAGGGGCTATTCATTCAGGGTGACCAGTGGAGGCTGGAGATCATTCCATCATGAGCATCAACATGTTTATGTGCAAACAGAGGGATGTTTAATCTGACACATACAAAGCAGCCTCTGAAGCAGTTGGTGAACAGCTGGAACACCGGCCACTTTCATTGTCCTGAGCCAGATGGGTTTTTCTGACAAGGACAGAGCACTTCCATGCTGTTAGGTTCTGTTGCATCCCCTTAGGGAGGCGCCTGTGGCAGCTGCTGTACTCTTCACTTTGGAAAGGAAAAGCAAGGGAGTCTAAACAACAGAAACAGGAAGTGGGTGGATTCGCTCCAGTATCAAAGCAATGAATCTAAACTACTCAGCCAAGTTGGGCTGAAAGTTAATGAAAATGCCTAAGGTTGCTACTCATGCTTCAGAGCCAAGATTTCTTAATGGGGGGAAATTCTGCCTTCTTTTCTCCAGAATCATCCATGTCTGCTGTGAAGAATCGTGGCACATCAAAATTCATGCCCAAACCTCAGTGTAAAAAACTACTTCTCCTAAAACCACACCAACTCAGAAAACCTTTAGGATTTTTTTTTTTTTTCTTTTTTGTTTTTGTTTAACTGCTGTACTGCAGCTGAAACTGTGCTCATGGCCTGGGGTTCAGTCCCAGTTGGCAGGCTCAAGGTTCACTCAGCTTTCCATCCTTCTGAGGTCGGTAAAATGAGTATCCAACTTGCTGGGAGGGGATAATGTGTAGCCTGCATAATTAAATTATAAACCACCCAGAGAGTGCTTTAAGCACTATGGGGCAGTATATAAGCAGAACACTTTGAACACTTTAAATGAAATAAATGTATATTTCTGGAATCTTTTTTTTTTGGAGGGTTGTGGATAGGTGGGTAGTTAACTGAAACAATTAATTGAAAACTTGTGAATGGTATAATATGACAAGGAACTTAACTCAATTTCTTCAGAACAAGATGAAAAAAATAAATAAAATAAACCATGCCCAATGAGGCACGTGTTGGCATAAGTTAAGAAATTTATATATTGCCTGCTGAATCATACAAGTCATTATGCAAAAGAAAAAGTCTGCAGAGATTTCTTAACAAAATTCTCTCCCAAACATTATGCTGTTTGTGCGGCTGTGCTACAGGATTTCAACCACACTCTCTCAAAACTTGGAAGTACTTCCTTAACAAGGTTATTTGCAATTAATTAATTTCCTCTAATAACTAAGGTACAACTAAATTACATTGCATTTGTAAGATCATGCGGGGCAATGGATTTTCTTTCGCAGTGTGTGCTATGGAAAATAGGTATAGTTACTTTTAAATATCTGGGCACTTACATCTCAGAGGACCTCTCATGGACTGCAAACACCAATATGGTTGTGAAGAAGGCACAGAAGAGGCTGTATTTCCTGAGAATGCTCAGGAAGATGAATTTATCTCAGCATCTACTTCTGTCTTACTATCACAGCACCATTGAGAGTGTCCTAACTTATGGCATGCTATCATGGTATGGGAGCAGCTCTGTAGCGGACAAAAAAGCTCTACAGAGAATAATTAAAATTACCCAGAATGTTACAGGGCTCCAGCTACCAACCCTGGATGACATCTTCACATCTCGCTGTTTGAGGAAGTCACACAACATTCTGAGGGACTCTACTCATCCTGCTCACAATTTCTTTTAACTGTTGCCTTCTGGCAGAAGATACAGAACAATTAAAACTTGGACCACACGTCTTCTGAACAGTTTTTATCCCAGAGCTATAATTGCACTTAATAATGAACTCAAGAACCACCAGCAGTGAGCACTTGGACAGGATTACCTAGCCTGTTGTGTAGATGCTTGTGTTTTTAGGGGAGTGGGGGGGGTTGGTAGGTGGGGGAGTATTCGGGGATTTTTATGTGTGTGTTGAAGGGGTTTTTTTAATGTGTGTGAGAGTGTTTGGTGATTTGTGTGTGTGTTTGTATGTGTGTGTTAAACCTGGTCTCTGGGTGTCTGAATTTCATTGTATGTGTATACTGTGTATATACACACAATGACAATAAATTATTATTAAAAAAATAGTTATAGTGAGAAGTTGTTCACTCTCCATTTTGTCTCTATCACAAGCCAGCAAATTGTGGCCTGTAGCTGAGCTCTCCACCTCAAGGAACTAAAAATCTCTAGCGGCAATCCATTTGGTATTTAAGTCTTGGGTAACTTGCAGCAGCTACGTGATGAGAGCCAAAGACATGTCTACATTATGCAGTTTTAGTTTGGGATAACGAGAAGGCAAAATACTAGTTTTCTAAATCTGAAAATTTAATAATAACTGCTTTTCTAGTGTCTGTAATTGTAATTAAATCCAGACTTGGTTCTCTCTCACAAACACACTGGGTACATTCATCACATGGTCATGTAGATCCTACACTTGAGTAACCCATGTGTTCTTGGACTGCAATTCCCAGATATTCCAGCCAGCACAGCTAGTGATGAAGGTTTCTGGGAGTTTTAGTCCAGGAACATCTGAGGAACCAAGGTTGGGAATTAATGCTCTTGGATATCTCAGAGCAACATCTCTAGTTGGAGGTTCAGAAAAGGCAACTGCTACAGCGAGACATGGGTGGCACGTATGCTGTGTCAATGCTTGTTCTAACCTCCAATATTCCTCTGTTTCGTGAACATTAATGGTTGAGCCATGTGGCTCTCACACCTTCCTGTGCTTGACATCAAGGAAGCTGCTCCTAAGCTGTGACCTTGGTTTGTCTCCTCATGGAAGAGCCTGACATGGCATTTTCTGCCCAGTGCCTCCATTTGTCTTGTGCTGACAGTTATTCAGCCCTTCCTGCCTGGACCCCTGCTGTTGTGTGTCACAGGTGTCAAGGCAAACCAAACCTGTCAGGGAGCCCAAGTCATCCATGCTTCTGTCTACAAGCCCATTAACCTTTGCCCTACAATTTGAGAAAGGAGGGTGGGGAGAAGAAAAGCATAGTGGAAGGAGAAGACATGATCAAATGAATATAGTCACTGGGTGCCCTTCTGTGGAACGTGCCACCTTTGTGTCTTCTATTTACATCCTATTGGCCACAATGAGGCAGGCTGTTTCATCCCTTTCCTATCTTACTTCAGCATCTAACGGCCAGGATGTGGGTGGCAACTAGGATATCTGCAAGGGGGACAGGACCAGGGTGTTTCCAGAAGCCAAGAGTGTGGTCAGCCAGTCTGAGTTCAGGATTCACACAAACACAGTCTGACAGAGAGGGGGATGCCAAGCAGGCATACTTACAGGGTAGCAGAGTTCCAGGAAGGATCAAGATAACAGGGTTGAAGCTTCAAGAGGCCAAGGTCTCACATTGCTGAGGCAAGGAACAGGGAGTGCCAGCTGCTAGCTTTATGCCAGTAGCAAGCCCACCAACTGCACTCCCTGAGTGCCTCAGCCTGAGTGGGGCCTGATACTGCAAAGAGACAGAGTCATGCGGCCCTGATCCTGACAGTACCTTTGGGATGTAGTGGTGAGTTTGGAAGCCATAGGTGAGGGAGGTGGTCTGGCTGTCCCTGGTAGGCCCTGTGTCCTGGCCCCAATGGACCTCCTGTGGATGCTGGCAACAGAGCATCCAGAAGGAGGTCTCGAGTAGGAGCAGAAGGAGGCAAAGGTGGACAAGCCACACTTGGACGAGGAGGGGGAAAACATGTATGAAAGAGGAGGAGAGAAAGAAAAGGGGGGTTTGTCCCTCTCAAGAGACTTGAAAGGAGACGAATGGGTGGAACCAGCAGAGAAACCAGTGCCCATTTTTTCAGCCATCAGCGATGACCACGTGTCGGAGGCTGAAAATATCTGGACCAGGGAGTCTGTCCAGTTCAAAACCTGTTAAAGGGCAAGGACATGGGGGAGGTGTGCTGCTCCCATTACTAACACCAACCCCTTGCAGGCCAAGATGAGTTTCCCCTAGCTTTCTTTTTTCCAGTGGTTTTTATGATGTTTCCACAGTATGATAACCTCTGTTGACTTATTTTTACTACTAGAGAAAATTCACACATGATATGATCTAGCATCCACTTACACAGTATGTCTTTCTTGCAGTCCCTAGCATTCTTAAAACTCTACTTCAATGTCACATTTAAATGCACATGTATACATATATTTTCTTTTCAGCTTTCTTTGCTGTCGAGCTTTCACATCCCTGGACAGTAATCAACCACTAGAGATGGACATGAAGTGCCACTTCAGCATTTCAAAAGTTCTACTTGTATCTCATCTACTGGTGATTTATTTCCTTCAGTTGCTTTGAGAGCAGCTTTTCCTTCACTTTCTAAAAACCACAATATCTTTATCGTATAATTCTTCTTCTTCATTTCTTTCCCTCTGTTCTATATTTTTCTTCAGTATATTGTTCTTGTTTTCTCTTTATTTTATCTTCATCAGATATGTTTCTCTATTGATCTTTCAACACTGATAATCTAGGTTTTATTTTGATTTCATGAAATTTCTTATTTTTCTCTTTGTCTTTTCAGGGAAGCTAATGAGCAGTTGAATTTAGGATTGTTGTGACTCGGAAAGAGCCCAGGTGTTTCCTTTTTTTAAAAAAAAATGCGTGTTCTGGTATCTTTAGCATCTTATACCGTATTCCAGTGATTCCCAGACTTGTCGGACTTGCATCTCCTCTAAGCAGGAGCAGCAGCAGAGCAGGAAGAGTGGCAAGGGATGCAGGTCGGCCAAACAGGTGAAGGCTTGTGAAGGACCTGGAGCCAGAACAGCAACACAAGCAATGCTGGCTTAGTGAAAACAACAACAAAAGAGAAGCTACCTCCTGGCTGGTTTGGTGGCACACCAGGAAACTGTGAGGAACACAGGACATTGCGGTGCACATTTTGCTCTAGTCTCATATCTGGAGACATCTCCGGTTTCTTTCCTGTTTTATTTAGAGAGAAAGACTTGCATGCATAGACACCAATTCTAGGGTTGTCGTTTTCTTTTTTAACATGCTTACAAATCTTTGCTACTGCACTACAGTATCATTATTTGGATTCCTGGTTAACAATCTTCTTCTTCTTTGCCTTACTACTATCCCCTAGAACAGTGATGGTGAACCTTTTAGAGACCGTGCCATAGGTTTGCCAACACTGCCCTAGAATAATGGATCACGTCTACTCCACAGACATAAATTTACACAAGGTTATAGATTTACTGCACCTTGGCAATCAATGCCAAATAATCCTATAAACCCTGGGGCTTGAAAGGTAGGAGGAGGCTTGACTCTTGGATCTGAAAGCAGGAAGACTAAGGAGTAGGTTTAGCCAACTTGCAGGTGACCCTTCTGTATGCTGTTGTTCAATTATGTGTCATCAAGTTGGAACTGACTTTCAGTGACTCTGCTAGGGCCTTTAAGTTAAGTGAGAGACTTGAGGAATAGATTTAGACACCCCCAGGGAGTTTCCATGGCCGTAGGCACAAAACAAGCCACAAAGCAAAAATGAAACTACATAGACACACACATTTCAGCATGCATCAGGGAAACACACCAGCACGCAATGAAATGCTAAACTACTATCAATGTTGCTGATTTCTAATACTGTATTTTTGACATGTCCCTAACCAGAATAGCCTGGCACCTACTCAATGAGCTCCCTAAGCAACATTGAGAGAAACTTAGAGACAACTTTGTATAAGATTGATCACCTGGTCATATAGCCAACTGCAAGTCAGCTCTCTGAGCATAGCTGATTATAGGAGCCACACCCTCACCATCATAGCTGTTATTTTTAGTTTTCCGCAGCTGGTGGGAGAAGAAGTTGCTTGGCTAGCTAGTATGGTCATCCTGCCCCCTTTCTGTTCCCTCTCCTGTTCACCTCATCGTGAACCATGACCTGCCTCAAGTTCCCTCAGAGGAACCACTTGTTTTAGGATCCCCATGACAGATGGTGGGACAAACTACAAAAGTCTATGGTTCGTGAATAGCAATGAATCATGAGGTGTCTTGAATGGCTGTGTTCCCAGTTCATGCCTGTGGCGAAAATGCTAAGAAGCTTCATGAATATTCAGTGATGTAATCTGCTGAACCAATCATATAGTCTGTGGGCGGGATTAGAACATATAAAAACAGGGGTGTGATCTGGTGTTAGATGGGACTGGTTAGGGTCTGGAAGAGAAAGCAGCTTTTAGCAAGAGAAGGATGGGTACACTGGGGGAGGGGCACCAAAATGACAAAATAATATTGGTACTATTGCTTTTGTACAAAAGGTATTGGCACTTTTGTACTATTCTGCCTAACTCCTGATGGTGGTGGTGGTGGTAGGGATCCATGTTTGCCCCAGGTGACACAGACCCCAGTTGAGGGCTTGGTCACATTTCTGTTGAGAAGACAAGACAGGAGAAAGCCTTGGTGCACACACCAGCTCCTAGGAGTTTAATGGATCCATGAGATAGTCCAGTGGTGGCGAACCTTTGGCAGTCCAGATGTTTTGGACCACAACTCCCAGAATTCCAAGCCTGTATTGCCATGACATAGGACTGTGGGAGTTGTGGTCCAAAACCTCTGGAGTGCCAAAGGTTTGCCGCCACTGAGATTGTCCATTCCTCTATCTGTATAACCTTCTTGAAGAGAAGTTCTCATGGGCAAAGACCTTAAGGGTACTGAAGTCCCATGTCTCCAAGAGATACTCTGCCCCATAATACACGATACCCAATTTGATCAAGGCCACATCATAGTCAGCCATCCGGGGGTGAGCTGAAGACTGAAACCAGAAGCCGTAGATCCTGCTAGGGTGGTGCCATTTTATTTTGAACCCCTTCAGATTTGAACCTCAGGAGATCTCGGCCTCCTTTTAAAGATTCTGGTCTGCTGCATTGAAGCCAATTGGCTCTTTCAGCCCTGCAGACATGATTGCTCTGTAACCCTTGTACGTCAACAGGATTGAATGTATTTATATTTTCACTTCCTTTGCCCTCATCCTTTTTGATTTCCATTTTACACAGTGTCCATATTATTGGTTTGCGGTTGTAGTTTGTTAAAATACAGAATACAGATCAGCTTTTCCCCCATTAAAAGTACTGTACTATCACGACTGTAACGACACAACACACACACTATATGTGCTATAAAATCGGAATGATGCAAAGTTTCTAAAGAATGATGCAAAATGGTCAGGACATCACAGCTCTCTATGGCCTATCAGTGGTGCAGAATCTTTGACACTCCAGATGTTTTAGACCACAACTCCGAGAATTCCAAAACCTAGATAACCAATGACAAAGGACTGTGGGAGTGCCAAAGGTTCACCTCCACTGTTAACAATCAGGAACTGAAGAACACATTAGGGTTGAAGAAGCAAACTAAGGAACAAGAATGAAGAGGATAGCCATCGTTGAGTACTACTGTGTCTTATATTTATTTTCCCCAAGAAGATACACTAGGGCTTATTTTTGGGGTAGCTTTTATTTTCGGGGAAACCGGAACTGCAAGCAAACATGCTACGAAGTACAGTAAGGGGGGAAGGACCATGGATGGAAAGGGAGGGGCAATGTGCACTCTTTGTGTGTGTGTGTGTGTGTGTGTGTGTGTGCGCGCGCACACACACACACGCGCACGCACACACGCGCACGCAGGCACAACCACACCCATCACTAGGTCTTATTATCGGGGTAGGGCTTATATTTAACAAATGCATAGATATCCTGCTAGGGCTTATTTTGGGGGTAGGTTTTATTTTCAGAGAAACAGGGTAGTACAGGAATGTGGCAAAAGCTTGGGGAAATGGTATACTTTCCACCACACATTTTAGGTGGAAGGTTTGAGGTTCAATCAGCAATACAAACAGGCAGGGTAAGGAGATGGCCTCTGTAAAAAACCAAGAAAGCCATTGCTGGCCAGTGTTAGAAGCTAAGCAGAACTGGCTCTGGTTAGTTCTTCAATGAAAAATCTCTAAGTCACACTAAGAATCTCCTGATACAGACAGCCGTTGTGAATGAGCTAGTACAGTGGCACCCCAACTTAAGAGCAGCTCGACTTAAGAGCAGAAAAATGTTGGTGTTTTAACTGCCCCTGTACAAATTTTAGATATGGTCTGCTCGACTTACAAATATTTTTTCATATTTTTGATTTTTTAACTTATTTTTCCAATTTTTAGATAGGTACCCCAATTTAAGAGTAGTTCGACTTAAGAGCATGCATTCGGAATGGATTAAATTCGTAAATTGAGGTACCACTGTACTTGCTTTAGGTGAACCATAGGTCTGACACAGTATTGAGGAGATTCCTATGATCCTATGTCCAAAAAGAAGACTACATCGTTCAAACAAAGTAAAACACACAAGGCTATGCTGTGCCTTCCAGTGACTCCTTGTTGTATACAAGCTGTGTCTTCCTACGTAGAAACCCACCGGTCAAAATGGCCTGCGCTTTGCAACGGATTTCTTCTGTTCCTGTTGTCTACTCTCTGCTTTCACGTGCTGAAAGTTAAAAGACAATGCACGCGCACGTGCACACACTCTCACACTACCAGTGGTCTTTGTGGTGTGAGGATGAGAGCCAATGAGTGCCGAATGATTCATCCCTCCCCTCCTGGGAATTCTGGTAGGCGTTTTTGTCTCCACGATAGAAGGCAAAGCGTGCAGGGCATATAAGAACCAAGTATTTCAGAAATGACAAGTGGTCACGAGGCATGTTGTGATATGACAATCCTGAAATTGGAGGGGATTTGCAACCAAAAAGAAGTTCTGGGAGATAGAGGATCCCTGAGCCCAGGGGTGTGGGATGGAATTTAGGAACAAAGAGAGAAGACTTGTGGAATTCATGTCCATCACAAGGATCCACCAGTTCATTTTTGTTAAGATGGCTTTTTAAAAACCTAGTTGAAACTTGACTAGATTTCCAAAACTCGCTGCCAGAGGGGCAGTATACAAATGCAATGAATGAATGAATGTATATTCATAAGTAATAAATATACATACAGGAAATAAGTAAATAAACCTGTTCTGGAGATGAAAACCACAGACTCCCGTGTTGAATGCCTTCTCCAGATACTACTGTGTTTGCTTTGCACAGAAACAACCAAGCCACCTAAAGGGCCTAAAAGCTGGCTGCCACCTTGCTGTAGGCTGAGCTAATAGGGTGTCAAGGAATGATCATCAGCATTCTAACTGCTCTGGATAGTGGGATGCGCTCTGATACGTTCGCAAAAAGTAAACTTACATCTAGGAAACTGAGAACTTGTTGAGGATAGAAGAGGGGCAGAAAGGAGGATGTATTCTTGAGAGGAAGTGGGGGAAAAGGAAGAGGCAGTCAGAATCAGAAAGCAGAAAAACACTTCAATGGGAGCTAAAGGGCAGGAAGCATGCAAATAACAAGCTGGTGCTAATTAGCAACAGATGAAGAGAGTCTGCAGCACACATTGGGAATTTCTGGCCAGTGGTGCAACATGCCTATGAAGTTGGGAGTCCTTGCCAATCTCCTTCCTCTAGTAAAGGTAAAGGTTTTCCTGACAATTGAGTCAAATAGTTTCTGACTCGAGGGGCTGGTGCTCATCTCCGTTGAAGAGCCATTGTTTGTTGTTCTTAGACAGATTCCTATGGTCATGGGAATGGCATGACTAAACGCACAAGTGCAGGGAACGCTGCTACCTTCCCACTGAAGGGGTACCTATTTATCAACTTTCATTTTCATGTGCTTTTGAAAGGCTGGGTTGGCAGCAGCTGGGGCAAGCAATGGGAGCTCTCACCTCTGTGCATGGATTCGAACTGACGACCTTTTAATCAGCAAGCCCAGAGGCTCCTGTGGTTTAACCTGTGTCCCTCTCTTTTCTAGTAGGAAAGTCCAGGGATCTGTTGCATGGTGGTGCGCTTTACAGCATAAGGAGTAGAGATGGGCATGAAATGAACAATTTTTCATTTTTGTTTTCGTTTTTTTGTTTCGTTAGGCAATGAAATGACAAACAAATTTTGTCTCCAAAATGAAACAAAATGAACAGAAACACCGGAAATTTTGTCGTGCATTTCATTTTCGTTACTGCATACAGTGAACTGCTTTAAATGCTAAAAAAAATCACAAAAAATTGAAATAAATGGTAACGAAATGGTAACGAAACAAACGAAAACGAAAATGATTTTTTTTCAAAAATTTACGAAAAACGGAAACGAACCGAAACGGACCCTCCAAATGACAAACGACAAACGAAACGTCATTTTTTTTATTCGTGCCCATCTCTAATAAGGAGCTTTGCGCAGACACCTGACAATGACCTTTAAGACCCCTGCGAAGATTAACTTCCTCTCTCCCAGGAAACATTGTTCTGTGAACAATGACAATGATTGGTGGGTAAATTAATCCCAGGGTATAGCAGGAACCCTATGTTAGTGAGTACCTTTAATCCGCGATGGGCTTGTGAGGTGGCACTAACAGCATCAAGGCTACGTTTACCTATTCCTCTGTGTGTGTGTGTGTGTGTGTGTGTGTGTGTGTGTGTGTGTGTGTGTGTGTGTGTGTGTGTGTGTGTGTGTGTGTGTGTATACAAGTTATATAAAAAGTATATATATTTATAATGTCTGTCTGTCTGTCTGCATAGTCAGAAAGATGTTCATACTTACATGTTGTGTCGTTACAGTCGTGACTGACTCTCCGTGACCCCATGTCCATGGAGTTTTTTTGGTAGGAAGAGTGGAGTGGCTTGCCAGTTCCTACTCCAGGCGCCTATAGCACCTGGTATTCCCTGGTGGTTGCCCATCCAAGTACTAGCCAGGCCCAACCCTGCTTAGCTTCCGAGATCAGGCGAGATCGGATGGGTTCAGGGCATCTAGGCAGCTACATACACATACACACACACACACACACACACACACACACACATACATATTGGCAGAGGAAGAGGTAACACTGAGGAAGAGAGCAAAATGCCACCTGGGTCAGCAGCACCTTCTTGCTGCCGCTGCTTTCCTTCCCTGTTCTCTGCAGAAGCTTTTGGTCAGGGATGAGAGAATCAAAGCTCATGGGTGGGTGGGTTTCTCCCAGGCATTCCTCCTTCCATTACCTCCACGTTGCATTGCACACTTCGCATGCCCAGCACGTTTGACAGGAGTGAGATCTGCATGCATGCACACAAACCCACAGCCGCCTCCTCCACAACTCAGCAAATGACTCACGGCCATAGGCCAGGTCCACATGGCAAAAAGGTTAACTTGCCACTTCAAATTCTGAGCTGTAGTCTCTCTCTCTCTCTCTCTCTCTCCATCTCTCCCAGAGCAGAACTGGTTTGATTCCTTCGGTCACGCTTGTTGCACAAAGGCAGCACTGCTGCCCTAAGTCTGACAGTAACCTTTCTACCCGGCAACACGGTAATAAATAAGCTTTTACTTATTTATTACTTACCAAGGTTCAGTACTGGGACCCCTGCTTTTCAACCTCTTCATAAAAGATCTAGAAGTAGGAGTAAATAGCAAGGTAACCAAATCTGCCAGTGACACTAAATTATGTGTGTGACACTGGAGGAGTGGGCAAACCAGTGGCAAATGATGTTCAACATAAGTAAGTGCAGAGTGATGCATGTTGTGGCAAAAAACCCCAATTGTGTTTAAAAACCGATGTGGTCTGAACTCTCTGCAACAAAACAGGAAAGGGACCTTGGTGTCCTGGACAGCTCAATGAAGGTGTCAACCCAGTGTGCCATGAAAAAAGCAAAAAGATAATTAGGAAGGGGTATATAGAAAATAGGTCAGGAAGTGTCGTTTTGCCTCTTTATATATCTATGGTGAGGCCCCATCTGGAGTATTGTGTCCAGTTCTGGTCACCATCCCTCCAGAAGGATATTATGGAAATGGAAAAAGTGCAGAGGAGGGTAACCAGAATGATTTGGGGACTGGAACACCCTCCTTACCATCTGAGGCTGCAACCGCTGGACCTCTTCATTCTTGAACGATGGTGCCTAAGAGGTGACCTGATTGAATTTTATAAAATCACACATGGTGTGTACAAAATAGATAAGGAAAAACTGATTCCCCTATCGCACAACACTAGAACTAGGGGGCACTCCATGAAACTTTTGGGTGCTAGATAAAAAATAAAAAAGAGAAAGTACTTTTTCACCCAGAGGATTACTGGTCTATGGCAGTGCTCCCCAACCTTTTTAGCACCGTGGACCGGTAAATGCTTGATAATTTTTCCCTGGCCCGCTTGTTTTGATTTAATAAGATAAAAAATGTAAATGCCCCCCCCGGCCGCTGGCGCACATGCGTGCTAGTCGTTCCCACTCTAGGGCGGTGCTCATCTCCGTACTCAAGCCGAAGAGCCAGTGTTGTGCGATGAGTCCTTGGCATCGCTGCAAGGAAACACTTTTTACTTCCTCGCATTTTTCCCCCATGGGCTTCCTCATTTTCTTTCTTTCTTCCTTCCTCCTCCTCCTTTCGTTCTTCCTCTCTCTCCCTCACTCCTCTCCCTTTCTTTTTCTTTCCCTCCCTCCTTCCTTTACTTACTTACTTTCTTCCTCCCTTCCTCCTTCTCCCTCCCTCCTTCTTTCTTTCTTTCTTCCTTCCTCTTCCTCTCCTCCCTCCCTTCCTCCCTCCCTTCCTTCCTTCCTTTCTCCCTTCTTTCTTTTTCTTTCTCTCTCTCTCTCCCTTCCTCCTTCTCCCCCTTTCTTTCTTTCTTTCTTTCTTTCTTTCTTTCTTTCTTTCTTTCTTTCTTTCTTTCTTTCTTTCTTTCTTTCTTTCTTTCTTTCTTTCCCTTTTCTTCCCCCCTGCCTCCCTCCCTCCTTTCTTTCTTTCTTTCTTTCTTTCTTTCTTTCTTTCTTTCTTTCTTTCTTTCTTTCTCTTCCCCCCTCCCTCCCTCCCTCCCTCCCTCCCTCCCTCCTTTCTTTCTTTCTTTCTTTCTTTCTTTCTTTCTTTCTTTCTTTCTTTTTCTTCTTTCTTTCTTTCTTTCTTTCTTTCTTTCTTTCTTTCTTTCTTTCTTTCTTTCTTTCCCTTTTCTTCCCCCTGCCTCTCCTTTCTTTCTTTCTTTTTCTTTCTTTCTTTCTTTCTTTCTCTTCCCCCTCCCTCCCTCCCTCCCTCCTTTCTTTCTTTCTTTCTTTCTTTCTTTCTTTCTTTCTTTCTTTCTTTCTTTCTTTCTTTTTCTTCCATCCTTCCTTCCTTCCTTCCTTTTTTCTTTCTTTCTTTTTCTTCTTTCTTTCTTTCTTTCTTTCTTTCTTTCTTTCTTTCCCTTTTCTTCCCCCTGCCTCCCTCCCTCCCTCCTTTCTTTCTTTCTTTCTTTCTTTCTTTCTTTCTTTCTTTCTTTCTCTTCCCCCTCCCTCCCTCCTTTCCTTCTTTCTTTCTTTCTTTCCCTTTTCTTCCCCCTGCCTCCCTCCCTTCTTTCTTTCTTTCTTTCTTTCTTTCTTTCTTTCTTTCTTTCTTTCTTTCTTTCTTTCTTTCTCCCTCCCTCCTTTCTTTCTTTCTTTCTTTCTTTCTGGAGGGGCAGGGCGGTGCGGGGCGCAGAGCGGCCGCGAGAGTGGGACAGGGCGGTGGGCGAGCAGTTGACAACGGGGCGGCGGGGGTTTAAGATGCGGCGCGGCGCGGGCAGGGCGGTGCGGGGGTCGCGGCGCGGCGGCAGGGCGGGCGGTGCGGGGGATTTGCGGCGGCGGAGGGTCGTGGCGGTGGCGGCGGGACAAAAGTTGCGGGGGTCGCGGCGGCGGCGGCAGCGGGCAGGGGCAATTGCGGGGGGTCGCGGCGGCGGGGGAGTCGCAGCGGCAGGGGCTGGGGCAAGTTCGGGACGGGGGCGGTGCGGCGCGGCGGCGCGGCGGGGCGGCGGGACAATTGCGGGGTGAGAACAAGTCGCAGCGGCAGGGGCTATGGCGGGGGAATGCCTATCAGAAGGCACCGGTCCGCGGCCCGGAGGTTGGGGAACACTGGTCTATGGAACTCGCTGCCAGAAGAAGTGGTGACAGCTGTCACCCTTGACAGCTTCAAGAAAGGATTGGACAAGTTCATGGAGAACAAGGGTATCAATGCTATCATTATGAGATATCCTGCCTACCTCTCCAGGTTGGAAAGGTAGGCAGGATATTTCTCAGTGCCATTTGTGGGAAATTGTAAGCAGGTGAAGACATCTGCTTGGAAATACCCTGAAGCAAATGGTAAGCCCCTGTGTGAGACAGAATGCTGGACTGGATGGGCTGTGGCCTGTTCCTGCAAGGCTGTTCTTTTGTTCTTATGTACAGGGGTGGGGGAGGGGATGAGGGGATTCTGCTTCCCACTGTGTCTGCTCCTGGCAAGACCTGAGACGCAAAGGGGATAGCCAACTGGCCCTATGAGAAAAAGATAGAAACAGCGCCATCGGAACCACATTTGGAACCACCCCAGGAGTCACTGGTCCAGGAAGCCATTTCCTGAACTCTGTCTTCTTCTTCTTCTTCTTCTTCTTCTTCTTCTTCTTCTTCTTCTTCCTTCCTTCTTCCTTCCTTCCTTCCTTCCTTCCTTCCTTTTCCTTCCTTCCTTCCTTTTTTTTTTTTGCTTTGGCCCATCAAGTCAGGGCGGACCTACAGGGGAACCCAAATAGGGAATGAGGTATTTAAGCCCATCCAATCCACTCCTGCCTAAATGATCAGGGTCCCACCTGATCCCCTAAGGCTGTACCCCCAGCTTCACTATAGGGCAGTGGTGGCGAACCTTCAACACTCCAGATGTTTTGGACCACAACTCCCACAGTCCTTGGTCATTGGCAGCACAGGCCTGGATTTCTGCTATAGTGTGTTTGCATGAGAGAGACAGGGACAGGTGGAGGGATGGAAGGAGGCAAGCGAAGCAGCAGGTAAGGACATTTCTAACTGCGGGCAAAGTATATATTTCTGCTCATCTGCTGAACTGTAGAAAGCAATGGAGTCGGGCAGTGCTTGAGCGAATGTTTATCTACCATGGTGTGTGCGTGTATGTGCACATGCACATGCACACGCACGCGCACGCGCGCGCGCGCACACACACACACACACACACACACACAGACAGACAGAGGCACACACACGGACGAACGTACACACACCTCTCTGCCCTGACACCACACATTATGGGCTATTGATGACTTCTACGCCACTGACAACATTTGGCACCACCTGCTGTGGCCCACAAGTATGAGCCAGGAACACTCGTTCTAGCCATTCCTCTTCGGCCTCCAGTCCGATCCCCAGGAATGTACTGTACTATGAGACCGCGGAGAGATTTTAGAAGTGGCCCAAACTATTTTGCCACTTGAAGCAGGGCATTTCGGAGATTCAAGCTGGTCCGTAAGGGCAGCGCCCCAGCCTTCACAGCAAACGACCTACTCACTCACCAGTTTTGAAGGATGGGGGAGGGAATAGACATGAGCACAAATGCCTTTTCAGAGATTTGTGCTGGTTTGTACACACAGCGGCATGGGTAGTGTGCATTCCTTGCTGCTGCTGCTTCCCCAGCTGGATCCCCTACTCCCCAGCCATTGCACGCTCTCCTCCTCCTCCGCATCCTCTTTGGCTGTTGGACGAGTCCCCGGCAGGAGCTCGGGCTTGCCTGTCCTGCCTCCATGTCTAAGGCTCAATTAGCCAAGGAGGCTGGGGCTGGGAATCTTATTTGCTCTGTCCTTTAATGCCACCTAAAATTTGCTGCCCTGGGCAGATGCTTCACTCTGCCTTATGGCAGGGCCGAGCCTGGGACATTCCATGGATGTGCCATTTAATCCAGATGCACAAAGCCCACTGCTTTGTAGGTTAGGAAACAAAGGTTCCCCCACCTCAAGTGCAGCTCACATTTCTCCTGCTAAAACGTCTCGTTCAATATCTGTGAAACCACGTCAGCTTCAAAAGTTATTGAATGGCACCGTTCTTTCAGACTGAACCCTTGCTTTCTAGAAGTCTCTTGCTGATTGCTGTGACAAGCTGTGCCACCCACCCCATCCCTAATGCTGACATTGATGGAGTGATCATCGGTTCTCTAAGAGGCAATTTTCTTCATAACTTCTGTTGCAAATATTCTATGTAATTACAATAACCCCCTTGTTATTAAACCACAGTTTCCCCTCCACTCCAATTTATTTGGGAACGCATCGCAAAATGTGGAAGGTGTTGTGCGGAGTCTCCATCATGATTGGTGTTGAGAATTGCAATACCTAGGGGGCAACCTATGAGAAGAAAGAGCAGTCTCTCTACTGTTTAACAGCTAGTTTATTCCCAGTAACCTTTGCAAAGTATTCTGAATGCTGACTGTTTAACAATGGCAACAAAATTTAGATTTCCACCAAATACATCAGAGTGCTAAAATATAAGTGAGTTTGAACTTGATGATGGTGGGGAAATAGAGAGCATGTGAGGATTTGAAGTTCTATTTGGGGCCGGTTCAGACCGGGAGGTTTGGGCCGGTCCCTTTCCTGCTTGTGTTTCTATGTACATTGATCCAGC
The DNA here is from genome assembly GCA_029282475.1 of Phrynocephalus forsythii. Lineage (NCBI taxonomy): Eukaryota > Metazoa > Chordata > Lepidosauria > Squamata > Agamidae > Phrynocephalus > Phrynocephalus forsythii. Next base: position 25,661,591 of record JAPFRF010000011.1, on the reverse strand, counting down.
CTTCCCCTTTAAGAGCTGTCCCATATATTTCTGAACCAGGGATAGGGCATGCAATCTTTTTGGGATGATTCAACGAGATGTAAAACACTGTTTTGTTCTGCCTTCATGGACTGGTACCAACAGTTAAAATAAATTGCAATAAATGTAAGAATTAGAGATGGTAGTCATGGGGGCTTCATATGAAGCCCTCCACGTGGCATCAGAAGTGCCATGTGACCATGTTGCCCTTCCCTCATGGTTGGGAGGTCCACTCACTGGGTTTTGCGCATCACCAGGGTCCTTCTTCTCCATTAGCTGCTCAGCCTCCCCTTCCCTGATTCCTCCAGCAACTGACCACCCTGATGAGGAGGCGAGACAGGGATTCAAGAATTTAGGCGTTATCCCTAAAATGTCAGGGCCTGGGATGTGTCTCGCAGAGGCATAGCTAGGGCTTCCAGAGCCCAGGGCAACAGTCAGTTTTTTACGCCCCCCATTGCAAAATATAATCTGGATGGCAGGTGGGGGGCAGCAGAGGGGGGCGGTAGGCAATTTGGCACCCTCTAATTGCTGCACCCGGGGCACACCACCCCCCTTGCCCTTCCCAAACTATGCCCCGGTGTCTTACCTGACAACACTCCTACTCTGCTAGGTGGATTTTAAGATCCCAGTGAAAGCAACATACATAAACAAACCAATGAGTGCCAGAACAGAGATGCCAAAGCTGAAGCTGCCCCAGCTATGTGCTGACATCATAAGCTGCAGTAGAACTCTCAGAGAACAGGCTTTTCTTAAGAGTTTTCGGATAACAACACTATATGAGATGCTAATTCCGCATCTAGAAACACTGCACTTTTAAAGTCCTTCAACAAGCGATTTCATCCACCCGCATTTAGGAAATTAGTCTGCTTTTGTTTTGTGACTAGTCCATTGGTCGACAGCTTGTTCCCTGACTTGGTATCTCAGGCATTCCCTACTGATCTGCCCGATCTGTGAGGACGGAGGAATTTGTTGTAATAGGAAGAGAGGAATGTATTTGTCTTAATGTGTCATGCGACCCTGAGGAAACTCATCAGTGCTGAGCCCTGTTCTGTTCACTTGTAATTATTTGTAAATGTTGTGCTCCTTGACGGCATCCTGATACCCCTCTTCCAATGAGTAACCTCAACCCATTTGGTGAGCCTTTAGGCTTTATGATGTCATGTCCTGGGAACCAGAGATAAAACTGCCTGTCAGTCCAAATAGGCTGGAAGCAGCTGTGTGGCTGAAGCTGGTGCTTGAGATTGTTGGATATCAGTCTATAACTGGGAACAGCTAGTACCAGATATTCCTGGGGTCCCCAGATATTCCTGGACTACAGTTCCCAGAAAGCTTGGCCAGCACAGCTACTGGTGAAGGCTTCTGGGATTTTTTTTTTAGTCCAAGAACATCTGGGGATCCACAGTCTGGGACCATTGGTTTAGGCCAGTCATGTCCAAACTTTGGCCCTCCAGATGTTTTGGACCACAGCTCCCACAGTCCTTTGCCACTGGAAATACAGGCTTGGACTTCTGGGAGTTGTGGACAAACATCAGGAGGGCTGAAGTTTGGACATGCCTGGTTTAGGCTATGTCTTCCTAGAAGTTGCTCAGATGGACAATCAGTTTCAAAGGTTATGTTTCACAGAACCTTGCAGGCCAACTCTGCTGTGGGGGAAGTCACTGGTTTTCCTCTTAACACTGCATGTGGAGTCTATGTAATATCCCCAGAGGCTGTACAGAGCTCACTCTTCTACTCTTCTTATAAAAGCCACTGTGAAAGCCTTCCGTCTATTTGGAGACATTTCACGGTTGCCTAACAACATGAGAGCAAACTGTGAACAGAACCTGAAAGGAGCTCTCTGTTGGCAACCAGTGCATGGCTGGCCTACTGTAAAGGTGAATGAGCCAGCTGATTTCAAGTATCGTCGAAAAGTAGCCTGAGGTGTCACAACAACTTGGCCAGTCTTAAGATACCCTGACTAGGATCTCTTCTGCCATAATGTGGAATGGGTGGGAAATGGAGCACCTGCCCCTCTTCTCCTCTGGGAGGCTTTGTACAGCAAGTGGTGCAATCCATGTTACAACCTGCATGAGAAGGGGCACATGCCAGACAGCTGGCCACAGCTGGTCTGGAGAGCTATCTATATGACTTTTCTTCCGCTCCATGGTGAGGCAACAGGGAATTTGCCTAGGGATCCAGACTAGGGATGGGCATTTCGTTTAGGAACCATTAGGTAATGAAACAAACCACATGAGCACAGGAGGTCCTCAGAACTGGCTGATACATGCAGATCCAATTGCTTTACCTTTCTCTGTCTCACACAGGGTTAAAATCCAACAAGGAGGCATGCTGCAACATCATCTGTGCTAGATCTGTGATGCTGGCCAATCAGGAGCTGTGCATGGACGGTCATCATCCTGCCTCCCTCTCTGATTGGCCAGCAGAATGAAGCAGGAAAGATGACATCACAGTGTGCTCCCTTGTTGGATTTTAACCCTGTGCACGGGGCAGAGAAAGATAAAGCAATTGGTTCTGTGTGTATCAGCCGGTTCCGAGGACCACCTGGGCTCACGTGGTTTTTTTCGTTACCTAATGGTTCCGAAACGAAATGCCCACCCCTAATCCAGACCTTGAGGGGGAAGAGCAGTTGTCCCTCATCCTCAGACTGCAAACAGTTTTGGCCCAACCTTGACCAGAAACAAACCATTTATCCAGCCACCAAATCTGCAGAATTCTCCCCCTCACAAAGCCTGGCAAAACATAATTGCTAGACCTTCCTGCCAGCATAAAAGTTAGGGAGCAAGGAGCAGTCTACCATTTTGTTCAAGAAGGGATTCTTATGAAATGCAGGTTTCTCTTAGGGGGAACCATTATCTAACAACTGCTGTTTCACAGATGGTTCCATGCACACATCCATGTGGCAAGTGGCATTTTTGAGTCCTTCCATTCCAGGCCCTCTTTCCTCCCACTGGGGGTTCCCATGTTAGACCCTCTGCCACCTCTTTCACCCTTTCCAAGGTACTACGCAAGGTATGGTCTTACCTCCTCTCTCCTTCCCATCTACACTAATGAACCGCAACCCCTCCCTACCCTGCTTGTGCTGCCACCCACACGCACCCAGGAATTAGCACCAAGAAGCTCTTTGTTATTCCCAATTCCTGCAACGCTCTATTTTCGAACTCATCAATCATAGCATTAAGCAATAATAAGCTTCAAAGGCACCCTGCCGCTGGTGCAGTAGCACATTCATTATCTAGATTAGATTTGCTTGCCGCCTCCTCCAAGCATTTGTTCAACAAAGAAACCCTTCACAACAGACAAGCATTGGCAATCAGTAAAATCATCACCACCACCACATCATCATCATCACCATCTGAGGACTGGTGAGCTGGAAGGGACCCTATAGATCATTGAGTCTGGATAGAAACACGCTCCGAGCTCGGCACCTTGAGGGATGGTGTTCAGTCCAGGAAGGGGCACTTGCTTCTCACAGTATTGTGCACTGCACAGCATGCTTCTCTCCCAAGCACATTTTCTTCCCCCGAACGCGCCTCGGTGAAGAGACACCTCATTGGCATTCCTTCATGATAGTTGTCATTCCATGATTAATTCTGACCAACCCATCAACACCATGACGATATAAATGTGGTGTTTTCTTCCCTGCCTTAAAGTCTCTGAGATGAACACTGGACCCAGAGTTTGGCTGTGTACCATTTGCTGGGTTTCCACACAAGACAACCCATAGCCTCTGGAATGGATTAATCCATTTTCAGTGCATTCCTATGGGGAACAGTGTTTCGTAAGACAAAGTTTTCTTAAAACAAATTGACTTGTAGAACCAATTAAATTTGTTTTAAGAGGTACCACTGTATATATAAAAGTAAAGTCCAAGTTTTACATAATTTTAGAATAATGTATTTTTTGTAATGTTATGGGGTGTTAAACTGCACACAGCTTAGGGCTTCAGCCCATCTTAATTCAGTCCAACAAAGTACTCATGGCAGCTCACATCAGTTCTTCCTTTGTATGGTGTTCTTTGCTCCCAAAATTTCTAATTATTCCTATTACAATCTGGATTTCATTTTTAATCCCCATTACATTATGGGTTAGCCACCCTTAGTAGCATTTGAGGGGGGGGAAACACCATTTAATAACTAAACTAGATGCCGTGGCACAGACTAGCCTTCCTTGTTGAAAGATCAACAAAATAGCAATCTTGCTGCCTTGAAGACTAAGCAGTGTATTCCAGTGTGAATTTAGACATGATCACAAGGGCCATTTGAATCCTTTCTTTCTCCCTCCTTTTTAAATATCGATATAAACCCCTATATAGTTGTGTGTGATAGGGGCCATTCTGACTTTGGGCTCAATCACACAAGCCAAAAGAACCTTAGTTAGGCTACATGTGCCATTAATGGTCATGGTCAGATGATTATTTGCTGGCCTTTTCCCTGTCAATTGCTGCCCCACCCCGCGGGGATCCTCACCCTACTGTCTGGACTCCCCCCCCCCGAAGGCTCTTGGACCCTGTGTGGTTTTCGGAGGCTTTTGGGGGCTCTCCGGACAGTCTGGTTGACGATCCGGTTGGCTCCCTGGTGGACATGTGATATGAAGATGTCACTGGGGGTTGCTGACCAGATCGCCCCCAAGCGCCTCATCCGATGCCGAGCCTGCTCCTCCCCGTGGTTTACGACGGAGCTGTGAGTGATGAAGCAAAGTGGAGGAGGCTTGAGAGCAGATGGAGGAAGGATCAGACGGAATTGAATCGGACTGCGGTTTGTGCGTTGACCAGGCGCTATGTGCGAGCGATCAGGGACGCTAAAAGACCTTTTGCCACCCTGATAATTGGTGAGGCCTTGAATCACCAGGTGGAATTGTTCTGGGTGGTTCAAGACCTCACCAATCCTGGTCTGCTGGGGCCTCCTCCTAGTGATTCTTTCACAACCTTTTTAAAATCCAAAATTGAGGCCATCCGTTCTGATTTGGGGCCTTTATACACGACCCCTAAACTCCGCAGCAAATGGCTGCAAACTCCGGACCTTACAAGTGTTTTCCCACCAGCTCTGGAGTTTGCAGGAAATTAAGTGCGACCCCGCGCACCTAAGCGCAACCCAGCTGCACTTTCTTGTACCTGCTTGAGGTGGGTGAAAATCCCCAGGTCCGGATTTAATCTGGTCAGTGCGGGGCTCTCCTGGCTTCTGCTTGTGTTTTTTTTTTTTTGCCTCCCGCCCCGTTAAGAGAAGAGGTGGGAGGAAAAAAAGCAAGCAGAAGAGAAACAGAAGAGAAACGGAGCTCCTGGAAGCTCCTCCAGGTGAGCTGCATTTTTTCCTCTCTTTCTCTGGTAGGGAGGAAGGAAGAGCAACGAACCCCTAAGATCTTTGGTCCGAATTTAAGGGGCCAGCGGATCTTAGGGGTTGTGTGAAAAGGCCCTTGGACTCCAGTTGCACTGATCTACCCCCAAGTATGGCCGGTGCTGTGCCCCTTGGTCTCCTCCATTGGTTGAGTTTGGGCCTGTTACACCAGCTTAGGCCTCCAGGTCACTGGCTCACTGCAAGCCGGTGTCTTGTCCATTTGACGCTTGCCTGTCTTGGCTTATTAAGATTACCAGAGGGAGCATATGGGAATGGGCTTCACTGATTGCCACTGCCTCCTTTAGGGCGGGCATTTTCCCCTGTCATTTGAAGGAAATGGTGGTTTAGCCCATTCTTAAAAGACCAGGCTTGGCTATTGACAATATGTCCAATTATCATCTTATAGCCAATGTTCCCTTCCTGGCAAGGTGATGAAGCAGGTTGCTGCCATGTGGCTCCAGTCATTCCTGGAGGAGAACCTTGTCTTGGATCCTTTCCAGTGTGGGTTTAGGCTGCATTATGGGACTGAGACTGCCCTGGTCACATTGCATGATGACTTATTGAGGGGGGCCAACAGTGGTTGCTCTACCTGGTTGGTCCTTCTCGATCTGTATTTTTCATTGGAGATACTGTTGACCATGGTATCCTCCTGTGCAGGCTCTCTAAGGTGGGGATCGGGGGTCCAGTCTTCAGCTGGCTCTGCTCCTTCCTTGAGGGCCAAGTCCAGTGAGTGAGCTTGGATGTAGAATTGTCACCCCCCCCAGACACTCTCTTTTGGGGTGCCTCAGGGGTTGGCAATCTCCCCCATGCTCTTTAACATCTACATGAGGCTGCTGGCTGAGGTCATTTGGAGTTTTGGTATCTGCTGTCATCAGTACGCTGATGACACACCACTCTATCTCTCCTTTTCCACTTCAGCAATGGAGGCAGACCCTTGATTGCTGTTTGGCTGTATTTCTGGATTGGATCAGGACTAACAGGCTCAAACTCAACCCCGGGAAGACTGAGGTTCTGTTCTTCGGGGGGGGATGGGTACAGTGGCCCTCTTCCCAGTCTGGGTGAGTCTGCTCTCCTGCTGGCTGAAAGAGTGAGGAATCTGGGACCCGGAACTGTCCCTAGAGTCCCAGGTGGCAGCTGTATCCAGGTCAGCCTTTTACAATCTTAGGCTTATTGCCCTGATTCACCCATACCTTGATGGGGACTCCCTGACAACAGTGGTGCAGGCACTGGTCATATCGAGGATAGATTATTGTAACACTCTCTACGTGGGGCTCCCCTTGACCCTTGTTCAGCAATTGCAATGGGTGCAGAATGTGTCGGCCAGATTGGTGGTTGTGCAATCACATTACCCCAATTCTGGCTTGCTTACATTGGTTGCCCGTTGCCTCCCAAATAAGATTCAAGGTTTGAGTATTGATTTACAAAACCCTCCATGGCTTGGGTCCTGAATATCTGGCAGAGTGCATCTTCCAAAAGTCAGTGCTGGCCCGGCCCACCAGAGCTTCAATGGCACTTTCGCTCTGGGTGGCCACCCCTAGGGAGACCCGTAAGGTTGCTACAAGCAACCAGGCCTTCTCGGTGGCTGGCCCAGCTACTTGGAACAAATTGCCTAGCGAAATTCGCAAAGTTCCATCCCTAGAAGCCTTTAAAAAGCAGTAAAAACTCATCTATTCATAGTCGCAGTCGGCAATTGCTAATGGCTATTTTGTGTTCCCCCGTGTTTTGATCTTGTTGATTATTATTTGGTTTTTGCCTCTTGCCAGGTTATTTATCTGTGTTTATTTGGTTGTCTTTATTGTATTATGGGTTTTATTTTTATTCCTGTGTTAGCCACGTGTTGTTGGTTTTTTTGTACACATATGGTTTTCTATGTAAACTGCTCAGAGTTCCCATTGGGAAAATCGGTTACACTATATGAGCGAACAAACGAATGAACGAATGAACGAATGAACAAACATTTGACATTCTTTTTGGGGGTCCCTGACTAAAACATTATGTTCTATTTTAAATAATGCATACGTGATTATCACTATAACTTCCAACTGCTAGTCAGTGTGCAACCTTGCAGCCCTTCCTTCCTTGCCTTTTCATTTTTCACTTCCAAATTGCTTTCAATCCCCTCCCTTTCTTCTCCCTCCCTCCCCCTTTCCCTGCCCTCCTAGGCTCCCTCATTCCCTTTTCCTTATTTCCCTGCATATCTCTCTCAGTTCTTGGCTTTCATTTTTTTTCTTTTCCCTTTTGAAAATGGACAGCAGGAGGAAGCAGGTTTTGAAAGATTTGCAAAGTATTTTTAAACAGCAGGGCTTTTAAAAGAGAGAAGATACATTAATGCAATGCCTGTTTCTTTACAATTCAAACATAAAATGCTTCTTTTTCTTCCCAAGCCCTCTTTCACCTGTAAAGGTGTGTGGGGGAATTGTCTCCTTCTGAGAAATGTTTAATGGTGTGGCAGTGGCTGCAGCAGCAAGTGATTTATCAATACAGTATATTTTTTAAAAAAAATTAAAAGGAGCCACAATACCCAAAAACCCAACCCATTCACAAAAACTTCATACACACTGAAGTGATAAGGATTAAAGTGATGCATTTTAAAACAAAATTGCCAATGCAGTGTGTGTGTGTGGGGGGAACCCAACCGATTTGCCAAATGAAAAATGTTACCCATATGCCACATGAATGAAAATTTATAAAATTATTTAAATAATAGCAGAATGGATGTAGAGTACTTGGAATTCATTTGGCATTGTTTATTTAATACAGCATTTTTGTATTGATCTTTTAGGGAGATTGTCACCATAATTAGTCACCAACAACCTGGAACAAAACACAAAAACAAAATCAAACACACACACATACACAGAGACACAAACAAACAAACACACACACACACACACAAACTCCCCATATAAAGCCACTGAGTTTGAACCCACATTTTTCCCTCTTGAAAATGACTAATAACAATTGAACTATCGGACTGCACTTAGCAGCCTGGGGATTGTAATACACACACACACACACACACACACACACACACACACACACACACACACACACACACACACACACACACACACACACACACACACACACACACACACACACCGTATCTGAAAAGAGTTAGCTTAAAAAACAATGGAATGCCAGAATATTCATGGGAGCTGAGTGGTACATAAGGGGAAAAGTATATTTCTGGTAGGCGAGCTGAATCTAACATGATAGATTTCTGAAGGGGGTGGGAAACAGACCCAATATATTAGTGTTCCCACAGAGAACAAATTATGTTTTTTGAAGCAAGTTGTACTGTTCTTGACAAAAGTCAAGGCTAGGTGATAATACTTCATTTTTTCACACATAGCAAGTAATAATTTGCCAAATTCAAATGACAATAGGAATAAGAAAAAGAAGAGAGAGAGAAAACACCCTGGAGTCCTCATGACAGAGACATTTTCTTGATGTACCAATTAGGCAGTTTGGTGTACTTCTTTTGATATCCCAATTAAGTGTGAAGTAGTGTGGGCAGAATCAGAAATGGAGCCTCTCAGAAACAAAGGTTTTTAAGAGTTACTTAAATGGAGGGCTCTTGACTGTAGAGCCAAGAGTCCTCCATCCAGGAGGCCTGCCAAGCTAGGGAGGCCTCATATCTGGGAGGACGATCCTTCCTTTGAACTACTGACTTCTTCTTTGTCCCACTCCCCCTTTTAGTGTTGTATGTTCTCCTTTTTCGTGACACACATGTGGCCACCTCCTAAGCCCCCATGGATTTCATTGGCTGAGTAGGGGAAGTTGAAGCTTTGACTGGTAAATGTCTCTGATTAGTCCCCCTCATTTTTTGTTCGAGAAGGGGATTTTGTAACAAAAGCCACAAATCACACATAGTGATATAATACTGGTGAGTGGCAGGCAGAATATGGCATGGCATGTCAATTCTATATGGACTTCTGATTGAATGTCAGCCTCAGGAGAGTATGTTCCGAACACACTTTCAGACCTTTCCTCTGAAAAACTTATTGTTGCCTAACCATATATTTTAATAAACTGTTTACACAGCATTTTCTTTTTGTGTACAGCTATTTTCAGTAAATGACAGAAAATGCACTTACTGCCACTTACTGAAATGGCAGTATTTCATTATGCCTCATTCATTCATGTACAGTGGACCCTAGTATAACAAACAGCTTGTATAACATAAAATCTGTACAACATAAAAAATTCCTGGGATAGGGGAAATTTGCTTAACACAATCGCCTATGGGAAAAATCCGTACAACATAAAAATGGAATTACTCCATTTTCAATGCATTCCTATGGGAATTTGTATAAAGGAAAATTTGCTTAACATAATATCATTTGGAACGAATTACTTACTTTATACAAGGTACCACTGTATTTGATTTACAGTATAAGTATCCCGTTTTTATATCAATGATGTGTCCCTAAGGGAAATAATATTTAGTAACAGTCTTGTGCAGTCTAGTCAGCTGTAGTGTATTTCCACTTAACTTACAGGAATAATGCCCGATTGTTATGTCTGCATATATCATTTTAAGTAAGCAAATGGAAATTTAATACCAAATTGCTCTCCCTTTTGTGAAGACAGTGCTCCTTTTGGTTGTTCCTTGTTCTCCATGTCCTAATTGTATGTGGTATCTGACCTCTTTTTGGTAGTTTTTCTACTCCTTGTATATAGAATGGAGAAAGCACTTGGAATATGTGAAAACTGTATTTCCTTCCAGCAATGACAGGAGGCAGGGCGTGTTATTTGCTATGGATAGGATTGCTCCCCTTTTCTGGAGCACCATTTTCAGAAAAACAGAGCAGAGCAAAGCAAAGCAAAACAAGTATTTTTCTTCCAGGGGAGATGGAGAACACTGTCGGAGCATGCTGACTGCTGCCCCATGTGATGAATGGTGGAATGCCATCCTTATAGAAGCAAACCATCTGAGGAACGAGCGATTCTGACTTCTGGCTCATGAGGGTGTGAACACACAGGGACCTCTACCACATTTTGAACTGCTTATGGAACACACAACATCATTTATTTCTTGATGACCACATGATATATGGGGAACTGCATTCCAACCCAACCCCCATTTGTGCTCATTAGAGATGGACCCAAAACAGAAAAATAGCATTATATTTTGCTACATTTCCTTTGTTGTTCCTATTCATTATTAATGATTATTTTTTTAAAAATCACAACAAAATAAAAAACAAAAGTGATTCATTATGTTATATCAATGATGGTGAACCTTTTAGAGACTGAGTGCCCAAACTGCAATTCAAAACCCACTAATTTTTCGCAAAGTGCCAATACAGCAATTTAACCTGAAGACAGCTGGCTGTGAAGGTGCAATGTCGGGTGCCCACAGAAAGAACTCTGAGTGCCACCATTGGCACTCGTGCCCTAGGTTCACCAACACAGTACTATATAGATCTGCTCCCCTGGATCTTAGAAGCACCCAATTTTATGGGTAGCTCAAGAGTCAAGGCAACAGATTAGAAATTGCAATCTGTGTGCAAACAGGTGGGACCTAGGAATGGATGATGTAACAGTAAGATATAGTGATTCGTCTGGGAAGAGATGGGCTGTCAGATATTAAAAAGTATAATGTTCCCGTAGTACAACAACATCTTATCTTTTAATCTTATCTTATCATCCTATCTAAACTATCCCTCATTAATCTTAATGAGTTTCCCCATCCCTGTAGGGAAAATCTGTTGCTGCCAAACATATACCCCAAAAGAAAATGATCTAACCACAGTGGAGGCATTGAAAAGTATTTCAGAAACCAATCGTTCTCGCTTCACCCAAGAGCAAAGATCAGGTCCAGGGTATGACCTGCCACCTGCCATATAGGCAATTCTATGGTTGCCATGGTAGCCAGGAAATCCCAAGCAGAAGCTGTCAAGACAACATCAATGTAGATATTGAAATCCTTGAAACTACAGGTCTTGGGTTGTCCAACACCACCTCAGTGAGGCAATCTAGAAACCAATTGTCCTGGGGCAGACGGCTCAGGCAGGAGCTCTGCTGGGCAGTGGGATGGGCAATATATCAGCAGCATCCCTGTTTTGCCGGTTTGGGTGGGACCAGCTAGAGACCCTCAAAACTGGTGCTAGGTTGAAAGGGGTCCCTTGTGAGGGAGACAGAATCCTTATAAATCTCAGCAACCTCTCCTTTCATGACACTCTATGGTGATTCCTCTATCCTGGTTGATATGGCTGAGATAAATTCATCCACCTGTGTGTCCATAATACATACCAGGCCAGCCCCTTCATCCATAGGCAGGCCTTGGAAGGTGGATGGTTTATTGTTGTGAACTGATTGGCCATTTAGCAAGATCACCAATGAAGTGGAGGGTGGACTGACAAGACCTTCTGGATCTTAGGGAAGGACCAAAACATGGGACAGATTTTAAGTCATCATCTCCCAGAGATAACATCACAGGAACATCACACTCCCCTCCCCTGAGGGGAGAGAGAGAGAGAGAGAGAGAGAGAGAGAGAGAGAGAGAGAGAGAGAGAGAGAGAGAGAGAGAGAGAGAGAGAGAGAGAGAGAGAGAGAGAGAGAGAGAGAGAGAGATGTTTTCACTTCTCACCTTAATTCCACTGCAGGAGATTTTTGTACCATCTTTTAAAAGAATAGTTACAGAAAATGTGGGGAAGCCTCATTAATAGTTAAACTGACAAGTTATGCAAGGGTTAGAGAAAAACAGAATTGGAATACTTTTGCAGAAGGAGGGTTATTCTGTCTTTTATACATTTGTGTACCTCTAAATGGACGTGGGGTCACGAAGCGTTGGTCACGACTGTAATGACACAACAACAACAACAAGAAAATAATGACATCATTCCATATATGTGTGTGTGTTGTGTTGTTACAGTCATGACCAACTCTACGTGACTCCATGTCTATGGAGTTTTCTTGGCAGGAGTACTGGAGTGGCTTGCCAGTTCCTACTCCATCCATAGATATAATACACATTTAAAAATATTAAGGAAGACTCTATATTTCTTTATTTAATCTCTTTTGGTTTTGCATTGGATTGTAGCCAACACTATAAACGTTCATTATTCTAGTCAATATTGCTCCGTGTGTGCATTTACAGTATATATATTTATTGACTGTAGAGGGTTTTTTTTGATTAAATAATGCAACTTCATCATGGAGGCAGTAACACTTGTTTGTTTGTTTGTCTGTTTTTGTTTCTCTCAAAATGTCAACAAGATCCCAAATCTCCTGATTATTTTGGGACACTCTCCCTTCTACCCTGTGCTATTTTTCTCCATATAAGTCCCTTGGCTTTCTCGACTCTAAGCTCCCATCCAACCTAGCCTAGCTTCTACAAGCTTCTCAGATGAAAAATACAGGCATCTATGGGGCTCCCCCCCCTTTTTGGGAGAAAACAGCAGCAAGGGAAACAATTTAGATTTGGGGTGGGGGAGCACTGGGGAAGTGGGAAGGGAAAAACACCACCTTGCTTGAATCAAAATTTCTTTCCAGAAAGCTTTAAAACAACCACTACCAGCAGCAAAAGGTTTCTGAAGATCAACTCTCCTGATTCATAGGTAGCTTAGTGCTTTGTTCATGGATTCCATTTCTTTTTCATTCCCAGAGTGGGGCATAAAGTTACTAACTGTCTCCTCTTATTGACATCTACCTGTCTGCTCCCTAATAGGGATAGGCAAGAAACAAAACACAAAATGCTCTTTCGTCGCTTCGTTATGTAACGAAACGCAACAAAACTAAATGAAACGAGGAAGCAGCATTTCGTTACAGACGAAATGAAATGGTGGATTTTTCCGTGTAAATGAACCGTTTCATCTCATCTGTAAAATGGCTACGGATCCCTTACCTGCCAGGCTTGGAGGCCCGGTCGTCTCTGCTGCCGCTGCTGAAGAGCCGGCGCTGCAGCTGGAGAGGGCGAGTAGGCCAGCAGGAGGCCTTGCTGCCGCTGCCACCACCAAAGACAAGAGGGCAAGTGGGCCCAGCCGGAGGCCTTGCCGCCACGCCGCCACTGCTGCTGAAGAGCCGTGGCTGCAGCTGCAGAGGAAAGGACGAGGAGGCCCAGTGGGAGGCCTTGCCGCCACGCAGCTGCCGCAGAAGCATGCACGCGGCCGAAAAGAAAAGGGCAAGTGGGCCTGGCGGGAGGCCTTCCTGCTGCACCACCACTGAAGAGCCACGTCTGGAGACAACACCGGATGTCCAAAAGATAATGAAGCATTTCCTTTAACGTTTCATTTTGTACAATTTTTTTTGGTAAAACTTCGTATGAAATGAAATGAAATATGGGTGTGTGTGTGTGTGTGTGTGTGTAATGAAATGGAACGAAATGAAACACAATTTTTCCGTTTCGTGCCCATCCCTACTCCCTAAAGCTTCTTGGTTTCCCAGATAGGGGTGGGTACAGAAGAACAAGAAAAACAAAGAAACTCCATACTGTGGATATGAGGTTTATTCTGCTGATGGTAGGAAAGTGAGGAATATCTTATTGGTCTTCATCTCCTGGATCTTTGTCCACTTGTTTTTCTCAGTTTGAAGGTTTTTGAATTCATTGTCCCAGTATTGGGATTGAAACATGTGAAACTTATTTGGCAGAGGCTTTTCTGAGCTGTAGCCTCCATCTTTGAATGTGTAGAGTGTAGCCTCAGCAGTCGGGCATCCATACACATTCATGGGAACAGAGGAAATCTAAACTGTAATAGTGATGCAGAAGGTCCAGGGTGGTGACGGTCTTCACCGTGGTACTGAAGAGCCACCTAACAGTCCTTGGGAAGTCATGGATACAGATTTCCATGGTGGTTCTTCGGAGTCATTTAAAGGGCACTTGTGGGTGATAAATAAAACCAAGGATAGACAAGCCATTTAAGAAATAATTTGTGGAGGAAAGTCGCTTTTTAAGGTTGTTATACAAACCGTTTGTTATACGAGGATCCACTGCAGTATCTGCAGTTTTTCTGTTTCAAAATATTTTGAAGAACTGTTTGGGACTTAAGGAAACAGTGAAGCAAAGCTGTGAGTAATGCATCACATACAGTGGAGAACCATATACACCTTTTATCTCTCAGGCAAACTATCGTCACTCATGCGCTGCAGAATGCAGACCTATGGTTTCCAAGGAGATTGGGAGAGTAAGTGAGTTAGACCTACAACCATGGAAATAAGGAGAGAAAGAAAAGCAGAGACAAGTTTTACTATGGAACAGCAGCCATCAAACTGGCTTTGTCACTGGTAAATCAAAGCAGTTCCCTCCCCTCCATTACTTTCTTTAGAATAAACCTGTTTTCTGGCTGTACAAGTTCCTTTCAGTTCGGGGTGTTATGTTTACAGTTCTCCTGATATTTCTCTTGACCCCATTCCCCAACTTGCGTAGCTCTAGCCTTTCCTGAAGCCACTCTTCCTGGCAAACCGGTACCACACATGCTTAGTGTTATAAGAAATAGCTGTTTCTCCCATTTGAAAGGCCTTTTTTGAAGACCAATATTTGAGCACATACTGCCTCGATACTTTTCAATTAAAGAAAAGTAGGTAGACAAGTGTCTTTCAAGACTGCTATTTTCAATTTCTGTGAGCTATTTAAAATGAGGGGTAGATGGGGTGGAGTCACATCTTTCTGAACAAGGAGATAAAACAATTCTATTTTTAAAAGCCATAACTCTAAAATCATTTGTCCAAACCTCCTAAAACATTTAGATGCAGAACTACTAAACATTTAGATGAAGAACTACTCTTGCACAAAGCTAGATAAGCATGTCGTGCTGCATCTGTTCTATATTTAGTGCTGATCTGAAGCCCAATTTAAAAGTTACAATTTTGTGTGTGGACGACACCTGTTTTTAGAGTTGCCCTACAGAATGTTGATTTCTTCAGCCATGCAATATCTGAGGCAAAACTCTTGTGTGTCTCTATTTTACCAATTATGCCATGAATAAAGAGAAGAGTGGAAGCTCAACAGGGATTCCCTAGTCACAAGTGAAGTGTCAGTGACATTAGCCATGGGTGGAGTGGGAAGAGCAGCAAGGTTAGGAGAAAAACCCAAATGTTCTGTTGGTTGTACCTAAAGACCACAGATGGGCAGTGTGACAGGTGAGATGAGATGAAGTGAAGATGGCACCCCATCCTAGCTGGAGGACACGAAGACTGAGAACATGGGCTAATGCATTGCAATAAAAACCCAACCACAGAACTTATATTTATTTATTTTATTTTATTTTGAATATTTTACCCCACCTTTCTCCTTGGAAAAGGACCCAAGGTGGCTTACAATAATGAGGGACAATATACAATCCAGAACATTTAAGACATATTTAAATTAAGAACAGGGAATTAGAAGAGGCACATTAAAAGGTAACATTAGAGCTACAAAGAACACGCAAGAAGAAAAGAAAAATCCATTATGAGGGGTGAAACATGGAAAACACTAGTGTTCTTATGAAATCAGTCAATGAAATCATGTATGGTAATCCATATAAAGTCACATAATAGGTAGTCCTTCATTCAGGCAAAGTTTGCATGAAGAGGAAAGTCTTTGCCTGCTCCTGGAAAGACAGCAGAGATGGGGCAGTCCTGGCCTCCAGTGGGAGAGAGTTCCAAAGTCTGGGAGCAGCAACAGAGAAGGTCCTTTCATGTGTTCTTCTGAGATGCACCTGTGAAGGTGGTGGGATGGAGAGAAAGGCCTTCTGTGTCCCACCAGTGGTGTAACTGTTGCTGACTGAGAATCTTGGCCTTATGCCTCCTCCAGTTTGCTCAAATGATCTTGAGCAACAGCAGCAATCACAGTAAACATTTAGATGCAGAACTACTTCAGCAAATCAAGATGCCTGTCTGGGCCTTTCTTCCCTCAATGTTTGCCAGTGGGATGAATTCTTGTAAGCAAATAAAATAATAGCCTGCCTCATTTGTGGCCTGATCCCAAAACTTCCCCTGATGTGATCTGAGGACTTTTGCAGGGCAACAATGGAACAGCGAGGATCAATTGTAAAGTGTGGCGCTTTGCTTGTAAGCATGCAAACTATAATTAGGGTTCCCCTCTGACTCCTGTCAGGTGCAGTGCCAACCTTCCGACCCAGATGGATCGGTCGAGAAACTTCAAAGTGAGGGCTGGGTATGGAGGTTCACAGCTTGTTTTGCTGTGAAGCCTTTGAGGTCTGTCATCGGCAGAAAGGGGCGTGTTGCTTTGTTCCATCGGGATGTAATGTTTTCCAATAAGAGACAATTGGCTTAAGCAAGACACAGCTGGCCGTTGTACACGCAGCAGATTGCCAAATCTCTCAGGGCTCCATTCTTTTGCAGCCCGATGCTCTCTAGATTGTCTTTTGTTGCTGTGGAAGCTGCTTCTGTGCACGTTATTTATTTGTTTGTTCATTGGCTGGTGGCTTTTATATCTCGCCTTTCAAGGAAACGGAGGCATTAGCCATGGCTCACTTCCTCACCCTTTGATGTAGGTCAGGCTGCAGATGGTTCTGTGAAGATGCCCATGGGGTCTCGAACCCCCATCTCCCAAACCTTGGTGCAGTATTTTAACCTCTGCATCATCCACTCTTGCCGAGGCCCTTTTCCTCTCAGTGGGGCTTATGCTGGTGAAGGGTTAACTGTGCCCTTGACTGGCATGCTGGGGAGCGTTTCCCTTCTGCTGGTGAGTCATAGCTCACAAGTGCATCAGGGATGGCTGTGCTATCAAATGATCTGGACAGTTCTGTGTGGCTTCACGGCAGATTTTGTTTCCCTGGAGTTTCCATGGGGGTTTATACACGACCCCTAAGCTCCGCCGCAAATGGCTGTAAACTCCGGAGATTTAAAATGTTTCCTCACCAGCTCCGGAGTTTGCAGACAATTAAGTGCGACCCCGCCCACTTTAGCGCGATCCAGCACACTTTTCTTGTACCTGCTCTCTGGAAGCGAAAAATATTTGATGCGGATAAGAGTGCCGGGCTCTCCTCGCTTGTCTGTTGTTTTTTTGCCTCCTGGCCCTTTAAGAGCCCCTTGAGAAGGAACCAGGAAGTAATGGGGCTCGTGGCAACTTCGACCGGCACCGGCAGGTTAGTAAAGGCTTCTTTTGTCCTTTTTTCCCCTCCCTCCCCTCACGCCAACAGGAGCAGGAAGTGCTGAGGGGTGGGGACGAAGGAACAGAAACGAACCCCCAAGATCTCTGGTCCGAATTTAAGGGACCAGCGGATCTTAGGGGTCGTGTGAAAAGGCCCCATGTCTTTGAAAGACACTGAAACTCTAAATGAAGAAGATTGTGCTGCAAGAAGAAGGGTTGAAAATGCAATTTTATCCATGACAGCAAACAATTGACAGCATGGGAGCCTTCCCAGGGAGAAAACATGGCAGCCCCTCTGTTCCTTTCAACAGCAAATCTTACGAAGCTAGAATTGGTGCGTTTGACAATTAACCAGCGGCACCTTTTCTTAGACACATGATTTTCATTTCCTGGACTGCTATTTATTTTACCAGCAAACAGTAGAAGTAGATGCTAATTAAGTTGATGGTTTAGGTCTCGGGCTGCAGAGCCAGAGATTGGGAGCTTGATTCCCCTCTAGGCCTCCTAGACAAGGTCTGGACTCGATGATCCATTGGGTCATACAGCTCCATGGAAGATGATGGTGATGAACACAAACCTCTCCCTGGCATCCCATCTTTTGTTTACTCTCCAAACATTCCTGTCATGCCATTTCCCAGGAATAGGTAGGAAGGACAGTAGACATTTTGAGGCATTTTGCAGTTTAGATCCAAATTGGCCATGCACACATAAATTAGTGGCTACACCTGAAGCCAACAATGAATGGAACCAGGGATGAAGGACAGGCGCAGCCAAGCTCCAGGACCTCTGCTTTTGTCACCATCCTCTCTCCTTAATTACACAACAAAATTTCAACAACTGTGTTACAGTTCCCTAACATAAAACCTAGCTTAGTCATATCTTGGTTGACCCAAACTCCACTCACAACTGCAGTTGTCCCACCCACATTTCTTTCATCCTGGTGGGTCAAAGGTGTGCAGGGCTCATCTTACCGCTGGAGCACAGGTAGCACTTGACACAGCCCAATGGAAGGTTTGCTCCTGCATACCTCTGACCAATCAGAATGAAGGTGGTGGACTTGAGCACTAGTGAGTTGGAGGGAAATGAAGAAGTACAGGCCCATGGGTCTTGGAGAGAGCTGTGGGCCATGGAAGTCTCAACCATGGACAGCTGAGGCCAAGAGGTAACAACCAAAATGTACTCCAACCTGGCCTCTGCTCTGTGCCTAGGCTGGTCCAGACCTTTGGGGTCCAGCAGTAGGGATACTGTTTTTGGAGCTGGGCTGGAGCGATTCCCTGGTAGATGGAGACATTGCTTTAATGGAGATTGCTCCCTTTAAAGTGATCCTTCTCATTGGAGCCAGTGGAATGCAACCTCAGGGTCAGGCTAGGCAGCTGGAGGAGACTTTGTAAATTACTGGGAGATTCTGGGTGCCTCTATCAACTTCTAGAGGCCAAGGACAAGGATGACCTTCTGGGGCACAGTTGGAACAAGGAAGACCTGCCCTTTGCATCATGCACTGGGATCATTACTGATCCCTTTGCTCCTACGCGTGGCCAGGCCAAGAGAGACCAAGAAGGCTTCCACCAGAAAACATGCCTTTTTGGTTATGTCCCCATCCTTGTGGAAAAGGCTCCTGTTAGAGGTGAGTCAGGTCCCCTCTCTCCTGACTTTTAAGAGGATGTGAAAAACCACATTTCACCAAGAAGTGTTTATATTTCTCTTAAGTTAATATACTTGTCCTTCCCAAAACCAAAGTCATTTGGGGTTTTAATTACAGGTATTCTTGTTTGGTATATTTTGGTGTTTTTAATGCTGGTTTGATGTTGGTTTGATTTTTTTTTACAGTAAAATACCAAGAGCAGTGCTTTGCACTAAGTCTAGTGCTACATGCATACATGCATACATGCATACATGCATACATGCATACATACTGCAATTTTCCAGATACAGTACCATGTTACACCTCCTCCTCCTCCTCCTTCTCATTGTTGTTGTTGTTGTTGTTGTTGTGATCCTTCTTGTAGGTGCAACATGTGTTGCAGTGCCCTTTGAGTTCTCAACTCCCAGAAGCATGAACAAGGGCATTGCAACCTGTGTTACACGTTATATGTGTGTCAAGTGAGAAGCAGCTACAAGGCTCAAAGTTCCACATTTTGTAGTGTGTGTGTGTGGGGGAGATCATAGGCGGTCGTGCCGTTTGTGATTGGATACCTGTGTGGTTACTTGATAATAATAAAAAAGAAGTTATTTTTGGTGGTGTGGACTGTAATTAATACTCTGTGTATAGGTTTAAACCAGATCAGCTTCTTTGCCAGGCTAGCAGGTAATCCTGTAGATTCCCACATGAGCTAGACGTTGTTAATAGCAGCCCACAGCCTGCACTGGTAAGCTGCAGGCTTTGGGATGTGTTGATTGTTTTGAGCACTTAAACCAATACCCTGTGATAGAGGAATTTCCCTATGGATACCCACAGTTCACAACTTTTTGTTTCAGCTTGCACTGGAACTGCGGGGAGGTGTGCAGGGGGTGGTGGAATCAGAACTGTGACTAGATGCACACACTTAACGATTTTTGTGTGTGTGAAATCGTCTTTCTCTAGACTCACAGGGAAAAAAAAACCCTAATAACAACCAAGCACACAGGGTATTCTGAAGTAAATCTTCTAATGCAGTTTGCACGTGACCATTTCTGGAGGGGATGACTTCACTAGGTCTGCATCTGATGAAGTCTACTCCAGTTCAGAATGAAAAAGCCTAGTCAATTCATAGAGGAAGCAATTATTAAAGGCCTTCATGGCGAGGCCATTGTACTTTGGACAAATCCCGAGGAGGCAAAACTCACTGAAAAAGGCAGTCATGTGAGGCAATCTAGGCGTGGACGGATTGACTTAGTAAAAGAACTCATAATCTTGATGTTCAAGACCCAGGGAAAGTTGATAATGCTAGGACCCTTTGAAAGTAACTGTACACTGAAGCCACTTTGCAGCACAGAACAAGGCTGCCAATCTATAGCTGTGAGCCTGTTGTGTGAACAAGAATCTGAATTTCCACAGTGGGACTTTATAGGCTTTGTAGGGCTACACAACATATCTCTGCTGCAGCTTGGCCACCATAGAAAAATTACTGGTGTGCTTCTCTTCTGGACCCAAGTGTCCTGCTCTGGGTAGCCTACGTGACTGCTCTTTGTTGTGTCTTTTGCTCTGCTGTGACATTTTCCATACCCCAGTGGTTTCCATCCTTGGGTCCTCAGATGTTCTTGGACTAAAACTCCCAGAAACCTTCACCACTAGCTGTACTGGCCAAGCTTTCTGGGAGCTGTAGTCCAAGAGCACCTGGCTTACTCAAGGTCAAGAAACCTCTGCTCACCCTTGACAGCTAAGCTCCTCTTGGGGCGTGGAGGGTGAGGACATTCAATTCATTGCACCTCACATCTCAGACACATTGGAGAGGGGCTCAGTTGGATCCATCAGATGTGGTTACATTTTAATGTTGAATAGTGGATTTGAACAGGAGCCACGCACCAGCAGCAAACCATTACAACACCAGCCCCCGTTTCCATTATTCTGCTTTTCCATGCCTCTGCGTGGGATCTTTTGCAGAGCCTGGAAAGTTTCCTCACACACACACCCTCCCATATGGTTTTCACAGTTTCTCTTTATATTTGCAGTTTTCCTTCGACTCTGCATGTCCAGGAACCAGCACAATTAATTTCCTTGTCACAAAACCTTGGGAGCAACAGATAACACGCTTGTTCATGTTTTCTCTCTCTCTCTCTCTCAGCTGGTGGCACTCAAGCTAAGGCAAATTTGATGCTTCCCCCTCCTTGTTTATTCATATGATTTAAGTGACAGCTGTCACTCATGGCTTTGATGGCTGTCCCTCCTCTGCCTCTCTCTTTTCTACTTGGTTTTCCCTCCATCAACCTCTCACTCCCACTCTGTTGTTTATCTTGCCTTTGAAACCTAAGATTGTGGTTCGACGTCTTTTAGAAATGACCATTTCTGAGGTTTCGGAAACGTGCCTGGCTTAGGCCAGCTGAGATTCTTTGATGCTCCTTGCCGTGATGTTACCATGCAGGTGGAAACACAACTGCTATCAACCACTTCCTTGCTGAAATCTTCTTGACAACCACCAGCTTCAAAATAACCGGGGAAAGAGTGGGGGGAACGATGGCAAATGTTCTTCAGATGTTCCCCGGATGCTGATATGGTGGGTGAATATTATCTTCTCAATACCTGTTCCCTGTCTTTGACACCCACTTTCAAAAATCAGTGCACCCTCGAGACAATGGCACCTGCCAAATGAATCTGGAAAACTGTTCAATGGTCAATTAAAAAAGGAGATTGAGATCACTAATCTCCACCCCCAACCCCAATAGTCACTAGGAAGCAATGAAATATGGTGGACCTATTATAGTTCCCAGCCTTGGGTCCCAAATTGTTCCTGGATTAAAACTTTCAGAGGAACAACCCGCCTGCTGGACAGGATTTGTGAGAATTGTCGCTCAAGAACATCTGGGGGGACCCAATGCCAGGAACCACTGACGTTCACAGAAGCTTTTAATTATCCCTGAGGTTGAGCGTTTCTCCATAATGGGACCATTCTGATGGTGTGTGCCTGGCCTCCATACTAATTCTCTCTTTCACCAAATGCCTCAGTCAGGAGCTAAAAAGGGGGTCTCATATTAAAGATGTCTGTTTCTCTACAGGTGTGTGTTTTGCCTTTTTTTTTTCAGCTCTTCAGAAGGATGGAACTTTTAGAGCTGGGGGAAGTTGAACATGATCACAACATGAATCTGATTAGTCTGGTAAATCGGGGGCAACTTTAAGCACGTTCAGCAGTGTATATTCTCTGAAGAAGCCATTAAAGTGGTTGTCCCAGATGAGGTTTTAAGGATGCCATCATTCCCCCAGCCACCAGAATTTTACATGGGGTTCAGTCAAAGTTGTCTGCGCACAACCCTCCCTTGCTTTTCTGTCGTTCCTTCCATTTGCTTTTATATTTAACTATAGACAGGGAAAGACTGAGCAGCTGCACCGCGTCCTCTAATTGCTTGTCTGATGTGCCTTTCATCTAGAAATATCCTTGGACTGCTTTCAGATTATTTATTCATTTCATTTATATCCTGTCTTCCCTTCGGTGTACTCCGGGAAGGAGAGGTGGCTGTGTTCTTCCACACCACTTTATAGGAATCAGGCTCAGAAAATGCTTGGTGGTTTAATGTCACCAAGTGGGGGGTTTGAATCCAGGTTTCCGCATGAAATTAAGGTGACCCAGTTTTTTTTTTAAAAAAAATGAGGACAAAGCTCTTGTATCCTTTCATAGTTGTGTGTAAGATGAAATCTCAACAAGTGTGGCTAGCATCAAAAACTGCACCTGACCCCCCCCCATCACCAAGTAACTATCACGGGTACCAGAAACTTGTCCTCTTTTTTCAGTCTGGTCACCCTCATGTTAGTAGAAGATAAGGCTATTGATCTAAATGCTGTGTTGAAATGGCCTCAATCAGTGATGGCGCTGAGTGCTCAAAACTTGCAATTCAAAACCCACTAATTTTTTCGCAAAGTGCCAATACGGCAATTTAACCTGCATACAGATGGCTGTGAAGGGGTGATGTCAGGTGCCTACAGAAAGGGCTTCGAGCGTCACCTTTGCCACCCGTGCCATAGGTTCGCCAACACTGGCCTAGATGCAGCAGGGTTCAGGCCTCTGGTAGCTTGAGCAGCTGCCTATCAGAAGGGATTCCAGTTGAAATCCTTGTTTTACACAACTACTAAAGACAAAAGAGTAGTGGGTTTTTTGTTTTGTTTGTTTGTTTTGCATCTGGTCTCTTTACCTGACAGGGAACACCACCAGGCTTGGGTCGCGGGGCTTAGGGCATTCTTACAAGCTTCTAGTGGGCCACTGTGGAAAAGAGTCTAGTGGGGGTAGGTAGGCCTTCACTGTTCTTCTGCACTGTTTTGCTGTGGACAAGAAGCTACTGAATATGGAAAGACAGAATGTTCTTTTTAATAGGCAAAGCCATCAGAGAAAAGAGAATTTTATTCCCTTGCATGTTCAGTCTATATGCAGGTCATATCTTATGGAAATCCAGACAAATCCATTCAGAGGAAGGAGGAGTGAAAATTGGTGGAATTAAAATCAACAACACCAGTAACTTCGGATATACAGTACACTTGACACCATCTTACTGGCAGAAAGCAGCAATGACTTGGAATGAGTGAAAGTGAAAGAAGAAAGTGCCCAAACAAGACTGCAGTTGAACATGAAGAAGACCCAGATTGTGACTACAGAAGGACTACATCAATGTTAACAATGGAGAAAGTGACATAGTGAATGGTTTTGAATACCTTGGTTCCATCGTCAACCCAAATGAAGACCACAGCCAAGAAATCAGAAGAAG
The DNA here is from genome assembly GCA_029282475.1 of Phrynocephalus forsythii. Taxonomy (NCBI): domain Eukaryota; kingdom Metazoa; phylum Chordata; class Lepidosauria; order Squamata; family Agamidae; genus Phrynocephalus; species Phrynocephalus forsythii. Next base: position 25,637,816 of record JAPFRF010000011.1, on the reverse strand, counting down.
ACTGGGAGGCGGGGCTTGGGGGAGGAAAAAAAGTTTTTTTTTTTAAAAAAAAGCCTAGGGCTTTAAAAAAACTTTTTGTCTCCTCACCACTTTCCACCCCCCCCACTTCATTAGTGGTTCGTTTCGTACAAATTTTGTGAGGGGGGGGAGGAAAGGAAAGGAAACAAAACATAACATTTTTGTTTCGTGCACATCCCTAATAGTAGTATGTCATTCTTTTTTTTAAAAAAGGGAATAACACTCTTTCCGTTTATTTTTGCCAATAGGTTCATCTCTAGATTTTGGTGCCCTGGTGTGTGTGTGTGTGTGTGCCAGTTGCTCTACCCTAGTTATAGCCCTGCCTGTTGGTCGTGTTGGAGTAGGAGCCCAGTGCCACTTAAGCTGAATGCTGCACGCTTAGTGGGGTGTATGTATGTTTTGTCATGCCTTTTGTTTCCACAAAACAAACAGCGCAGCCTACCTTTGGATTAACATATAGGACATGTCCCCGGAGTGTGCCTGTGTATCTCCTGACCCCCCCCCATCAGACCCTAGATTGGATCCAGAGTTTGCCTCCTCAAGAAATGTAGTTTATGTTTTGTGGCCAGCCTTGGCTTCTGCCAGGAGTGATGGGGGTTTGGGGAGGCTTCAGCTCACACTGGCTTCTGGTTCTTTAGCATTAATTTGGTGTTTAAAGCCCTTGGTTATTTCTAATGGTAGCCAAGCGATCCACATTCCCCATGATCTTTGTTTCACCTATCTATTTCTTTTCTTTTCTTTTTCTCCACTGAGCTGCTTTGCTTCTATTCTCCGGAGCACCTTTTGCTATTTCTTCCAGTCACTGTTAATAAATAACAACGGACAGAATGGCTGATGTTTACAGAGGGCTGGCCTGCCTTCCTCTTCTTGTGCATCCACAAAAAGAGGCGCAGGAGAGGAAGAATGTGTTAATTGAGAAACGTCCCCCCCTCCCAGAGCCTCGCTAAAGTGACAAATAATGTCCAGCTGGGAGAACTCCATCATTTCAAGGTCTGTTAGGAGGTGGTAAAAATAGCACCGGGAGGGAAGGAACTGGCCTGAGAAATTACCAAAAGCGATTTGTAGATTTCAGCCTTTCCCAGATATCTGGGAATTCTTTGCAAAGCTGAGAAATGGATATTGGTTCCCTCCACCCACCCACCCCAGGCCTTAGGGTTTCCTAGGTTCTTAATATCTGGACTGGAGCCTTAAAGCACACCTTCTCTGTCTGAGCTGGGGTAGTACAGCATGTGGAGTCCTGGGAAGGGTGCCACCAGAGCAGGGGAAAGGGGGCTTGCCCTGCCCATATGTGCCACTGGGAGAAGCTGGATTTGTCCTGGACAATCTTTCCTAATTTCCTTAACCTCAAGGGTCAGACCGTTCATCACTTCAGAAATTTTAGATAATGCTTTCTTCACTTCTTCCATGTCTACTGGCCTATATGTCTGGGCCTCTGCCCCCTCTCCTCCTGAATGGGGGGGGTGCAATTCTTTTGCCCCTAAGCCTTCTATCAGATGGCTGATCAGACTTCTGATCTCTAACCCAGGCAATTAGATGTTGTAAATTCCTCTCTGCTTGAGAAGCCACCTGTTGTACTGCTGGGTGTTGTGTGTTATCTACACCTCTCTTAAACCTGCCATCAGTCCTTTCTTGGCACCCTGTGGTTTGTGTATTATCCACTGGTTGCAGAAGAGCCTTCTTAACCTTCATTTTTTTTTTTATGCCTCTTGCTAATTACTCATTACTGTTATTATCTTGTTGTGGTTTTTTTTCTTTGTGTGTTTTTATGTGAACCACCCAGAGTTTCCTCTGGGAAACTGGTACGGTATATAAATGTAAAAATAAATAATAAATATTAACTTTCCCTAGGGCACATTCAACTGAGTTCATTTGATGGCAGACCTGTTGTAAATTTTCAAAGATGGCTATTACAGTTTGAGCTGTTACAAGACATTGCTCCGCTAAAAAATTAGGGGGAGGATTCTTTCAGAGGAAGACTGCGCTTCCTTGGAAGTGGGAGTAGGGGTGGGGAGCAGCGTGTTGAGATAGCAGATATGTCACAGTCACCCGGTGGAGATGATAAAAGGGTTTCCTTTCTCACTAAAGCAAATCTGTTATTGGTGATGATAATGCTAGAAGTTGTAGGAGATGTAAAGAGATCACTCCCAGGGTAGTGGGGTGTTGTAAACTCGTCAATCTTCTGTTGGTTCGCCACCTTTGCAAGGGGCTGCTCCAGACTTGATCTGCAGTGTTTGCTCCCCAATGGTGTTCGGCCTTTTCCTCTTTCAACTGCCAGTCGTTATTACTCAACTCAGAGTTGGGACCATGCTGCTCTGTGCCTCCCAAGAAGAAGCCTGGCATCCATCTTGCCAAGTGAACTTTTAACAACTCTCACCTGGCAAATTACATCCCTTGCCATGCTTGGACATTTATACCTGCTTTGAAAAAGAGGGCTTGCTCTCGAAAGCTCAGCGACTTTTTTTTTTATTTTTCTACTAGCAGCCTATGAAGGTATCGTAGACCTAGCTGCAGTTTCTCTTGAAGAGGGTTGGGAGCAGCTATAGTAAAAGATAACTGTCTCTTGTTGTCTTTTATGTGAATTCAAAGTTGATGGAGATAAATGTACACCCTGTATCCTCATATAACAAGACCCTTCTTTGTCATCTGCATTGCTTCTATCAGCCACATAAACAAGTTGTCATAGGAGAATCTATTGAGAAAAGGTTTATCATAAAAACAACAAAAATCCAATGCTTAGCCAAGCCAAGCTGCAGGATGCACCTAATTCTTTGCGAGTAACTCTTTTATTATTCAACTGGGTCTTCTCCTGCAGCTGTTTAAGATCCAGGAGGGACAGAGGACCCTTGTGCCAATCACATCTGTATATAGTTGAAGAACAGCATGACCAGAGAGATCAACCCCCCCCCTTGACTCGGTTTCCTGCTTCTGTAAGAGGCCCCTCCTGTCATCCTTTCCTGGTTGAGTTGGTTATACCTGACAGGGATGGGAATTTGAGGGACTGTCCATTTAAGAGCAGTTCACTCTGCCAAAAATCAGTGGACAATGCCTACCTTGGCCTGGAGTTAAATGTACCACTTGCTCTAAGGCAGGGATGTCCAGTTTTTTTTGTAAGGAGGGCCAGATTTGGTGGCTGAGAATGTGGGGGGGGGGGTTGGCTGCCCCTGACCCTGCCCCCCACAGCAAGCCCCCCACTGCCTTGCAAGCTCCACCCACTGAACCCTTGCAAGCCCTGCCCACTGCCCCCTTACAACCCGCACGCATTGCCCCCTTGTAACCCCCATCCACTGACCCCCTAAACACCACCCACTGACCCCTCCTTACAAAAAGTTTGGACACCCTTGTTCTACAGGCGGAGAAGAGACAGGGTGTGTATGATGTGGGCTGAAGGGGGGAGAGGCCTCTTCCCCCCTAAAATTGGGGGAGGAGGAAGAAAACGAGGGAGCAGGGAAAGAGGGTATGCCATCAATGAAGAAGCCACCAGCCGATCGCTCTGGGTCCCGGGCCAAGAAGAGAAATCAGAAGGGGAACCTCAGTGACCGCCACTCAGGGTGGGTGGGTGGATTGGTAAGGGGCTGAGCAAGAGCCGAGACCTGGTATGGATTTGCCCTTCATACCTGTCAACTTTTGGCTGCCACTCCTGCCCCATCCCTAACTGCCAGCTGGCTGACCAAGCATCAGCCAAGCCCCATGCTGCTGCAGCCGCCACATTTGCCCGCACTCACTCACTTGCTTCTCATCACCTCCCATCCTTCTTTCCTTCCACCATCCCGCTGCCTCTGCCTCGGCATCCGACATAAAGTTTAGCAGGAGACTCCCTTGCTCAAGAAACAGCAGCAGCGGTGGTGGTGGCAGCAGTGGGAGCAGGAGGCACAGCCGCTGCCTCGCTCGGCCAGAGCAGTGAGCCCTGGGCAGCATGCAAGTGGTGGAGGGCAGGCAGCTGTGCAATGCAGGGCTTCCCCTGAGATGTGGTGGTGGTTATCGAGGTGGCGGGGCTGTAGGGCGGCAATGGCCCAGTCCACTGGCGGCAGCAGGGGAGGGGGAAATAGAAGGATGGTGCTTCCAGGCCTCTCAGCGGGGTGGGGGGACAAAGCCCGTAGTATGTGCACACGCACATGCATGGGTGGGTGGGTGTGCGCATGCGCATTATGCCTCTCTCCTTCCACCCCAGGTGGTGGCAGCCAAAAGTTGACAGGTATGTGCGAAAGAGGGAGGGGGAGGGAGGAGGATGGGCCAGCCAGCCGCGGGCAAATCAAAATGGCCTGACAGGTCGGATCCAGCCCGTGGGCCGGACTTTGTAGATTAAGTTGCTCTGAAATATTCCATTAGGGGTGTATTTATTTATTGTTTTTCCACCAAGGGCACAAAGCAGATCAGAGGGAGTCAACTTGGGGGTGACCAGATATCACCTATCTTTTCATTTCTTTTCTTTTTGATCTGGCCTAAGCAGATCAGGACAGATTTATTTTTATGTTCCAAATGACCAACAAATTTCAAGGTACTTTAAAGGAAACTCACCAGGTTTCAAAGGTAATACTTTTTCTGAATCTTATCCTCTCTATATAAAACCTCTGAAGTCTGTGTGTGTGTGTGTGTGTGTGTGTTCGTGTGTGCTTTTACTTTGTTCCTTTGTGAATGAGTTGCCACATAATGGTGCTTTCGGGCCATTGACTTCTTATTCCTGCTCCTTGCTTAATTCTTGGAACAGCTCTGACATGCAAGTGGCCACATGGAGGGTTTTCTTTTCTCTTTTCTCTCCTTCCTTTCTCTGCAGCACAATTGCGACATGAAGAAATGAGCTACCCACCCACTCACGTGTTATATAAACAAGTTACATAAACCCCAGGTCCAGATACAATTAAAGGGTGGAAATAATTTTTTTAACAAAGCATCCTCCTGTGAATTTACCGTAGGGAAATAAAATAGCCGTGAACCGTTGGTTTCTGAATAGCCAACAGCATGGAGATAAGAGGATGCCGGATTTGTCACAGGCTGAGATGCAAGACAAGCAGTGACTTTGGAAGGCTTCACGTCAGGACCAGGTGGCAAGCAGTGCCTGTATTCATCAAGACCAGTTGCCCCGACCGAACACAACTGATGGGCATGGTAGTCCACAGCATTTTCAGGGGGCTGCCTTGGGGAACCTGGCAAGAATTAACAAACTCACAACACTGCAGGTTTGATTCAGTGGATTAAGTGCACTCCACCTGAAAGCTTGCAGTGGGAGCCTGTGTCTGGAATGGATCCAATCCCTGCACTTCTCTTAGCTGAGCGAGGCTGGATAACTTCTGTCCAGGCAGCTATATTATCCCCTTTCCCAGTCACTGACTCCCGCCACCAACAGCCATTTCCTACAGCTACCAACCCTGTTCCAGGGTTCTCTTTAAGGGACAGCGGGGCTCCTGCCCCTTTAAGAGTTCCTAAGACGGGCTGCAACAGGAGTAGCTAATGGGGGTGGAGGAAAAGTCTCTTATCCCTCCCTGAGCTCTCAATAGGGTGCCATTCCAGGCCATTCCTGTCTGTATAGGAGCTGCCCAGCTCTTTGGGATGTCTCTGGAGCCTTTTCCCAAGTACTAGGAATGTTGTGCAGAAAGCAATTTTGAATTTACTTTCCAAAAGCTGCAGGGGATACAGAGCACAGCCACACCTGTCAAGTGTCATGTTTTTGGTGGGACATTCAAGGATCAATCACTCTTTCCCACCATCTTCCCAAAAAATTATTTTTCCCTGAAATGGCCGAGCTCTGGATGCTGCTGGGCAGCTGTGTGCTGGGCCACGCCAGAGAGCACTTCTTCCTGCACAACGTCTAAACTCACACGCCACCAGCTGTCCATATTGGTATGTATATCCCCTAGAAAGCCGAGACACCTAGGTCACAGTGAACATTTTGAAGCCACCGCAAGGGATTCTGGGAACCCTGCATGCAAATGAGGCTCCACCCCCTAGTCGAAGGGCCTGGCTGCCAGTGCCCTACCTCCCTGGAGCTCCAAGCCGTGGGGAACACTTGACAGCTACGAGCACATCAGATCTTTGGCACCTGGGTGTTCTAGTTGCTGTTTAATTGTCCGGATTCTGGACCTTAATGTTGTGCCTTTCACAGGGCAATGCTCTGAGTCTGCACTTATAGACAGGTAGGCCTGGGTGATACAATGGCTGATGTGCTAGACCAAGACCAAGACAAGCATGGATATAATTTCTAATTTAATTCTCATAGGCTTGTTGTGAGGTCACAAAGGGGGAGTGGATGTACTGGCTATATTTAAAAATCACCAATAGGATATACTTTATATCAATATCTCCTGTGAGTACTGCTAGCAGCCTGTGTCGCCTTGGACAAGCTGCACAGACCCTGGGTGTTCCCAAAAGAAGGCAGTGGCAAACCACAAACAATAATTTACACTACTACACTTTCACTGCCATGAATAACCCACAGGATTCTAGCCATTTCTGTCTCTCCCTTCCTCCCTTCCTCCCTCCCCCTCCCCCTCCCCTGTGTGTGTGTGTGTGTGTGTGTGTGTGTGTGTGTGAGAGAGAGAGAGAGAGAGAGAGACAGAGACAGAGACAGAGACAGAGAGAGAGAGAGAGAGAGAGAGAGAGAGAGACAGAGACAGAGACAGAGACAGAGAGAAACAGAGAGAAATGAATGGCTATATATTATTTACAAATGGCCAAAATCCTGGGAGCTACTCATGCCCATGTAAGTGCAGCAGTGTGAATTGCTGCTAGTTAGTGTGCCAGGACTTCTGTTCCTTCCTCACCCACTGAATCATGTGGTTGACATGCCAAAAGGAATACAGGTGATAAGTGTGTGAACGCATGGTAGTTCAGTCCTGCAATTTACCCAGTTATATGTGTACAAGTGGAAATCACCAATAGGATTCTGAACCATGTAGCAAGTCGGAAAGTTTTCCTTTGGTATGGAAATAAAGTAACTGGGAAAATGTTACTTGTTAACCTAGAAGGAATTTTAGAAGGTCTTTTAAATGGGCATTTGAAGCATGGCTTTCTAATCAATTCTAAGTTGTTGTATACAGTACAATGAAAATGGAAACACAATGTGGACCTAGCAGTTATAGTGACAAACTACTGGGTTTTGCTATGAGTTTGTTGTTTTTGTTGCTTTGTGCACCAGCAGTCACCTCCAGCCTGTGGTGACTCTGTGCAGGAGAGATCTCCAAAAGGTCCCTGCCCTCAACAGTCCTGCTCAACTCATGCAAACTCAAGCCTGGGGCTTCTTTCAGGGAGTCGGTCCATCTCGCAATTGATTGCCCTGTTGCCTGCTACTTTTCCCAGCATTACTGGCTTTTCCAGAGAATCCTATCTTTTCATGATGTGCCCAAAGTAAGACAACCTCATTCTTATTTACTTTAATTTATTATTTTTTTTATACTGCCCATCTAGCCTGAGGTTTCAACATTTTTGCCTCCAGAGGTATTTCAGCCTTGATTTGATCTAGGACCCAGTTGTCCATCTTTCTGGCCAGGGTATCTGCAAAGCTGTCCTCCAGCACCACATTTTGAATGAATAACACACACACCCCGGGTCTGGTTTATTGTCCAGCTTTCACACCCATACAGTACATGGTGACCTGGATTACCAAGGTGTGGATGATCTTGGTCTCCGGTGACACATCCTTACACTTGATGGTCTTTTCTGAATACTTCATGGCTACCTTTCTGAATCTCAATCTTTTCCTGATTTCAGTTTTATTGTTATGTTGTATTATAGGGGTTGGGTGGTGACTATAACTCGGAACAAAGTAAGAGAACTCAGACATGAATCCATAGAAGCAATGGCTAGATCTGAGGCAGATGCACATCATTCTAAATATAATATCTTGTAACTTCAACTCTGGGTGATGTGGAATGGGCTTCTCTGAATAATGTGTGGATGGTCAGATGGGCGGGATATAAATCTAATAAATGGAATGAAATGAAATTTGAGCATCCTGTTGGCTGATCCTTTCATGCCAGAAGAACCACTGTATTGCTTCTGACATGAACAAAGGGGAAAAAAGCTTCAACTAATAGTTCATTCAGAAATAAAATATATTAGTGTACATTCAGAAATATCCCTTTACTTTCAGTTTCTCAAACTGGCCCTAAAGAAAATAGCAGGTGTTTTTCTTAGGGTCCTTACTGATAAACTGATCAATCAATTAATCCATCAGTCAATCAAATCAATCAATGTCTTCTGGCTAATAGATCAGTTAGATCCACTGTTAAACTGACAAGATACCTATTTTCTTCCTAATAGTTCTGTTAAATACCAATTAAAGAAAGAACCAAAAGGGTCCTTGATTGTGTCCTATCAGTGGTGGAAAAGATGTAACAGTCTGCAGATAAAGGAGCTTTGCTAGTCTACCCTGAGGACCACAGAAAGCATTAACTAAAACTCAGTTAAAATTAATTCCTTCCTCAAACAAAAGTTATCCATTTTAAATAGATAATCCTCTGGGCCCGGCATATTCTTAAGTAGGTTACACCAAGGAGATATCTTCTTCATAGTCTGTTCAGTGGAAAAGAGGTTTCGGAGGTGGGGGTGCGGGGAGGAAGAGAAAAAAAATATTCAGTTTGCAGGAAAAAAATTGAGTTTGATTAATTTCTAAAGAAGACTTAAAGAAATCCAACATTCTTTGACTAAAACTTCCCCAAACACCATTCCAAGAAATACAGACGCCTTCGTTATATTGAAGTGGAGGTGATAGACCTGTGTTCTTTATTTCTACATTCCATTACTGAGCTACTAGTCAGTTAGGTTATGGGATGCAGCACAGTCTCGTCTTATTCATGGTTTCTGTTGGATTGAACCATAGAATGGCTGAGTCGGAAGGGGCTTAGAAAGCCATTGAGTCCACTCCCACCTCACAGGGAGTTTGTTCCCTTTTCTCTTGAGTGCCTTCAGCAATGGAGTGCTGCTTACACTTCCCAAGGTGGTCCATTGTCATATTGCTCTAACAGTCAGTTCCCCCCTCCCCTGACCTTCAGCCTCAATCTGGCTTCCTGTAGCTTGAACCCATTATGACGTATCCTTCCATTCACACCATCCATGTACTTCAGAAAGGCCGTGTGGTTCTGCTGCCGCTTCCTGCAATCTAATCCCAATAACCCAGCAATGTCAGGCAGGCTAATTGGGAAACATGACAGGCCTCAAGTCACCTGCTGAGTTTCATGGTTGGGGTGGATCCTGGGTGTTCCAGAAACTGGGCAAGATCTCTAAGGACACCACCACACAGGTTCTGATCTTATGCTGCATCTCATCCCCAGCAGATCTGGGTAGGTCAGGTCTTTTTCCTTCTGGATTGGGTGGCCCAATCTGGACTGGGACTCCCTGTCAGCCTTAAAGTGCCTAGACCAGGAGATGGGCAGCCTCCTCTGTCCAGGAGGACCCTTGTCTTACAACTGTGGTTGAAATATGTCTGTGAAGATTCTCAGTCATCCAGGTGAGGTTATCAGGAAGTTGAGTGATGGCAACTGGACTTCTTTCTCTTGAGAGATTGAAATGTTTCGCTGATCATCCAAACAGCTTCGTCAGTCTGAGGAAAGCTATATGGATGAGCACCAAAACATTTCAGTCTCTCAAGAAAAGAAGTCTAGTTATCATGACTCAACTCCCAGGTAACTGTGGTTGAAGAGCTGGCTCTTGCTTGTTTTCCTGCCCTTGTCTCCCAAATAGCGTATGTGGATGGAGGAGCCTGGAGCCATTCTCACTTCTTCCAAGGCAGCTATTCTTCTAGGCTTTGGTGTGGCCTTTGATCTCAGGCTGATAATGTGTGGGCATTAGTACCTGATTTGTGTGGGCATTTGTTTTAGAAGTGAACTCTACAATGGAGGACTCGCAACCAGCTTTTCTCAGACTGACAAAGCTGTTTGGATGAGCAGCCAAAATGTTTCAGTCTCTCAAGAAAAGAAGTCTAGTTGCCATGACTCAACTTCCAGATCGTTTTAGAGGTACTGTTATAAATGGGGCTTACCCACTTTGGTGAACCAAGGCTGATGGAACTGGAGTGAAACACTATTTGCTACAACAACAATCAACTATTAATCATTTGAAACAGGGATCGGCAACTGGGGGCCTCCAGGGGTTGCTGGACTATAACTCCAGCATGTTTCACCATCAGCCATAGTACCTGCAGTTGCTGGGACTTGCAGCCCAACAATGTCTAGAAAACTAGACAAACGTCTGGCTATCACTTAAAGGATTTATATTCTGCTTTTCCTCCATGAGCCAAAGGCAACTTGCAACGTGAGTGAAAGCAGTAATGGGAGGTTCTTTCCTCCCCAATGGCACATTTGCAATAAATCCCAAACAGTGGCCATAAAAACACTAGAACAGAACACATACGGAGGAGGAGGTCACGGGAGGAATTCTACTGCAGTCCACTGTAGTTTGGCCACAATAATTAGGGCAGCCCTAGAGGAAGACAGTTACTTGAGCCTCCCAGATTGCTCTTGAGAAATGGCTTTGAGTGCCCTATGAAGGATTGTTAGGATGGGCCACTGATGAAGGTCTCCCATGACAGGGAGAGGGCTTGACCATCTGTCTGCAGCCACTGGAAGGGCCTTTCTGATGAAGCATGTTTTTTCAGTGCTCCTGTGGCTACAAACTTGAGGCCTTCCAAACTGTCATCTCCAGAGGGTAGTCTTTGACAGGAAAAGGTGGTCCTGTAATATGATGACCTTCATGCCAAACTGGCCAGGTCTTAAAGACCCGGCCAGCAACCAGAGCACTTCAGAGTCCTGTGGTTTTCAGCAGATGTCTACTATGCTGACTCAACAGAGACTGGGATGTTCTCCAGGTAGGGCCAGCCCAACTATGATGGTGGTTACCTTAGGCAGTAGGGGTGTGGTGGCTCATTGGGCTAGAGCGCTGAAACTGCTGGCTGCAAAGTCAGCAGCTTGGTGGTTCAAATCCCAGGTGCCACGCAGCGGAGCGAGCCCCCACTGTTAACCCCAGCTCCTGCCAACCTAGCAGTTCGAAAGCATGTAAATACAAGTAGATAAATAGGTGCTGCTTTAAAAAACGGGAAGGTAAACAATGTTCTGTGCACAGAAATGTGTTCGGCCATGCTGGCCACATGGCCACGGACTTGCACAACACTGGCTCTTGGGCTTGAAAACAGAGATGAGCACCACCCCTAGAGTCAGACACAACTAACACACACGCACAGGGAGAACCTTTACCTTTACCTTTACCTACCTTAGGCAGAGGATGAAGGCAAGGGGAAGCCAGGGAAGGAAGGGAAGAGCTGTATGCCAGATGGCCTGCCTTGCAATCTCCCAACCTCATCCTTTCCCTTCAGGAATGGGGAGGGAAGGGGTTCCTATTTAGTAGAACTGAAGACTGCTTCTCAGCTGCCAGTCTCACTGGTTTTTGCACAGGCAATGGCTGCCCTCTAGTTCTTTGCCTCAGGCTGCTCTTCTGCCTTGGAATTCTAATCCTGATGTTTCTGCTTAAGATGCAAAAGAGGTCCAGACTTCTGTATGACAAACATGCAGAAATGAGGAATGTCAGCAGCTGCACAGCTGCAGCTTCATATGCAGGGGTGAAAGGGGTGTGTGTGTCTGATTAACTGTTCCCCCCTTTGGGGAAAGAGAGAATGTGTTACTAGGAAAAGGTGCAATTGAATTAATTGATGGAAAGTAGTACTGGCCATGGTGAAGAGGTACAGGAGATAGATAACAGAAAAGGCAGTACAGTATATTCTCTGGGATGATCTTGGCCCAACCCTACCGTTAAGCAGAGTGAGATGGCTGCCTCCGATGGTAAGACTCAAAGTGGTATTAGAGGAGAGAGGTGTGTGCCAAGCAGCCTGTCCTGTATCCCCTAAACTACCTTGTTGCTTTCAGATATAGGCGCAGAACACTGTCCCATCCCCTGGGCATCTGCCAGTCCAGCGGGCGTTTGTGGGTGGCTTTGTCATGAACTGGTTCGGGATGATCAGGGGCTAGAAACAAACAAGGGATATCTGCCCCCATCACAGCATGCTTCAGCAGCAAAAGTCCAGAGGCACAGATAAGCACATGGTTCGACACTGGATAATCTTACACCAAAGATCGTGAATATCTGCAGTAGCTCTGCTGCTCATTGACAGGTACAAGCGCTCTTCAGTCTCCTCCCTGCTATGGTCAGAGACGTTTCTGCCATCTAGTCTTCGGGAAGCTCAGGGCAGAGAGTGTGTACAGGCAGCTGGTCCAGCTAGCCCTGTATGGCCACCCGGGACTTGCAGCATCTCTCCAGGGTTTTAGATGAGCTTCTTCCCTAGCCTTTCCTGGTGTTCCCTGGAGTAATGATAAAAAAACTGATCACAATAACACAGCTAGGAAGAAAGACCTGCAGAAGCATACTCTTCCCACTCTATGAAACTTGAGAAGAAAGTTGGTGAGAAATGTTGATATCAACACAAGAAATGCACCCATTTTCCTACACAACTACTAACACTAACCAAGGTCTTTCATATTGTCTGTGTATTTCTCAAAAGATAGAATCCCACAATTAGGGGGACTATGCCAGTGGTTCTCAGCCTGTGGGTCCCCAGATGTTCCTGGACTGCAACTCCCAGAAAACCTGGCCAGCTCAGCTAGTGATGACGACTTCTGGGAGCTGCAGTCCAGGAACATCTGGGGACCCACAGGTTGAGAACCACTGGACTATGCAAATGACTATGACCTGGGGCCGAGCTACCTAGTGCCATAATACTGTGACTTATGCATTCCAAGCCCCTCCAACAATCATTCCACAATCACACCAAGACACTCAGTTATCCTAGTGGTCCAGAAACTTGTCAGGAGGAACCCATCTTAGCTCTGAAGATTGGACAAGGTCCGAGGTGTTCAGTAGGGTTGCTAACTGGGACTTGGACATCCAGTGGTGGAATTTTAAATTCATCTTGTATCCAAGAGGTCCTTATGCCCTGATGTTTATGGTCAGACCTAAACAACTCCAACCAGCAGTTGACAACCTTACCGATTATAGGTGCAACTAAAACAGAGGACAAATTGGTGGAACCGGATCCCAAGAGATATATAGAGATGGGGGGTTTGACTTTTAATTTCGTGTGGATTTGGCTTTCAAACCCAAATACTGTACTGAAAGATCAGGCCTTTAATCTATCAGCAAGGTTTTTTTTGGGGGGGGGGGAACAACAACCCTGTCCCTTTGCTCGTGCCCAGGCTTTCTCCGGGACAGCCAGGACTGGGCGCTTAATTTGCGCGCCGCTAAACTCTGGCTGGGTTTTCTTGTACCCCCAAAATGTAGCGGAGATGGAATTTGGGTGGGTGTGAGTTATGTGTGTGTTTGGCGGGGAGAGGGGGGGCAGGCAGTTAGTTGACTGGCTGGCTAACCGGTTGGCTGTTCCTCGCCCAACCGTCTTCTTCATTTCTTCAGCTCATTCCTCCCCTGCAGCCTCGGCACAGCGGGCGCCTCCTCGCCCCAGCCTTCGCGCGGTGGCGGCGGAGCGAAAGTTGCGCGGCGCTCGCGACGCCTCCCCGGGAATCCGGATGCGCTCGGAAGAGGCCGCAGGAGCCGCCGCCGCCGCCTCCGCCACCGCCACCACCGCCGACCCCGGAGCAGGCGCTGCACCAGCAGCGCCCACCACCAGGCTGGCCTTGGCCGAATCGCTCCGGGCTGCTGGGACGCCGCCGCCGCCGCCGCATCCGCCGCACGGGGGGCCGCTCCCGAGGCCGAAAGGACGCCTTGATCCGGGTAATCGGAATGCCCCACAACCCACGCCGTCGAGCGGGGGAGGGTGAAGGCGGCCCTCCCTCGACCGGGCAGAAACGGGCGCCTTCGGTGGGGTCTTTTTTTTTTTTTTAGGGGGGCGGCGGCGGCGGCGGCGTAGGGGCCATTTTAGCTTCGGTTCTGAAAGCCTGTCCGCTCGGTACCAACCGAAGCGGGCAGATGCGAAGCGGACGCTCCCGTTCCTTCCCACCTGACGAGTGAAGCGGGGGTGGTGGGGGTGCTGTGTGTGTGTGTGTGTGTGTGTAGGGGAAAAGGATTCCCTTTTTCCCTTCTAGGAGATCCACGCGTGGGTGTTGCGGGAAGGGGGGATCGGGGGCGCCTCTTTCGGGCCGGGCGAGGAGACCATCATGGGGGAGCGCAGAGACTGGCACACCGGCGGCGACAGCGGCGGGGCGGGGGCTTTGGTTACCGCGCCGCCGCCGCCGCCGCCGCCGCCGCCGCCGCTGCCGGATGATTCAGGCGGCGGTGCGCTGGGCTCGAGCCCGCCCGTCTCCCCTGCCGCGGCGGCTTCGCCTCCCGAGCCCCGGCGGTCCCCTCCGGCAGCGCAGAGCGTGGAGAAGGCGCCGGGTAACGCGGGCTCCTCGCCAGGCGGAGGGAGGCGGGCGGGCGCGCGTTCTGCTCGGAAGGAGAGGGAGGGGGCGGAGGAGGGGGGGGTCTCAGGGAAGCTGAGAGGGGGCGCAGGACCGGGAGGGGGGGCCAAGATAACGCTTCTGGCGGGGTGGGGGGGTACCAGCCTACTCTTTCCCCCTCTCCTTTCTTTCTCTTTTTGCACCCCCCCGGTTGCCAAAGTACCCGCGATGGAGGCTCCGCAGCTCGACTTGCTGGAATCCCCCGAGGGATGCCCCTCCCCTCTGGAGCTCAAGTCTGCCCCCAGTAAGAAGATGTGGGTCAAGCTCCGGGCACTGTGAGTATCCCCATTTGCCCTTCTGGCCACCGCCCCCTCCCCCCCCTCCGCATCACACCTCTCTCTTTCTTTGATGGGCGACCCTACTCCTCACTTTCTGGCCTTCCCGCCGGGCGGGGGATGCCTGCACCTTGTTCAACCCTTGCAAGGTGGGCGGAGAGGCTGGACCGGGAAACAGCCACTTGGGTGCCCGTGTGTGTGTGTGTGTGTGTGTGTGTGTGTGTGTGTGTGTGTGTGTGTGTGTGTGTGTGTGTGTGTGTGTGTGTGTGTGTGTGTGTGTGTGTGTGTGTGTGTTGGCCTGCGGCGGGTGGTGGTGGTACCGACTGGGCAATACTCTCAGTCGCTAAGATGGCTTGTATTAAGCTTGTCTCTTCCGGACTCCGGTCTTCTCAAAGGATCAGTGCATCCACTGCTTGGCTAGGTCCAGTTGCTCCCATTCCCTTGGTCTGATCGAGTTTTTCCAGCGCACGGGAGCAAGTTCCGGATGATGGATGTATTCCCTGGCGTGTTGTTGGCATCGGATATTTCCCGGGTCTCACCACTGGGGGAGGCTTTTTTTTGTCGCAGCAATTAATAGCACTTGATGAGCCATCTTAAGCTGGTTTGGTGCAGGGACTCTTAAACCACTTTACCCCACTCTGGTGTTGGTGGGTCGGTCTGTGAAGTGAAGCCGGACTCTTGTCCTTCATAGGCAGAGAAAGGGATTGATCTGTTGGATTGGTATTTGAAAGTTTGCTGCTGCCACCATGAGGTCTAGAAACTTGCAAAATAGCTCCAGCTAGAACTCATGTGCTCCGTTGGTTGTTCCAGGTAGCGTTGGGGCCATAGCGTGGGAAGTAATACTGCTGAACAGCAGCAACCTCCAAACCAAAAGTGCATGGAATTAAACATGGGAAGTTGACTTATAGCATCTGATGACTTTTATTTGTCTTGTCCTCTGCTGTATTGCCCAGCTTGCAGTGGGTCTCAGGCCAAGGTTCTGCACACCAACTGCTTATATACTGTATTAATATGTTTTAACATATTAAATGGAGTAGGAACTGGCAAGCCACTCCAGTATTCCTGCCAAGAAAACTCCATGGACATGGGGTCACACACAATATATTAAAAACCAAATAAAACAACCAGAAATGGCTGGGATTGAACCTAACACCTTTGGCATTCTAGGCACATGTTATTCCACTGAGCTACATTATCTGTGTACAGTCATACGCTTGCTGTTGCTTAAATGACCCTGAAGAGTCCCTTGTATCCTGCCTTTTGCATTCTGGTCATGATAGTAGGGAGCAGTGGTTAAGATGTTAAGATGTGTCTGAAGCAGCCTTGGTGCCAGCACTTGATGGAGCATTCTCCATTCTCAGGTGGCCTTTCCCAACACTATATCTGCTGAGAACCAACCCTCTGCTTACTATATGTGGGGATGGTGCATCTGGCTTGCCTTACAGAAGAATACGGACTGCAGCATGGCTTAGAAATGCCAGTTGTGTTGTTCTTGTTTCTCCCCATAGCTGGAGATCAGCAGAAGTCCTTTATAGCTGTTAGATCGCTAGCTGCACCCTCAAGCCCTCTTCCCAGCGAGCAAGCCTCATTGATCTCCTCAGATCTTCCTTCAGGAAGAACATGCTTTGAATTTCACCATAAAGGAAGCACTTGTCATTAAGGAAATACTGGTCCCAAAACATCTCTGTTGTCAAAAAGCTGCCATTCAGGGTTGGAGAGTCTTTTTGGCCCTCTGGGTCTTTCATCCTTACAACCCCCCATCACCCCAGAATTACTGATCAGTGCTCTTTTTCTAGCTGGCAATTTCTGGGAGCTGATGTCCAAAGGGCTGAAGGTCCATCATTGCTCCTCCAAGGGAAGCCATCTGTACTGCAGAGGCTATTAATGGTGGGGTGTTGATGAGGCGCATGTAAATGCAGAGCCCCTGTGTTTGTTCTTTGCCATCAAGTCAGACTTATAGAAACCCTCATGAGGCTCTCAAGGTAAGTGTGCTGTTTAAAGGGTGGTTTTATGAGTGCCATATACCCATGAGTGTTCATGGCTGAGCCAGGATTCAACCGCAAGCCTCATTAGTCCTAACATCGTCATTGCCCACTACACCCATGCCAGGTGTCCTTCCAAATTCACAATAGCTATAACCACAGTCTTTGCCTCGGATGCCCCTGCCAAAAGAAGGCAAGTTATTTTCTTCAGCCACATGGCCTTTGCCCAGAGGTTGTGTTCTGTAAAACCCTTTTCTTCCCTAAAAAATTAGAAGATGAATTTCTCGGTTCATTTAACTCATCCCATCTGCAGGCCTTGCGCCAGAAACATATGCATCAATTAACATGGAAGGGATGTTCAAGGCTATAGATGTAGCAAAAATGGTAGAGAACCAACACGGCATTGCATGAGATCAAGTTTTGGCTCAAATCCCCGCTGCTTTTAGCAACAGCGTTGATCCCGTCTGTGCGCAGGCAGTTGATTTGCTTGTGTCAGAAATGGAAAACTAATTGTAACAGGAAGCACCTTAAATAACGGTTTCTGAATACTCCCATGGGTGGAGAATATGTCCCCCTTTAGAAGAGGGTGGCCACTGCAGCTCCCATCAGCCCTAGTCAGCATAGCCATTGGCGCAGGATGATAGGAACTGTAGTCCAGCAACCCATCCTGTGTTCCTGACAGAGTGATCCATGCATTAGATCGCTTGGTGACATGAAATTTCATTGTCACAGTGCTGAAATAAAAGGCAGCTGGGTAGTCAATGCAAAATCCAAAAATCCAAAAGGAGGCAATAGCTTTGTAGACCACTAAATAAGTAAATAAATCATAGAGTCTGCTGTGATTTTTGTTTAGTGGTCTATAAAGCTATCACCTACTCTTGCGTTCTCATCGTGTTCTTCTCCCCGCCCCCAATGTGAACCTCTAGAACGCTGCCTGCTGTGTGTCTCTGTGGAAACAGCATTATGAATCTCTGATCATTCCAAATGCCTGCCAGGTGAACTTGATGCTGCTCACCATTTCCCTCCCTAACCTACCTCCTAGGCTTGTTGTAAAACAGGTTGGAGAGTGACAAGAAGGAAGAGGGGACCCCCCCCCAAAAAAGATCCTCATAGAAAGCATGGCATGGAAGAAGACATTGGCTGGAATATGGATGCCCTAAGCCAGGGCTGTCCAAACTGTGGCCCTCCAGATCTTTTGGACCACAGCTCTCACAGTCCTTTGTCATTGGCAATTTAAGCTTAGAATTCTGGGAGTTGTGGTCCAAAACATCAGGAGGGCCAAAGTTTGGACATGCCTCCCCTAAGCACATCCAATCTCGACTGATTTCAGAAGCTAAGCAGGGTTGGCCCTGGTTAGTATTTGGATGGGAGACCACCAGGGAATACCAAGTACTGTAGGTGCCTGGAGTAGGAACTGGCAAATTACTCCAGTATTTCTGCCAAGAAAACTCCATGGACATGGGGTCACGAAGAGTTGGTCACGACTGTAATGACACAACACACACACACACACACACACACACACACACACACACAATCTTGAAGGGTGCTTTAGATCAGCCTAGTTTATGAGTAGATCAGCCTAGCTGGGCCCATCGCACATTTCCCAGCAAATGCATTGTATCTCAGCTCCGTTAAGTTCTATGGCAGTGGTGGCGCACCTTTGGCATCCCAGATGTTTTGGACCAGAACTCCCACAGTCCTTTGTAACTGGCAGTCTAGGCTCGAAATTCTGGGAGTTGTGGTCCAAAGCATCTGGATTGCCAAAGGTGCACCACCACTGCTCTGTGGAATAGTTTTAGTTCAATGGGCCATCGCTGTTCCATAGTCATAGTGGTAGTCTTGAGAGTCGTTCCCTCTGGCTATAACATTCCACTGGGTGTGAGCATTTAAATAAACCAAGCCGAGTGTTTGTGTGTAGCCACAAGAGTATGATAACTGCAAAGAGCTGGACAGGACGAACATGGCCGTGTGTCAGCAGCTCAGCAAGGGTGCTGTTAATTAATCTAGGATGTTTAAACAAGCTAGCAAGTGACCAAGGAGCCCCTCGGTGAGCAGGAGTGTTGTTTTGTCTGTCCAGTGTGAAGGTGCTGAAAATTGCAGATGCTCTTTTTTAGCTCAGAAAGCTTCTCTGCTTTGATATGTGGAACCAGTGAGATCTCATGCTGGGATACAAACATGAGCGATAATTGATAAGGTTGGGATTGGACTCGAGCTTGGTGGCGGAGCACTTGTTCAGGCATGTAGAAAGTCTGGAGTTCCGTTCCTGGTGTTTTTAACAGTTTGGGAGCAGACAATATGAAAAGGATGGGTTCTGGAAACTCCAGATTATTTATTTATTTATTTATTTATTTATTAGACTTTTATACCGCCCATCTAGACCAAGGGCTACTCTGGGCGGTTTACAACATGTAACAACAAACAAAGGAATACATTTTAAAAACCAAAACACAATGTACAAAATAAAAATATATACATAAATCAACAACAAAAACTAAAATGAAGCTAAAATGAAACTAAAAATGGCAAGAGATTTGATAAAATGGTTTAAAAATAGTGCCTTACTAAATGTTTAAAGAATCAGGGAATGCCATTCTATAGAACCAGGTCTTCAATAGTTTTTTAAAAATTTGAAGCGAGGGTGCCAGCCGAATTTCAGGGGGTAGATGGTTCCATAACTGGGGAGCAACCACCGAGAAGGCCCTACTCCTTGTGACAGCTTTCCGGGCCTCCCTCGGTGTTGGGACTTCCAGGTGTCCTGCCTGGCTGGCACGGGTGATCCTGGCAGTTCTTCTTGGGAGGAGCCGCTCTGTCAGATACTGAGGTCCCAAACCGTTTAGGGCTTTGTATGTTAACGTCAAAACCTTGAAGTCAATGCAGCGTACCGGCAGCCAGTGCAGGGCTGCCAGCACGGGGGTAATATGTTGGTGCTTTCTTTGCCCCGTTAGAAGTCTGGCAGCTGTATTCTGCACTAGCTGCAATCTCCGCATTAACCTCAAGGGCAGCCCCACGTAGAGAGCACTACAGTAGTCTATTCTCGAGATTACAAGTGCATGAACCAGCGTAGTTAACGCCCTGATGTCAAGGAGGGTCCGCAGCTGGGCAATCCTCCGCAGTTGGCAATGAGCGGAACGGACCACTGACGCCACCTGGGTTTCCATGGTGAGTGCCGGGTCCAGTAGGACACCCAAACTGCGGACCCCATCCTTCGCGGAGAGAGTCACCCCCCCAAAAGTGAGGGAGTTCCCCAACCCGCAGACACCAGGGGGCCCACACGGAGGATCTCCGTCTTGCCCGGGTTCAACCTCAGCCTATTAGCCCCCATCCAATCCGAGACGGCCGCCAGGCAGCGCTCAAAGGACGGAATGGCATCCACTGCAGAAGATGGAAAGGAGATATAGAGCTGGGTGTCATCCGCATATTGGTGACACGAAGCTCCATACCCCCTTATGACCCCTCCCAGCGGCCTCATATAAATGTTGAAGAGCATGGGAGAGATGACCGACCCCTGTGGCACCCCACAATTGAGAGACCAAGGAGCGGAGGTCATCTCACCCAGCTGCACTCGCTGGGGCGGTCCTCCAGAAGGAACGGAACCACTGCAAAGCAGTGCCTCCAATCCCCAACTCGGAGAGCCTCCCAGGAGGATACCGTGGTCGACGGTATCAAAGGCCGCTGAGAGGTCGAGGAGGACCAACAGGGACGTTTTGCCCCTGTCAGACTCCCTCAAAGGTCATCATGCAGGGCGACCAATGCCGTTTCCGTACTATGGCGCGGCCTGAAGCCCGACTGAAAAGGATCGAGGGCATTTGTGTCATCCAGAAGACCCTGAAGCTGATCTGCCACCACCCTCTCCAAGACCTTGCTCATATAAGAAATATTGGCGACAGGCCTATAATTGTCAATTTGGTCTGCCGCCACATTAGGTTTTTTTCGAATGGGCCTAATGAGAGTCTCCTTGAAGGCCGAGGGAACCCTGCCCTCAAGGAGAGACCCATTAATTATTACTGTGGCCCATTCCTTCATAATTGGCCTGGCTGTTTTTATTAACCAAGCCGGGCAAGGATCCAAGGAGGAGGTGGTGGCCCGACAGCGATCAAGGGCTCTGTCCACATCTGTCAGCGTCACTGGTTGAAAGCTGGAAAGCAATGCCGGGCAAGGCGATGCACTGGACATCTCTGCTCGATCTACTGTTTGTAAATGGTGGTTCAGGTCCCGGCGGATGGTCTCCACTTTAGTCTTAAAGAATGCCGCAAACTGGTCACAGGAAATACTAGGGGAGGCCTTTCACTGTGACCAACCCCGGATAGATCGCGCACTATGCGGAACAATTCGGCTTGATGATTTTGTGCTTCGCTTATCCGGGTAGCGAGGTAAGATCTTCTTGTGGCCTTGATCTTAGATAGATAGATGGATGACGCGATCTTTACGGCTGATAGATTATTTTCCGTCGGGGCCTGCCTCCAGATGCTCTCTAGCCTCCTCCGATTTCGCTTTAAGGCCCGCAGCTCCTGGTTAAACCATGGAGCTGGACGGGTCATGCGATGGAGGGGGCGTTTGGGTGCAATCGTGTCCACTGCCCTGGTGGCAGCAGTATGCCAACTATCCACCAGAGCGTCGACAGGAGCACCAACCAGTTCAGCGGGTAACCCACCCATGGCATCCTGGAAACCAATAGGATCCAGTAGCCTGCGTGGGCGGACCATCTTAATGGGTCCAAGCTCCCCCGGAGAGGGGGTGCCAGTGTGAGGCTGCATTTAATCAGGTAGTGGTCCGACCATGACAAGGGGACTGACTCAAGGTCAGTCACCATCGATCCACTCTCTCTCTGTGCATTAGCGAAAACCAAATCTAATGTATGTCCTGCCACATGGGTGGGGCCAATGACAAGTTGGGACATGTCCAAGGAAGCCATGGTTTCCAAGAACTCTAGAGCTGGACCCGAAACCTGAGCCTCCGCGTGGATGTTGAAGTCCCCCAGAACTAAAAGCCTAGGAGATCTCAACAACGCCCGGAGACAAAGGTGGCCAGCTCCGGAAGGGAAAGTGCTGGGTCACGGGAGCGCGATACGCCAGCACTATCCCAATTCCTTCCCTGCCCCCAATAGCCACGTGGAGGACCTCAAGACCTGGAACCGCCAATGCAGAGAGCCTGACAGCCTCAAGGGTGTTTTTGTATACAATGGCTACCCCGCCCCCGCCCCTCCAATCTACCCAGGTGTTGGATGGAGTACCCAGGAGGACACATCAGAGCGAGGGTAGGACCACCCTCTGCGCTCACCCAAGTTTCAGTAATACAAGCCAGGTCTGCCTTATGATCTTGAATCAAATCATAAATTAGGTGGGCTTTATTAGAGGCTGACCTGGCATTCAATAACACCAAGGATAGAGGGAGGGCCGACTGAGCTGGTTACCTCGTATCTGACAGGTGGGTGCAGGGTTAGAACAAGGGACAGCTTGCAACCATCTCTCCCTCCTTCTCTTTGGTCTACTCAATCCTGCATCCGCAGCATACCTCCCTCTGCCAGAGATCAGAGAGATATAGGTGACTTCCTCGCTAAAAGAATGGCCTTCCAGTGCTCCTGAAGGTAAAATAATAAATAAATGAAAGAACTGTATAATACAGAGAAGTGTAGGTGAACCAGTCCAGTAAACTAAAATCTGTGTCTAGAATAAGGTAGGGTATGGGAGGATAGAATAATCACCGAGATTAGGGAGAACAAACAATTTTCATGGAGACGGGAGGTTTAAAAATGCAAAAATACAATATCTTAGGCAATCTAAATATGGGTCTCAGTAAAAATTATTATAACTCTGAATATTAACAGCGATCCTAAATCCTTACTTGGTGTTACAGATGATGTACTGCTTGATCTATAGTTCCCATCAAATTCTGAAAGTAGAATCATTTTTCCACCCTTACACTCACCACAATCACATTCTATACCATCAAATACTCCCCTTTAATTCCTATGACTCTGCTCCTTTAAGCCAGGTCCATGTGGTGTTCGCCACAGGTGTTGGATTAAGCAGAGCAGAGGCAGAAGAACGCCATCTTAAAACTTTATTCCTTAAACTTTCCTAGCCATCTACAATAATAAAAACATCCCAAAAATCCTTCCAAACGTTCTCACCGAGTCACAGCCAAGTACTAAGGTCAAGCATACATATTAGATCGCGTGAACAAACTTGAAACAGAGAATCTTAATATGTTTCTGTTAGAAAGCCTTTCAAGGACAGCAGCCATCGGTAGTTGTTAAAGCTTGCATTTCCCTCTGAGGATGGTCTCTCAGTTTGTTTACATCGCCTTAATTGCAGCTGTGGAAGGTCTTATCAGCCATAAGTTGTCCACTTGCCACAGTACAGCTTCACTGTCTCTGTCTCGCCCAGCAAAGAGAATGAAAACAGTTTATCAGGAGGCAGATGGTAGCTCTCCGAACTGTTCTCAGAATGGTAGGACATCGAAGGTTTCCAAAACAGGGGAGAATCTCAATCCAAAGCCTCCCGCGCCAAGGCGCCCAGCTTGGGGATTCTTCCACCCTGTGCTTTCGATGAGCATGACCTGGTTCAAGCGTCATGGTAAGTGCTGAAAGTATAAATCACAGCTCCCAGACAGATAGTTGTTTCAAGGCAGCGACTCACGATGGTATCCGAGAAATGTATAGGCAATGATAGAATTCAAAGGAGATAACATGTCCTTGGGTTATGCAAGCTAAGTCAGAGGCAAAAGAAATTATCTGTCCGAACTATAAGCACTGACCGTCTCCATGTTGCTGTTGTTCTCACCGGAGAAGCAGCAATTACAAAATCCTCCTCCACATGATAAGTGTGGGGAAAAACACCAAAGTCCAGATTAGTAAAAAGAAAACAGCAAAGAAAACAAAGATGTTAAAAATAAAAGAGCTAGAAAGTGCAAGTGTAAAGCAGAAAACAAAAATAAAAATAAAAATAGAAACGGGAGGAGCAGCAAGACACTAAGATGTTAACCCTCCGCCATCTTCAGATTGCAGATTGTGGATCTGCTAATCAGATTGCGATTAGCAGATTGTATCAGAGTGATGAATCTTGGCCTACCATCAGTGACTCTGTGGAAAGTGTCAGTCATCCAGGTGAGGTTATCCGGATGTTGAGCCATGGCGACTGCACTTCTTTTCTTGTGAGATCGAAATGTTTCACTACTCATCCAAGTAGCTTCGTCAGTCTGACAAAGCTACTTGGATGAGTAGTGAAACGTTTCGATCTCATGAGAAAAGAAGTCCAGTTGCCATGGTTCAACATCCGGATAACCATCAATCACTCTTAACTTTAGGTTTTTAGGTGCTGCTGGACCGCACCTTTCCTCATCCCCACCAGCATGGAGAGTGGCTGGGGAGGATGGGGCCTGTAGTCGAGCTGCCTGTGGTGACTTGAAAGATGGGCCAGCAATGTCACCTGTTATGAACGAGCTTTCTTTGTTCTTATGATGTCAGACCCTACAAACAATTATCTGAGTGTTCTTCTATGGAAAGAATGCAATATTCAAGAGTTGCAGCGCAAGAGCTTCCTTGTCCAACAATAGGTGTGTCCAACCAAAACGTGTTTTTTTTTTTGGCTAGCTTGGCTGGGCAAGTCCTTGCCCTTACCCACCAAGAGCTGCTGCTAGTCCATGTTGATGCTGTTTGGTTGACCCAATGGACCCCCACTCGGATCCCATCTAAGGCTGCTCCCTGTGTTCAGGGAGAGCTTTCAGTTAGCTCATCATGCCTTCCTAGGAGTAAAATCAGATTAAAATAAATTTATAATCTACCTTGATGCTTGTGGCATAGTGGGAGTAACTAGCAGCGAGTCCAATTAACTTATTGTCGCTTTGATTCAACGGTGCTTCCTTGATCTTCAGATGTCCTTGGTGAAGCATACGGCTCATGCTCCTTCTTTGTAGTTGGGGAACTGAGGCTGAGATGTAGAAAGTGGGGGAGCTGGTAGCTGCTCAAATTCTTCTTTACTCACTGGTGCAGCTTTCCCCAACACCCATACCCTCCAGATGGGCTGGACCCAAACACTTTTGAAAGCCTGCTACCCAATGGGGCCGTTGCACGGCTGTTTTCACAGGGGCTCCTGAAGAACTAAAGAGTGACGTGACAGATGTTTGGGCAGTGTGGGAATGGTGTGATCTATTATGGATTCCTCCCTGTCAAGTGGATGTTCAGTGGGTGATGCAAATGTGCTGTTTTGAAAGGGGCCGGAATGGGATGGCAGTGTTTTCTGTAGACCAGCGTCTCAATGAGGTGGCAAACGTGCTCGGGCAGTAACATTTCAGATGGTGCTGCGAGATCATACGATGACTCTTTCCGAAGAAGGCGACAAATATGCTTGGAGGGAGTGCGAGACTCAAACCTCTCTGGGTGGCTTTCTGTGTACAAAGAATGATGTCTATCCCCCATTAAAACATGGAATGTTGGTGCCATTTTTAATCGTTTAAAAATTAGTGTTTGTGTGTGGGGGATTTACTTTTTTCCCATAGGCGGTTTTAAATGATCAGAATGATCTCTCTACCTCTTTTGGTAGGTATCCCACAAATAGATTGTGTTTCACATAAAGCAGATTTTTCTTCCCCCTCCCCTGACTCTGTTGGCAAGACATTTCATTGGATAAACCCAAATTCTGCAAAATGTACAATATTTATTATCTCTGCACTGTGCATATTTTTTATAATCCACCTATCTTAACATTCTCCCTTATCTATCCTCCCCACCAACTAAATATTTGCCAAAATGCTGATACAATCTCTTGTTTATTTCTGGTTGCTTTTGCTGCCCTCTTTTCGGCTTTGCAATGTCCTACGGATAGATAACCTTATCAGCCAAATAGCGTTCTTTGATGTTGGAACCTGATTTAAATGCGAAGCAATGCACCGATAATGCACTTATCTCTACAAGCCTCCCATGGGGCATCCATCTGTGTACGTGTTTCTTTGTACACTGCATGCGTGAGCCTGTATGTGTGAAGGATGAGCAGGCAGGAAGGACCCGTGTTTGAATTGCTGATTGCTGAGGTGTTGACAGCACGTGTGTGTGTGTGTGTGAGGAAGTAGCACATGGAACAGCATCTAGATGAGAGAAGAGGCATACAGAATGCCTCTTTGGCTGTTCTCAATGCATGTTAGACTTACGGTTGTTGGTTTTTCTGTTCTTGGGTGGTTTTGTTGCTGTTCTACGTTGTTTGTTTTTGAACTGTTGATCAAATTAAAAATTATTAATGTATACTGAGGTCATACTGCACCAGTAGCATAATGTTGGTGCTCATTCTGTCATGTTTGAAGAATTCTCTTACAGCTTTGCAAAATTTTATTCCTAAGGTATTGAGAGTATTTGCTCACTCCCGTGCTGTGTCCTCCCATCACCCGGTTCTTGCTCATTGGTTGTACTGTAAAAGGAACAGTGCTTCAGTTCCATGCCTCTCCTTTTGGATGGAAGTTAATGGATCTCATGGAGCAGCCCATGGGAGGTGACAGGACATCACTGTAGCCATTATCTGCCACTAATTTCTATTATCGCAGGTGGTGCTTTGTCCATATCTCTGTTTGCCTCTGTGTTTTCAGGTAGGCCACACAAGACTTCTAGAAGGTTCCCCAACTTGAAGCTGGCCTCTTAATTGCCCACTTTTAATAAATCAGTTTAAATATGTTTTTATTTATTTTAGAATATTTTTACCCCGTCTTTCTCCTTGGAAAAGGACCCTAGGTGGTAATGAAGAATAATATACAGTAATGAAGAATAATATACAACTGAGACATGTTCAAGTACTGAGAACAAGGAATTGAGGGACATCTTCTTATAGCATTAATAGACAACATTACATTAAAGCTACAAGGTTACAAGTAGTTATAAACACAAAGTGAACCTATAGATTCATATAAAAGACACATAATAGGTAGTCCATCATTCAGGGAAAGCTTGTCTGGAGAGAAAGGTCTTTGCCTGTTTCTGGAAAGACAACAGACATGAGGCAGTCCTGGCCTCTAGTGGGAGGGATGTAACCAAGTTTCTGTGGAGATTCTCAGTCATCCAGGTGAGGTTATCCAAAGGTCAAGTCGTTGCAACTGGACTTCTTTTCTTGTGGGATCAACACGTTTCTCTTCGTCAGGCTGACAAATCTACTTGGATGCATGGTGAAACGTTTTGATCTCACAAGAAAAGTCCCGTTGCCATGAGTCCGCTTCCGGATGTAACCAAGTTGCTTGTTCAATTCCTCCTTAGTCCTGGCTATCCTACACAGGGCTAAATTTAAATTTCATGGGAGGTTGGCATTCTAACAAGGGTTGGAGCTGAGGGCAAAAGACTGAGGCAAAGCAAGGTAGTCAGTGTCTGCTAACTGCTATATTTCAGTTCTTACCATTTCTGACCTTTTCCTCCCAAGCAGACAAAGTGCAGGTCCAATCTATGCTTTGCCACTCAGGAAGAAGCCCTTGTAGGGGCAAATGGCCGCTGAGGGGCAAAGTATAGTTCTCTCTTTTTTTTGCCACTGTATGTGGCTTCAGAGCTTGGTTCAGCTCTAGGTAGCCAACATCCAGTGCTGGAGTCTTGGGGAACTGACATAACTTTTAAAAAGTAGAGAAAATTATAATGGCCTGCCAAGTCAACGGATAGTGACCCTTTCAGGGTTTTCTAAGAATCCACTACTCCAAAAGGGTTTCCCGTTCCCTTCTTTTGAAGGTGCCCTGAGACTACTGAGTTTTTCCAAGGCCATGCAGGCTGGGTCTTCTCCTAGGAGGAGAATCCAACCCCTGACCCTGGCTCGGCAGCCATTTATCCAAATCATGGAGCTATCCAGCCTGTTTCTTTCTTTCTTTCTTTGTTTGTTTGTTTGTTTATAAATTTATATACTGCTGGATTTTCCCAAATGGGAACTCAGGGCACTTAACAAATATAACATACAATAATTCCAGAAAAATGGGAAAGAAAAATAATAATAATAATAATAATAATAATAATAATAATAATAATAATAATAATAATAATAATAATAATAATAATAATAATAATAATAATAATAATAATGCTCCACAGAGTAACAAAACAAAAAACAAAAAAATAGTCAACAGCATTTCTGTGGCTGAAGTCTCTGGAAATCATAGCATAGGTCAAAAGATGAATTATATGAGATTAAATGAGATTAAATGAGAGCTGGATTACTTTAGCAGGTGTGGGGCCCAATCTTCATCCCTAGCCTCCAACTTTGTGTCACACCTAGAAATGTAAAATTTCCAGATATTTTGAAGCTCAGAAAAAAACCTCCCCCCTCATTCTCTCCCCCCCCCGGAAAAAAATACGGAAATTTTCAGAAAAATTGGATAAACGCTACATTAGCACTCCCCCCACTTTTTACATCTTGAAAGTCATTCTGTTACTGTTGGAAAATAAAATATGACTTTGGACAGTCTGTCTTGGCAAATTTGATGCTCTGTATTTTCTTCCAGTCCTTTGAGGCCCCGTGAAAAGGACAGGACAGAACCAAACATACCCACTCACGTGCAAAAACAAAAGTGCAACCTCTTTCTTTTTCTTGTGACAATAACAGCACCAAAGGAAGAAATGCATCTTGTTCTTGCACTGGAGAGTTCAGTTTTGTAACCTAGGACTTGCTTGTCCTCAGTGCACAGGAATTAGAATAATCTGATACTATGCATATTTTTTAGAAATAATTTCAAAAAATATTTGAATACCCTGTCTTAAAATATTTTATTCATCGTGTTAAAATAAAATATTCAGTATTTTTTTCTTTTTAAAAATTTTTCTTTTTTTTTTGAAAAATAAAATAAAAAGGCTTCAGGGAAAAAAATGGGAAAAACTCCCCAACCAGAAACAGCCCAGAGGTACAAAAACTCCACGTCAGGAGTGACTAGTATCCACTTTTACATTGGATGGTTTTGGGGTGGATTTGATGAAGGGGGCTTGGAGGAGACTGTATCTCCTTCCACAGATATATGCCACCAAAGCATTGGCTTTGATCTAGTAAGAGCTTTAATGGCAAGAACGAATATTCTTGAGGGCACGCAAGAGCCAAGTCGAATTAGAAGATGGAGGAGGGAGGCTGGAACTAAGGGAATAACAATCAAGCAAGGCATTGTTGCAGGATCTGAACTCCCTTTTGCTACTTGGAGAACTCTGAACAGACTTGAGCGTTAGTGTACCTGGGTGCAAGACCAATATGGTTAAATGGGGGTTGCTGGCGGATGTGTGACTATGGAGAGATACAGACCCTGACCCATCTTGTTGGTATGTCAGTTGTTACCAGAAGCTTGGCACAAATAATGATCTAGTTTTGGCCATTGTCAAAACCAAGAAGGTGGCTTCATCTTGGCAGTCCAAAGTTTTATCTGGGCATGGAAGAAGGACGAGGAGGAGGAGGAGGAGGAGGAGGAGGAGACTGTGGATATGCAGCTCTGCCCTCATTTTGGGGGGGGGGGGGTACATTTTAAAAAACATACACATGCAAGACTTTTCCAGAGTGATTCTACTGCTGAGCCTGGTTTTCATGGCATCATTGTCGCACTGAGGAAGGATGGGATTGGGGTTAAAAACAAAATGGTGCCAGAGCTGATGGTTGTAAAAGGGTTCCTTCTGAAGAACTGTGGTACCTCTACTTACGAGTTTAATCCGTTCTGAATGCATGCTCTTAAGAGGAACAACTCTTAAGGAGAGCAGCCCTATCCAAAAAATAAAAAATTGAAAAAAATAAAAAAATGTAAGTAGAGCAGACCACATCTAAACTTTGTAAGGCAGCACTTAAAATGCCAACAGTTTCTCACTGTTAAGTCAAATTGCTCTTAAGTCGAGCTGCTTGTACATAGAGGTACCACTGCATAATGCTGGCGAATAAGCGCTTGCACAGCACAGGCAGCCTGCCAGTGTTGTAGCAACCGGCACATTTTGTAGAGACTAAACTGCTCTCTCTCTCTCCCCCACCTCTTTTATAGCCCAGTCCTAATTGGCAAGCATGCTCATATAGCTCTCAGGGTGGGGGTGGGGGTGGGAAACTCAAAAGGGATTTTAAAATAAAATTCTAACTGCATCTAATGTTACTTTTTATAATCAACAGGCAAGCCGCATTGTCCAAGAACCGGCTTGTCTCTAAGGGCGTTTATACACGACCCCTAAGCTCCGCCACAAATGGCTGCAAGCTCCGGAGATTTAAAATGTTTCCCCACCAGCTCTGGAGTTTGCAGACAATTAAGTGCGACCCCACCCACTTTAGCGTGACCCAGCACACTTTTCTTGTACCTTCTCTCTGGAGGTGAAAAATATTTGATGCGGATGTGCCAGGCTCTCCTCGCTTCTTTTTGTTTTTGTTTTTTGCCTCCCGCCCCTTTAAGAGGAACCAGGAAGTAACCGGGGCTACCCCGGCAGTGTCCACCAACACCGGGAGGTAAGGTTTTATTCTTTTGGTCCCGTCACGCAGCCAGGAAGTAGGGAGGGGTGGAGACACAGAAGAGCGACAAACCCCTAAGATCTCTGGTCCGAATTTAAGGGGCCAGCGGATCTTAGGGGTCGTGTAAAAAGGCCCTAAGTGGGAGAATTAGTGGGGTTTTTTTTTTGGTCAAGGTTAAATTAAAATAGGTTCCCATGGTTAGTGAGAATGTGCACATTAAAGGCGCTTCCTATGTTTTAGTTATTCAGTTCAAAAACCCATCTCCTTCTGGTGTCCTTAATGTCCCCCCCCCCCATGCCATTTCTTATGGCTGTATCTTCCTAGTTTGCGGTTTAATCCTATTGATGAAATCATTTAATCCATAGGATTGTGGCAGCGTTAATATTGCGTTGCCTCCCACGTGATGTTAGAAGAATGCTCTGAAGATGGTACAGATATACTGATGTCAGGAAGACAGTCTGGCTGCCTAACTGGGGAGGTGAGATGGGGTGGAGGGAGGGTGCATATTCATACTGAATATTTAATGCAGAGGAGATTCAGTTTATCCCTGATTTTGCCCTCTCCCCAATTCCTCTTGCTCTTTTTCTCTTGCCTGCTCCTTACATAAGAACATAAGAAGAGCCATGCTGGATCAGGCCAAAGGCCCATCTAGTCCAGCTTCCTGTATCTCACAGTGGCCCCACCAGATGCGTTTGGGAGCGCATGAGACTAGATATCTGTATCCTGATACCACTCCCCTGCATCTGGCCCTTGAAGTACCCTGGTTTTAAGCCTGGAGATTACACACATCCCTATCATGGTTTGTAACCTGTGAAGGACTTTTCCTCCAGGAATCTGTCCAATCCCCTTTTGAAGGCATCCAGGCCAGATGCCATCACCACATCCTGTGGCAGGGAGTTCCATAGACTAACAACAAGCTGTTCCTTTTGAACAGAGATGAGATGTGGGGCACCTTTTTCCTATGGCAGCTGATAGAAAATGTTGATGGGTCAGTGGAAGGCCTAGCAGCCAGTGTTGGGTAAAGCCAGAAGCAAAATTAGGTATTTATGCATATGAACACGTGTGGCCTCCCGTTCTATTTATCATAGGGCTTGGTTTCCAGAACTTTTTCCAAGTTGGTCCCTTTTCTGCAGGTATATTTCAGCTTGCTTTAGTCCCTAAGTTAAATGCAGGGTGTGTGTGCTCTAATATGGACACCGTATTCCAAGTGTGACCTGCCCAAAGGGTAGTACTATTACTTTCCTTGATCTGGGCACAGTGGCTGAAATCCTTTTGTGCAACTCTGGTTATAGGTGTAGACGACATTGTCAGCCTTCAACAGGCATCTTTAATTGAATCTAAGGTTTACTATTTCACTCCCCTCCGATTGGGAGGCTTCCTAGAGATCTGTTTCAACTGACACCTTTGGGTGCTTCAGAATGGAGTTTTGCACGTGTGCACCCGTGTGTGTGAGTGAAGCCTTTATTATCTGAAAATCATGCTGCTGGTCTGGAAGTTGAGTCATGGCAACTGGACTTCTTTTTCTTGAGAGATAGAAACGTTCCGCTGCTCATCCAAACAGCTGATGAAATCAGACTGATGAAGTTGTTTGGATGAGCAGCGGAACGTTTCTATCTCTCAAGAAAAAGAAGTCCAGTTGCTATGACTCAACTTCCACATAAATTCACCTGGATGACTGAGAATCTTCACAGACACTGCTGCTGGTGATTTTCCAATATTAACCTCGCCACCTACCCCTTCCCTGAGGCTCCCAAAGGCTCCCCCAGGTCAAAGGAGATGCATATCCCTATGGAATCTCGGGACCTAGATGAGGGGGTGGAGTAGGAAATGACAAGTTCAAGACAAGTGTACGAATGATGCCATCCACATTTATGACTGTGCAGCTCCTCAAACAAGATTCAAGCCTGTCTGTTGATGCAACCTAACGTGGCCTAGTGTGAGGGCCGCCCTTGCTCCCTCCCTCCTCCAGCATGTCCCGAGAAGTAGACAGAAAAGAATCCAATATAGCAAGCTTCAACGAACCTTTATTTTGAACATCAACTAGCTCTTGGTCATCACCGACAGAGATGTCCCTTTCTGTAAGCAGTGGTTCCGTCTTGGACCAAAAGTTCTCTAACTTCCCGAGAGTAATGTTGGGTTGCACCACCCTTCTTGCTACTGGAAAAGTCTCTCCAACGCCCAAACCCGGGCCAAGTCCAAGACCGGCTATACCTCCCATGGGAGGGTTCACATCACCCATTATTCTCACTTGGTCACTCCCAAGTTGCTCAACATTCTCTGAGAGCCTCACTCCTTCTTTGGACCCTCCCCTAAGGGTAGCATGACATTGTTCCCACTCCTTCTTCAGCTCCCACTGAGTCTCCCTCCTTTGGGCTTCTTGTTTGAAGAAAACGCGTGCCCACTTCGTTTCCTCCCACCACGCGGTCTGCCCCCAGTATGGTGGTTTCATAGCCTTTTTCTCCCTCCATTCCCGCTCCGCCACTTCTCGCAATAATTTGAAGGTGACCCATTCCCCTGCCCAGGTGACCTCCCTCACTATCTCCTCTGCTCGTTTCTCTTCCAAGCCCCCTGTTACATCGAATCAACTCTTTTCTCCCTCTTCATTCCTCCCTTCCTCCCTATCTTCCTGTTCCAATTCTGGCATTACCTTCTCCCCCTTCTTCCTTATCTCTTCCCCTAAGGGCACAATGGTTTCTCCCGGAGTGCTGGAGTCCCGGCTAGGGGTGAACCCTGGAGAAGGGGATGGCGCACCTTCTTTCTCACTTCTAGTCAAGACGGAAGTGCTGTTAGTGGGTGCTTCGCCAGACAGGTTAGAGGGCCATATTCCTGTCCTGGATGGGGTTGCACTCCCCCTAAGGGACAGGGTCCCCAGCTTGGGGGTGCTCCTGGAGCCCGGTCTAACTCTGGAAGCCCAGGTGGACTCGGTGGCCAGGGGTGCCTTTCTTCAGCTGCGGAAAATATACCAGTTCTGCCCCTACCTAGACGAGCAGAGCCTCATGACAGTTACGCATGCACTGGTAACATCCCGTATTGATTATTGTAATGCGCTTCACACGGGGCTGCCTTTGAAGACGGTTCGGCGATTGCAACTGGTTCAGAATCGTGTGGCGCGGCTGGTAAATGGTGGGGCTGCTAGGGATCACATCATGCCAATTCTACGTAACCTACATTGGTTACCAGTTGCTGCCCGAGCCCAATTCAAAGTGCTTGTTTTGACATATAAAGCCCTAAATGGCTTAGGACCTAGATACCTGAAGGACCGCCTCCTTCCATACGAACCTACCCGGCAATTAAGATCGAGCCAGGGGGCCCTCTTTAAAGAGCCATCCCTCAAGGAGGTGAGAGGGATGGCTTGCAGACATAGGGCCTTCTCGGCAGCTGCCCCTAAGCTATGGAATGCCTCCCCAAGTGAGATCCGCCTGGCACCAACATTGATGACATTTCGGCGCCAGGTAAAAACCTTCCTGTTCCACAAGTTTTTAATTGATACAATATAGACTGTGGGTCCTTTGATGGCAATTTTAGTGTAATGATTTTAGTGTAAGGTTTTTATTATTGTTTTAATTATTTATTGATATCTGATGTTTTAACTGTTTTAATTCTTTGATTGTAAGCCGCCCAGAGACCTTTGGGTAGTGGGCGGCATATAAGTTGTTTAAAAAAAAAAGAGAGAGAGAGATGTGCATACTATAAGAAAGGCATGTCTAAACTCTGGCCCTCCAGATGTTTTGGACCAAAACTCCCATAGTCCTTTGTCATTGGCAATCTAAGCTTAGAATTCTGCAGTTGGGGGAGGGCGGAGAAGGAAAGTGTTATAGGAATTATGTGTGTGGGGGGGGGCGGGGAATCTAAAAATTCCATTCTTCCACCTGAGCTTGGCCTGTAATGGTGGGTGTAGTATTCCTGTATGGGTCTGATGCTTATTGTTTCTACTGTATATCCTTTCATGCATGGAAGAATCTGGATGGTGCCATGAGGGAGTATGAGCATGGATGTGAAGGAGTCCTGACTGAGGCCAGTGGGCCAGAGGTTAGGGACATAGAAAGCTTCCTTATAGTTACAGTGGATCCTTGTATAACCAACAGTTTGTAAAACATAAAATGTGTACAACATAAAAAATTCCAGAGATAGGGGAAATGTGCTTAACATAATCGCCTATGGGGCAAATCCGTACAACATAAAAATGGGATTACTCCGTTTTCAATGCATTCCTATGGGAAATTAGTATAGAGGAAAATTTGCTCAACATAATTTCATTTGGAACGAATTAATTCCTTTATACAAGGTACCACTGTAATTGGTGCCTTAGTCCCTCTAGCCATGCCTCAGGCTAAGAAAGCTGACCGCATTATCCTTGCATGAGTTTGCCAACAGTCTCTTCCTTGAAAGGGTACATAGGGTCTACTACTTTTAACAGTGTTTCCCAACCTTGGGTAAACCCAGGTGTGCTTGGCCTGCAACTCCCAGAAGCCTTCAGGACCAGGTATGCTGGCTGGGATTTCAGAGTGAACACCTGGGTTGCCCACAGTTGGCAACTGGAGGGACCAACCTCTATGTGGCAGCTTTCTGTGTCTCTGTCCTCTGACAACCCCCCCCCCCCCAAATACAGCCTTTCTGCCTCTGGTACAATGGGTGACATGGTTTGATAGCAAGGGCTGAAGGAAAATTCCATGGCAAGCCATGGAACAAGGAGGAGAAGGCACCGTGCCATTTTGTCCTTTGCCTCAGACAGCATGATGTCTTGGGCTGGCTCCATTTGACTAGAAAAGTGCCTGTTGTGAAGGAAAAGGTATTGGTGGGGAAGAGGGTCCTGTACATATAATTTTGGATGCCACGAGGACTGTGCGCATGGAGAGCCGTGGCACCATTGTCTCACTTTGTTTTGGTCTGCAGAGGTAAGATAATGCACGGAAAACGTATCGGTGGAAGGTACACAAAAGCCCACACAAAAGCTTAGGATTTCCTCCCAGCGAATGTTCTGATGCAGTCAGTTTTATGGTGGCTGTGTGTGCCTTTATAAAAGAAAGCAACGACAAAAACAAGCTTGCGGTAAAGCTTTTTACAAAGACCGCCGTAAAGATGGATTTCTAAGACATTCGCTATAAAGGAACTTTAGGCGCATTGCCATTATGATTCCTTTCACACTGTATGTGTTGTTAAATATGTTCTCTGTTTCATCCTAGAGCCTCCCAATTTATGCTGGATAACTCAGTGTTTTAGGTCTCTGGCCAGGGGTTTGGAGTTCAGTTCTTCACTGAACCTCCTTGACAGGAGCTGGACTTGATGATCCTCAGCATCCCTTCCCGGTTCTGTCGATTTAAGATGATGATGATGATGATGATGATGATGATGATGATGATGATGATGATGATGATTCCTTCTGGCAGGCCAGTCAACCTCCACTGGATATACTGGGCAGGTGACTGCCGCCTTGTCCCAAAATGCAATACTGTACGTCACTTTCCTTGTGGGAAAGGAAGGGCAGACACTCCGTTATACGGGAAGGGAGTGAAAAGGGAATGCTACCGGGGTAGGAGCAAAACCTTTCCTTGCTGGCTCCACTGTGTCTCCTGGTGTAATTGACTCATGTCTGAGCAGTTCTCCTGTCCAACGGTTCTGTTGCAGGGCCAGGTCAGTGGGGGTGGGACATTGGGAATCCAGACTGTTCTTTGGAAGGCTTGTGCACTTGGGGGGGAGGACCTCTGGTGAGCAGGCCGTGTCACACAGAGTGCAGTTGCCGAGTCTCTCTGCCGTGAAATGAATGGCCCTCCCCCTTTGAAACAAAGCACATACTCTTCGGGTGTCTTGCTAACAAACAGACTGGATCACCCAGAAGCTTTCTGGTAGCACTCTTCTGCTTCTGAAGATAGTGCTCGAGACAAGCCTTGCATGCAAAGAACAGCACACTTATAGGTAAATGATCTCCTTGGCTTTCCTTGCAATTTTGGGGGGGAGGCATGGGGGGTTTGTAGCCCTTCAGGGCAAGAATACAGCCCACCCCCGAACCTTTGCCCACTGTAGGCCAAGTCACGTCTCATGAAGCCACAGTAAGTACAGTCATTTCAAATAATGGCCAGATTTTAAAACCTTATTATACACAACTTATTCAGGTTCCGAAAAACCATTCAGGACCCTGGAGAGCTCCCTGTGAGCTTGATCAAGCTGTGAAGGTCCCCCCCCCTTGAAGGTAATAGGAAGAGATCTCCTCAACCTTAGCTTTGACGAGACTAGCAAAGTCTGTCCATTTTAAGGATCTATCTCCCTGAAAGGTGCCCAAGGTCTTTCACAAAGAAGGTAGCACGAACCTCAACTCATCCTTCTTCCGAGCACAGTTTTGTTCTGCTGATTCTTAAATTTAACTTTGCACACTATGCTGGTCAGTGGCAAACACTGCTCTGAGTGGTTTACGTGTGAAATGTAAGGAGAAAGATGCCGTATGGATATTTTAAATAAATACAAAATAAATAAAATAAATGCAGGATAAAGCAAAAATAAATCTTAAATAATATATTACCCCCACGTGAGGACAAACAAAACACCCTTGGCTCAGGAACCACCAAAAATCAGGAGGCCAGGGGTTTTGGATTTTACAAATAGCACTGAGGTGTGAAATAGTCTGGCCAAGATCACCCCTTGATTCCCTTTCTTCTTTGATATAGGAGCCTCGTGACTTGTGTTGCATCATTCCATTGATAGTACTGTGCCATCTCTGAGAATCTCTTCTACCTTTTAAGCTACTGTTGGATAGATTTGCCCCTTGAAGTAGCTGGGAATCTTTGGACTCTCGGGACAGACCAGTTTTGCTCTTTTGCAAGCAGCAGAGAGGCAAGCAAAGAAATGGCCCCCTCCCTAAGCTGGGGGGTGTTTCCCTCCAGCCTACGGACAGGGCCAGGAATCTGGGCATGGTCCTGGACTCAGCCCACTCCCTGGAAGCCCAGGTGATGGCTGCTTCCAGGGCCGCTTTTATCCACCTCCGCAGGATCGCCCAGATCCGCCAGTACCTTGACGAGTCCTCCCTGAGGACAGTAGTGCAGGCCCTGGTGATCTCGAGGATCGACTACTGCAATGTGGGGTTGCCCTTGGCCCTGGTCCGGAGGTTACAGCGGGTGCAAAATGCGGCGGCCAGGCTGGTGGTGGGTGCCCGTAGATACGAGCACATCACCCCAGTCCTGGCTCACTTGCATTGGCTCCCCGTTGTCCTCCGGATCAGGTTCAAGGTCCTGGTTTTGTCTTTCAAAGCCCTCCACGGCCCGGGACCAGAGTACCTGGCAGAGCGTATCTCTCAAAGGTCAACCGGGTCCAGACCCACGAGACTGGCGCAGGCGCGCTCACTGAGGGTGGCCACACCCAGAGAGGCGCGGAAATCGTGTACACGAGAACGCACCTTCTCTGTGGTGGGCCCCATGCTTTGGAATCATCTCCCCAGTGAGCTGCGCCTGACAGAGTCCCTGCCTGCCTTCAAGAAGGCCCTGAAGACTCACCTCTTCAGGGAGGCGTTTGGCGACCTTCTCAGTTAGTTTGGTTCTCCCCCTTGCTTTATTATGCATGGGTCTTGCCGCCATCTTGCCCCCCTGCATTAACTATGCCTGGTCTTGCTTTTCTGTTTGTGTTTTTATTACCTGTTTTTATTGTTGTAAGCTGCCCAGAGTTCCCAGTGGGAAGATGGGTGGGATACAAAATTAATAAATAAATAAATAATAAATAAATAAATAATAACTTCCACAGGCACATTGTTTAATGCAAGGCACTTAACCAGAGATGTGCTGTATCTTGGGCAGCAGTTTGGTGGGGTAAGAGAATCAAATATGAGAGGGAAGAATTTTCAGCCTCTCCCTTTGCAGTTCTGTTCCTAGGATTGACCACCGGTTTAATGCAAGGATTTAACCAGAGATGCTGTTATGGATCTGTGGAAGGAGTTCTGTTCTAGGATTTGCAAGCTGTTATGGATCTGTGGAAGGATCGGATCAAGCTGGGCACTTGCCCCGCAGCTCTCGGTAGCCACTTCCACCCGTGAGATGAGCTTCTGTTTGCCTAGTGAAGATCACTTCTGGCTGGAGACAGCCAACTCTTAAGTTAATTTCCTCCAGTGCAGAAGAACTGATCATGTCACAAGCTTTTGTGGACAGGGGTTGCTTCATCTGTGTTCCCTGCAAGAATGTGGCAGAGACACCTGGGTATGGATGGAAGATCATAAAGGGTGAACCAAAAAGACGTGAAACGCAAGAAGTAGAATTGATGGTGTGTCTCTGCAGAGCTCAAAGGCATCTGAGAGCAGCATGGTGGAGCTTCACACCAGTAACTCTTGGCAGTGAGCAGAGTCTTTCTGCCAACCTGGTGGTACCACAAAGAATTAAAGTGTTAACATGGTAGAAGCTTTGATGGCAATGATGGTTCTTGGTCTTGTGCCAAGACTCAGTTGATTAAGTGAACCGATTGGCTGTCCTGCTGGTGTTTTGGATTTCAACTCCCATATTCCCTTACTGCTGGTCATTCCTGATGGACTCTGACTGGAAAAAGGCGTCTGAGGGGGGATATGATTGAGACGTGCAGTATTATGCAGGGCATGAGTAAAGTGGATAGAGGGACACTCTTCTCCCTCTCACAAAATACCAGAACTGGGGGACATCCACTCAAATTGAGTGTAGGGAGAGTGAGAACAGACAAAAGAATTTTTTTTTTACTCAGCATGTTGTTAGTCTGTGGAACTCCCTGCCACATGAAGTGTTGATGTCATCTGGCCTGGATGTGTTCAAAAGGGGATTGGACATATTCCTGGAGGAAACGTCCATCACAGGATAAAAGCCATGATGGAGATGTGTAACCTCCAGGCTTAAAACCAGGGAACTTCAAGGGCCAGATGCAGGGGAAGTGGTATCAGGAGACAGATATCTACTCTCGTGCGCTTCCAGACGCATTTGGTGGGGCCTCTGTGAGATACAGAAAGCTGGACTAGATGGGCCATTGGCTTGATCCAGCAGGGCTCTTCTTTTGTTCTCATGTTCCAAAATACCTGGAGAACTGAATGTTCTAAACCTACGAGTTCACCCATGCTGCTAAATTCTGTGACAAATCTATACATATGAGTCCTACGCAGCAGGTGGAGTTTTGAATGAGATTGTGAAACTTGATAGTTAATTACATTGGTTGTCCTAGCATGCTGGCAGTTTTCCCTGAAGGGTGGCTTGGTGGGTAGGTGAGATTTATCTTTGGCAGCAATTACAATTAGAAATGGGCACAAAATGAAAAATAACAAGCTACGAAACATTATAAAACAAAACAAAACAAAACACAAGCAAGTAACAAAATGAAATGCCACATTCTGTTTTGGAAATAAAATGTTTCCTCTTCCCTAGTCAGAACATACTAATACCATCCTAGAGAGACTGGAAATTGCTGCCTGTGTGCAGAGAGGTGGTACCTAGGAATGGATGATGGATGACATCCAGACCGATGAAGCTGTTTGGATGAATAGCGAAACGTTTCTATCTCTCAAAAAAAGAAGTCCAGTAGCCATGACTCAACTTCCAGACCCTTCAATATGAGTTTCCTTGGTTGAGTGGGAGCTTGAACCCAGGTCCCCTGTGTCCCTGGTCCACTACAGCAAACTGGCTGTCCTGAATGAGAGAAGTGAGTGGGATAAGAAAATGGAAGGCCACTTGGGATTTAATTCCGGTGGGGTTTTAACCACATACTCCGTCAGGAGTGGGATCTGAGTGCAATCCGTACTTCTTCCATCTTCGAAACACCTACTGTTGTTTCTCCACTTCCCCTCCACCTCCTTGATGTTTGGCAGTTCGGAAACAGAGAGATGTTTTGTGGCTGTAATGATTAAAGAGCTTGGAGTCAGAAAGCCCTTGTTCCTCGACTATATTAGCTACAGATATGTCGCTGGCTCACCTTTATTATCCTCTCTGTTCCCTGCTTTAGCCAGAAGAATAATTAGTAAAGTGACCACCATCATCTGCCCTGTCAAAACCCATTGGGTTCTTTCATTTTATCCAAAGAAATTGGCATTCAGGTTACCAGGATATTTTATTTTAAGACTCCCCCCTTTTGTTATGGCTTTTGTAGATACATTGATACCTCTACTTAAGAGCAGCTCTACTTAAGAGCAATTTGAGTTAAGAGCGGAAAACCGTTGGTGTTTTAACTGCCACCTTACAAATTTTAGATGCGGTTTGCTCTACTTACAATTTTTGTTTTAATTTTTCAATTTTTCAACTTAGTTTATCAATTTTTAGATACTCCTTAAGAGTTGTTTGACTTAAGAGCATGCATTTGGAACAGATTAAATTCATAAGTAGAAGTACCACTGTATTTTCTTCTGAATTGCAGCAGTCCTATGGATTATTATTATTCTATATATGCAGAATGTGTGTGCAGGAAAAGATTTTTGCCGTAGGCGAACTGAAAGCTGCAGCTGCTTTGTGTCCTGATGACAACTTTCCTGCTCAGTTGAGGGTCATTGTATCTGATAAGCCCCCATAGTTGTGTTTCTTTGTATTATAGACATGTAGGGAAGCTATCGTGGAATGTGGGTTCTGGTTCAGGGGAGATTTCTCCCTCTGTAATGGAGGGCTTAAATTAGGCATTAAAAACAATGCTGCCACAAGCTTTACACAGTCTGCCTCTGAAAAGCGGGCTAGAACTGAGGAAAATATTATGCCCCGATTGATTTAGTTTTTAGTACAGGGCTGGGCAACTGTTGGCCTTCCAGATGTTATTGGGCTGAAGCTCTCCGCAGACTTAGCTAGTTGAGTGACTGGTGGAGGATGATGTGGATTGAATTTCAGCAAAACCCAAACATTCCCCATCCCAGGAGCCACTGATCCTCCAGGCTGCATTGGAATTACAGTTCTCATACTTCTTGACCATTGCCCATGCTGTTTGGATCTGGTGGCGGACAGGCTTCAACCAACCTTGGGAAGGCGATGAGGAGTTTACCACCCAAGACCTATTGTTATTACATCTCATTTCTAAAACACCTCAGTGCTCTGTAGAGAGGTTTTAATGCCACATTGTTGGCTGCCAATGCAACAGTGTAAAGGTGCAGTACAAACGAGGAAAAGAAATGCAGCCAGATGCGAAAACCCAGTTTCTGATGTTATGCAATTTCAGCAGCAGCAGCAGCCTATTGGACTTCTAAATACTGTACACAAAGTCCCACATAACCCAGCAACACCGGTGAGCTCGAGAGATGGGGCCTTTATCTGATGGCCATGGCACATGAGACTGGCATAGCTCCCCATAAAGATTCTTTTGAGTCGCTTCTTTGACTCCTCTTCACTCTTAATTTGAAAGTGTTTGCCTTTTGAAGAGGGGAGAAATGTGGGATATTTACGGTAATTTCATTGCCTTCCCACTTTCTGGGTTTTAAAACTATAATGAATTAAATGAGAAACAGAACCCTCTCCCCCATTAGCATGTAGTGCTTTAATTTTGTGAATGAGTGTGAGTGTTAGTGGGGAAAAGGGGTTGAGGTGGGCTCTTGGAGGAGAGACAAGAGCATAAACATTGCAAACTCTCCTCCTCCTCCTCCTCCTCCTCCTCCTCCTCCTCCTCCTCCTCCTCCTCCTCCTCCTCCTCCTCCTTCTTCTTCTTCTTCTTCTTCTTCTTCTTCTTCTTCTTCTTCTTCTTCTTCTTCTCAGGTGTAGATGAATAATAGCCCTCGTGTCATTGTGTAGTGCATCAACCCAAAGGTTGGGCCTTTGGTTGTTTGCCATTGACCTCCAACTGAAGGCCCTTCTGTGCTAGCATTTTGATGTCACCATGCAATAAGGGGGAAAGCACGCTAAGTTATTTCCATGTGTTCATTTTCTGCAGGGATAGGGATCTTCTGGACCTCTGAGTGTTTTGGCCTACAGTGTCTAGTATCTTCACACAATGTAGCTCATGATAAGTGGAGCTGAAGTTCAAAGCATCGGAAGGAGGTCAGGCTTCCCCAACCCTGACTGGCTGGGATGCTCCCATGTCTCCTTGGAGCTCTTGTTTTTCTTTGTTGGTTAATATGATGAACAGTTTATAGGAGGAAGCATTACCAAACTGGTATTTATGTATTTAAAAATATTTTCCCCTGCCTTTCACCAATGGCGTAGCAAGGTTTTGGAGCGCCTGGGGACAACGTTGTATTTGTGTCCCTCCGGCCTTCCCCAACACCATCGCATCCACATAGCAAGGGGGGGGGCAATCCTGCAGGTGTGGGGTGGGTGGGTGTGCACTCTGTCACTTATTTCTCTCTGTAGTCTAACCCCCATTCCCCCCGTGGCCTCACTGATGCCCTGGCTCATAAACCTGCTGGTGAGAGTGGCTTTCACACGATGCTGGCTTTGTCAAAACGATATACAAAATTTGTTTTTGAAAAGAGAGCCACTAAAAGTTAACAGGATCGGTGAGTGCTTCCACCACCTCCTTTAATCTTTGCCGGAACGTATGGGGCTCGTGAGGCGCGCCTGTGATGTGCTGCTGCCTTTGAGATGAGAGAATGCCCGATTGTGTTCCAGTATCTTCCTCCTACTAATTCTCCGCTAACTACAAAGCATTGGGAGATGTGTGGGAGGCAAGGACTTGGAAGTGGCTGCCCCTTACAGAATTCTCGGTGGAGGGATGCACATGCATGTTTGTGCACGTGCGCACGTGTGTAATGCACTCAGTATATGCTCAGAATCTGGAAGTTGAGTAATGGCAAGTGCACTTCTTTTCTGGAGAGATTGAAATGTTTTGCTACTCATCCAAGCAGCTTTGTCAGTTGGCCAGATTGATAGTTGCTTGGATGAGCAGCAAAACATTTCATTCCCTCAAGAAAAGAAGTCAAGTTGCCATGACTCAACATCCAGATAATCTCACCTGGATGACTGAGAATCTTCACAGACACACACACACATATATATATACTCAGAAGCATTTCTGCATGAGCAGAGGCATAGGGAAATGAAATGGGCGACTACCTTTTTCCACCTGTGATATATATGCTATTATTTTCTAGAAGCCTTGGTTCTAGATTCAAGCTGCTTGGGGTGTATGTCTACAAAGCATTCGGTGTTGGCTCAGAAATGCTTTTTAGAAACCAGGATTTGGAAAGGATTTTTTTTTAAAAAAGACTGCTCTATAATCTCAAAACCAGCATAGCCCCTCACAATGCTGTCTTGGTGACTGCCTTTAGTTCAAAAAGTAACTTTTTAAACATTTAGGTGTAGGAAGACTAAAGTGAGGATTTCTTCCTTCCTTCCTTCGTTCCTTCCTTCCTTCTTTCTTTCTTTCTTTCTTTCTTTCTTTCTTTCTTTCTTTCTTTCTTTCTTTCTTTCTTTCTTTCTTTCTTTCTTTCTTTCTTTCTTTCTTTCTTTCTTTACAATAACAGTATTGTATTTTAGTACAGCTCAAATTAAGCTTGGTCTCATAGCTTCTTAAATCAAGATCTGTCTGCACTCTGTATGTGCCTCAGCATACTGTTGTACATGTTACTACTGTGTCTGTTTGAGGGGCCGAATATTGTCAGCGTAAATTGACTTTTGGTCTGAAGCATGGCCTTTTTCACGTACTGTGAAGGGATGAAACACGGGGCTTTTGCTGTATTGTTTGGTTCATTTTTGCCCGAGCTGAGGAAGATAAAGTGTTGCTCCATCCTCCTAGTGCCTTGGTCTCTTCTTAATCACAAGGTCGCAGCGTTCGTTAGCTGCTGTGCCGTAACGGGGCTGGATCTCCAAACCTGGAATTGTGGTTGACTGAAGGGGGTCCAGGAGGTGGGTTGTTTGGCTCCATCCTTTCTTTTCTGCTTGAGACATTTATTAATTTATTATTTATTATTTAGTAGACCACACCAACTTTCCTGTAGGGAACTCTGCACTTTGTGTATTGGAAAAGTAAAAAAGAAAGGGATAGTGAGGCATGGGGTGGGGGTGGGGGCTCCTCACTCTTGTTTCCCTTCTGGAAAAAGACAGCTGGAAGGCTGGCTAGGAGCTGTTCACCAAGCAAAGATCCAAATGGTCACTCTGTGTTGTTGATCCTCTTCCCCAACAGATCTCCATTTCTGTAAATCAAATTTGGGAGCTTGACAGCAGCATTCCTAATCAGTGCTGTTAGCACTCAGCAATTGCACCCGCCCTCGCTCCCATTGCCTCCAAAGGCCTCCCCCCCCCCGCTTTGCCCTCTCATCCTCTGATGTTTTTCTGATGCTCTCCTTTGGGGGCTTGACAGTTCCTTGATACCTTTTTTTTGGTGCGTTTGCCGTTTTTCCTTCCCTTTGTGCTTGAAAACCCCAAAGCCGTTTTCATTTCTCTTTGTTTGGTTTGGTTCCCCCCCCCCCGGTACTGGACATTGAGGGCAGCTGTGTGGGTTGCCTGACGGTCAGTTTCTTGTGGCAAGTGACAGCTGCTTTTGTGTGCATGTCTGTGGCATACGTCCAGGGGTGGGGGTTAGATTTTACAAAAAAAAGGTGACCTTCTACCGGTGCTGTCCAGTGACTGCTGCCATTGCAGCTTGTTTATGAGTTAAGGATTGGTTGCCTCAGTGGGCTGTAATTGTATGCTTTACTTGCCGTTAATGCTTGTAGAAATTTTGCTTTCTGAGAGTCTCACAAGCATTCATCATATACTCCTGTTTACGGCTTATCCTTTCATAAGGGCTAGAAACTTACTTGTGTGTGTGTTGTCGTTACAGTCGTGACCGACTCTATGTGACTCCATGTCCATGGAGTTTTCTTGGCAGG
This sequence comes from Phrynocephalus forsythii, assembly GCA_029282475.1. Classification (NCBI taxonomy): domain Eukaryota; kingdom Metazoa; phylum Chordata; class Lepidosauria; order Squamata; family Agamidae; genus Phrynocephalus; species Phrynocephalus forsythii. The sequence goes on along the minus strand of JAPFRF010000011.1, from coordinate 25,593,068 downwards.
AGTACTGGAGTGGCTTGCCAGTTCCTACCCCAGGCGCCTACAGCACCTGGTATTCCCTGGTGGTCACCCATCCAAATACTAACCAGGGCAGACCCTGCTTAGCTTCCGAAATCAGGCCAGATCGGATGTGCTTAGGGTATCTAGGCAGCTCTAGAAACTTACTTACTTCCCTTTGAAAAGAAAGCTGAGATTTTCCAGGGTCTCCATTCATGAGGTCATTTTATTGCCTCCATGCCTTCCACGAAACAAAACTAGACACGAGGCTTAGTGAAATGTTCTTGGTTTAGCGAGGCTTCGCATTTGTACGGTGTCTTCCCCCTTTTAACCCCTCCTGACTTTACACAGACGGGAAACTTTTATTTGTTCCTGAACCTCACGAACCCCAAGTAGTAGAATAGTAAATCTGGAAATGGAGGCACATGTCCAAAACGTGACCCTCCCCAACAGGCAGCTGTGTGGATATGTATCCACAAAGTATTTCTAGGTGATTTCACTTCTACCAGGGGTAGGTCTTTTGTAAATGCAATGGTTCTTAATTGCACATCCGAGACTAAGTCCCTCCAAAGTACAGGGATGATCTGCAGCAACTGTTGTGGTTTAGCATCACAAGTAGGGTAGGGCCATTGGAATAAGTGGGAGCTGTCGAGGAGCTGACTAACCAAATCCCCACTGATTCATTGGGCTTAGTTTAATGTGACTTACTACTCTAAGGGATGCGATTGCCTCCCATGTCTTGTTGCTGGCAAAAACTCACTCCTATTTAGCAGCTGAGACTGCTGCAACGCCGAGAAAGATGGAAGAGGATGTTGTTGTCCCTCCTGATCTAGAAAGCACCAAGGCTCTGGCATGGTGAGTCCTGGTCCTGCCAGAAGGCTGTGTTCCACCCCAGAGTTCTGTGTCCTGTTTTGATGAACATGGCCATGTGAGAAGTGCTCGTAGAGCACGTAGCCTTAGATCACCCACAATATTGTCTTCCCGAGATGGTGGGGTAACTGGGGCCCTCCACATGTTGCTGGAGGGCAAGTCCCATCAGCCTTAGCCAGCAGGACCAATGGTCAGACATTTTGGTTGATGCAGCCTAGGAACATCTGGAAAGACACACGTTCTGACTTCAAGCACCCTGACAGTTGTTGGCCCATGACTGAGGAAGGCTGATTTGCAATTTTTTTTACAGTTATGGTGCAGAGAGGGCACAATATGGCAAGTGTGTGATTTGTAATTTTTCCTAAGCGGAGGATCAAGGATTGTCAGAGCGTGTTCCTAATCGACCCCCCACCCCCACCCCACTGCCAGAGCGTGTTACTGCATTGCACAACCATTGCAATTTCCTTGTGTCCTTTGCTTTCTCGGAATCAGTTTTGTAAACAGCAGGAGTCCCACTTTGAGGCTGAAGAAGCAGGCGAAAAATGGCTTCTCTGTATTCCTCTTTTTCTCTCCCTCTCAGCCCCTCCGCCCCCACCCCCATTTCTGTTGAGCAGCTCTCTAAGCAGATGATCCAACTCTTTTGGAGAAGTCCATCACAGGTTACAAACCATGATGAAGATGTGTAATCTCCAGGCTTAAAACCAGGGTACTTCAAGGGCCAGATGCAGGGGAGTGGTATCAGGAGACAGATATCTAGTCTCATGCGCTCCCAAACGCATCTGGTGGGGCCACTGTGAGATACAGGAAGCTGGACTAGATGGGCCTTTGGCCTGATCCAGCATGGCTCTTCTTATGTTCTTATGTAAGGAGCAGGCAAGAGAAAAAGAGCAAGAGGAATTGGGGAGAGGGCAAAATCAGGGATAAACTGAATCTCCTCTGCATTAAATATTCAGTATGAATATGCACCCTCCCTCCACCCCATCTCACCTCCCCAGTTAGGCAGCCAGACTCCTGGAGGAAAAGTCCATCACAGGTTACAAACCATGATAGGGATGTGTGTAATCTCCAGGCTTAAAACCAGGGTACTTCAAGGGCCAGATGCAGGGGAGTGGTATCAGGAGACAGATATCTAGTCTCATGTGCTCCCAAACGCATCTGGTGGGGCCACTGTGAGATACAGGAAGCTGGACTAGATGGGCCTTTGGGCTGATCCAGCATGGCTCTTCTTATGTTCTTATGTTCTTATGTTCTCTGAACTCTGGAAGGATTGTAGAGGGTCTCTCACATGAATACAGTTGGTCAGCATTGTGTAGCTGATGGGAAAGCAGAGGGTTGCTGTGTTTGGTGTGTGTATGTGTGGATGGATGCTCCATTTGTACCAAGAAGCGGCCATGGGCAATTGGATCCATGCAGATCTAACATTGAAGTTTTTTACTCAGAGCAACACAACAGAAGCAAGTCGTGGGGCCATCTGTTCTGTCTTCTGCAGTTGAGAGAAACAGCACAAGTATCCGGGGGAAACAAGTGTGGAGTTTTAGAATGACAGAATCCGAGAACAGGAAGGGACCGCAAAGTTCATCCAACCCAACATTTCTGCTCTGTGTAGGAATCTTACCTCCTTGACAGATGGCCATCCCGTCTGTTTAAATACCATCAGCCGAGAAGGGCTGACCACCTCCTGAGATACTCCCTTCCACTGTCAATCAGCTGCCACCACTAATAAGTTTTTCTTAATGTTTAACTGAAAATGGCTTCCTAGCAACACCTTCCTTGCTTCTTATTATATTTAGATCCCATGTTTCCTTCACCAAGCTCAAGATGATGTGCCTGGCTCACAACAGCCCTGTGAGGGAAACCAAGTTCAGAGCCTGGGACTGGTCTATGGTCACCCAATGAGTCTGATGGCTCAGTGGAGATTTGAACACAGGTCTCCTGCGTCCCTTAACCTACGATACCACACTGGCGTTCCTCCACCCATGAATTCTTATCTTGTTCTTTTGGGGAAAAGAGAAATTTTACATGGGAGAACATCCAGTCACTTGTTGGCCATACGTTTCCCCTCCATCTGCTCTTTTCCAGGTTCAATTTACCTGTGTGATGTTTTGGCTTTGGTCAGTTGGTGGGTCAGAGCATGGGTGGTCCAGTGACACTTGGTGGGTCAGCTTCACCTCAACTCACCTTGTCAGGAGGAGGACAGCCCTCCTTTCCCAACAGGGGAGGTGACCACCCGGGCCAAAGGATGAAATATCACAGAGTTGGTTGCATGCCTTCCAGAAGCTTTGGGGATTTATTTCATTTTGCATTGGAGTTGTGCCCACAATTAGAGTAAGGGGACTAAGATGGGATTTAGGGAGCGGATTCTCCCTACCTGCAAGTTTTTATGGGCCACCCTTCTGATGCTGTCAGTTCCCTAGCCCATGTGTTGGTTGGAGCATGGATGCAAGGTGCTTCAGTCCACACCAGAAAGGGGGGGGCAAGGACCAGAGGAGAGAAACCTGGCTTTCCTCCCAAAACGTAAACTGTCATGCAATGTAATGCCATAATCGTATGGTGATCTAGACAGCCTTACTTCTTTCAATGAGGTTGGTTTAGGGCAGTACCTTCACACTTCATGTGGCCATGATTTGTGGTGAAAGACCACAACTTTCCCTCTCTTTCTGTCATATACTGATCTACTTCGCAGGGTTGTTGTGAGGACAAAGTGCGGGGGCGGGAATGGGCCTAGCATACTTGGATCTAGAGCTCCAAGGTTTGTCGTCTCCAGCCCTGTGACTGCTACATGGCACAGGTTTCCCCTCTCAATTGGACCACCATAAGAGTGTGGCAGAGCTGGATGTTTTCATGCTTGTTCTATCATTTGTGTCTGAAGTGAACATAGCATCAGAAGGTAAGAACAGCCTTGCTGGAAGATGCCACAGCCCATCTAGTCCAGCATTCTGTCTCACACAGCGGCTCACCGTTTGCTTCAGGGTATTCCCAAGCAGATGTCTTCACCTGCTTATCATTCCCCACAAATGGTATTGAGAGATATCCTGCCTATCTCTCCACGTGGACAACATGAGCAATGACTCCAGCCATCCTCCACATCCTTTATTTCCCTGATGATAGCCATTGATACCCTGGTTCTCCATGAACTTGTCCAATCCTTTCTTAAAGCTGTCAAGGCGGACAGCTGACACCACTTCTTCTGGCAGGGAGTTCCACAGACCAATGATCCTCTGGGTGAAAAAATATTTTCTCTTATTTGTACCCAAAAGTTTCATGGAGTGCCCCCTAGTTCTAGTGTTGTGTGATAGGGAAAACAGCTTTACCTTATCTACTTTGTTCACACCATGTACAATTTTATAAACTTCAATTAGGTCACCTCTTAGGTGCCGTCATTCAAGAGTGAAGAGGCCCATCCATTGCAGCCTCAGATGGTAAGGAAGATGTTCCAGTCCCCTAATCATTCTGGTTATTCCATAGCCTGTAATAAAGGCTCTCTTCTCCCCTGCAACCCCACCTTTCAAACCCTCGTTGCTACTTAGGCTTTTGTGATATTCTCTTTTGTTTCCATTTGCCAGGCTTCTTTCTCCAGACGGACTGGCCAGTGCCTAAAGAGGACTGCAATTTCAGTGTACATCGTGGATGGGTTAATGACAAGACTTAACATCTGTATAGCTGCTCTCTCCCTGGCATGGATTGCAGCCTTGCCAAGGAGGGGTTTAAACCATGGGCTCCATTGCTTAGCAGCAAAGCAAAAGGGGACAGGTTCTACATAGCACCATGGACAGCGCCAAGCGATTCTTGTGCTAAAATCAGGCTGTCTCAACTTGCTTCCCTTGGGATGAGAGAGAAAATGACTCCCATAGTCCTTGCTGAGGGACTGTTGGGAGTCATAGTCCCAGCACATCTGAATGGGAATGGGTTGGGGAAGACTGAACTGGGAGCTCATCCCACCATTTTTGGAGAGCTTTACCTGCCTGCCATATACTCACTCTCCTTTATTTCCTTTAAAAAGTTTGTTTTAAACCTCTTGCCCCCTCTAGTGGTGGAAAAAATATTAAAACATCTGGACAAGTGTGGAAGGCTCAGGAGCGCCTGTGGACTAATCCAGGTTTTGGGTGTGGAGGAGCTAAGGGACTCTCCTTTTAAAAAGTTTTTGTACTGCAATTTTCAGGACCCCCCATGAACTCTCCAGGCAGAATTCCTGGGGGTGCAGCCCAGAAATAACATGTTTACAGACCAGATGCATTGGCCTCCATCGATGAATTATCGGTTCTGTTTCTGTGTTCAAAAACAAGCAAGATGCTACAGTGTTACGTGGCAATCACAGGTGTTCCTGTAAGTCATAGTTCTTTTGGAGGTGCCTTCTGTAGAACTTAATGGCCAGCATAACTAGACCTCCCAGCCTCCTCTGTTCAGCAAAGTTGGTCAGGCAACCATCCTACTATCATGTTACTGACCATCAGGGAAGACCCTCCTGGATTTGGAGGATGGCTGGAGTCATGTTCTCATTGCTCATGTTGTCCAAAATGATATATATATATATGTCATCTCTCTCTCTTACCTGTTCCAATCTCTCTGTCCCTCCATTCATTTCTCGTATCCTATCATACCATAAGGTCAAGTAACTAGACCTCATTTTCTTTTCCTTTTCATTATCCTCACAGCAATCAGCGAGGTGGCCCAAAAGACAGTGGCTAGTCCAGGGTTATGCAGTGAGTTTTCTGGCTTAATGGAGATGTGAACCTGGATCTTCCAAATTCCAGCTTTGCATTCAAAGCATCAGATGACACTGGTTCCATTCCCCCTCCCCCTAAAATGTTTCCCTTGACATGCCTGCTTTTTTTCCTTGCCCAGTTTCTGCCAGAAGTGTGAAAGAATTGAGGCAGAGATGGGCAGAATCAAGGGAGTATCACTCAGATTCAAGGATGGGCAAACTCGTGTCCTACCATTGCTCTCAGAATTTGGGAGTGTGGCTGCAAAAGCTACCCCCATTTTCTCAGCAAAATATAGAGAACTGTGTGCATGGAAATCTAATGTTCTTTTTATAACTGGATGTGCAGTTCCTTTATATCTTGTTCAAATAAGGGGGTGGGGAGACCCAGTTTATTATACAATGGGAGGTGTGGCTGTCCCTATTCCTGCCAGTTCACTTTCATGGTGTGCAATGTGGGGTTATGGCCCACAGTATATTCCAGGGGCTGACATTGCCCAGCCCTACTCTAGGGCACCTTGTTCCAGCTGTTGGAAGGATGAATCCCATCCTCTGAACACTGCCCCTCTTTTCAAACAAATTTAATTTTCTTGCAACATTTCCCCCTGCCCTCCAGCAAGTTGGCTTTCGTAGTGGCAGGGGTATGCCGTCTTGCATTTCAAGCCCGGTTCCTCTGGAACTGGAGAGCAGAGGAAGATAAAAGCTGGAGCCACTTTTTCAGTAGAGATTTACATAATAGGCTCTGCCGTGGGTGGGCAGGTGCAGCAGGGCAGTGAGAAGAGAAATTGAAATCATAGCTGCATATCTTTTCTCCAGAGCCCTTGCCACTTCTTTGCCTGGGGATGAACAGAGAAGGAAGCGTGAGTGGTGGCGACAGGAGTGTATAAGGATATTCAGCCGCCCTGCTGATTTTCTGGGCCCCGGTGTCCACATTTCCTCTTTCTTATTGTTAGTATAGCCTCGGGCCAGATGGTTTGGTGGATCCCACTTATCTCTCCAGAACACCCGTTCACACCTCTGGCTCCTGCTCCCTTTCCGTGCGCCCTCCTCCCCTGGATGACGATGACGGCAGTAATGGAACAGGCGGAGGGGAGTGTACAGTGGGTGCTTCAAAAAGAGTTCAGGAAGGAAAGATAGCTATTTTTCAAGATCAATCTGAGCTGCCGAAATTGGGTCTGAGATAACCATTTATCACAAAGGCCCACCAGCCCACAGGGTGTGACGGAGAGATAACCCCAGGCATAGAGTGCTACCCAAGGTAATACACACAGACACACACAGACACAGACAGACAGACAGACAGACAGACAGACACACACACACACACAGAGACACACAGACACAGACACCCCCACCCCCCCACACCTTTCCTTCTGCATGCCATTCTCTCCATGCAAGCTGTCACAGTGACATCCTCAAAGGGCCAGCGTTCCTTCCAGCACTTGAGTCAGACTTTCAGCTTGCCCCATTTGGGATGTTCTTTTTAATTAAGATGATTAACAGTCTGGCTTATAAATGATGGATCTGTTTTATGAAGTGTTGGGGGTCATCATGCCACTCTCTAAAGAGAGCCGCGACGCAGGGGTGATGTTAATAAGAGGGACCTGGCATTGCAAGGGCAGTGCGTCCGAGCAAAGCCTCTGTTTATAGGATACCCCCACCACCCCAGCCACGGATGTGCATTGAATCAGGATGTAGGGGGAGGGCACGCTATAAGCAGCCCCTCCAATTGGACTGAAGGTGTCATTTTGCTAATGGAGAGGAAATGTGAACTCCAGCAGTGGCGTGTGGAGCCACAGCCTCCAGGATTTAAGTATGGGAATCTTGACATCATCTGCCGCCTCTCAGGGTTTCTTATTTCCTCTGAATTTAGCTGTAATGTTCTCAGTAGCTTGGGAGAGGGAGGGATTTCCCCAAGAACAGTTTATTGTTCTATATCAGTGGTTCTCAACCTGTGGGTCCCCAGATGTTCCTGGACTGCAACTCCCAGAAGCCTCCACCACTTGCTCTGTTGGAAGGGTTTTCTGGGAGTTGCAGTCCAGGAACATCTGGGGACCCACAGGTTGAGAACCACTGCTCTATATCATTGGTGGCGCACAACTCCCAGAATTCCAAACCCTGTTGCCAGTGTCAAAGAGCGGTGGGAGTTGTGGTCCAAAACATCTGGAGTGCCAAAGGTTCACCACCAGTGTTCTATATCATCCCTGTCATGATGCAAAATATTATGAGGTGGCTTGGATGTGAGTGGCATTTAAGTCCCATTAGGCTGACAAAGGATCAGGTTCTGATGGCCTTAAAAGGTTCTGGAGCAGGTTTGTTCTTGTACATAAACACAGCATTTTTGTCACAGGAGCAAAAGTTCTATAAGGATCAGTGATGCTGTGGACCAAGGGCTTGCAATGTTTAAGCGCTGGGATTTTCTGAGCAGCAAGGCTATGGTATCACCATCTGGTAGTGGGGCAGCTAAAAAACCTTGTAAATAAATAAAATCACCTCCCCACCTCCCAGGGCCACTGGCTTCTTTCTGAGCTTGCAGAAATGCTCACTGGAAATGGGAAATATATTTCCCCACAAATGCAATATTCTTGCGAGCCATCCTTGCTGCCATGAATGAATCATAGTGGGGAAAATTGATTTTTTTGGGGGTGTCCTGGAGATTTTTAGAGATAATGATGGAGCACCAGGGATTGATCAGAATTTCATTGCAATTAGCATGCGATAGGATGTGATAGCATCTGCTTTTTAAAAATTCTTTAGAAAGAAATTCATCCCAGGAAGTAACCTCTGACTATTATATTTTTAAGGTCTTGGTTTCATTCCCTGGGCCGTCAGGCAGGTTTGTGCTGCCATATAATGATAATTATCTTTTAAAAACAAACAAAACAAATGCTTCATTTTTAAACAGCAGGTACATTATAGTCCCCTCTATGCTCTTGATAACTACGTACACTTGAATGGGGCCAGTGCATAAGGCTGAGCATTCTGAATCAGTTCGTTGCCCAATAATAAAAGGTCAAATTTTCAAATTTAGTCATACCTGGGACAGAAAGAGCTTGATATCTCTGAAGGTGAGAGAAGACAAAACCAGATTCTTGAGATAGTTTTATTAAATCCCACACTAGCTTCATTTCTTTTGTCTTTGTGTGCTGACCTGCATGCATCTGCTTCATAATCATCTTTCCATCCAATGGGTTGCAGCTTACTGGGCTATCAACTCTTGCTTCTTGGCTGATTTCCCTAAGAAACTACCTGCCACTACTTTTCTAACAACTGAGGGTTGAACTTGAGGGCCCTGGAGTGGAGCTGTCCAATTCTTTCATTCTGTTTCATGGTGGGGAGGAGGTCGATCGCAGACCCAGCTGTCTTTGGGTGAATTTTTCCTGGGCACCAACTAATTGTTCATGAACCTTGCTTGCCAGCAAACAGAAGCAGTGTACCAATCTGGCCAACTGCTAGTGTAAATCAGTAGGGTATCAGGAGTGGACCCAGTCTTTGGACAAAGGGGGGGAACATGCACCAAATCAGAGATATTCCTGCAAATACAAGGTGTATTCTTCTGCATATCCTTCACCAGTTGCATTATTTAAAAGATTGTAAGCAGTTTGAACAGTAGACAGGGAAAATCCAACGTAATCTCATAGACTGAGCTACTGGCATCAGAAGAAAAGGTGAGTGAGAGTTGCATCCCATGATAACACAATCTCCCCTGGATACCCCAAATGCAGTGGCACTTAGCAGGGCTCAAAATGAGGCCACGGTGTATATGTGTGTGTGTTCTTCATTTTTTGTGGGTCCTCACTCTACTTACCTTAACGACCCTGTCAATAAATTCTGGGGAGATTTATGAAAGAAATAACACAAATGTACTTGTTTATGTGTATAGCAGAGAAAATTAGCTTAGCAGCAGCAGCATGTAGATAAAGTGTAGTTACTTGCAATAAGTGTTATTGGAACTAAGAGACATAGAGACAAAGAACATGACTTAGAATAAAACTCTTATATTGAATATATACAGTAGATAAGAAAAAACAACAGCATAACACCAAACATAACATATATACAGAGCAAAATATACAACAGAGTGTGGGGTACTGTTTTCTCACCATAAACAGCCCCAATTTACATTATACCAGCCAGTTTCTTTATACACATTTGGAACTCATCAGACATGATTTTAACCAATCACATCCTGACACACCATGATGTCATTAAACTATTCCACCTGTGCTAAATCACTTTAACCTCCTAGGGCCTTTTCACACGACCCCTAAGATCCGCTGGCCACATAAATTCGGACCAGAGATCTTAGGGGTTTGTCGCTGTTCCTGCGTTCCCACCCCCTCCGCACCCCTGGCTGCTGGCTGCGTGAGGGGAGGGAGAAAAAAAGGAAGAAAAGAATGCCGGCTTACCTCCGTTCTGCCGGTCTCGCTCTGTTCCCGGCAGCATTCAGATCTCTTAAAGGGGCGGGGGGCAAAACAACAACAAACAGAATCCAGGAGAGCTCGGCACTCTAGGTTACATGGATCTGGGATTTTTCATGCTCCGAGAGCAGGTACCTGAAAAGTGCGCTGGGACTTGCTTAGGTGGGCGTGGTCACACTTAATTATCTGTAAACTCCGGAGCTGGTGGGGAAACAATTTTAAGCTCCGGAGCTGGGAGCCGTTTGCGGCGGAGTTTAGGGGTCGTGTACAAAGGGTCCTAGTGATTTCTACTCCCTTGCACTTGTGGCTAACATCATGACACTGCATTTTGACTGACTCCATTTTACAAATTCTCTGTTCAATCTGTTAAATATACATTACATACATTTTGTCAATTCTAACATGACACCCTCCTATATTTAACAGATTACAACACCTAGCCTCTTCTTAAAATATAATGCTTTTCCTTACATAAAGGCTTTGTGAATACATCAGCACAATTGTAATCACTGGTACAATATCCCAATATAATCAACTGTTGATCTATGCAGTCTTTGACATTCTGGTAATGGATCCCAGTATGCTTGCTTCTGGATCCGACCTTCTGATTCTGTGTCAATTGAATACATGAGAAAGAATCGTTATACACTTTGACTGGTAAATTGACATTTACATCAACATCTTTTAATAACTGCACCACCCAGGTTAACTCACAACATAAGTTGCCCCATATTCTGCCTCCGCAGTAGAGCATGAAATGTACCTCTGTCTTTGGGCCTTCCATACAACTAATGTGTTACCTAGGGAAATGGCATATCCAGACATTGACCTCCTTTCTGGACATGAACCCCATGGCCTGAAATCTGGCCTGCAAAGCCTCTGTAAACCTCTGTGATGTCGCCTAGTTTTCAACCTGTGGCTTCAGACTTTCCCTGCTCTGAACATTGGCCGCTTTTGTGCTGCTGGATCGCAGCCAGGTTTTAAACTAATGCTATCTGGTTGATTAAAGGGAAAAGAAGGAAAAAAACATACCTAATGGGATTCAGGGAGAATGAACGCATTACCTCCTACACACCTGCCAATGGAGGATATTTCCGGGGGGAAGAAAAAAGAATAATATAAGTGGAGTTTCAAAACTCAATTAAGCACTGGCTCATTTTGGAAGGAGTGGGAAGAGAGAGAGAGAGAGGGAGAGGGAGAGGGAGAGAGGGGGGGGGTACAGTATTTTGTTTCCCTTGCCAGCCACTTTTTCAAAGCAAAGGGGAGTGCTTGAAGAGAATGGGGCATAAGGAATGACAAATGGAACACATTTTTTGCAATAGCATTATGTTTTCACGGGAGGGGAAGACCTTGACATTTGAATATGTTGGTGGTGATAAATGCAGACAATGTTTAATTATCTAATTGATTTTAAATAGGTACCCTGTCTCTCTGCAGGGCTCCAAGTGAGTTTATGGTGGGAAGGAGATAGTGGAGAGGGGAAGAAAGTGATCTTTTTTTTTTTTTTAAAGCCCCTTTGTTTGGATTTCGGTTGTGTATTTCCATGGAGTTGTATATTTCTCTGGTGGTGAAAGTAAATATTTCACAATTGTGTAGTTAAAAGAGTGTGTACGAGGAGAGATCCATCTTGATCTTGACAGGGTTGATTAAATAATCCCTAACCCAAATAATCTCCGAACTCCTTGAGGGCGTCCCTTGCTGGTTATACCTTACCTCCTTGTCTTTGTAATGCAGAAGGAGAGATGCATTACTTTGAAAAATAAGTCCATGGTGCTGAATTAATCTTCTTTCTTAAGCCAACCATGAGGCACATGGCATTATTCGAAGAAGTGGTAGGAGCAATGTTCAAGGATTTTGGAGAACCTGTTACCTGGCTTTCTATCCTGCATGGTGTGCATCCCAGACATAGGGAGGGAGGCTGTTGTTGCACACTGTGGTTGGAATGTCTGTGAAGATTCTCCGTCATCCAGGTGAATTTATCTGGAAGCTGAGTCATGGCAACTGGACTTCTTTTTCTTGAGAGATTGAAACATTTCATTGCTCATCCAAACAGCTTCATCAGTCTGCTCTTCCGTATAGTAATGGAGCAACAGTTTGCAGCACCTGATTGGAGGAGGCATTGGCTTTTAGAGGGCTCTGAAGGTGACCTGTTTTATTTCTGCTGCTTTGACCAGCAGAGCGGCCAGCTGGGCTTTTCTATGCACTTCTCAAAATGCTGGTGTGGCTTTCGTGTATACCATGAATGTTTTCGCAGGTATCCTTCCCTACGGCTGCTGTGCCCATTCCATAATGCATGAGTGGCAAGTCAAGTTCTCGGGCATGGGTCTTGGGCTAAAAACATTTCCCTTGGCCATCAGCCAGCCATAATCAAGGTTGTCTGCAGACCCTGTGCTTCAAAATCACTACAGTTAGAGCTTGGCACCCAGGCCATGGAAGCTGGCGAACAGAGCAGAATTCTGGGACCTGTATCTGCTATGCCAATCAGGCCAAGGCCTCTTGTCTCACTTATTCCTTGCGGGGCATGAGAAAGCCAAGCCAAGTTGTTTCATTGCCCTGGGAGCTCCCCTTGAGAGGAGGAATCACAAATGCATAGGGCTTCTTCCTTCGGTGAAAAGCTAACATTTCACTTTCCGTGGCCCGTTTGCTCCACCCCCAAATCCAGTATTTAAGGAGGAGAGGGGAGAAGAGGGTGCACAGATAAGCAGAGCATTGAGTCTGGTGCCCACTAAGAATTTCTGACCTGCATACTGAGAAGCCTTGCATCTGCCTGTATGCGATGAAGCCTTCCAGTCAGAACAAGGCTGTGCGGTCTCCTCTGCGTTGCTTTTGAATCCCACAGTTTTGCCCCGCCCCCATCCTTGCTGGTTTCCTTTCCCACTTCCAGTGCCTCAGATTTCTACTCCCAGAGGCTCTAGATCACTCTGTGACTGCAGCAGAAAGGAGAAAGGAGAGGTAGGGGAGAGCTGTGGAGCTTAACGATATCCAGCAGGGTCCAGTGCCGCCGTCTGTCACTGGGTCTACACTCCTGCCATGAGGAGAGCGTTTATCTCCTGATGCTTCTGTGGGGCTGTAGTGCTGGAGGAGCAGTGTCTCCATGCCAGTCCCTGTCAGGGGAAAATTTTTATGAGGCGTGACAGCCACCCAGCGGATCAAAGGGAACCAGATAAGCTGGGATCTCACAAGTGAGCCATTTACCATGAGCAAAGAATCTGTCTACTGATAACGACCCAATAGAGATGTTCTTGAGCGTTACTGCGTGTTTTGGGATGCTATTATAAAAAGCGGTGGTGGGGAAGTGGCAACTAAATTGAAGGATACATGTTTCTCCCCCGCCCCCAATCTCTCTCTGTTATTTCATGTTCCACAGGTGCTCAGATAAAGTGGCTTTTTAAAGAACCTCAGCTGCTTGCGTGTGGGCGCCCAGGACTTTTAGGGACAAAAGGGTGCCAAAGGGACTGATGGCTATGGTCATAAGAGCATCAGAGATGAACCTCTGCCGTTTAGCATCCATTGGCCCAACATTAGTCCTTCTAGATGCAGAGCGGTCTTCCTCGTGGGACCCTCATCCTTCCTGAGGTTCAGATGGGGTGGTGTCTCTCGCCTCCTCCCACCTCCAGGCTGGGATGGGCTCCTGGTAGTCCTTGTCACCCTGACGTTCTCTTACTGATAGCAGCAGGACTTCACTGACAGGACGGGGCCCATGGCTGCTCTGCCTGCACCCACAAGCTTCTCAGTTGCTGGTGGAGCCACGTTGAGCCAGCATGGCTTCTACCAACGATATTGCTGAGGTTGGAGTGGAGCCACAGTAGGGGACGGATGACAGGCTCCTCCTCTGTCAGGTCTGGCATCCAAGTCTGAGTGGTTTTCAGTTCTGGTGTGGGCTAGAGGTAGTCAGAAACTGTGTACTCCAAGTTGGAAGGTACCTCAGGTAGCCCAATCCAAGGTGGGCCCATTCTACACCTCAGCCTCACTCGTGCTCTCCCCCTTTCTCCTCCCTCGGATGGGATCCATCCATATGTTGATAGTCCTCTGGCCCATCTGTCAAGGGTTTTGAACCCTCCTCTCTGCCTTTTGCTGCTTCCAAACCCGGCTTAGCTGGGACCTCTCTGCTGTCGCTATACTTAGGGCCTTAAACTACTAGAGGGTGGAGCAGTGCTCAAGTGGGCCACACGTCTTCTCTAGTTGGCTTCCCCACATGACTCCCAGGAAGGCACTTCTGCCCCCTATATGGTCCCAATGGAAGACTGTATGCGTCCACTGCATCATCCACTTGCTCTCATTTGGACACATTTTCTGTCGTGGGGAAGTTGGTTAATACGAATGGGGGGAAATTAACGCCCACACAGTGAAGGAACGGAAGATCTAAATGACCCTAGTGTGATATAAACTTGCCCTATTAACAGCACAGTAGTAGCTTCATTGTTGATGCAGTGCTTTAATAATGGTTGTGAACAATTTTATAGTGCTTTTCAGCTGGTGCCGCTAGGCTATTTTGAGTGAAAGAGGAAAAAGCAGATTTTGAGGACCACGAAACACGTTGGCTTGCTCTCATGACAGATGCCAAGCACAATCCTTTTGCAGTTCGCCTCCTGTATTTTAAACCCTTATCCTACAATTCTGTGTCTTTTACATGAAGCATGAACCATTGTGATAAACAAAATTAAATATATAATTATATTTTTAAATGATTGGTGTTTGACTGTATTCAGTGCCAGTAATAGGATGAGCCAAGTAACATGTTCATGATTTTAAGCCCAAAATGTATACCAAGGAAAAGTCAGATCTGTAGTATTATTTTTAACCATGCATGAAATCCTGCCAGAGTCTGGTACCCAAATTCTGCTTCAACTCTAGCATTTCCCCCACCATCTTCCTCCTTTTCACTTTTCCCAAGCTCCCCTCCTGTGTCATCGTCTATGGTTCCCTTGTGCCCCACCCTTTGGGAATGTGACATACTCACACCTCCAACACACAGAGTTGTGTTCACAATCCACACATGGAAACTCCTTCGTACAGCTTTCAAATAGCCTGTAGGGCAATGGCCATCAAACTAGGTTTCCTACCAGTGGGAGATTTTCCAGGACACCGAATGTATTGGCTTTCTATCATCATAATTGGAGCATTGGGTGATGAGCTGTCCAAGGTACTAGGAGTGAACTACAGCTTCACGGTCATCCTGTTTTATAGCAAGCACAATCAGGCCACGGACCTTGCCTTTGTTCATGTGAATTCCCTTTCCACTTGCTGGAGAATTTTTTTTTAAAAAAAAGGTGATGAAGAATGTTGGGAATGTACCCTTGCCTCCGTTCTGCCTATCTGAGCTTAGATCTTTTCAAATCAAAAGGACGGGCTTTGCCGAAAGGTCCAGCATGGAACTCAGGAAGCTAGATATAAAATGCAGTGCTGTTTTGGTGCATCACACTTGGTATCACCTGACAGCTGCTCTACAGGGGATTCAGCTAGGAGTCTGTCCCAGCGCTACCTGGAGATGCTGAGGATTGAACCTGTGACCCTCTTGCATGTAAAGCAGGCACAGTGCCACTGAACTGTAGCCTTTCCCTGTCAGATTTCCATCTGAAGACAGTAGTGCAAGAGGGAGGAGGCAGCACCAACTATTCCCATCTCTTTCATTTTAAAAGCAATGGAAAGTTGCCTGCCACTAAATGTTCCAATAGGCATGTCCAAACTTCGGCCCTCCAGATGTTTTGGACCACAACTCCCACAGTCCTTTGCCACTGGAAATACAGGATTGGAATTCTGGGAGTTGTGGTCCAAAACATCAGGAGGGTTGAAGTTTGGAAATGCCTGGAACTGCTCCATCTGAAACCACACTTTCATCCCCCAAATATTCTCCAGTGACCCCCACCCCCGACCAACCATCCTCATGTGAGATAAGTCTCCATAGCAAGCATCCAGCTTTCCTCCTTCTGGTGTCCCGCTCTGTCCTTGCCCTCTGTCATCTCATCCTTTCAAACTCACAAACTCCCCCTATCCTCCATGTTCACCATTGGCCTGCTTAAGCTGTGGAACCTGAGGTCGAGGAAGCATCTTTATTGTAAGTCAAATGACTGGATCATGAAGTCAACTGTGGGTTACACCAGCTATCTTCTTGGCACTCTCTAGATGTGCAGGAGGACAGCTGTCAAAATCCTCTGACATTATGCTGGCTGGGGGCACTAAGGATCATAGGCTGATACATCTGGCACCTGCCATATTGGGAGAAGGAACGGTTCATCCAGATGGCTGTTGGCTCTTGCTATTTCAATGTGGAGTCTTTCCAACTGTCTAGAAATGTCAGGTGTTGAACCTGGGACCTTCCCCAGGCACAGGATGTTCACTGCTATTGAAATGCTTAATCCTTCTTGCCCTTCCCTTCCCTCTGCCTAGTCACTTGACCTTGGAAAATCCAAGGTAAGGTACCAGTAGCAGGTGCTGGGAGTGTCCTAACAGGGGCAAAACAGCTTCCCATACTTAACAGCAGCACCAGCGACGATGATCATGATAATCATAATTGTCTTACAACTTCCTAGAGGACAGAAAGGCGCTCTTTGGCCCCACATTTTTCGGATGGGATGATGATGAGATGACTTGGAGGCTCCACGTGGTCCCCAGTCTGCAGTTAAGAAAAAAAACTTGACCTTGATCTTCTTGGCTCATTAAAAAAATAAAGATCGTCAAAAATAACTGCTTAACTCCCTGTGATAGTCAAAGGCCACCAACCAAAGGGCATCCATCTTCACTTGTCTTATTCTTGCACGTAAGAATAAGGAACTGCCAATTTTTTTTCCTTCTCAGCTGTGAGATAGTGAGCTCTTTCTTTTTCTTTCTCCCACTGAAACTGAGAACAAAGGTTAGCCATTCCTTGAGAGCCTGTTTTGATGGCCTGCAATTGTGTGTGTGTGTGTGTGTGAGAGAGAGAGAGAGAGAGTGAGTGAGTGAGTGATTAGTGTATCTGCTGTAAAGAGCCAGTACTCTTAGGCTGAACTCTTTGGTCACCCCCCCTCCCCCACCTTCCAAGAGGACTGCCTTCCCATCCTTGGGGAGCAATAATTTCCCAGTGTCTTAGGAGTTGAAGGCACTTGAGGTGTGGAAGGCAATGCTCTTCTGCTCTAGGCGTGAGCCATCCATGCCTTCTGTAGCCTTTTGCATCCTAATGTGACAAGGCTCACCCAGTGCCTTGCCAGCAATGAGGGACGTTTGTCCTTCCAGATGTTACTGGACCCCCCTCCCCAACTTGGTATGAGCTTCAGTTCTGCAACAGCTGGAGGGATATATGTTCCACAGCACAGCTGCATGTTGTGGAGCTTGGTGTCATTCCAGAGCAAGAAAGGGCCAAGAGAAAGAGAGAGAGAGAGAGATGATCTGGTGCCACCTTCTCTATCTGGATGCCCTCCAGATGCTTTGAATGGCAGCTCCCCTCAGCATAGCCAGTGGTGGACAAGAGTAGGAGTTGCCATCCACAGCAGTTGGACACTAGCATGATCCATAAAGATTGGACTGGAATCTGGATCTTCTGGCCAGATTCCTGTTTATGCTGCTGGTGTAAGTGCAGTTGAACACAGAGAAGTGGCCATATGGTCCATGATGAAGCACAGAGGGATTTGCACCATTGTAATTACCCCTGTGAAAGGTGAGTCCTGGCCTACCCTTCAAGTCAACCCAGCCACACTGGATGGCTCTGGGCTGGCCGCCATCCCTCCAGCTCACCTACCTCACAGGGCTGCTATGAGGACACAAGTTCGGGTGGACAACTTTTGCTTCTTTTCGTTCCTTGGAGCTGGCACAGGAGAACTGTGTCCCTTCCAAATTTCCTTGGACCAATTGGCTTTAACCCAGCCTCTATGGGCAGTGGTCTGGGGATGATGAGAGTTGTAGTTCCAGGACATCTGGAAGGCCTCTTCCAACTTGCTTTGGAGAAAGGGTGGACTTTAAAAATATAATTAATAGGATTACCTAGGAAGTGTGGACTGGAAATGGTGTTAATGGTGTTAAAGACCTCATACTAAGGTCTCTCAGGACCTTAGTATGAGTGATAATATGAATATGGGAGCAAACAGGCGTTATTCCTTGAGCAGGAATATTTTAACCAGGAAACACCTCCCCCACTTCGGTGTCAATTCCATGGTATTCCATTTTTAGATACAAAATGTGTTTTAAAAATGTTTTGCCTATACAAGAGGTGCTTTCCCCCCACTCATTTTTCAAATAACAAAATTTTATATTCATCACACAGATTCCTTTTTTTCCGAGAGAGAGGGGGGGCGGTCGATCCAGATTTTGATGTTAAATGATTATCTCTCAAAGCTTGCTAATTACCTAATAAATCTCTTTAAAAGGGCTAATTTTTACTGAATGCATTAGAGCCTTGAAAGAAATGTTTTGCCCAACAAATGATGGGGTGGAAATTAAAAAAGAAAAAAGGGGGGGGAGCCAAGATGAATAGCCCTGGCTTGGCGATGAGTAAGAAGTACTTTCAGGTGGTACTTTTTTAACTGTAACAAGTCATGACTGCGGTGGGGTGGTAATGGGGTGGATGGGATGGAGCTAAGTACATTGAATGGGAAATTAGGAGGCATCCATCATGATGATGAGTTATTGAAGATTCTGGACCAGGAGGACCACTTGAGTCTAGAAACATCTGGTTCGTTTTATGGAAGGTTGCACAGCTTAGATAACGTGGCCTTTTGGACTAAAGGTAAAGGTTCCCCAGACACATGTGTGCTAGTCGTGTCCAACTCTAGGAGCGGTGCTCATCTCCGTATTCAAACCAAAGAGCCAGTGTTGTGCAAGTCCATGGCCACATGGCCGGCATGGCTGCAAGGAAACACTGTTTTACCTTCCCGCTTTTTACAGCAGTACCTATTTATCTACATGCATTTACAGTACATGCTTTTGAACTGCTAAGTTGGCAGGAGCTGGGGTTGACAGTGGCAGCTCACTCCACTGTGTGGCACCCGGGATTCGAACCGCCGAGCTCCGACTTTGCAGCCAACAGTTTTCGGAGCCTTAGTCCACTGAGCCACCACACATTGGGTGTGTGGCCTCTTGAACTACAACTTCCATATTTTCCTAGACTGCCCCCCGCCCAATGGCTACTGCTGGCTGTGAGACTTCTGCAAGTTCTAAACCAGGAGTTCCTAACCTTGGGCCCCCAGATGTACTTGGATTAAAATTCCCAGAAGCCTTCACTACCAGCTGTGCTGGCTAAGATATCTGGAAGTTGTAGCCCAGAAAATCTGGGAACCACTGGCCTAAATCAACAAGTAACATTTCCAAACTCTGAGAGGCTGGCCTTCTTTTCTGAAGCTGGGTGTAAGGGCCTCTCATCATTGCTGGTCGGCAGCTCCCTTCATGCCCAGCCAGCACAACCGGTGCTAAGAGTGGCCATTGAAGAACACTGGAAGGCTGATGCTTTGCCCAGCCTGATCTTCAGCCCATAACCAAAGGGAACCTCCTAAGGTCTAGGTCAGTGGTTCTCAACCTTCCTAATGCCGCAACCTTTGAATACAGTTCTTCATGTTGTGGTGACCCCTTGCCATCCTTGGAAGAGGCTACAAGCCCCCTTTGGCAGGCCACTGCCGCAGGTACCATAGAGAACTTCCCTCCTCAGCCAATCGCAGCCTCCGGTGCCATTGACTGACATCCCCTCCAACCTTTCAAGCTGTAACTCACTCTTTTCCTCCTTCCTTCCCCCCTCCTCCAGACCCAAGTCGTTTGTGCCTTTTTCTTCACTGGCTCATGGCGACCCCTGTGAAATGGTCATTCGACCCCCAAAGGGGTCCCGACCCCCAGGTTGAGAACCACTGGTCTAGGTGATTTGGACTACAGCTTCCACAATACCCAATCTTTGGTCATGCTGGCTTAGACTGTTGGCAACTGTTGCCAAGAGCAGAGGGTGGAAGATTCCTCAAAAAACTAGAACCTGGCTGGAGATGTTTTGACGCTCTGGATGCAATATTATAATCATACCCTTCAAATTATACTTTGGGACTCACTTGCTCTCTTCTCTCTTCTGCTTGCCTCCGGTGGAGCTCGGTTTGTTCACCTGTCTTCAATACTGGACCTTCAGAATATATTTTCAGTAAAAAGGATCAGTCCAAATCTGTGTGAGGCAATACAGAACAGTGGTGTGCTTCTGACTCCATAGAGCAGGCATGTCCAAGTTTTGGCCCTCCTGATGTTTTGGACTACAATTCCCAGAATTCTAAGCTTAGATTGCCAATGACAAAGGACTGTGGGAGTTGTGGTCCAAAACATCTGGAGGGCCAAAGTTTGGATATGCCTGCCATAGAGAGTGCTGTGCTATCAGGGGAGCTAGTTTTAAGGCTTTTCTTTGTGGCCTTATGGGCTAGAAACTTGCTTAAAACACAGCAAGGGTTCTTGATGCCCTTGCAAATATGTGGTCAACGCCAGCTGAACATTGATTATTTCAACTTATATATTGCACTTCCTCTTTATAAGTATCCAGCCTGGCTAATCACAGTAACAACTGAGAACATGCAGTGAAACAAATTGGAAAAAGCGGCAACTTTTTAGTTAGACACAACTGTTTCTCCTTGATACACATTTCTATGGAATCACATTTTCAGCTGCTGGATATTTCGTTGAAAGGGAACTGCCACTGTGCATGTGTCTCAAAAAATGGAGTGCTTTGCGTCACACAAATATCTGCATGTTGCAGCCCCAGATGTATGAAGTTTGCACAGCTCTGAGTACAGCTGGCTTGTTTCTCCCCCAATAATCTATGCCCAACAATGGTGAGAAAAGACCGTTGTGGGAAAGATGCATAAGCTTAGTGAATGTTCTAGGTTGTCAGGTATGATGCAGATCATCTCTTCACATAATCGTTGCTAGGCTCTTTTGTTACCAGAGTAAGGCCGAAGGTTTCTGTCAGAGTAATCTGTATTGGTGCTTTCGGTCTGTTTTGGCCACTCTGTTTGCCGATGTAAATAAGAGAGCTTTCACCACTCCTGCTTAAGGGAGTGAGTAGCCTTCACCTTCCTGGTGGCTTCCAGATGTTTGGACAGCTCCTGTCATCCCCAGCTAGGATGGCCCAATGGACAGGCATGGTGGGTGTTGTCGTCCAAAAAATATGGAGGACAGCAGGTTGGAGAAAGCTGGCCTAAAGAAATGTCCCTCTCCCTGCTTGGACAGCTGAGACCAGGGTTGGCTTCCACTTGGGAATCAGAAAAATATGGGCTTGGGTGACTCTGGAGTTTTCTGTCTCTACAGCAGAAAGGAGAATCATTGAACCTTCTACCCCCACATGGCACTGGAGTGCAGTTCCGATGACTCTTCCCCACTAGTTATGCTGGGTAGAGAGTTACAACCCAATGGCTGTCTGAAGGATCACATGTCCTCCATCCTGCTCTAGCGTTACTGCTGGTCCCAAATTGTTCTCTGTCCTCCCATCTCACTGAGGGCTGTCTTCATATTGGATCCATCTCCGCTCACCTTCTTCCACCAGATATGTTGGCCATAGAGTCCCCTCCATCGCAACCACCCCTGTCGCTGCTGTTGCTAGAGATGATGGGCTTTGGATTCCAACACACCTGGCAGATGGGAGGGAAGAGGAAGACTGATCCAGACCTAAACTCCATTTAATGTATTTATATAACCAGTATGCTGGCAAAAGAGAGAAAGGCAAGTGCAATGCCTAGTGCACTGGACAGAACTAGAGTGTACATAGATTCCCCACCCCCCACCCCAACCAGAAAAGTCAATTAGTGGACCTTTCAGAGCCCAGGATCAAGCCAGATCCTCAAGTTCGTTTGCCTTTCGGGAAATGACCAAGGCAGGGTTAGCCCATTTCCAAGGTGCTGCCCCTTCCTATTTAGCACCAGCAACTTCACTTGGATCACCTGTGGATCTTGAAGGATTGTGTACGCCCTTGGACAAATGACGTCTACTGGGAGATTGTCACCCAGAGGATGCTGCCATGTGGAGGGTTCTCTCTTCTGCTGCCTGGGGGAAAACAGCAGAGGAAGAAAGCAGCTGACCCACTTTCAGCCCCTTCCCATTGTGCAGCGTTCCCCACCCCATCCGGCTTATCCAGTTCCCTTTCTTCATCCCCTGCCCACCCGCCATCTGCCCGCTCTCGCGAAAGCTTTTCAAGATATTGAACTGCGGGGAGGCCTCCCTACTCCTTCCGCTCCTTTTGTTCAGGCTTAATTTCCTCTCCTTGAAGGAACTCAGCTCAGCTCTAATTTAATGCACGCTGAGCAGCACACACCTGCTGGGTGCCGGAGTCCAGGGTAGGGAAAGGAAGCTGGAGTCTGTTCAAGGCATCCATTCTGAGCTCGGCTTAACCAAACCGCTGCCTGGGAAAGCTGGGTGAGCAAGGAGGGCGGAAAGGGCCGAAGCAAAGCCCACCCCAGCTGAGGGATGCCATGGCATCTTTTTTTTTAGCAGTGACTTCTGCAGTGGGTCAAGGATTGGGGGAGTGTGGGAATAAGAGGCTGTCCAGATGTCGCCGGGTTGCAGCGCCCGTCCCTCCTAGCCCAGGGTGAGAGATGATGGGACTTGCGACCGAACAGCGCCTGAAGAGCCGTACATTCTCCCTTTCTGCCATGGGAAAGAGTACCAGCATCAAGCTTAGTTGAGCCTTCTGTACTCTCCACAGAGCGGGCAGGCTTTGGGTGGATGATGGAAGTTGTAGTCACTGTCTCCCAACTCCTTTAAAGGTAAGGGTTTTGTCTGCTAAAAAGGAACCAAATTCCCAGTGCTGGGGCTTTCAGTTAGGGTTGGGGAAACATTGGCCTTCCAGATGGTTTAAACCCCCAGCTTTCAGTCATACGAGATTATGGGATTTGGTGTCCCACACACCTGGAGGGTCATAGGTTCTCTGACCCTGATTTAATCATCATCATTGTAGAACTGCAGAGCTGGGGGGGGGGAACCCTATGGCTCATCATGTCCAGCTCCTGTCAAGGAGACACGGTGGGGAATCGAACTCTCGACCTCTGGCTCCTTAGCTGGAGATGAAAACCACTGAGCCACCCAGCAATTAATCTATATAATGCAAGTCTGGAAGTTGAGTCATGGCAAGTGGACTTCTTTTCTTGAGAGATCGCAACTTCTTTTCAGTCTGAATGAAGCTGCTCGGATGAGCAGCAAAACATTCCAATCCCTCAAGAAAAAGAAGTCCACTTGCCATGATTCAACATGCAGAGAACCTCACCTGGAGGACTGAGAATCTTCACAGATATCTAAACCAAAGGTGAAACTTGTTAAGTATGGAAAGTCAGCCGAGTGACTAACTAACACGAGGTGGAGCTCCTGCCATCAGCCCAGGGACTGGAGACTTTGGCAGATGTAGAAGGCAGCTTTCTTCTCCTTGGAGTCTTAGTTCTGGAAGATGGCATGAAGATGCACAGCCTGCCCTGAACGGTGAGGGGCAAAAAGAAGGCAAGAATAGCCAGACATTTACCTGTGAATGGTGGTGGTGGTAGATATTAATGGGCATTTAGCACAGATGTATTTATTTATTTATTTATTTTTATATTTATATACCGCACCCATTTCCCAAAAGGGAACTCTGGGCAGTTCTCCTGGGATTTATTTAAAAGGAGAGTTGCTGCACTTGGAGACTTCAAGCAGTGGCAGCTTACCTTTTGGGTTTTTTTTTTAATTTTCTCTTTTTTAAGTCAGAAGAAATCCTTTTTTTGGAGGGCCAGGATATCAGGGGTGTCTGATGGGGCTGGGAGTCATTGTGATTGTGATGGTGGTTTTTTTTTTTAAGCTGCTGGCACCACTTCCTCTTGCCAGATCTGACCTCTTTGTTGGGTGGTATTAAGTCTATTTTACTTGGTTATTTTTTAGTATTTGTATATTGTATTTGCATATTGACTTGTATTGTATTATGTTTGTCTTATATTATGTTTTTGTATTCGGGTATGTACTGGGGTTGTAGTTGGGCAGTTGCTGTTTGGTGACGTGTTGTACACCACCCAGAGTTCTCTATGGGAAAATCGGATGGTCAATAAGTACAATAAATAAATAAATAAAATAAATAAAAGGGGGGGTGCCAATGATCTCAAGGTTGCCCATTGCCTACCCTTACATTTGTCAGTAAACTTTGAATCACTGACT
The DNA here is from genome assembly GCA_029282475.1 of Phrynocephalus forsythii. Taxonomy (NCBI): domain Eukaryota; kingdom Metazoa; phylum Chordata; class Lepidosauria; order Squamata; family Agamidae; genus Phrynocephalus; species Phrynocephalus forsythii. The sequence goes on along the minus strand of JAPFRF010000011.1, from coordinate 25,568,993 downwards.
CTGTAAAGAGTTGGAAATCACACTTAAAATGCCCCGAGGCTCAGGCCTGCTCTTGGCCTTCCCAGGGCACGATCAGAAACCAGCGCCTTCTAGACAAGGCCGTGGATATGGCAGGAAAGGACTTTGTTCCCAGCCTCCTCCTCCTCCTCCTCCTCCTCCTCCTCCTCCTCCTCCTCCTCCTCCTCCTCCTCCTCCTCCTCCTCCTCCTCATATCTCCCTGGCTTATCTTTCTGGCAGGGACACGGTCCTGCCGCTTGCTCCTTGGCCCGTTCGCGGAGAACCGTGCATTTGTTGAGAGGGAGATGAAATAGCTTCACCGTTGAGCTGCTTATCTCTAGTTGAGCGAACAGGCAGCCCCGGGCAGCTCCAGCCACAGCAGAACAGAACTTTAATCGCTAGGCCACAGCCGAGTAATTAAACGAGAGTGTGCCCAGTGGAAAGGCTGCGGTGGATACCAAATAGACTTGCAGCTCTGAACGCTTGTCTCCTTGCTTCCCAGTTTGGCTCCTGTCCCGCTGGCTGTTCAGCCAGGCAAAGCGGACAATGAAGGCTGACCTGTTCGTAGGAACAGAAAGACAGAATGGAAAGTCCCGATGGAACAAATAAGCTGTGCATTTGGGGAGGGAAATAAAACCCACCTATTCTTCTAAATGTAAGGATGTTACTAGACAGTCAAATTATCCCATCTGGGATCAGTCTTCAGTGGTGGCGAACCTTTGGCACTCCAGATGTTATGGACCACAACTCCCAGAATTCCAAACCTAGATTGTCAGTGACCAAGGACTGTGAGTTGTGGTCCAAAACACCTGGAATGCTGAAGGTTCACCACCAGTGGTCTAGATCAGTGGTTCTCAACCTTGTGTCCCCAGATGTTCCTGGACTACAACTCCCAGAAATCCTGGCCAGCTGAGCTAATGATTAAGACTTCTGGGAGTTGCAGTCCAGAAACATCTAGGGATCCAAGGTTGAGAACCACTGGTCTAGATCATGCTTAACAGGGTTCCTTTGAGCTGGGGCAATAGACCACAGTGCACCTCAAGCGACCCTGCTTACATAATCAAGACTGATCTTGTTTCCTTTTAATGGGAAAAGCAGCTTCCCATTTCCAAAGATAGTTAAAGCACAGAGGAAGAAGAGGGAAGACAATGTGTTTTTTAAATTTTTCTCTCACTTGTCTTAAAGGGAAAGAAAATCTTGCCTCCTTTTCCATGCTTTGCTTAAGTTGCATAACAGCCTTGAGACATAGCAAGCATCCTTTTAGCTCACCTGAATAGGGGAAGGGAGAGGACGTTTCCCATGTCTTTTAAATTGTTGCCAACTGACACAGCGCATCAGTGATGTTTTGGAAGGGTCTTGAAAAAACTTTTTAAAACATTGCTGATGCGTTAGCAACAATTAAGAAGATATGCAAAATCTCTTTTCCCTTCCCTTCTGCAGGTGACTGGAAAGGAACCTTTCCATTTCTTGAGATTGTTAAGCAGCTTCAGCAAAGGGACAGCCTGCCAGCTGCTTTGGCTCAGTCCCAGCAATCAAACATGCTGGAACCAAAACAAAACTGGGCCATCCAACCTGAGCCATCCTATCCAAGACCAGGAAGGGCTATCAAGACCAGCCACATCTTGTATTTCTGTTCACCATAGATGAGTGCAAGAGTTGGACAACAAAGAAAGCAAAAGAAAAAAAAAGTTTGGTTGAAATGTGGTGCTTGAGGAGAGCTTAGTGGAGATCTTGGACCTCAAGGAAGACAAACCAGTGGGTCTTTGGTCAAATCAAGTCTGGCCTATCTCTGGAGGCAAGAATGTTGAATCTGAGGCTGTCCTACTTTGGGCACATCACGAGAAGGCGGGATTCTCTGGAAGTGACAGAAATGCTGGAAAAGGCAGAACATGGCAGGGAAAGTGGAAGACCAAGCCAAAGATGGATTGATTCCCCAAAGAAAGTCACAGGATTGAGTTTACAAGAACTGAGAAGGGCTGTTTAGGAGAGGACCCTGCTTCATAAGGTCACCAAAAGTCCGAGGCGACTTGACGGGACAGGACAACAACAGTCCTCCTAAAATGAATGAACAAATGAACGAACAGACAAACAAACAGTATCCCCTACAGGTGCCCAAAACCATTCACATAGGCATCAGTCTAGGTGGGCTGGTTTGTGATGGCACATACATTATGGGGCCACCAAGAAAAGGAGCAATCTAGCCTGTCCACAAGCCAGACCAAACCACAGGACAAATGCCGCTCTGATACTACCCAAAAGAGGGACCCGGATGGATCAAGACAAAAGACCTAGCTAGTCCAACATTAAGTTCCAATAGTTGTCATTTAGTGGCTGTGAGAAGTACTAATTCACCTTCTGATATTTATTTATTTATATATATTTTAAGGAGCTACCTGGGATGCTGAGCTGTTATCATCAGAATAGGTTCAGCACCTTGGAGAGAGACTGTGAAATTTAGAGGAAAACCTATGTCACCTTCAAGGCAAGCAGCTACTGATAGCATTATTCTCTATGAATTTGCCTATTCCCCTTCCAAAGTGGCATACATCAGTAATTCACTGGTGGTAGTGAATTCCTCAGGCTGTGCTGCCATTCTCCTCAAATACATGACTTGATTAAATGTAGACCCTGCTTTTGTGTGAGGTTTGCCACTATCTCCTTTCCAAGAGGCCAACCAGGACTGCATCTTTATAGCTTCAGTAACGTGAACTTGGTAGGTGCTCCTAGATAGGCCATGGCAAGCAAGAACATATGCTCATAAAAGTCTAGCGCCCCATTAGAGAATGAATGTATGGATGTGGTCAACCCAGTTCTCCCTCCACTATTCCACATGGCAATAATAGCCATCACATGCCCTCTGCTTATAAACATGTGGGCAATATCTGTTGACATCTCAGAAGCCAGCATGGCATCGAAATAGGACTTTCAGCTGCCCGTGAGGGTGGGCAGGAAGACTTCTTCACCCTCAAATTTGCAGGACAAAATTAAAGCAAACCAGGCAGCGTGACTGGCGGTGGAAGAAATGAGTCAAAATCAGGAGTCCTATGCAAACTTTGCATAAGTTACAGAGGTCACAGAGTCCAGCTTTTATGGCTGAAATTTGTTTTTATTCTGAGTACAGACACCAACAACCCCGTGCCTTTCCATTTGTGCGAAGTGCCTGCTCTTTTAAGTGGCTGCTTCCAGGCTACAGAATTCCCTCCTAAGCCAGGGTCTGTTGCTTCCCTCCCCATTATTATCCTGCTGATGGGCAAATCTTTAATTTTCTATGCAGGAAGAAACCTGAATGTCTTTGTGAACATGACTTTTAGTGGAGCACTGTGTGCCTCCATTAAATTTATGTATTAACGATTTCTCCGTGTATATTAAAACACATGGTATATGTTAAAATATAAGTGGAAAGCCCAGTGAGTCTGATAGGAACATCCTTTGTCTGAAATCCTGTGGTGTACTTCCACATCCACAATGGTGATGGTATCATTGGCAGCAGGAAATCAATGCCAGTGAAAGGCTTCTTCTGGTGATTTCTGGATGCTCGTATCTTTATGGCTTTATGCGTGAGTTGCATGTACCCCCCAAATTGCCTGTCATCAGCAGTGACTTGCCGCTGCTGCTGATGTCATCCCTGTTGGACATGCAGAGCTGTGTAACAGGATTTCAGCCATTAGCTGAAGTCCAGTAGCAGAATTTATGCCACGCAAGATTGGTGATGCCATCAACTGTAGTAGTTTCTCAGACATTTTAAAAAAGTTCTCCTTCCCACCTTCCCAAAGGTCCCGAGGCTCCCCTGGGATCCCTTTCATTATGGGGAAGTTGTTGGGGATGGGGGTTGCAGGATGGGGGAGATTTTCCTAAACTGCTACCACTGTAAGGACCATTTTGTAATAATTGCGCCCTGTAGTGCAATGGTTAAAATTCCATACTGCTGCCAAGCCTCTGCTCACAACCCGAGTTTGATCCTGACGGGCTCAGGGAGCCAGCTCATGGTTTATTTGGGTTTCCATCTTTACAGGTAAAACAAGAATTCAGTTCACTGGGAAGGAAGGGAGTTAACCTCACTTAATTATGGTACAAACCACTCAGGGACCGTTATATTAGTCAAAACAAAACAACAACAATAAAGTATGTGAAGGAAGGCAGACTATATTTTTCCAAAGCTAGCTCATTCTCCTCTCTTCCTCAAATACTTTTTTTCTTCCCAGCAAATAGAAGAACATAACAGATGCTGTCTTGTAAATGGGTGAATACTTGCTTTTTGTTATTAATTTTTGACACCCAAAGGAAACAATGGAGAAGCTTTCTCTATACTATGTATCTGTGACTAAAAGAGAAATGAAAATGCTAAAGCTGCACTTTTTAGAACAAGACCTGGGGACGCTGGCCTTTCAGATAATTTGGTCTATAGCTTCTATGATTTGTTGCCTTTGGCAGGTTGCGATCCATGCCTTAGTGTAAGCTCTATTGAACTCAGTGAGATTAGATCTGATCCAACATGTCTAAAATTGCATTGTGAAGTTAGAGTCTTCAGCACCCGTCCTTTGCAATAAACCTGATTAAATTCAGAATTTCCTTTTAAAGAGACCTGCATAGAATCGGCTGCATGAATCCTTAAACATAATGGTGCACTCACTGGTGGTGTGAAATAATAATTTTTGCAACAGAAACAGTCGCTTTGCGGAATGCTGAATAGTATTTTTATTTCTTGAATTAAGGTCTCGGCAGTTAAAAAAAGAAGTGCCTGTGTATGGGTATGCATATATTTAGAATGTTCTTCTCCCGAGTTATTTGAGCTTTAAAAAGTTTCTTTTTGAGACTGCAAGTTCTAGAATGCACGTGCCCAGCGTAGGGAATTCTGGGAGTTGTCATGTGAAACGGTGACCTTTTCAAGGTCGGTGAGTTATGCACATGTCCCAGCTTCAGTTTTCCAAGCTTAACGTCCCATAGAACTGTTATGGGGTATTTTGTTGTTGTTGTTAAATGTCAAAAGTATGATTGGATTTAAATCTAGAAAAGGAAAATCATATTTTTCATGGTTTGTGTCCACTTGCATTTACCATAGAAACTTGAAGGTGGGTTGTATTATGCAGCAGAATGATAAACCAGCCACAGTCCTGTTGGCTGGGGGTGGTGAGAGGTGCAATCAAGCATTGGTCAGGACTTCAGAATTGGGTAGATATTAGAGATTGGAAAAAAGTTCTTCTTTTGAAAAAGTTCAAGACTGTTCTTCTTTGTTCTGCATTCTCTTCTTTTACGTACAGTATCCTCAGCACACACCCTTGACCCACTCTTCCTGGGGTGATTGTGTAGCAATGATGGAAGATGACTCCACTTCGAGGGGTGGTGGGAATCCACCCTGGGGCTCAGTCCACATTTTACATGACTTCTCTGGAGGGCTCAACCGGTTTGAAAGCGATCGAGTTCAGCATCTTGGATGGTTGCGGTAAAAGTGCAACATCAAAATGAAGGTGAATTCACTCCATTCACAGGAATCGGAGCCTCTTGCTGCCAGTGCCTAAATAAAATCTTTAAAAAAAGAAGAAGCTCTGAGTCCTGGTCTCGCACCTTAAAAAGAGAGTGGGGAGGGGAGGAGAACAGAAGACCTGTGCAAAATGTCGACCTTTCCCCTTCTCAGCCTTGCTTTTTTTGCTGCTGCTGCTGCTGCTGCTTCGGTCTCTCTTTTGGTCCTGGTTGTATCACCTGACAGAGTGGGGAAAGTGCTCGGTGGTTATTGCACTTGCTTACGTCCTCTGAGAAAACAGAAACCGCCAACAAGGAGGAGCAGGTGGCTCCAGGGACCATGTACCCTTTTAATTAAAGCATCAGCAGCGGCAAGTGCCGTAAAAGGTGCTGGTCCTTCATACGGAGGTGGTGCCTCTGTGTTAATTCTTCTTGTGTCCTCAGAGGCAGGCCACCGTTTTACCTCAGTAGTGAAAAAAAACAGGAGGGTTATTCCCCATGGAGGAAGAGGCCAGAGATCTCAAAAGGAGGCCAAACGGAAGTTCCTTCATGCCAATTTATTGAGCGAGATGGCTATAATGTCTGAATTTCCAGCTCTGGGTGACAGTCTGCTAGGCTATTCCACATCCATAGGAGTCTGCCTGTGCTAGGAAATAAGCCTCTGAGGCTGTTCTTTCTGGTGCCTTGGTAACATAAATCAAGCAGTTGACATGGAACTGGGTTTGGTAGTGGCATCATGGAAACTTTTGACCATACCACTGTGCACATATCCATTCTCACCTGATTTGGGGAACTAAATAGTGTTAGGCCTGGTTAGTACCAGGGATCTAGAGGTGGGTCTAGGAAACCAGAAAAAGGCCCTACTTTTGCTGCTCAGAATGGAAAAATTTGGGATTAATGACCCAACAATTGGATTTAGGATAAAGCCCCTTCCTATGTAGCTTTATGCACTGGTACTCATAATACTTAATGAGCTGCTTGGACAATAATCTAGGCCAGTGATGGCTCTCTTTTCCCAACTATATGTTGTCTTCAGGGATGGGTGACCTTTGTTTGGAACTACAACTCACGGAGTGCTAACCACTGGCCTTGCTATCTGGGCCTTCTGGGAGTTTATTTTTATTTATTTATTTTTGTGTATTTTTGCCCCGCCTTTCTCCTTGGAAAAGGACCAAGGAGGCTTACAGTAAGGAGGGACAATATACAGCCCAGTACAATTAAGACATATTCAGAACAGGGAATTGAGGGGTATCTTACAGCATTAAAAGGCAATATTGAAACTAACAGTTGATATATAATGTCAATGCAATCACACAAGGAGAGAGACAAACACAAACGTATAGGTGGTTATAAACACAAAGTATGGTAGATTCAAATAAAAGACACATAATGGTAGACCATCATTCAGGGAAAGCTTGCCTGAAGAGAAAGGTCTTTGCCTGTTTCCGGAAGACAACAGAGATGAGGCAGTCCTGGCCTCTAGTGGGAGGGAGTTCCAGAGTCTGGGTGCAGCAGCTGAGAAGGCCCTTTCATGGGTTCCCATGAGACATATCTGTGAAGGTGGCAGGATGAAGAGAAGAGCCTCTCCTGGTGACCTTAACACCCACGTCAGGTCATACTGTGAGATTCGATCTTTAAGGTAACTAGGACCCAGGTCGTACAGTGCTTTGTAGGTCAAGGTCAGCACCTTGAATTGTGCCCCATAGCTGATTGGAAGCCAGTGGAGCTGTTTTAATAGAGGTGTAATGTGATCTCTGTAGCCCGCCCCAGTCAGCAGTCTGGCTGCTGCATTTTGGACCCGGTGAAGTTTCCTGAGACTTTTCATAGGTAGCCTCACATAGAGCGCATTACAGTAGTCCAGCCCAGGACGTCACTAGGGCATGTGTCACTGTGGCCAGAGCTGATTTCTCCAGGAATGGGCATAACCGGCATACTAGTTGAAGTCCAAAACATCTGGCAGGTCAAAGGTCTTAGAGCGGTGGCTCCCAGCCTTGGGTCCCCAGATGCTGTTAGACTCCCAGAAGCCCTTCACCACTAGCAGTGCAGGCCAGGGTGTCTGGGATTTGTAGTCCAAGAACATTGGGGGACCCCAAGGTTTGGAAGTACTTGCCATCACATCTTTTTAGAAGTGGAGGCAGTTGAGTTAGCAAACAAAGGGCAGCACGGAGGAGCAGATGAAATTCAAAGGGTTCCAAAAAGCTTGAAGAAAAGCATGCTTATTTTCTCTCTTAATTGGATCAGTTTCTCTGATGTCTGTGATATTATAAACCTATTAGGACCGCAATCAGCCATAAGCTTGCAGGAAAGATGCATGCTGAATGTTTAATGTTGGGCCACAAAGGGAACAGCGGGAGAGAGACTTCAGCAGCAAATGGACCGGCATGTGGCAAATGCCTTCAAAAAGGTAGAGGGCGAGGAAGAAGTGCTAATTCCCACTTCCTAAATCTTGGCAGAACGTAGGCTGGATCGCCGCAGTACAGGGAGCCAGCTCAAGTCTCGGGCTCATGCCTTGTCAGGCAGAAGGACACCGGAGGAGCACATTTGATTTTCAGGTGTGAGCAGGCTTCGAAGCCCAAGCACCCCTCTTTAGCAGTTCCTGGCTGGTGCCAGGGCTCATTCACTCATAATGCATTAAATAAAAATAAAAATAAACGTGTTGTCCTAGCGCAAAGTTAACACAAGAACATAAGAACATAAGAAGAGCCATGCTGGATCAGGCCAAAGGCCCATCTAGTCCAGCTTCCTGTATCTCACAGTGACCCCACCTGATGCGTCTGGGAGCGCATGAGACTAGATATCTGTCTCTTGATACCACTCCCCTGCATCTGGCCCTTGAAGTACCATGGTTTTAAGACTGGAGATTACACATCTCCATCATGGTTTGTAACCTGTGATGGACTTCTCCTACAGGAATCTGTCCAATCCCCTTTTGAAGGCATCCAGACCAGATTACATCAACACCTCATGTGGCAGGGAGTTCTACAGACTAACAACACACTGGGTGAAAAAGTATTTTCTTTTGTCTGTTCTTACTCTCCCAGCCCTCAATTTGAGTGTATATCCCCTAGTTCTGGTATTTTGTGAGAGGGAGAAGAGCTTCCCTCTGTCCACTTATTTTGAACGTCTCAATCATATCTCCCCTCAGGCGCCTTTTTTCCAGACTAAAGAGCCCCAAATGTTTTAACCTTTCCTCATAAGGGAGGTGCCCCAGCCCAGTAATCATTTTAGTCACTCTCTTCTGCACCTTTTCCAGTTCCACTATGTCTTTCTTGAGATGCGGTGACCAGAATTGTACACAATATACTCCAGGTGCGGCCTTGCTATCATTTTGTATAATGACATTATAATGTTGGCTGTTTTATTTTCAACACCAAAATGCCAGGAGTGAAAGGAAAGGTTTGGAGAGAGATACAGCGGTTGCATGATCTTGTGCCCATTTTATTATTTTGATCAAGACAGGGCATGGAAGGCCTGTGTCACAATTCATTCTTCCAGGTGCAGGGAACAAGGTCCCCGTGGGCTAGCTGTGAGCTTTCCATTAATCCCAGGACTGGGGAGCCTGGAATAACTTCACACTTCTCAGATACTAAAGGAGCCCTAACAGGAAAGCTAGTGAGTGTTGCGGCTTCTGGGTGCAGTTTGCCTCCTGACCAGTGTCTCCCTGAAATGTTTTTCTTCATTCTGGTTCTGGGTTGCCGTAAGAAAAACCAGGCACCATCAAAATCAATTCTGATTTCAGTTGAATCCTCAGCCATGGTTGGCCATGCCCTTTTCCTGGGGGTGCATGGCCCAGGCCTACGGAAGCAGCCCTGTTTTCCCTTCCTGAACATCGCCGGCCTTGCCTATGTGACATCCGAAGGACCCACTCCCTGAAGCCACAGAGCAAGGAATGCTACTGATCTGGCATCCCTAGTAGTGGAAGCTGGGTCAGGTGTCAAGGTGCCTCATCATCCTTCTGTTTCTGCAGTATACTGTTTATGTACCAGCGGGAAGAGTTCTAGAGTGCCTCTAGATTAGAAGAAGGCAACAGAAGACCATTTCTGAGTTCTCTTGCATGATGACATACTAGTATACTATTATTATTGCAAGTGTGGCCCTCCAGAGGCCCCATGCTATGTTGTGTCCTGAGTAGAGATGGGCACAAAACATAAAAATGACACACTGTTTCATAATTTTGTAAAGTTAGAAAACAAAATACAAGCAAGTATTCCATCAAGCAACAAAACAAAACGCCATCTTATGTTTCAGAAATGAAATGTTTCATCTGCTGTTGTTAAGGCATATCAACACTAATTTAGGACGTTAGGGCAACAGGTGAGAAATTGCAACTTATGTGCAGAGAGGTGCTCCTTAGAAATGGATGATGTACCTGTCAGATATAGTGATCAGTCTGGGAAGAGATAAGCTGTTAGATATATGGTATCAGTGTGGAGGATGATTTGATGGTGATTGGGAAAAATCCCATGCAAAAATCATATGAAATCAAGAGGATATGGTAAGAATTTACCCATAAACCTCTTTTATTTAAATTTAAAGAGAGAAGTTTGGCTGGTGGCTATGTGCCTGAGCCAATCTTCTCTTTTTAAATTTAAATAAAAGAGGCTTACAGATAAAAGAAGCCTGATCTTAATTATATTCTCTTGATTTCATATTATTTTTTCATGGGATCTTTCCCAATCACCATCAAACCATCCTCTGCACTGATATATCTGACAGCCCATCTCTTTCCAGACAGATTACTATATCTTACTGGTATATCATCCATTTCTAGGTCCCACCTCTCTGCATTTAGATTGCAATTTTTTAATCTGCTGCCCTGAGTTTTGATTGACACACAAAATTGGATGCCTTTAACATCCAGGGGAGTAGACCCATATTAGTATAATGAGTTATATTGTATTGTTTTGTTATGATTTTTTAACAAAAGAATCATTAATAATAAAATGAAATAGCAAATTAAATAAAACAAACTGAAATGCTATTTTTCTATTTTGTTCTGATTGCTACTCCTGAGTGTTAATTTGTGTTTGTCTGTGTTTTGTCCAAGTTTCCCTCTGAGAAGCAGGAAGGGAAAAGAGAAGAGGCTGTGCAAGTAGCTTGCAATCTTCCATAATTTTTTTCTGATAGGTCCTGGGATTTTGCTTAGGGCAAAAGTGAAAAAAATGCACCTCACACAATCCAAAGAAAAAAATCGTTATAGTCCAGAAAAGTCTCTCTCTCTCTCTCTCTCTCTCTCTCTCTCTCTCTCTCTCTCTCTCTCTCTCACCTGTGCCATAGGTTCGCCATCACTGGTCTAGTGGGCTATTGGATTGTGTATTTGTTAACAGCTGGTTTGAGAGCTGGATACATATGCCCCTTTGATGTGAATAAAGGATCTCTCAATTCATTATCTTTTCTTTTCTTTTCTTTTTTTAAAGATAGCTTGGTTTTATTTTCCGAGTAAGAGATTTCCAGCTGGAGCAAGTAATTATTTTATTTAAAAAACCACTAATGATAAACCACAGTGAAACCAGTTACGCCAAATGGAAAGTGGCAGTGACAAAATTTCAGCAGCAGCAGCAGCACCTTATGTCGGAGTCAGGCACGGGTTGCTATCTAGATGTTGTTAGACTGCAAGTCCCGGTGCTCCTCTCTGCTTGCCTCATACTTCCCAGCCCTAGTTCTGAACCAAATCACAAGCCCCCCTCCCCTTCCTGGTTTTGTTTTTTAACTCTTTGGATAAGCAGTACTTTCCTACAGGAAACCAAGGAGTGAAGGGTGTATAAAAGGCTTGCTTTACTGGAACTGATAACAGGGGTGGCATTGTTCATGGTGCTAAAAGTCTGAGTACAGCTCCTGTCACAGGACCTTGGCACATGCGACACCAGAGGTTAAGAATGTTACCTTTGAAAAATTGCCATTCTAAAGACCTCAGGTTGAGGGTTATGGGAACGTGAGTCCAAAAATGATCCTTTCCCAGGTGCAGAGAGCTGATGATCACCACTGAAGGTATCCTGAACTGTAAGCATACTTATTTGGAATCTTCCAAGTTAGCTAAGGGGACCTCATTGCAGCCTGGAGTTGCCTTATTTGGCAAGAGTCTCATGGCGCAGTGGTTAAATGCCTGACCTGCAGCTAAAACTGTGCTCACGACCAGGGGTTCAATCCCAGGTAGCAGGCTCAAGGTTCACTCAGCCAGCCAGCCTTCCGAGGTTAGTAAAATGAATATTGGAAGGGGGGGAGTGTAGCCTGCATCATTACTTGTAAACAGCCCAGAGAGTGCTTTAAGTGCTATGGGGTGGTATATAAGCAGCATGCTTTATTAGTTTATTTAATTTAAATACGGTACAGTTGTACTTTGTTTTTTCTCCCCAAAACTTACTGTGATGTGTAGGAGGTTTCCAACGGAGTGACTTGTGGCTTCAGAGCTTCGGTGAGCTGCCGGCATAGTTGGCCTTGCTGCTGACGGGCTGCCTTGCAACTCCGGCGCTCTCCAGCCACAAAGGGGTTCAGTTCCCTGTCATTCTGATTTACTCTCCAAGCTGGATTTGGAACTGAGTCCCAGCGCTGCTCCTTCTTCCCTTCCTCTTTTGCTAAGCCGCCCCTTCTCGATCTGAGTCGGGAAGGAACCAAGCTGTACCCAAAACATTTGGTTGGAGATTGACCCCAAAGACCCCCATTCCTCTTCCTTTCCACCCTCCCTCCACCCCCACCCCCACCCCCGCCCCAGATGCACTGCTTGCCACTTAATCAGGCTGTTTAAGTGACTCAGTCAACCATCTCCCCCATTATTATTTATTTATTTTCCACCTGATTGGTTTTCACTGCAAATTGCCTTTCATGACCGACAGCGCTGGTCTAGGGGGAGGCTTTGCATGGTGTGGGCTGGGGAAATGGGACAGGCCGGTGCCTGGCCTGGGAACGTGATGAGAAAGAAAGCACCCACCTCGTGTGGCAAGTCAGCCTAAAGGTGGATCAGAACCACTGCCCTTTGGCAGATGCACATCTGGGCAGGATTTGGACTCAGCCGGTGCTTCCTGGTGCCTACGTAGCGATCCCCGCTTGCTTAAGGCCTATGATGAAGGGTAGTGGCCCTCTTCTCCAAAAAGAAAATGGTGATGGGAGCAGCAGCAGCACCATGGGTGGTGGCATGTGTGGCACAGATGCTGTGATTCCATTGCATTCATAACTATTCATAGCTGTTTTAAACCCAGGCTTAAAGCAGCTATGTTCAAAGACAACTCTCACATTTGATGTCATCCAGAGATTGTTTATAACAGAGGTGAGATGTGTGCTTTGGTGGGGAGGGATGCAATATCCAGAACTCCACAGCTGGAAGGTGCAGAGGAGGGTGACCAGGATGGTTGAAGGTCTGGAGGAAATGTCTTATGAGGAACGGCTTAGGGAACTGGGAATGTTTAGCCTTTAAAAAAGAAGGCTGGGGGGCGGGATATGATAGCTATGTTTAAATATTTGAAAGGATGTCATATTGAAGAGGGAACAGGTTTGTTTTCCATGGCTTCAGAGACTAGGAGTCGGGGCAATGGTTTCAAACTACTGTACAGGAAAAGAGATTTCATTTGAACATTGGGAAGAACTTCATGACAGTTAGAGCTGTTCAGCAATGGAATATGCTGCCACGGAGGGTGGTTGAGTCTCCTTCTTTGAAGGTTTTTAAGCAGAGGCTGGATGGCCATCTGTTGGAAATATTGTGATAGGGTTTCTGCATGGCAGGGGATTGGACTGGATGACCCTTGAGGTCTCTTCCAACTCTATGATTCTATGATTCCCTCCCCTCCAAAAAAAAAAAAAAAAAAACCCACATAAATCTTCCCCATTTCTGGTTTGTGCTAAGTCTGTTGATTATGGTGGATCTTGCATAAGTCTAATGAGAGGCTCATGGCAGTTCCCAACCTTGGGTTCCCAGATGTTCTTGGACTACAATAACTCTGAGAAACCTTGGCCAGCACAGCGAGTGGTAAAGGCTTCTTGGAGTTGGAGTCCAGGAACATCTGGGGACCCCCAGGTTGCGTGCCACTGGCCTCTGTGATCCTGAGAATAGCAGGGCTTCATGCTGACGTGGTCCTCTCCCATTTCCCCTCTGGCTCAGTTAATATGAAGTAACCCATACTTGGTAGAACTGGTCTTTTCATCGTAAACCTCTCCTAATCTGAGATGTACTGCTGAGCTTTTCTTCTCTTCTTCTGTCTTGATGGTAGCGAGGGCCTTTTTCAGAATGAGAATCCTTTTATTGGCCAAGTGTGGTTGGACACACCCGGAATTTGTTTTGGTAAAAAAATGCTCTCCATGTATAGGAAGGAAATATAAGAATCATATATTCAACAATAAAAACACAGTACAACAACACAATAAAACCTATTATTAAAAAAGGAAGAAAAGAAGAAAATAATAATTGTTCAACAGTTTTCTAGCACTTGGAAAGAAAGTATCTTTATATCTATCTAGTTGTCAGGGTCCTCAACCTAAGGCCCCAGGGCCAGATGCGGCCCCCAGAATCTGCAACCCCCACCTACCCCCCTAAAACATCTTTATATCTATGTTGTCCTAGTGGGGCATTATGCAATGCCCCCCACCCACTGTGGTCCGGCCCCCAAAACACCCGCCCGCTCTGAGGGCCCTAAAACATCTTTATATCTACAATGCAATGCCCTAAAACACAGATTATGTCCAGGATGTGTTTTGGTTGTAGCTCCTCCACCTACAGAAGTTAGGTTCACCTGGCCCTGTTCTCCTCCGTTCAGTGCAAGGTCAAGATGGAGCTCTACTTGCTGCCATTTGGTGGAATGTGATTAACTGGTTTTTAAATGCTAAATGATTGTGGATTATTACTGGGAAGGCGGTGTAGTTTTATCAAGCATGTTGTTTCAAGTTCTTGGGAACACCAGTTCTTCTTCTTTCCCCCTCTTCTCCTTCAAGCCAGCGGGTGAGTCTTTCAGGATCCTTCGGCAGTTGGGCCTTGAGAGGCCATTGTGAAAGAAGCTGTTAATCATGAGCAGCGCTGCCTTGTGATTCACTTTAATTGACCTGACTGCTTTTTAAGTTGCTTGTGCTAATTAATCTGCAATGCATATTAACCGGTGCTGTTTTGTTGATTTTATTGTGGGCTGCCTTTGGTGCAGTCTGTTAGGCTGTTAAAAATATGGTGCCAAGAGTGATATTATGCAGTACAGGTATTCTGAATTTGATATATCTGTGATGGGTTCATCAGCATGCAGGAGTCGTCACTTGATGTGTTCTTATTAAGTGGTGGATGAACAAGGGCGAAGCAGCATTCAGAGCAGGGACAGGGATGTTATGTCTGCCAGGGATTTCGACTGCAGCTCCCACAAACTGGGGCGATCCCATGTTCTATATGGTTCTTATGGCTGATAGGGCTCCTGGTCGAAAACATTTAGAGGGTACATGTTGCCTCTCTGTCCCGTAGGCAAAAACGTTACAGGTTGTGAGATCTGCACACGTTGCTACCGTTTAAAGTCAAAAAGGATATAAAGGACTGGTCCTTTTTGTCCGATTTACTGGTGAAAACTCAGTGATGATGGGAGTTCTAACCAACACGTCTGGAAGGGTCAGAGGGAGAGGACGTGGTATCAGCCAGTGGTGGCAGAAACATGGACTAGGAACTTGGCCAAAGTGCCCATTAAATGTAAAACTGATTGTAGGCACCCCCCGCCACACACACACAAATAAAACCAGCTTAATCAATGTGATGTTTCTGATACTAAAGAGTTATTTCATGGTTTGGATTCAGGTCAGGCTGTAACTCTGAAGTGATGTTGCTACGACCCAACCTCCTTGTTTCTTGCAGAAGTGTGTGTGTGTGTGTGTGTGTGTGTGTGTGTGTGTGTGTGTGTGTGTGTGTGTGTGTGTGTGTGTGTGTGTGTGTGTGAGAGAGAGAGAGAGAGAGAGAGAGAGAGAGAGAGAGAGAGAGTGCTAAGTGCCTCAATAATATTGAATACTCTAAACAGAAAACATGGGGGCAATGGGGTGGCCAGTTCCATCAGCTTTCATGGGATCTCGATCTGCTGTTTAAAAGGGGAAAGCAGGGGTGGTGAGTGGATGGCATACCGATGGGGAGACCAACTAGGAGATCGATGCTGGGAATGAAGGGCATCAGCTGTCCAAGGTCATGGTTTTGTATTCTGTCCTGGGCATTGAATCTGCCATGATTTGGCTGTGGATGGTGGCAGGCAGGCAGACAGCAGCAGCAATTTTCTGACTGATAGGCCACAGTCAGTAAGGATGGGATCCCACCATTCTTCTACTCTTGTATTAAGTACAGGAGCTCCTCAGGGTTGTGTGCTAAGCCCCTTCCTCTACTCCTTGTACACACCTGATTGCACCCCACTGTATAACTCCAACACAATAATCAAATTTGCAGATGATACAACAGTGGTGGGGCTCATTAGTAAGAATGATGAGTCTGCTTGTAGGAAAGAAGTACAAGGGTTGACTCAGTGGTGTAAAGAAAACAATCTTATACTTAACACCAAAAAACCAAAGAACTTATAATTGATTTTAGGAGGAAGAAAGATGTACATTTACCATTGTACATAAATGGTGAGGAGGTGGAGAGGGTTGGTAGCTTTAAATATCTGGGCACTTACATCTCAGAGGAACTCTCACGGACTGCAAACACCAATATGGTTGTGAAGAAGGCACAGAAGAGGGTGTATTTCCTAAGAATGCTCAGGAAGATGAATTTATCTCAGCATCTACTTCTGTCTTACTATCACAGCACCATTGAGAGTGTCCTAACTTATGGCATGCTATCATGGTATGGGAGCAGCTCTGTAGCGGACAAAAAAGCTCTACAGAGAATAATTAAAATTGCCCAGAATGTTACAGGGCTCCAGCTACCAACCCTGGATGACATCTTCACATCTCGCTGTTTGAGGAAGTCACACAACATTCTGAGGGACTCGACTCATCCTACTCACAATTTCTTTGAACTGTTGCCTTCTGGCAGAAG
Organism: Phrynocephalus forsythii; assembly: GCA_029282475.1. Classification (NCBI taxonomy): domain Eukaryota; kingdom Metazoa; phylum Chordata; class Lepidosauria; order Squamata; family Agamidae; genus Phrynocephalus; species Phrynocephalus forsythii. The sequence goes on along the minus strand of JAPFRF010000011.1, from coordinate 25,552,570 downwards.
ATACAGAACAATTAAAACTCGGACCAGACGTCTTCTGAACAGTTTTTATCCCAGAGCTATAATTGCACTTAATAATGAACTCAAGAACCACCAGCAGTGAGCACTTGGACAGGATTACCTAGCCTGTTGTGTAGATGCTTGTGTTTTTTTTTGGGGGGGGGGGTTGGTGGGTGGGGGAGTGTTCGGGGATTTTTATGTGTGTGTGTTGAAGGTTTTTTTTAATGTGTGTGAGAGTGTTTGGAGATGTGTGTGTGTGTGTGTGTGTGTGTGTGTGTGTGTTGAATCTGTTCTCTGTGTGTCTGAATTTCATTGTATGTGTATACTGTGTATATACACACAATGACAATAAATAAATTATTATTATTGTTGTTGTTGTTGTTGTTGTTCAGTCGTTCAGTCGTGTCCGACTCTTCGTGACCCCATGGACCAGAGCTCGCCAGGCCTTCCTATCCTCCACTGCCTCCCGGAGTTTTGTCAAATTCATATTGGTTGCATCGATGACACCGTCCAACCATCTCATTCTTTGTTGTCCTCTTTTCCTTTTGCCTTCGATTTTTCCCAGCATCAGGGCCTTTTCCAGGGAGTCCTCTCTCCTCATGAGGTGGCCAAAGTACTGGAGCCTCAGCTTCAAAATCTGTCCTTCCAGTGAACATTCGGGGTTGATTTCTTTCAGAATGGATAGGTTTGATCTCCTTGCAGTCCAGGGGACTCTCAAGACTCTCCTCCAGCACCACAGCTCAAAAGCATCAATTCTGCGGCAATCAGCCTTCTTTATAGTCCAGCTCTCACTTCCATACATCACTACTGGAAAAAACCATAGCTTTAACCATCCTGACCTTAGTTGGCAAAGTGATGTCTCTGCTCTTTAGGATGCTATCTAGGTTTGCCATTGCTTTCCTCCCAAGAAGCAGGCGTCTTTTTATTTCGTTGCTGCAGTCACCATCTGCAGTGATCAAGGAGCCCAAGAAAATAAACTCTGTCATTGCCTCCATTTCTTCCCCTTCTATTTGCCAGGAGGTGATGGGACCAGTGGCCATGATCTTAGTTTTTTTGATATTGAGCTTCAGCCCATTTTTTTCACTCTCCTCTTTCACCCTCATTAAGAGGTTCTTTAATTCTTCCTCACTCTCTGCTATTAGAGTAGTATCATTTGCGTATCTGAGGTTGTTGATATTTCTTCCGGCAATCTTAATTCCGGCTTGTGATTCATCCAGACCGGCCTTTCTCATGATGTACTCTGCATATAAGTTAAATAGGCAAGGTGACAGTATACAGCCTTGTTGTACTCCTTTCCCAATTCTAAACCAGTCAGTTGTTCCATATCCAGTTCTGACGGTTGCTGCTTGTCCCACATATAGATTTCTTAGGAGACAGATAAGGTGGTCAGGCACTCCCATTCCTTTAAGGACTTGCCATAGTTTGTTGTGGTCTACACAGTCGAAGGCTTTGGCATAGTCAATGAAGCAGAAGTAGATGTTTTTTTGGAACTCTCTGGCTTTCTCCATAATCCAGCGCATGTTGGCGATTTGATCTCTAGTTCCTCTGCCCCTTCGAAATCCAGCTTGTAGTTCTGGAAGTTCTCTTTCCACATACTGCTGAAGCCTGCCTTGTAGAATTTTGAGCATAACCTTGCTAGCATGTGAAATGAGTGCAATTGTGCGATAGTTGGAGCATTCTTTGGCGTTTCCTTTCTTTGGGATTGGGATGTAGACCGATCTTTTCCAGTCCTCTGGCCACTGCTGGGTTTTCCAAATTTGCTGGCATATCTTATGCAGCACCTTTACAGCATCCTCTTTTAAGATTTTAAAGAGTTCAATTGGAATGCCGTCACCTCCACTGGCCTTGTTGTTTGCAATGCTTTCTAAGGCCCACTTGACTTCACTTTCCAGGATGTCTGGCTCCAGGTCAGCAATTACGCTATCTTGGTTATCAGGGACATCCAGATCTTTCTGATATAATTCTTCTGCATATTCTTGCCATCTCTTCTTGATCTCTTCTGCTTCAATTAGGTCCCTACCATTTTTGTCCTTTATCATATCCATCTTTGCACGAAATGCCCCTTTAATATCTCCAATTTTCTTGAACAGATCTCTGGTTTTTCCTTTTCTGTTGTTTTCCTCTATTTCTTTGCACTGTTCATTCAAGAAGGCCGCCCTGTCTCTCCTAGCTATTCTTTGGAAGTCTGCATTCAATTTTCTGTATCTTTCCCTTTCTCCCTTGCATTTTGCATCCCTTCTCTCCTCCGCTATTTGTAGGGCCTCGTTGGATAACCACTTTGCTTTCTTGCATTTTCTTTTCTTTGGAATATTTTTCATTGCAGCCTCCTGTACAATGTTACAAGCCTCCATCCATAGTTCTTCAGGTGTTCTGTCCACCAAATCTAGTTCCTTGAATCTATTCTTCACTTCTACTGTGTATTCATATGGGATTTGACTTAGGTTATACCTGACTGGCCCAGTGATCTCCCCTACTTTCTTCAGTTTAAGTTTGAATTTTGAAATAAGAAGCTGATGATCTGAGCCACAGTCAGCACCAGGTCTTGTTTTTGCTGACTGTATAGAGCTCCTCCATCTTTGGCTGCAGAGAACATAGTCAATCTGATTCCGGTATTGTCCATCTGGTGATGTCCATGTGTAGAGTCGCCTTTTGTGTTGTTGGAAAAGAGTGTTTGCAATGACCAGCTTGTTCTCTTGACAAAACTCAATTAGCCTTTGCCCTGCTTCATTTGGAACTCCAAGGCCAAACTTGCCAGTTATTCCTTTTATCACTTGACTCCCTACTTTAGCATTCCAATCCCCTATGATGAGAAGAACATCTTTCTTTGGTGTCAGTTCTAGAAGTTCTTGTAAGTCTTCATAAAATTGGTCAATCTCAGACTCTTCAGCACCGGTAGTTGGAGCATAAACTTGGATTACTGTGATGTTCAAAGGACTGCCTTGGAATCGTACCGAGATCATTCTATCATTTTTAGGTTGTATCCCAGCACTGCTTTTCTCACTCTATTGTTGACTATGAGGGCTACTCCATTTCTTCTATGGGATTCTTGCCCACAGTAGTAGATGTGATAGTCATCTGAACTGAATTCACCCATTCCTGTCCATTTAAGTTCACTGATGCCCAGGATGTCAATGTTTATTCTTTCCATCTCACGTTTGACCACATCCAGCTTACCCTGGTTCATAGATCTCACATTCCAGGTTCCTATGCAGTATATTTCTTTGCAACATTGGACTTTCCTTTCTCTTCCAGGCACGTCTGCAGCTGAGCGTCCTTTCGGCTTTGGCCCAGCCACTTCATTAGCTCTGGAGCTACTTGTACTTGTCCTCCGCTCTTCCTCAGTAGCATGTTGGACACCTTCCGACCTGAGGGGCTCATCTTCCAGCGTCATATCTTTTAGCCTTTTGTTTCTGACCATGGGATGTTCTTGGCAGGGATACCGGGGTGGCTTGCCAGTTCCTACCCCAGGAAGTCTTATTACAGGCCTCATTGTCACCAGTGTAATTAGCCTTACAATGATGAAAGCACAGTTCAGCCTGTTTTATTTTGTAGCCTCACTGATCAACTGGGACACAAAAGTAGAAATGTGCCCCATTTATAAGATATTCCAGACTGAGGCTATTATTATTATTATTATTATTATTATTATTATTATTATTATTATTATTATTATTATTATTATTATTATTATTATTATTATTATTATTAACAGACAGCAGCCTTGCAAATTCACCGAGAGCTTTTTCCCCATCTCTGGCTCTCAGGCTCACTGAACCTCTCAGGCAGGGATGAGGAATGTGTGACCTTCTGAATGTTGCTGGAGTCCCATTCTCATCACTCACAGCCACTCTGGCCCAAACAGACACATGATGGATATGTTAGAATTATTTGGAAATGTGGAGTGGCAGAATGTATTTTGTGACTATGAAAGGGGACAGCACTTTGGAAGCTGAGAGGAAGGAAAAAGAAAATTTACTCAGTCCTCAGAGAAAGAAGGAAGGAGGCTAAAGAAAACTAATCTGCTTGTAGATCTAGAAAACATGAGGAGAAAACACACCAGGACTCTCTCTTTGCCCCTATTAAACCCCAAGATACATTTCTTCTTGCAAGTATTTGTGTGTGTGTGTGTGTGTGTGTGTGTGTGTGTGTGTGTGTGTGTGTGTGTGTGTGTGTGTGTGTGTGTGTGTGTGTGTTGCGTCGTTACAGTTGTGACCGACTCTTTGTGACCCCATGTCCATGGAGTTTTCTTGGCAGGAATACTGGAGTGGTTTGCCAGTTCCTAATCCAGGCTCCTACAGCACCTGGTATTCTCTGTTGGTCGCTTATCCAAGTACTAGCCAGGGCCAACCCAGCTTAGCTCCCGAAATCAGGCGAGATCAGATGTGCTCTAGGTACTCTTGTCAAAAAGAGAGTTGTCATTCTACAACATTTGAAGACCTTCAGCTTCCCTAGCCCTGCTCAAGAAACTAGTCCTCTTGAGATTCCTATGGGAATACTAGGCATGCTCTTGTTACATCCCTTAGACCAGTGATGGCCAACCTTTTAGAGATCGAGTGTCCAAACTGCAATTCAAAACCCACTCATTTTTTTGCAAAGTGCCAATACGGCAATACCTGAATACAGGTGGCTGTGAAGGGGCAATGTCGGGTGCCCACAGAAAGGGCTCCAAGGGCCACCTTTGGCACCCGTGCCATAGGTTCGCCTACACTGCCTTAGACTGCTTCTGATGGAAATTGGCCTATCCATTTTACACTGTGCAAGAGTCTTCTTTGGAAAGAACATGTCATTGGAAAAAGACTTGGTTACTGAAAAGCCCTGTTTGGGGCTGAGTTCAAGCTAATGAGAGTGGCATCCAGAGTGGCACATCCCTACATAAGCACAGCAGGGAACCACACAATCAAGTTGCACAGCTACAGTCAGGACAGCTGTGCAAATGTGATGCGAGCTACACAATTGGTTGTACAGTGCTGGCTGCATCTGCATAAGGTGTGGTAAACATCTGGAAACAGTTTATGTTATGCTAGCTTGAACAGGATACCATTGTATGTTGTCCCTGGCATAACATGGGTTTGATTTCTGTTCAGTTTTGTTAACCGCCCAGAGTAGCCGTGTAGTAGATGGAGCGGTATATAAATAAATAAATATGTAACACAAATGGCTATAAATGGCTCATTCTTCAACTGGCAGTTAAGAGCCACAAAGTGTTAAAAAGCCCTGCTCTTGGCAGAGAGAACTGTTAGAACCCATTTGCTGGTAGGGACCAATGCTGACTGCATTTTCAGCCTCTACATACAGGTGTGTGTAACTATGGGAACTGCCACAGTAAATGCTTGGAGGGAAATTTTATTGCTGCGCCACTGATTGGTCATCTACTGGGAAGTTCGCTTTAAAATGTTTTGATCACAACTGTCCCAGGGATTAAGTGAGGGGGAAATGCCTTTCTGGCCAGTATTAGGGACCATGTGGGCTTCCAGATGTGGGACTACCACTCCTGTTCTCCTTTATTATTGGCTGTGCTAGCTATGGGTGACGGAGGCTGTTGGGGAGTGTTTAGTGGGGCCCATCCTTGCCTTGAGGCCTAGAAACATGTAGATATGCCTGCTCACACTGCTGGCACTGTGGTTACTTCCAGTGGTGGCAAAGTGAACAGAAATCTTTGCGGGACGAGTCCTCAGCCACTGGTTCTGGATCCATGCGATGAAATACTCCCTACAGTTTGCTTGTCGAGAAACAGAATATTGAGAGCCCGTTTCTGACCCAGGCAGAGTCCACCTCCGTCTCTACAGGTAGGATTGGGGATGGCATCTAAAATGGACATCCCTCTGTCAGTTGCCAGCCCAGCAACATCCCATTGACGCTGCTGGGGCTGGGGAAAAAGTCACACGGCCCTTTTTAATCCCTCCCTCAAGTCTGTGCCCAACGGTTGTGAGCTACCGCCGTGTTTTGCTGCACAGCAAGAAGGCTTGTGAGTCGACCCTGGTGCTTCATCCCCTCTCTTGCACTATGTGGCACCATGAATCCCAGCATGTGCACCCACCTTCCCTGGTTCGCACCTCTTGCTCATGTCTTTGGGGTATATACCAAAACCGCAGTGCCATGCCAGTCCGCCCTGAAACCAGCAGAGAGTGGTTAGAGAAGGGTGCCCAGGATTGAAAGCTCACTCACGCCCATCCCCAAGTCAAATGTGGCCCTGCTTGCATCAACATTTTCCCCACCTGGAGAGCCAGGTAAGCTCTGTGACACTTCACCCAGGGGCCTTGACACCTGGCAGCCCTACTTTCTGTGTGTTCATCTGTCTGTCCATCTGTCTGGCCCTATGTACTGGTCAGTTGGTTGGTCAATCTGCCTCCCTGCCTGTCTAATTGTTAGTCAGTGGATAGATGTCCCTGTGTCACTCGTCTCTCTGGTCTGAAAACAAAGTTTGTTTTGAAGTTCGGCAGTCCAGAAGTCTCAATGCCCTGAAAGCTCCATCCATAGGAAGTGAGTGAGTGTGTTCCACTGAATCACACATCTGGGGCTGGCATTCTCCTTGGCTTCTGCTGTGTGAGGCTGTTTGCTCTCAGCTGGGCCTCGGATCCGGTTAACTAGATGGCACGGCATGTTTATTGCATTCAACTGACAATTCTGATTAGGGCTAATAGGAGGAAGTGGTGCCAGTGAGCCGTAGACTGGAGAAGCTGGCGGGAAGCTGCCCCTGGAAAGAAAGAAAAGAAAAGAAATGTGCTTTACTTTTCTAATAATCTCTTCATTAGGATCGAAATCTTCCTATGTAACTGCAGAGTTGATGAAAAACCAGGCAAGGCGCTTGCCAGAGACTGGGACTCGAATGAAAACATGTCACCGCCGCTGCCTTCTAGGACTGGGATGGAGACGCTGGGCTGCCGTCAACGGCCTGTTGGGCTGCGGTCTCCCATCAGCTCCAGCCAGCAAGGCCGGTTGTCAGGGTGATGGGATTTGTAGTCAAAGAAGGTACAGAGTGCCACAGGCAGCCTGAGTCAGCAAGGAGCTCTTCTTTTTTGATCCTCTTGAAAAAAAAATGTATAGAGACTTGATTTAAGAGTAGACTCCCATGTTCTCAGGTGCCACACAGTATAGCTCTTTTATGATTTGCAGGTGGAAGCTTTCTCATACATAAAAAAATACCCTGCAAGAAGGCTGAAACAAATAACATGCGTGTGGAATCCCAACTGTAGCATGGAGTCTGGTTTCTCTACTTTGGATTTTACTATAGGATACAAAATGGCTTCCAGCCAGATGGTTGCAAGTAACTGACAACTCCAGACATTTATTTATTTTATTTAGAGTATTTTCACCCTGCCTTTCTCCTTGGAAAAGGACCCAAGGCGGCTTACAGTAAGGAGAGATAATATACAGTCCAGTACATTTAAGACATGTTCAAGTATTTGAGAACAAGGAATTGAGGGACATCTTACAGCATTAATAGACAACATTACATTAAAGTAACACAGTTATAAGTAGTCATAAACACAAAGTCTATGTGAACCCATAGATTCATATAAAATACAGTACACTGAAATCTCTATACCAATGTACGACGTAGTTGATGTTCGCAGGTATTGTAAACCAGGAATAGGCTAGAGTCATGGGCAATCGAAAGCTATTTTTGGGGGAGGGGAGGTGGGTTGATGCTTTTGTGTATGTATGTGCACAGGTGTCACGTGTCCAAAGCTGTATGTCTTAGAAAGGTCTCTGCTGCTCTTGTAATGCCACTGCTCTACAAGGCTGGAGAAGGGATGCAACTCTCCATCTGGGAAGGATTAAGCCACTTTAGTAGCTAATAGGGGAACTCATGATAATGGCCCATCCTCTGAGTCTGAGTAGCTCACGGACTACTCAGCGTGCAAGCTGCTTGATCCCTTGTTAATTGCCTGCTTGCTTACCACTATGACAAAATGTAGCTTGTACCAATGGTTTAGAGATAAAACCGAGCTCTTTCATGTATAGCGAAAGTCAACCGTTTGGATCAAGCTTGATCCAAATGGAAAGGCTGTCCCAAATCCAGAAGAGGCGGCATCTCGATCAGCAAAGTCTGATATAGGGATGTAAAGTGAGAGGCTATGAACATGGTAAGGAAAACGTTCATTGCAAAATATTACATGGTTGCTGAAATCTTGGTGCTGGGTGGGGGATGTTCAGATTTTTTTTTACACTACAACTCCCATAATTCTCAGCTCTAGGAATTCTACCTGGAAAGCATACAGAACCTAAACACAGTTCGCCAAGAGAAAAAGTCTAAAGATGGAAAGTCTTCATGGCCTAGTGTGGGCCTAGTTCTGCCCAGGCTTCCTGTCCAGACAGGAAACAGTTCTTCTGCTAGCCTCAACGTTCAGATCAGGGCAGGGAGAAAAGATATTTAAAAGCAAAAGCAAAGTGTTCTGCTTATATACCTCCCCATACCACTTCAATTAGTCTCTGGGTGGTTTACAGTTTAATACACATTGCCCCCCCCCCAGCAGACTGGGTACTCATTCTACCAACCTCGGAAGGATGGAAGGCTGAGTCAACCCTGAGCCTGCTACCTGGGATTGAACTCCAGGTCATGAGCACAGTTTTACCTGCAGTACAGGCATTTAACCACTGCACCACTGGGCTTTAGAAAGCCATTCTTTAAGTTGGCAGTGATGGAGGATCAGGGCCGGTGCTAGGTTTTTTTGCGCCCTAGGCGAGGGGCGGGGGTGGGTGGGCAGCGGGCGGGTGGTGGTGGGGCAGGCGGTGGCGGCAGGGCAGCAGGGGGGCGGGTGGATGGCGACGGGCCGGGGGGACGGGCGGCGGTGGACGGCGCCCCCTGTCCATTTTGGCGCCCTAGGCAACTGCCTAGTTCGCCTTAATGGACGCGCCGGCCCTGTGGAGGATGAGTCATTTTTCAAAGAGAATCTTAACACACACACACACGTTGCCGCCTCCACGATCCACAGGAACAAAGACATTGTGCTACTAGTAGCAAGTATTCTGCCCCGTGTTGGGCTTTGCTGGTATTGAAGCAATGACCGAATCGATTCACACCCACATAGGCCCACCTTTCCTTTTCCACACCTTAGTTCATCTCTCTGATCTCACGGCAGTGTGTCTACATATGTTGGGGTCAACTGAGTCTGTGAGAATGACTGAGAGCAAGTCCCCATGAGCAGGAAGTGACCGGAGATGGCTCCTCTTTGCCAGGCCCTTGAGATGCTGGTGAGACGCTGCAGCTGTCAGATCTAGGCAGTGAAAACTGTCCCAGGAATGAGAGACCTTGAGCCTATTTCAGACAACTGGAATTTGTCCCTGAAGGGAAAAAGAGGCTTGATGCCGATTGGTCAGTCCAGGAACATCTAACTGCAACAGGGACAGGGAGCCTTGGTCCAGTCCATTTTCTTCTCCTCTCCTCCACCAGAGGAAAAAAAGGGAACCAACATTGACTCCCTTGCCTGTTTTACCCACAAGCCTTGGGGAAGTGATATTTGGTTGATTTAGAAGCAGAACAAGGAGAAGTTACTTCTCTCTCTCTCTCTCTCTCTCTCTTTCTCTCTCAGGAGACATGTTGGCTCTGAGATATTTATTTATTTATTTTAGAGTATTTTTACCCCTCCTTTCTCCTTAGAAAAGGACCCAAGGCGGCTTACAATAATATTAGGAATCACAGTCTAAAAATAAAAAGGCCCAGTGTCGTCCCGAAGATTGTATAAATAGGTGTAACTTTTATTGGACAATTACAATAATAATAATAATAATAATAATAATAATAATAATAATAATAATAATAATAATAATAATAATAAACCACAAGCTTTTGGTGGATGAAATCAACTTCCTCAGACTCTAAGCACCACCACCTCTTGCATGAAGGCTGCACCACCAATCCATTTGCACATGTGCATTCTGAAAAGGAACTTCTCCAGACCCATCTAGGAAATCCAATTTTCCTCCCCCACCTCTCACTTGGTTTCTTCCATTTGTGTCCAATAGGGTGTCCTTGGGGGCTAGAGTTAGGGTTAGGTTTAGGGTTAGTGAGCTACTAGCAGGCATGTGTCGGCAGGCACCAGCCAATCCTCTTTCTGGTGGCCCATCTCTTCCCAGATGGACCACTATATCTTATCATCCCTTCCTAGGTCCCAACTCTGCACAGAAATTTCAATTTCTAGCCTGCTGCCCTGATTCCCTAGGATGGTCTTGGTGTGTTTTGTCAAGCGAAGATAAAATGTTTTATTTCCAAAATAGAAAATGGCATTTTGTGGTTACTTGACAGAATCCTTGCTTGTGTCTTCTTTTGTGTTGTGAAATGATGAAATAGCATGTTGTTTTTCTTTTGTGCCCATATCTACTTAACTATAGGTTTGAACTAAAGATAGATGGTGTGGGTGAGAGTATGAGAAAGAAAGAATGTGATGGCTTCAAATTGGTTTACATCTGGGGTGTCAATGCTTATTTTCTGGAGCAGTTGCTTTTCTCTTACCCGTACAATCTGGCAACTGTGGTGAGGACATTATTACATTAGCCTGACCTTGGAAAGCTATCAGAATATCTGATAACTTTCAGTGTGGCATGTTGAACGCGAAAATGTTCTCCAAATTTTACCTTTGGAAAAGGCCAGACACCTACATTGAGTCTGTAGGGGCGAACAGATTGGAGGAAGAAGGTTAGGTTTTAAGGTGTAAGGCTTCTGTGTGCTTATAGGAGTTCTTCCTCTACACAAATGTATTCAGTAATTGTTTTAGAATCGTGAATGGAAGGGAATCAGAATTAAATAGAAGATAATGTTATTTGCAAGTCCTGTAAAGAAATCAAAATTAGAAGATTTTGCTTGAAAATTTCCCCTCCAAGCATGCTAAAACTCAGGAGGCTTGGATTTGAATCCCTGCTCATACATGGAAAGCCACCTGATAGGAGGACAATGGTAATAAAACTCCTTAATATCTCATCTTGAAACCTTCATTAAGGTCACGATAACACCAAACGCAACATGATGGAGCAGGATGCACAGTAGGCTGATACTTGTGTTCTGGAAGAGACTTCCACAAATTAATGCTCATGAGAAATGTTCTACTTAAAGGTCCAGTGGATGATGGACCTTACCTATGGCTAAGGACGATGGGGGCAGGGGTGTAGTCCAACTCCTCTGGCCGGTCTGCCCCTTCTGATTCTGGGACATTGTTTCTCAAGAGTGGTTCCCGCATGTTAAAAAGCCCCAGATGCTGATGAGAATTGGAGATGACAGGAAATCAACCCTTTCCTGGAGACAAAAAACTAAACTAAACTAAATGAACATTGCCCTCACCCTCCCCTCCCTGGTCTCTGAAATTGAGTCTGTCTCTCAAATTTTCATCTACAGTTTAGAGGCTGACAACGCCAAACCTTTTTTCGCTTTGTTTTTTGTTTGACTAAAAAGCTACCAGGAAAACTCGGAGGAATAAACAACAAGAAAGCTTTGTGGCTACACTGTGGAATAATGATTTTCATCACCCTGCGTGGATCCCATGCTGGGCATTTCACTTCCCCCACCCCTTAATCGCTTTCAACCTTTTTTTGTTTTATTTTGTTTTGTTTTTCTTAAATTCACCTGCTCTTTTCCCAGGCCAGCTGCAATACCGAAAGAGGGGACTGTCGGCAGCCAGGAAGCCACCCTTTGGGCTGATTGCCTCCTTCCACCCACCCCCCAAGGCAATTAGGAAGTTATCTATTCAGATTGCAACCACGAACATACCCTTGAGACGCCATATGCTTGCAAAGGGGCTCTGAAATTTTTTGCAGCCAAAGTGACCAGGCAGGAAAACCCGAGTCCTGGAGCAACCACTGTAGTCTGGGGAATTTTAGTAAGGAAGTGTAGTTTGGTTTTATAGAATCTTTCCATAAAGAAGCAATCAAAATTTTGTCTCCCCCACCCCCACCCCACAGCTTTCTGAAATTATGCAGCCCAGTTCCGTCAGCATAGATCGAACTGGGTCACACCTCATTAGAGGATGAGCTTCTTGAAAATAGTGTTGTTGTTGTTTTCTTAGCAGGAGTTTGGGTTCCTTTTCATGTCACATATTAGCTTGCTTCTGTTTTGAGATGGGTCACTGGGAGGCAAAAGGTATGCAAATGTTGCAGCTCAGGAATGGAGCTTTGATGGAATTGGGTACCCAGAGGGAAAACATTGTAATAGCAGGAAGTACCTTTTCCCCTTTGTGTCCTGTAGTAGTTGTTGTACTTGTTGAAAGTGCACGTGCACACCATGGCAGTCCAAACAGATCCCCCAAATCCAAAAATGCAGGTGACCGGATTGATCCACATCAGCAAATGAGTTATAGCAGTTTTTGTTTCTTCCAGCCACTGGTCTTTTGTAAATCTAATGTCTCTTAACTGAGTGTCCACCACCAAACTGCCCTTAAGCACTGAAGTTATGTCAGTGATAGTTTTCAGCAGGATCCTGGGTCAGTTTGCCTATGCCTAGGAAAATACATTTCTTCCTTAGCTACCCTTATGATTGCATCAAGGAAACCTTGATGGGGATGATGGACAATGCCATAGTCCCTGCTAACCAGAAACCCTCGGGACATTGGCCCTGCCACCTTATTATTTGACCTCTTGTGTAGACTGAGGCTAAGAAGTTAAGCAAAGCCTAGAATCTACTCTCAGGGACCTGCAGATGTTACCTTGCATATACTGTACCAAACTTCTTGCTATAAGCTGTACCTTAGCTTAATTTAACCAATTTGTGAATCCAGGCCACTGGATTCGCTCTTTCTTCCCAATCCAAAAACATCTGGCTCCTCCTTAGGATTCCTGCCCCAACTTTCAACCTGAGCTTGAACTCTTGATGTGTTGAAGCCCTGCAAAATAAGTATAAAGGCAAAGTATATGTGCAAAGTGCTGGAATCCTAAGAAATGTCTTGCATTTATCTTTAATTGGATTTGGGCAGATAGTGAAAGGAAGCAAATATGTTTTGGGGGATCTTTCTGCATAGGATGGAGTTCAAGGAATCCACCTACTCTCAGTGGTATCTGTCCTAGTTGCATTTTACAACTTGCCCAGTCTTCAGGAAGAAAAAGCTCAGATAAAACAATCTCTGCTACTGTGTTCCTTAGGTCAACCATCTTCTCTAGTGCAACATGACTATGCAGAGCATGTACCTAAAACTCCCAGAAGCCTTCAACACTACCTGTGCTGGTCAGGATTTCTGGGAGTTGCAGTACGGGGACATCTGGGGATCCACGTTTGGCAATGATTGGCATATACCAGTGGTGGCGAACCTTTGGCACAAAAATGTCTTGGACCACAACTCCCATAGTCCTTTGTCATTGGCACTACTGTCTTGGAATTCTGGGAGTTGTAGTCTAAAACATCTGGAGTGCTAAAGGTTTGCCACCACTGGCATATACAGTAATATTTTAAAGGCAAATGGAACAAGATGATGCACAGGAGTGCACTTGTTTGATTTCAGCCAGAATTTTAATATGGAGCATAAATTCCAGCCCCATGAAACAGCAGTGGCAAAAAAGTATATCTGAGCATGAGCTGAGTTCTGTATCTCTCATGACTTCACAAAACACACAACATAGCATCTTTCCAGGTATTTTAGGAGTAAACAACCGGACCCCTGATCATTGCCCATACAAAGCTGGGGATAATTGGATTGAACTGCTGGACAGTTCAGTGATTTGGGCACCTGGCTGCACAACCAGAGGTTGGGAGTTTGATTCCCCCACTGTGCCTCCTTGACTTGGTTTGGACCCGATCCATAGGGCCACTTCCAGCTATGCAATTCTACGATGATGCTGGTGCATTTAAAAATCACCTAAAAGGAACCAGGTTGCCCACCGTTAGGCATTCAGCAAAGCTGTCCTGATCTCCAGATAGAGGTGTGTTTGAATCTTGACGGTTTTGTTTGTGGAGGTTTAACTACTGCGGTAGGCAGGGATATATGAGTTTAATTTCAGCTCAAAATCTATTACTTGACTCATAAGGAAGTCAGATGCAACCCGTAGAATTAATTAGGCCTGCAATGTTTGGCAGTTGCGATTGAATGCAACAACCAGTCCAAAATAATGGCACTGCTCACTCTGTTATGCGACTTTAAGTACGTTTGTATGATTTCCCCTGGGTTATCTGGCTTTCTAAGTGAATCAGAGTCTCAGTAGGCATTACCACGGCTGCTTCTCAGAGTGCACAATTAAATGATGGCATTCGCTGCCACAGGAGGTGGCCATCAGTAGCAGCTTAGATTTTCCAAAGGGGAAGACAGACAGATGGAAGGTGATGTCTGGAAATCACGTATCTCTTGGTACAGAGTCAGTGTACCTCTGATTGTTAGGTACTCTGGGGAAAAAAAGATGGTGGAGATGGCTGCTGCCTTCACTGTAGAATCATAGAATCATGAGAGTTGGGTGAGACCTCAAGGGCCATCCAGTCCAACCCCCTGCCATGCAGAAACCCCCTTCAAAGTACCCCCGACAGATGGCCATCCAACCTCTGCTTAAAAACCTCCAAAGAAGGAGACTCCACCACCCTCCTTTGTGGCAGCTTATTCCACTGCTGGACAGCTCTAACCATTACAAAGTTATTCCTAATGTTCAAATGGACTCTCTTTTCCTGTAGTTTGAAACCATTGCCCCGAGTCCTAGTCTCTGAAGCCATGGAAAACAAACCTGTCTCCTCTTCGATATGGCATCCCCCAGGCATCTGGGAGAACATCTGGCCAGGCATTGTTGATGAGATACTGGGCTTAATGGACATGGGGGTCTGATGCAGTGTAGCCCATTTCATCTTATTTTCAGCTGTTGCCAATCTTTTTCAAACCTGCTTCTTCCCTGTTGTCACTTCCTTATAACACCATGGCGAGCACAACATGATGCATGGCTTTGTCCATTGATATGGCCTAGCCATACCATCATGTCACTGGATTTAGGCTGCAGGATCCGCTCCCTCCTCATGGGTCTGTCATGATCAAAACAAAAGTGGATGCTTGGGGAAGAGAAAGCCCTGTACACAGGGTGGGGAGAGAAGCATATGCACTCACTTGAGCACGTGCCTTACGGGAAACCTTGTGGCCTGGTTCCTAAGAGGTCATGGACGGGTACCGGTCCATGGACCAAGGGTTGGGGCTCCCCTGCCTTAGAGGGATGTAGCTGATCCAGCATTCTAGAGGAGAAAGAAAGAGATGGACTGTGTATCTCAGGCCCATAAGTTTGTGATGAAATTTCCCTACACAAGCTGGATCAAGGGTTTCTGTTGGGCAGAGCAAGAATGCAGGGAAGGAAAAGGCTTTCCTGGTTCCGGAAGTGGGATCAACTATGCCAAGCAGCCCCAGTCTCTCATTTACACACACACCCGCTTGCCGAATTGGCCTTTAGGCAACTCTTTTTCATTCTCTTGAAAGAACACAGAAGAGAATTGGGATGGCACTGGAAACAACATGTCAGGAAGGTCCTAATATTGAGTTTATGTGGCCATGGCTACTGTTGATGAAGTCTTTGTCCTGTAAGTGGACAGGAAGAAAAGGGACTTTCCAGAATTGTTTATGAGAGGCTTCACTTAAACCCCCCCCCCCCTGTTCTTCATGCTGAGAGTTCCATCCCCCCTCTTCAATATAACAGAGCCAAAAGCCATTGTCCTCTGAGCATGGCTAGATTTCTTCTCTTCCCTTTTATTAAAAAAAAAAAAAACGCTAACAAAACAAGGAACTGCACGCATCATTTCTGGAGTGATGTGCGGTTGTTTCCCCTATCATGTCGGGTCCAACTCTATTAAGGAGAGATCTCCAAGAGATCTTGTCCTCAGCAGTCTTGATCAGCTCTTGTGAACTCAAGCCAGCTTCCTTTGTGCAGTCAATCCATCTTGTGTTTGGTCTTCCTCTTTTCCTGCTGCCTTCGACTTTTCCCCAGCATGGCTCTCTTTTCCAGAGAATCCTGCCTTCTCATGATGTGCCCAACATAGGACAGCTTCCATTTAAACATTTCTGCATCCAGATATAGTCCAGGCTTGATTTGACCTAGAGTCCCCATGGCCCTTACTTCACGAGGCGCGGCGCTCTGCAGCGATATTGCCTTCGATTTGAATTCGGAGGCGGTCACGTGGCGTTCACGTGTTCTCGCTTCGCTCCCACCCCTGTTTCTCAGTACTCACGAGCTGCAGTTTTAGGACCGATTTGAGCACAACCTCACGTGCTCCCTTCGCATTCGCATGCCACTTTTCAAAGTTCGTTATTTCCCATCCGTCCTTTAAAAAAATTCCTACCGACAGCGTATCGATGCACTGATGCTGGACTATCAGTTGCAATGGCTCTACTGATTTCAACTGTTTCCTGGCATCATTGGCAGCCCCCCCGCCGCCGCCGCTACTCGGGGGGGAGCCCCGCATGGCACAGCCGCCCGCCCTCCGCCACTTGCACGCTGCCTGCCCCGGGTGCCCTGCTCTGGCCGGGCGAGGCGGCAGCGGCTCCTACTGCTCCCGCCGCCGCTGCCGCCGCTACTCGAGCAAGGAAGTAACAGCGCAAAGCGATGAAACGGTATAGCGATGCATCGATATCCCTGTTTGAATATTTTTTTAAAAAACTTGAAATAAAAGCCAAAAACCGAGACCACACGTCACGTTGGGAGCGAAGCAAGATGCGAAGCAAAAAGATTCCCGGCAGCAGCCAGGGGCACCACTCGCCCCGGTTGGAGCACGGTTAAGGGGGAGTGGTCGGGGTGGCACCGAAGCTAAAATGGAGGGGCGTGCGGACTAAAACGATCGATTCGGACAGAAAAGAAGGCTAGCCGCGAAGCGAGCGGCTCGTGAAGTAACGGCCAATGTTTGTCTCTCTGGCAGTCCAGGGTATCCACAAAGTTCTCCTCCAGCACGGCATTTGAGACAAATCCTTTCCCCTCTTTCAGCTTTCTTAACTGTCCAGCTCTCACAACTGTGGAAGGTGACTGGAAATGCAACGGTGTGGACCATGGGTGTCCAAACTTTTTCCAAGAAGGGCCAGATTTGGTGAGGTGAAAATGTGTGGGGGCCGACCATTCAGCCACATTTGTCCCCAGGGCTAGACTTTGGACAAGTCTCTATAACATGCAAGGAGGCAGGGAGGACACTGCAGCAACAGAACTGGGGGTGGGTAGGCTGGGCAGGTGGCTGGGGGTGGTGGTGGACGGAGGCAGGGAGGGCAGGCAAACCATAAAAATGCAAGCTGATGCCTCCATCCAGTATGGGGAGGGGCCAGCTGGTGGGGATGTGTGACAGGCTGATCCGGTGGGAAGAAGCCGTGGGCCACTCAGAATTGGAAAATGGGCCGCATTTGGCCCCGGGGCCTGACTTTGGACATGCCTGGTGTGGACGATCTTGGTTCTTGGTCTCCAGTGGCACATCCTTACACTTGATGATCTTTTCTAATTCCTTAATTGCTGCCCTTCCTATCCATGACCTTCTTTTGATTTCTTGGCTGCAGCCTTCAGTAGGATGCAAAATTCTGTTTGGCCCATTACCTTTTTCTGCTAATCCAATCAAAGTTGTGTGTGTGTGTGTGTGGGGGGGTAATCTTTTGTTTTTGTTTTATATGTCCCCTTATAGCTAAAGCTGCCACCAGAACCTAATTTGGTTTTACGCAGCTATTAAAAAAAAACATCTCTCTTTTTCTCTGCCTTCCAAAACAGGCTAGTTTTAAAACAACAATACCAACACTCACTCTTCTGGTCCTCCCTAGAGAACCCGCCAGCCGGCCCAACCCCCTTGGCCTCTGCCTGCTGCCAGGAAATGACAGATTGCTTTTTAACCGTCCAAAATAGTCCTGTGGTGGAGCATCTTACTAGGGCTGGGCCACTGAGCTTGAAGTTTGAAAGTTCTCTCTGTGTATCTAAGAGTGTATTTTTTCCTCTTTGTGGCTGCCTTAAATGGTCTTCGTGGGTTCCCCTCCTTTCCTTTTCTTTTTTAAAGCTGTTTTGAATCCTTTCTCACCTCAGCTCGGCAGCTCCGAGGCTGTGAGGCGTCGAGGCCCAGCATCACTCACCACAAAACAAGTTAGTTCCCTTAGATTCGAGTTGCTTAGGTTTTTTTTTTTAAGCAATGCGGCTAGTGAATAGCCAGTGGACCAGGTTCTGGCCAGCAGGACAGAAGCCCTTGTGGAGGAAAAGGATGAAAGCGGGAGGCATTTCTGCACATTAAGGTCCGTCTGTTCTCTCTTCATGGCAGAGGTTCTTGAGGTCCATCGGTCTCACATGCACATTCCCATTCTGAGGTAAGAACTGAACACCAATGTCTTGTGGGAACGGAAGCTGATGTGATCTAAGGGCCAAGACCACGGTGGAAGGAGTAGTTGCTCTGTTTGCATGTTTATCATGTTTATATGCTGGCTTCGTAATATTTACGTGCTGCCTTTTCTCCCGTGAGCTTCAGGCATGGCTCTTTTTCACCTCTCCATCTTTACAACAGCCCTGTGAAGTAGGATGAGAAAGAGAGTGCACCGTTAATTTCAGGTCTTAGAGTGGACTTGAACCTGGATTTCCCCAGTATCACATTCTGACCACCAACCCTGGCTTTTCGGTGGCTTCGGGGTGGCAATTAGGGCTGCCATAACAATTCTACTGAAAAGCACATCTGTCCGTGTTTATTGGTGATTTTTGTGGGTCTCTCAAAAATGGTGAGGGGTCTGCTAACATCTTGAAGCTTCACAGGTGGATTGTTGTGTTCTGCAGTAAGAGCACCCTCAGAGTTTGAAGGGACTTTGGGCAAGAAAGTGTGGGCATGCCACCATTAGCTCAATGCTTTTTGTGGAGCTGGAAAATGTCACTTTTTTGACTTCAGCTCTCAGAATCCTCTAACCAGAATATTGAAGTAACATGCTGGCTGGAGTTTATGGGGTTTGCAATCCAAAAAAGGGGGAAAGAACAATGCAGTAGGACCCCATATCCACTGATGGATGGAGCAACAGAATTGCCATAAAGAGCAACAGAACTCCCAACTCCCAGTGTTACATAAGAGTGCCTTTCCACAATGGAGGAAGAGTGCTATCACAAGGTGCTTATCATGCTGAAACAAAAGTGAGATTATTCATAAACTTCCGCTAGAAACTATGGAATTCCACTACTGCAACACTTGTTGACTTTGGCCCTACTGACCCATGACTGGGCCTTGTGCTGTTTACTGTGTTGTTTGTCCTTGGTCATCTTAGCTTAAAATGTCCATTCTGTCACATTATTTGGGTGCTAGTCCTGAACATGGTACAAGTGCTTGCTCATAGACCTGTCTTGGTTTGGCACCTCAGACCCAGCATGTAGATCAGCAGTGGAAGTCAAGTTCCTTATTTTGGACCACAGCTCCAAGAACAGCTAAGCCCAACGTGACTTCAGTAAGGCCCCCATATCTGCAGAGGATTGGTTCCTGGCCACCCTGCTGGTAATGAAATCCACTGATAAGAGTGAATGCTCTTATCCGAGGGTGACGACAGTGACAGCAGTGGCAGGGGTGGTGGGATCTCAAGGGGAAAAGCAGTGGCACAGTGCCACCCATCCTTCACACTGCCCAGACCATCTGTTCCTCATTGTTGTGTTCACTGGGGCACAGGGTGGATGCCCTGCCAATGGCTGGCGGACTGCTCCTGGAAGAGAAGCTGGTGCAGGAGGGCCCACCGGCAGGAGGAGGGAGCGGAGGAATCCCGCCATGGCACCATGCCCCTTTGCTGCCGCTCTGATGGTATGTGGGTGCAGATGCGGGGGTTGCATTTGGATCGCATCCCACTGCAACCACCTCTGCTGAGGCCCTGGGGATGCTCCTGACCCTCAGCGCTGAGGGTCACGTGGCCTCTGCCTCTGCTGCTGATGTCACGGGCAGGCAAGCAAAGTGGCACCCCTGGGTTTACAATTTTTTAATTACAGTGTGCAGGCTACACATTGCCCCCAGCAAGCTGGGTACTCGGCCTCGGAAGGATGGAAGGCCACTGCTGATTGAACCCAGGTCGTGAGCACAGTTTTACTTGCAGTACAGGCATTTAACCACTGCGCCACGAGGCACCCCTGGGTTGTGCGGCCTCTGTAGCCACTGCTGCTGAGCCGCCTACCCTCAGATACCTGGCCAATCCGCTACCCTCAGATGGTGAATCAGATGGATACAGTGGATACAGGGGTGCTACTGTAGTGGCTATGCTAGCTGGCTTTGTTTTGAGAACTGTCAGTAAGGGAAAGCCACACTTTCTGGAGCAAAGCTGCACCAGGTGTTTTCATGTGAACATTTGCATTCCAAAGTGATGTGTTTGGTCTCTCTGCTCAATCGTTGCTGCCCAGTTTGTGCCCCAACAAACAGTGGTTTGACCTCATTTTTTGAAAAACTCATCTGCTTCTTCTTTTTTGAGATATTGACTTTATCCCTCCCGTCATCAGTGACCGAGTCACTCTGGGTAAATGAAGTTAATGGAGAGCAGCGCTTCCAGAATTGTGTTGCCCTTGCTTTGCTCAGGAGGACTTCTTAAATACATGGCAAGGAAGGGTATATCCACAGCCCCCAATTTTGGCTACACACTGCAGTGGTTCTTGATTAGTTTCTTCCCCAAACATTTTGCTTTTTGACTTCAAGTATTTTGAGAGACCCAGAAGCCCTGCCACCACCGCCACCGCCACCTCCTCCTCCTCCTCCTCCTCCTCCTCCTCCTCCTTTCTTCTCCCCTTCCCTTCAGTCTCCCCTTCCCCTTCCCCTTACTCTTTCTTTCTTTCTTTCTTTCTTTCTTTCTTTCTTTCTTTCTTTCTTTCTTTCTTTCTTTCTTTCTTTCTTCTTCTTCTTCTTCTTCTTCTTCTTCTTCTTCTTCTTCTTCTTCTTCTTCTTCTTCTTCTTCTTCTTCTTCTTCTTCTTCACTTGATCCCTCCAGATCTCTGAAATGGGACCCAGTTGTAAGTAGAATTTTCCTACTGCCTTACATTTTGAGATGTTTGCACCTACGTCTTATTGATTCAAATCAAAGCAAGCCAGGTTTGAGACAATCTTGGTCTTGTATCTCTCCCATCTGGGATAGTTTGTGTCTCTACCTTGTCTAGCAAACTCCTCTTGCAGCAGACTTCTTATTTTGGGATGCCAGGGGAATGTCTTGTTTCTTTTGTTTCACTGTTTAAACTACGCACCGCCACCACCCATTACGTACCAAAACAAACAGGTTGGTTAACAGCAACATAATGCAGGTGAAAGCAAAATCTTGATGAAAATGCAACACAAAAATAAGTATATAATAATAATAATAATAATAATAATAATAATAATAATAATAATAATAATAATAATAATAATAATAATAATAATAATAATAATAATAAAGTTATATTCCCCTTCAATGTTAATTAGATGCCAACGCTTACTTTACTTCACAAGCATAGATGGCAGAGATCCACCTGAATGGGAAATAAAAAAATATGAAATCTTTGTCTTTGGTAGTGGAAGGTCAACAGAAGGGTAAGTGAGTTCCCTTGACAGGGAGTTTCAGAGGCTTGTTTAGGAACCTCTTTGTGTCTTTGGCAAGCTACCCCCCAACTAATTTTTGAGGATAGATAGAGAGGTGGTGAGAGGAGGAGAGAGACTATAAGGGATCCAGAAAAAGGTTCCTCCCCCCCCCTTTAACTCCCACTGGGATCACATAACAGATTATAACTGAACTGGGACCCCCAAATGATATGACTAGGAGTATGTCAAGTTACAGGGACCTGGGTGGGTGTAAGGGGAAAGACACAGCAATCCATGAATACAAAGAGATGCCCCCGCCCCCAATCAGAAATATGTTTCGGATGAATGCTGCAAGCCAACTTTCTGTGGTTACCTAGTAACGCTACTGGGGAGGCACTTCAGTTACCATAGCGATGCAGGCAGTGTATTTGGGGTGTACCTTCCCATCTCTCTTCCACCACCCATGAGGAAACCTTGGCAATGGTGGTGGTCAGGGCAGGATTTCAGATGTGGGTTTAGTACTATAAAGCCTCACTCTCTACTCAGCCGTCCTCCCAACTCCAGGCTTGTGTGCTTGTGTCGACTACCAATGTTTTCTGGCAGCCAACAGGAAAGAAATTCACCAACCGTTGGTATCGTGATCCAGTTCCCCCATGGCTTGGGAGACAGGCAGGCAGGCAGGGGATACCCATTACATCCCTGGGTGTTTTTTTTTTTTTTGTACTCTTCTGCCCTTCTCACCCTGAATTTAACCTTCTAGTGTTCTTCACTTGATTGATGTGCAAAGTCTTAATCTTGGCATGCATTAAATTGGAAAATGTGCCACTCTCCAGGTGTGGTTTCCTGTCCCAGTCCAACAATGACAGCCTGCAAAAGATCAATGATCCCCAACCCGTCACAAGCACCAGTGATCACTTCACATGATAGAACAGTTAAGAACACACTTCAGCCACAGAGACACATCAACCCTCCCTTATTACACTGAAACTTTTAATACCTCCACATCACAATACAATGACTAACGCCTATTCTCCTGAATAGAATAAGTTCTCCCACAACTTAAAAAACCTACAATCTCAATCATTCTATACCCCAGAACACAGAGATAACTCGTAGCTCTCCTGAGCTCCTTGCCCTCTGAAGATGCCAGCCACATAGACTGGCAAAACGTCAAGAAGAAAAACTTCCAGAACATGGCCAAACAGCCTGAAAAAGCCACAACAGCCAACATGGAAAATCACTTGTTCTTCACCTCTGTTTAATGAACAATCTTACAGCAATATTGCAAGGCCCATATTAGCCACATGGAGTTCTAAATGTGTCTATATAGCCATACAGTATCAACAACAGAGCAGATCATCTTTTATATTCTTGTCGTGGTTTGCCATCACCTGCTAATATTTTCCCCAGGTGTATAAAGAACTCACTAGAAATGCCTTAGTCTTCAGGTCCCTGCGTCCTTTTATTTTTGTTTCAAATTAGTGCACCGAAGCATTTGTATTTGATATTCTTGACCAATGAAGCAAAAATGTTGTCTAAAAATGGGTTGATCTTTGGTGATGTGATGGTGCTGATTTTTCAGCTGTGAGCAGCGGTGGTGGTGGTGGTGGTGGAGGAGGTGGAATCTCACATTTAATAATGAGATGCCCAAGGAGTTATTTTTAAGAACACAAAAAATTGCGACCCCTCATAAAGGAAAGAATTCTCCTGGGAATAAAGTTTGTGTTATGCGTACTCTCTCTCTCTCTCTCTCTCTCTCTCTCTCTCTCTCTCTTTAAATTCCCTGGTCTTCTTGACCAACGTTGGATAGCCTCCCATTTGTATGAGGATCAAGTTGTCTTGCAAAAATGTATGTGCATGTGTTTGGGCATTTGGCACAACTCAATGCTTAATGCATCCTGAGGCAATCACTGTCTTCCCTCTAATATTAAGTTTCCATATAGTCTCACATCTGCCAGCTCTCATGAGTCAGTGCTCACGTCATCAGGTGTATTTGGAGGAGATTAATTACTTGGATCCCTTTCAGTCCTGGCATGTGAAGGGGGAACGTTAGGAAGCATCGTTTGGGATATTTAACTTATAATTTTCTGTGTGCTCTTCCGTGGACAAAGAAGGCCCCACGTATTAGGCCTTGCAATAAGGTATGCAAATGAAGCCATCAAGCCCTGTGTAGACTAGATACAGGTGACACCTAGAAAAGTGACAGCAGCACCTCAGTCGACATGAATTATTGCCTGGCTGTCAATTTTTGTGTAGGAATGAAGTGCATTGCTTGACTTCGGAGTCTGGCAGACAAGAGAACTGCCATGTGGGATCTTGCCCTTCATACAGCTCACCCGAGATTGTATCTCTGATAGAGGTCAGCTGTAGCGACTCTGGGATGTTTATGAACAGGGACAATGGGATGTTACCCCCCCCCCCGCTGTGGTTTCTTTCGCTTGTCTTAAAACATAAGGAATTCAATTTCGCGCCCTTTGGGAGTTGAGTCATGGCAACTGAAGTCCAGCTGTTATGACTCAACTTCCAAAGAACCTCACCTGGATGAATGGAAAACTCCACAGACATTTCTAGCCATTCTCTTTTAAAGAAAAGATGTGGACTAGTGCTGTTTTCCATTTATTTGTATAATCTTACATAGGAGAACGAGAACCATCACCTTAGTTAGGCTATGTTTCTGCTTACTAGCCGGTCATCCTTTAGGCTTGACGCAACACCGGGGTTGCAATGCTGTGTGTGCTTACCTAGGAGCCAGTCCCATTGAATTAGCATTTGCTTCCGAGTAAATATGCCTCGGATTGGACTGCATGATGGGCAATTTTGCTCTTGCTCATGCATTTGGTTTTCTTGCAGGGCAGGTGAGTTCCAGGTGCAGTTGGCAGCGGTGGTCCTCTTGGGATAGAGTCTATTGGCAATCTGAATGTGTTAATTACCCTTGCACCTTGGAAAAGCAGCTGATCTTTCCTTATGCAAAAGAATTGTGTAGTCAAGGCGATTAGCACTTTAATTTGCGCAATTATAGAGTCCCCACAGGGGTGGTATGACATTAGCAACCAAGTTCCAGCTGTATGATGACTGAGCCTCGAGGGGGTTTCTGGGAAGCTCCCCCCCCCCTCCGTCCCCTCTCTTCCTTATTTTTGTTTTTGTGTTGGTGGTGGAGGTTAGAGTAGGAATGGGGGACCTTTTGATCTGAAAATATTTTAGCCCGTGACTCCCACCCTTCCATGGCATCCAGTAGCCAGCTGTGAGATTTGTCCTCCACGGCAATGGTTCTTAACTTTGGCCACCAAGATGTTTTAGACGGAGGTTACTCTCTCTAATCCTTGACCAGTGGCCCTGTGGCTTTTGGCCGATGAAGCTCCAAACATCTGGAAAACCATGTTCAAAAATCGTGGATCCAAAGCTTCTGTGGGAACCAGAAGCCTTTCACCCCTACATTAGGATAAGTACACTCTACACATTTGCTTTTGCTTCCGTATGCTTCAGGAACGTGCACCAGCACTTTCTGGAATCAGAAAACAGCCACAACAGCCTTAATTAAGCTGCTTTGGAGGCTGACCGCTCCTCTTCAGAATATCTATAGGGTGTTATTTTAAATCTGTCCTTCAAGCCCACTTTTCCTCCCAAATCTCTAATCCTCCACTACTACAGGAATTAAGCCTAAATCCATATAATTGCATTTGTGTGCATTTTTTGCCGCTTGTTGCCTTTGTCTCTGGGGGTTATCCTCTCTCTCCTTAAGCTTCCTGTACCCTTCTCTGGTGGTGATCAAGCCTCGTGCTCTTATGCAGCTCGTATCCATCGCAAGGGGACTTGTTTAGTGTCATTATCGGTGGACTCTATACCAGATTGGGGTCCAGTGAGCTTCTGCTGTAGTGGTGCTGTAGTTCCTTTGCACTCACATACCATTTTTGATATGAGAACAAGACTACCATTTATGGACTGTGCAAAACCATCCTCTTTGTACATGCCAAGTTATTTTTCACAATGCTTTTTGAGTCTGCCAAATCCAAGACAGGGACCCTGAAGGAGTATGACCTTTGTCTACAGGCAGTCTTGCTTCATCAACCTCTCAAAGTGATCTCTTGTGATGCAGCATCTGACAAAGTTCTATGCATTTGAATTTGGACCTCACCTTTGCCATGATTGCTCTCTCTCTGCCCCAGTTTATGAAAGAAAGATATTATAATAATGGCCTGCTAGTTATATGACTGCAGCAAGAAATTCTCTTCATTCCTATGAGAAATTACAAAAAAGAACAGCGGAACATTTGAGTAAGCGACCCGAGTGCATGGAAAGGCTGGCCTTAACCTCCAAGCAGAGGGAGGCCACTGCTTCAGATGGAAGGTTTATTTATTGATTTATTTGATTTCTATACCACAAAAACCATCTGGCCTGGAGGCCACTCTGGGTGGTGTACAAATATCATAAAATACAAAACAATGCAATAAAATAAATAGAAAACACACAAATCACAAATTAGCATAAACTCTAACCTATAAGCAAAAGACAAGTCAAATGATAAAAGCAAAGAACAACAAAGTGCAGATTCAGTGTATCAAAGCATGTGTATCAACAACTGAGGGCAATAAAACAAAATTAAAATAAAAGAAGAAGATGGGCAATAGGGTGGAAGTACCAACATGAACTCTACTGACGGTTGGGAGGCAACCGAGGACAGATTCTTTGCTTCAGGTGGCAAAATGGTTGGGGTCAGCATTGTAAGTAATTAAGATTGCAGTCCTGGAAGAGCGCAGTCTGATTCTGATGTTGTTCCTGTTGGCTTCAGTGCTTCCACTGGCTCCCAGGGGTGTATGTAAGATGGGAATCCAGGTTATGTCAGGATTTTGTTGTCCTCAAAGTTGGGTCTAATAAACAAGTGCAAATGCAAGAGTCCAAGCAGGTCCGCTTGCTTTCAAGTGTATATTTGCAACACCGGGGGAGGGGGCTGGCTGGCTGAAAAGCTGTCATTGCTGTTGTGGTGGTTGCTTCTAATGAGTATTAAAAGCGTGTGGGAAGTTGAAGTCCCTGCTGCATCCTTCCCCCACCCCCACCCCCCATTGAGGCACTCGCCTGGAATTGCGAACTGCATACAGATTGGCCTGAAGATCTGGCAGCCAATGTGTCACTTCACTGGCATTAAATGAAACATTAAAGATGAGAAGGAAGACCAGGTGTGTGTGGGGTGTGTGTGGGTGTGTGGGTGTGTGGGTGTCTGTGAAGACCAGGTGTGGGTGTGGGTGTGGGTGTGGGTGTGAAGACCAGCTCTCTCTCTCTCTCTCTCTCTCTCTCTCTCTCTCTGTGTGTGTGTGTGTGTGTGTGTGTGTGTGTGTGTAGATATTCTACAGCCCACTGACCGCAAGGATCGATGCCATAGGGTTCCAGCTCAAAGCTACGTTCTGAGTTGCACTCTGTTTTGTTCTGTTAGGCTCAGGAGTTGCTAGACAGAAAAAAAGGGGTTGTGATTATTTAGGTAAGCAAGTCTCCTTCCTTCCGTGACTCATTGCCCTTCAGATGTGTTGTGCTGGAGTAAACAGTATATTTTGCATGGGTCTCCCTTTTGGGGATGATGGGACCCGTAGATTGGCCTGAGGATCTGGCAGCCAATGTGTCGCTTCACTGGCATTAAATGAAACGTTAAAGATGAGAAGGAAGACCAAAGCTGCTTGCACTCTGGTTTGTTCTGTTAGGCGCAGGAGTTGCTAGAGAGAGAAAAAGGGTGTGTGTGTGATTATTTAGGTAAGCAAGTCTCTTGCCTTCCCTGACTCATTGCCCTTCAGATGTGTTGTGCTGGAGTAAACAGTATATTTTGCATGGGTCTCCCATTTGGGGATGATGGGACCCGTAGCACAACACATGCTGCATGCCAGGCTGGAAAAACCACTTCCTAACACCGTACGAGTCTCAATCTCAGCTAGATTCACAGTTCCCTGCACAAGGGGAGTCACTCTTGTCCCACAAAGAAACCCCAGTTTCTGGCCTCTGTTTCCATTAAACTGATGGGCGGGGACGCTACGTTCATGTCCTCATTGCATTCCTCCGCTGAGCACTGCCTTTGTCCCAGTCCTACTTCCCTCCAAGTTAGTCCCCTTGGGTTATGTCAGATTGCATTGGTCATCACGAGACTGAAGTGAGCCTGGAATCCTTCTTAGGATGCTGGGAATTGTAATCCAGCGTGCTCGGAGGGCCAATGGGCTGGAGTACTGGCTGATTTCTGCTTGGCAGTTTTTAGCAGGCTGAAAGGGGAAGAGACAGGGTGTTTTGTGTTTTTCGGGAGAATGTCTTTTCCTTGGACGGAGGAGCACGTTTGAGACAAAGACGTCTCCTTGACTTTGCCCTTGCTGTCAGCTCCAAAGCACTCTAAACACTCATTTCCCCCCACCCTCCTCTCTCTTTTTGTCCATCTCCGCAGTGTCGCCTGCTTGCCTTCCACCTTCCCCGGCTAATTGAAAAGATAGCTGGGCCTAGATTACAGCCTTGCTGTGTTAAATTGCTCAGGATGGGAGGCCGACTTGACAGCCGGCAAAGGAGACGCTCTGGCCAATGAATCAATCATGAGTTTGCAAAGCCGGAAAGCGCTGCTTCCATTGCTCATCTACCTAATCATCTGAGAACTGCAGAGACCTTAACCTCTGAGGTACCCAGCACCTCTCTTGCTGGGCCAGCTGGGGGTGGG
The DNA here is from genome assembly GCA_029282475.1 of Phrynocephalus forsythii. NCBI lineage: Eukaryota > Metazoa > Chordata > Lepidosauria > Squamata > Agamidae > Phrynocephalus > Phrynocephalus forsythii. The sequence continues at coordinate 25,524,527 of JAPFRF010000011.1, read as the reverse complement.
TGGGAGATTCTTTACATAAAATGCAAGGGACGAATTCAAGATGCTCCTGCTAAGAGCATTGCTATGCCTTGGATAGAGGTATGGGTCTGGGCTTAATGGGAAAGGGGGGTATTGTTATGAGCCTCCTGCTGCAGTGGTTAAAATGGCTGTGCTGAAGCTATAACTGTACTCACAACCTGGGGATCCACCCCAGATACCAGGCTCAATGTTCAGTTAGCCTTCTATCCTTCCAAGGTTGGTAAAATGAGTACGTACCCAGCTCGCTGGGGAGGGGGATGTAACCTGCATAAATAAATTGTAAACCACCCAGAGAGTGCTTTAAGCACTATGGACAGTATGTAAGCAGACCACTTTTCCCTTTGTTTTATTAGTACCTACAGACAAGTTGTGCTGCCTTGCGAGGTGGACCACTAGTGACGTCCCGCACCCCAATGGTGTTCAACTTAAGCATGCATCCTCTTTTTCTTACCATCAGTCTTGCTGGCTGGGGTTACTGGGAGTTGCACTCCAAAGATTGTTAAAAAATATTTTGAGTTAACCTTCCATGGAGTGTTGACCACCCTGTAGTTGACAATCCATTAATAGAGGTTGTAATAGGCACAGTGCCCAATAAAGTGGCTCAGACGGGGGTGGGGGTGGGGAAGGAGTCAAGGCCTATGATCTACATTAGTGGAAGTTAACCCTAGAGTACAAAATGGGTGCAAGCCTTTGAGGTTTCCAGATGTGTTTTTCAGGCAAGGTCATGTTCCAAGGACAGCTTGTTTGTGTGTGCGCATGCATGGGTGGGCTTGCAATGCCAACTGTATACTCATGTGGTGCTCTGAGAGTGTGCTGGTGGGTGAGACAAACTTTCATAAAGAAAGCCCTAGCAGTGATGAGATGCTTTTCAGGTTCACTGTAGGACCTTGGGGGCGGGGGAGGAATGACTTAATTTTGTCTCACTTCAGGTGACACACACTGGAGCTTGTGAAATAAAGAGCCTTGTTCTACAAGGAACGTCTCCTTATTCCTGTAAAAAAACAACTTATTTTGGTAACATCCCTTTCCCCCCAATGTCAACGGACCGAATCGCCAGATCCCCTCAGACTAAGCTCCTCCAGGTAGCCATATCCTGAGGAAGGCCCATAGATCCTCCTCAGGAGGCAGGGCCTTCTTTGTGGTGGCTCCATCTTTGTGGGACCAACTCCCAGAGGAGTTGCGCTTGTCCCCTCCTCCCTGTTGACAACCCAGAGGCGATTGAAAGGCATGGGCTCTTAAGGGAGGCCTTCCACTATGACCCGAGTCGAGCAGAGGTTGATCCTAGGTCTCCATTCAGTTACTACTATCCTTAGTTCCATGATGTAGGTTTGTTTAGTTTTATTTTGGCTCCGGCACCTTTTGTCTCATATGGATTGTTTACTGCACATTGTTTCCATGTATAAGACAATATTTTTCTCTAAAATTGTTAGACTAAGAACTGAGGATAGTCTTATACAAAGAAGTAAGACAAGAAGAGAACCATGTGGAGGTGAAACTGTAATTTGGGGTTGGAAAAGTGGGGGTCGTCTTATACATGGGCTGTCTTATAGATGGAAAAATTCAGTAAGTAAGTAAATGTTTCCCCAGCTTCTCGGGGACTCTCCTCTGGTTCAAAGAGCTTCCTAAAGTGCCTAAAAATTTCAGAGTCCTCCAGCCAGAAGACCAGTGGTCAGCCATATTAGCCGCAAGTGTTTGTATGTGTGTGTGATTGATCCTGAAAGTAGCAACCCCCCCAGGAGCTTTTCCAAGCTCCGTTCATTCATTCTAGAGAGCCGCCCATTTGTGTTGTTAAAGGGTCACTTGTCACTTCATGTGGGGCAGCCTTGCCTTTTGGCCTGGCTTTCTCCTTGTGAGCAAAAGGCTCTTCAGGAAATTTCAAAGCTCTCTCCCTGACTCTGCTTTCTTCATTTCCTCATGTTTTATCTGCATATGGAATTAAAATCCCCATTCAGTCAGCAAAACTCATGGCTTCCCTTTGTTCTCAGAGAACAAATATTTGCTGTTATATTCCCCCACACAGTTGGGGACTTGTAAAACCAGACTTTTCTTTTGAGATTCCTTTGGAATGCCTGGGAACACTTGCATTTATTCACGCTGTTTCGATTTTATTCTGTTTTAGCTCTCTAAACTTCAAGGCAATCCTGTACACCTAATTAATAATCTACCTCCCCTGATACATAACATGCTTTGACTTGTTTACTTTAGATCCCAACTTCCTTCCAAAACTGGGGCTCCCACCAAAACAGAACCCCTCCTCCCACCCCAAAAACTTGCTCTGGATGGAAACAAAAAAGGTTATTGCGTTAAAATATGGGTTTTTAAAACGTTGTGGTGTTAAAGCACAATTGAAGTTAAACACCCTGTTCCTCTTTTACATCCCGCTTTCCTTTCTCATGGTCCTGATTTTTGTGTGGAACAACAATAGGACTGAAGGTCACCGTTAATTTATATTGCTTTGTGCTGCAGGCAGCCTGGATGGCTGGGCTGGTGTAATGGCATGTCTCCTCCATTCTGTGCGGGTGCAGTTTGCTCAGGTTTGCTCTTGAGCATCTGGTAGGAACGCCACTGTGGGTCCTCTCCTTCCGATTAGTTGGTGGGACTAACTTGGCTCACCCAGAGGACGAGAAAGATGTTTTGAGAGGGATGTGGTGAACTCTAGAGCAAAAACAATCAAAAGAGGAGGGCAAGGATATCCCTTGCTGGGGATCATGGGCGGGATAATGCCATCTTCCCCAGGTTGGCACATGGGCATCCCAGACGCTTCCGTTTGGTCACTCTGAGAAAGTGGGAAGTTGCACAGAGATAGATAGATAGATAGATAGATAGATAGATAGATAGATAGATAGATAGATAGATAGATAGATAGATAGATAGATAGATAAAGCTTTATTGTCATTGTCCTGTGCAGAACAACGAGATTGAAAGAATCTACATCAGCTTTACAGGACCTAACAGTACAACCATATATAAATATCTATCCCCCACCGCACATACACACATTTAACCCACTAACCTGCTTAAAAAGTCTAAAAACTCTAAAAGAAGACTGAGAGGAGTTACAATAGCACTCCTCCAATACTGAAACACTTGCCACAATAGCAGAGTCAGGATCTGTTCTCAGTCATTCCAGGATGCCAGACATCTGTCATGGGATCCAGAGGCCAGATTCCTCCCTATAGACAGGATACCTCACCCTTTTTCTGAGTGCGAGTGCTTAGTGCAAGCAGGCAAGGAGTAAGCGGCAAGTGTCGTCTGGCATATTTCCATTCTCAACGCACTTCCAGCCTGAGTGGATATTCGTGCTCCAAAGGGTGCTGAACTTAAAACAATCATAGGATGCCCCCCCACCAAATAAAAACAGATTTTAACTCTACTGTATTAAGTTTGGCCAAGGTTAAGGACTGGGTATGTAATACTGTACCACCTCTACCCTCAGTCGCTTTCCAGACAATGGCTTGAAATGATATGTATAGTTTATTTGGAAGAAGAAGAAGAAGAAGAAGAAGAAGAAGAAGAAGAAGAAGAAGAAGAAGAAGAAGAAGAAGAAGAAGAAGAAGAAGAAGAAGAAGAGTGAAAAAAGGAAAATTCAAAAATAGAACAGTTGCAGATACAAATTGAAGGTGTTTTCCATTCCATCATTTATTCAGTTGCTTTTTATATGAGCACTCCAGAAGTCAACTCTTTGCTGGTATCTTTAGACTTTTGTGTGACATTTCCCACCCACCCCCTCCTGGCTCAACTCTGTAATCTACTTGTGGGTGTGGTTATAGCTATTACCCACCAAGTAGCAAAATTTGCTTTGACAGCAAAGAAAACACAGGCCAAGCATCAGAAGCCTTAAGAAAGGAGGGAAGCCATATGCTTTTATATCTATGTATAAATATGCTGTGTCTGTTCTCTGTCAAGTTTTTTTTTAAAAAAATCAATGTACAAATGCTTCTCAGAAACACACACAGGGACTTAATACATTCGTCTAAAGTTGGCCCAAGGTCAGAAGCATCTTTTGTCCCATAGAATTTGAAGCAAGAAAGTAACATCTTCATAAGAAAATTTTGTTACTGTTTTGAACAGTAACACCATGTGTGTGCATCCCTTCTTATGGATGACTGGAATCCACTATAATATCATTTCTTAATAATAACATTGTTTTATACAAGTAAATCAGACATTTACTCATCTTCAAAAAATAGAATATGCTTGTGTCTTTGCTAGCCTCATTTTTTTCAGCTTTGGCAATTAACTTTTCTGTACCCTGTTTCTTTTCTCGTGGCTGATTAAGTTTAGCTCCTCAATCTATCAAGATTTTCTGCCAATATCGCTGTTCATGATCACCTGACAGGATCTCAAGTTTCCAGCCTGTTTTTAGTTTGTAGCTCTTTGTGTACCTTTATTAGAGTTTGTGCATCTTCAGGTGTTTTAAGCCGCACATGACATTCTGTATCTCCTTCCAGCAAATCAACATAAGCAACATTAGCAGCTGTTGATAACAAGCTGATAAGTTTTTATGTTTTATGCCATTGTGATGACCTGTGGGTTAACAATAAAGCTTGACTGATTGATTGAGGTACAAATGCAAATGCAGTTCAGAATTACACCATACAGCAGCTGAAACACACCAGAAAAAATATAAGCACTAATGTACCCCCTAAATTACCCCCTAAAAAGGTTTCCTTGTGAGTAATGCTGCCAATGGGAAGCAACATGGCCTCTCTAAAGGCACGCTAAGCGCAAAAACAAAACAAAACAAACTAATGAATAGCTCCCCAATACTGGAGGACATAATTACTCTTCATCATTGGCATTCTTCAGTCTCGAAAGAATATGGTATCATGCCTGGAGTAGAGATCCTAAAACAACACCTAGTGTGGCTAAATAGACCAATCTGGGAATGGCAGTCTCTACCGCACTGGGGGCAGATATATTCTGTTTCTTGCCCAGTCCTCAGGTTTCGTTGTTTCCGTGCCTGCCTCTTTTCCTCTGCCTGTTGGAAAAACCCCTCTTGGAACTTATGTAGACCATGCTGTATCTTTTGCCTCCAGACAGGGCGATCGGAGGTCAGGGTTTCCCATCTGTTGAGGTCCATTCCCAAGGCCTTCAGGTCCCTCTTACAGATATCCTTATACTGCAGCTGTGGTCTCCCTGTGGAGCGCTTTCCCTGCACTAGTTCTCCATACAGATCTTTTTGATCATTATTAAATGCCTCCTTCCCAGCTTTGAAATCTACATAACCCTTAGGCAAGGGAGTAAGCCAGTTCCTAACTTCTAGATACAAAAGATGGGTGATTACTTTGATATACAAAAGATAAAGTTGGGGATGTTAGACTCTGGGGACCGAAGTCTTCTTAATCTTATTCCTTCTTTGAATCATCCCAGAACAGGAGATGGGGAAGAGATGCAAACACACTTATTTCCAGATGACTTTTTTGTCCTGAAAGTTAGTGTTCCCATGTCCTTAGAGGCACTTTTAAAGAGCCAGGAAATTATGTGTATTTTTCATGTTCCCCAAGTCCTTACTCTCTTGACAACAAGTAATAATGGGGTCAAGTGTCAGGAATCCAGAGTTCAGTTGAACATCAGGAAAAACTGCCTCACTGTTAGAGCAATACAACAGTAGAATAAATGATCTCTGGAGTTGATGAGTGCTCCACTCCTGGGGCCATTCAAGAAAAAAATTGACAGCCGTCTATCTTTTGGATTTTGATTTGGATCCCTACATTGAGCAGCGAATTGGACTCTGTAGCCTCATGGGCTCCAACCAACTCCTCAGTTCTATGACTAGAGAAGCCTTTGATTTGTTTTAGTACTGTTCTCCATCAGTGTTTATGTAAGTGGAATTTGAGAGAAATCTAAGTGGAAGAGACTGGAGAAAAAAGTTTCAGGAGGAGACATCAAAAACTGCACCCGGCTAATGCTATATTAAAGTTGGAGGCCTTGAGAAGAACATCTAGGAAGGTCAAAAGGAGTTAAGTGTCAATGGGATAGGATGGCCTCCTGTACAGTACTATCTATCTATCTATCTATCTATCTATCTATCTATCTATCTATCTATCTATCTATCTATCTATCTATATATCTATATATCTATATCTATATCTATATCTATCTATCTATCTATCTATCTATCTATCTATCTATCTATCTATCTATCTATCTATCTATATAACAAATGAGAGCCACTGATTTCCATACAGCTGCGCTGGCTGGTGGATAAGTTCAGGTGCCAAGTTGGAAGCAATGGTTTAAACAAATTGCCATGTATCTCTCAATGGAGAAATGGTAACCAGCTTGACTTCTCTGTCTGCTGAGCCTGTGGCCCTGATGCTGTCTCTGTTGTCCACCTTAAAGTCCATGGTGTGCCTCCTTGTGGTTCTTTTTCTTTGATTCAGATTTTAGCTCAATGGTTCCCAACCTTGGGTGCCCAGATGTTCTTGGCCTGCAACCCCTAGAAATCCTGGCCCACACAGCTAGTGGTGAAGATTTTTGAGAGTTTTAGTCCAGAAATATTTGGGGACTCAAAGTTGTGAACCACTGGTTTAGCTGGACATCCCCTCAAGTGGAGGAGGAGACTTTCCAAATGGAGGATTGTTCTTTGTCAGTCCTTTAAAATGGAGGGCTCTCCTGCCTAAAAGAGGAAATGTGGTCACTCTGAGACCAGAAGGAAGTGGGATAGGCAGTCAGTGGACACAAAAGCTGGGACCAGTAGAAAAATAGGACCATGGAGACAAGTTGTGGAAGAAAAGAAGAGCTGAGAAGTTGGAGGAGCAGGAGCGGGAATAGGAGGACTAAAACTAAGAAGGACTCTTGAGCTTGGAATTGTGAGCCAAGAGTCAAATGGCATTGTGGGATTACATAAGAACATAAGAGCAGCCTTGCTGGAACAGGCCATAGCCCATCTAGTCCAGCATTCTGTCTCACACAGAGGCTCACCATTTGCTTCAGGTTATTCCCAAGCAGATGTCCTCACCTTACGATTCCTTGCAAATGGCATTGAGATATATCCTGCCTATTTCTTCAACCCAGAAGTTGTCCTTAGGCATCCATCATGATAGCCATTGATACCCTTGTTCTTTATGAACTTGTCCAATCTTTTCTTAAAGCTATCAAGGCTGACAGCTGTCACCGCTTTTTCTGGCACAGACCAGTGATCCTCTGGGTGAAAAAGTACTTCCTCTAATTTGTTTGAGATCTAGCACCCAATGGTTTCATAGAGTGCTCCCTAGTTCTAGTGTGGTGCGATAGGGAAAACAGTTTTTCCTTATCTACTTTGTCCATCCTGTGTATGATTTTATAAACTTCAATCAGATCAACTCTTAGGCACCATCGTTCAAGGGTGAAGAGGCCCAGCCATTGCAGCCTCAGATGGTAAGGAAAGTGTTCTAGTCCCCTAATCATTCTGGTTGCCCTCTGCATTTTTTCCATTTCCATAATATCCTTCTAGAGGCATGGTGACCAGAACTGTATGCAATACTCCAGATGGGGCCTCACCATAGATTTATAAAGAGGCAAAATAGCATTTGCTGACTTATTTTCTATACCCTTCCTAATGATCCCTACAGCATTAAGTTTGCTTTTTTCACTGCTGCAGCACACTGGGTTGACACCTTCAATGAGCTGTCCACCAGGACACCAAGTTCCCTTTCGTGGTTTGTTGCAGAGAGTTCTGACCCCGTCAGTTTATAAATGTAATTTGTGTTTTCTTGCCCGAACGTGCATCACTCTGCACTTGCTAATGTTGAAGCTCATTTGCCACTCGTTTGCTTACTCCCCCAGTGTCAAGAGATCCCTCTGGAGCTCCTCACAATCTCTCTCCGTTTTTACTACCCTGTATAATTTAATGTCGTCAGCAAATTTGACTACCTTGCCATTTACCCTTACTTCTAGATCATTTATGAAGAGGTTGAAAAGCAGGGGTTCCACTACTGGACCTTGCGGGACCCCACTCTTGAACTCCCTCCACTTGGAGAAGTGTCCATTTAGTGCTGCCTGTTAAGTGTTTTCTGTTGGTTAGCCAGCTGCTGATACAGGACAAGACCTGCCCCTTTATTCCATGACTGTCAAGTTTACTCAAGAGCCTTTGGTGTGGGGATATTGTCAAAAGCCTTCTGAAAGTCCAGATAAGCAATGTCAACTGGATCTCCCTTATCCACATGCTTCTGACACTCTCAAAAAATTACAATAGACTTGCAGAAGCCGTGTTGGCTCTCCTTCAGCAGCACCTTCTCTTCTATATGCCTATTAATTTTATCTTTTAGGATCGTTTCCATCACTTTACCTGGGACACATGTCAAACTGACTGGTCAGTAATTTCCTGGATCACCTCAGGATCCTTTTTTGAAGATATGGTGTTACATTCGCTACCTTCCAGTAATCAGGCACAGCACCTGATTTGAGGGAAAGATTATATATTTTGGCTAGGACATCAGCAATTTCATCTTTAATTTCCTTGAGAACTCATGGATGGATGGCGTCTGGTCCTGGTGATTTGTTAGCATTTAGTTTAACAAGACATGTTGAGCCTGGAGTCTCTGGAGCAGCCTTTCCCAACATGGCTGCCTCCAGATGTGGTGGCTGACATTCTGGTTGACAGTGAGGGGTGCTTGTAGTGCCATATGTCCAGAGCAGAAGGGAACATCTGCTCTGGAACCTGACAGGAAAAGTCTAGCAATGTTAGCTTTTGCTAGTACTACATTGTAATATTGTGACTTGAAAGTCTTTATAGTGGAGCAGAAGGTTGTGTGTGTGTTTGTGTACATCTGAAGCATAGATTGAACTAAGTAGGTAATTCTGTGTTTCCACACTTCCAATAAATTGTGCTTTTCCAGTGTTTAGTATAGAATTTGATTCTTCTCTGTTTGCTTTTTGTATGTTTGTTTTTTGGGCAACTCTCATTGACCAATGATATTTATTTATTTATTTATTTATTTATTTATTTATTTATTTATTTATTTATTTACCGCTAAGTTTAATTTAAAAAAAAAACCAACTCCAGGCGGTGTACAAGTAATGTTAAAACAATAAAATAAAAATAGCATTTCACATATATTAAGTAAACACAATGAACACAAGAATAAACAAATCATAATAGGGAGTCAGGTGGGTGGTGAGCCAGATCTTCACAGAATTCTTTGCCACAGATAGAGCCAAACGGATGTCAAAGTTTGTATCAATAAGCAGGAGCGGCCACTGAGAAAGCCTTGTTTCTCGTAACTGTTTTTCTGGCTTCCTTTGGGGTGGCCACCTTAAGTGCCAGCACTAAAGAAGATCTAGTTGGACAGGCACTTATTCCTCTGAGGTCATATAGGTATTGGTAGGCCTAGCCCTGTCAATATAGTTGCCATTTAGAAAGTGCCTGGAGTAAGCTCCCCATTAGTCTTCATGCAGTAGTATCCCTTAGACATTTCCCAAATTTCTGGGTATCCGATTGATTTTTTTAAAAAGCATTTTGAGGGCAAATTGTTGATAAGCAGTGCAATCAACCAGTGGAATACAGTATTAGCTTTCCATACCAAATCCTCCAATCATATTTTCAAAAAGAAAAATGGATGAAAAAGGAATGGAAAATATGCCCATCTCTTTGCTATAATCCGATAGCATTGTGGTTGTTCTTATGAACTATTAACGAGAAACTAATAAATGTGTGCAAAATTCAGTCATGAGAACACGGTGCTTGGAAATAATGTGTCAATTTAATGTGTTATCTTCGAGTTGTCGCTTTTGTATTAAACAGGTGGACAAGCCAACTGATTCATGTAGAGAGTAACTTGTAGAAAGTAATGCCTTTAATGATGATGTGTTACCTTCAAAACATCATCCCTCAGGACTAGATTAATTCTATCAGTTTAAAGCAAAAGTAATTATTCTAATTCTTATGTTGTTCATTAATGGAGTACTTTCAAGCTCCCCCCCCCAAAAAAAACAAATGTAGCCATGTTGTCCATTTAAAAATAAGGAAAAATCCACAGTTTGATAATAATATGAGATTAAATGTTTCATCATTTTGCAAATTTTCCTCCTTTGGATGGGTGTTCCAATTGTGCTCTAGTGGTAACTTCTGAAACGGCCCATTTGATTTTTGGCTGTTGGTTTTTTTCAGCCTGTAAGGGCGTTTATACATGACCCCTAAGCTCCGCTGCAAATGGCTCCCAGCTCCGGAGCTTAAAATGTTTCCCCACCAGCTCCGGAGCTAACAGAAAATTAAGTGCGACCCCGCCCACCTAAGCGCGACCTAGCACACCTTTCAATTACCTGCTCTGGGAGAGTGAAAAATTTTGATGCGGAGAGTGCCGGGCTCTCCTCGCTTCTTTTTGTTGTTGTTTTTTTGCCTCCCGCCCCTTTAAGAGGAACCAGGAAGTGACGGGGGGTTGGAGCAACTTCCACCAGCACTCCGGAGCTAAGAGTGCATTCTTTTCTCCCTTTTTTTCTCCCTCCCCTCACGCAGACAGAACAAGGAAGTGCGGAGGGGGTGGGAACGCAGGGAGAGCGACAAACCCTCAAGATCTCTGGTCCGAATTTAAGGGACCAGCGGATCTTAGGGGTCGTGTAAAAAGGCCCTAAATTTAAAGCATGGGGAAAGTGTCCATCTATCCATTATTCCTTCCTTCTCTCTCTCTCTCTCTCTCTCTCTCTCTCTCTCTCTCTCTCTCTTTCAGTCCCCAACTGATCTACCTGGTCTATGAGGCATTCAAGATAAAATTGGACAACCATCTGTCAGGTCTGCTCTGACTTGGAGTCCTGCATTGAGCTGGGGGTGGGTTTGGACTCGATGTCCTTACAGGTCCCTTTGCAGCTCAAGTGTTTTATGATTCTGTGATTCCATACTCACCTCAACTCCCTCCCTCCTATGAATAAGTGTGTGTGGTGAGGAGAATGTAAATGGAAGACCCTTGGTGGCTCTGGCAAGGTGGGGGTTGACTTGTTTATAGCTGCCTGGTATTCCTCTTTGTTTCACCGGGATGATGCTGCCACTAGGCTGATGTCATTGGTCTCCCAGTCCTTGGTGCTCTTCCGCATGACCTGCTTTGAGCCGGATTCATGTGACGTGACTGGAGGCAGCCGTAATTGCTCAAACGCATGAGCTAGGGCGGTTGCGATTGAATTTGTGGTCCCTAATCCAATTGTCAGGTGCTGGTTAATGCTGCTCCAGGTCGTGCTGAGGCATTAGGAGGGCTCCTAAATGATATATCTCTGCCTTATCGCGGATGGAGGGAATGTGGTCTTTGTTTTCTTTCCTCAGTATTTGGCTGCTGCCTGGGCCCGGGGAAGTGAGTCACTGGCAGCTGGCGTTTTAAAAAGGCTCGCATGGAGGAGGTGTCCCTAAAAAAGGGTGCAGTGTTACATTTCTCCGTGTGTGCCTTAGAAGAGCAGTAGGAATGAGAGCCAAAGAGGTCATGCACACGTTGGCTGAAATCCAGCAGAAAGCTCTTGAATTGGACCACTGAATCTATGGAGATTTAGTGAGTCAACTCCTCGGTTAAATTCCATTGACTGAAGGGGCCCCCTTGATTTCTGACTGATTCCTGGGTATCAGCCAGGATATGCACCAAATTGTACCACAAGAAGACTTTTGATCCTCTCTGGTTTGCCGAGTAGGAAAATGGGGCTCATGGTGCATTTTCTCATGGGGCGAGAAACAAGCAGGGGCAGTGATGAGTCCTGCCCCAGAGGTCCAAAACAGTGCTTGTACATGGGGAAAATCTTGATTCTCTTTGCAGCTAGCTGCAAAGCCAAATGTGTAAAGGCCCTGGAGCCAGGTCTCTTATAGCCGGGTGGGATTTAAAAGAAACATGGCTAGATGTAAATTGGAGTCACAAAGTTGAGATTGGGATATTTCTCTCCCCCAAGCTTGAAATGTTGCCGTTCATGGGAGGTTTGCTGGTTCCATTTTTGCCAGCACTTGCAATTTAATTTAAAGTCCAGTTTCATTTAAAAGCCCTGCCCCTTTCCCCAGAGAGCACAAGGCAGAGTACATGATATTCCTCCCACCAAACTTAGTCTGGTACTTAGGACAACCTTGTGAGGTGAGTCAGGGGCTGCTCAGTGATTGATGAGGTTGGCTTAGAATTTGAATATGCATCCCCGCAGCCTTTCCCCCAGTGTTTCATATGTTACAGAGATAGATAGGGATATTTCCTGGTACAACAGCTAAGAAAACATAGTCAGGAGCAGAGATGGGCACAAAACAGAAAAAATTGCATTTTATTTTATTTCCTTTGCTATTGAATTTCACATCACAAAATAATTCATCGTTTGCTCTCCTAGGTCCCAGACTACCTAATTTTATGGGTAGCTCAAGAGTCAGGGCAGCAGACTAAAAGTTACAACCTGTGTGCAGAAAAGTCAGGCCTAAGAATGGATGATGTACCAATAAGATATAGTGGTCCATCTGGGAAGAGATGTGCCATTAGGTATATCAGTGTGGAGAATGATTTTATGGTGATTGGAAAAGATCCCATGCAAAAATCATATGAAATCAAGAGGATACGGTAAGATCCAGCTTCTTTTACCCTTAACCCTCTTTTATTTGAATTTAAAGAGAGAGGATTGGCTCCAGCATGTAGCCACCAGCCAAATTCAATCCTCTGCGCTGATATTTCTGACAGCCCATCTCCTCCCAGAGGACTACTATATCTTACTGGTACATCCATTCCTAGGTCCAACCTCTCTGCACATAGATTGCAACTTCCAGCCTGTTGTCCTGATTCTCTAGGATAGTATTGGTACCTTCTGATAAGGAAAGATAAAATGTTTCATTTCCAAAACAAAAAAAAATGGTAAATGCTCGCTTTTGTTCTGTTTTATAACCTTTTATAAACTTATAAAATGATGAAATTATTTGTGCCCATCTCTAGTCAGGACTCTGAGATGCATTTAGAAAGGATATCCCCCCATATTATATCATCCCCATTTTAGTGGCATGACACTATTTCTGATGATTAGACCACTCCTGAATGATCCTCCTATCAAACCACATTGCTGGAGCTTGTGAAGTTTCAGAGACTGGATATAGGGAAGGGACCCCTCAAACCACACAGAAATAAGGCATGGTGAGTCGGGGGGCACATTTGCTATTTCTTGACCCAGTCGGAAGCAGCTTCACGTAGCCCTTCATTGCATCTGTCCATCTCTGTTTAGCAACTTGACTCTCTTGGGCTGTTGCCATGGCGATGGAACACAGGCAGAGCTCATGGAAGAATCCCTGGTGGAGGAACAAGCAAATAATAGGAGTAGCTGCATGTTGACAATTCAGATCCGACTTATTTATCTGTTTCATTTTAAACACTTCTACTCTGCCTTACTCCTTGGAAAGGACCCAAGGTGGTTTACAACACTGACGAACAACATGCAAAGTTGGAGACAATGAGTTTGCAGCAATTAGCAAGAAACATTAAAGACAATATTCAAGGCTAAGACCAATGATTGTGAAGGGGACTCTTACATCATTAAAAGAGACAACATTGAAGCTAAGAACAATAGGTCTTTGCCTGCTTGCAGAAAGATGGGGCAAATTTGGCCTCTTGTGGGAGGGAGTTCCAAAGTCAGAGCAACAGGCCCTCTCCTGTGTTCTCATCAGATCTACCTGTGAAGTGGTGGGTCTGCGAGAAAGGCTTCCCCTAATTATCTTAGCACCCGAGCTGGCTTATACTGGGAGATACCGTTCTTGAGGTATCTTATGAAGACGCTTTCCAGAATTTCCATAGTGAAGAGTACTCAGAAGTGGTTCACCATTCCCTTCTTCTGTGTTGGCCCTGGGATCGTACAGCTTGCCCCAGGTTATACTGGTTGGCTCTTTTCCTTTGATACACAGTTGAGAATCAAATACGCAACCAACTCACTGACCTATCCAGCCAGCTATGGATCTAGACAGGTCAGAAGGAAATCCTATGGAACTTCATCCCCCTTTGCATCTAGACTAAACAACATGTGGACAGAGGTAGAGATAACTGGTTGGAGTGGATCTAGGTTGAAACCTCCCAGTCCAGCTAGGAACCTCAGAACCTCCGCTTAGGTTCATATTTGGCTTTGGAGAATCCTTCCCAAGCTACCATCTGGTCATGTCACGATCTCTCCATATTGTTGTACCTTACTCCCCTCCTGTATACAGGCAAGGTGAGATCCCACCTTTAACTGATTCCATTAGTTTTGGTGGTCAAATCTTCACTTCCATTGTGAACCTGCAATCTTATACGATCAACATTAAACCTACCCAGCCCTAAGCAATAAAAAGCCAAAGCAGCTTGGAAGCCAGACATGTACCTCATTTTTCTTGAGATTCCTTTAAACCAGGCATCTTTGGCCCTCCAGATGTTTTGCACCACAACTCCCACAGTCCTTTGCCATTGGAAATATAGGCTTAGAATTCTGGGAGTTGTGGTCCAAAACACCAGGAGGGCCAACGTTTGGACATGCCTGCTTTAAACCAACAGGCAGGGGAGGGAACGATTTGTGCCACCACATCATCCTGACTCCTCAAGATACTATGATCTTCCAGTGTATTTCTTCTACATCGCATTACTCTGTCTTAGCTTGACCTTTCTCACAGGGGAAAAAAGCAGGGAGGAAAAGTAGGGAGGAAAAAGTGCCATGAAAACTCCCTTGAGGCTCAGAGGATGGAAAGCAAAGAGCTTAAAACAACACACGCACATAGAGACAAAGACACATTAGTCCATGAGGAGGGGAATAGAACCCACATCTGTAGGGAAGCAGTAGCTTTATTTCGCGTGACCAAAAGGCGACTAAATTGTGCAAGCTTCTGGATTCTCTAGAACTCTTTGTCGGCCCAGGTATGAAAAAAACAAAAGGAGTGGGGAAATAGGTGTAACAGGTTTCATGTCAAATAGACCCCTACTTTCTTTCCTTCCTGCCTGCCTCAGATGGAGAATGGTACCTCCTTAAAATGGTACCTACCTAAAGAAGTGTGGAGATGTGTTTGGCAGCCTGAGAAAAACAGCCAGTGTTGTCCGTCCCATTTTGCCTACTTCCTTATTGCAAGGGTCACCTGCCACACAGACTTTGGGGTGCCAACCTGGGAAATGGCTAAGGGACTGTTTGCGCATAACTGCTCTCCCCATTGAAAAGTGGGGCATGGAGTAGACTATTCAAGAAGCTACCAAAGCCCAGCGGATCCCCTTTTGGGAAATGCACACCTGGCTTTTGCTGCTGGGTGGAAGTGGGGTGGGTGAGACGAAAGCCAGCTTAGAAGCCGGACGCAGGCAAGCAGACTTGAGCTGGATGGAGCCTATGGCAGATTGACCGGTCTTTGCTGGAGAGGAAGATGATTTAAACAGGAACAGATGTGTTTGGAAGAGACCCTGCAGAGAAAGTGCACTCCCATTGCGAGATATTTAAAAGGCAGGTCTAACTCAAGGCAAGGGGGACTTACATTCTTGTTCAGGCATTGTTTTGGAGCCGTATAATCAAAACAGAAGTTCATAATATGCCTAAGGCAAGCCTCTGCATGGACTGTGCCAGTTGAAACTGCAGGTAAATGACATTGGCTAATCCATACATGAGAATGTTCTGCTTGTAGAAAAGTAGCATTTCAGGACAAAATTAAGCTAGAATTTGTTTACTAATTACAATGGTACCTTGTATAAAGGAATTGATTTGTTCCAAATGAGATTATGTTAAGCAAAATTTCCTTTGTACAAATTTCCCATAGGAATGCATTGAAGACGGAATAATCCCTAATCGGAACCATTTTTATGTTGTGCTGATTTGCCCCATAGGCGATTCTGTTAAGCAAATTTCCCCTATCGCCGGAATGTTTTATGTTGTACAGATTTTATGTTATACAAACCATTTGTTATACAAGGGTCCACTGTAATTACTTGATTGACTGATTTATTGTTTGTACTTATGTCTCACCCATCTAGTGGCAAGCTCTGGGTGGTTTACAAAAGAACATATAGCACCACCCCAACCCCAAATTACACAAAAGTAGCAAAGTCATAAACAGCCCTGCCTAGATGCCCTAAGTGCATACGATCTTGCCTGATTTCGGAAGCTAAGCAGGGTCGGCCTTGGTTAGTATTTGTATGGGGGACCACCGGGAATACCAGATGCCTGGAGTAGGAACTGGCAAACCACTCCAGTATTCCTGCCAAGAAAACTCCATGGACATGGGGTCATGAAGAGTCGGTCATGACTGTAATGACACAACACAACAAGTAATATAGCATAAATTAGTTGAAAATATATTCATGTGGGTGGGTATAAGACCTGAATGCCTGATTGAATGTCACTGTTCTCACCTGCTTCTTGAAGGACAGGTGGGAAGGTGCTAGGCACACAGCAGCAGGGGGCAAGTTCCCTAGTGTTGTGGCCATGACTGAGAAGTTGTATCTCCTGGTAGGCCTTTTCTGGGCCTCCCTCAGAATAGCCACCTGCAACAAGACAGCCAGAGACAATTGGGTGGCTTGGGGCAGTAGATCTTATGCTCCCGTTTTGTCTTCTTAATCCTCAGTGTTTTGCCTGGGGAACTGCAAATGCACCAATGATTATGACCTAGTAGGGAGGTCCTTTTCTTGATCTCATGGCTGGTCACACACACAGCCAGACCAGGCAACCGGATGTCTCTCCACTTTCACATGTATAATTATGTGTGTCATAGTGTGAACAGAATAACAGCTGTAGTTTTTTTTTATGTAAGAGATTTTTTTAAAATTGAACAGAATCCACTTGCTTTTTCCAGAAGCTTTGCAGAACATGCTGTGTCGAGCTGCAGCTAATTATTGAGGCACCAGGGTGGTTAGGTACAGTACTTGGTTGCACTCTGGTACCCCATTGTTTAGCCACAACAGGTTATGGAAACCTTATGTGAACCCCAAAGGAAGTCTAGCGTTTTTGTATTGCTTGGCTTTAAATCCCGGAGGAGTAGAAGGAAGATTGGAGCCTACTGTGGCAAAAGCAGGAGATAACCATGATTTCAACTGGCCAAGATAGTTTTTGGACACCATTCATTCAATGGCTCTTTTCTTGTGCATCCTCAGCTCTCCTCCTAAAACTGGAGAAAGCTTGCAGTAACTAGGAGTGGATTTTTAACCCCCTGCAGGATTCTGACCTCCTTTGGTGCTCAACGTTGGCAACTCCTGGGCGCAGACTTCTTTAGTTGTGAGTGATTGCTGTTTACACTCCAGATATCCCTGTGAGCTGCTCCTTTCAGTCTGAAGTGGTACAATCAGGATCAGAGATGGAAACAATATGCCATCTGTTTCCACATGAAAAAAAAAGTCTAGATGAGGAATTTTAAAGCAGGCATGGAAGCGTTTATCATAAAAGGATGGAAATGATCCAGTCAGTGTTTCAGATTCGTTAAGAAAGCAGCTGCCAGTCTAGTTTAGTCAATTCACACTATTGCATACCTAAATATCAGAGACTGCTGCTGATATACTGCAAATCCTCCCAAGATCTACCAACAGGTACACCTTCTGTCCAGCTTTGTTTTTCATTTTATTTTTTTTTATTATTATTATTTTTTTGCAAAGCATTTCCCAGTGCCAAACATGTCCTTTTTTTAACTGTTAGATTTCTTAAACTGTGTTTGGGACTAGTTTCAGCTCTATTCTCTCCCTCCAATCTGAAGAGGAAGTAGGTGAAAATGGATGTTTATCATTCTCATGTTAATAAATGGAATACTTTTTCAGTGAAAGTACCAAAGGGTTCTTCTTCGTGGCCTCAGTGAACCACACATTATTGGGGGGGGGGGTCTTGTAGTGCGTATGCATGAGTCTCAGAACATTCTAGGGCTTAAAAGCAAAGGCCGTTAGTCTCCTCCCTCTCCTACTGTGCATGTATTGGTGCACAAATGGGTTAAATCAGTCTAAAACAGATACTAAGTTGTCACCATTGTCCAAAGGATACATTGTGCAATCTAATCTGTCTTTAGATGTAACTCCAATTTCCTGGCTTGCAACGTTTGAGGTTATGGCTGTGTTCAATTTCAGACCCCATATCAGGAATAGTAAGCCGTGGCTTTCTTTGTGGGACCACTGAGTGTCTTTTTGCAGCCCAAGGTCTGCTTTCTTCCTCTCAGGTTTGGCTTAAGATATGCTTGTTTCCCTGACACACAGTGGCAATACCTCTACTTGAGGAGATCTTCAACTCCTTGCCTTCGAGTCAATGACTCTAAAGGTGACCAGTGAGCGGTTTGTTGTTGTTACATCATTCCGATTTACAGCGACCCTAATAGTCTTGTTGAGGTCTATGAGATGTCACAGGAACGGTTTCTCATTGCCACCATCAAGGGGGGGATTTGTATCTGGCTGCCTGGAGCCCTCATTTGAAGCTCTGTTGATAGTGTCACGTTGGCACTTGTTGGGAGTTGGAACACAGAGAAAAAGAGTTGTCCGTCACCCTGTGTGTGGCTAAATGATGGAACTGGCTATCAGGAAGTGGTCATAACTTCCAGCTGGGGGATGGCTTTAAAAAGAAAATAAGACAAATGTTGAGAAACTGAAGCTGTGAGTGGTGATTTCTTACCATGGACCTAGAATCGCTCCGCTACCCAAACAGAATGTGCTCCTGTATATCAGATGTTGAACATTGTGAGGCAAAGGACGATGGTTTGTTCCTGTCCCACTGCTGGGTCTTTGCATAAGCGCTATAGGAAGATGGCATGGGGCTAGTGAGGGCTTTGGTATGTCCTGGCATGGCTCTTTTTATGCCCTTGTGCACAGAAGCAGCTGGCAGTTGAATCTTGCTTTCACGCTGGTGACCATAGCTGCAAACAGGATGCAAGCATATTAGGATAGGGATTCAGGCCCCAGGCCCCAAAGAGACAGGGTTCTAACCATCTGCACCATCCGCCAGCTGACTTGTGCATGCTGTCAAGTCAATTCCGACTTATGACTCCAGGGTTCTCTACATAGTTATTTCTCTGAAGCAGTTTACTCTTCCCTCCTTCTGAGGGTGCCCTGGGATTGTGCAGCATGCCTAACCCTAACCCTAACCCTAACCCTAACCCTAACCCTAACCCTAACCCTAACCCAGAAGGCTGGCTCTTCTGGTCTGCATAGTGGGGAATGAAACTCCCAACATCTGTTTCCACAGCCAGGTACCTAACTCTCTCTCTCTCTCTCTCTCTCTCTCTCTCTCTCTCTCTCTCTCTCTCTCGGTGGGTGGGTGGGTGGGTGGGTGTGTTGTGTTGTTACAGTCATGACCGACTCTTTGTGACTCCATGTCCATGGAGTTTTCTTGGCAGGAATACTGGAGTGGCTGGCCAGTTCCTACTCCAGGTGCCTGCAACACCTGATATTTCCTGGTGGTCGCCCATCCAAGTACTAGCCAGGACCGACCCTGCTTAGCTTCCACAGGCCCTCACTGCCACAAGGAAACCAGTGTATACATACTAGAATGCCAGTCTGTGTGGAGTAGGTGTGTGTGTAGGTGGGTGGAAGATAGGGGGCAAAAGTGCCCCCTATCTTTATGGGGCACTAAAACAGGAGGTTTTAGGACGATCCCTCTCAATCACTTTCTCAGCCATCACAGTCTAGCAGCTGAGGTCTCTGCATCTTATCTGGAGCGAATGTAATGTCACTTCTCATGTTTTCCGTTTAGTTACCTTTGTGAGGGTTCTTGTTTCACCCAGGCAACCCACCCTTCAGGTTCCAATAAAGACGCATTTTTGAAAGAATAAACAGGAGTTTTTTTTTCTCTTCCACAACAAGGGAGGTCCTTTTCTTCATAACAGATCCAACATCTTTAACATTAACGGTAAATGGATTGTTCTTAGAATCATAAGATGGAGTAAACACAGAAAAATCTAGACCACCTCCCACTCTTGGGGAGATTTGGTTCCACCACTTTCCTTCCCCTCCTTCTCATAGAGGTTCGGCTCCCCCACTTGCACCCCAACCTCTGAAGTGAGTTTGGGCCCAGGATGCCTCTGGTGCCGGGATTTGAAGGGATAGTCGTCTCTCAAACTCAGACCCCTCCCGGTACACACCTTCCTGGTCCTTTCCTCCTCCTCCTTCAGCTTGGCCAGCCACTGTTCCCAGGCCAGTTCCCACCTGATTTCCTTTCTCTTACGGTTGTACTCATGGGGCTCCTGTTCACCCTAATAGGAACAACCTTGGCGATGGGCACGTCTTCTATAGCTTTCAGCCTCGGGCTTGGGCATCATCATTTGTTCCCAGTCGCCCGTCCATGGGTTTTTCATCCAAACCCAGTCCCAGTCTGGGGGCAAGACACATGGCGTTCCCTTTTTACACTGTCCAAACCCCACCTCCACCACTGCTGATCGGTTCAGGTTTTCCGCCTTTTCTGGCTCCTTCTCTGTCTTAACAAGGGCCTTAGCCCTTCCCTCCTCCTTCTCTTTTTCCATTATCTTCAGGGAGTCATTAAACTGTTTCCACAGCATCTCTCGTTCTTGTGCTTCTCTGTCCTGAGTGGCTCTACGTTCCTCCCTCACCCTCTGCTTCTCCAACCATTCTTCCCTCTCCTTCTCCTGTAGTGCAGGTGTCACTCCCCTGCTCACAGCCCCTTCAGGGTGGCTTCCCTCACAACCTTCCAGTGGGAAAACTGGTCTAGGTTTCCTGGCTAACCAGGGGAATGGAGAATGGGCAGGGATTCTTACAGACTCTACATGATCACCCTCATTCTGGGTTTGTTTGTTTGTTTTACAAGGGAGGGGGAAAGAAAGAAGGAATGCAGTCATATTTAAAAATGAAATTCACCATGGTCATTTCACCCTAGTGTCCATGTTTGGACTGACACAACAAAGGAGAGCACACAGCCTTCCTGATGTTGCTGGACTACAACTCCTATCAGCCCTAACCAGCACAGCCGGTGGTGAAGCATGATGGGACTTGCATTTAAGAGTGCCCGAAAGATCACACATTTCCATGCCTGACAGAAACGCCTCTGCCTGTAGGCAGTTAGGTTTAGCGGTGCGGTTTAGCTGCAGTCCACTGTTTGATGGGGTTCTGTGTGAAAAGATACAGGGTGCCATGTGTAGGTAGATTTCTCCATGGCTGTTTTCCTACCCTTGATCTGGTTGTTCAGGCAGACAGAGGCATGGCTGCTAGGGAGCAGCTGGCAGTCATGGCTGGGCTGTGGTTGGGTTTGCTCTCAGCCTCCCACTTCCCTGTGGAAAATCCACGAAAGGACTGGGCAGCTCTCAGCATGGTGTAGTTTGGAACTGTAGTTTGTACCACGCAACATTTCAACTATCGTATTGACTGAGGCTGTCTGTAAAGAAACCAAATCCCTTCCTCAGACAGATTTTTATCTAGTACTCATATCATGGTGTGGGGTGGGTGGATGGGAGGGATGCAGGAATTACGCCAAAGGAATGTAAACCTTAGCTCTGCATTTGGGGCTCTTTAGTCTGGAAAAAAGGTGCCTGAGTTGGGGGACATGAATGAGACTTACAAAATTATGCAGGGCACGAGTAAAGTGGATAGAGGGAAGCTCTTCTCCCTCTCACAAAATACCAGAACTAGGGGACATACACTCAAACTGAGGGTAGGGGGAGCGAGAACAAACAAAAGAAAATATTTTTTTTACCCAGCGTGTTGTTAGTCTGTGGAACTCCCTGCCACAGGATGTGGTGATGGCATCTGGCCTGGATGCTTTCAAAAGGGGATTGGACAGATTCCTGGAGGAAAACTCCATCACAGGTTACAAACCATGATGGAGATGTGTAATCTCCAGTCTTAAAATTGGGGTACATCAAGGACCAGATGCAGGGGAGTGGTATGAAGAGACAGATATCTTGTCTCATGCGCTCCCAGACACATTTGGTGAGGCCACTGTGAGAGACAGGAAGCTGGACTAGATGGGCCTTTGGACTGATCCAGCACCGCTATTCTTATGTTCTTATCCATAGTAGTAGTAGTAGTAGTAGTAGTAGTAGTAGTAGTAGTAATAATAATAATAATAATAATAATAATAATAATAATAATAATAATAATAATAATAATAATAATAATAATAATAATAAATGTGCTGTCAAATCAATTCAGATTTATGGCAGAGAATACCAGAAATGATCTATCATTCCCTTCTTCTGGGTGTGTGTATGTTGCCCTGGGACTGTGCAGCTTGCCCAAGGCCACACTGGCTGGCTTTTATGGCACACCACAGGAGGCACTGTGGGGAAATCCAACTCCCTGGCTCTGCGGCTCTAAACCGCCCAGCTCTCCAGCCAAAATGACAGCGACAACACCGCTGCATAAGCATCTTCCACAACAGGCACAAATATAATCCATCCCCGATCTTTTCAGCCTTCAGTCCAGAAATGGGAAGTGTTTGTTTTTGAAAAGCAGGTGGGGAGAGCTCCAGGAGCTACAGTAGCTCCTGGAGCCTTCTGGCAGTCAGGCTTGTGGTGGGTTTTATTTTTATTAAACTAGGAGACTGTTCCCTTTTCTCTGCTTCTTCCCAGGCTGTAAGCCTAGAAGAAGATTCTCCGTGGCCCTGTAGGAGGAATCGTGAGGGAGCTGTTCCCCCTTGTCTGCTTCCTCTCTACAAGGATGGAGGGGGCTGTAGCCTTTGTGGGCTCTCCCCACCTGCTTTGTGGCTTTTCAGATTTCTTTCCTCAGAAATGAAACCAGCCACACTGCAGTTAACTCCCACGCTGCAAAGGGGAAGTAGGAAAGGAGCTTGGAGAGTAAGTAACCTTTGGAAAAATTCACTCACTCCATTAATTGCAGGGTAAACCTGCCTGGAACTGACTGACTTATCATGAAAGGTGACGTGGGAATGCCCTTTGAATGTTATCTCTCTGGGGTGGGATTTATGGGCAGTTGTTGGCTAAATAGACAACCCTGTGGGGGCTCCTTCTGTGGCTCGGACCTCTGTGGTCAGTCCCCGCTCACCCTATAAGGAGATTTTTCAAAAGCCGGTCTCAAGTCACCACCATCATTTTCCTATTGGCTATGCTGAACTGGAACCTCTGTGGGGTTTGAAGGTGAGAGTACAGTATCTGGAAGCCCAAATGTCCTCCAGATTTACAATTTACTTAATTCACTTTCATAGGTAGAAGAAAAAAAATATATTAAAGGCCCTTGATAAGATTGTCAGAGTTCCACCTCACAAGGCTAGTCCCTGCTTACCATCCTTTTTGTCATTTAGAAATCATTGTCATGACGAGCCACCAAGTTGATTCTGACTTATGGTGCCTCCTTTCAGGGTTTTCAGAGAATAATCAGAAGTAGTTTATCCTTCTCTTCTTCTGGGGCAGTCCTGGGACTGTGCAGTTTGCCCAGGACGACACACAAGCTGACTCTTCTCATGGGAAAGTGCACTCCCAGCTAGAAACCTAAACCACTGAACTAGCCAGCCAGCCCAAGGAAGAAAAATAAAAATAACCAGAATATAAGTGACGATGGGACCAAAGTATGGGAACAGTACCAGCAAATGTTGGCGTTTTAACTGTTTTAACTGTTCATTTTAATTGTAAGCTGCCCAGAGACCTTTGGGTAGTGGGAGACATATAAGTTGTATAAATAAATAAATAAATAAATAAATAAATAAATAAATAAATAAATAAATAAATTCTCAGTACTTTTTGGTGAGTTTCCTCTGCAAATGAAATAATGTTCAAGCAAGAACAAACCAAAAAAAACCCTCTTTAAACAAGTAAATAGAAGATTATTTGTAACAATAACAGTAGAAAGTTGCTAGTTGCAGTTGAAAGCATCCAATCATTGCCTTGTTTCCCCACCACCACCACCACATACAGAGCTTATATATACAGATGCAGATAGAAAAAAGAGACATAATTGCACTGTTCTCTTATCAAATCCTTGACTGATGGTATCTTTCCCTCTTTAAAGTTTTTAATGGGTTGCAGTCTTTTGCTGCTGTGTAATTCCTTAATTCCTCTGGCCTTTGAAACTCAGTAGGCTTGGAATAATTTGGGCAAAATGAGTGCTGTCTTGTTCTTCTTTTCCACCATTATCAAAAGTTAATTGAATTTTTCAGAGGCTGTGCATGTAAACAATGCACATCAAATATCTTTCTCCGCAATGCAATCTTTTCAGAAAACCTACCCCAGTGCCAGAAACATTTCCCCATATAAACATATGAACAAACAAATCTATTTATTTTAATACTGTGGGTGATATTTTATTTCTCACTTGACACAGTAAGGTCCATTTTGACAGAATGACAAACCAGGTGTGCAAAATTAATCTGTAGCCAGTGTGAAGATGCAAGGATTTTTGCTATAAAGCAGCTGTGAGTAGTCAGAGTTAAACTTCCTTGGTTTAAGGGAAGAATTTGATCCCTAGAGTAAGGCTGTGGGACATGCCTTAAATAGCTTGTGTGTGTGTGTGTGTGTGTGTGTGTGTGTGTGTGTGTGTGTGTGTGTGTGTGTGTGTGTGTGTGTGTGTGTGTGTGTGTGTGTGTGTGTGTGTGTGTGTACATGGCAGTGTGTGTTTGCATTTATTAATTTCATGTTAATGTCTGTCTAACTTTGTACATTTGAGGTCAAATGTGTGGGCAGGATGGTTGTTTTCCTGTCGATTGGTGACCTCAGGTCTTCCAATCTGTAAAGCAAAAAAGCAAAGTGTTGTATACCGCCCCATAGTGCTTACAGCACTCTCTGGGTGATTTGTAATTTATTTATGCAGGCTACATGTTGCCCCCTCCAGCAAGCTGGGTACTCATTTGACCAACCTCAGAATGATGAAAAGCTACCTGGGACAGAACCCCAGGCTGTGAGCACAGTTATAGCTTCAGTGCAGCAGTTTAACCACTGCACCACGAGGCTAGTTAAAAAAAACTTTGTAAGGGCAGTGCTGACCTGGATGAGATGGCTTAGTGAGAGAATTAGGATTTCTCTATAATATTGGCTTACTTTAGATATGTAGATGGCATACTAAAGACGCTTTGGATGGCAATGGAACCAATTACCTCAAGAGATGGGCACAAAACGACCAATTTTCCATTACCGTTATCCGTTATTCGTTCCGTTACTTAACGGAATGAATAATGACCCTAGGGGCAAATTTTACACGAACCGAACAGAACCAAGAAAATTGGGTTCGGTTGGGTTCGGTTTGGTAATGTGGAGGGCGGAGATGTCTCCTACCTGGTGCTGGCCCGGAAGTCCTTCAGGGATGGCGGCAAGTCAGCAACCAGGAAGAGGCAAAAAAGCCTACCACCGCACTACAGCTGTAGCGCGGCCTTGTTGTCGGCAAGGCAGTGAAAAAAAAACCAATTAAAAATGAAGAAAGGCCAGCCTTCCTGAAAACACCGCCGCCACCACCGCCGGGACCGCCCTCCTTGGGGCCTCTTGGAGGCTTTGTGGGGCAAGTGGGACCGGTCAAGGCAAGCTGCTGGCCAGGCGCGGGCTGAGCCTTGGGAGGCAGTGGCTGTCCCGGACTCCCGGACTCCTCCTTGCCAGCGCAGGCAAGGTGCCGGTGACCCCTGCTCAGGCTGTGACTCTGCTCAAAGACGCTGCTGGCTAAGTAAGAAAAACAAACAAACAAAAAGCCCCGCGTAACCCGAAAGTTCGGGTTCACTTCCAGGTTTGGCTCCACACGGGCTTTTTTTGTTTGCCATGCACTGAGGCGGGGAGGGGCAGCGAGAGGGGGCTGCAATCCGGCCTCGCGCACTCCCCTCTCCAGCAATCTCAATGGCGCTCCGGCAGCACCCGGCCCCGGGAGGGCTCCCCGCAGCTGCGGGAAACACTCTCCCGGCCCGTATGCCACTGGCTCCGGAGGCGCCTGGCCCCGGGAGGGCTCCCCGCAGCCATTCCAAAAACCAAAATAACAGAAATGAAGTGGGTCCCAAGGGCCCGAATAACGGTAACAGAACGAAGTGGGGGCAGGGGCCGAATAACGGAAACAGCCGTCATTTTGGCATTTCATGCCCATCTCTAATTACCTCAAGAGGTGGTGAATACTCCAACAGTGGAGGCATTCAGAAGAAATTTGGACAACCGCCTAGCAGATATCCTTTGGTTTGTATTCCTGCCATGGAACAGGGGGTTAACATACATAAGAACATAAGAAGAGCCATGCTGGATCAGGCCAAAGGCCCATCTAGTCCAGCTTCCTGTATCTCACAGTGGCCCCACCAAATGTGTCCAAGAGCGAGACTAGAGGTTGGACTTGATGGCCACGTAGGCTCCTTCCAACTTCACGATTCTATGATTCTTTGATTAGAGGTACCGTCAGAATGTCCATGGGGGTCCAATGGCACTCCTATGCAGATTGTGGGAAAGCTAGGGTGCAATGTGATGGCTGACTGTTCCCAATCTAGATAGGTCTAGACCAGTGGTTCTCAACTTGTGGGTCCCCATATGTTCCTGGCCTGTAACTCCCAGAAACTACTTCCAGCACAGCAAGTGGTGGAGGCTTCTGGGCGTTGCAGTCCAAGACATCTGGGGACCCCCAGGTTGAGAACCACAGGTCTAGATGGTGTTAAGCATGTTTACTTTGAGGTAGAATTTATATCATTTGAGGTGAACCTTGTCTCTTCGTGCAAGGACTGATCTTACTGCACCTCAAGCACACACCACCCCTCAAGCTTAGCTCGATTTGAGTCCAATCTTCTTTCCCTTTAATACAGTGTATCCTCACCTTGTGTCCCCAGATGTTCTTGGACTACAGCTCCCAGAAATCCTGGCCAGCACAGCCAGTGGTCAAGGCTTCTGGGAATTTTAGTCAGGAATGATGGGAGTCGGGTATAGCTGTTGTTTTTTTAAACTCCAAATGGAAGACCACAGCTTTCTCGCTCATCCCTCTCTGGATGATGTTATTTCCCCCCCACAAGAAATGGCACCGCATGGGATGTGTCATTTTGCTGGCTTCATTAAAAGCATAATTATGTTGTGATGATCCATCCATTTGGTTCTTCTGAAGGATTACAAGGTGCGGGTGTTTTCCTGTTATAGCTTCCATGCATGACAATAAGACTGATTAATCAGAAATGAAACGCTAAGGACCAAGCACCCAGCTGAGCTCGATGGCCTGTCATTAACTAGCAGTCCGCGAACAGCTGGCCCGGAGCTGCATTGTGTTTTATGTGCATTTTGTGGTGGCCTAGCTCTCAGTATCGGAGAGCCCCCTGCAGGACAGGTAGGCACATTACATCCCGAGTCCACCATTGCCACTCAAGATTTGAGGAGGAATCGGCTTTCACGAATCTCACCATGTCACCGCTAAGATTCACGAAGCTTAGGCAGAGAAGAACCAAACAGAATTTTTGCTGTTCCTATGAAAAGGAAAATTCTTGTGCCATTTTGAAAAGCTTGCAAAGATGCTGAAAATCTGGTTCGACTTGACACCTGAGCATCTGAGGATGCATTGAAGTGAAGGTGGCTCAGATGAGTGGCCAAAGCTGACCCAAAAGATTTCACAGAAGGCAGGCAGATAGAATTGGTTTGAGGAAACTACAACTACAATCTGAAATGGTAGTTACTGATTTCTGCATTTTATATTCATTTTGTTCTGCTTTCCATCCTGCTTTTGTGCAGAGCTTAGAACAGCGTCT
Source organism: Phrynocephalus forsythii (assembly GCA_029282475.1). Lineage (NCBI taxonomy): Eukaryota > Metazoa > Chordata > Lepidosauria > Squamata > Agamidae > Phrynocephalus > Phrynocephalus forsythii. The sequence continues at coordinate 25,497,068 of JAPFRF010000011.1, read as the reverse complement.
TCTCCATTTTAAGCTGACAATAACCTTTCAAGGTAGGTCAGGTAAAGAGCAAGATCATCTAGCTCAGAAGGGACCCGGAAAGTTCATATGGAGTTGGGGCCTGAACTTGGGTTTCTCAACTTGGGTCTGAACTAAATCGGACTGGGGCAGCTGGACTGATGGCCACGTAGGCCCCTTCCAACTTCACGATTCTATGATTCTTTGATTAGAGAAGATTGGGCGAATTGGGTGCACACAGTCCACAATGTCTGAGCTTTTAGTAGGGAAAAACAACGCCTGGTAAGAGAAGCATGAATGCAAAATGAATTGGGATTGCTGTGCACACATAGGATAGGCTTAAACCTCTCTCTTATTAATGCCTCGCCCAGTTCACCCTCCCTTGCATACTGGGTGTGGTGTATTGGTCCTGTATCATCTAATTCATGCCTTTGGTGTAACCCTTGAACCACTCTGCAGTAGTTGTGTTTCTCCGTTACAGTGTCTAGAAGAACCCAGTGCAAAAAAAAAAAATCCTCCCTGGATGCCAATGACCCAGCTGTTCTTCTTGTACTGAGCAGCCCTTTCTAAGGAAAGGTGGAAAAGGTGCTTAATGGCCAGAGTGACTCTTTAGGATGAAGGAGGCTTGTTTAAAACAAAAACAAAACAAAATTTATGTGCATTGTCTAGGGCTGGTCTTTGGGACAAAGGTGGGAATAAGGTGGAAATCTTTGCCATAAGCAGCCAGTCCCTTTAGGCAAAAGCTGCTTTGAAAGGAAGTGATTGGTTGTTGGGAATTCATAGGGTTTGCACGTGTATTTTTCCACTCCTTCTTTTGCTGCCTCTGCCATTATTTCTTCTTCTTCTGGGATGCTGCTGCCTGAAATGGCTTTTCTTCATCACAAGTGGCCATTGGATTTATTAAAATTTTAGGTTGCACTCACTCACATGTAAGAACAGCTTGTGTATTTATTCATTTAGTTCTATGTGACATTTCCAAGTTGTATCTAAAGGCATGAAGGCATGGACATGTTATGCAAAGCTAAGAAATACAAGAACAATGATAAAAGGTCCCCCCCACACACACACACCAACAATGAAAGTGAAGGATGGGCTTCAAATGAAAAAGAGAGAAGAGTGAGCAGTGAAAGAGAGCAGTGAAAGCTTGGAGGCCATGGACTACCTTGATTGATCCTCTAAAACCAATAAAGAGAGGAACCCCCCCCCCATTAGCAGCTTATTTTCCACTTGGGCTGCTGTTTCTGAAAATATTCTGTCTTGACTAATCCTTGAACCTAGTTGCTCTAGACCAAGCTAGTCACTCTAGATCAGATGTGGGTGATGTTTTCAGAAATTTGGGGGAACATCCCTTCTGTGAATCCAGGGCTCTCTAATATTTTGTGTTAAAACAGATGGCTTTAAATCAGTGATTCTCAACCTGTGGGTCCCCAGATGTTCCTGGATTGCAACTCCCAGAAGTCTTCATCACTAACTGAGCTGGCCAGGATTTCTGGGAGTTGCAGTCCAGGAACATCTGGGGACCCACAGGTTGAGAACCACTGCTTTAAATGAACTGCTCTTGCACCATCTAGTGGCCGAAACACATATATTTTAAAATAAAACCTAGTTTGGAATATGTAGAGCAGGCATATCCAAACTTTGGCCCTCCAGATGTTTTTGGGTCACAGCTCCCACAGTACTTTGCCATTGGAAATACAGTCTTGGAATTCTGGGAGTTGTGGTCCAAAACATCTGGAGGGCTGAAGTTTGGACATGCCTGATGTAGAGGAAGGAATCTAGAAGAGTCAGGGGGGCTTAAAACACAGAAGAAAATGCCCTGGCATCTCCTGTAGTGCACATTGGGACTTCTACAGCTAACCTGTGGTTTGTTTGTTTTTAAGATAACTTTTTTGTAAGATTGTACGCATGCTGGTGGTCAGGAGTGTGCCTTGCTTCTTCTGTTTTAGTTTATGGGGTGTATTACATGACTTCTGGGGGTGGCTGTAGGTTCAGACCGGAAGCTTTTCAGGCAATGAACTGTGTTCGGACCCTCAAGTTGAACATGGCTGCCTTGCTAGGTTTCTCTCCAGCCTTCCGAAACACCATCTCTTTGCCAACGCTGATCTAAATGATCTCATTTAGGTAGATGCCAAGGATTTCAAATGGCCCCATTCCTTTTCCTGTCAGTTGCTCTCAGAAGATGGTGATGAGTGGGGCTGACGTATGGCTAATGACCCACAGAGTGCCTCCAATTTCTGCCTCCCTCATTTCTCCCTTCTTGTGATTTGTTCTCTCTCTCCCCCCCCAGGCTGCGGTACATGGTGAAGCAATTGGAGACGGGGGAAGTGAATATCGAGGAACTGAAGAAGAACTTGGAATACACTGCTTCATTGCTTGAAGCTGTCTACATCGATGAGACCAGGTGAGGCCGTGAGGCTCAGATATCTCCGTGTGTGTCGTCTTCAGCTGCAGTTCAGCAGGGATGCCAAAGAGAAGTGCTGAGGCACCCAATGATACAATTAAGACATTGGGAAGCTGCTGGCCCATTAAAGACTATTGGCCAAGTAAGGTGGTCTGTAGGACTTGGGTGAGTAGATCCCAAAGAAGATTGGGGGACCTATGCAATTCTGTTTTTTCTACACTGGAATCATGAGACCCACTAGTCAGAATTGGGAGCAAAAGAGTGGAGTGGATAAAGTATGGAGCCAATAACCAATGGAGCCCCACACACATATGCACACACACACACACACACACACACACACACACACACACACACACACACACACACACACCCACCCACCCACCCACCCACACGGATCTAGTTTAGTACAGATAAGAGAGTCTAACACATAACCCTCAGAGGCCAGAAGAGTTGCAAAAAGTACCTAGCTAAAAACAATCAATAAACACTCCTTCCTTCCTTCCTTCCTTCCTTCCTTCCTTCCTTCCTTCCTTCCTTCCTTCCTTCCTTCCTTCCTTCCTTCCTTCCTTCCTTTATTTTTCATTAATAAGCCACCGTTCTCCCCACAAGAGGGCTCTAGGTGACTCATAAGATTAAAACAAGTAAAATTAAAACTCAATCAGTAACCCATCAAAAAACAAATTAAACTCTTATAATAATCAAAGGTGTCAAGTAATTTAGAACATTAATGCACTAGAAGTGTAGAAACTGAGAAGGACAGGTAGCCAGATAGCACGATGTGAACTGCTGGCAAACATGTTCTTACTTGTTGTTGTGAATCCAGATGTTCCACCGATTCATTCCGAGCCACATGCTTGGGCTCTCCCCATGCCATCTTTTCCTGGACTGCATGAACAGAACATGGCCACACATCTGAACATAAGTCACTTTCAAAAGGCAAGGCCCTCACTTGCATCTAGGACCATACCTGCAGTCCTATACCAGGAAGGGGACAATGAGACAGCAAGGTCCCTTTAAGGACAGTAGGACCCCCATATCCACTGATTCATTACCCACTGATTCAGTTATCTATGGTTGGCAGAGGAATAATTAAATAATTCAGCAGCCGCAACGCAAGCTACTATCACAAACAGCAGTTGTGAAGCAAGCTACTGTTGTAAAACAGAGCTGTAAAGCCAGCTATTGTCACAAACAGCAGCCATAAAGCAAGCTACTGTCACAAAGTAGCAGGTTTTTTTTGGGGGGGGGTTCTGTTTTATCCACGGTTTTCATTATCCATGGGAAGGGCTGGAACCTATCCCCAGCAGATACTGGGGTCCTACTGTACTCCTTACCATGGATTAGGTTGTGTTTAGGTCCTTACAACTATGGCTACCATAGTTGTAAGGACCTAGACACAACCTAAACCATGGCAGCTCTCTTGCATTTTCAGCAGTTATGTCTATGGTCCTGGCTTCTTGTGCCAGATTTATGTTGACGCTAAGGAAGCTTTGGACTTCAATGTAGGGTGGACTTCTAAACAAAAAACAAAACAAAATCAAATGCAAAGAAAAATACCAATAAGAATAATGTGATGCCTTTCCCAGTAATGCTATGTGAGGCTCCTAAGCTTGCTAGGGCTTGAAGCCTCCGTGTGTCTTGATTTGCCCTGCATTCAAGAACACCACGTCTTCCTTCAACAACATCTGGACACTTTCTCCATCTCCCTTGCATGTCTGTGCTTCCAGACCCCACCCCACCCCTAGTTCCTCTAACTATGGCAATGCAGAGGAGCAGAGGCGAAGGAAGCTAAGAATCCAGGCCACCAAGGAATTCAGTGGGAATCAAAAGCTTGACTTCCAGCTGAGTGGCCACCTTGACATCAAAGATAGAGACAAGAGTGTCTTCTTTGTAGGGTGGCTTCTTGGTTGACCTGATCCACCCCCCAGAAACTGGGTTGAAAGCTGTGACCCTTCCCGACCACTTGTAGTTGTTGTATTGCAGCAACTAGAGGGGTGTGTGGCCTCTGCTCCAGAATACGAGTCCAAATGCAGGTGGCTGAACACTGTTTATAATTTTGAACTTGACCTATCCAGGGTCCCATAAATGGGATCTTGTACACTTGTGACTTTAAGGTTCAACATTTTATATTTCAGTTTTGAAAACAAGACCAAATTATAAACTATTTTATGTGGCTCATCTAGTAATAATGAATATGCATTAAATGTTCTGGACTGTATATTGTCCTTCATTATTGTAAGCCACCTTGGGTCCTTTTCCAAGAAGAAAGGTGGGGTAAAAATACAGTATTCATAATAATAATAATAATAATAATAATAATAATAATAATAATAATAATAATAATAATAATAATAATAATAATAATAATAATAATAATAATAATAATTCTCTATCTGTTGCAGTTCCATTCACCTAGAAATGCTTACTGTCTGTCTTTTCCTTCCCCTCCAATTATTCTTCCTGTTTCAGGCAGATCCTGGACACGGAAGATGAACTCCAGGAGATCAAGTCCGATGCGGTCCCCTCGGAGGTGCGGGACTGGCTGGCCTCCACGTTCACCCAGCAGACGCGGGCCAAGGGGCGCCGCTCTGAGGAGAAGCCCAAGTTTCGCAGCATCGTCCATGCCGTTCAAGCTGGCATCTTTGTTGAGAGGTCTGGATCCTGTTCTCCTCTTCCTACCTGCAAGGGTGGATCAGAGTCTGGGCTGGTGGGATAACAGAACAGGAGCTGAAGTGGTCCAAGTGCTGTGACTTTTTCTTCTTGAATGGTTTGAAAATACCATTTGTCACTTCTAACCAGCTTCTTCCTTGCCTCTTAAAATTAGCTGCATTTCTCACAGCAGCTGGGGAAAAATTTTCTCCTACCCAAAAAAAATATGGATTGTTGCAAGATATTTGTGCTACAAGGCCAAGGCTTCTGCAGTGGCTTGTTCTTGAATGGGCAATTAAGAGCCATGAGTTTTACAAAAGACCTGTTTCTAGTGGAGAATTTTAGAAACCATGTGATAACTGGTTCACTCGTGGATCAGCACAGCTGCTTAGGGTCCCTTGGGGCTCTGGTTGGCTGTGGAAACGGTCATGGTGTGAAACTGCATTTAGCATGACACCTTGGGTGGTATGTGGTTCCTTCATCTCTTTTGCCATTCAGTCTGATCTAATGGATAGGACGTGAACCACAACACTTTTGTACTGATGACTTTATCGGAGGACACAATTCTCTTTTGCAATGAGAAGGCAGAAAAGAGGAGAAGGTGGGTATAGAGAAGAGAAAAGGAATGAGAAAGAGGAGAGAAACTGACCTAGACAGATATAATGTCAATAAAAATAATATATAGTAGATTCCTTGGGATCAGGAGCTGTAGTCCCAAACATCTGGAAGGCAGCAGATGACCCATTCCTGAACTAAAGGGAGACTCCCCCTCCCCTGTTCTTAAAAGGCAAATCATAAATTGGGGAAGACTATAAGACTGGAGACCCTAGTAGAGTTTGGGAATTCTCTGCTTCTGAACTAGGAGAAAGAAAGAAAGAAAGAAAGAAAGAAAGAAAGAAAGAAAGAAAGAAAGAAAAAAAAGAAAGAAAGAAAGAAAAAAGAAAGAAAGAAAGAAAGGCAATTTCTACAAGTTTTGGATCCTAGCGAATGGGGGAAAGGGTGGGGGATCCGATTGGTCTGAAATACTAGGTCCAGCTGTAAGATCATTGAAAGCTGTTTGTTTACTGGGACGGGTGGGCCTGGGTAAATAATCCAGAGGTTCTCAATCATGATCTGCCTTGCAGGATGTTCCGCCGGACGTACACGGCTGTGGGGCCCAACCATTCTCCCTCCGTCATCAACTGCCTGAAGGTAACAATCTTACTGGAAGAACACTTGACTCATTGCCATCCTGCAATTTTCTGCTCCAAAATTAAGTTTAATGAGATTTTATCCCCCAGCTAAGGATGTGTAATAATGTAGCTTGGTTTCTTTTGCCTCTTTCTGTCATTTGGTGCTTCTGCCCTGCTCTCAGCTGTCTCAAGGCTGTTATTGTTACTGCCCAGGTCATTAAATAATTCTCTGTTAAACAACCCAAGTACTGTATACTTCCTTATCTGTTCCCCTTCCATTTCCAATGTGTGAGGGGTTTATTTATATGAGACAGTTGTTTTGTTCTGAAACCTCTGCTTCAGGTTGAGGATCAGCAATTCCGAATATTCAGGGCCCGCTTACAGTTACTTATTCCAGAAGGGAAATTCTCTTTGTTAAATGCTCAGGAGATATAAACATGTATGCTCTAAATTAGAAAGGGGCATGAAACGAAAAACATCATGTTATTTCATTGTTTTGTAAGGCTATAAAATGTTGTAAAACAAAGTGAAACATAAGCAAACATTTCAGCAAGTAACAAAACAAAATACTGTACCACTTTCTGTTTTGGAAATGAAACATTTCATCTCCCCTTGTCAGAACACGCCAATATCATCCTAGGGTAGTGTTGGTGAATCTGTGGCACAGGTGCCAAAAGTGGCACTCAGAACCCTTCCTGTGGGCTTCCAACATCATCTCTTTACAGCCACCTGCATCCAGATTAAATTTCTATATTGGCACTTTGCAAAAAAAAAAAAAAAATATAGTGGGTTTTGAATCACAGTTTGGGCATTCCATCTCAAAAAGGTTCACCATCACTATCCTAGGACATCAGAATAGCAGGCTCAAAACTGAAATGTGTGTGCAGAGAGGGGGGGACCTAGGAATGGATGATGTACCAGTAAGAGATAGTGGTCTGTCTGGGAAGAGATGGGCTGCCAGGTATATCAGTGTGGAGGATGATCTGATGGTGATTTGGGAAAGAACCCATGCAAAAATCATAGAAAATCAAGAGGATGCAGTAAGATCTGGCTTCCTTTACTCATAAACCTCTTTTATTTAAATTTAAAGAGAGAGGATTGGCTCAGGCACATAGCCAGCAAACAGTGTTGCTTTGTTTCTTTGATCACAACAGGCACCTATTAGGGGCTGCTGGATAGCTCAGTGGTTGAGATGTCCAACTGAGGAGCCAGAGGTTGGGAGTTTGATTCCCCACTGGGCCACTTTGGCAGGGACTGGATTCTATTATCCATAGAATCAAGGCCATCAAACCCAACCCCTTCCTCAAGGCATGAATCCAAATCATAGGATACTTGCCAGGCGGTTGTCCAAATATCTCTTGATTTCCTGTGTTGGAGCCCTCAGCGCCTCTTGAGGCAATTGGTTTCTTTGCTGTACTGCTCCAACAGTCGGGAAGTTTTTTCCTGATATTTAGCCAAAATCTGGCTCCCTGTAACTACAGCCCATAGGGGCACCTCCTGCACTCTGGGATGATTGTGAACAGACCCTGTCCCTCCTCGGCATGATAGCCTTTCAAAGAGTTGAAAAATGCGACCGTATTTCCCTTTCCAGCTTGGCTGTTCTAAGATGGCTATTATATGGTGCACCTCTGTTTCCCCCCCCCCACTCTCTTGAGTAGACTCTCGACCTCTGGTTCTTTGATGTCTTTGCACTGAACAAAGTGAGTGAGGACCACGCCTTGCGCACCATTGTCTTTGAACTGCTCACCCGCCACAATCTCAACAGCCGCTTCAAGGTAAGAACGTGTGTGTTGCTTTGTGTGTCTGCCATTCCGTTTTATCTTTTACATCCCCCATCTCTCTCTCTCTCTCTCTCTCTCTCTCTCTCGCCTCTTCAGTCATTCTCTACCTTTCCTCTCTCCAGATCTTCCATGATGCTCTGCTATTGTCCTTTTCATCTTTCTCTAGATCCCTACGGCCTACCTCATGACCCTCTTGGATGCACTGGAGGCTGGCTATGGAAAATACAAGAACCCGTATCACAACCAGATCCATGCTGCTGATGTCACCCAGACTGTACACTGCTTCCTGCTCCGCACAGGCATGGTGGTAAGGGCACCATGTGGACTAGCCTCTTGTGTGTCCATTCCACTCGTTGGCTCTCTAGATGAGAAGCTTATTCATTGTATGCTAAGAAATGTGTTCTGGTATTTAAAGTGATGGAAAATCACTAAACAAACCAATATTTTCACTAAATATGCTAGAACATACTGTTTTTTTTTTAACCTAGGGTAAGATGATCGACAAAGTGCCAACCCAGGGATGTATTATTTCTGGCCCTCAATCACATCTTAGGGAAATTTCCTGGAAGAAAATCCATATAGAAATCTTTGATGTGAGCAACATCTTGACGACTTGGTTTTCCACAGCATTAGAACCTGGAAAAGAGGTTTCAAAAGCTCATCCTTCCTCTGGATCCCCTCTGTTGACACACTTACAATTTTGAGGCACCCTAAACACATCACAAATTGACTGTAACACAAGCATTTCTAAACAAGGGACTGCTTATCTAGTTACAATATATGGAACCAGTTTCAGGAAGTTTCCCTGTTATGGCAGTTTGAAGAAGCTAAGGAAAAAGAAAAGACATTTTCTTTTCTCCCTGTGATTTCCTTGCCATGATATCTTAGGGAGATCCAGGAAAACTCAGACCCGAATCCTGCACAGGAAGCATCCTGCTCGGGTGCAGAAAACATCCAAAATCTATGCAGAACATACTCATGCTGCCATCTAGTGGATACTGCATTGTGTTTCTGACAAGGGATTTGGATGTTTCCTGCATAGGATTTGGTGCTGTCTTGTGCAGGACAAACAGCAAGGAAAAACAAAGCCAAAAAAGCGAGGGAGACACGGAGAAGTCTTGTCTCATCTCAGGATGTCTTAGAATGTTAAAAGTGTTGTTTGGACCCCTTGACCTGACAAAAGGTAAGAAGTCATAACAGCGATTTCAAAAAAATTTGCCACATATTTATTCTCTGTCTGTAAAAAAATGAAAGCCTTAGGCTCTCTGAGTAACTGCTTCCAGATCCAACACCCTGAGGTAAAACACACACACACACACACACACACACACACACACACACACACACACACACACACACACACACACACACACACACACACACACACACACACACACACAAATGATGGCTTTATAATTTCTGTATCAAAAGCAGGGAAAACGCAAGGCCGCTCCTCTTTTTTTGGGGCCCTTCTGGCAGAAAAACCTGCTCATGCCAACAGGAGGAGAAACTAACAGCCAAACTTTTGTTGCCCTTTTCTGACAACTGGAAACAACTAGAGGCAGAAATGAGAAAGAAATGTGACCAGGCCCATTCTTAGGGCTGGCTTTGACGCCTGCCTCCATGGAAGGATCTGAGTGAGGGCCTGTGTATGACTGGCAATACAAGGAGTGGAAGACCAAGAGGGGTCAGATCAGAGAGGATCTGTATTCATGGCCCCATGTTACTGAAACCTACTTAAATCCTCCCAGCCCTATATATGTGTTGCCCCCTCCTCCCCAGTAAACCCATTCAAACTCCAAATGTGGTTGTCTGACAATGTATTTTGTCTCGGCCTGCAACGCAGCATTGCCTCACGGAGATCGAAGTCTTGGCCATGATCTTTGCCGCCGCAATCCATGACTATGAGCACACCGGTACCACCAACAGCTTCCACATCCAAACCAAGTGAGTAAGAAAGGCCGCGGGAAAATTACATTGGGGGGCAGGAAGAAGCTTATAAGTGGCCTGGAATGATAGGAGCTGCAATCTTACAACAATGGGCGACCTTCAGTAGGGAAAGACTATCTTAGGTCTCCCTTTGCTTGCCAGTTCAGTCGATGGTTTCACTTGGGAAGGATGATAAGTTGTAAAAGGACTGAACAACAACAACAACAACAACAACAACAACTCACACCTTTTTCTGGATAGAGAAAACTCAGAAGTTGTTTATTATTTCCTCCTGAGGCCAACATGGGGCTGTGCAGCTTGTCCAGGGCCACACTGGTTGGCTTTTCTCCCAGTAGGAAATTGAGCTCCAAACCTCTGGTTTCACAGCCAGATACCTAAACCACTGAGTTATCCAGCCATGGACATCAAGCCATACAAGCTCTCCAAGACCACTGAGGTTTTCCCAAGGAGTCTCTTTTGATCATAGGATGACTCTCCTGACGGCCGGTGTGAGCTCACGCAACTGCCCACCTGGACTTGTGGGAAAGTGTGTTGGCATTCAGTCAAAATGTGGCCAAGTCCAGTCAGCCACCAAAACAAGAGCAAGACTCTTGCTCAAGCGGACATTAAAATCTGCCGTTTCTCTTTCTCTCAGGTCAGACACGGCCATTTTGTACAATGACCGCTCAGTGCTGGAGAATCACCACATCAGCGCCGTCTTCCGCATGATGCAGGATGAGGAGATGAACATCCTCGTCAACCTGACCAAGGATGAATTCTCGTGAGGCTTTGTCTTCTCCTGTCTGCTTGTCCCCACTCTAAGGGAAGGCTAGGACTTAGCCTGGTTGAGAAGGAGGATGCCTAGGAATTGGGCTGGGGACTTTAAAACAGATTAACCTAGGCTGTTTGAAAAAACTCCGCTGTCGATTGAGGTGCCAAAGGCTTTACTAAACAAACTAGGCTGTTTGCAAAGCTTGAACTACAGTTCCCAAAATTCCACGTCCGGTAGAGCGTACATTGTTGTTACATGCAAACAATGAGTTCTGGGATTCCATGCATTTTTGATGGAACCTACAAAAAAGTGGGGTGTGGTGGCTCAGCGGGCTAGAGCTCTGAAAACTGTGAGCTGCAAAGTCGCCATCTCGGCGGGTCAAATCCCAGGTGCCACGCAGCTGAGTGAGCTCCTGCTGTTCACCCCACCTCCTGCCAACCTAGCAGTTCAGAAGCATATAAATGCAGGTAAATAAATAGGTATCAGCATAAAAAGTGGGAAGGTAAACAGTGTTCCGTGCGCAGAAATGCATTCAGCCATGCCGGCCACGACTGGCACAACACTGGCTCTTTGGCTTGGAAACGGAAATGAGCACCGCCCCTAGAGTCAGACACAACTAGCAAGCATGTGCAGGGAGAACCTTTACCTTTTTTACCTTACAAAAGGTATAAGAGCCATTGAGATCCAAAGCATGTGGGTCTAGTGAGTGGTTTAGGGATACTGAATACTACAAAAGGCATCGTTGTTGCAACATGTGGTTTGGACTGCCATGTCCCAGAAATGCCAGCCACCATAGCTAATGGCAGGAGATGATGGGAATTGTAGTCCAAACCATCTGAAGGGTCAAAGGACCCGGGGAATCCCAAAAATGACATCTTCCATACATTTTCCCCGCTGCAGATGGCTGATGTTTTATGCCTTCCCTCAGGATAGGCCACCTGTATTTTGCTTATTTCCAGCCTGCACATTTAGCTGGGCATGCTTTTCTAAGGACCACCCTAAAAAGGTTGCATCCATGGTCTTACCAAGGTATGGCTTCCACAGAGATATAAAATTGCCCATCCCCACACCCCCAGCGCCGCAAATTTATAAGGATCACTCTGAGAGCAGGCTTGTTATTGTTCTTTTAGCATATGAAGCAAGAATCAAATAGGTTGAGCAGGCAGAGGCACCAAGCAAACGCATAAGCTGAAATCACATTGTATGACATAAGCAAAGTCCTATGTCCATTCCTTGGACAGGGGCTTGCTCTATGCAGACATGCACCAAGCCAGCAGGGACTGTTTCCTGACGGGCTGTAAACAGCTGGAGACTTCCAACTTTGCTTGTATTTACACAGTAGGATTTCAGATCCATGCAAATCCAACAAGCCCCATTTGACCAGATTTGTAACACTCGGCTCTTGGGAAGCCTCTCTCAGGTGGCCTGTGTTCTTTTTGTCCTGTGCAGTTTATATCACTTTACCGCAGTAAAAAAAAAAAAAAGCACCCTACTATTCATTTGTGCCATGCATTAAAGCAAGGCTCCTGTCTGAAGTGAACAGGGGTCGAGTGCTGGCAACCTCATGAGAAAGTATCTCTTGGAACATGAGCCAAATAGAGGCGAGGCTGCCCTTTGGCTGATGCAAAGTGCTTAGGATCATGTGTGTGGTGGAGGAGCATCACTTTCTCTGATTGCGCATGCACAAATGTCAAAATGTACCGTTAATTAAACTAGTACCTCTTTTAGGGTTCTTATGTTACCAGGCGCTCCATTATTTCTCATGCCTAGTTCAGCCTTAGCTTCCGAGCCAAGTCGTTCTTAAGGATTTCATGGGCACGGATGCAGTCAGTTCTTTGCAGTTGGCAGCTCAACACAGGAACCGCTGATTTTCAGCATGCAGTCTTTAGAAAGGGATTCGGGATGCTGCGTCCTTCTTCTTTTTATTCGTGTAAATTACTAAACACACCCAGTTTGCTTTTTTCTGAACACTGCTGTGAACACAAGGTAAACATTTGCTCAGCCTGTCTCAGCAACCCAAAGTAGGAAAGGCACCCTTGCATTTCTTTGCTCGTTCACAAACAAAACCAAACAAAATATGAAACATGAGATTAAAAACTCCTGAATCAGAGAAAGATTGGAAACGTGGCAAAGTGGTGTTCAGTTGCTCACATTCGTACCATTCTTCTGGATGGATGTGCCTTTTAAAAAAGTTATAGCTGGAAGTCAGCTTTAAAGTGACAGAGGATTCATCCAGCTCCGTTGCCAAGGGGGGGGGGTAACGATGAGCATTGCCGACGACCTACGAAACCCATCTGTCCACAGAAGAAAGAAACAATCAAACAAACAGAAAGGGAGAGGGAGTGACAGAGCTGGGTAGTCTCCGCTTTTGAAAAATTTCAGCTGCCGAGGCTTTTAATGGGAAGAGGAACTCACAAAAGACCTTCCTACTGGCAAAACAGTCAGAGAGTAAATAAATTGGCTGGGGAAACATATCCAGTTGCAGGAAGGCATTTAGGTGTCTCAGGACCCTTGAGGAGGTAGGGTAAAAGATGTTAGTCATTATTAGAGGCACTTTAGGAAGTGCGTCAAGGTAATTATATTACGTACACTGCTCAGGGCTCTTGATGTCTCATTGTTAAGCAGAATTGATCTCTTGGCAGTTTCAAAACTAAAGGGCCTTAGTGATAGGTCAGTTCACATCTGTCCGTTCATGGCAACAAAACAGGCAAATTCTTCCTTGTCTGATCAGCTTCGGTGGCACACGGAGAGTCCAAGTAGATTTTACCAGGACTGCAGTTGACCCAACCTTTAATCCATTTTCTTTGCCACAAAGGGATTTCTTTAAAGACATTAGAGATGGATGCCCAGCTGCTTGACATACCACTGAAGCATGTTTCCTTTCCAATAACTTGTCACAAAACAAAGCACGCTAAATGCAAAATCTTTAGGTGTGTAAAATCACCTGCTAGTCTAAGCATTTGAAGGGAGCAGCACTTCTGAAAACCATGCAGCTCAATTTGGCCCCCTCTGTGCCCATAAGGGGTTTGCCGGTGGTTGTGCAGGAAGTTGAAACACAAAGGAGGAATTCTCATGTGGACATGGTCTTTCCCTGCCTCTCTCTCTTCTCTTAATATGACACAGAGAGCTCCGGTCTCTTGTGATTGAAATGGTTCTTGCTACTGACATGTCTTGTCACTTCCAGCAAGTCAAGTCTATGAAAACCTCCCTACAGCAGCTGGAGCGGTAAGTAGCCCAAGGTGGACCAGAGCTGCCCCAAAAATAACACCTGAAATGAAGGGGGTGATGACAGTTCTTCCTAGTTTCTCATTCCACTTCTTCTTCCTTCCTGCCCTAGCTAGAGAAACTATGGGCCTTTATACACGACCCCTAAACTCCGTTGCAAATGGCTGCAAACTCCGGACCTTACAAGTGTTTTCCCAACAGCTCCGGAGTTTGCAGACAATTAAGTGTAACCCCGCCCACCTAAGCGCGACCCAGCTGCACTTTCTTGTACCTGCTTGAGGTGGGTGAAAATCCCCAGGTCTGGATTTAATCTGGTCAGTGCGGGGCTCTCCTGGCTTCTGCTTGTGTTTTTTTTTGCCTCCCGCCCCTTTAAGAGAAGAGGTGGGAGGAAAAAAAGCAAGCAGAAGAGAAACAGAAGAGAAATGGAGCTCAAGGAAGCTCCCCCAGGTGAGCTGCATTTTTTCTTCTCTTTATCTGGTGGGGAGGAAGGAAGAGCAAGGAACCCCTAAGATCTTTGGTCCGAATTTAAGGGGCCAGCGGATCTTAGGGGTCGTGTGAAAAGGCTCTATGATTCTCAAAGTCAAGAAGAGCCAAACAAGTATGCCAGTTTGGCTGAGTACTACTTGAAAAGAGAAACTCCAATCTCCGAGGCATCATTACCTATTCTCTGCTGGATTTCCCTTTTAAAACCATTTTTAAAATAAAGTAAAATAAACTAGATTTAATTTCCAGTCAGATTTGTTTGCAGATGTGAATGCAATCAAACGCAAATTGAGGATAATAGAAAAAGAAAGATTTCAAAAGCACACTCCCAGACCAAAAGCTCATTCACAGCATTGCAACTTCACTGCCAAAAGCTTGCTACAATCAACAGCACCCCTCTGGACTAGTGTGTTTGTGTGTGTGTGTGGGGGCTTCCTCCTGTACTTTCACTGTCCTCAGCTTCATTTATCCCTACTGCTGTCTTAACTCTACGGGTGGTGGCAACCCACATGGTTTTAGTGGGTCAGCCTCATAGGGGCATGTCTCAAGGGCTGGCAGGATGGATGCTCGTCAACAGAACCAACCCAGGTAATGGGCTTTAGCTGTCAAGGGTGGCCAAGGTCAGCGAAGGCGAAGGAGAAGGGGCAGTGGAAGGGGAAGCAGCAGGAACCCAGGGGATCAAAAAGCTGAAGAACACCAAAGGGAACGAGGTGGCCGCTAAGGAGAATGCACCGATGCTCAAAGGGAAAGACAAAAATATCTGGCTCTCTTTTGTGTGTGGTTCATTCAATACCATCTTTGTTTTCTTTCAGTACTTGAACTGTAGCAGGGCATTGAGATGATGTCTCCCCCTTGCTGAAATTTATACAAAGTTTTGGCACACTTTCCTTAATGTGTTCATTTATTTACATGTTCTATGTCATTCAAACAATGCCACCCCGTTGTCTAAAGCAAGGATGGGGAACCTTCAGCCCTCCAGATTTTTTTTTTGGACCACAGCTCCCACTGTCCTTTTATCATTGGCAATATGGGCTTGGAATTCTGGGAGTAGCATCTGGAGGACCAAAGATTCCCTATGTAGGGAAATAACCTACACGGACGCGGGGTTGGGTTCAAGTGTCAGGCCGCCATGCTCTTCTTCTTCCCCGAGCAGGCTGCAAGGCACACCTTTATTAGCTGTAAGAGGCGGAGTTACAGATATTGTGTGGTGTCCTAGGTGTCAGCCTGTCATTGGCTTGATGGACTCCTGGGAAGGGCTTTCTGTGACGTGGACATGTCACCTAGTGAGGGATGGTAATGATAGATACCCCAGCAGCTTGCTATCCCATCCCATGAGGTGAGGGTAATCATTAATGGTCTGTTTGTTCCTTGTGGCCAGAATGGAAGGACAAGATAGTCAGTTATCTGCTTCCTGCATCTTAATCTTAGGGACTCTATTTCCCCTCTCCCAGGGCTTTCCCGTGCAGGAGAAAGAGTCAATAACGCCCCCCAGAATGCTGTGCAGGAAGCTTACTGGATCATTAATATATGTGCATATTAATATCTAATATCTCTCAGGGGAGCATCTCTTCATCCCTACCCCCTAAAAAGCATGTATCTTACATAGATTTCCTGCTTTTCTTCACTTTAAAGCTGTTTGTGTTAAAAATGAATACATGTTTTTGTGCTTGCTTTGTTTTGGCTGAAATGCTTGGCAAGTCTCACAAGCATTTCTTCTCTGAGGAGGCTTTTGGAAGCATCTGCTTCTGAGCTTGGTTGGTTAGCTCTAATGGGGCAAGTCCCATTAAATACAAAATGAAATGCTATTTCATCATTTTGTAAGGATATAATGCATTATAAAAAAATAAACAAGCATTTCATTGAAAAAATTAAAAAATGCCATTTTCTGTTTCAGAAATGAGACATTTTATCTTCCCTTATCAGAGCGTACCAATGCCATCCTAGGAAATCAAGATAGCAGGTTGGAAATTATAATCTGTGTGCAGAGAGGTGGCACATAGGAGGATGTACCAGTAAGATATAGTGGTCTGTCTGGGAACAGATGGGGCGCCAGGTAGATCAGTGTGGATGATAATTTGATGGTGATTGGGAAACATCCTACGCAAAAATCATATGAAATCAAGATGATACGGTAAGATCTGGCTTCTTTTACCCAGGTAGCCAACAGCCAATCCTCTCTCTTTAAATTTAAATAAAAGAGTTTTATAGGTAACAGAAGCCACATCTTATTGCATCCTCTTGATTTCATATGATTTTTTTGCATGGGATCTTTTCCAATCACCATAAAATCATCCTCCGCACTGATCTACCTGGCAGCCCATCTCTTCCCAGATGGACCACTGTATCTTATTGGTACATCATCCATTCCTGGGTTTCACCTCTCTATGGATGGATTGTAATTTCTAATTAGTTGCCCTAACTTTTGAGCTATCCACAACATCTTTAGGGCCCAGAGGAACAAACCCATATAGTATAACAAATCACTTTGTATTGTTTTGTTATAGTTTTTTTTTTAAAAAAACTTGTTAATAGTACAACAAAATGAAATACCAAAGGAAACAAAACAAAATGCTGTTTTTCTGTTTTGTGCCCATCTGTCATCACGACTGTTGAATCTAGCACAGTTCTTCTTTGAAGATGATCTAGATGAGTGTTCTTTCAGCTAGTGCCTCAGAGTCCATGTATTCTCCTTGAACAACAATGTTCCTGACTGACAGAGGTGTCCATATTCTTTTGTAAAGTGTGATTTTGAGAGGAGCTGCTTATTCACACAATCTGGCCCTCAGGAACACAAAACCATGTCCTCTTGATGGTTCCCATGGATCATGGTTTTCATATAAAACAGACTGAGGGCATATGCCTAATGCCATGTCAACAACAAAAAACCCAAAAGTTGGCATTCAAGAACTTCTGGTTTTGATTTTGTACAACCTTGGGCTTGTTTGTTTTTTACATTTCTATACTGGTGAAGCTTGCCATGGATACTAAAGGCTCACCAGAATTGTTCCTCTCTTGCATAGGTCAAAGAAAGTAAATTAGACTAGCACCAATGCAGATATGGTGAGAAAGGAAGCTTCAGTGTAAACCTGTAAAGGTTTTCTTTAGCTCCATGTGTTTTGAGTCATGATTATTTTTCAGAGGTTCTGCCTTGCTCAGAGGACTTGTGGAGAAGGCAGAGCTTTCTTGTAGATGCATGTGGTCTGAAAGAGAAGAGAAATGGCAGGACTTTACTGCTCAGAAATGTCTAGTCCCCCCCCCCATCTGCTAAAAAACTGCAGCAGGGGTGAGGTGTCTGCAGGAGGGACCTGTGAAATGACAAGTGTCCTCCTGGTCCATTTGCCCTTGGCGAGCAGATCTGGGGATGACTAGCCAGGCTGTCTTCTGTACTGCTCCAGAAGTGGGCGTAGTGAATGGTGGGTGGGTTTTATGCTTCTACTGAGAGGGTCATATGAGGCTCAGGAAGGATCCAAACCTGTTCTCCTTATCTTCCTGGTGCCCCCTTTTCAGGATTGACAAGTCCAAAGCACTTTCCTTGCTGCTCCATGCTGCTGACATCAGCCACCCCACCAAGCAATGGACTGTGCACTCCCGATGGACCAAGGCTCTCATGGAGGAGTTCTTCCGACAGGTAAGTCCAGTGTTCTCCATGATCTGGAGTGATTACCTGCCTGCCATGATATATACTTTGGCTAGTATTGAAAGAGGTACACATGACCTTGGGTCTGGAAAGTGTATACATCGGGGGGTGTCCAAACTTCAGCCCACCAGATGTTTTGGACCACAACTCCCAGAATTCCAAACTGCATTGCCAGTGACAAAGGACTATGGGAGTTGTGGTCCAAAACATCTGGAGGGCCAAAGTTTGGACACCACTGGTATACATACATATAGCTTTTCATCGTTTAAAAATATTTGCTAGCAAGAAAGCTTCCTCCCCATTCCCAATCTTCTTCTGCTGGGATTATTTTGAAAACGTCCTCCCCACTACCAACATCTTCCACTTTGATTATTCCTCTGGAATAGCCTTATTACCGACCTTGCATTTTGAGCATGTGGGAAATAACAGAAGTCTTTTCTTGAAAGGAGTTCTGTGAATACCCATTTCTGTCTACTTGTCCTTTATGGGTGTTGCACTACTACTACCATTATCCCCACAACAGCTAGGCTGGTTAAGGGGCTGTGGAACTTACAAGTGTCATCTGGAGCAGTGGTTCTCAACCCACAGGTTGAGAACCACTGGTCTGGAGGATGCTAGGTTTTGAATGGGGAATAGGGGGACTCCCCAGCGAGAATTATTGTATGGGAGTTTAAGCCCACAAACACATACCTGCAGACACTTCCATTTCAACCAACTGACCAAGGCTGAGGGGGCCATTTAAGCCTCTTTTCTTGCAGCACAGGTTCCCTGGATTTTGTGGGATGGGATCCCAGAATACTGTACTGCCTGAGGAATTCATGGTGAAATCTGGGATTAGGTGTTTAAAAACAATATTTTGAATATTGACCAGCTCCACCTTAAAATCTGCTCCAGACACATGTCTCATTCCAGGCTGGTCCTGATGTGGTCTTTGCTTCCAATAGGGAGACAAGGAGGCTGAACTGGGGTTGCCCTTTTCCCCGCTGTGTGATCGTACGTCCACCCTGGTGGCCCAGTCCCAGATTGGTGAGTTGCCCACAAAAAAAAGGAGTGAATGTTGTCATGGAACCCTGCCTGGTTACCTATCCCTTGTCTGCCTGGATTTTTAATGGGGTCCCTCTGTTGGTCCCGTCCAGAGCTTTGTAATAACATGTTAGATTTAATGTATTTATGTTAAAAGTGTTTGTTTTGGACTCAGTGGAGGACCAGCCGGCTGGTGCATCTGATGTGCCTGGGTTTTAAAGCGGAATTTCAGATTTAACTTTTATTTGCAAATGCGGTTTTTAAAATTACAAGTAACAGTTTAGACATGAATATCTTAAATCATAATGTGCTCCAAGAAGGACTCACCTTGACCCCCCCTGTGCTGGAAAGATTGTGTAAGTGAAGGACCTGCGTCCAGTGCCTGCATGTGGTTGAGAGAACGAGTCCTGGTCCAGTCTTGCTAGAACTGGGTTTCTTGCCCTCCTGTTCACAAGGAAGGCTTCCTTGAAACTAGCAATTGCTGCCCCCCCATCAGTAAATATGGCTTCTCCATTTTACCAGAAGCTGCTTCCCTCAGAGAAGTACAGTGGAACCTTGACTTACATACTGCTTGACTTGCATCATATTTGACTTGCAGCAAGAAGGGGCCTGTTTGACTTGAGTCGCAGGCTTTGACTTACATCTCGGAGCCCCAGCGCAAGGCACCGGAATCAGGCGGCATCCACAACCCAGCATCGCGGCTGCTGCCTCCAAACTGCTCCCGCCTTCTTCCCCTCCTCCGGCAGCGGCAGCTTCGACGAGACCAGCTCAGAGCACCTGGAGCTGGTCCTCGGCCTCACCGAAGCCGCCGCTGCTGCCGGAGGAGAAGAAGGGCCGGGAGCTCGGGGCTGGCCTCGCTGGTTAGACAGTCGGCTCAGTCTTGTAAAAAATCTGGCTGCAGAAGTCTGGTCCACAATGGAAGCATTTTAGTTGGGGAGCTGTAAAGTTGTGGGACTCTAATGGTAAGCATAGAGTTGTTCAGAACTTGGAACATCAGGTTAAAAATCAGTAAAACTTCAATGTTAGACATTGTTGCTATGAACATTAAAAAGTGGAGGCATATAACTTGTGGACTATAATTCCACTGCCTCCTCCTCTCTTTGAAGAGACATTTCATTTACATCCCCAGAAGGAATCTCCTATCCCAGTCAAATTTGTGTTAAATTGCTGTTTTCGGGGGTCTTTTTCATCATCTGGAACGGATTAATCCGCTTTCCTATTACTTTCTATGGGAAACGTTCATTTGACTTAAGTTATATTTGACTTAAGTCTAGACCACTGGAACGGATTAATGACGTAAGTCAAGGTTCCACTGTACAGCCACAATTGCATTTCCACTAAGCCAACTGTATGTGTTTCCACCTAGTGGTCAGTCCTGGGAATACACCTTCGGAGTGTGGATTTCTGGGTTTTGTTCCCTGCCCCAGGCAGCAAATAAATGAATCCATAGGTACTGACTAACCCCATGAGCATGCTGGTCCAAAGGGTCTTACACAGGAACATAAGAACAGCCATGCGGGATCAGTCCAAAGGCCCATCTAGTCCAGCTTCCTGTATCTCACAGTGGCCTCACCAAATGTGTCTGGGAGCGCACGAGACTAGATATCTGTTTCCTGATACCACTGCCCTGCATCTGGCCTTTGAAGTACCCTGTTTTTAAAGCCTGGAGATTACACGTATCCTGTGATGGGCTTTTCCTCTAGGAATTTGCCCAATCTCTTTTTGAAGGCATCCAGGCCAGATGCCATCACCACACCCTGTGGCAGGGAGTTCCACAGACTAAACACGCTGGGTAAAGAAGTATTTTCTTTTGTCTGTTCTCACTCTCCCAACCCTCAAGTTGAGTGGATGTCCCCTAGTTCTGGTATTTTGTGACAGGGAGAAGAGCGTCCCTCTATCCACTTTATTTATGCCTTGCATAATTTTGTGCATCTCAATCCCGTCTCCCTCTCAGGTGCCTTTTTTCCAGACCAAAGAGCCTCAAATGCTGTAGCCTTTCCTCATAATGCACCTTTTCCAGTTCCACTATGTCTTTTTTTTTTTTTTGAGGTTGCAGTGACCAGAATTGTACACAATACTCCAGGTGCAGCCTTACTATCGTTTTGTACAATGGAATTATAATATTGGCTGATTTATTTTCAGTACCCTTTTGGATGATCCCTAGCACGGAACTGGCCTTCTTCACCGCTGCTACACACTGAGTAGATCTTGCATTTCCAAATCTGAGTCCTGTTTCCCCTGCAACAAACTGCCTTCTATCATTATCCCCGTCCTTTGCGCATTCTCCTGTATCCATCATCCTTCTCAGCTAATGACCTTTCGTTCTACAGGCTTCATTGACTTCATTGTGGAGCCCACTTTTCAAGTGCTGACGGATGTGGCCGAGAAGATGATCATTCCCTTGGTGGAGGAAGGGTCTAAGAACAAATCCACTGGCCAGCAGAGCAGGTTTGTGCACAGTCAACACAGGGATGAGAGGACCACGGGCAGGAAAACACACGGGAAACTGAGTCCAAACCCAAAGGGAGACCAGCCACTTTGGCGTGTTGGTCGTGTGTTGGGTTCCCAAGATTTTGGCCACCAGCTGGTGGGACCAAAATCTCCAGAGGCAGCAATCAATTATTATAATAACAACCTTTGCAGCTCTGGAAGAGACCCTATGGATCATTAAGTCCAGCCCCTCTCAAGGAGGCACAATGGGGAAACTGAACCCCTGACTCTACAGCTATAGAGCTAAGTTGCTGAGATATCCAGCAGTGGCTTATCCTGTTGGTGTCTCTCCATAAACTGTTTTTATAGCCAGGATAATCCCTTACTGGGGGGGGAATCTGTGCAGCGGAAAGTGTCGTCGCGAAAACTGCAGCGGGGAATTGCTGCTAATTAATGAATGGTTCCTTCCTTTTGTGTGCGCCCAGTCAAGTGACTGGCACCTAGCAAGAAATGTTAGCAGGAACAACTCATTAATGAACAGCAGCTCCCTGCCATGATTTCCACAGCTGTCACAAATCCGCAGTAGAATTCTACACACTGTCTTTTAGTGGATGTGGCTTCCCTCAATGGGCAAAAGTAGAGCACAGGCGCTGGGGAGAATTCCCAATGAGGACCAGTCCAGCCCTCTATCCTCTGACCGTGGTTGACCGGGAAGGATTTCACTGAGACTTGCCTGACTATCCTGGGATTTCTACAGTATACCAGTTTTGGGTCCAGATATAAAAACCATGGAAAATAGGCATTTTTTAAAGATACCCCGTTCCCAATATTTTGCAAGGCAACTCTACCACTAGACTGGTAGAGGCAGTGTCTTAAAAGAGCTCCTTTGGAAGACGAGCGGTAAATAAACAAACAAACAAATAAACAAATAAATAAACAAACAAACAAAATAGTTGTCAGTTTTTCAGGCTGTTTTGTATAATTTATAAATAATAAATTGTTATTCATTTTTTGCTAGAGCCCCCGTGAACCAAACCCTCCTTTCATTGCCGCCAGACTAGATTTCAGTCCTTGCTCATAGTAGTCGGTATAGGGAACATGAGGCCCTCCAGATGCTAACAGGCTTCATTCCCATCAGCCCCAGCCACCATGGTCAGCCATTATGTGATTTGGAGTTCAACAATATCTGGAGGGTCATCCCTGCAATGCCGCATGAATCCAAGACATTTTGCAACTTGAGATGGTAGCACCCTCCTCTACCAATTTGAGATAAAAGTCAAAACCTGCTAAATTGTTTTGGCATATGTGACAGAAGACCTCGACGTTGCCTCTCCCCATCCCCAGCGGTAAAAGCGGAATAGCAAACGAAGTTGATAATGAATAGCTTGGTGTTTAGTTCACAACCTCTGCTACCTGGGTCAAGTGCTGCTTCAGGCTGTCTGATGATAGAGCTGGGCCTCCAACCCCTCTGAGGTGAAGGGTGGAACAGAGCTTTCTTCCAAGCACAGTCCCAGTGCCCGGAGAGATGGACATTTCTAGGACAATCCTCTTTAATATCAGCTCAGGGTGTGTGTGTGTGGGGGGGGGAGGCCTGCCTGTTTGGGCTGGATGTGGTTCTTTGGAAGGAAGAAAGATAGGGTTGTGGCAGCTCCCTGGGAAGTTTTCCATTCCCATCTCTTGGGGCCTGAACTGGGCTCTGTGGTGTGGCTTCCTGACCGTGCCTTGCCTGCCTGCCAGCGGAAGCAAACGCGGACCAAAGGGACAGCACACCAGTCTGTGAGGTCAAACATCAACCTTTCAAAGAGCCACATGCGATGGAACGGTTGTGTCTCCAGCCTCCTGGGATGCCAGCCCTGAAAGGCACTGCCGGAAGGCAAGTTGGGGTTTAGATAAATGGCCCGCTTTGTAGCTGGAGGCTGCTTTGGGGTGGCACACAGCATAGAGACTGCTCTCTGTGTCGCTGCCTTGGCCTTACTTGGACGCCCCCAAGGGGGAAATAAACATTCTCCTGTCAAGGCTGTGGGCTTTCTCCTCCCTCCTGTTGTTACCATTCCTCAGCCCGGGCCAAGTCCTGGAGACCAGATGGGAGTTCTCTTGATTTGATCCCGTGCTTGCAAATTTGGAACATGCACTCACTCTGCAGCAGCTTTCAGAGAAGTGTGTGTGTTGTGTCATTACAGTTGTAACCGACTCTTCGTGACTCCATGTCCATGGAGTTTTCTTGGCAGGAGTACTGGAGTGGCTTGCCAGTTCCTACTCCAGGCACCTACAGCACCTGGTATTCCCTGGTGGCCTCCCATCCAAGTACTAACCAGGGCCAACCCTGCCTGTGTTCAATTGTTTCAGCAAAAACAGAAAGGAAAGGAAAGGAAAGGAAAGGAAAGGAAAGGAAAGGAAAGGAAAATAAAATAAAATAAAATGTATTCAGGCACTTGAAGATTTGCAGATTTGTTTGGGGTCTGTGTGCTGGCCGATTGCAGTTCGCTACTGGTTTATGTACAGCAAACGCGGTGTGGAGATGGCAGTGGGACCAAGCTGGGCCAGGTTGAGTGGGAACAGAAAGCACAATTGCAGATAACATTGACATCCTGGTGGTTAGTAGATGCAAATGGTGCAAATTGCCAGAACCTGAGTGTTAGGACTTCCCAGAAGCAGTACGTTATGCTGTGGTCAGGGTTTTGCCAAAGACAGCTGTTGGGTTCCACCCAAGGCTGTAGAGAGAGGCAACTATTAAGAGAGAATGTGTGTGCTAAAAAGCCCTGGTCTCTTATGCAATCATCTAGATGCATGCTGGCATTTATGAATAAAAACATGCCAGCTGTTTCTGTCTCAAATCTCTTTTTCTGATTCCTTTAAACAAACACTGCCTTAAATAATAAATTGGGATTAGGGTAGAGAGAAGTATGTGGAAGGAGATGAATGAAGAGGAGTCTAAATAGACCAAAGGTAAGGACAAGAGGGGAACAGTGGATGCAAGCAACTACTGTATCCTTGAGTGCCCTTAGTTGCCATTATGGGGATTGCCCAGGTCTTCCTTCCTTCCTTCCTTCCTTCCTTCCTTCCTTCCTTCCTTCCTTCCTTCCTTCCTTCCTTCCTTCCTTAGTTAGTTAGTTAGTTAGTTAGTTAGTTAGTTAGTTAGTTAGTTGTTCCAGCCATCTACTGGCATGCCACTACTATGGGTGGTTTCCAGTGTAAGACATAAACATAAGAACCCTCCACCCACAATAATGTAGAAGCAACCCCACAAAGAAACCTGGGTGGTGATGATGGACCCCCAGGGACTGTCCACACATAAACACCAGTAACAACAGATAGAAGTAGAGGATTCCTGAAATGCTTCTCTGAAAAGCAGTGCTTTTATGTGTTTTCTGAATGTTGGAAGGGAAGGGGCCTGGCACACCTCCACAGGGAGATTATTCCATAACAGGTGGCTATAGCATCGCCGAGCTTTGCCTTTGGCCCTTTCACAGGATATTGCCACCAACTAGCTTCTCTAGTAAATTAATGCTTTCAGGCTGGTTTAAATTGAATAAAGATAAACAAAGTTTATTTATTACAAAGTAGAATTAAAAGCATACAGGATAATGTGTTTAGGTACAAACAAAAGGAAGACTATAGCTCAAACACAGTAAAGTTTGGTTACAGACTACACTGATCACTTGCACACCCAGTTCTTAAGTTTTCAGACACTTGACACTTAATTTTCCTCAGAGAAGTTCTAAAATATTATCTCTTCTCTCGCTAGTCCTTAACTGTCTCTCTGTCACACCCTATCTGACTTCTCTTTGATAGAGAAAAAGATAGAGAACTTACACTGAGTCTCTCGGACAGTGTAAGTTCCCTATCTGTCTTTTTTCTTAGAAGGTGTAGGTCCCTATCTGTCTCACTCAGTGCTGGGCTGAGCCTTAAATCCCCTCGGGCTCCTCCCCCAAACTCTCTTATTGGACCACAAGCCACCAAGCTACATAGAAAAATCTCATGAATTATTCAACACAAAAGGAGGTAAACGCCACAGTGGCCACCACAGAGAAGGCCTGGCACCCACTCGTAGACTTCTTGGCCTCCCTTGCGACTTGGGAAGAGTGGATAGCTGGGTTGGGAGCTCTCAGGGAGACATGCTCCGATAAATAACGAGGCTCCAAACGGTTCAGGGCTTTTTAGGTTGACACCTTGAATCTGGCATGACATTTTTCTGAATGTCGTTCCTACTCCTGGCAGTTCCCATTGGCGCCAGCCTTCTGTGGATGAGCACTCTGAACTAGGAGACATCAATGCGGACATCAACAGCTTCCGTACCACCTGGAGCAAGTACATCCAAGAGAACAAGCAGAAGTGGAAGGAGAGAGCTGCCAGTGGTATGGACTGACCCTGGGGGGGGGGATCATGTGTGTAGGTGATATAACAGCCTGACAGGAATTCTCTCTCTCCCCTTCCACTCCACTCCAAGTCTAAAAGGGGCCTGTGCTGAATACTGCCCCTCCCATAAGCTATTAGGTCAGTAAAGGTGAACCTTCGACACTCCAGATGTTTTGGACCACAAATCCCAGAATTCCAAGTCTGTATTGCCAATGACAAAGGACTGTGGGAGTTGTGCTCCAAAACATCTGGAGTGCTGAAGCTTCGCAACCACTGTATTAGGTTAAAAAATGAAACAAAATGGTGGTTTTGGGTCTCAGTGATATGTGTGTAGAGAAGTGTTGGCAAACCTATGGCACGGGTGCCAAAGGTGGCAATTGGAACCCTTTCTGTGGGCACCCAACATTGCCCCTTCACAGCCACCCATATTCAGGTTAAATTGCTGCATTGGCACTTTGTGAAAAATTAATGGGTTTTGAATCACAGTTTGGGTACTCAGTCTCTAAAAGGTTCACCATCACAGGTGTAGAGTGTAAAGCCCACCCCCTCCATTTCCTTTTTATTGCTGGCCTGAGAGCAGCAGCCCTTCCAGAATGCTGTTATTGCTGGGACCACTGCTGTCATTCTCATCATCATTACCACTCCTGTTTTTAATGAAAGAAAACGGCATTTGTTTCTTATCTAAGGACCAAGGCAGACCTTCTGGAGACAAGTTATCCAGAAAGGAAGGTCCCTAGAAGATGCTCTGCCCAAGACGGTACACATGACCGTAGCCTTAAAGTCCGAGAAGCGATTCTTCTCCCTCATCCTCTGCCTTCTTCAGAAGTTCCCTGAGTCTCCCCTCTCCCTCCACAGGCTCCTCAGTTCCTTGGCCACAGCCCCACTCTGACAGGCCAGCTTCTAACTGCTGTGTTCCCTTCCTTAGGAATCACGAACCAGACATCTATTGATGAGCTCTCGCCTTTAGAGGAGGAGGTGCGCACACCTGAAAACCAGCACAACCAGAATGGTAATGTGGAATAGCACCGCCTATGTGGGAGCCAGGTGAGAGAGTGCTTGTCAGCCGTGGACAGCTTTCTTGTCAGGCAGGGAGTGAGTAACAAATGTGTGCTGCTGGAATTTAGTAGGACCTCTGTCTCAATGGGATCACTATCCGCTGATTCACTTGTCCACAGTCTGGAAAATATTAAAAACATTAAAAATTTTTAAAAATCCTAGAAATACCATTTCTAAAGATGAAGTTACCAGAAGTAGCCACTAGAGGGAACCAGGGGGCATGTTATGTGTAATTTTCACTAGAAAAGTACAGTAGTGCCTCATTCCAATGGCATTTTCTTAACCTGAACTTTTTGTATCTCAAAATAGGCTTTCCCATAAAATGCACTGGAAATGGATTAATTTGCTCCAAGAGGGAAATCACTCCCCCAGAATGCAAAAAT
Source organism: Phrynocephalus forsythii (assembly GCA_029282475.1). Taxonomy (NCBI): domain Eukaryota; kingdom Metazoa; phylum Chordata; class Lepidosauria; order Squamata; family Agamidae; genus Phrynocephalus; species Phrynocephalus forsythii. Next base: position 25,469,771 of record JAPFRF010000011.1, on the reverse strand, counting down.
AAAATAAAATAAAAATCACAGTAACAGGCATGCAAATGACAGTAGCTCAACTTCCTACCTTTGTGCCAAGTAGTTCCAGAATGGCTCCAAAATGGGCACTTCATGCAGGTCATTGAAAAACAGAAGCCCCAGTACTGAGCTTCCCTTTTCAAAATGGCTCCTTCTTTCCACTTGCAGCACTGTAATGGGGGGTGTGGCCACAAGATGGCAGTATTGCCATTGCAGATAAGCAGGAGCCATTTTAAAAAGGAAGTTTTACTTTCTCTTTCCCTTTTGTAACTCAAAACAAACAGGGCTAAATTTTCCCATGGATTTCCGTTCATAAGTTGATTTTTTTGCAATTGGGGCACTCATAATTGGAAGTACCACTGTATATTTCTGTGGTGTCATCACCAGAACTTGCCAGTAGAGGAACCCAGAGGCCATGCTTATAGTGGTTGCTATCTAGAGTAGGAAATGAATCCTCTACAAATATGGAAGTCCTACTGCATACCACCCCATGGTGCTTAAAGCACTCTTGGGACACTTTACCATTTAAGTATACAGGCTACACATCCCCCCACTCCATACCCCACATGCTGGGTACTCAGCTTACTGACATCTGAAGGATGGAAGGTTGTGTCAACCTCTAGCCATCTGCCTAAGCAAAGTCTTCACTGCAATATTGCAGCTTAATCATGACTACACCGTGAAGCTCTTTGTGATGTGTTACTTTTTCAGTGGGAAGGGACATTTTCTTTTTTTTTGAAGGATTACGCAGTTGTGAGAATCTCTCTTGCTACTCCTTCACTTGTAGACTTAATTGGTGTCACCCATATGCTGGTTTGGCACCTTACAGCCTCGTTGGGCCATCTTTTTACAATTGTAACTGAGTCCCTATCTGCTGCGTTTTTTACTTGGGCCATTCAAGTTGTAAATGATTTTAATCAATCCCTGTGTTTTAATTGCTATCCTAGTTTAAGTCTTTTTAATCTATAATTTTTTGTGTTTTTACTTCTACTTTTTCAACACAATAAGCTGCTTTGAGTCCCCTTATCAGGAGCAAGACAGCCTATAGAGAAGACAAACAGAACAAATAAATTAATAATAAATAACTAGGCCTTACAGCAGGTTTCCTTGCAAAAATACAGGGGGCATCCTTGCTGGAACTGTAATGCTGCAGGGTGTTTGTATGTCTGTGTTGCTACAGTACACAGTGTTTATGTGTACAGACCAGAAGAAGGCCAGAACTGGTATCGGAAGGGTGCAGCCATGTATTTTTAAATGCTGGTGCAGCCAGAGGGTGTCTGGTTGGTGACAGAGCAGTGCACAGATGACTGTTGATCTCTGCTTCGGAGACTCTGCACATGCTTGGCAATGCTGCCTTTTGCATGCTAAAAAGTGGTGGCACACCAGAACAAAGTCTTGTTATTATTTGCAGATAAAAGCAACCAGTCGTTGGCATGATTTAACCTGAGCATAGGATCCTTCTGATTCTGTGCCCACCTGGACAACAGTCCTGGCTCTGATTCTCTTTCCTTTTCCACCGACAGGTGCCCGACACCGTTTACTCCAAAGTCTTCGATCCCATTTGACTCCACACCATCCGTACAGGGAGGGAGCCGCCACCCCTTGCGCCAGCTTGAGAAGGGGGGTGACATGAATGCGACCATCGATACTACTAGTAATAATAATATTAATAACGATAAATGCAAATGATGTCGACATCACACAGCATCCACTGCCTGTCCCCTCCCCGAGTTACAGAGAATGAACGAGAGAGCGCCTTGCGTTACCCAGTTCCCCTCACTAAGCACCAGGGGGGCAAAATGGGCCCTGCAGCACTGGAGGGTGTGGGGGGGGGCATCAGGGATACATAATCCTTCCTGCTGCCCCAAACAGCGCCGGTGTGGCTTCTCACTGCCAAACCAGCAAAGTGACTGCTGATGTAATTGTCATCACTGTTTTTTAGACAGATTGGCGGTAATGGCACTTTGGGCGAGGAGACTGTATTGCGTTATCGAGCTTGGCAGAGGTGTGTGTGTGTGTGTGCATGCGTGTGTGTGTGTGCGTGTGCGCTGTGTTTTTCTGGAAAGGGAGTCTCACCCCTTCAAAATCCATGAAAATCCCAGAGGGTCTTGGAGGTGTTACAAATCCCAGGAGCGCTCCAGAGATCTCCTCTGCCCCCAGTATTGACTTCCACTTGGAGTTCTCCTTCTGTGGGCAGTTTGTTGATGGCTCACAAGCCCGGGCTCTTGCGGTAGCAGGCATGGTGTCTTGAGCTATCCCTTGGTGCAACTCCCTGCTTCGTTAACAAGATCAAAGTGTACCTTGACTACTATAACATTCAATCCAATTGCAAACAAAATCTCAATGTTCCTGTTCAAACATTTGACTAGGTGCAAGGAAGGAAGGAAGGAAGGAAGGAAGGAAGGAAGGAAGGAAGGAAGGAAGGAAGGAAGGAAGGAAGGAAGGAAGGAAGGAACCTTTCCTGTAGCCCGTCTTGGGCTTCAGACCCATCATCCTTGTCTGTTTGTGGAAACCTCAGCCCCTTGGGAGTGATCCAGGCAACCTCTCTTTTCTCCTGAGCTACAGAAACAGAGCTGGATTCCCCACCCTCCTCTTGCCTTCATAGGCCCCTTTCTCTCTGTCCGGGAGCACAATAGGGATCCTGGTTAGGCTTAGGCAGTTGTTCTTCAGCCGCTGGGGTGGATAGACAAGAAAGTTCACGACATGCCACTCTTTACGGGTGCCTCCTGAATGGCGTATCCTTGGGTTGTTAATATGGTTTCCATCCAGGTTATGGTGCCCCTTTACATACAAGGTTCTATCCCGTGTACCTGGAGTTCCCAATGAAGACAGCCTGGATGGTTCTTAACTAGGCAACCTTTCTCTCTTTAAGAGGCTGGTGTGTGTACGTCTGTAGGCATTTTATGATGTGCAGTGGGGTATACAAGGTCATTGCACTGCAGGCTCAGAGGGCAAAGAGACTTTTGAAGAGGTCACCCTGGCAGCAAGGAGACCAAAGGGAAGGTGCATCTGAGTTTAACAAAAGACAGGACCAGTGAGGGTAGAGGATTGGGTTTTTTTAAAGTGCTAAGGCTCAGATAAGCACTAATTAAACAGCATACCTCTAGCCAAGAGTCGAGGGTCCATCTCTTGAGGGCAAGGCCCACACCCACATATCTGAAACATAAAGGATATGTCTTCCAGGCCCGAGAGTGGCTTCTAGCTTAGCTTAAGCCATGCCCCCTGTTTCTTACAAAGTCCTAACACCGCATTATTTTATTTTATTCTGTGTGAGAGCCGAACACAAGTTTTGACGTAACAAGCAACAGTTAGGGATTGCCGTTAAACCGTCCGAATGGGAAGGGGGAACGTCTCTTTTAAATTCTCCTATGAAATCAGGAGCATTTGTCAGAGGAGTTGGTTAAGGGCATCAGCTTCCAATTTCCCATCCCAAGGATGTCTCTCTTCACTGGCTATCTGGCACAAATGTTTGCCCTTCCCAGGAGCCGTTAAGGCACCAGTCCTTCTTATGACAGTGGAGGTACATCCTTATCTGAAGTATAAGGAGTGGCAAAGGTTAGGGGAGCAGCAGTCATTTTCAAGATTACTGCCAATGCCCAAGTCATGACATGGCAAATCGGGGTTGTTCAGATAGCAAGGCATTTTCCATAGTGATTAAGCATTACTTGAACCATGCATGGATCTGTTGGTTGGGTGTCCTCAGTTGCCTGGCCCTTCTTATGACAAAGAATGGCTTGAAGAAGCTTAGATAGAATTACTGTACATATTCATGCCAAGCATATGGTACAGTTGTGCAAGCGCTATGCATGCCACCTTAGGGTGCTGTTGTGGGAGTCCCATAATGGAATCCACCCCACCCCCAGATCCAAAGCCTTTTGGTTTGGGAGAATTCTGGGACTTGTACAAACAAGTCCCTTAGCCAGGCTTTGATCAGAGAAGAGAGATGAGGTGCCTCCTTGTCTTCACCAATTGGCATGGAACTCAGACAACAAAAGGGTATACTTTAAGAGCATCTCCGTATGGGGAAAATGGGACACTGGTGGGCTCTGGAAGAAGAGGAGATAGAAAATAGTCAGGCCAGGGCTCTTGGATCAGAGGAACCAGTTCTGAGCTGCAAAAGGAATGTGACAGGACGAGTAGAATGTTGTTGAATGTCAGAACCAGATGTTCCCTTCCTACCTTCAACCTGGGCCTCACATCTGTTCAGCGTCTTCTTTATGATATAAAGGCCTGAGGTCCCCCCCCCTGGGGGAGCTCCCACATGAAACTAAGAGAGGGCTGAGAACACGCCCATATCTTTTCAAGCTTTTGACTATTTCCTTGGGGAGCAACATGTTTGAGAAAGGACTGGCTAAGGTTGAATTGCCATCATCCGGAAGCTGTGGCAGGTGTGCTTTTTCTGAGGGGACCAACTGGGACGTAAGTTTGCTGTTCTCATCTCCAGCCTCCTTGTTCTCCCACTCTTGGCCCCCACAAACTTTGTAAATACCCCCCCTTTAATCGACACATCCTGGTCCGTGGAACTCTGTATGTATTTGTACCTCGGACGTAATTTTTCTACCATGCAGTATCTCTTTCGTTTTGTTCTGTTTCTCAAGTTCGGAATTCTTACGATGGCAGATACATACTCCGATGCAGAATTCCAAATTATGCGCATGTAAAAAGAAATGTAACAAATAAAAAGGAAAGGACTGAACAGCAAAAATAATATAAAATAAAAGGAAAATAAAACAGGGGAAAAAAAGATGAATAACTTGAATCCTGATTTGTGCACATGGGAAATGCCATCCAGAGGCCTTGCATATGTAGAACTGTGGATCAATGTTCCTGGCTTTTATCACTTCCACGTACTGTCCCCACCTAAATTTGTTTCACTTGAAATATCCGGGATGGTGGTGGTGTTTCACATTTAAGTACAGAAATTTCAGTGAGTTTTCTCTCAGAGCACTGCAGCATTCAGCACTGAGTGGGACCCAATGGATAGCTGCATAACCAAGCCACACTTTAATCTAATCAAATTCTTCCAAGACGCCAGCTTGTTTGAAGAATTGTGGACAGCGAGAAGGGGGAGAAAATAAAATAAACCCACCACTGATACATCCTGGGGCCAGAACATAATGGTGTTGGGGGCACCTTCTGGGATACAGTTCACACCCATGTCAAAGGGATATCACATAGTAGGCCAGGCATGTCCAAAGTCAGGCCCGGGGACCAAATGTGGCCCGTTTTCAAATTTTGAGCAGTCCATGGCCTCTTCTCCCCGCCAGCTCAGCCTGTCATGCATCCCTGCCAGCTGGCCTCTCTTCATACCCGATGGAACCATCAGCTTGCAGTTTTACAGTTTGCCTGCCCTCCCTGCCTCTGTTCACCCCCCCCCCCAGCCTCCTGCCCAACCTACCTGCCCCAGCTCCGTTGCTGCAGCATCCTCCCTGCCTCCTTGCATATTATAGAGACTAGTCCAGAGTCCATCCCAGGGGCCAAATGTGGCTGAATGATTGCCCCCCACACATTTTCACCTCAACAAATTTGGCCCTCCTTGCAAAATGTTTGGACACCCATGTAGTAGGCAGTTCAAGTGCAAAGGCAGACATGGGGGGGGGCAGAAGCAGAGCCCAGCAGAACTGATTAGAACCCTCCACACAAACACATACTTAGTAAAGTTTGGGGGTACCCAGTCCAAGCACAAGGGCAACAGGATCCTATTTCCCAGACTACTGAGATGAGTGGAAGCAAAGACAGGCCATTATGAATGGGAGTCATGGTTTTCTCTTTTATTCTTCTCAGTGTCCAGCTCAAACCATCAAGGCGTCACCGTTGCCCTCTGTGCGGTGCAGTATGTGAGGCGGTGGTAGGTCTGCCTCATCTTCACTGCCCCAAGTGACACACACACACACACACACACACACACACACACACACACACACACACACACACACACCACATTTGCCCTTCCTCTCCTCAAGGAACCTCTTCCCACAGTGCTTTAGAGGAAGCCATGAGCAGCACTCCCACCAGGCCCAGAGTTAAGGGAATGATTGGAGTGGCAGTTTGAACGTCCTGTTCACGACTGAATGAGGGATCATGTGTCTCTGTGGGTGCAGATACAGGCGTTCCTCAACCCTTTGCACCTCTGCGGCCATGCCTGGTTGGGCCAATGCTGACTAATCATGTGGCGACTGTTTTAAGTTCCAAATTGCCCAACAGCACTGCACTGAGGTTACTTCTTTGTCCTTCAAGATAGAAGAGAAATGCAAATTGGGAGTCTGCATTCATTACCACATACAGAATATGAAAAAAATCCCATTGAAGTCTGAGACATGGGTGCCCAGTATGGGCTCCCTCCTTCCACACACACAGTTAAGGCTACAACTACTGTGATCCTTCACTATTTGTTACACTGGTGGTGACTGATGGGAATTTCAGTCCAGCGGCATTCGGAAGAGCCCGTTCTACTACTAAAGTACCCAGAAGGACATTATTAAATGAGTATCAACTGCAATGGGGCCGTTACAGGTTCTGTGTGAAAAGCCTAGGAACTGCTCACAGTGCTTTGAGACAGCTTCCTCGAGGGCAAGAATGAGAAATCTGTGGTCCACCCACTTTTGGACGACAACTGCCACCAACAACTACCGTGGTCAAATGGTGAAAAATGATGGGAGCTGGGGTTCAAGCAAAAATAGAAGTAACCACAAGAATACCTGAAGGCTTGTGGTTTCCCTATCTCTGTACAGCATGGAAATAAGTCTTATAGTGCTATCTTGAAACAAATTTCTGTGTCCTATGCATCTCTCACAGGTTAAATATGCATAGAATTGCAGCCTCGGCTGGTGTGAGCGGCTTGTAAGGATACTTACACCATTGACTGAGAACACCCAAAGGATGTGGACTGTGTGAAACTTCAGGCTGTCCATGTGCAATAGTGGCATATTTCTAGCAACAGGCTATCATCATGTGATGTACTAACAGGGTCCAGGCAGACAGTGATTGGGAGGGCACATTAAGGCAGAACAGTCTTTTTTAAAAAATGGTCCATGAATACTTTCTGGATTTCTGAAATTCTTCGTTCCAACTCTTTGCCCTAGAGATAGTGTCTGATTGTTGCTGTTGATGTCCAAGCAGAGGCGATGGTCATTGCATCACAGGTCAAGAGGGAAAGAATGACCATTTTTGCTGTCTGCACTCATTCCGTACTTAGCACAACCACCTTGGGCAAGCCAGTGACTTGGGAACTCACAAAGCAAGCAAAGATGACTCGTTTAATAAAGCAAACAGGATTGACATCATGTGACAACAGTAAGATAGGAGAAAGTCCAAAATTGTAATCCAGATATGTAAAACAATCTCAATGATGTAGGACTGAACCAGGTACAACGACAGTAGCGTTCATTCCATGTGGGTGATCTGCCCCACCCATCTATCCAGGCTGTAGCCAGTTCTTCTAGTTGGGAAGGGATTAATTATTTCATTAATGATGAAGCGGGCACAAGTGTGACAGATTAATAACACTGCAGGTGGGTTTGATGCCATCTTTCTCCAGACCCAGATGGTAAGAACCAGGGGCTCAAAAGTATGTGGGCTGTCATCACACAGTCTCTGAAGGGCCCTGGATTTAACTCCCCCAGAAGTGGACCTCATTAAGAGCTGCACCTTAATGCACTACCCTAAGAGGCAAGAGGTTACCCTAACAGGCCTGTGTATCTGTCCCTCACTGCTTATCCATGTTGTGTTCAGACAGCTCCCTTATCAGGTCTGGAGAGCCTCACCCATGCTGTCTGTGGTATAAAAGGGAAATTTAAATTACTGATAGACTGTCTCATATGAAAAGGCCAAGCAGGCTGCTATTTTAAGCACTCCTTACTGTGCAATAAAAAGAGTGACATGTCTATCCTTGAAAAGCAAGTGCACCTATTCACTGTGTGTGGCATCTGCTGAAGGTTAGGCACACATGTGTGTGAGGCCTGTTGGTGGTTTCAAGGGAGGAAAAACACTTGCCCCCAGAAGGCACTGCTGTATATGACACTCGTCCCCAAAATGGGGCAGCTGGGCTAGAAAGGGAATAAGGGGGCGCGTCGAAGGAGACAAAAGGCCAACTGTTTGTTTGTTTCCCCTCATCTCTCAGGCAGGCAGATTACAGGAGAGTAGGTGACCCTAGATGCTTTCTGTATATTGTGGAACTGGAAGAAGTCAGTGGCGTGCAGCGTAACCATGGCAACTTAGAAAACCCTGCCCCCCCAAGAACCACCACATGACTCGTTCTCCCAGCACCTCTCTTTCACTGATCAGGGCCCAGTTTGGGTGCACGACGGCATATTACCGCGGGTGATACCTCTGGTTCCCAGCCCTGTTCCCCTCTGGATGCAGGCTAGGGAGAGTGACGGGCATCCCAGCATGCACTAAACCAAAGGGCTACAGGACAAAAGCAACAGGAGGTACAGAAAAAGAGCTGATGGCCACGAAAGTGCCATCTGAAGAGTACGCCTGGTTTGGGGGTCAGTGGGTGGGTGGAATGAAAATGTTCATGTCTGTATTCTAGGTCTCTCCCACAGCAAACAAAATGATGGTCTTGTTTTTGACTTGGGTTACATTACCCTGCAAATGGGAAGCTCAAATAATGCTTTCCCATTGGACAAGCCTTGTTGTTGTTGTTGTTGTTGTTGTTGTTGTTGTTGTTGTTGTTGTTGTTGTGTGTGTGTGTGTGTGTGTGTGAGAGAGAGAGAGAGAGAGAGAGAGAGAGAGAGAAAGAGAGAGAGAGAGAACCAGCACTTCACAGAAAGTTAAAAGTTAAGTTCATTTTGTATAGCTCCAGATAATTTTTATATTCAGTCACTTGAACTCAACCTGAAGTGGTGCAATGTTGGACTTCAGATCAGAGTTCATTCAGCTGCTGTTTGGGAGAACTAGGCTGGGTGGTGGGGGTTGCTCCACTTCCTTTATAACCATTCTAGAACTCTAAGCTGAATCACATTTTTAAGTACCCTGGCAACCTGGCCCGCAAACCCGACATTAAACAAGGATTTCCCCTCCATTTCCAGTGGACATTGGGCCATTTCATATATTTAACAGAAGGGGGGGGGAGAGAAAACTTTACAAACACCTGAACAGCCACGGAAGTTAAAAAAACAAAACAAAAACAATCATTTAAAAAACAGGGGAGAGGGGGATTGAAAAACCAGCGGTGTGATATCCCAGTGCTTGAGCCCTGTCTTCAAATGGAACATTCACATCAGACATTGAGCATCACCTGTGGAGGAGCAAAAACAAAACGTATTAGCTGCAGGATATGTCTCTGAAGATTCTCAGACATGCATTGAAGTAAATAGGTATGTGGTATTGGCCATAAACCCACAAACACACTAAGGCAGAGACTTGTTCAACCAAAGACCTGGCACCAAAACACAAGAGGAGCAATATATTATATGCGGTCCAATGCAGTGAGGAGTGTGCAGACTTCTACGCTGGAGAAACTAAACAGCCATTAAACAGGAGGATGGCACAGCATAGGAGAGGCAACACTCAGGACCAGAATTAGCAGTGTACCTCCACTTGAAGGACAAAGGGTACTTAATCAAAGATGAAGATGTACACATATTAGACAGAGATGATAGGTGGTTTGAGAGAGGGGTCAGGGATGTCATTTGTGTGGGTACGGAAAATCCCTCTCTCAACTGGGGTGGGGGGACTCAGGCACAATCTGTCTGCCACTTATGTGGTCCTTTCATTGATCTTGAGACAAGTCAGAAGCACTTCACACCTCCACCAGTAAGGCCACAGCTAAAAACCCATACTCCAGGATATTGTACATCTATCTAATGGGTCTCTCTGGAAGTTGAGTCATGGCTACTGGACTTCTTTTTTTGAGGGAGATAGAAACATTTCGCTGTTCATCCAAACAGCTTCATTAGACCGATGAAGCTGTTTGGATGAACAGTGAAATGTTTCTATCTCTCTTTCAAAAAAAGAAGTCCAGTAGCCATGACTCAACTTCCAGATAAACTTACCTGGATGACTGAGAATCTTCACAGATCTAATGGGTCTATTCAGGCCACTAACAAGCTTATTCAGTACAGGGTAGGGTGAAACCAAGGTGAATTATAAATTGGAAACCCCATGCCAACTTTTCTTGGAGGGAAACTAGAACAGATTGACAGAGCAGTGGCTTTTCTTTTCTTATTCAGGGGTCTTACCTGAGCATCTAAAGTCTCCCTTGATCCACTTCCTTACATGTCATCCTATTTCCCATACTGGTGGGGCACTAACATATGAGGGGTGTGTGTGTGGGGGGGGTACCAGCCTCTTTTTCTACACACAGAGAAGCTCATGCTGCCCTATGACCCTGGAACTTCCTCCCTACAACCATAGGACTGCCTTTTTTTATATACAGTATATTTAAAGTTCTCTGTGGACTAATACAGAGGCTGCATTAATCTTGTCCTTGGTTTTTTTTTTAAGCCTAGGCTAGTGTTGGTGAAATTATGGCATGGGTACCCAAGGTGGCACTCGGAGCCCTTTCTGTGGGCACCTGACATTGCCCTTTTACAGCCACCTGTATTCAGGTTAAATTGCTGTATTGGCACTTTGCGAAAAATTAGTGGGTTTTGAATCGCAGTTTGGGCACTCGGTCTCTAAAAGGTTCGCCATCACTGGCCTAGGCCCTAGAAGGATATAAATGAAACTATCTAGGGTTAAGAGTGCACTCTCTTCTGTTTTGTGGCATAAAATAGATGTTGTTTTATTATTATTATTTTTATTAATAAATTTTTATTGGATTTTCAAGAGGGGAACAAAGGGAAGGAGTATGGGTAAGAGGAAAAAGAAAAAAAGGAAAGAAAGGGGGGGATACAGTTTTTAAGATTTACATTGAGTGTATCAAGCAAAATAGAAATAGTAATTAAACATATTGCTAAAATTGCCAAATGTTGTCACAATACTAATAAATTTGTTACTTCTTGCCATCTTTCCCAAAGATCACATCTAGTCTCCTTTAAATAACCAGAGAGTTTATCAATTTCGATGCATTCTCTTATCTTTCCATGAAGATCCTTCTCTGTTGGCATGATTGGTTGTTTCCAAAGTTTCGCGTACAGTATTCTTGCAGCAACAATTACATGATGAAGTACATATCTCTGATCATAAGAAATATTCATATCTACTATATTTAACAGAAATAGTTCTGGTCTAAACTCTATTTTAATTTTCAAAGATCTTTCTAAGAAAAGTTTTACCATGTTCCAATACGCCTTAGCTTCTTTACAAGTCCACCACATATGATAAAAGGTTCCACAGTCATAATTACATTTCCAACATTTAGGTGAACAATTATACATCTTGGATAAACGATGAGGCGCGAAATGCCATCTATAAAACATCTTATAACAATTTTCCTTGAACGAAATAGATTTAAAGATTTTAACTGTGTTCCACAGAGAGTCCCATTTATTTAAATGAATAGTATAGCCTAAGTTTTCTGCCCATCTTATCATACAGTCTTTAACCAGTGTATCGATCATTTTTTCATTTAACAACATGCTATAGAATTTACTAAGAAGCTTGGAGTCACCAGAGGAAAGTATTTTATCAAATGAGGTATCAGTAGTCATAAAACCACCCTCTTTGGAAAGCTCTTTGAAGTGTGAATGTATTTGTTGATATTTCCACCAATCCAGATTATAGCCTTCTGATACTAATTTCCCTAGTGGTTTCAATGAGAAGTCATCATTCAGAAGGTGTCTGTAGGTTATAACATTTGAGATTTCACTTGCCTGGGAGCTGTAAATTGCTCCCAGTGGGGATAACCACATAGGTGCTTTGAGGTAAAATTGTTTTTAATCATTAGCCATATTTTGACTAAGGCATTCCTTATCCAGTGCTTTTAAAGAGGGTAGGTAAATTTCCCTATACCACAAATAGTGATGCCAGCCCTTATCAAGACCATAACTCTCAAGCTGCAATATTCTTTTATTTGTCATCAAGATCCAATCCTTAATCCAAGTCAAGGCAGCAGGAAGGGCAAAACCACCAAATTTGGTTCTATCCTGCAAATAAATATTTTTAATCCTTGCTTTTTTCTTTTGCCATATAAATATACGTATACTTTTTTCCAGATCTGAAATGATCTTAAAGTTTGGCAATATAGGCAGAGATTGAAACAAAAAAAGCAGTTTAGGTAAGACATTCATTTTAACTGCAGCGATTCTGCCCATTAGGGATAGCTGAAGTCTTGACCAAGTTTCGAGGTCAGCTTTGATTGTTTTTATAACATTGACATAATTGTCTTTGAGTAAAGAGTTACATCGGTTAGATATAGTAATACCCAAGTATTTTACCCTATTTGAATGTTGAAAACCAGATTGATTTACCAATTTTTGAATCATGAATGGAGTCATATTTTTAGTTAGAATCAATGTTTTTCTCTATTCACCTTTAATCCAGAGATTTTAGAATATGCCTCCAGGGTCTTTAGAAGTTCTACGGAGGATGTCTGAGGGTTCTCCATGATAACCATCAGGTCATCTGCAAAGGCTTGTACCTTGTAAACTTCTCCCTTGTTTTGTAGGCCTTGAATGTCAGGGTTTCCCCTTATAACATGAAGAAGAACTTCCAGGGTAGTTATAAACAAAAGAGGGGAAAGGGGACATCCTTGCCTAGTACCTTTGTGTATATTAACTTTGTCTGTAAGGTGACCGTTGACTACAATCCTGGTATTTTGAGTAGAATAGATTTGTTCAATAGCTCGCAACATTCTATGGCCACACTGGAGGTAATCTAATTGAGTTTTGAGTAAAGACCAGGATACATTAAAGGCTTTCTCAGCGTCGATGAATGCAAAAGCTACTTGCTTCTCGGGGTGAGATTCGTAATATTCCAACACATTGAGAAAAGTTCTAATATTGGATTGGAGATTCCTTTTCGGAAGGAAGCCAGTCTGGTCGCGTGATATCAGAGAAGGTAAAATCATCCGCCATCTATTAGCCAGAATGGTTGCAAAAATTTTGTAATCCACATTTAGGAGGGCAATTGGCCTGTAATTCTGTATCAAATCTTTGGATTTCCCTTCTTTGGGAATCAGTGTCGTATGTGATGATTTCCAGGAATCTGGTATATCTTCGCCTTCAAATATAGATGTAAAGAGATTTTTCATATTTCCAGAGATTGTCTCCGAAAATTTTTGGTAAAATATGGCTGGTATTTGGTCAGGTCCAGGTGCTTTATTCAACTTTTGATGATTAATAGCCTCTGTTATTTCCATCATTGTGATAGGAGCATTCGTCTGGGCTCTCTGTTCTTCAGTAAGTTTTGGAAAGTTGGCTTGTTTAAGATATTGGAAGATGGCATCTTTGTCAATCATCTCCGGCTTGAATAATCTTTGGTAATATTCCTCTATGATTTTTTGGATTAGTAGTTGCTCTGTCTGATTTTCCCCAGTTTTGTCTTTAAGTGAATATATAAATTTTTGTGATTGTACCTTTTTTAACCTATACGCTAACCATCTACCTGGTTTGTTTGCATTTTCCACAAAATTCAGTTTGGCCAGCTTAATTTTGTGAGCTATATCTGCAGTCAGGATCAGGTTGAGTTCATGTCTACAAGAGGCCAGGTCTTTGTTCAGCTTGTCATTACGGGGGTCTTGTGTTAAGTCCATTTCAAGCTTTTTCATCATATTAAGGATTGATTCATATTTCTTTTTCCTCTCTTTATTCCGTTTTGCCATATGTTGGATAACAAATCCTCTGAAATATGGTTTAAAGGCATCCCATACCGTTTTGAGTGGTGTACCCTTATTTAGATTAGTTTCAAAATACAAGTTCAGATCTCTAGCAGCCTCTGAAATGAATTCTTTATCGGTCCAAAGTGTTGAGTTAATTTTCCAGTGCCTGGGCATACCTGAAGATTTCAATGTCCATAAAATAGCATTGTGGTCAGATAACATTCGGGGTAAGGTTTCTATATCCCTTGTATTTAGTAGAAGATCAGATGTGGCCCAACACATATCTATACGGGAGAAGGAAGCATGTTGTCTTGAGTAAAAGGTGTAACCATCTTTTAGTGGATTTTTCCTTCTCCAGATGTCATGAAGTTCTAAAATATCGGACATGTCCAAGAACGATTTGGGCAGTGTGGAAGATGAAGTCTTGAATTTTTTTCCCTTTTGGTGTTTTCCTGTCTACTGAGGGAATATGTACAGCATTAAAATCTCCCAATATTATAAGCTGATGATTCCCATATTGCAACAGTTTCTGAGTCAGTTGTTCAAAAAGGGTTTGTCTTCCGTGTTTATCGTTGGGGCGTATATACCAGCGATAGTTGTTTCTTTAGATTGAATTTTAACTTGGACAAGAATCCATCTGCCTGATTCATCCTTTTCCAGAAGGGTTGGAGAAAGCTCTGGTTTAATATACAGTGCCACCCCATTTTGCTTCTTTTCTTTGTTTGATGTGGAAAATAGCTTTCCCAATTTATTTTGTATTAAATAATGTTCATGTTTTCTCAATATGTGGGTTTCCTGTAGGTAGATGATTGAACATTGTTGTTTTTGGAGGAAATTGAAAGTTTTCCGGCGTTTCTGCGGAGTGTTCAAACCATTGATATTCCATGTTAGAATTTTTTGAGCCATCTTACTACTTCCAGCGATATTTCTTCTTCCCTGATTTTGGCCTGAGATAGTGCTTCGGCCTGGCGCCTCCCACTGCGCCACAAGAATCTTGGTCATGCTTTGAAGTCTCTTGTTTCGAAGTCTGATTGTCACGGTTGTCTTCTTTGGTAGTGGTTTGAGTTCGGTCGTGTCCTCACCTTCAGTGGAGGATGATGAGGAAGAAGAGGGGGAGTAACCCAACTTCCTTGCATTTTTTTCAACGAAGGCTCTAGCTTTCTGATGGGATTCAATTTTCTGTAGTTTACCTTCCCATTGGAAGGACAAACCTTGGGGGTAGAGCCACTTATATCTTATGTCATGCTTGAGCAGAAGTTTGGTAAGAAATGTATATTCTTTCCGCAGTTGATGAACCTCCCAAGGGACATCTTTTAATATTGTCACTTTGGATTTATTGATTTCCACCTCCTTATCCTGAGTAGCCTTAAGGATGCAATCACGAGTGTATCTTCTAACCAATTTGACTATTACCTCAGGGGGGAGTTTGTTTCTTCTGGTATAAGCCGTTGGTTGACGGTAGATCAAGTCTACCTCACGAAGAAAATCTTCAACAGGTGCCTCTAGTAGGGTGGCCAGGCTGTTTCCAACTGTGGTGTAGAGGTTTTCATCTTTGTCCACAGTAAGGTTTTGAATTCTTAGAATTTTGGAAGAGGCTTCGATTTCCTGTGTAAGTACCAATCTACTTGTTGATTCCATTGTGGCTTCAATTTCTCCAAGACGAAAGTCAGTGACATTCATGTTCTCTTCCAACGCTTGTAAACGACCACCAAAAGTTTCTAGTTTGGCGTCCACATTTGAGAAACCCTCTTTCATTTCTGCTCTTAAGTTGGAAAACCCAGTGCTTTGGTCTGAAATCATTTTAACTTGAGTGAGATTCAACTGATTAAGCGCATCTAGGATCTGACTAGATTGGCTTAATTGACTTGATTGCTGGGTCATAGCTGCTGGGTGGGCCAAAGGAACAAAAACAGATTTCTTTTGTATAATTGGGGTTTTACTCATGCTGAAGGGGTTAATCTTATTCTAGTTGGTTTGCTGCTTTCAAGAAATATATGTGGAGTCGCAAACATGGAAAAATCCAGTAGATGGCGTGCTATACCCACTTTTGCCAACAGAGTCCGAGGAATATAGTGGATGGTGAAATCGGGAGCTTTAGGGTTAAATCTGCCGTTAGATGAATATGAAAGTGAAAACAATAGTTGCAGTCCTCCGAGAGGCAGATGGTAACAGATAAAACAGGAAAGATGATTGAATAGAGGCAAATTCTTTAGGTAAGTTGCTTGATTAATATATTTGAAGGGGCTTTCGGATGGAAAAAAGCCACTCATGATTTCTGGAGTAATAGAGGCAGCTCGGACTTCCGTCAGGACCTCCCAAGGTCTCAGCCGCACAGGAATAGCACCAGGGGTTTCAAACCTCTCCCGATGGAGAAGGAACCACGCCTGGGTGCCCCGGATCGGTTCTGGGATGGATTCTGCTCCCAGCGGGTCGTCTTGAATGGAATATAACCCTCTTGGGACCTGGGGTACATTGACGTTAGCTGGGACTGCTTCAGCTAGCGTCTCTGCTAATCGCGGCCATCTTGTTTCCCCCCGATGTTGTTTTATTATTGGATCCTGACCGTAAGCTACAAACAGAGTCATTTTTCCTAGTGCTGCCTTCTTATAGCGACCAATGGAGAAAAATCAGCACGGTTGCCTATGCACATAGGCACATCTGCTTGTAGGAGTGAGAAGGTATGGTGTGTAGGTGTAGGTGTGGGTGGGTGGGTGGGTGCTGCTGCTGCTGTGTAAAGCCTATCTGGAGTATCTCCCCCACCCCATGCCAATTTTGCCCCTTTGTTCTAGACATAGATTGTGTACAAAGAATGTCGCTTTCAGCTTTGATTAAGCTTGGTTCGAGTGAAGCGCCTGAACTTTCCCTTTCACCAGTTTGATCTCAGGCAAACTAATCTAAACTGAAAGGAGAACTAATTGAAGTCACAGTAAGACTTCATAATCCCAGCATCTACCAAAGGAAACCAACACTCGGAGAGCTGGCTGGCTGGCAGGCTGGCAATCTCTTTCGGTTTCTCCCCATGAATTTAGAACTCATAGCTAGAGTGTCAATTGACTGCATTTTATCAAAGGCAATGCCAGCTATTTTGATGTGTCAGTCTAGGACATGGCTCATTTGCACTCATGTGAAAAGCCACCTTAACCAAGGAAGGATCCTTGTACCCATTTTGTTTTCAGTGGCTCAGCCTTGCCAAAAAGATACATCTAAGCACATTTCCCGTGGGGGGGGGGATGGCTTTTTGGACCCTGTGGCTTCTATAAAATATAGAGAAAAGGGGGGAAACGTGATTATTACAACCAATTTTGTGTTATTGTTATGCCTTCACTTGTAAATGACATGAATATTTTTTGTAAAAACACAGTCTGCCTTTGGTGACTCTTCTGCCCCGTTTCTCTGCAGTGGGGCATGAGCAAATTCTGGAGTGCTGGCACCTACTATGACATTCCCTGTTGCCATGACTCCAAAGAGAACAGAAAAAATGCAGGCTACTACATTGATCCATACCAACAAACCTGCAGCTGTTTTCACACACCCCACCAGGTCTTTTGCAAAGCTAATGGATCTTGGGTGTCCAGCAAAAATTAAGCCATCCCCAAACACTTTGGATTGCAATAGGAGTAATTCACCACCATATCCAGAACCAAAAAAGCCACTCATCATCTCTGCAAGGCTTCCAGCTTAACTCAAGAGACAGCAAGAAGGCCTGTGTCAGTCAGGGTGGCAAACAACCCTTTTCCTACTGATCACAAAATGCTTGTGCTCTAGTTTTGCTTGCTGCATATGTGACAGTGTGGCTATGTTTCTACTACATGCAGAGGATCCATCAAAGATATATATATACAGTAATACCTTGGTTTACCAGTGCCTTGGTTTACCAGCAATATGCAAGATGTGCAACAATTTCCGATCAATTATGCCTTGATCAGCAAGCAATGTCTTGCAATATGAGTGCTGGAGTAGGTCACATGATCACAAGTGGACCAATGATAGCTCTCTCTCTCTCTCCATCCCTCCCTGCTGGATTGTGGATGATTGTCTGGAGTGTTCCATCTGAGGCAAGGCTCAAAAAGAGGGAGGAGGAACATTTTCAAAGGGGAGCGCAAATTAGGTTTTTTAATTAATTTGTTTCTAATATTCTTATTTTTCAAAG
Organism: Phrynocephalus forsythii; assembly: GCA_029282475.1. NCBI lineage: Eukaryota > Metazoa > Chordata > Lepidosauria > Squamata > Agamidae > Phrynocephalus > Phrynocephalus forsythii. The sequence goes on along the minus strand of JAPFRF010000011.1, from coordinate 25,451,907 downwards.
CATTTCTAGTCATGGGGCAGCTGGTCAAGAGCATATAGGGCTACAAATTTCACTTTATTATTGTCACATTAAAAACACAGAGTAAAATCCAGTAGTTAGTCCCAAGCAGAGCAGATCCTGCAACCAGGTACCTAAACCATGGTGTGGACATGGACTTCTTTTATAAGTTTTGGCATTTTGTGTGTACAATATGTGGTCTATGGGACCCAGAACAAATCATCTGAGTTTCCCTTATTTCTTATGGAGAAAATTGCTTTGATATAAAAGTGTTTGGGTTTACAAGTATTTTTTCCAGAATGGATAATGCTCGTAAACCAAGGTATTACTGTACCAAGGGAAGAACTGGCTATTTCCTTTCCTTTGCTATGGACAAAATGGATCCACATTTCCTCCTGTTTTTGCAGAGTTTAGGTCTCTGCAAATGTTTATATCAAAGTACTTCACTACAAAAGTTGTCAAGCTAAAAGGCTGGACAACTTTTTAATCCACCCCTGCTTCTTTTTTCTTATTTTCCCATTTCAATTGATTTTATTCTCATATTGTCTAATCTGTTTATGTTTACTCTTTTTTGAGACAATTATGAGAGAGAGAGAGAGAGAGAGAGAGAGAGAGAGAGAGAGACATACCGGTATATACATACATAATGGAAGGGATTTCGACCTGCTACTACTTTGCCCTGTTCTGCACGAAGGGTATCCGGTTTAAAACCTGAGCCAAAATGGGATGGTATTTCCCCCCAGGTTTCCTGCAGTAGTGAAACCACCACTTTTGGTGATTTTCTAGATGATGTATCCCAATAACCAGTGGTGGGGAGTTCTCACCCATTCAAAGTGAGGGCAACATTGCTACTCTCATTCTTGATCAGCTTCACTTGTCTTAGTGACATTAGTCATAGAAAAATCTTGTCTACTGTGCAGTGGGCATGACATCCGTAGCTCACATCTATAAAAACAACCTTTCCCGGGAAGAACAACACCCTCCTAGTTGTACCTACTCCTTGGCAAGCCTTCCCTTCCCTTCCGATGGTATATGGACTCCTTGTTTCTCTGAGGACAAACCGGGCCTTCCATTACCAGGTCTCTCTGCACAGCAAGCTCCTTTGACTCTTCCTTCTGCATGAAAGAAAGAAAGAACAAAAGAAAGAAGGAAAGATCAATAGTAAAAAAGTAGATGAGGGCATATATGTGTGAGCATATGGTGATACCCAGTGTGGTGTAGTGAATAGAGTAGGACTCTGGAGAACAGGGTTCAAGTCCCCCCATACCCATGGAAACTCACTGGGGGACTGGAACTGTTGGTGAGGCCACTTCTTAAAGATCACTTGCCTTAGAAGCCCTAATAGGATAACTAATGTCAGTTCCAAATTGATGGCACATTGTTATCAATAACAATGAAGGTATTATGTTTACATATCTATTCCTCTCCCTTTAAAAAAAAGTACAAAAAGTGGCCAGCGTATACTGTTAAAATAGTTTAAAAATACTGTATATAAAAACAGATTGTAGACTAGAACAGACAATTTAAAAAAACATTTTAAATTGCAATATTTAAAATTATCACAGTTATCACTAACACAGGTTTAAAAAACGCCACTCGGGAGAGAAAGGTTTCATCTCGGCCTGCTTTGACAAGTGAGAGAGTGTGTGAGATCTAAAACCTAGAACTGAGGGGAACTGCATTCCACAGTCTGGGAGCAACACAAGAGAAAGCCATCCGCGCTTATCAAGCATAGGCCTCCGTAGGCCATGGCACTCTCAAGAGGATCTCTCCGGCAGGGCCTAACATCCCGGCCGTAGGGGCGTTTCTTAAATTTATTCATTTTGAAATGTGCACAAGGCAGTGGGGGGGAGAGAGAAGGAAGCGACGACATTGGCAGATGATCCTGAAGAAAGCTGTCAAAACAGAGCGGCGCAGAAACCGCTCCAAACTGGGTCAACTGAAGGAAAGCATACCAGATGAGATTTCACTGTGAATAAACCCACACCGTTATGTATCATCTTCCCTGCTGCAGACACCCTGAGAAGCCCTACATTTCGGCAATTGCTGAGGATGGAGTTGCGGGTTAAAACAGTAAAAGGAATTTGACTGGAAAGTGCTAAACCCATTGCGATGCAGCATGCGCCATCCCTACCTCTCCCTCTCTCTCTTTCTCTCTCTGTGCCCCCCCCCCATAAGCCATACAGACACATGTGCACTCATAACTCTAGGTGCAACTGCAGCCTCCCCACATATCCATGTATGCATGCAAGTTGTGCTTTGTGCTGTCAGAGCTGCATCCTCTCCTACCTGTGGAGAATTCTTGGGAGGCTCCAGCTTTTGCACTGGAAACTCGCTACCCTGCCGGGAATGCCAAAAGTTCCTGGATATCAGTCAGGGTGAAAAATTTAACCAAATCTGGATTAAAAAGAGGGGGATGGGGGGAAAACCTTTCCAAGTGATGTTGGCCATCGCTTCCCATCAGCCCTCGCCAAAATGGCCGGTGTTCAGGCATGAAGGCCAGTAACATCTGAAGGAAAGGGCCACAAGTTCCCACCATGCTCCTCAGTGTATAGATTGCTTATTTAAAGAGCTACTGTTATTTGACACACTTCAGGACAAAGTCTTCCCAGTGAGACTTATCAGAAGATAATTAGCTTCACATACATAGCAGATTAATTTAGTTTCATACACACAGCAGGGATGTTTTGCCTCCAAATGATTTTACAATTCTGTGTCTTTAAAAGAGCAGCTTCAGTGGTTTAGGAAATGTTAGCTCTAGAAAAAAGCACCAGGAGCTGAAGAGTACCCTAGTTTATTTAATTGTATCGGCAAACCGAAAAGAAAAACAAAGAAAGAAGGCCAAAATTTGCTGTGGCATCTTAAAGGCTACTATATTTTAATGTGAGCTTTTGTGGACACGGACACGTCTCCAGACGCAAGAGGCAACTATTTATACATTTATGCATTTATGTCATTCTAATCTATAGTCTGGGATTCGTTTAGGCAAGATCATTGTCAGTATTTGCTTGCTGGGAGGAAAACTGAGTATCAAGGATATTAAAGATTATTGTCAGGTATGAAGTGCTATGCTCTCAACAAGTTTTGCCTTGTGGGGGGGGGGCAACACCCAACAACCCTCTGGGTCTTTGTACAAAATATACCCTCTTTGGCAAAGGCCCTATGAGTGAAAGGTCCTGGGTGTCTGGGAATGGCAGTCCAAGAACACCTGAGTCACCCAAGGGGGAAAGCTACTGTCCTAACAGATTCAGAGCCAAAATAGCGATGGGTGCAAGGCCTCAGAACAATTGATGCATGTGCTGTTACCAGGAATTATAAAAAGCAAAAGACCAATAAGCCAACAACGTGAGGAGAAGGAAGTGTTAGGGATAGGGAAGAGTGTGTGTAGCTTACAGTGCAGACCTGAGAGGGGTGCAAAACTGACCTCAAAGGGTCACAGAACTGACCTGAGCGAGGCACATCTACCTACAATTTGTCTGTTTTTGAAAATTGGCATGTGGGGGTGCACGCAAGTAGTTAGCCTTGCCTAGGGTGCAAAAAGCCTGGCACCGGCCCTGCCTTCATCACATACAGTACAGTACTTGCCTTACTCTACATGCAATGCAATGAGAAGGGAATTCTGGGAGCCATTTTAAAAATAAACAACAACAGTCTGTCCCAACTCCAACAAACACTATTCTGAACTGCATTGGTTCTTTTAAAAACATCAAAGGGAAGAAGGTTTGTGACTTGGAAAGTGAAATTCAGGTCAGAAAGAAAAGGAAGCTGTAAAACATAAATTGGTTTACTGCAAAAAGGATGAATCAACTTCCAAATATGGCAATACAGTACTGCTCTTTCGTATATTGTTTTGGTGCACTGCTACATTAATATGTAGGACAAACAGCATTATGAAAAGCTAGCTCTCTCTCTCTCTCTCTCTCTGCTGCTGACCTAGACAAATTAAAATTTTGCACTCCCTGCCTCTGTGTCTTATCATAAGCTGTGCAGCATAACAATGCCATATTAAACGATCAAAAGCATTACTCGTTTCTCATTTTTCATGTTTAATCTTGGCAAATTAACTCACACGCTATTGTGCCGCACACTACTTAAGCTGGAAATCCTACTCTCATATTCCTGGGTACCCATAATTATTAGAGTAATCATTTTGCCCATGGAAACGAGGGCAGCTCCACTTTTTGTGTCATGTGTTAACCATCCTAATTGTGAGTACAGCACATTCATCTGAGTCTGGAAGAGTATGAAAAATTAAACTGGGCAGCCTGGCCCTTGATTATATTGCTGAGAAGGTTTATATTGCTTTTTATCTGTTTTCTCACACATCTCTTCACATAGAATGCAATTTCTCTATAACATGCTCTTGAAAATGGGGAAATCTATAAAGTGAGCTAAAGGGGGACTCTTCCTTCTATGGGGATCTCATTCTTTTGCTGTCTTTTCCCCACTCACCATTCCATCCTAGATTCACCTGCATGACCCTGGATCACCTGCACCCACATTCCCAGATGGACATGGGCACGACCAGAAAAAATGATGTTTTGAGTTTTCATTTGTCGGAATGGGTCCGTTTCGGGTCGTTTCCATTTGTCGCGAAATTTTTCAAAAATTTGTCGTTTCCGTTTGTCGTTTGTCGTTTCCACCGCGATTTAGCGCGATTTGACTTCCCAGAGCATAGGGGCGTCCCGCAATCAGGGCCGGCGCTAGGTGTTTTTGCGCCCTAGGCGGCGGGCGGGGGGGGGGCAGGGGGGGAGGTGCCGGCGGGCGGCGGTGGCGGGGTCATGGGCGGGCAGTGGCCGCGGGCGGGTGGCGGCGCTGGCGGGCGGGCGAGTGGGCAGTTAGGATATCACTTAGGATAGAGGTTCTGTTCTTGGCTTGCACCCCAAATGTGTGTTTGTGCAAGCAAATTGAAGTTGGGAAAATAGAAAATAAATGGTAGTATATAATATATATTTAAAATAAATCCACACCTCCCACTCCCAGTCGAACCTCCCCCTTTATCCAATATCAGGAAAAAAATCCTCAAACTGCCAGAGAAGAAATAAAGAATAAACTGCTATTCCCTTCAGCAGACAAAGCTGCAGGGAATCAAAGAAATTATTTTCTAAATTCAGTTCCCTCCCTGCCTGCGTAACTTAAATCCTAAAGCCTCCAGCCTCCCTCCTCAATCTCGATTGGATCACACCAGCACCAGCAGCCAGCCCTCCTCCCTCAACCACATCCATACACCCAACTGCGATTTCTGGAAGGTGCCTCAGCTTTTTATGCCCTCCGAGACATCCAGAAGTGTCAGTCAAAAACCTGGCGATGCCATTGGTGGAATGGTTCAAAAAAATTTGCATGGTCCCATCCCATGCCCAGCCCAAATGGGCAGGTCTAAAAAATAAAAAAAAATAAAACCAATACGACATTTTATTGATATAAAAAACCCACTGCTGCTACTATAAAAATTCAGGCATTTAAAATAAATACATTTCACATGTTTCTGTGGTGATTTGGTGTGTTTTTTGATTACGATTTCAAAAGAAAAATTGTGGTCGCCATTTTGGATTCCCCCCCCCACTGCATGGCATGCAGCGAGACTAATGATGAGGATGACCCCCCCCCCAGCTTGGTGCAAGCAGCCCAGGACAGGAGAAGAGGGGGGGGGAGGCCGGGGACCCCCCAGAAACCACCCCTCTGGTAGGTGGCAAAGCCTCAGGCAGGCATATTTTCACCTGCTTTTTTGGACGGGAGTAGGGTTTTTTAAAAAAACTTTTTAAAACTTTTTCTGTGCTTCGCATTGCGCGATCGCCACGATGCCACAAACGGAAATGAAGAACCCGACCAAATTTTTCTTTTTTCGGTTCGAGTTCGAGTTCTGACAGCTTAATTATCGTTACCGTTTCCGTTACGTAACAGAAACGATAACCGAAAACGGAAACGACATGTCTATTCCCAGATCTATAGCTGCAGGACAACCCAATATGGAGGGTTTAAAACATAGGCACCCCACCAAGACTCATATGCCTATCACATCTTTCTTCCCATTGACAATGATGCTGATGCCCCTGGCTTACCTGGGTAGTAGAGGTAAGGTAGCTCTTGGTTCTGTCCCTTGATAAGGCATGGAGGCAATAGCAAAATAGCCAGTGAGCTGTTAAGTCTCCTCTGAAGGCATGTCTACCTTTCCAAAATGTCAAGTCTCTACAGTGAGTCTTTTAGGCATCTTCAGGGGTTTTTAGAGAGGTAGCTATTTTAGAGTTGATTCACTCACCAGGGATGGCACACCATTAGGAGTCAGGGCTGGATTAAGACCCTTAGAGGCCCTAAACACTTAAAAGATTTTGGTGCCCCCTCCCTTATATATGTGATTCAAAATATAAACAATAATGAACCACAAAATATAATTGTATTTATTGAAATTAGAACCTACAATAAGATTGTAAATTATGTTTTTTTGTATACATCACTTTATACTGTATTTGAAAAGTTTTCTACTTTTTAAAATTGCAAAGCCTTTGATCAGATCCTCAAAACTAATCTCATGTAACACATCTGCTTCTATATTTAATAGAGATAAGGCATCCAGACAGTCTTGTTGCATAGTTGTTCTGATGGCTTTTTAATATACTTAAACTGCAAACAATACCTTACTGGTTTGCCACTACTGAAATGCCAGTAATGGTGTTGTGTTGATGGTCACTAAGTCCACAAGCAATGCAATAAACCACATCACCAGCAGAGAAATCAAGCCACAACCCTGGATCCTTTGCAAGGCTGGACACACAGGCCAAAGCACAAGAACTGAAGACTTGTATTGCTGAGGCAAAGTGTAGGAGGGAGAACCACTCCTTAAAGAGGCCCTTCCTTCCAGGCGTCCAGGTGGGCCTCATGAGTGGCCTAGTAGCTGCTGCTCAGGGCAGGGCCTGATCCTGCAAACACCAGGCAATTCCTGGGTCAGGCTGGCCCTGATCCTGCAGTTACCAGGGCCATGGAGGCCAGATCCTGACACAAACTTACAACGTTAGCACGTGTGCTGTTGCCTGTGGGCACGCAGGATGCTGAGTGAGCTACTAGCCCCCCTGCACAATCTCATTCTCAGTGGACAACTGACTGCATACAAAGTTCCCCCTGCTTTCTCCCTTCGATTTCACAATCCTTGGTGGAGGTCTACACTCTGAGTACTCTTGTTATTGTATATATCTGTATGTAATTTTTTCCATTTAATGTGGGGGGCCCTTTTCGCGGATCCTGATTGAGCTGCACCATTTGCAGTATTGCACCATATGGCCCATGGCATATTCGACTACTTTATGGAAAATATCTGGGGGTGACCACTCTTCCCTTGATGCCCCTAAACACGTGTTTATTGTGCTTAATGGTTAATCTACCCATGTTAGGATTAGAAACACAGTAGTGTTTCGCCACTCAGACCTAACTTCATCCAAAGCATGCAAGAATGTACACCAAAACCCATGGCAATAAAAACAAGCAGATATGAAAACTAAAGTAGATTTTTAAAAATCCATGGAATAATTCTCAGTCCTTCCTTCCTTCCTTCCTTCCTTGTCATTTGTAGGCCACTTTTCTCCCAATGAGAGGGACATGAGAGAGAGAGAGAGAGAGAGAGAGAGAGAGAGAGAGAGAGAGAGAGAGAGTCCCCCCTTCATATAAATTAGACTGTGCAAGGATCATAGGCAAAAATAAAAATATAATAACAAATAAATAAAGTACAAATAAAGTTGAATAAGTTGAGTTGAAATAACAAGACAAAAATGTTAATGGCAACTTAAAGACTAATGGTTATATTTCAAAGTGAGCAATCACAGATAAAATCCACTTCTTCACACATTAGAAAGAGAGTAATGTTTATACATGGCATCAAAACACAGAGATTGTGATTGGTTGGTTGGCAAGAAAATCCATGTGGTATGTGTTATGCAACATCAGGACGGATGAGGTTAGGCACTTATAAAGTGCTAATGTCCCAGGAAGTTACACAAAACACCTCAATGGTTGGACTGAACCTAGTTTAATTGGTTTCGTTATTATGCTTTGTCTTGCTTACTTGACATGCATTTGCAAGATAAAACTCCATGAGTCAGTCCAGAGCAATGAAAAATGGGAGGCATAAATAACTTGAACTCAGTTTTAGGAGCCTTGTGGCACAGTGGTTAAATGCCTGTACTGCAGCTAAAACTGTGCTCACGACCTGGGGTTCAATCCCAGGTAGCAGGGTCAAGGTTGACTCAGTCTTCCATCCTTTCGAGGTCGGTAAAACGAGCACCCAGCTTGCTGGTGGAGGGGGGAGCAATGTGTAGCCTGCATACTGTAATTAAACTGTAAACCACCCAGAGACTACTTGAAGTGGTATGGGGCAGTATATAAACAGAACACTTTGCTTTGCTTTTTTACAAAACAAATGCCAACATTATGAAATGTCAGGGTCTCTTCGCAACCCAAGGATGAAGCCCTTGTTCCCTCAATATTTTGTTTGTTTAAAATATTTTTACCCCACCTTTCTCCTTAAAATGGTCCCGTAATGTGTAACATCCAAGGGGATGCTGCAGCTGCACAAGGCCCATCATTCAGTCACGCCACTTTGCAGGACACGCTTATGCTATGAATATTTGACAAGTAGGCTTGGACTGAGCTTGTTAAAAAATTACATCCCTGATGAATTATTTATCCAAAGAGGAAGGGATTTAAAAACACACACACAAAACCAACAATTCCCTCTGGAAGGGAAACACACACACACACACACACACACACACACACACGGGGGGGCAAGGGGAAGGCATGAATAACCACTTTTAAATTCCCTACTGGATGACCATAACTCTGTACCTTTATGAGATATATCAATGAGGTCATTTGAAGTGGAGTAGCTTGTCACGCAAGCTACTCTTGCTGAAACATTTCCTCCCAGATAAATGTAAAAGGCACAAAACCCCTAACCACTCTCCCTGCCACATCAACCTCCTTGCACGGGATTGGAGGCTGGGACTTCAGGAGGAAGGGAACAGGAGACAGAGTATTCTGTCTCAGGGAAGGAAATGGAAGGCAAGAACCACCTGACAGTACTCTGTCCCTGGCAGGGCGGATACATGAAAAGGAGGACACAGCTCCTACATGTTTTAACAGTCGCTTGGAACAGAATATCTTTTAAGTGGTGCCTGGCACGACAAGCTACAGTGGCCCAAACTCCGCTTTGCGTAGCTGCTCAATGGTTGTAGGAAGCTTGCCTCTCATGTTCACTTACGGCCACTAGAAGTCACTGTTTCGTCTCCCTATTCACCAGAAGCTGCGTTTAATAGACACAACTTTTGCTGTCACAGCTGTTGCAGAAGAGAATGTGTGTGCCGTCCATTGGCACCCACCGACTATCAAATTCATCTGCAGACGGTTCCGTGTTAATACAGATGGGCTGGTTATACAGTGTGGCCTACCTCTGATTGCTTCTATCTAAATCTGACATCTGGACCACTTTCTATATTTGCATTCAATTCTTCAAAAAAAAAAAATCTTCCTTTTATGAATGTGGAATATGATGCTGCTTCTGTCCCCATCATCCAAAATGTCAGGAAATGGTCCAATATTGCTGTACAATATTTTCCCCATGTTATCAGCATTAAAAAGGTTGCCAAACTTTACACAGCAAAGGCATAGCTGAATGTTGGCAGCTATGGCAGCATTCAAGATGGTCTACAGGTACCCTCTTGTGCTCAATATCATCCACAAAGTGACTACAGCAAGCAAGGGAAAAAAATGCAAAATCTGACTTTTTCCCCATCAATTGACCACTTGTCCCCTAAATTGTCATGTCTAGAGGTAGACACGAATGGCACTTCAACAGTTTGGGCCAGGTTGACATCCACACAGGTGTTCTGCTGGCACCATGTGCTCTCCCCACACCTCATAAAAATAATAAGAGCCGTGCTGGATCAGGCCAAAGGCCCATCTAGTCCAGCTTCCTGTATCTCACAGTGCCCCCACCAGATGCCGCTGGGTGGGCACGAAACTAGTTATCTGTCTCCTGATACCACTCCCTTGCATCTGGCCTTTGAAGCACCCTGTTTTTAAGCCTGGAGATTACACATCCCCATCATGGTTTGTAACCTCTACATTATCCACTCATCAGCAGGAGCATACTTCCTTCCTCTACTTCCTTGGATGATCCACAAGTTGCCACAAGCAGTGTGGGTTTTTCTGCCCTGCCACCTCAAACAATTACCCACTCAGAAGAGTAGTAGTAGTAGGAATAGTGGGAAGTGGCTGTGCTCACAGAACACCTGTAGGTGCCTTGCTGATCCAGGCCAAACCACCAAAGTGTTATTCATACCCACAACTAATCATGGCTATTTTTCAACAAGTATGAATGCCTCTGCTGCATAATAACCCAGCTGCATTACTGAGCATTAGAGATGGGTGTTTAGTTTCAGAAGGGATCCAGTTCCGAAACGAAACATGGCAGCACAGCTGCTGTTTGGAACTGGGACCCACCCTCGGGAACGAAATCAACCACTCTTACCTTTTGGGTCATGCGGGATGAAACTCTGAGGAAGCAGCCTCCAACACATCATCTTTCCTTCTCCCTGGCACTGGCCAATCAAACAGGGAGGTGGGATGATGCATGTGCTTGCACAGCTCCTGACTGGCCAGCACCAGGGAGAAGGAAATATGACACATCAGAGGCTGCTTCCTGGTTGGAGTTTTGCCCTGTGTGGCCCAAAGGAAGGCAAGTCAGTGGTTGATTTCATTCTGGAGGGTGGGTCCCGGTTCCAAACAGCAGCTGTGCTGCCATGTTTCATTCCGGACCTCTTCTGAAACGAAACACCCATGTCTACTGTGCATCTCTCATGGCCAACCCAGTCTAATATCATATCCAAAACAGCAGAATCCAAGGGTGGTGTTATGTAGATGAAGCAGGCTGGGGGCTGCAAAGAGAAGAACAGACCAAATTTTCAGCAGCCTCGGCCCCTTTAGTGGCATGGACCAAGGCAACATATCAATGAAAGACAAAATGAGGAAGGGGAGTAACTGACTCTCCCTCAGAACACTCTTGCCACCAAGGTAGAATCTGAGTGCTGTCCCATGCATCACATTGGGTCCAGTCCACATCATTTATACAGGAGTCAGGCTCATAATTTGATTCTGCTAACTACAACGACCTACTCAACAATTTCATTTTATTTTGCATGTTGAAGGGCGTGGAAGGGAGACAGATTTTCTAAGGCGGATCTTAAGTCTCCTTGGAAGAGCAACTGCGGCCCCAGCAGACGGTGATCATACTCACGTTCTTCCAGGCCAGGCTGCTTGTCTTGCTGGATCGGCAGCTGGGCATGGGCTTGAGCCAAAGGGCAACTCCCGGGACTGTGGCCAGGCTCTGAGTTGGCATGGGGGCAGCAGCTCGGACTGTGCGGTTCTTGGCTCCCAGCGCTGGCATCCTCCTCATCTGCCTCCTGCTTGCAAAGATGGTGTTCCACCATCAACTGGAGCTCTGAAAGGATGAGGGCAGGCGGATACATGAACAGTATGGACTCAGGAGAAGGGTCTCTCTCTCTCTCTCTCTCTCTCTCTCTCTCTCTCTCTCTGTGTGTGTGTGTGTGTGTGTGTGTGTGTGTGTGTGTGTGTGTGTGTTGTGTCACTTAAAAAGAACTTTGCTGTACCCCACAGAGGAACATTTCACTGTCTAGAACAGGCACGTCCAAAGTCAGGCCTGGAGGCCAAATGCGGCCCGTTTTCAAATTTTGAGCGGCCCGTTTTCAAATTTTGAGCGGCCTGTGACCTCTTCTCCCCACCGTCTCAGCCTGTCATGCATCCCCACCAGCTTGCTCCTCCCCATACCGGATGGAGACATCAGCTTGCAGTTTTACGGTTTGCCTGCCCTCCCTGCCTCTGTCCATCCCCCCAGCCACCTGCCCAGCTAAACTGCCCCCCACCTCCTTGCATGTTATAGAGTCTTGTCCAAAGTCGGGCCTGGGGGCCAAATGCAGCTGAATGGTTAGCCTCCACACATTTTCACCTCACCCAATCTGGCCCTCCTTGCGAAAAGTTTGGACACCCCTGGTCTAGAAGAAGAATCTGAAGCCAGGCTAGACAGGAACAGAGTCACCCTATTCTAAGCCACTATTTGTTCTTCTGTGTACTTCTTACTAAGAGTGCCATTATCACCTTTCTGACCCAGCATCTATTCCCTTTTCTCTGAGCTGACGTGGAATTATTGGCCTCAAACCTTGGTGGTCTGCGGTGCTACTCACTCATGCCTCTTGTCCCATGTGAGGAATTTATCCATCTCTTCAAAGTCATGTGTCCCATTTTTAAGGGAGCTTGTCTTCTGTCACCTTGCACGCCTGCTAGAACCCTGAACTGTATTGTCTTCTGAATTAATCCTGGCCTGACACAATTCTGTTTTTTTGAAATCCATGACACTCTGTTAACTGTTGTTATTTGTTTGGTTGTTTATTTTTTGTATGATTTACTCTGTTGTGAACCGCCCGGAGTTCCTTCGGGAAGACGGGCGGTATACAAGCCTTAAAACAAATAAATAAATATATTTACAGGTACAGTGGACCCTCGTATAACAAGTGGTTTGTTTAACAGAAAATTCGCTTAAAGGAAAAAAATTTCCAGGGATGAGGGAAAGCCATTAACAGAATGACTATGGGGCAAATCCATACAACAGAAAAACGGTTGCGATTAGGGATTAATCCATTTTCAATGCATTCCTATGGGGAATTTGTACAAAGGAAATTTTGCTTAACAAAATTTCATTTGGAACTAATTAATTCCTTTATATAAGGTACCACTGTATAGGTATAGCTATATAGCTATCCATTGGCAAATGAGAAATAATGTAGAACAGGGCATTTTAAAATTATGATCCTTTGAGGTTGTTTTTAGGGACCCTAATACTCTTCTGCTAATTAAAAAAAATCCTAATAATCATTTTTATCTCCTAAAAGCCTTCAGGAAAGGTGGCTTCAAAAGACATGTTACAATCCCCTTCAGCAGCCCCAATACCAAAACCCACAAAAATGCAAGCAAAAATGGACTTCAAGCCATACTCAGTCTCTCTCTCTCTCTCTCTCTCTCTCTCTCTCTCTCTCTCTCTCTCTCTCTCTCTCTCTCTCTCTCTCTTTCCTGGACTGGAATGGCACTCATGGGTTGCTGAGTCATATAAAATGGGCCCTGGGGCAGATGTTCCCCATCCCTTATAAGTTAAAAGAATGGATCTGTGCAACATTTATGACAAAAGACTGTGGAAGAGGTGGGCTGGAAAAACATGAAGAACGAAGCTGGAGAGAGCGACAGAGAGACGAAAGCACAAGCGGAGAGATGTGGAGCAAGAGAAGGAGAGGGAATAACACACAAAAATTGTGAAAGACAGAGAGCAAAGGAATGTTACAGCTGATTCACATTGTCGGTATAACCAGGTCATGGATATTTGTGGGGATACAATCAGATCTAACTCGAAATGGGGGAGTTGGAGGTGTGAATACTGTACTACAGTGGTGGCCAAACTTCGGCCCTCCAGATTTTTTGGACCACAACTCCCACAGTCCTTTGTCACTGGCAATATAGTCTTGGAATTCTGGGAGTTGTGGTCCAAAACATCTGGAGGGCCAAAGTTTAGCCACCACTGCTGTACTGCATCAAAAAGCAAACCAACACAAATCCCTCACTTCTAGCTCATATGGGAAAGATTTGGCAAGCAACTTTCAAAATGCTAATTTAAAGGCAGGGATCCTTTTCATTGAGCCCCGTAATCTACCCCCAGTAACAGCCTAAACTGGGATGGACCTAACAGAGACCAATCACTCTGTAGAGGAGATCCGCCCCAAGAGCTGAATGTCCTGGAACTCTGCCATGATTGAACGTTCCTAAAAATAGGGTGGAAGCAACATCTGCCAGAGCTGTTCAGATGCACCTGTTTAAGTCCAGTTGGGAGATATGTAGTCAAACTGATTAGATGACTTTTGAAGATACCTTCCAGCACTATAATTCTACAACACTCACTTGGAGATAAATCCTATACTCTTTTAATGACCATGCCATTAATCACGGGATGACATTACTGGGAGACTGCCAAGTACGGCACATGGCTCTCTCTCTCTCTCTCTCTCTCTCTCTCTCTCTCTCTCTCTCTCTCTCTCTCTCTCTCTCTCTCTCTCTCTCTCTCTCTCTCTCTCCCTCTCCCTCTCCCTCTCTCTCTCTCTCTGCAGGTGTGAGTATGGGTGTGTGCAAGCGAGTGTGTGAGTGTGCCTCTCTACACAGAGATTGTTGATCTCTCAGTGCTACTAATTGGGAAATGCATAATGCTCTGATTTAGAGCTAATCGCCTCCGATCTGTGCCTATAACTGACTTTTTCATCAATTCAGGGAGAGAGGGCCTTATGCTATGATCTGGATGTGTTCTGGAGCACTACTACAACAGTGGGATGTCGAGGCGAGGGGAGGCAGTTATGCATCCTGCCCTGTCCCTCAGCAAGGCTGCGTTCCTCCTCAGAGTGTCACGACAAAGCTTTTCTGAGAGTCAGAATGCAGAAAGGCACCTTTGCTGCTTTCTCAGTATCTCCAAAGTCAACGCAAGGTCATGGAGAATCTTCACTGCTTTCTAGGCTTCAGGGAAGAATGGGAGGATTGTCCTGGAATAAACTGGGGTGTACAACATGACTGACAGCCCTACCACTTGTGTTTCTGACCCTCCCTGCCAAGGTTTGCTGCTGTGCTGAGGTAAAAGACTGCATGTCATCTTTAAAATAAAGCATACAATCAGTGTGCACCCTGTTTACAATCTGAACAACCTTCCTACAATCCCCCAGAAGTGCTATCCAGAATGAAAACGCAGCACTCACTGCCTGCTCACCATGGTTTGTAAAAAAACACAGCTGTTTGAGTTGATGTTGCATTGCTGAATTTTGGCAGAATGGGGGCATATTTAGTAGCAAAAGCAGCACAGGGACAAAGTGTATTCCTCTCAGTGGATTTGGGAAACAATGTGGTCTCCAGACTTGGAGGTTATCCATCCCTGGACTTTAGAAAAAATGTTCCCGAGAAACTGGGGTGTACTATTACAAGTGCCTCACAATCTGTAAGGAATGTGATGAATGCTTGGAAAGTATTTCAGTCTTGGTGATTTTTTGAGCTTGAACAGGCCAAGACAGCCTGCTAAGATTTCTCTTGAATTAGAGAAATTTCCCAGCTATCTGTAATATTTATTTATTTGCTTATTTATTTAGAATATTTTTACCCCACCTTTCTCCTTGGAAAAGGACCCAAGGTGGCTTACAATAAGGAAGGACAATATACAGTTTAAGACATATTCAAATTAAGAACAAGGAATTAGGAGAGGCATCTTAGAACATTAAAATGTAACTTCCAATTTTCATTTTTTGCCCTTCTCCTGCACAGAAAAACTTCTAAATGCTGCACAACTGAATGTTATTTCTTTTGGAACCTATGCAGTAGAGAAGGCGGTCTGCACAGGAAATGAATTAATCCTACACAGTTTCCCATTCTACTCTCCCAATCCCAAAATAAGATGGTGAACCTTCTGGGAAATCTCACAACATTTCCTGGTATTTGGGGGAGGGGAGAGAGCAAATCTTATGCATAGAACTCTCACTGGTTTGTGTTGGGGTGGGAGAGGTGTTCCTCCTTTCCTGTGTTTCTTACAGAGACTAAAGAGGCCGTGAAACTCACACCTCGGTCGCAAAACAATCCGTCAACTGGACACACCAAGAAGCTCAATTGAAGTGGGCTGGGTCAGCCTAAATATGGTTGCTTAGGGTCACATAGGCTGCTTTTACATGCCCTCTAAAATCCGCTGGCAACTTAAATGCAGATTCCCCCCCAACGTGGTTTTTGTTCTGCTTCCTGTGTTCCCACCTCCCGCACTGATTTTTATTGCTTCTGTCTGTGGTGAGGGGGGAGAGAGAGAAAAATGCAGGCTCACCTCCGCCTGCATTGGCAGCAGCTAATTGTTCCAGCCCGTTAGGATTCCTGTCTGTTAAAGGGGGGGGGGACCCAACAAAAACAAACAAAAAGTGGAAGAGGGCCAGGCATGCAATGCTTTAAAACAGCAACAAGGAACAGCAACAAGGATTTTATCTCCTCCAGACCAGGTACTTGTAAAATGCGCTGGGGCACGTTTAAGTGGGCGTGGTCGTACTTTATTTTTTTTAAAAGTCCGCTGCTGGTGGGAAAACAATTTTATGCTCTGCATCTGCGAGCATTTTGCAGCGGACTTTAGGGGTTGTGTAAAAGCAGCCATAGACGGTTACTTTACATCCATCCTCTTTCCGAGATGATGTTCATTGTGTGATAACGTTGTTTGCAGTCACATGGTCTTGTCCTGGTTCTGTCCCTGTTTCTGTGTACCCACGGGCATGATTGATGGTATCGTGACGACTGTTACTGCACATCCATGTCTCACAATAACATCTGTACTACCCTACCTTCATTTGCCCCCCCTTTTTTTGGTCCGACCTTCTGTTTTTCGATATTTCGAATCTCCGTAAATTTGCCTTCCATGCGTTAAAAAGCAAAGTTCAAGGTTTTATGTCTTTTTATCTCTCTGCACTGCATTGCTAATGCCATAGGGAATGTAATGGCAAATGGCACTTCACACTCCTGCCACTAGATGGAGAATGTGTTCGTTCCACGACCAGCCTTACTTCACAGGCTCTCGTCTTGAAACGAGAACCGAGACAAGCTGATTCCCGAGGCCAGGGAGAGGTATGGCTCATCACGCTTAAATCCCAGTTCAGGGGGCGTGGTCAGGATGAACTCCATCACGCAATGAACGTGCGGCAACATTTCTTCCTACCGGTCCCAAGTGGGATGGCGAACAGCGATGAGAGGGACGTGAAGTAACCACCATAGAGGTCTGTCAAGTCACTTGGTATGATTCCCATATCCAAATAACACATACACCTCAAGTGACCCTAGTTCATCCAACTCCTTGAAGAAGGCAAAACAAAACAAATCTACATTTTTGCTTCCCTCCTGCTTCTGGTAGGAAGATTAAGATTTTAACTATTTTCTCTATGGGAAACAGTGGATCATTGCTGCCCAAATGGGTTTTTAAAAAGTTTTAATTCTCATATTTAATCGTCCCATATCATTTAAGTGGTCAAGATGTCTGTTTAATCTAGTGGTGATACAGGGATATTGAAACCATGGGGGAAATTTAAAAGAAAGCTCACTTTGGATTGAAATCAGAGATTGCATGCTCCAGACATGAACCAAAATGGAGCAACCTTGCCCATACCAAAAATAAAATAAAATAAAATAAATATATTTTTTTAAAAAGCAGAAGCTCTCCACAGGAACCCAGAAAGAGACGTTTAGGAACACTCTGGGGACAGGCTAGATCATTTTGACAAGTATGTCATCTGATCTCATATCCAGAAAAGGAGCGAATCAAGCCAACAGTGGCGCAAATGTTCCTGTGCTCGCAACCCCCTCTTACCTTTCATGGTGGGAGTTGTGCGGGAGACCTTCTTTCTCTGCCTGGGTGACACTGACAATCCTGGCTGCAAAGAGAGAAAATGTTCAGTTCTTCAAGGAGACGCCTTATAGAAACACTGGAACAAAATACCAGCTTACTTCTCCGCATCTGCGTCTTGCCCACTGAGGGAAATGATATAAAATTCTCATTAAAAATTTAGCACCTCAGCAATATAAGATGTAGCGTCTCCTCTCTAAAGGGCCGAGGAGACGTTCCTTCAGTAAGCATGATCAACACCCAGCCCACTCCCAGCCTTTCCTAGCTTTACAGTTCATCCTTGTAAGATGCAAACCAGTAGGTTTACAGAATGCATTCAGTCCCATACAGCAATGGCAGACCTCCCTTCCTTTCTGTCTCTCTGTGCTTCTGCTGGGACACCTACTGTGCTTTCAAGAACTATGGGGCAAACAGAAAATCAGTAGCTGAAGGGTTCCCATTCACTGACTCCCCCCCACCCCACCCCCAGGAAAAACATGATCTGCTGATTAGATATTTTTTATACATATAGCATTCTTAAGGTTACTGGGGCCCTGTCATTTTATATAGAAAGGCTTTTAATAGGTTCAGCGTTTGATTTAGAAAACAATGTTGCAATGTCAAAGATGGGCACAAAACAGAACAATAGCTTTCCATTTTATTTCATTTTGTTACTAATTATTTTTATTTTGTTAAAAACCACAACAAAATAATATAAAATAATTCATTACACTATATGGGGATGCTCCCCTGGGTCCTAGGAGCACCCAATTTTATGGGTAGCTCAAGGGTCAAAGAAGCAGGTTGGAAGTTGCAATCAGTAAGAGAGGATTGGCTGGTGGCTATATGTCAGCCAGCGCGAGCCACAGTAGCTACTAGCAGGCACACACTGGCAGCCAATCCTCTCTCTTTAAATTTAACTAAAAGAGGTTTATGGGTAAAAGAAGTCGGATCTTACCATATCCTCTTGATTTCATATGATGTTTGCATAGGATCTTTCCCAATCACCATCAAATCATCCTCCCCACTGATATATCTCTGACAGCTCATCTCTTCCCAGATGGACCACTATATCTTATTGGTACATCGTCCATTCCTAGGTCCCACCTCTCTGCACACAGATTATGATTTCCAGCCTGCTATCCTGACTCCCTAGGATGGTATTGGTGTGTTCTGACAAGGGAAAACAAAATGTTTCATTTTTGAAAAAGAAAATGTTATTTTGTTTTGTTATTTGATGGAATGTTTGCTTGTGTTTTGTTTTATAACCTTATGAAAACAGCATGCTGTTTTTTGTTTTGTGCCCATCTCTGTTGCAGATTCCTAAGGCTTAGTTCAAAGGAAAGTTGTGTTTTTCAGTCTAGCTCATATTAAAATAATCAGTTTCCTTCCAAAGAGGGAAGGTGGAAACTAAACACAAGCTACCTTTCTTCTGTTCAAATGGAAAACTAGCAGTTAGTGAGTTTACATTACAACCTTCTCTGCAATACAGTTTTTAGTGGGAGCAGATTTGAATATTTTCCATCTGCAGCAGCCTAAACCAGCACAATCTTGGAAAAAAGCTTTACCACTTGACCAAAGTGAAACTGTGTAAACGAACCCCAGCTGCTGTGAAAGAAGCAAGGGCACATACCTTCAGAAGAGGGTTAGGCAGCCGGTCTTCGTCAATTTCTGGATGAGAGGTTGTCCAGGAAGACATGGGGGTGGGGCAGGGAGAAAGAAAGAGGAATCGCAAGACATTAATAAAAAAACAGGAACATCAACATACCATCTTGAAGGAGAAATCATGTTGGCACTTCAGGGAGAAGCAACTGAGGATCAAAATAGACAATACAATTAACATGTTCTTGGAAACAGAGCACTCTTAAAAGGTAAAAGATATCTGTGAAGCTTGCATCAGACTACAAATTGCAGATTAGCTGGCTTTTGTTTGGGGGAGAAAGCATAATAGAAAGAAAATAAATTTCCCTCAACATGCAATTTGACCAATTTCAGGTGATTCATTGGCTGATTTGAATCTACCGAAAAGGCTTCTCATCACCTAGTTGATTAACAATATAAGAAGATCCCCTTTCCTATTATAGTGATTATGGTCTGTAGTAACTGAGTGTGTGGTTCAATTTGTGAGTTATATCAGAACGGCATGGTTAATATTGAACTATTAATCAGTGACTACATGACATAAAACTAAGCACGGGAGAGCCCAGTCTTTTCCCATAGGGAACCATTTCTTTTTATTCACCCAGTAAGGGATGGTTTATTTTGCATCAATTCATCTGGCATAACTTTTTGAAGTCTATGGTGACATTGACAGCAAGGCACAGTATTATAGCAGCATAACTCCCTTGAACTGCTTGCCTCTTGTTTTTCTGCCTCTGAACAATTTGTCTATTTTTATTGCAGCAAATTTTACACTGTATCAAATAAGTGCTATGCCACTTCTGAAAAATAAATGCAAACTTTTAAAAAGAGAACAAAGGGAAGGGATGGTGAAGAGGGTGGTATTAATAGACTGTGGCTGTGTTACCAGTGAAAAGGGAACCAAACGAGAGGTGTGGTGTGGACTCTTGCAACAGGTAAATTGATTGCATTGGTGAAAATGACTACAGCAATGTCACCATCAGGAAACAGTTTAAAAACCTTCAAAGAAAACCTGATTTTCCTGCCTGTGTAACCACACCTTCAGACAACACATTCCCACTTATAAACAGAAGCCATCCCAGTGTTTTGGGTCACGCAGAACACTGAGTGGTTGACTTTGCCTCTTCACTGCCATGTTGTTCTTGTTCTATGTGGTACACCTTATTAGAGATCTAAGAGGGAACACTAGCAACAGGAGTCACAGAAGCTCCATGTCTGCCTGTGTTTGAGCTAGATTACTGCTAAACTTATACTGGAGTGGGCAATGCGACCCTCCAAATGCTGGGGACTTGCAACCTCCATCACTGCTCTCCCTTATGATGGTGGTTAAGCCCAGAAGTTGTAGTGCAGCATTTGGACCGTTACAAGCTGCTCGCCCCAGAGTAAGAGGGTGGGGGCAATATCTCCATCAGAAGGTGCTCTGGATATGAAATGGGATACAAGACGAAAATATAGGCAAAGCCACGCTGATGTGAGTACAAACAGCAAATCCCTCCCAGGGTATACAAAGAGCATCCAGCCAGGCACCCAAGGGTCCCACAGGACAGCGGCGAAAACTGTAGCATGCAAATCAAACCCTCTATAGTTGGAGTTCTGGAGATCACCTGCAGCTATTTCCATGAACTTGAAAGGAAACAATGGACCACTGCAGATGCAAGGAGCACTGTTGGAGAAGCTGTGGCTTTATCGGAGAAAGGACATAGGCTGTATTTTTCTCTGTGAAAACTGCTGGCGACTGTTAAAGGTGTATTGTCCCAACACAGTTGCAGGGGGCAGCGGCAGCTTCTTGCCACTTGAATTGCTTCTTTCTATGGGCTTGGTTGTTGCCTACCAAACAAACTTAAACAGGTTTACTGTGATTGCTCATTGCCATATCTTGCTGCATCTTTCTTCTTATGTTTTGTTGCTTGTGATTTTAGGGAAAGGGTTGCTAAATAAGGGGGGAAATGGGTGGTGGTGGTGGTGGTGAATTCTGTCTCGCTCCTTGCTCTAAAGAACATTCAGCAGGTGACCATTTCCATGGATAAATGCATTTTGTCAGTCTCTGTCTCCTGCAAGCTGTTGTTTGGGGCACATGTGCCTCCAAAAACCTGGCAAACCTATTTGAAAGCTCTCTTTGGCTCCCAATTTTTTTAAAGCCTTCTAGGTCTGTTGTAGTACAATCCTCAACATCCGCCAGCAATGGGCACGCTTGGAGCGGGAGCAATGGTGTCGGTGTCAGCTAACTTTCTTTTTGATCCAACAATTACATCCTATTTTTAAATGCCCAATTGCTTGTGTTTTTCATCCCCTTTTGAGTTGCCCTGGGTCCCTAAGGCAACAATAAAGCAAAACAACACAATCAGTTGTTATCAAGCATATTTGAAGGACACCGAGCTGAGGAAGGGTGTGCAAACTATTCCACAAAGCTAGCTGAGTGCTGCCTTTCCTTTTGATAAACGCACAGGCTATAAATAACTACCATCAACAGAAAATATTTACCTCTCTGCAAATGAGCAGGCATTTGCTGCCAACCTGTTCTACAGCCCATGGAAGAGAAGTGGCAGTGGTGGGGAATCTGAATATTTGCACTTATCTTTGGAGGCAATAGTGTTGTATGCAGATAATAATAAAGAAGTGCAGAACTGGAAGGGCAGCACAGTGAGGAATTGCATTCCAACCTCCAGATCTGCAACCAGATGCTTAAACCACTGAGCAGTCCAGCAGGGTGGACAGATAAATCATCAAAGAGCATGTGGAGGTCGGGTAGAGGAATAATACCCATCACTAGTGTGCAATTTACTGTCTTTTGATCTTGGCAGTATGCCTGCTTCTTTAAGAGATTAAGGGCAGAGAAATGTTCAAGAACTAAGGAGTATATATCTTAGTGCCAAAACTCTTAATATGAAGGTGACATTTTCAGAGTTAGGCATACAAAACAGAAAACAGAAGACTAGTGTCAGGGATTACTGCAGTTTGAACCCAGGGTCTGATTTCATTCCCCATGGCTCAGTGATTCAGGCAGAGAAGCCTTGTTCCCAAACCTAGAATTAAGTCTTTGGAATCTCTGTCAATTTGTTCAAGATGCCAATAGATGCACAAAGAAACTCAAGCCTCTTTCATGTGAACAAATAGATGAAATGCATTAAACAGGGAGCCTGAAAGAGGGAGAGATATGTATGAGTTTTACTCTTCCATTTTTGTTCTTTTTTGTTCTATTTGGTTTATTGGCTTATTATTAATGCCTCAAAATGACACTTATTTCATTCATTCATTCATTCATTCATTCATTTTTATATTTCTATACTGCCCTCAGTGCAAATTGCACTACCTGGTGTGGTTTACAAAAATATAAACAATCCACAGAACAAAAAAAAAAACAAAACAAGACAAATCTCTCCAGAAAATATATATCAAAGTGTTCCATTTTGATAAAATGGTGTTTACAGAAAGATGAACAGGTGCCCCATCTCTGGACCAACACTGTGCTGAAATTTTGAAGTGAAAAATCTGGTTAGTTGAGTGAGATATCAGGGAAAAGACAGCTACAGTACATTTGCAGCTGCTCATTTCCTGACACCCTCATCCTCGGGTATTAAAGAGGCAGAAGTAGCTACCATTAAAAATGGTAACACTGGTGTGGAAGTACCATTTTTCTGGTACTTACTAACTGACAATACACTGGAAAAAAATAGCAGGTAAATAAAACGGCAGTGGCAGGAAGGTAATGATCTGCAGAGGATATTTCCAATATTTAGCATTGGAATATTCCCTACTATCAATTCTACCACTTCCTGGCCACCAGGAAGGAAAAATGTGATGGCAACATTTCATAAGATGTAAGTCAATTAAAGCCCAGGTCTGTATGCTTACACTGGGATGAGCCCAAAGAGAGGTTTTCTTAAACATGGAAAATACAGATGATGCTAAGCAATTTCTGCCACACTGACCATCAGAATTTGGTTCACTGTGATGTCATCATGCTCATGACATGATCCCCTGGTTGGAACCACTTATGTGGGTGACTTTTCCTAGGGACATGATAAACTGGCCTTTAAAAAAAATGGAAAAGAAACAGTAGCAGGCCAAGGAAGAAATTAATTTAATTATTAAACAGGATGGTAGCATTCAGAAGCTTCCCCTCCCTCATACTTCTTTTACTCTAAAAAGCTAAATGGGCCAAGGGGATATATTAAACATTTGCCTATATTCCACGCTTTAAAAGGGTACCTAATTTGGAGCCTCTCTTGTCACCCTGGAAACCTAACAGGGTGTTGCCATGGGAACTGAAGTTTTGCTGGACTTCCAGGCCCCTGCTTCCTCATTCCAGCAGGCCAGAAAGCACACTGACAGGATCCTAGAGGTTATCACCTCCGCAATACTGCGGTAACCAAAAAAACCTGAGAACCCAAATGAGTCTCAGCAAATAACCCAGGATTCGTTGGAATCTGGGAAGAATATAAAACAGGGATTTAATGCACATTGGAGGCTCTGGACATTGATGTGACCCATTTAATAACAATCTGTAGTGTATAGCTTTGGTTTAGACCAGTCATTCTCAATGAGTGGGTGGGTATGGTGTGGGGCTAGCACATTTGAAGGAGATAATAACTTGGAAACAATTCTTCACCACCTTATGTGGTTTGCTATATTTCGTTCATCTTGGGTTTATGGCCATGGGGGGAGGTTCGGGGTGGTGGTGGTAAAGGTTGAGAATGGCTGGTTCATACAAAATAACAAAATAACAACAAAACTTTTGCTGTAAGATTTTAGTAAGAAGTCAAGAGATGACTGGAATTACAAGCTGGTTTCACAAACTTGTTTTTAACAAGAAATAAGTTACAGTTATTATTCTGTGGTTCACATAAGTCCACATATTTATCATTCCGGTTGTAGGTTTTTGCTTTGTTCTGTTTTTCCTAAAAGCAGCAATGCACTTTCCTGTTTTTCAACTCTAAGTAAAACAGTTTGATTGCTATTACTTTCATTTAAAAACAAATAGGTCAAAAACCTGTTGCAAAATATTATGCCATGAGGATAGCTGTGCTAGTGATGTTTTGCATATTTCTTTTTGTTTTTCTGCGTGACAAAAATTAAATAAATAAAAGAACAAAAGAACAAAAAAACCCCACCCTCTCATAAACCAGGCATGTCTGAGTGTGCAATGGGTTCCCTGCAAGGTTGCTCATATCCTGTATGAGCTTGCCACCTAATGGAGCACAGTTTCAATAGGATTCTGGCTATGTAAACTGTAAATTGTACCTTCATAACTGGGGTGGTGGTGGTGGAATTACCGTAATTAGAAGTACAGTAGGACCACTGTATCTGCGGGGGATTATTCCCCTCCCCTCCTTGTCACCCCCCGCCCCTGCTGATCACCAGCCATGGATAACCAAATCCGCGGTTAGTGAATCAGCGGATAAGGAGGTAGTACTGTACTTCATTACTCATAAGCAGTTATTTCAGAGTTCTGTATCTGAGGCTTTTGTGCTATCCTGATATTAAACAAGTAGTAAAAGAAGTGTTGTAAGTGGGGTGTGGGTGGAAGAAGGTATTTTGTGAGTGGAATGCATATAGGATATAGTCCTTAGCAGTTGAATAGCTCTCTGTCCTTAATGTAGTGGAGGGAATAGGCAAAGGTGTGCTAACAGGCAGAGAGGTCTGGAACTTGTGAAATAACTTTTCTGGTCTTTGGTTGCTCCATTTAATGCATTAAAGCTGAACAGATTGGCAGCTGAATCTTATTTTGGCACTGGTGATGCTGCAGCATCTTCCCTAAGACAGGAGGCTACCTTAGATGATGCAGACCATGGCACATGGTCCATGTAGCTCTTGTTATAGATGTAACCAGCATGACCTACCTGAAGTAGCTACTTCCCTCTTATAATAAATGGCCTAGACCTGCTGCTGATTCTTTCTTTCTGCTATCAACTTCTCAGAGTGAGTATTGAGACTGTAAGTGCTAGTTAATGCGAAAGAGGTTGACTATTCAAGGAATACGTCTGTGAAGATTCTCAGTCATCCAGGTTCGTTTAACTGGGAGTTGAGTCATGGCTACTGGACTTCTTTTTTGAGAGATAGAAACGTTTCGCTGTTCATCCAAACAGCTTCATCGGAACTTGAACTTATTTTCCTATGTCAGTCTGAACTCTTCTCCTGCATATCAAAAGGATAATTTTAACTAGAAATTCAAAATCCTGCAACAGATAAGGAAAGTGTGAATACACTTCATATCAGTTCCTATCGTTATAAATAACAGTGGGGGTTGGGGGTCAAATTGGTACCAGAGTGCGAAGGCGGTGAGGGGAGATTGCTGTGATCATGATGAAAACAAGATCTTCCCTAAAGTGGAAGCTTGTGCTACATCCTCCGCAGCCCTCAGTATGGATACTATTACAGGCATCATTATGAGGTTTCTAGTACAAATTAGGTAACCTACAGATTGGGCTGAAAAAGAGGTAAGAATAAAGAGGTAGCAAAGCACAGGCTTGAGGACTGGATAGATAACATCATTCTTCAGTTCTTTCCCTTCCTCTCACAACAGAAGGCACTGAACTAGAGTTTAAAAGATGCTAGGTTGAATATTCCAGGCAAAAATCAAAACAAAACAAACTAAAAGACAAAAACATGTGGCACCTTAAAGACTAACTAGGCTGAATATGTTACTGTACTTGCAGGTTCTGGGTGACAACAATATTTTTAACACATTAAGAGCACACAATTGCATCATTCATGTTAGGAGGCCAAAATTTAGTTGCCACTGGCTCCCTCCCCTGAACCTTTAGCTGTGCTGTCCTCTTAGGGAATAAAAAAGAAGGAAAACCTCTTTAAAGAACACTGTGGGTATATTTCCTACCTATGCATCACTCAGCAACACATTAAAATAGGTGGATTTAAAAGAAAAAGCTTACAAACTGCTCAAAGGAGGATATGAAATGAAAATGTCTCAGTGACATCAATGGGACTAGTCGATTTCTGACCACTACATTTTTGTCTGTCTCAAGAAACCAACCTGAAACCAGACATCTCAATTTGGCCTTGGTAGGTTTTCCGGGGGGGGGGAATGCATGCTCGTATGAATGCACTATCCAAACTCGGATTTTGTAGGATGCTACTCGTGGGGCTGGGGCTCCCAGTGCTATTCAATATTTATGCGAGTGCAATGGCAGCTCTGCATGCCAGTATACTTTTAATTTTTTCCCTCCCATTTAACTAACAAACATGTTTTTCTTCTTTTTGGCTGGAGTGGCTCTTTCAGTCTAGGTGGAAGGAATGGTTTGAAATGCATAAGGAGGAGTGTGGAATTTCTGGTTCTCTCAAATTATCTCTGCTCCATTTGAAGATCAAACGCAGGTGCCTGCTGGCAGAAAGAAAGGGGGAGGCAATGCATTTTTTAAAGAAGAAGAAGCAAACTCACCACTCACTTTAGCCTTAAGCGGAGCACAATATTTCTCCATATGCTGCATGCATGCTGGGATGCAATTCCCCCCAGGCATTCCTGATTCCTAGGGCAGAAATATGTTTTTCCTTTAGATATATTTGATGCATGATTGATCATGTTTTTGCAGTATTGTACTTGCAGCTTTGCCAAGGCAGAGCATGCCACTTGACCACACCAAGCCATCCTCAGTAGTTTGTACTGTTTTTTATTAGTGACATTTATATTGTGAGGTTGAGACTACACAGTGGGAAATGGAGCCACATTAGTTGTACTTGGGAAGTTGGCTTTCCCCTGGTTAATTTGCGTCAGTCAACCTCAGAGAAGTCAGTAAAGAAGGGGGAGGAAACTGACACTCAAAGGCTTGTTTGCAGCTTGTTAAGATACAGTATCCATATTCTGATCATCCAGACTTGTAGGAGGCACAGCTAAAGCAGACTTAACAATTTGGAAACAAGGCTTTTATAACTTCTTCCTCTTTCTCTTCTCTCTCTCTTTCTCTGCTGAGCCTTCCCCCTTTTTTCCCTTTTGATCACCTAGTTGCTAAGCAGCAAGGCATTAAAAGAACAGAACAGAAGAGGAACTGAAATGGAAGGGAAAGTAAAGGAAGATAAACCCAGGTACCAAGTTTGGGAAAGAGAGATTCCAAATTGCAGTGGGACATGAGCCATCGGTTCAGTGAGGTTCATTTCCTGGATGAACAGCTGATGCTCAGTTTCACACCACACTCCCTCCAACAGGCACCCATTCAGAGACAGCACCTGCCCCACCTCCTCCAGGTGTCACCTCTAAGTGGGTTCCCACTGGAGGGAATGAGATGCTGTTCAGCCAGGAAAGGAACCACACCAATCCTCTGAACTAACAGTTCATGTCCATCTCTATTTCAGACAGAACAACTACAAACTCTTCCACATTGGATCAGATACTTGAACTGATGCAAATGAATTCCATTCCAAAAAATGGGAAGTTCAAGTTGCAGAGAAAAAAATATGTATTGAAGGAAGGGGGGACCTTTGGGCTGATTCTCATTGGCTTGTATGTCATGTAGTCAAGAGGAAGTAATACAAACTTGACTGTCCCATTTCTGGATCTGTTTCCCATTATTTGTCCATGCAGCTGCACAATGAGAGAGAAAGTGACTGGCCTTCATGACCCAGGATGTTTCATAATGCAGGACCTGGCTCTCCAAAGCTTTCCAACACAACATTGTAAGATGTTTTGTTCTCAAAAGAGCCTTCATGGTAGGGGACAATAAAAAAAAGAATCCAGTCTGCCACCTATATGGATTTCCACATTTCTGGACAGGTAGCCATGTTAGCAACACCAAAACCAAAAGAAAGATAAAGGCACCCTTAAGATGAATGAATTTATTTCAGTTTGAGCTCGCATGGATTCCAACCCACTTTTTCTGACAGATGGAGCCCAACCAAACATATTTCTCTGTTGATCCTCCAGCTTATCAAAATATGCTCAATAAAATCAGTGTTGTCAGTAGGCTGAATCCAGCTTCTTCCTCCAACTTCCCTGCAAGTGTATGCTCCGGGCTTAACGTTTTGGTACTTCAAACTACAGCAACCTATGACTCAGTTTTGAATTCTGATCCCCACAATCCCCTTCTCCTTTGACCATCTTGGCCAGCCTGGACTCCACAGAGCTGAAATCCAAAACAACCCAAGAGCCAAGGGTTTTCCACCCATCAATAGAATCTTGGAGGAAAACAAGCCAGGTACTACCACCAGATGTTCAAGCCAGCCAAACAAATAATAAACAAGGATACCCCAAATTACTATAAAATGTAGCAGGAGTCCGAAAGAGGGTACTATCCCCATATCATCTCAAAGTATACAATCTATTATGGCTCCTACCTGTGCCTCTGTCTTAGATTCACCTTGGGACAGGAACAAAGTGTCAGAGAAGAACGGTTGATGGCAGCAATTGATTGAAGCTGATATGCTATTCCATCCTCCCTTAACTTTCCTTTTTCAAAAAGGAAAGGATAGATACTCCCCTCTGCTTAATACAGTAAGATACTCAATGCATCCATGCTTAAACAAAAGAATCCAGAACAAATTATACTGGAGAACAGGTTTGTCTGCAGTCTGAGCGTTGTCTAATTTAGCTGTGAAAGTGTTTCAAATTCAGTTTTGAAACCGGAAGGTGTGGGTGTGTGTGCGTGCACACGCGCACACGCATGCACGCACACACACACATATGGTCCCCAACCATAAAGACTCTCTTCATATCCCCTTCTCTACTGAAACCACCTTGCCTTGTTTTAGAGTCACAGATGCTTCTTTGGCAAAGAGCAGGAAACCGTTTGCAACATGGACTGGAGTCAAGGTTCCAGGAAAAGAATAGAAGTTTTTTCCAAAAGGTCACTAAGACCTGCGTACCTTAATAGTTGCCAAAGGCCGGGGATGAGGAAGGCCTCTTAGTCTGGCCCCGCGTTTTAAGGCATGGCCATCTAAAATCATGGGATTGGCCAAACATAAGAGCCCACTGGGCATGTCCAAACTTTGGCCCTCCTGATGTTTTGGACTACAACTCCCAGAATTCCGAGCCTGTATTTCCAATGGCAAATGACTGTGGGAGTTGTGGTCCAAAACATCTGGAGGGACGAAGTTTGGACATGCTAAGTGAACAAAAAGTTAGGTTACATTATGAAAAGGAATGGGAAATGGATCGGGGGTTGAAGTTGGTTTAAAGGCAGGTGGTTTTGGGGTTGCTGTTTGTGTCCTCTTGGAAAAAACTTGAAATCCATTTTTAAACTGTGTTGTATATCTGGCTTTTAGAATCATTGCATTGGTCCTACACCCACCCGTCTGAATGCTGGCTGCCTCTCACAGCCACTCACCACTGCTGCTGGGGTGTTATTTTTTAATTTTTAATTTTTAATTATTTATTTTACAGTGGGCTAGTGCTGGATCAATATTACAGATAGGAAAATAAATAAATAAAACAGATCTGACTTCAGGGTTTCCTCTCACACAAGCACACATACACATGCGCGCACAAGGGTATGGAAGGACAGAAGGAACTGAAGGCCCACCAGTGAGCTTCCAACAGAAAATGAGCGGATAAATTGAAAAGATCCAGTAGCTTCTAGGCTTGCAAAGGGCAGAGTGGTTTTCCCCACCCAATCTTTCACTCTGTGATTAGACTGCAAGGTTTCCTGAAATATGTGATTCTGACACCCATTACTTGACACCCCCACAGACACAATTTACATCAACAGAGGCATTTACATATGCTGAAACCATTGAAAATAAATCAATTTCACAAGCAATTTAAAATCAATTTCAAATATGTTAATCCCAGTTCAAAAACAGTGGGTTGGTGGTTTTTTTTTTTTTTAAATGTAATCATGCCGAGCTGTCACTGGATTGCCAAATATTTCAGGATCTGCTCCACAAACAGCTTGGGTGAATTCAAAGTGTTTTTCAGTGATCACTTGAGGCAAAGGACAAGAGAAATCAACCTGACACTTTTTTTTGCTTCCGATTTATCATCTCCCCTGCCACTGGGGCCTTCTAAGTTTTTCAAGCTAGAACAATGTTTTACCTGAACCTCACTGAAATGCACTGACTCTGTTCTGCCCATTGATAAGTGATAAGAAATGTGTTGCTCTTCAGATGCTGCAGTTCCCATCACCTCTGACTGCAGGCTATGTTAGATGTGGCTGATGGGACTGATAGTCCAACATCAGGAATGGTTCCCAGCCTTTCAGATGCTGTTGGACTACAACTCCCAGCATTCCTCCCTATCAGTTGGGCTGGCTTGGCCTGATGTGAGCTGTAGTCCAAGAACATTTTAAGGACCACCCTTTTCCCACCTCTGCTTGAGGAGGATCCGGATGCCTGGCTCTTCCATTTGGCTTTAAAATGACAAATGTCTTTTGATTCCCTAACTCTCCTAGGGAGATAATTCCATTGGAAACTACTTGTTTTCTTGGCAGCAGGGATGGGGAACTTCCATCTAGGAGGCCTTATCGGGTCTCCCTTCCCCTAACATTCATGAGGCCAAACCCTCCCTTTGCTAGGAGAGGCCCAGCTGCCTCTTCCCTGCTGTTCCCCCACCCCCTAAAAAAGTGAGAGAGCTTTTCATTTAGGCCAGGCATGTCCAAACCTCAGACCTCCAGATGTTTTGGACCACAGCTCCCACAGTCCTTTGCCATTGGCAAACTACGCTTAGAATTCTGGGAGTTTTGGGGGTCCAAAACATCTGGAGGGCTGAAGTTTGGACATGTCTGATTTAGGCAGAACCTCAGCAATCAAACCCTCTAATCAACAGGAGTTTAGCCGATGTGCTCTTTTTACTCTCTCTCTCTCTTTTTAAGGTAATGTATTATTAGGGTTTTAATTAGGTATGTTTTAATGTGCTTAAATATTAACTACATTTTAATCTTGTATTGAGTTCAGTTCTATGTTAGTGTTTATAACGTAGTGCATCTTAATATCACCACCACCACCACCACCACCACCACCACCATCATCATCATCATGCTGGCTCGCAGTTCTGGGAGAACAGTAGCATATCACTCAACTAAACTAAAACCAAGCAAAACCAAAAACAAACAGACCCCAACAACCATGTTTTGCTTCATGTGGACAGGCAGCACATACTTGTTTTATAAGAGAACCACAGTTCTCAAAGAGTTCACTCCCTGTGTTGTCCTTCAAGGTAAAAGATGCCCCTTTTGCTGCGTAAGAGAATTACATCAGCAGGCACTTGGGTGGGGGCATCATGGAAAGAGCATGAAGGCGATTTGCAGGGTATAATGCCTTCCCTGCTCTGCAAAACCAGCATGAAAGACGACAAGACAGCCCCCTGCGGACACCCCCTCCCCCAAATGTGACCGATGGGGTGCCACTCACCATCCTGTTGTCCCTGTCGCTCTCATACTCAAGCAGCCCACATGTGCTTCTGATTGGCAAAAGCATTTCCCAAATTGCTATGCCTTCCCCCACTCCCCATTTTCCTGCCATGGGATGAAGCTGAGAAGTATTCTGTGTCAAAGGATTTTTAAAAATATATATATTAAAATATGTCTCTCTATTGTGTTTCTGAAAGAGCATCGTGGCTGCAAAGTGGGTGAGTGAAACGAGACAGAACAATTGCCAGCCAAATGAGCCGGGTTCACCTGTCATCTCATGGGAGCGGCTCAGCCCTGGGATAAAAGAGCTTTAATTTATTCCGCCAGAAGAATCCAAAGCCTTTCCAGTGCCAAATGATTAAAAACAATACAAGAGGTAACTTCCATTGATCTCATAGCACACTCAGGAATTTTCTTTTTGGCAGAGAGGAAACCTAGATAAAGACATGCCAGCCTAGGGCCTGCTGATTATCCTAATCTGCGATGCAAATGAGTTTCTTGGGATTAGCATTTCCATCTTGTATTAGGCCTTGGGAGCATCAGAAGGAAGGCAGCCTCCTTTCTATTTCTGCCCCATGTAACATTGCTTGTACAGTGGTACCTTGTATAAAGGAATTAATTCGTTCCAAATGAAATTCTGTTAAGCAAATTTTCCTTTATACAAATTTCCCATAGGAATGCATTGACAACAGAGTAATCCCTAATTGTGACCTTTTTTATGTTGTACGGATTTGCCCCATAGTCGATTCTGTTAATCAGATTTCCCCTATCTCTGGAATTTTTTATGTTGTACAAATTTTATGTTATACAAAGTGTTTGTTATACAAGGGTCCACTGTATGTGCATGTTGAAAAATATGACCACTGGAAAAAACATAGTTGGCAGAAAATCATAGAAGCATAGAGTCACAGAGTTCAAAGGGGCCCTGTAAAGCCACGGAGTTGAACTCCCTGCTTAACTCAGGAATTCAGATCAAAGTAGATATGAAAGAGGATTGTGATGTCCAATTTTCTCTTAAATGCCTCCAATGTTGAAGCGCTTACCACCTCCTGAGGTAATTGGTTCCCTTGTTGTACTGCTCGAACAGTTGGAAAGTTTCCCCTGACATTCAGCTTAAATCTGTCTTGTCGTAGCTTGAGCCCATTATTACATGTCTGCAACCTTGGGATGAGTGAAAACAGATCCTGCCTCCATTCTGTATGACAATTTTTCAGGTATCTGAAAAGTGCTGTCAGTTGTCCCCTCAGTCTTCTTTTCTTGAAGCAAAACATGTCCAGCTATTTCAGGTCTGCCCCACAGGGCTTGGTTTCCATTTCCCTGGTCATCCTTGTTACCCTCCTCTGAGCTTGCTCAAATTTGTTGGCATCCTTCTAAGGATCAGTGTCCATTCTGAGTTGCAAGTGCACTCCAGTCTTCTGCATCCAGAATTCTTAACTAGCAATGAATGAAAAGCTCTCAGAGGGCTTGAACACCAGGAGAACAATACGGTTCTCATCCAGTTTTGTTCTGTGAAGAATGCCCTCCACAAAGTGCTCAAACAAAGGCTCCCTTGTGTGGTGAATGTAGAGTTTATTTTATCAAAAGACCCCCCCCTCCCCAAAAAGTGCTATATGGCTGTTCCTTGGAATGCAAGGCCAATTTTCCGTACTTTGGGGCACCGTACTCTGAGGATTCTGGAAATGCACAGGTTTCCCTGACTGTATCCCATCCAATCACTCACCAGGTCCAACCCTCCTTAGCTTCCAAAATAAGACAAGGTCTGGAGAGATGGCAGGGATATGATAGGAAATAGGTATGTGTCAAGCCCCCATATTTGACGTCAAAAGTGTGGAACCTATAATCATCCAGGTGGTTTCAGAGTTCAACTCAGAGGTTCCTGTAGGTCTCAAGAGGCTGAGATGATGGGAATTGTAGTCATACCCTTTCTAGATGGCTACAGGTTCCCGTCCCATGTGCCTGGCTTTAAAAATAGTCAGATAATGGCTTGCTTATTCAGTGCTCTCCTTTTTTTTAAAACATTCAGGCTACAATATTTCATAATAGCTGAGTGATTGGATTTATAGCCTCCCTTTGTATCAAATAATGGCTTTCCAGGCAGATGGACTGTATTTTAAGTTTAACTGCACCTTTCTTTCATCAGCCCTTTGTTTCAATTCTCCATTGCCTTTGCACATTTCCCTTAAGTTTCTTCCTTTAAATTTCTGGGAGTTTACCTCAGTGAGGATCTATCCTGGGGAATTAATACAACCAAAGTTGTCAGGAAGGCCCAGCAGAGACTGCACTAGGGTCCTAAGAACCTGAAGCAACAACTGATTATCTCCTTTTAAGTTGAAAGCATTCACATATTGCATTATATGCTGGATTGACACTTTTTCAGAGGGAAACAAAAGTTGAGTGCACTGGACGACATCGCTAGGGATCGTTGCCTTCTTCTTAAGGATACTAACTTTTTTACCTTGTTACCATCAGGCTACTGTTTCTTGAATCAGAACAGTTTTTATATGGGCTGTCAGACTGCTTTAAACAGGACATAGGCTTTCATTCTGTGTCAAGTACACAGAGTTTCAGTGAGATGGGGGTGGGATACTTCTTCTGAGTCCTCATGTTGTACATTGACATTAAAGCCACTTCTGTTTGCATATGCTACTTTTTCAGAAACAAAAGTTGACACCCTTCTTTACTAATTTCTCAGGCTACTGTTTCTTGTGACAACTTCTTCCATTCCCATTTCGATCTCGGCCAAAGTGACAACTTCCATTCCCCTCACGGCAACTGGACTATAAACACTCCATCTTTTGTTGGTCTCTGAGCATTTGAGTGATAATGTACATGCTGTGCCATCTGCTCAACTCATTCATGTGAGATGCTGGAGAAGCATAGGTGTAAAGCAGTAACGATATAACATGTTTTTATTTGGGCCCTGTCAGGTCTTGGACATAGGGTCACGAAGAGTCGGTCACGACTGTAATGACACAACACACACACACACACACACAGGTCCTACAAGAAGGGAACCGGTATGGCCCTTTGGCCTATGGCCTCACCTCAGCAAAGACTCCACAATATTCACGCATTCTGCACACATTTACATTAACACACACACACACATATATATATTATCCTTCTGGAAGGGGCCTTATGATGTGGCATGGCTCAGGTCTCATCTGAGCTCTTAAAGGGCCTAAGCCCCATCAGAGCAATAGTGTTCTCATCCAGCTTTGTTTTGTTTGTGTGTGTGTGTGTGTGTGTGTGTGTGTGTGTGTGTGTGTGTGTGTGTGTGTGTGTGTGTGTGTGTGTGTGTGTGTGTGTGTAGGGGAATTTCCACAAAGTGCTCAAACAAAGTATCCTCAAGGTGTCAACCACATTTCTTCATAAGACACCCCCCCCAAAAGTGTCAGATGGCTGATCCTTGAACAGCTGTGCCTATTTCCCTGCTCTGTGGCACCACACTCTGAGGATTTTGGAAACATACTGTGTCTGTCCTAACTGAAGCATGGAGCAACTCATTAATATTTGATCCTTCAAGAGTGGCCACTTTTAAGAAGCTTGGCAAAATGTCACTGCTCATTTGTTAGCTGGCTGGAGAGACCCAATGTCCCGAATGAAAACAGCAATGCTCTAATGCAGTGGTTCCCAACCTTGGATAACCCAGGTGCTCTTGGACTGCAATTCCCAGAAGCCTTAACCACTAGCTGTGCTGGTCAGGGTTTTAAAAGTTCGTAGTCCATCTGAGGACCCAAGTTTGGAAACCACAGCTCTAGAAGGCAACAGCCATCATATTAAATAACCCTTGAACATTAGTTATACAAGTTAGAGCCTTTTCACACAACCCCTAAGATCCGCTGGCCACTTAAATTCGGACGAGAGATCCTGGGGTTTTGTCCCTGTTCCTGTGTTCCCACCCCCTCCGCACTCCTGGCTGCTGTCTGCGTAAGGGGAGGAAGAAAAAGAAAGAAAGAAAAGAATGCCGGCTCACCTTCATTCTGCCATCTCGCTCTCCTCCCGGCAGCATTCCAGTCTTAAAGGGGCGGGGGGGGGCAAAAACAACAACAAACAGAAGCGAGGAGAGCCCGGCACTCACTATGTTACATCCGCATCAGGAATTTTTCACCCCGGAGAGCAGGTACTTGAAAGGTGCGCTGGGACGCGCTTAGGTGGGCTTGGTCGCACTTAATTTTTTGTAAACTCCGGAGCTGGTGGGGAAACAATTTTAAGCTCCGGATCTGGGAGCCATTTTCCGCGGATTTTAGGGGTCGTGTGAAAAGGCCCTTAGAGCTGATAGAACTTGAAGGCCAAAACCCTCTGGACAGTCACAGCTGCCTTTCTTGCATGGATTGGCCCATGAAATCTCCACAGGATGAAAAGTATAATGGCTGTCACTTTCCAGATAGCCCTCTATTAACACACACTGCAACACAGTACAGCAAAAAAACATCAGACGAGGTTGGAAGATACCTGATGTGGCATGGAGGGAAAGACTTGAGTTTAGGAAACCTGCCTTCAAATGCTTCTTCTCAGGCATCAATATCATATCTTCTCAATAGAACTGGACAAAAATATAGCTGCCATGACTGAGAGTTCTCTATTTAGATTTCATGAATAAAAGAGGAAGTGGGTAAAAGTGTACAGTAAATCCAACAATGAGCAAATTTGGGGCAGGTGTTCCTTCACAAGGATCAAGACTGTGTATCTTAGACTAAAATGATCCCCCTATATCATCCCTCCCTTGGCTTGTTGTCTTGAGGAGACTGGGATAAGGGAATGAACACCTCTGTGCCCTACTTCAATATTTGACCCAGTTCTATATTATCCTGGTGGCACAATATCGTCAGACATCTCACCCAAGGCAGTGTTAGATGTTCCAGTTAAATTCAAAGGAGTCAGCACTTACACTCCATGCTGTTCTAGATTCTTCCTAGCTTCTAATCTGACTGGTTTCTTTTTGCTATCGGGGGTTTATTTTCTGATTACAACACGCTGTGACTTGTTGGCCACCCCTAGCTCCCGGGGTATTTGCCAGATCAACAATCTGCCAAGATAACTTCCTTATAAGTCAGACAGGCAATGGAAGCAGAGAGATTCACGGGTCAGACAAGCGGTCATCCAACATCCAAGAAAAGCTGATAATCACAATCCTGGGACAGAGTGGGTCAAGTCTGGCACATGCCGGAGGCGGCTGTGGGTGACTGACCCCCCCCCCCTCAAAAAAAAATAGGATGGTGGGCACAGTCAACAAGAACTTGAAAACTGCCATGAATCAAGCTGATTTTCCATTTGGTTGGCTGGTTTAGCCAATAATAATAATAATAATAATAGTTACGTGCTGCTCTGACTTATGGTGACCCCTCTTTCCATGATTTCCTAGGTACAGAGTACTCGGTAATGGTTTTCCATTCTCTTCCTCTGGGAGCACTCTTAGGCTCTTCAGCATACCCAAAGCCACCTAAACTGCTTTTTCAACCAGGACTAGGTACAGTGGTAAATCAAACTCTTAACCTCTGGTATCCAATTCATTCAGCTATCCAGTTTGGCCAAATTTTGGATATATCTATTGACACCCACCTACAAAGGATTTTCATGTTTCACTGTTTTGCTTTTCACAAATGTATCAAAACTGGGTTATCTATGGAAACAGAGCAGGAATATATGATATGTGGCCCTCTTCATGTTATTGAACTGCAACTCCCATGGTCCTTTACCACTCACTCGGCTTGAAGTCTGATGGGAGTTTCAGTTCAATATCTAGAAAAACAAAAAGTGCCCAGCCCTCAGTTATAGAGAATGCAGACTTCTTTGAAGGCAAAGGACATACAGAGAAGATGTCCTGTTAGCCAGAGGAGGGATGCTATGAAAACTAAAGTTGTGATGGGCTTTGAGTGCTGGTAACTACTTTGGATGTACTATTAGGGCCTGAATGACACTAGAGGGTGACTGTAAGCTTCATGGAAATGAGTGTATGGAGTATAATACTTGCTAGCCAGCTGGATAGCTGAGTGGTTTAGGTATCTGGATGTGGATCCAGCTATTGGGAGTTTATCTCCCCACTGTGAATTA
This sequence comes from Phrynocephalus forsythii, assembly GCA_029282475.1. Classification (NCBI taxonomy): domain Eukaryota; kingdom Metazoa; phylum Chordata; class Lepidosauria; order Squamata; family Agamidae; genus Phrynocephalus; species Phrynocephalus forsythii. The sequence continues at coordinate 25,414,449 of JAPFRF010000011.1, read as the reverse complement.
GGAGAAGAACCAGCCTATGTAGCTTTGGGCCAGCTACAAAGTCTCACAGTGTACGAGAAGAAAAGAATGGTACAATAAACCAATTCTAATTACTCTAGGGTATCCTTGGAACAGGTCACTATAAGTCAAAATTAATTTGAAGACACATTATTTATTATAATATCAGCTACGGTAAATGCTGCTGAATAGTCTCCAGTTTGGGTTTTCTAACTGAAACATACTGTAGCTCTCTTGTTGGGTAGAAGACCCTGCGTCTCCAGTTAGAGGTGGTCAGGAGGACCTCAGACCAGGAGGCGTGGCAGGGAAGCCTGCCACGCTGCCTCTGTATGAACGGCCACTATAGAAGTTGGCGGAGGGAAGTGTGTAATGCGATGGGTGAGGGTGCACTTGAGCTGAGGAGGTGGGGAGGTAGGAGTGCTTTACCTGGGGAATGAGTGAGCGTGCAGAGGAGGTGGTAGAGGGGAGTGCATGGCACCTGTGGAACACCTGTGTGGGTGCCATGCCAAGCGGGGCGGAACCACCGAACTTATTTCTATCTCCAATAAATGTTGTTTAGACTCCCCACCGTTTTCCTGTCCTGACACCTGTGCTCTTTGTCTGCAATATCAATCCCCCCCCCAAATTAACTACAAGAATGACATTGCCATGACAGTTAGTAATTTTTGTGACGAACTGCGTAAGATGTGTTACACTGGCAATTAGAACATCAATACTGTACTTAAGGATATCACTGATGGTAAGTAAGGGAAATCAAGAGTGAGAGGTCTATTTCCTGAATCACACACATGATTTCCCATAAACGGAGATGACCAGATGACCAGAAGGGAATGATGTCATGAGGCTGTACAGCCCATCCGATTGGGTGGTATGACACATTTGCTAGGGCGTGAAGGCAATCAACGGACACAGTAAATGGAGGCAACAGAAGGGGATTCTGTCCTAAGGCTTGTCAAAAATGGTTTCTTTGTATTTTTTTAAAGAGTGGTCGAGGTGGGAATATGAAAAAAGTGTTGGGAAATAATTGCAAACGGATTTCAGCGGAGATCTGCTGTTTCTGCAACTTTTGACAGAAAACTGTCAGGATTGCCCGTCTTCAGCCACTGACATGTTTTGCACATTTCAAGAAAACAATACCCTCTCTACTTTCATATGCAGAGCACATGGACCTGGCATAACAAAAACCACTGAGGAGAAACACAGTTTAAAGTTTCCCCTCCTCATAATCCATATGACATCCTGTCTTGGAGAAAGGACTTGCAGTCAGAGTTATCATTCAGACTAGGATGGGCACAAAACAAAAATGAAACAGTTTTGTCATTTCGTTACATAACAAATTACTCTGTTATGTAACAAAACGGTAGGATGTGTTTTTTCATGAAACAAAACATATTTTTTTCCTCTAGGAATGAAACAATTTGTCCTAGAGGAAATATGGGAGCTTCCTCAAGCTCTTCCCTGTAGGCCCCTGAAATCTGGAGAGGTTTCGGGGTCAGGGGGCTGAGTTATTAAGCTCCAAAGGGGGTGCCCCTAGGAAAACTCATTCTAATTGGATCTGGAAACTGAACAGCCTCTCCCCCCACAGGTGAGTGATCCAAATCTTGATTCAATCAATTAGAAAGTTTTTTTCCTAGGGGCACCCCCTTTGGAGTTTAATAACCCAGCCCCTGATCCCCAAAACTCTCCACATTTGGGGGGTTTACAGTAAAGAGTCCAAACTTTCTACACAGCTATTTTGGTGCTGTAACAATCACAATTTTGGAGTACTACAAAAACAGGAGGAAACATGGATCCATTTGGTCCATCGCAAAGGAAAGGAGATACCCAGTTCTTCCCTTGGTACAGTAATGCCTTGGTTTACAAGCATAATCCATTCTGGAAACATACTTTTAAACCAAAGTTAAATCAATTTAAACCAAATCAAAGCAAATTTCCCCATTAGAAATAATGGAAACACAAATGATTCATTCTGGGGTCCCATAGACCAGTGGTCCCCAACCCCGGTGCGGACACTCCAACCGGTTGGCACCGGGCCGCCTGGGGATGGGGAGGCTCCTCCCCCTTTTCCTCCGCCGCCCTCCTCCTCCTCCTCTTCTGTCCCGCGGGCAGCCGGAGGAGGAGTCGCCGCCGCCAGCACGGCGCACGGGCGGGGTGGGGGAGCCCGGGGCTCCTGGGCGGGTGGGCCCCGCCTCCTCCTCCTGTCGGCGGCCACGGCATCGGCCGCGACTCCGCGGCCGGTGGCGGGGCGCCCGCCGCCGTTGGCGGGCTCGGCGGTCCCGGTGGTGCCTCGGGCCGGAGACGCCACCCCCACCGGCCTCCCTCCCCTCCCCCTCCCGCCCGCCCGCCCAGCGGCGGCGCAGAAGCCACAGCCGAACCCGGGCGGCTGCCGCGCCACGGCCGCCACCGCCCGCCTCGGTTGGGGCACCTCTGCGCCGCCGCTTGCCTCCGGCCGCCGACTGGAGGAGGAGGCGGGGGCCCGCCCGCCCAGGAGCCCGGGCTTCCCCCCGCCCGTGCGCGCTGGGGGAGCGCACGCCCGCCGCCCCCAGCCGGCAAGCGCGCCACCGCCCCCAGCCGGCAAAGCCGCCCTGTGCCGCCACCGCCGCCGCCCGCCTCGGTTGGGGCACCTCTGCGCCCGCTTGCCTCCGGCCGCCGACTGGAGGAGGAGGCGGGGGCCCGCCCGCCCAGGAGCCCGGGCTCCCCCGCCCGTATCGGGGGAGCGCACGCCCGACGCCCCCAGCCAGATTGCCGCCAGCCGCCGCTTGCCGCCGCCGCCGCTTGGCCCCCAAAAAGCCCCCGCAACTCCCCCTCCTCCCTCCCCCTCCCCCGCCCCCCACACCCTCCCCTGCCCCCCCACACCCCATCTCCCTCCTCCCCACCCCCCAAACGGGAAAATAATAAAATAAAACCGGTCCCTGGAAACAAAAAGGTTGGGGAGCACTGCCATAGACCACATATTGCACACTCCAAATACCAAAACTCACAAAAAAGTTAGCTAGAAGTCCACATCGACACCATGGTTTAGGTACCTGGCCATGGAATCTGCTCTGCTTGGGACTAGCAACTGGATTTTACTCTGAGTTTTTAATGTGACAATAATAAAATGCAATTTGTAGCCATATACACACTGGACTATCTGCCCCATGATTAGAAATTGTTTGAAAAATAAGAAAAGATGTTGAAAACAAATTAAAGAAAAATATAAAGAAAAATGAAACAAGCCCCTAACTTGCACCCCACTTTGAAAATGTTCCTGGCTGGTGCAAGGGAGACCTCCATTCCTCTCTCCTCCCTCTACTTTGGAGGCTGCCTGAGATGAAACATTCCAGATAATCACCCACAATCCAGCAGGGGGAGGGAGGGAGAGAGAGAGAGAGAGAGAGAGAGAGAGCGCATTGTCTCACTTGCAATCATGTGATCTGCTCCAGTTACTTGTATAGCAAGTCATTGATTGTTGATGAAGGCAACATTTAGAAGAAATGTTTGCATGTCTTTCAAAATGCTCTTAAGCCAAGTTACTCTTAAACCAAGGTATTATTGTATACTGACCAATAGTGCTTAAAGCACTCTCTGGGCAGTTTACAAGTAATTATCCAGGCTACACATTGACCCCCACCCCCACTGTAAGCTGGGCACTCATTTTACCAACCTCGGAAGGATGGAAGGCTGAGTGAACCTTGAGTCTGCTACCTGGAATTGAACCCCAAGTCGTGGTCACAGTTACTGCTGCAGTAGAGCAGTTTAACTACTGTGTCATGTGTAAGCATTAACCACAGCGTAAGCATTAAATACCAACATCTTGTGCACATATCAAGATGATCATGAAAGTTGGAGAATGCAAAGCCAGCTATTGGAGGCTGCTGAACTCAAGAATCAAATCCCCTCAAACCATCTCTTGAGTCATTTATAGTCGTTGGTAGAACTACTTGCTGGAGGCCCAGTCAAACCAAGTAAAGAAGTCTTGGGGATGATGGGCTGTGCCATACACTGCAAACCCAAAGCCTCCTCAAGTATGATCCCACCCTCATCGGAACAGCAGGAAATCACTTCTGTAAATTAGTAGAGGTGCCAGATCTAGACTCCAGTCCACATATTTATTCATATAGTGATATATTGCATATTTCCTCTGAAGAGCTGAAAGTAGGATAAATGGCTCCCTGCTTTTTTTGAATATCACAACCACAACCCTGTGAGGTAGAACAAGCCAAAAGAGAACATGAACTCAGATCTCTCCAGTCCTAAAGGTAAAGGTAAGGGTTCCCCCACCCCTGCATGCACATGCTAGTCATGTCCAACTCTAGGGGTGGTGCTCATCTCCGTATTCAACCGAAGAGCCAGTGTTGTGCAAGTCACATGGCTGCAAGGAAACACTGTTTTACCTTCTCACTTTTTATGGCAGTACCTATTTACAGTGGACCCTTGTATAACAAACGGTTTGTATAACCTAAAATTTGTACAACGTAAAAAATTCTGGAGATGGGGGAAATTTGCTTAACATAATTGCCTATGGGGCAAATCTGTACAACATAAAAATGGGATTACTCTGTTTTCAATGCATTCCCATGGGAAATTTGTATAAAGGAACATTTGCTTAACATAATTTCATTTGGAACAAATTAATTCCTTTATACAAAGTACCACTGTATCTATTTGCATTTACATGCTTTCGAACCGCTAGGATGGCAGGAGCTGGGGTTAAAAGTGAAAGCTCGCTCCGCTGCATGGCCAACTTTACAGCTGACAGTTTTCAGTGCCCTAGCCCACTGAGCCACCACTGCCCCTGTTCTCCAGTCCCCCCCTCCCTGTTCTCCCGTCTCTCTCTCTCTCTCTCTCTCTCTGTGTGTGTGTGTGTGTGTGTGTGTGTGTGTGTGTGTGTGTGTGTGTGTGTGTGTGTGTGTGTGTGTGTGTGTGTGTTTAGTCATGACCAACTCTTTGTGACTCCATGCCCATGGAGTTTTCTTGGCTGGAATACTGGAGTGGTTTGCCAGTTCCTATTCAAGGCACCTACAGCACCTGGTATTCCATGGTGGTTTCCCATCCAAGTACTAATCAGGGCCGACACTGCTTAGCTTCTGAAATCAAACGAGATTGGATGTGCTTTGGACATCCAGTCCTAGGATCTCCCTAATTCTAGAGAGGGATCCATCTTGCAATCAACAGATCAGATAATTCCCCAGTGCTAATACAACACCCCAAACACTATTCCAGGCTGGTGATATGATGTATCTGTTCTCACCTGGTGATGACTGGTCACTGCTCAGGACCAAGGTAGCAGGAGTTGGGCGCCGTCTTCGGATCTATATTAGGAGCAAGAAAGAGACAAGGATGTTAGTTGTAATCAGCTCTGCTGTCCAACACTTGAGCATAACAGGATAAAGAAAGACAACCTAACATTTGGCATCAATCACAAAATTACAGCTTATCTTAGATACTACATTCTAGTTCCATCAGGGACTTGGTACAGGATTTCTTTATTCTGTCTTTCTTCCAAGGCACTCAGATCAAAGCCTGCAGTGTTCTATCTCCTTGTTCTCACAAAACCACAGTCCCGACTGGGAGCATGTGACTAGTTAACAGTCACATAGTAACCTGTGACACCCCCTGCCACATTTGCATAAAAAGGCATTTTAAATAGGGCAAAGAAACACCATTAAAATAATTTTTTAAGAATATAATTCTAACCTATTACCTAATGCAATACTTATACTTGCATCTGTTCAACCATCTTCCAAATTTGTGGCTGAATGTTTCCTCAAGCTATTTCCCCTCCCCCTCCCGAAAGTCCCTCAGCAGACTCTGGGAGGTGGAGATAATGAAGGTCTGATAAAATTGGGTTTTTTAACAGTGGACAATGAGCATTCCATCAGGAAAAGAAGTACAAACTGTGCATCAAACACCACATCAAACATCTTTCTTGGTACTGTATACTCTTCAAGAGGTGGCTCTATCCCATCCGTCTCCTTAGCACTCCTTCCTAAGAGGGTGGAGGTGGTGCATGGCTGAGGCAAGTAGAAAGTGAAATTGCTTCAGCAGCTTCTCCAACACCAGCGTGCTGCAGCCTCCACACCCTTCAACCACAATTGAAACCAGAACTGGCTCAAGGGCTTGGCTGGGCCCTACCGCCTGTCCTGGTCCCCTGCCGAAGCTGGACACTAGCACTGAAGAGGCGCCACCATGGGTGCTGGAGAAGGAGCCTGTACAGCCAGGGCACTCCAAAACATCCAGGAGTCCCCAAAACACAGAGCAAGAGAGATTGGCTTGGGAGGGAAAGAAGCAAGGGAGAGGATGGGAAGGAAGGGAAATGGGGAGGGGTGTGAAACACATCCCACTCCTTCAAAAACTATGGTGATCTTCCCCCCCCACCAGAAAACACTTTGTGACCTCCTCTGGGTTCACAGTCCACCAGTTGGGAACCTACAGTATAAAGTTTTCTAAGTACAGCTACTACCTTTGCCATGGACAAACACACACATCCATCATTGTCATACCAGGGCTGAAACCAGAACTGGGGGCGGCGGTATTACAACTCCCAGTATCCCCCCCCCCATACATTTAATTCCATATCTATGCTACCCCATTATTGGTGTCACTATCTGGGCAGTTTACAATAGGCAACGAAGTCATAACAACACAATATAATGCATACCAAAGAAACCCAAAACACCCACAAACAAACCCCAATAACATACAATTAAACCATTACTAGCTAAAGCTACTTTTAAATAAAATGCACACATGAAAACCCACTTGTACATCTTCAGGACAAATTTATAGTGGCAGAAGGCTGCTTTGTATAATTTAGCTTTAATTAGCTTCCTAAAAATTGAGAGTGGTGGCGCCTGCCAAATTGCAGCAGGAAGCTCGTTCTCGAGTGAAGAGGTCATGACAGAGAAAGCTTGGTTCCTTGTGTTGGCTTTTTTAATGGGCTCCTTGGGTGCCAGATTCTTAACATCAAGGAATGGGGGGGAGCCCCCCCCACACCACCAGCCAGCATGGAGAGATACAAAGAGAAATTGCTGCACATCGTTTCTGTAGTTTTCAGGGTACCACTCGGAGTTTCCACTAGAAGAAAGAAGGCAGTATGGGGAACAAGATTATTTGCACTGTAGGGCGGATAAAAATCAATGTTTTTTTTTCAAAAATCAATGATTTTTCAAAAAATCAATTTGATTTAAATCATCAAAAACTCTGAGATCTCTTATTGAAATCACAATTTAAACCTCGGGTTAAATCAAGCTGATTTCCATCAAATCCACCCAGTTGCACCGGTCATTTACCTCACATCAAAAAAGGAAGAGGAGGCAGAGTTGCAGTGTTTTTGCCTATGCTAATGCACAGGTAGCGGATGCAAATCTGTAAACAATAAACCTAATGGAATTAAAAAGACATCTCAACCTAGTGGAGAAGATGGTCATGAGATGCCCCAGTTTTCCTACTACAGTGTTGCCTTGTATAAAGGAATTAATTCGTTCCAAATGAAATTATGTTAAGCACATTTTCCTTTATACAAATGTCCCATAGGAATGCATTGAAAATGGAGTAATCCCTAATCACAAATATTTTTATGTTGTATGGATTTGCCCCCTAGACAATTCTGTTAAGCAAATTTCCCCTATCTCTGGATTTTTTTATGTTGTTCAGATTTTATGTATAACCGTTTGTTATACAAGGGTCCACTGTACTTGGGTTGCTGTCCTAGTGCTGACTGCTGCTAATGGACGCCACTCAGATAGGGAGTGCAAGTGGACATTTTGTCTCCTGGGATTCATGGTATCTGGCCCTACAATGTGAGCAGTGGAGGTGGCCTTCCTTCAGGCAAAGAAAAAAAAGATGTTCCATAGCTGAATGGGAGACTTGAGGGACATCCATGTACAAGGCGGTGCCTCTCACATCTTAAGGGGGATCCCACTGAGAATATCTTGAGCTATCTCAAAACCCTACAGTGCCATTCATGAAAAACTCTTTCACCTCCATTCACATAGAAGAAAATGCTGAATTCCTGGAGAGAAGTGGCTCTCGTGACAATATATAGGATATTTGCCTTCTGGATTGGGGAGCATTGGATCTGAACATCAATCCAGCCTTGCTTTCTTTTACCCACACACTGAGCCAGGAGAGCATGGCTACATCTTTGGAAAGAATGTGAACAGAATGGTAACAAACAAACCCAACCCATCCTTTTGGTGTTTGGGAGAAGGCACAAACCTCCTCCTGTAGGACCCACCATGCAGTGGTTGAGTAGTTTTTACAGGTAAATGTCTTCCCTCGTTCTAAAAAGCTGAAAAGCCTTCTTCGGCATTCAGAGCTTTAAGATGTAATCTGCTGGTCAGTTTTGGTCTTGTGCCTTTTGACCCTGCCTCCACTGTACCTTGTGTGATGTTGTGTGCACAGTGATGGAGGAGTAGGTATTCAGGTGATTATCCCCACTTACCCATGCAGACTCATGGGGAGTGGAACTGGGTGTTGGTAAAGACACCCCTTAAACATCTCACTCACCTTAAAAACCCTATTAGGATCTGTGTAAGTTAAATGCATTTTGATGGTTTCTCTCTCTCTCTCTCTCTCTTCCTCCTCCCTCCCTCCCCCTCCCCCCTCTCTTTCACACACACACACACCAGCCAATTTCTCTGAAACTGAATGTGACATTCTGTCCGAAAGAAGTTGTTCAACTTTTTCTTTTTTAGGGATACAGTGGTCCCCCGCCCTATCGCAGTTCATATACTGCGGTCCCGCTATATTGCGGGACCATATTATATGAAAAAAGCCCCCCTGGGGTAAGGGGCAAAGGCTGTTTCTGGCCTCCCATACTCACCCCAGGACTGGTGCTGCCCCAAATGGGCCTGCAGGGGCCTTCCCAGGGGCCTCCAGAAGGCCTGGGAAGGCCCTCGCAGTCCCATCTGGGGCAGCGCCAGGCTGGGGGTAAGTACAAGAGCCCCCAGTTAGGGCCCCCACACCCGACCTGACCTGCACCTGCATATCATGGATTTTCAGTTATCGCGGGTCGAGTCAGGTCCCTAACCCCAGCGATAGGTGGGGGATCATTGTATTGAGAGTCTATGAGCTGCACTGTTGTTCTTCTGTGCCATCAAAGGCCACAACTCCTTTGATTGAGTTAATCCATCTCACATCATCTCCATCTCTCTTTGACTTTTCCCGATAACACTATTACTTTACTCTCTTTTCCCAAGTTGGGAAACTGTCTTACGATATGGCCTAAACAGGTGACCCAAACAAAACTGACCTTCACATCTGGTCCTTGAAAGCTGAACCATAGCAAGATGAAGGCTGACAGTGTGGTGGTGCAATTAAATCTGTCATTTTCCTCCCCTCACATTTATGCTGCAGAATCTGCCTGGCACTCCCTGTTGTGGTGGGGAAATAGCTGTCTGCCACATGAAAAGGTAAATGCAGTGTAAAATGGCATTCCCTGTGCTGGCCGCTTATCACTGGCTGAATCGTGGCTGCTTTCCCATTAAGGGAGCTTCTGTAGCTGTCAGGAGGTGCAAATTGGACCATCTCCTCTGGGACAACCCACATTGCAGATGCGTGTTATGTACCAAAAGCTTGACTGCAGCACTAGACGGTCCCGCTAAATTCATTCAGCCTCTGCCATTGGATGACATTTAATTCTGGCTGTTGCTCGTTCTGCCAAAAATAGCATCCTTTGGGGCGGGGGCAGAGCTCCCAAGTTCCTTACTTCACCAGACTCATCCTCCAAGTCAAACGTTAGAGAACCTCTGAGGTAAAATATGACAGAAACAAGCTCCAGGTACCTGATCTATGCCTAGCAATTGCTCCTATTTGCATTGCCCATAACAGAGTGAATAAAAATCAATGATTTCTTTAAAAAATCAGATTCATTTAAATTACTATTTAAATCACTATTTAGTTAAAACAATGTTTTGTTTTAAATAATCAAATAATCTGTTTTTTTTAAATAAATCAAATCCATCCTGAGTCCTAACCCATTATAATCAGAACTTGGAGGGAACTAGTGACAACTAACTAGTTACGTGGCATTAAACAACAAGAAAGGTCTTCCTACATTACATTGCAGCTGCAATTGAGGAGGGGTGTATTCCATTTACAGCATAACTGTAACTGTTAATTCCGGGTGAGCTCCCAAATACAGGAGTGGAGGGCAGAATATGATAGGGCTCAAATACTGCTCACTCTGTGCCAGGACTTTTTTGAGGATGCATGAGAAGAGTGTACCACATATCATCATGAGTTCTGATGTCACTGCACAACTAAAGAAGATGGTTATTTTATTTAAATTTTGGAAGAGGAGAAAGGTTTAAAAGCTACTTTAAAATATGACACACACAAAATAAAGTGGGGGAGAGGAACAATATTGCAGCACTTTAAAAACTAACAGATTCCTTTCAGTGTAAAAGCAGTAGATCAAAATAAACCACCTAATCCTAAACCAAAAGAAGTACAGTATGGTCCAAGAAAACCTACCCTGAAATAAACATCTTAGCCTTTACAGGGCTACAAAGTGCTGCCTTTCCCTCCACTTTTTATCCCTCCCCAATCCTCTTTATTTTGCCAACATGTTGAGGCAGACTAGCCTAACCACAGTTTTGATGGCCAATTCACACAAAGACAGAGGAGCTTTAAAAAAAGGCCCAAGTGATTTAATGCAACAGCAATGGCCTAGCAGAGAATATAATAATTTTACTTCCCCTGTCCCTCCACAAAGGAGCAGGGAAGATATCCTGAAGTCGTTTGCTTATTAAGCCACTTCGCAATGCAGAAAATTGATACTAGCAGGAACCCCGGCAGCTTTGACAGTGTCAGGGCTTAATTTTATTCCATTACCAGCTATCGTATATGGGGTGGGGGGAGATGGAGTGAACTAGAGTGAAGCAACCTGCATCAAAAATATTTTTTAAACTAGAAATGGTGTAGGATGGGGTGCTCTAGGAGCCAATTAGCCCCTTCTAGCGCTAATATTGTGTGGAAAAAGAAAGAAAGCAAACCAATCCACCACCATCCCATTGCATACTGAACAATGGGGCAAACACTCATTTGAACGTGTCCTCAGTAGCAGGGGGAGTTTCAGCAACTCATAATTCTCCTCCTTTCAGTATCTGGAAGTTGAGTCATGGCAACTGGACTTCTTTTTCTTGAAAGATAGAAACGTTTTGCTGCTCATCCAAACAGCTTCATCGGTTTGAATGAAGCTGTTTGGATGACCAGCGAAACGTTTCTCTCTCTCAAGAAAAAGAAGTCAAGTTGCCATGATTCAATTTCCAGATAAACTCACCTGGATGACTGAGAATCTTCACAGATATACTTTCAATACTTCGCGTTGGAGAAAAGACTAGAAATACCATCCCAACTTGCAGGCCTGTTGTAACAACTGCAACTATACAGTGTATGCAATACACTTTAGCCAGACTGGTTTAGCTCCTAAACAGCGTGGAATTTCGGAGCTTCTGCATAGGGAACTTTTCCTTCTGGCTTGCCTCTTTTCTGCGAGGCCTTGGGATGTCCTGAAGATGGATGAAGTAGGCATGAGAGGCCATCACCCGGAGGGGGGCTGAATTGCCCAAACTAGGCACATTGCATCACCTTTGCTCCAACTGTGTGAAATGGTGCACTGTACTGATACATGGTGGAATGCCGGCATCCATTAGTTACAGTCCCCATTCCCATGTTTGTCAAGGAGCACCAAAAAAGCAGGCAGTTGTGTTGATCCATATTAACAAACCCATTTCAGAAATTCTACTTTCCACTGTTTCAGGACTTTTGTAAAACTAATGGGCTTTGATTGCCCATTTATGACCAAACAACTCCAGCAGGGATCACTCTCCAGCTACAGTGAAGTTTACAGCCCAGCTCTAAAGTAGATGTAGGCACAAAGGGCTTCATATGAAGCACCCTATATGGCACCACAGGTGATGTGTAGGTTCATCATACACCCAGCCCCCAGACCAACCAGGCCACTTACGGGTCATAGGGTGCTGCTGGGTCCTTCGTCTCCAGCAATGTTTCTATCTGGGCAGGAGCTTGGCCGGCCCAGCTCCACGTCCTCAGGCAGCCAACCACGCATTGTCTACATGGGGGAAATCCCCGTCCCGCCTCCCTGTCAGAGTGGTCAGCTGTCGGAGGAGGCAGGGATGTGCCAGCCAGACTGGAGCATTGCCAGAGAAGAAAGACCCCCCTCCTGTGGGTGCTTCCATGCACCTCTACTCAGAAGTAATCGGATGCCTGAGAGATAGTGGTGTTAGATGATGTGCTCATCCCTGAGGATCACACCCCTAAAGCACTATGACCCCGTGAGCAGGGATTCCATTACACCAGTGTGTGCTACTTAGGATCTAACCCCATTCCTACAGGGAACAACAGTTATCTGTCTCCTGCAGAGAAGAGGAGCCCAAGCAGAAAACAAGGATGTATTATAGTAAGACTATAAATCAACAAACAGGGAACCATGAAGAAAGATTATCTTCTCTTATGCTTCTTCCCCACTAAGACCCACACGTTCACGCACATATACTCTTCGTTAGGGCTGTCTTTAGTGCTCATGTGTTATTTATGCATGGGTGACTGTTGACGAACAGCACCCTCCTGCAATTTGTCATTTTGCATGTTTATGCACAAACAATTCCCATTAAAGAGAAGAGTACTTATATAATTGCATAGCACTACTGTTTGTTTGTTTAAGGCCTGTAAACTAATAAGAGACTCGTTTGCTAATTGAATGATCAATTAATTCAAAGAAAAAGCAACCCATTTATTGTTGTAAACACTGATATCAGCAGAGTACTTTAGGGACCAAAATGTATGAAAAAAGAACATCTACCGGTTAAATAAAATATTCCCCCAGGTAAATGATTTCACATACCTAGAAGTAGAGGCAAGGGTTACTGGGTGGGTCAATCAACAGGATCCTACTTATGAGTTATGCCTACAAAAGGGCAATTGTATATATCAGGGCTGTCCAACTTTGAACAGGATGAGGTCTACTTTTTCCGGATGAAAGTGCTTGAGGGCTACTACACTAAAACCTCTACTTATGAATTTTATCTGTTCCAAGCATATGCTCATAAGTAAAAAAAATTGTAAGTAGAGCAGCAGTTTCCCATAGGAACACATTGAAAATCAATTAATCCTTTCTGGAGGAGGGAGGGAGGAATTCTCCGGGGAAGTGAGAAGAGGAGGACATTATCACACAAAGGACGTGGGCACGCCCGTGACCCCACCCCTCACTGTCCCCTCCACTCCCCTTCCTCCACTCTGCACCAACAACTCAATTGGTCATGAGACAGTGGCACACAGATCATCTGGCCAGTAGGGAGGGCAGGGGACTGTGCCATGGCCCTTGAACTGCCCCGCTCGGCTGAGACAGTGGGCTGGCAGACCCAAAGCTTTGCTGGGGCAGTAGTGGTCCTTGGGGTGAGGGAGATAGAGGTGGAGAACGTATCCCCTCACATTTTTTATTGATGGCTTGCGGGCTACTTTTGAACCCTTCACGGGCTACTGGTAGCCCCCGGTCTACCTGTTGGGCAGGCCTGGTATATATCTTGGCAGAATTAAGAAGGGATGCTTGCCTTCCTGGGTGCATGCCTGATTGTGTGATAGCGGTAGGGCACACATCCAGGCCTATGGTCAACACCCTCATTCACTAATGGCATTTGGTCACCAAGGCTTACACAATTTCCTTCATGCAACCCTAAACGGCAGCAAGATTCTGGTTGTGGCAGCTTTATGTTGGAATCAAGCATCACTGATCTCATTAAAGGAGAGGTGGGGAAACTCAATCAGAGTGGGAAATAGGATTCTTTCCTCATTCTGCCCTACATGGCTCAGGTGATGCCAGGGGTCTGGTGTTTTAGCCATGAAGTTGTCTTAGAACCTCATGGTTAATGTATGATAATACAGTTGAAGTGCTGGAAGGAAACCCAGGAGGAACCCTCAACTACAGTATTTCTAACCAATAGCTGTTCAACCCTTCTGCCTCCAGAGTAGAAATATCCACCCATCATCTATTGCAGTCATTCCCAACTAACCCAGGTTTCATGGACTGCAATTCCCAGATGACCTGACCACCACCTGTGCTGGCCAGAGGTTTTGGGAGTTGTAGATCAAGAACACATGGGTTACCTAAAGTTGGGAACCACTGATCTACCTAGTCCATTTTACTGTCAATACCCACTACCACCTGGAAGTTCTTCCCAATGTTTCATCACAATAGTGTTGCTTGTATAGTAGTTCTAATGTATTGATTCAGCTCCTACAAAGTAGACAGTACTTAATATGCTTCCTCCAATTTTCATGTAAAAGTCCTTCAGATATTTGAAGACAGTTATCACTTTACTGTACAGTCTTTTGTTTTCACACTCAGCTCCCTCAGCTGCTTCCAAGATTGCCTGACCTCCAAATCATCATAATACTGTTTAATATCTCACTAATCCACATGTCAATAATATTAAATAAAAATGGATTGGGCTACCGTATTTCAGAACAAGTGTGCACGGGGGGGGGGAATCAATCATCTCTTATATAAGGATGACCTAAAACTATATGTATAATGTTCCAGAGATAGAAACACAGTGCAAATATTTAGTGAAGATATTCAAATGAAAATCGGAATTCACAAACATGCAGCTCTCTCTATATATAACAAGGCAAGATCCAAAACCTAGATGGAACAGAATTTTAAAAATGGCAAGAGTCTAAAATTATTATCAAATGATAACATTACAAACATCTTGGAATACTAGAAGCAGACAACATCTTGTATAAGGAAGTTAAAGAACTGACAGAAAGGGAATACAATACAACAAAAGACTGCAGAAAACCTTAAAATCAAAATTAAATGACAGAAATAGAATCAAAGCTATAAACACATGGGCAGTTCAAGTAATTGATACCCAGCTGGAATAATAGGTTGGAACCAAAATGAAATAGAAGAATTCAATCAAATAAAAATCAACAACCAGAGAAACAAATGAACATGCATCAAAAGCAAAGCAAAAATAGCAAAATGTTCTGCTTATATACCTCCCCATGGTGCTTAAAGCACTCTCTGGGCAGTTTACAGTTTAATGATGTAGGCTACACATTGCCCCTCTCTACTCATTTTACCAACCTCGGAGGGAGTCATCAAGGCTTTAGGAATAACACCACGGAATTTCACATAGTATTATTATCAGCTACTGTCATCAGAAATTGCACCATCAGGGCTGCAAAAAACAGGCAATATTAGGAACAGCATGCATACTGCACCAATATTTAATAGATATGTCATGTGTTGCTGTTCATCTGAGGTTGGATTTACCTAATGTTCAGACCTGCTAAAGACCAGATGATGTTTTATTATGCCCTGATATGTAAAACCACAGAATTTAAACAGGGTGTACTTTCCTTTTCACATACTATATCAACTTTTAACAAATACTGTACTTAGGGCTTTTTGTTGTTGTTAAAACATGTATCTACTACATTGTACCAGCCAATGTTTTTATACTTTTGATTGCCTGTGCCTGGGTATTTTTGAATAATAATAATGTTCCGTCAAGTCAATACTGACTTACAGGGATCCTTTCCAGGGTTTTCTAGATAGAGAGTACTCATATGTGGTTTATGATTCTTCTCCTGCCCTGGGATTGTGCAGCTTTGCCCAAGGCTACATAGGCTGGCTCTTCTAGGATGCACAATAGGAAATCAAACGTCCATCCTCTGGCTCTTCTGCCTAACTCACTGAGCTATCCAGTGAACTAAAATTGAGGACTACAACTGATGCAGCCCAGTATTGCCTTAGCTTCTCTTCTTGTTGTTGTTGATGCTGCTGCTGTTGTTGTTGTTGTTGTTGTTGTTGTTGTTGTTGTTACCTTCATGTCTCCTTCGCATTCCCTATGAGGTGAAAAGAGCAAAATGAAGTAGGGATCCCAGGGTATGCTTACCATCCCTGATCAGCATTTGGAAGTGGAGATAATAAATTCACACTGATCTCCAGGACTGGGATTTGGGGAGGTGGAGGGCTGCGCGGAGTCTTCCACTGACTGGATCAAGACTGCTGGTGAGGCAGAAGGGGACTTGGAATATAAGTGGCACTGTATAAAAGCCACTATTCTGTGCAACTATAGGATGTCGGGGGAGCAAAATTTGAGCAGAAGTATTCCTTACTTGCAATCAGAGCTGCAATAATCTAGTATTCAAGTTAAGTCTCTGAGAAATTGAATTTAACAAAGGAAGAACATGCACGTGCCCTGGAGATCAATCACAAAATTACGCAGTCTGACAAGCTCCTGCTATGTCAATTGGACAAAATCAGTTCTTCAGGGATTCCTTCTTTGACTGGGTAGTGAGTTAGTTTTCTGGCTGTGGAGCTAGGGGTTGGGTGTTCAGTTCCTCATTATGCTTCCTAGAAGAGCCAGCCTGTGTAGCCTTGGCCAAGCTGCCCAGTCCCACGGTAGCTCCAGGAGAAGAGAATGGGGTGTTGTCCCTGACAAACGTTGGAAAAGGGTCACCACACATTAGAATTGACGTTTTGACATGTTGATAATGACGACAATGGTAACGACGACTACCAACGACATACGGTGTCATTCTCAAAATCAGTGTTTACTAGCCACACTGGCTGAGAATTCTGGAATTTTGCAATCTGAAACATCTGCAAAGCCAAGGGTCTTCTCCGAGCCACATCTTAAGGTAAACTGAGTTTCTAAGCTTGTTATCCCCTTGATCAGGTACTGATCAGCATTGGTGACTGATGAGATTTGTATATAAAGGGGAGGGGGCAGATAAAGGGGAAAAAAAACACCGAGGAAAAATATTGTAGAAGAGGAACTGGGACATGAGAGATCTTTAGAGATATAGTGGGTGCCCAGAGCGTCACTGCATGCCTTACTGAGAAAGCAGAACGTCTAATTGTTGTTATCTGCCATCAAGCTGCAGATGACCTATTGCGACCCTCCTAGAATTTCCAAGGTGTATGATGAGATACTATAGTTAAGGAATGGTTTTACCCGTGTCCATCCCTGGTCAGCTTTCACGGAGGAAGCTTCCGGGCCTCCCAAGTCCTAATCTGTCACCCTATCCACTTCTAAACCAAGCTGGCTCTTCAAGCAAAACAGACAGGACAGAAATTGTAAAAATGGTGGTAGGTAGTGGGTGGTGATGGTGGGTGGGGACGTGTGCAGATAACTCTTGGATTTCCCTAACTGGATGCCTCTGTGCTGGCACCAGGCTGCAGTCGATACGAACAAGGAGTGAAATATGCTGAGAGGCTTAACACAGAGCTCTATGTTGTGCTCTGTGCAGAGGTGTGTGTGTGTGTGTGTGTGTGTGTGTGTGTGTGTGTGTGTGTGTGTGTGTGTGTGTGTGTGTGTGTGCATAGAACACTATGTGCAGTTAAATGCTTCTAAGCATTAAATGATTAATTAATTATACCCCCTTCTCTCTCCTTCTCCTTCTCTCCCTCTCAAGTGCTTTGGAGATGAAGTGTGCTATGTTAGAACTATTAATAATGCTCCTGCATTTTATAGAAGCTGCGGAACGAACAGGGTCTGCTACGTACGCCAAAGCCAAGGCAGGGGATTATAAATAAATGCAGCCCCCTCTTCCCAGAGCGTCTAGACTCGTGGCGTATAATTAGCCCACATATTTCAGTATGAGTCAATATTTTGCTTTGAAAAATCCACCTTCCGTTTAAGGTGGGCTTAACGAGGGGTGGGGGGGTGGTCGGGCACCTTGAGGTGGGAGAGGAGGACATCATGTGATCCTCATCGCTCCCAGCTGGAGGCTGCCGGATTGGGTTTCATCCGAAAGATAGGTCCAGCTCACCTCTCAGATTTCGGTTCCAAAACAGGATATTCCCACTGGAAGTGCCTTCCTGCTCCTTTCTGAGTGTGAGCTACTGGGTGGTGGCAGTGGCGGTGTGTGTCCTTGTGTTAAAGCAACGTTTGAAATGATGCAACTCCCAGCCAGGATAGCCAACAAGAGGGGATGATGGGAGTTTGAGTCCAACAACTTTAGGAAGCACTCCGAGTGGCCTGCTTAAAAAGACAAGAGAGAACATCTCTGGAGGAGCAGCTGCTAAACCATTAAAACACACACACACTCCAGGCTAGAGTTTAGAGCAGTGGTGTAGCGGAGCCAGGACAGATCGGATTGAAGCTGTAGGTCACCAGCCACCCACCTGCAGGCTTCCCTGACCCTTAGCTGCGACCCTCACTTCAACTGCAAGAGAAAAGGAATTTCCTAGGACAGGTATATTCTCTGGCCAGCTCCCTCTGTTTTAGGGCAAGGCATGTAACACATCTGATCTCACCTGATTTCGGAAGCTAAGCAGGGTCAGCCCTGGTTAGTACTTGGATGGGAGACCACCAGGGAATACCAGGCGCTGTAGGCGCCTGGAGTAGGAACTGGCAAGCCACTCCAGTATTCCTGCCAAGAAAACTCCATGGACATGGGGTCACAAAGAGTCGGTCACGACTGTAATGACACAACACACACACATGTAACAATGGTTTGGTCTCAAACAGGAAGTTGTGAGCCATTAGTTTTTTAAAGGACATGCTCCTCATTTGTTTATATTCTGCAGCCTCCACTTTGGACTTTCCCTGGCAGGAATGGTTGCTGCGCCTCCATTATGTTAGACTACAATCTCCATTATCCCCAAGCAGCAGAGAGAGTGGTTGGTTGGGAATCATGAGACTTGCAATCCAACAAACATCTGGGTAGTTATGAAGGTTTGGAAAGGTCATTTTAAAGAGTGGGGGGAGTCACAACAGCACACAGAACGAAACAGTTGTAGCTAGGGAGGGTCTTTCGTCCTTCCCTCCTAAATATAAAATGGCTGCCCCAGTTTTCCCAACGAAGGACAGGGTGACTAATCTGTATCAGCCCTAGTTCAGAGCCACTCCCAGTCCATAGGTTGTGAAGAACCCACCCATTTATTTATAACTTACAAACTGCTTGACACCTAGCTGGACTGTATTTCTCTTACTCAGCTGCCTGTATCTTGGTATGGAGAAAGGTGTTTAGATGGGATCCTTTTACAACATGGAGGAGGAAAACAGACAGCTCCAGGCAGAGAAAAGAGAGCTTCATACATTTGACTGCCTCCTGATCCTCTGCTGCTTGCTAAACCCCACCGCTAGTCTTCTTTTCAAGCTGTTATATCAGCCTGAAGATCTAAGGTAGTACAGCAGGTGCCTACTGAGAGAGAGCCCAGAGACAATGGCCCCAAACACTGGCTCTTTCTTCCCACATTCATCTTCTGGTTCTTACACCATTTCAGAATGGATGCACAACCAAGGAGAACTCAAGGAAATACCAGAAAGATGTCCCCCCCCCCTGCCAATTCCATATACAGTGGACCCTTGTATAACAAACAGCTTGTATAAACCTAAAATTTGTACAACATAAAATATTCTGGAGATAGGGGAAATTTTCTTAACAGAATCGCCTATGGGCCAAATCCGTACAACATAAAAATGGGATTACTCCATTTTCCATGCATTCTTATGGGAAATTTGTATAAAGGAAAATTTGCTTAACATAATTTCATTTGGAACGAATTAATTCCTTTATACAAGGTACCACTGTAACTGTCGGGGTGGTTTATTCTTCCACAGCTGGTAAACGTTACTGCAAACATTAGGATGCCTTTTCAAAATTAATTTGTTATTTGTTACTCAGGAGTAATGAACATCGTTATTAAGTACTCTTGCATTTTAATTGTTTCTTTAAATCAACACACAGCATAAAAACCTGCTCCACCTTGCTCCAAAATAACAAGTAAACATTACTCATATTGCACCAGAAGCTGAAACACATTGGTACTGATTTCATTACTTTCCAAAGCAACAACGCTGACTTCATGCATGATGAGTAACCTTGTGACTTGGAGAGGAGGTTGCCACATAGTCTGTGCTAGTGTATTGGGCAAAACGAAAAGGAAAATATTTTTTAAAAAGGAAAAAGTGTTCTGCTTCTGCTTATAAAGGAAAATAGTCTCTGGGCGGTTTTTTTAAAAAGGAAGACAAAATCATTGCAGCACCTGAAAGACTGATGGCTGTATTTTACCTGCATGAGGCATTTTGTGCAGCACCTGAAAGGACTGTATTTTAATATGAGCTTTTGTGGACAGGACAGGAAAGACCTACTAGCACAGCTGATCTTTATTTGGGATTCCTCAGAGGCACTTTAAATGATGGCAGGTTACTGACTCCAACTTAACATAAGTTTGAATATGATTTTTTACTGCTGAGCACAGTTACATCCCCAGTTCTAAGAGGGTGTGCACACATATGCCACTGTATTATTTCAATTTTTTTTTATTTTTCCTTCCTCCACCTAAAAGATTTCAGTTTGTGGTTCAACTGAGTTGTACAGTTCATAGGTCTCATTAAAGATGGAAAAAGTTCTGAAATGATTTATCTTTGTCTCATTTATTTACAGACACTTGACATTTTAGCAGGGGTGTGTAAACTTTTTATATCCACTGTACATCTTTAGACATAAGAGTGGGGTTACATGGCCAATATTTATACATTTACACATAGGACCATTGCTGGAAGAGATTTTTTTAAAAATTGCGTTGAAGTGGTTGATGTTTCCAGACTACTCAAAGATACTCATCTTATGTAGTGCTTGTTGTGTAAAATTTGGGATTATTAGATATTTTCCCATCTAGTAGACACCCCTGTGGTTAAAACAAACCCCATTTTTCTACCCAATATGACAGTTTTGCAATTGCGTGGTTCTCTCCTTGTATAATACAACACTTGATTTTTAGTCTAACAATTTTAAAGGAAAATACAGTCTTGTACATGGCAAAATTCTGGAATTCAGCCACCACTCTTCCAGGAACAATGCTTCTTGGAATGGGAACTGAATATCCAGAGGTACTAAAAGTCATTCCCAGGTATAAATGCTGCACTATCACTGTCTGAAGAAATGGCCTTGTCCATGAAATCTCAGATTAAAATGCAACAGTTAGTCCATAAAGCGTCACAACATTTTTGTCTTCGCTATTTTTGTTTTGGTGTTGCCTGATATTGTTACTTAAAATATGTTACTTCTAAGCTGTGATCTTTTTTGACACTGGTGACATTCCCCCATGTCATACATGAAGGCCGTTTATGGGTGCAATATGGTCCTTCTTATGCAGTGGCCTCTTTCCTCCAATGTTACTACTTTTCAGCCTCTTTGGCTTAACACAGCCTACCCGGTGAGTCCAGATCTGTATACAATGCCCGGCCTCATGTTATGCTCCTAATGGAGCAGCAGACCCAGTGAGGTCTTGGTGCACTGCTACCACCTTCCACCGTGCACACACACACACACACACATGCATAAGCAGTCCAGACTGACTGGCGCATGTCATATAGGAATGCCAGCCTAATAAAGAATGGTGTACAGTCTGAAGTGAATTTTCTATAGAACAAGTGACGCACATAATTTGTACAAGCTGTCTTCATCTTGGAAGTCTTTTATATCCCGATGCCAAGTTGGTGCCTCAATCTGTTTCCAGAATTTTAGTGGATTTTTGACATCTATACAAGAGGTGGGCTGCAGCTTCAGTGGGTCTATTTGGCAGGGCTACCAAAATAAAATACCCCTATTGCTGCCATAAGATATTAGACGTTGAGGTGTTAAATTGGGGAGGGCCTGGAATGGACTGTGTGAATGCAGGCTTATGGAACCCCTACAAGCTAACTTGTGCTGAGGATGTTGGATGTGTCATTGGCACATCACCAGTGGTGATGGCGACGGACCATGTGATCTGTACAACTGCCCCTCCCACAGAGAAGAGGAGAGATTTAAGCTAAGAAATGTCTTGAAGGCACAGTCATTTTCTGTGCACACTGGTCTTGGGGTGTGGGGGTTCAGGGGAGTACTGGGATAGTCATAAGATCAGGCTTATCTTGGAAATGACCCGACAGAAGAGGAAAAGCAATCTGTAGAGAGGAGGGGGGTGAAATAAACCCAAACGCTAATTCTCAAGTCTTGGAAAGGAATAGTTTTTGAACATGACTTAGCCGAGAAGACAAGGGATACAGCAATCATCATCATCATCATCTTCTTCTTCTTCTTCTTCTTCTTCTTCTTCTTCTTCTTCTTCTTCTTCTTCTTCTTCTTCTTCTTCTTCTTCTCAGAACTGCAGAACTGGAAACGACCCTAAGGATCATTGGTCCAGTCCCTGCCAAAGAACCCCAGTGGGGCATTGAACTCCTAATCTCTCGCCAGAAACCTAAAACCACTCAGCTAATCAGCCGTGAGTAGTGTAAGCTGACAATGTTAAACCGGCAACTGGTTTCTTCCTTTCCGTAGCAGCTTCTCCTTCCAGCACGCTCCTAGAGGGCTATAACACCCCTACAATGCCTTGTAGCAAGTCACGTCATTGCCATGTACAGAAATACAAGCTGTCAGGCATGCCGCGAGTTAGAAAGAAAGCCGTAACTTCATCACAAGTCTCTGGATGAGGAGCATTGCGGGAGCATTGCTCCTTGTGTTTTTAGCAGATTGATGGGTTGACAGCTGCTACATACAGGGAAGTGCCTTCAAATGTGCTCCTCTCCGGGGGGTCTAAAATGGAACAGCCCAGGGACAGCTTGCAGTCTGTATAGGCAAGCCTCTCCCCCCCCCCTTTTTAAATCTTATTCTCAGTCCTTGGAGTGGGTCTGGTTAAGAATCTACAAAGGCAGAAAATGACGAAGAAATATTTAAAGTGGTAACATCCACCAGGCACTCAGGATTCTTATCTGAAACAGCAAAATGTGAAGTAATAACGCCAGGTCACAGGCAGCTAGAAGAGGGAGGGGCATCATTTGAAGCTGTGCATGCAGCACTAATGATGCATTACAGGATCTCCTGAAAATATAACCATAATGGACAAAAAACCCTATATTTATGAATAATTGAGTAGCTTGTGAGTTGCAGAACATAAGGAAGGACTGATAGCAGATTGTGGTTGATGTCTAAGCTGCAAAGCAAGAACTCTGATCAAGCAGGTCAATCATCGTCAACAGACCACGAACACTAATGATGGTGACAGCAAATAAAGATTGTGCAAATTCCAACAATTAATCCCAATAAGAATAGACTCAAGTGAATAAATGGGGCTTTGATGAGCCACTCATTGATTCAATGCATCCATTCAAGTTGGGACTAACAACTGGATTTAAGTTATGTGTGTGTATGTGTGTGTGCACGTGTGCCTGCAGAAAACACACATGCACACACACATACAAACATATAAAATGATAAAAGGACATACGGTAATACCCATACTAGCTTCTTTGCTGTGCGATTGTACATACAGTATATTCACTCATACATCTTTGCATGTAGATGTTAATCTATATTTATATCCAATAAAAGCTGCCCTAGTTAGTTTGTTATGTGCCACCATGTTGGAACTGACCTTGAGTGAACCTAATTTGGATTTCAAGGTAAGTGAGATATTTAAGGGTGGTCTAACCAGTGGCAGCGGCCTCCCCACAAGCGAGTATCTATGACAAAGCCAGGGAGTCAAACTTGGTTTCCAGGGTCCTCCTCTGTCGCTCTTCCACAACACCATACCAGGTAACTGAAAGTTGTCCCACCAGACAGTTATCTATGAGATCGGAGTGGCAATGTTATTCTGAAATATGCAGCAACAGAATTGATAAGGGCCAGCAGAAAAGAAAGGTGAGTTAAGCAAGGCAGTTGAGTTTGTCTGCTCCTGGACCCTACCATGTCTTGATACAGGTGGTAGTGGTGGGTCTTCATCCTGTCATGAGACAATGAATGGACGAGCCAGGAAATGGGACCATAAGAACAGGCCAGAGAAAGAGTTCATAGCCTAGGTCTTTGCACCCGTTGGAGTGCTTTTATAGGGGGTGGGGTGGGAGAAGCTTTCAAAATTATAACTTTCTCATCACCATCTGCAGTTTATAGTTGTACAGTTTAGACGCCTCCATCTACTGCTGGAGCTAACATAGGTCTCTTGCCCACCTAGTCTGGGGGCCGTTGTGCATCGCTGATGACCCGCCTTTAGAAGAAGGCATTCCTTACCTGGTTAGAATTCCTGAACTAGAAGTTCCTCGCACTTCCTCCAGTGTGCAAATCAGCCTGCTCTGCCTTGTGATTGCTCCTCCGGAGATGGGCATTGGCACGCTTTGCTCATCGGTCTGCCTGCGGCATGGCCATGGAGCACGAGCAGATTTCAGCTGCTAATCACATGCAATTTGTAACATCTAGTTTGGGCCTGGGCATGACAGATGCCAACATCTTGCCTCTGTACCTTCTGGCTGGGAAAGGCCCTGCACGCTCATTTCTCCGTGGTCTGCTTGGCATACAAATCCTAACATATTACATATGGACCCCAGGACTGCAGGCACAGACATAAGACTACATTTGCCCACACAAGAAGCAGAAAAGATCAACCCGATGCTAATGATGAACATTCCTTGCCTCTTTTTTGTGAGGGGGGGGAGAGAAGGAAGAGCTCCATCTGTATACTTGTAACAACAACATCCTGGTTCCTTTCCCCATGAGGTGTGGAGCTTTGTTTCCCTAGCTCACCTCCTTGTTAGCTCCGTTGCCAAGGAAACCCAAGTTCTGAAATTCAAACAGGCATAATAAAAGGTGACTACACAGGGAACACAATGAAATGATCCTATCATTTGTTTGCTAGAAGGAACACACGCAGCGCCAGGCCAACATTTGGGGATCCTGAAGCCTGCACTGTTAGGAGTTGGGGTTGGGGAGCCTTTGCAACCGGTGACAAGGTCTGGGTAAACCTGTGTTATCTTCTTTGGTTGTTCCATGAGAGATCATCACAATTTTAATTTTTAAGTGTGGACTAAAGTCACTTCTGGGGCTGCTCTGGGATTAGGGTCCTTTAAGAATAATCAGAATTATTTTCATAGTAGATCCCTCCCTGGTGCTCTCCATTTATTTGCTGCTATTTATTAAGTGGAATTTATTAAGTGGTAGCTGTCTCACTGCAAATGGAATGGACACTCTCAGGACTTTCTGCTGATCCTTTTCCTTGGATCGCAATGTCTGACACTACATCTCTAACTATGGAAATGGCATGAACACAACATCTCCAAAATATTGTTCAAGGCTTGCAAATGTGCCACTTTGCTGTCCTACACTTGCTCATGTATGTATAAAATGCCATGTCACTGATTACATTTAATTAGTAGATTAGCTGGCAAAAGACCTTTCTCTCCAGGCAGGCTTTCCCTCCCTGAGTGACTGGCAGCCTGAGTGGGGCTTTTAAATGGACAATTCTATCTTACTGCCTTGAATGCGTATTGATGCAGCTTATGCTTTTTCTATGGTATTTGTTTGGTTCTTTTTTAGTATTTGTCTACTCACTGTTGTTAGCTTTCAAAGTGACATACATTAATGATGTATGGCACGTTGATCCCTTTTAAGGGGAAAAGTGGGGCTAAAATAAATAAATAAATAAGTCAGTCAGTCAGTCAGTCAGCTAGTCAGCCAGCCTGAGGCAAACAGAGAACATTTTATTGTGTAATTAAAGAGTGAGAAAAGGAAAGTAAGAACAATAAGGGGAGGAGGGGGTTAATTTAACACTCCTAGCCTAAATCCAATTGTGGCTCCAACAGGAACAAATCCACTGGGGTCAATAAAAGCTTATGATACTATTGACACCAAAGATCCATTGATTTCAGTGGGTCCACTCCAGCTGGATGTATGGGGTGAACTTGGATTCATCCCTTTGACTTTTAGTGTTCAATACTGTAGGGCAGTGATGGCGAACCTATGGCACGGATGCCAAAGGTGGCACTCGGAGCCCTTTCTGTGGGCACCTGACATTGCCCCTTCATAGCCACCTGTATTCTGGTTAAATTACTGTATTGGCACTTTGAAAAAAATAGTGGCTTTTGAATTGCATTTTGGGCACTTGGTCTCTAAAAGGTTCGCCATCACTGCTGTTGTAGTTTTTTTGTTACTGATGATGCTGGCTTTAATAAGCCACACAAACCTGTGCTATAATAAAGTGTTCTTACTGGTGGCATGGGGGATACGTTGGAGAAGGTGGATGCTGTCATGAATCTATTTCCGATAAATTGCAGGAAGTGAACCAACTCTTTCTACAGTACTAAACTCCCATGCTTTCCTTCGTCTTTTAATCCTTTTTGGAAGGAACTGGTGGATCCCTTCACCCTAGTGTCTCAGAACACTGCTTCTCTGCCAATCTCTCTCTCTACCACAGGCATCTCAACTAAAAAGACTGCTGAGAGCGTGCAGCGCAAGCAGAAATGCAGATGCCTCCAAGCCTACTCAGGCCAGGAGGTGGGAAGAGATCTCCATTTGCTTATGATACTTGCAGACCTTAGCATTTCATGTCTGTGGCTCCATTTAATAACTATGCCCAGACCAGGCCTTCACCCAAAATATTCCCCACCTAGGCTGTAAAGTCCTGCACTTCTACCTGCGTAAAGAGAATGAGTACCATACAGCAGCGAATCAAGGACATAGCCCTGTGGTGCAGCACCTTAAACTCAAGTATTTTCCTTGCCAAAGTGAGAGTCTCCATATTTATTTCAGAGAGCCAGACAATAGAAGAATCAATTCCTGAAGTGATAACTGTGCGGAACTCTTCTCTCCTCCAGAGAACTGCACTTGAGTGTGCTTTGTTTCATAATTGATCTGGAGCCTGTGAGCACTTCCTCTGTTGTACACTTGACTTCTCACATGTGGGAGACTGTCTCCTGAATACTAACATGTTCAAACTTTAATGACAGGTTATAGACTGCAACACCTCATTTGGTCCCCAGACTAGCAGTGAGCGGAAGCAACCAGAGGCTGAACGGACACGTGTGCAGACATAAGAGCATAAGAGACTAGAATATACCAATACATCAATAGAAATGCTTAAACTCAGGAGGACCCATATCTGCAAGAGCAACACCTAAAGTGTGTCATGTACCGAAGGAGTTGTTTCAGGTCCTTGAGGTCAGCATTCCTGGCACCTAAGGCACCTCGACTAGTTTTCTACTTTTCACCTCTCTCTCTCTCTCTCTCTCTCTCTCTCTTTTTTTTTTCTCTCCCCCCCCCTCTCTGGAACAAGAAGGATGATACGGATGTGGGAAAGAATTCCACAGCAAGAAATAGGCACAGAGGCTTTTTCCAAGGACGGATTCTGACACAATGCAGTATATCCGGCCCGTGTCATGCCTAGCATGTTCCTAGATGTGGATTAGACACCTCGATGAGTGATCAAAGGCAGCAACGAGGCAGGAGCAAAATACAGAACAAATGAGCCCTGACAAAGCGGGGGGGGGGGGAGAGATACTCTGTATTTCCCATTCCCTCCCAATCAAGGCACTATTATTGGGAACGTAAAAGCCAGATAACTGGACACCAACATTGCTAGACCTGGGGGAAAGGGCTAAACCAGGGAGAATTTAGGACACATCCAATGAGGGGAAGTTGAGGCAATCTAGATCAGAAAGTTCCTATTTTCAGTGCAATCTGTTTCATCGCTCACTTGAGCAATCCTTCTGTCCACAAGGATCAAAGTTTTTTTCTCTCCTATGAGAAGGATTTAGCCTGGGTTTGGGATTGCTACAATTTCCCCCCTTTAGATGAATGACACACCCCCTTCTTGGTCCCTTCTTTTCCTTTTCCTGAGGCCTTCCTTCAGCAGGTTGTTGTGATCTTTCTTTCTTTCTTTCTTTCTTTCTTTCTTTCTTTCTTTCTTTCTTTCTTTCTTTCTTTCTTTCTTTCTTTCTTTCTTTCTTTCTTTCTTTCTTGATGTTAAATAAAGTGACATAGCAAAACAGCAATGTTTTTATCAAGCCTGGTGCATATAACACCATCAACATATCTCATTTAGAATAGTGTTGCATCAATAACTCTCTCTCTCTCTCTCTCTCTCTCTCTCTCTCTGTGTGTGTGTGTGTGTGTGTGTGTGTGTGTGTGTGTGTGTGTGTGTGTGTGTGAGAGAGAGAGAGAGAGAGAGAGAGAGAGAGAGAGAGAGAGAGAGAGAGAGAGAGAGATACAGATGGGCATGAACCACAGTTCAGTGGATTAGCCCAGTTTGACATGGTGCCTGCACAGATGCTCCACAGGCACCATGCGCTTCCCTCCCCACCACCCTGGGATCACTCACTCGCCAGAAGTGACACAGGATTCCCTGCCCTGCCTCCTCTGAGTGGATGCTTGCATGGAGAGGACAGATGAGGGAAGGGCACTGCTGCCGGTGAATGGCCGAACAAGCTGTGGAGGCCGGGAAGGAAGCGTGCGGCACTTACAGAGCACCTGTGCGGGCACAGTGGCAAACTGACAAACTGGCAAACTCCAGTTTGTGCCTCTCTCTAATATAGTAAAAGGGGAAAGGTTCCCTCTGACAGTTAAGCCCAGTCATTTCCAACTCTAGAGGGGCAGTGCTCATCTCTGTTTGTGAGCCCTAAGAGCCAGCATTTACATACAGCCCTATTTCTGTGTCCCTGTGGCCAGCATGACTTTAAAAAGTAGATGAAAACAGCAGAGAGGTTCCCCCCTGCCCCATAATCCCTTTCAATGCCACAACCTACCAAATGGGTTCATCACCTCAGATAACACTGCCCACAGTTTTATTTTGATGCGGATTAGCTATCTGCATCAGCTACAGAACGAGTAATTAGCAGCACTCCAAATAGTACCAAAGCAACTATAGCCCCAGCGCTGTGCCAGGAAGGAGCAGAGCAGCTCTACAGGGGAGGGCAAGAAGATCAAAACGTGTGTCGATGCCATAATTTGATTTGAACCGAGCGGCGCTCAGAGCAGAGGGATCAAAATGATGAGCTATATGTACATATACCTCTCTGGAGGTGCTCTTTCGCCAAGGCCTCCGGGCCATTTTTACAAGCCTATAGCCCCCACTTCCCCAAGCTCCCCTGCCAAGACGAAAACTAAAACTAAACAAAAAATCAACTGGAAAACAAAAAGGTGGACTGTGACTCTCTAGGAGCTCTGATTCAATTTCAAAGGTGGTGGCAGAGCCCCTCTGCTTGTGTCCTTTTAACACCCAATAATGCTCTCCTTCTCAAAATCAGAAGCAGATTTCTGGCCATTTCTTGTCCCTCTCCCCCCTCCCCAATTTCCTTTTTGAGGGGCCATTTGTGGAAGCCAAAGCCAGCAACTCCCTGGGATTAGAGTATTTGTTCCTGAACAGTTCCCAACAGAGATTAATCCAACCAATTTTCTCCCGTTCATAACAACAAGGAAAATCAGAGTGAGGTGAGTCCATGGGATGTTGGTGGGATGGGCTAGGGTTGCATTTTGCTTTCCATAAACTCTGGCTTTAAAATTCTGCGTACAGCAACCTGCACTTTGGATCGCTACAATTTTCCCACTTTAGATGAATGACAGTCCCCCTTCTTGGTCCCTTCCAGAGCACAGAGAGAACTTCTACTTCCCTGAGCTCCTTGCCCTCTGAAGATGCCGGCCACAGAGTCTGGTGAAACGTTAGAAAGAAAAACTTCCAGAACATGGCCCAATAGCCCGAAAAACTCACAACAACTAACATGTACTGGCTTTAAGCAGAGAGTGGCGTCAACCGATCCCTTCCTTTTGCAGTCCTCATAGGGAAACAGCTTGCAGCCACTGTCACTCCCTGCGTCACATGCCTCCCCTCGCAGTGATGTGCCAGGGGCCCCTCAGAGCTTCACATGCTCCTGATTTTTTTTTTTTTTTTTTGCTCAGGCAAGGCTAGGTAACCTTTATCATTTCTCTCCCCAGCCAACACCCAGCTAACAAACAGGAAGCACTCATTGCCTCCACCTGGCCTTTCGCTCAGTGCAAAGGGAAGGCACTGGAAACACCTTCCACTGGTGCTATTTTAAAATACAACAAAACAAAACACAAAGCGAACCAAAAACAAGACTCCAGTTGCTTCAGATCTTTTCAAGGTCAATCAAGGATACATGCGCTGAAAGGAAGCTTGTGAAGTGTACAACAGGTTCCTTAAGAAGAGGAAAGGCTGTTGTCCTTCTGAGTGGGAAGCCCCGGCTTCCTTAATCCCATCCTGGCATCTCTGCACAGGCAGCACATCTGGGAAAGACACTTCCTTGTCAATTGGGACAAACCGCTGCCCTCCAGGCACTAAAAAAGCACTGGAGCTAAATGGATTTGCAGATTGATTCAATACAGCAAAGCTTTTCTCATGGCACTGGCTGGTTTATATATGAGTGGTATTTATAACCAGCACTTCCTCCATAGGTTCGAGGTGATGCACACAACCCCTTTCCCCAATTGATCTATAGAACAACCCTGGGATGTACAGAGAGGAAGTGGCATAGGGGTAAATGGAGACGTCTGGGTATTCATTGTGACAGTCTTTGCAACTGCCATCTCCCTCTGAAAAAAGGAGAGCCCAAAAATGCATGCTGCTGGGTTGGTCTCTATCACCAGATGAGGAGCAGGTCTTTTCCAAAGCTAATGTCTCTAACTGCTCCATTCAGGGCGAAACCACCTTTAAATACTTTAATCACAACAGGGATAGGGTGAATTAAAGTATTTTTCCATGCATACTTCTAGAATTTTGTCTAAAATTGTTAGACTAAAAATTGAGGGTCATCTTATACATGGACGTAAGCCGAGGAGAGAACCGTGCAGTTGCTAAATCGGGATTTGGGGTTGGAAAAGTGTGGGGCATCTTATAGATGGAAAAATACGGCAATGCACTGGTCCAAGGAAAAGCCATGTCTTCCCCAGCTACTGGGAGAAGTGCAGCTAAACTCAGAGGCAACGGGATTTGGGGGGGAATAAATGGCAAATGGCGTCACCACCCCTGGTGCTCACAATGTCCTGCATCTTCAGCCCTGCAAGAGCTGGCTCTGAATGCGACTGGCTGGCCCAACACAACTCGACTAAGTTTCATCTTTCAAGAGGAACCAGATGCCGGATATCCTGCGAGCCAGCCAGACACTCCCAGCACTGCCCTGGTTGCCTGTGCTTTGTACCAGGCTTCTTCAAGATGGCGCCCTCTAGAAAATGCTTGACTGCAACACCCATCATCTCCGTCCAGCAGGGCTGTGCTAGATGACGATGACGGAACTTGCAATCCAACATAGGAAGGGTCGCAGCCTAGCGGGGGGGGGGTTGCTCACATTTTCCATGCAGAAGCTCCCCCCCAGCATCTTCCGATGCAGAAAGGGAGGTGCCCTGTCATAAATCCCAGGCAGCCAAAACCTGGGTGGAGATCAGCGATTGAATCATAAGGAAAAGGCAGGTCTGACTTTTACCTGGGAGCTTCTTATGATCCTACAAGTAGTTGGTACCAGTTTAGGAGAGGCTCCCTGACCATATCTGGCTGTCCCTGAGCCCCACCAAAGCTCCATTCTTTGGATTTCTATTATGAGGACGTGCCTACAATCTAAAGCAGTCCAGGCTGCATGTCTTGCTCCAAGTTGTTGTCACTGTGGTGCTACAGACACCACTTTGCTCCCCCTCAACTTCTCCCTTCCAACTTCGATACCCCGAGCCAGGAGACCTTTGGCCTTTCCACTGGTATCATTTTACTTGGAGAGCTTTTGATAGTCCGGGTGGAAAGAAAGGACACGCCATCCGGTGTCATCCTGACCTTCAGTGGAGAAGGAAAAAAATTAAGGACAGAGCATAGGGGTGTGGAGGCTGCTGATGGCCAGCCACTTTTTTTCCTCTTCAGAAGCCTTTTTTAAATAATTATCAAAGCAAATTTAGTCTCTTGTTTCCTTTAGCAAAAAGATTGAGGCAAAGGGGATTCAGCAATAGTTTACAGCACACATTAAGCAAAGTAAATATACTACCCCATACCACTTCAAGTAGTCTCTGGGCAGTTTACAGCTTAATTGCAGTATGCAGGCTACACATTGCCCCCTCCCTCCAGCAAGCTGGGTACTCATTTTACCGACCTTGGAAGGATGGAAAGCTGAGTCAACCATGAGCCGGCTACCTCGGATTGAACCCCAGGTCGTGAGCACAGTTTTAAGTTACAAGAAAGAAACCGGTTCCTACTTCTGTGCCTCCACACAGTAGAAACAGTTGAGACGGCTGCTTTGTAATTGCAAGGTGATGAAACATTGGCACTCTTGAGACAGGCTTTCCACATCTGTTGTCCTTGCACGGTCAACATGCAAACAAAGCCTCGAAGCTGTCCAACAATGGCAAAGGATAAGCACTTTACTTGTTAGAAACAGAAAGCTGCTGTCTTGGCTATGTCTGATCACTGAAAGGAAAGCAAGTGTGCTATTTTTGCTTCCAGATGGGATTGATTAGGCTGACCACTTAAAGCATCAACACAGCAATTTAAATATAAATTCACCACATCTCAAGCTAGTGGGATGGAGGATGGCCAATCAATTACTGTGCGCCTGCTCTGCCCTCTGCAAGAGGCAACGGGCCGATGTGGCATTTCAGTGTGCCTCTCTATGGGCCTTTTCACACGACCCCTAAGATCCGCTGGTCCCTTAAATTCGGACCAGAGATCTTGGGGGTTCGTTTCTGTTCCTGCGTCCCCACCCCTCAGCACTTCCTGCTCCTGTCGGAGTGAGGGGGGGAGGGAAAAAAAGGACAAAAGAAGCCTTTACTCACCTGCTGGTGCCGGTCGAACTTGCCACGAGCCCCGTTACTTCCTGGTTCCGTCTCAAGGAGCTCTTAAAGGGGCGGGAGGCAAAAAAACAACAGACAAGCCAGGAGAGCCCGGCACTCTTATCCGCATCAATTTTTTTTCACCTCCAAAGAGAAGGTACAAGAAAAGTGCGCTGGGTCTGCAAACTCCGGAGCTGGTGGGAAAACATTTCTCAGCTCCGGAGCTGGGAGCCATTTGCAGCGCAGCTTAGGGGTCGTGTATAAACGCCCTTTGTCTCCTTCTTATGGGTCTTTACCTTTGAACTGGACCGGACCGGGACAGCCCCTCAGAGAATGTGCTCAAGCACGATCACAGAGCATAGTCCCATACCTGAACTGGCATCTAAGGCCGCGGTCTTACCAGCGTTTTCTGCACAGTTTTGCTGTGGTGAACTGCGCAGTAAAAGATTGGGTCCTAACCGTGAAGGGAAGTAAATCGGTGTCCCGGTTGACCACGCCCCCGGAACCACACTTTCACCGAAGTTTCTTAAACCACCGCTAGGGGTTGGTGTAAAAAAACTTCCCTTAAAAATGCTCAATTATTTGCTTCTCTAACGAGGTGCGACCCCAGAAAATACGCAGTATTTAGCTTCGTACCCCATTTCCTGCCACGTCCTGTGGGTCCGGCTTGTCGATTCTTCATTGAGAACACATGAAACATATGGAAGGAAAGTGGGCAGTTTCGCAAAATGAGAAACTGCAGTGGTTGAAAGACAGCTTACCGGTAATCACTTGGGGGGGGGGTTAAATATGCAATGGAGACTTAGAAAATCGACCCACAAAAAAGGGAAAAGATGCGTAGTAGGCAAGTATAGACGGGCACAGAGCAGAAAAATACCCGCCCCCCAGGACACGAACTGCACATCAAACACCACATGACCGCCCCGCCCCCCAAAATACACATAAAATTAAGATGCGCAGAAAAATTTAGTGAGACCGCGGCCTAAGTCTGGTTGAAAGTGAAAGATCTGCACAGATCTGCAGCAAGAGGGGAACTGGGGTGGTCACGCACAGTGCATGCCATGACGTCAACCTGGGCACCAGGTTAAAGAATCCTGTGCATTTGTTCCACTTCTGCAGTGGTCTGTTGACAGAGCAGAACAGTATTTATGAGTCTGCAAAAGGACGCATCGTCTGCCTTTTTTGCACAACTGGAAGCCTTGGTGTGTCACAAGTGGGGAAATCTATGCTAGTGGACTGAAAATTTCTGCTGACAGACCGGTAGTTCCTGCCTGCTCAGTTTCTATTTAGAATGACATATTAAGGGGCATCTGCACAAATCAATCAGCAGCACATACCCATTTTAACCAATTGTGCATCTATCTATCTTCTTTTGACCTTGGTTTTAGCAATGTGTCAGTGGGCCCCATGGCATCCACACATGCACTTTGCTTTTTGCTGCAATATTCATGTTGATACTGCATTCAGAATACAGCACTGTAACACTCTGGTCCTTGGGATCTCCTTTGGCACAGAGCAGCCAAACGCTATTTATCCCTACTAATCCCAAAAGCAGAACAGGCGAATGCCAGCTCCAGGACTTTACAGAACTGCATTATTAGCCAGTGCCAGACATACGGAGTTAACCCAGATTCCTCTTGTAGCCTCCTAAGAGAAGAAACTGCAGCAATTCAGAGGGATCTAAAGAAGAGAGCTGTGGCCCCAAAACCTAGCATCAAATACAATGCGAGGTCTTGAAGGTGCCACAAGATCCTGGAACTGAACTGTGAGAGTTTGTTTGCCCAGCAGTGATGGCCACAGGTTGGAATGGCTTCCAAGGGGATGAGACAAATTCATGAAGGATGGGGCTATTCTCACCAATATGAACAGCTGGACGGCATGAATTAGAGAGTCTTCTGACCCTTATAAAACCCTAGAACCCTAGAGTTGGATGAGACCTCAAGGGCCATCCAGTCCAACCCCCTGCCATGCACGAACCCCCATCACAGTATTTCTGACAGATGGCCATCCAGCTTCTGCTTAAAAACCTCCAAAAGAAGGAGACTCCACCACTCTCCGTGGCAGCATATTCCACTGACGGACACCTCTAACCATCAGGAAGTTCTTCCTAATGTTCAAATGGAATCTGTTTTCCTGCAGTTTGAAACCACTGCCCTAAGTCCTAATCTCTGACAGCCACATACACTCCACTATCATTGCTACCAAGTGTGTGAACAGAATACTGTAGATACATTTTTTCTGACTCAGTACGGCTCTGAATACCGGCTATGGTTTACTGTGCTTCTAAGAGCCACCTTTTCAATAAAGAATTAAGAATTTTGTACCAAGGAATTGTTACACGGGGTTGACAATAGCCCAGAAAAAAAGGGTGACAGATCCCAGTCGAACAGATTGAAATGACGGAAAAAGAGAAAGGTTTCCAATAAGCCAGAAATTAGCCCTTCTTTGCATCTACAAAGTGGATGTCAGGACTTGAATGAATGAAACATCCTTAGCATGGGTCAACCAGTTTCTGCTAAACATGCCGAGGAAAAAGGAGCCGAATCCAGCAACAATTCATCAGCCTCATTCTATGTGGACCTGCCACAACTGGGGAGTATGAGAGTTGTAATCAAAAAAGTAAGCGTTCCCGTGTTTCAGCCTATTTAAAACAAATCAGCAAGGGTTGATCACAGGAGTTGTCATCAGGAATGACCATTTGGAGCTCTTCTTAATCCTAATGAAAATCTTCATTTGAAGTTCTAATTAGCTTGTGGCAGAGGGGAGGAACAAGTGCCATTCACTGTCTCGTCAGCAACACTGCATCCTGTGATAAACAGCTTTCATGTGTGGATAGAGAAGATGGAGGGAAGAATATATATAGGACAGACTTTGCATGGTATTTCGTAGACTCCTTGGTTTTCTAGCTCAATCTTGTCTTTGGGGTTTCTTAAGATGTTGGCTATTTTTTGGTCGGTGCAAAAGGCTGTCTTGATATTGTGTTTGTGGAGAATTTTGCTGATTTTGTCTGTGGTGCCTTTGATGTAAGGGAGGAGGGCGGTGCCGTTGTTCTCTTCTGTTTCTTGGTTCTTGGGGGTGTTTCCTTTTGGATTAGTTTGGTGATGGTGTTTTTTTTGGAATCCGTTCGCAATTAAAACACTCGAGAGAGAGTGTGTAATTCAGTTTTTAGGTGGTCTTTGTCAGCGAGGCGTTTGGTTCTGGAGATGAGGGTTTTGCTACGGAGTTGATCTGTGCAGGGTGGTGGTGTGATTGTGCATTTAAGTAGCGGTTTGTATGTGTTTTTTTCTGGTAGATGGTATGTCTTAAGGAGCCGTCGGGTTTTTTTGTAGATTAGGACGTCCAGGAAAGGAAGTTGGTTGTTGGCTTCTATTTCCATAGTGAATTGTATTTTGGGGTGTAGGCTGTTGAGATGTGTGAGGAAGTTGTTCAGTTTATCTTTCCCGTGTGGCCAGATAACAAAGGTGTCGTCAACATATCTGAGCCAGAGTTTGGGTTTATGTTCGGACTTCTGTAACGCGTTGGTTTCAAAGTGTTCCATATATAGGTTTGCGATGACCGGTGAGAGGGGTGATCCCATGGGTGCTCCTTCTATCTGTTTGTATCTTTGTCCATTGTGGATGAAGTATGTGTTGGTTAGGCAGTGGTTGGTCAGATCTAGGATGTGTTTGGGGGGGTTGTATTTGTTGTGGATAGCTGTCAAGGCTTCTTGAATGGGCACTTGTGTGAAGAGCGAA
This sequence comes from Phrynocephalus forsythii, assembly GCA_029282475.1. Taxonomy (NCBI): domain Eukaryota; kingdom Metazoa; phylum Chordata; class Lepidosauria; order Squamata; family Agamidae; genus Phrynocephalus; species Phrynocephalus forsythii. Next base: position 25,378,183 of record JAPFRF010000011.1, on the reverse strand, counting down.
ACAACATCGAAGCTCACATACTTCATCCACAATGGACAAAGATACAAACAGATAGAAGGAGCACCCATGGGATCACCCCTCTCACCGGTCATCGCAAACCTATATATGGAACACTTTGAAACCAACGCGTTACAGAAGTCCGAACATAAACCCAAACTCTGGCTCAGATATGTTGACGACACCTTTGTTATCTGGCCACACGGGAAAGATAAACTGAACAACTTCCTCACACATCTCAACAGCCTACACCCCAAAATACAATTCACTATGGAAATAGAAGCCAACAACCAACTTCCCTTCCTGGACGTCCTAATCTACAAAACCCGGGCTCCTTAAGACATACCATCTACCAGAAAAAACACATACAAACCGCTACTTAAATGCACAATCACACCACCACCCTGCACAGATCAACTCCGGAGCAAAAACCCTCATCTCCAGAACCAAACGCTTCGCTGACAAAGACCACCTAAAAACTGAATTACACACTCTCTCGAATGTTTTAATTGCGAACGGATTCCAAAAAACACCATCACCAAACTAATCCAAAAGGAAACACCCCCAAGAACCAAGAAACAGAAGAGAACAACGGCACCGCCTCCTCCCTTACATCAAAGGCACCACAGACAAAATCAGCAAAATTCTCCACAAACACAATATCAAGACAGCCTTTTCTCAAAAATAGCCAACATCTTAAGAAACCCCAAAGACAAGATTGAGCTAGAAAACCAAGGAGTCTACGAAATACCATGCAAAGTCTGTCCAGCCACATACATCGGACAAACAAACAGGAGAATAAGCGCACGCATCGCAGAACACAAGAACGCAGTCAAAAAAGAAGAAAATCTTCCTCTCTCTTCCAGCACATAAAAACAACAGGTCATGAAATTGACTTTTGAAAGAACCAAACTCATCTCCAAAACTGAACACTTCAACAGTCGAATAATCATGGAAGCCATTGAAATAGAGAAACACCCAAACAACATGAATAAACGTGATGACACCTTTTGCCTGACATCTGGAAACTAGCCCTGGTCAACAGACGAGCCTCTGTCACAAAGACTGACACCAGGTCCAAAAGGACACAAGATGCCACCACCTTCCATCCACACCAAACACAAACCCAGACCCTTCCCACAGATGAAACGAAACCACCATCCAATAACAAAACCCACGACTGCACCATTTACTGCGGCACCCCACTCCAGTCACCACATGGAGCACACTCACACACCCCAAAAAACATTGGGAGACCACAGACACGTAGCCAGACCAAAATGAATTCACAAGACACAGGACCCCACTCCACCAAAGCCCAGGATACTGCCAGAACCCACCAGCCATCTAACCCACCAGCATGTAAACAGCCATCTAAACAGCCATCAGCAGTTAATCCTTTAACGATCGCCTCAGCCACACAGCAGATCACAAAAGAACAAAGGAACAAAGGAACCTGCAATCAGCAACAAAGCAAGCAAAAACCACACACCCCCCAGCAGTATTTATAGAAGGACTTCAACTGAGACCACGCTTTGCTTCAAGAAGAAAGAAGCCAGAACACCAGCCTGAAGATGACGAGTGAGACCTCGTCAGGCGAAACGTCGCCAAAACAACCAGATTTCTACACGGGAAGAAACCCGAATCCACCCTAACATGCATACCTATACCCGTGAAAATCTACGAAAACAAATATCCGACCTCTACGGGAGGAAACCTTCCAGCTGACCAGAACCTACGAAACTAGAAGTCCGAAGAGCCACCATCTTATGTGACATTGCATTCCTACGCAACTGCCGAGACAAAATGTGATCCCCACAAGCTTCCAACTGAAATTCCACTCAAAACCCCATCCAGCGAAAGGATCCTGAAAAGAACAGAACTAGCCCTAATCAGAAGGAACTACACAGGAAAAGATACCTACTAGATCAAACCAACAGAGACCTACTCACTCTCCACCTCAAACTCAGCAACAAAATCCACCCAACACTCTGGAACAAATCCAAGCAACTCGCCGCCTGGAGAGCTGAAACAGAGACCTCCCACAAGACAGACACACACACCAACAAACTCCACAAACTGGAAAAACGCCAGAAGCCCAGCACCCCCACACAACAGCCCATGAAACAAACAGTTCACAACATATCAGACAGGACACTCACCATCGCAGAGACCAAAGTCCTTTCCAAAGGATTCAACTTTGCAATCGCCCCCAGACACATCCCCACCGAAAACATCATATGCGGAGTGGAAGCCAGCCTAACCAAAATCAACCCAGATGAAGCCAACAAAATCAGACTCGAAGTCACCAATGTCCTCTGCTCCAGCAAACCACCCAGAAGCAATTTACACAAAGAAGAACAAAAAGCCCTCTCCAACCTGAGGAAAGACAACAACATAATCATTCTCCCAGCAGACAAAGGCAATGCCACAGTGGTGATGAACACATCCGACTACCAAGCCAAATTATCCAACCTACTACAAGACCCTGCTTACATACCTTTGAACACAGACCCGACCACCTACCTGGAAAAAACCACCAAAGCCAAAATAAAAGCCTCTCCCTTAAGTGAAGAAATCAAGCCAAGCATCATCCCCAGAGAGAAATCATCCAGATGCCCCAAGCTCTACGGCCTCCCCAAGATTCACAAAGAAGGAACACCTCTCAGACCCATAGTCAGCTCCATAGGCTCACCTCTACAAAACCTCGCCAAATTTCTTGCCAAACAACTCCAGCCCTATGCAGAATCCATCACTTCATACGTACAAAACTCGTTCCACTTCATAGAAATTATAAAGAAACAAGACCTACAACCCAATGACCTACTCGTGAGCTTCGATGTTGTTTCGCTCTTCACACAAGTGCCCATTCAAGAAGCCTTGACAGCTATCCACAACAAATACAACCCCCAAACACATCCTAGATCTGACCAACCACTGCCTAACCAACACATACTTCATCCACAATGGACAAAGATACAAACAGATAGAAGGAGCACCCATGGGATCACCCCTCTCACCGGTCATCGCAAACCTATATATGGAACACTTTGAAACCAACGCGTTACAGAAGTCCGAACATAAACCCAAACTCTGGCTCAGATATGTTGACGACACCTTTGTTATCTGGCCACACGGGAAAGATAAACTGAACAACTTCCTCACACATCTCAACAGCCTACACCCCAAAATACAATTCACTATGGAAATAGAAGCCAACAACCAACTTCCCTTCCTGGACGTCCTAATCTACAAAAACCCGACGGCTCCTTAAGACATACCATCTACCAGAAAAAAACACATACAAACCGCTACTTAAATGCACAATCACACCACCACCCTGCACAGATCAACTCCGTAGCAAAACCCTCATCTCCAGAACCAAACGCCCGCTGACAAAGACCACCTAAAAACTGAATTACACACTCTCTCGAATGTTTTAATTGCGAACGGATTCCAAAAAACACCATCACCAAACTAATCCAAAAGGAAACACCCCCAAGAACCAAGAAACAGAAGAGAACAACGGCACCGCCCTCCTCCCTTACATCAAAGGCACCACAGACAAAATCAGCAAAATTCTCCACAAACACAATATCAAGACAGCCTTTTGCACCGACCAAAAATAGCCAACATCTTAAGAAACCCCAAAGACAAGATTGAGCTAGAAAACCAAGGAGTCTACGAAATACCATGCAAAGTCTGTCCAGCCACATACATCGGACAAACAAACAGGAGAATAAGCGCACGCATCGCAGAACACAAGAACGCAGTCAAAAAGAAGAAAAATCTTCCTCTCTCTTCCAGCACATAAAAACAACAGGTCATGAAATTGACTTTGAAAGAACCAAACTCATCTCCAAAACTGAACACTTCAACAGTCGAATAATCATGGAAGCCATTGAAATAGAGAAACACCCAAACAACATGAATAAACGTGATGACACCTCCCGCTTGCCTGACATCTGGAAACTAGCCCTGGTCAACAGACGAGCCTCTGTCACAAAGACTGACACCAGGTCCAAAAGGACACAAGATGCCACCACCTTCCATCCACACCAAACACAAACCCAGACCCTTCCCACAGATGAAACGAAACCACCATCCAATAACAAAACCACGACTGCACCATCTACTGCGGCACCCCACTCCAGTCACCACATGGAGCACACTCACACACCCCCAAAAACATTGGGAGACCACAGACACGTAGCCAGACCAAAATGAATTCACAAGACACAGGACCCCACTCCACCAAAGCCCAGGATACTGCCAGAACCCACCAGCCATCTAACCCACCAGCATGTAAACAGCCATCTAAACAGCCATCAGCAGTTAATCCCTTAACGATCGCCCTCAGCCACACAGCAGATCACAAAAGAACAAAGGAACAAAGGAACCTGCAATCAGCAACAAAGCAAGCAAACCACACACCCCCAGCAGTATTTATAGAAGGACTTCAACTGAGACCACGCTTTGCTTCAAGAAGAAAGAAGCCAGAACACCAGCCTGAAGATGACAGTGAGACCTCGTCGAACGCCGCCAAAACAACCAGATTTCTACACGGGAAGAAACCGAATCCACCCCTAACATGCATACCTATACCCGTGAAAATCTACGAAAAAAATAAATATATATATATATATATATATATATATATATATATATATATATATATATATATATATATATATATATATATATATATATATATATATATATATATATATATATATATATATATATATATATATATATATATATATATATATATATATATATATGCATGTTAGGGTGGATTCGGATTTCTTCCCGTGTAGAAATCTGGTTGTTTTGGCGACGTTTCGACGAGGTCTCACTCGTCATCTTCAGGCTGGTGTTCTGGCTTCTTTCTTCTTGAAGCAAAGCGTGATCTCAGTTGAAGTCCTTCTATAAATACTGCTGGGGGTGTGTGGTTTGCTTGCTCTGTTGCTGATTGTAGGTTCCTTTGTTCCTTTGTTCTTTTGTGATCTGCTGTGTGGCTGAGGCGATCGTTAAGGGATTAACTGCTGGTGGCTGTTTAGATGGCTGTTTAGATGCTGGTGGGTTAGATGGCTGGTGGGTTCTGGCAGTATCCTGGGCTTTGGTGGAGTGGGGTCCTGTGTCTTGTGAATTCATTTTGGTCTGGCTACGTGTCTGTGGTCTCCCAATGTTTTTTTGGGGTGTGTGAGTGTGCTCCATGTGGTGACTGGAGTGGGGTGCCGCAGTAGATGGTGCAGTCGTGGTTTTGTTATTGGATGGTGGTTTCGTTTCATCTGTGGGAAGGGTCTGGGTTTGTGTTTGGTGTGGATGGAAGGTGGTGGCATCTTGTGTCCTTTTGGACCTGGTGTCAGTCTTTGTGACAGAGGCTCGTCTGTTGACCAGGGCTAGTTTCCAGATGTCAGGCAAGCGGGAGGTGTCATCACGTTTATTCATGTTGTTTGGGTGTTTCTCTATTTCAATGGCTTCCATGATTATTCGACTGTTGAAGTGTTCAGTTTTGGAGATGAGTTTGGTTCTTTCAAAGTCAATTTCATGACCTGTTGTTTTTGTGTGCTGGAAGAGAGAGGAAGATTTTTCTTCTTTTTTGACTGCGTTCTTGTGTAGAAGGACTTCAACTGAGATCACGCTTTGCTTCAAGAAGAAAGAAGCCAGAACACCAGCCTGAAGATGACGAGTGAGACCTCGTCGAAACGTCGCCAGAACAACCAGATTTCTACACGGGAAGAAACCCGAATCCACCCTAACATGCATATATATATATATATATATATATATATATAAAATGAGGATGATGGTATGAGAAAAGGGTGATCTCCTTTCCTTCCATATTGCATTTTCAATTTTGATCTTTCCTCTGCTGCTCTCAATGTTAAATACAGTACTGTACTCAAAACATCAGACACAAAGGCCATCAATCGTAGTTGTTTGTTCTTAACTCACCACTGCTAAGTGACCTGTGTGCATTTATGGGCACACACATTCCTCTCCTACCCTCCCAACCATGATGCACTATTTTTTTTAAATTATTTGAAATAAAATGCCCACCTTCTGGGGATATTAAATTCTGCACTTGACGGAAAGGATTGCCCATGTACATGATGCGCTCCCTTGCCACATTCTGTGCTGTTGCTGAGGGTTATCGGATGCACTTGTGCAAAGCCTACACACACACACACACACACACACACACACACACACACACACACACACACACACACACACACACACACACACACACACACACACACACACACACACATTCAGCATCTGATCCACCCCTTCCCCTTTTATTTTGAACAATAAAGTCCATGCCTTTTCTCAATTGTAACAAGCTGGGAGAATGTTGATCTGTTGAACCAAATTTTGATTCTCACAATCACCTCCCCCCTGCCCATCGCCATGTCCACCAGTCAATCTCTCTCTTCTAAAGCGCCACTCTTTCTCCATATGTCTGCATCCAAATCAATTAACCCTACGGGGTCAGGGGCCTACGAACTTCAGCGAACACTTAAGAAATGCCCTCTGACACGCACATTCATCTGCGTGGGTACACTGGTGGCAAGGGCAATTGGGAACATAAGTGAAAAAGCATCCTGACATTTCCCTAAGGGTGGACGGGATGGAGGGGGGGGGAGCAGAAGGCCATCAGACATAGCCAGAGGCTCCTTCTACTAGCTCTGTTTCATGAAATATTACGCAGTACTAGAACTGTCAGTCTTTTCAAGCACAGCAAAACTCATGCTCATTCGGATGCAGGGACCTCAAGTGGTTACCTCTTCCGAATTTTGTGAGTTTTACTTTTATTTTCTTGTAGAGGGACATCATTTCAAACAAACAAACAAACAGATGCCCATTCCTATAACTCTTCAAGAATTCCCTAGGCAGAATTCTGAGAATTCCTGCCCACAGACGCACAGCGACACACATCTATATTTCACTCAGAACAGGGCCTGTCTTCCGATTACCTGGGCCTACTTTCTGAACAAAGAGGTAACTACCCCAGTGCTTCTTTCTGGGAGGTTTAGGTCTTTGTGAGAACGTAGTATTGTTGCCAAATCCAACACTCAAAGTATTGTGCTACATATATATATATATATATATATATATATATATATATATATATATATATATATAACACACACACACACACACACAGTGGTACTTCTATTTATATATAATTATATGTTCCATTTTCCAAATGCATGTTAAGCTCGTGTAGAAATCTGGCTGTTTTGGCGACGTTTGAAGGTCTCACTCGTCATCTTCAGGCTGGTGTTCTAGAGCAGCGTGTGTGTTTATATATATATATATATATATATAAAAACACACACACACACACACACAAATAAATAAATAAATTAAATAAATAAATAAATAAATAAATAAAAAAAATAAAAAAATCAATCAAACAAACAAACAAACAAACAAATAAATAAATAAAAATTGTAAGGAGAGCAAACTGCATCTAAAATTTGTAAGGCAGCAGTTAAAATGCCAACAGTTTTCCACTCTTAAGTCAAATTGCTTGTTAGCAGAGCCGCTCATAAGTAGAGGTACCATTGTATATAAATGGTATTGATGTTGATGTTATTAGTGCTGATGCTGAATGATGCCACTAACATTTATCCTTTCAGCCTGGTTTGAAGGAAAAGAACTGAAAATACATCTATCCCTATCTCAAGGGATTCATTGTGGAAGGAATGAATAATGAACCAACTGAGTCTCATTTTTCATTTGTTCTAAAACAAACTAGTATTCCCACCTGGCATCTGAAGTCCTAATGGTTTCTTAACAGTGAAACAGAAGTGGGCCCTTTGAATTGTATCCAGTTCTGGGCACCATAGTTTAGGAAGGGCATTGGCACTTATCAATATATCCAACAAAGAGCCTTTTCACACGACCCCTAAGATTCGGACCAGAGATCTTGGGGGTTTGTTGCTGTTCCTGTGTTCCCACCCCCTCCACACTCCTGGCTGCTGTCTGCGTGAGGGGAGTGAGAAAAAAAGGAAGAAAAGAATGCCGGCTCACCTCCGTTCTGCATCTTGCTCTGCTCCTGGCAGCATTCCAGTCTCTTAGTATCTCTTAAAGGAGCGGGGGGCAAAACAACAACAAACAGAAGCGAGGAGAGCCCGGCACTCACTACGTTACATCCGCATCAGGAATTTTTCACCCCCGGAGAGCAGGTACTTGAAAAGTGCGCTGGGACGCGCTTAGGTGGGCGTGGTCGCACTTAATTTTTTGTAAACTCCGGAGCTGGTGGGGAAACAATTTTAAGCTCCGGAACTGGGAGCCATTTGCCGCAGATTTTAGGGGTCGTGTGAAAAGGCTCTAAGGGTGACTAAAGGTATGGCTACATTAGGGACCTAGTCTGGGTCACTTTGGAACAGTTTGGAAGAGTGGGGTTTGACTGGATCTCTCTTTCTGTACACATGGGCATTGCTCTAGTAATTCCTGTAGTTGCGAACTAGTCAACCACATGTTTCTGCTTGTTCACTCCATTCTGGTCCATTTGGTCACAATATGGCCCTCTCCTGGCTCCCTGCCTCCTTTTTTTGCTATAACTGTCAGCTGATTGGAAAACAGACTATTTCCATTAGCTTGTGAATGGGGACTAATGCTGGGCTGTTAGGTATATAAAGAGGGGGTTATGGCATCCCATGTTTCAGCCCCGCACTTCTCTTCTTCTCCTTTTTAAAAAAAAATATTTTGGGTAAATGACATAGTGCTAGATTTTTTTCCCATTGAAGAACCCAAAGTGACGAATCCTTCGGCTTGCTTCAATTTCCAAAATACATTTCCATTACTACTTACTGTATTTCTATATAGTCTTCATTGACAGATGTTGAGTAACATCAACTCTGAGAAACTAATAAACAAAAAATGTGTAAAGGCACAACTGCATAACCAAGAGATCACCCACAGCCCTATATTTTATAGCACTTAAGTGATGCAGCATAATAGTATAAAAGTATTTTTTGTTAAAAATTAAAACCAAAAAAATGAGCTTTTCACTTTAAAATAGGATAGAGGGTCCTAAAGCATGCCCAGACCACCCCCACCCCCACCGTACACATCATTACTGATAGGTAGGAAGAACACACACCCAACCACACAATGGAGCAATCTAGGTGATCACACAACAATAACATGGCGTTTTGTTTTGTTTAGTTTTGTTTTTGGGCTGATCCAATTTGATCTGAATAAACAATAGCCTCCAACGTGAATCACATCTTCATCAAGGAAGAGTTGGAATGATCTAACCAGAATGGTGGTGTGGTCCATTTTTTTACAGCCATCCCAAACATTCCAGCAGGGAGCAACAGAGTGGCATGAACTCTTATGGATTCAGCCGCTGAGGCAATAAAGGGACTGAAAGTCAAGCTCTATGGGGAAGAATTGAAGAAGGTAGGTATATGTAGCTTGGAGAAGAGATGGCTAGAGGTGATAGGACAGCCATCTTCACATATTTGGCAAGTTTATCATGTGGAAGAAGGAGCACACAAGCTTCTATGGCTCCGAAAGACAGATCACGAGCTCATGGCTTGAAATTACAATTAAATATTAGGAAGACCTTGTTGTTGACAAGAACTGCTCAACGGCGGAATGCAATACCTCAACAGGCATTTGACTCTCCTTCCCTGGAGAATTTTAAATACACCATACTGTAAGTTAGGTGGCCATCTGCCAGAGGATGCTTTAGCGGTGGGTTAGTTACATTGGCCGGGGGACTCAATGATATCTGGAGTTACTTCCAACTCTACTGTTCTATTATTTGATTAACAGCCACGGTGGTATCTATCAGCCTTAGCTCCCCTTCCTCTTGTGTGACACTTCTGTCAAGCAGAATCAAATCAAACTTGAAAGTGTGTACTCCCTCCAGTGTAATATGTAAGGATTAATTGGGGCTGGAGCTGCTTATAGCAGCTCAACCTTGCTGCCATAGTAGATATTACTATTCAGTAATATCCAGCTGGCAGCATGAGCTCATGTGAAGTAATAAGCCCTTCACATAAAAGAATAGGAGCATGCATACTGTGATCACCTGTTCTTCTAGCAAACATCTCCACCCAACCCCCACCTCAACCCCTTGTCCCCATTTCTCTGCTACATTCATGTATCTGTTTATCCTGCAGTCACCTGTGCCCTACTAACGTCTGAAGCAATTTGTCCTTTAAAGCAGCCGTTAACTCAGAACACAACAAAACCGAAGCAAAACTGACCAGTCTCACAATAGACCTGGCTGTGACTACAGAACAGATGAAACTCCCGCGCATTCATCAGCATTCACTGCCTGGGTAAGTCATTACGGGTAGGATGAAAGCTCTGCCTTTCATTGGCATTGTGCAATGGGCTTATTGTGAAGGTACGGTTGTTGTGAAGACCACGGCTATGCCACCTGGAGCTCTGCAGATGAAAGATGGACAATAAATACGAATCGTCTCCAAATTCCATGAACTCCTAGTTCCCCTTTATTCAGACCTGGCTAAGCCTCGTCTAGACTAGAGTACTGTGTCTGCTTCTAGACACCAGGCTTTAAGAAGGATGCCAACCAACCGGCGCCAGTTCAGAGGAGGGCGATGAGGATGATCAAGGCCCGGAAAACCAAAGTGGGGGGGGGGGGGGGAGAGATAGGTCTTCAAATGCTTGAAAGGTAGTCAGAGAGGACAGGCAGGATCTGTTCTCCATCATCCCAGAGTATAGGGCACATCATAATGGGCTCGATCAACAGGAAGACAGATCTACGCTGAATCCTGTCTCAGGAAAAACAGCCCAGATGTTAGAGCAGTATGATGATGGAACCGATTACTTCACAAGCTGGTGAGTGCTCCACCTTGGAGGCATCCAAGAGAAAGACAATCCTCTTGTCAGATTTGATTTGGATTCTTGCATTAAGCAGGAGGTTGGACTCGGTGGCCATATAGTCCAGTGCCAACTCCATTATTCTATGATTCTATGATCCTGTGATTGTTAATGACAAGACGGTGGGGCATGGAGATTCTCTTCCCCACAACTGTGCAAGCCAGGCCCCTGAAGCTTGATATGGACTGAGGATGTGTATCAAATACTGCATTAGTATTGTTTGGAGCTGTCATATGTCTCCAAGTTGTTTCTGAACTATGGTGGCCCCAATAGCATTCCTAGGGTATGTGAGATGTGCAAAGAGTTGTTTACTTTTGCCACACCTGGCACTGTGAGTTGTGGAAGCTAAAGAGCGACTTAAATCCAAGACTCCTAAGTCACAGCCTGATACACTATCCATTATACCACTGGCTGTCATTTGGTTTTTAAAGAAATAAATAATAACCATGTGCCATCATGTCGATTCTGACTCATGGTGAGCCTTTTCCCAGCTTTCCAGGTAGACAATGCTCAGTGTGGTTTGCCATTCCCTTTTTCTAGGGACATCCTGGGACTGTATAGCTTGCTTGATGCTACACAGGCTGGCTGAACTCACAGGAGGAATGGTGGGGAATCAAGTTCCTGGTGTCTACCTCTGCAGCTAGATACTTACACCACTGAGCTAACCAGCCAGTTCATTTGGTTTTCAGAATGAGTTAATTCATTTTGGATACAGTGATTTAAATCTGTCTGGAGATGGCAGTACCATCTTTAGCCACTAGATGTCAAACTTTGCTAACATGGAGAGCTGAAGTTCCAGCTGGCCTGCCATGTCTCTCTGCAGGCAGGAAAAAGTGAGACAGGAAAGGAGCACAGAAAGAGCACCAGGTTGTTCAAGAATAGAAAGATTGCTTGGGTGGATTGGATAGAAGGAAGCACTTCTGGTCTGTGTTGTCTTCTGCAAGCTATAAATAAAATAGAGCCAAAAAGCTGATGCTCGCATTCTTTGCCCTAGGGCAGTGGTGGTGAACCTTCGGCACTCCAGATGTTTTGGACCACAACTCCCAGAATTCCAAGCCGATGCTGCCAATAACAAAGCACTGTGGGAGCTGTGGTCCAAAACATCTAGAGTGCTGAAGGTTCGCCAACATAGCTCTAGAGTCTGGGTATTCTACCTGAAGCTGATTTAGGTTTTTTCAAGCAGCTCTACCATTCATTTTCTCAGCCAAATGAAGGATTATCATCCCTGATTGTTGGAAAACTGGAGAACTACCCGTGTTTCCTTAAGTTCCCTACAACCAACGTGTTTTCCAGGTTAAGCAGAGGTTTATTTTATACTTGGCACGCCATATGTAAGTATACGTCCATCCACGGATGATACATACAGGACTGGAGCTGCTGAGTCAAAGGGTGAGCTCTGGTCCATCTCATGCACTTCTGTCAGCCCCAATTAGCACATTGTCTCCTTCCTATGCCCAGGCCCCGTACTAAGATTATCAACAGGGCAAATTCCAAAACTAAAGCAGGATTTGCTTCAGTCCATCCCATCACTTGTGGAGTGATTACTTCAGGACAGCAATATGAACAGGGGAAATAATAGCCTTTCCCCAAGCAATATCTTTTAATGGAGCTGAACTCCAGCATCCTCAGCCAACATGACACCAAATCCGAGTTGCAAAAGACAGCTACAGTATAAAACTTCAGTTGTGTTTCATTACACATGGCCAAATGTCAACACCATCTGGTTAGAGACAGCCTTCCTTAGTGCTACCCCCAAACTGTCCCTTGGTCACCCCTTTTCCAGTCCCTTCTCTCTAGTGGTGGAAGGAGGTTTCTCCTACATCCACCTTGTTTTACCAGGGCACTTGAGTTGATGAAGCAGGTTCACCGCCTAAATCCCAAACGCCATCCCAATTGTAAAATGGACTAATGTGTGCCAACACAAAAACAACACCCTCTCCATCCAGAGCTGTGGAGGAAATCCAGACCACCTTACCCAGCTCACCCTTTGTGCGACTGGAAGGAGGACAATTTTTGAAGAGAGCTTTTCCCCTCAGGCTCCGTTCCTTGATCAAATCTCCATCTTGGGCGTGTGAGGAGCCTGTTTGGCAACCAGAAAGTCATGCTGCCGCAGCCGTTTCCCGTGGCTATTTTTAGACCAATTTCTGACATTGATTGGCAATTACTACACAGGCCAATCATCACAGGGGGTGCCGGCGCTGGCTTGCCGGAGCTCCCTGTGCATGCATGTGTGTAAGACAGCGAGAGAGATGCCAAACAGCTCCCCCACCCCTCCCCCACAGAGCATTAAGAGGGGACCCATTAGCAGTCCCGGGTTCAAAGACTGACAGTCAACAAGGTCATGGCTCCACAAGAAACTGGAAACCATCAAGCATGTACCACACAAAAGAGGAAAAAACAACCCACACAAGACGCTGGCAGGAGAAAACAAGCCCGTCTAATCACACTCAGTCTAATCAGCTCTCTTTAGCATATTAACAGGTATGGCAACACAAAACAAGCAAACAAAGCTCTCAACGATTTTCTCTTGCCTAACAGTCACTCAGAAAACATGCCGCCCAGGGATTCTGGGTAAGTTCCCCATCCCCACCCCCCAAAAGGCACACTCTCAAACACTGTTTTTGCTCATCCTTGAGCTAAGGGCTCATTGACATGGCTCACATTTTCTAAGAACTTCTGTGTTAATCGGGTCCTCTGGTTGCTGAGCTCCAGGGGTAGAAAGCACCTTGGCCCAGCTGCTTTCTGCTAATCCCCGTGCCTGACAATGACCAAGAAGCCTCTGGGGGATGAGGGGGGTGGGGGTGGGGATTGCCCGTTTTAAAATGCATGCCATGCAAGGCTTATCAGGATGCATCCTGCAGATTTTCTTCCACAGCTAGAAATCACATACCTGACATGTTTATCCACAAAATGAACCTTACTGTTTCACCTATTATATTCGCAATGGTGAATGCAGTGCCTGTGGTGGATGTACTAAGAGCAACACAGAAGGTATGTGGCTTCTCAGCCTCCCAACCCATCCTGGAACTAAAATCCTCCTTAATTCCATTCGGCATTTTAGGGCTGTATGCAGAACAGAACTGCAAATCAAAAAAGAGGATGAGACCCAAACACTCATGGGCAGCAGATATAGAATACAAGCCCAGCATATATAGTGGACCTAGAAAAGCATTCTCCAGTCAGGAACACATTCCAAATGTGCTGGACTACACCCCCCCACCCACAACCAGTGCAAGGACAAACAGAAAAGCATGCTAGTCTAACAGATCTGACTGATAAACTGCAGCATGAAGGAGAGGGGGGTGGAAATGATCGCTTCCACTTTGCTAAGCAATTAAGATGTTCTTTCTGACAGCACATCCAAACAGAAGTGTTGATGGTGAGAGACGGGCAGGGTCAATTTTAGAGAAAGATAGAAGTGGTGTGGAAAAGGTATTGACGCCTGTGGTGTGTGCATCCATCACAACACTGTGTCGAGTAAACAGAGATGGTTTATATGCTTGGAAATAACACTGGTGGGGGGGACACCTTGTTTGAATAGTTTCCAACTCAATTTTCCCTGTATCTACTTCTGTCTTCCTTTCTTTGGTGGAGCAGAATATATATATTTTTCATTCAAAAAAATTTATTGAGAAGTGACATAGCGCTAAACTGGTTTGCTATCCAACTGACAAAGTGCCAGATTCTAGAGGGGAAAAAAATTGAGGGAGGAAAGATTCCCCTCCACATCCTCTGCTGTCTCCCCTCTTCCTCTGTGGAGGAAAGGTAGAATTTTTCAAAATGTATTAGCAAGTGGAACACCGCTGATTCGACACTTGCACTCAAGTGAGTTGGTACTAGATTCTAAGACACAATACATACATATACAGTACTTCCATCTTACATGTGAACAAAACGTCCTTCATATCTATTAATTCACTTGTGGTAAAGATGGAAAAAAGCATTAAACAGTAGTCCTGCCATAATTTCCATCTGTAGCAAATGACCTATAGTTTTTGTCCACAGGAAAACTTTTGTGTTTAGTGGACTATTAATGTGTTCCTAGCTTAAAACAATAAGGAAATAATCAACTTACTGGGAAGCATTAGTTGTAGCAACATCAGACAATTAAATGCTGATGTTGTCCTGATTTGTAGTAAGATAAACCCTGGGATTTAGCCTTTCAATTGGTAAAGAGTTATAGAGAAAAAACAAAATGTTAACAACTGGAATTGGAAAGGGATGTGGTGAAGGTATGGAATCAGGACATGGTTAGGGGAAGCACCTACCAGTGCCACATGGTTCGATACTGGTGATCACACATGCTGGAAACTGAACCAAAATGGAGCAATCCTACCCACACAAAGAAAACAGTAGCCCAGCAATCCACAGAGGTACAGTATGTGGTCTATGGGACCCCAGAACAAATCATCTGAGTGTCCATTATTTCTTCTGGAGAAATTTGCTATGACATAAGAGTGTTTTGGTTTATAAGCCTGATTCCAGAACAAATTATGCCCATAAACCAAGGTATATCTGTGTGGGTATTTTTCAACTCGGGCAGCACAATGTCTTCTGAAACCACTATAACAATGCTGCAGCTTGGAATAAACAACAGACGGTTCCTCTTTTGGGCTTAAATTCTCCACCCATATAGAAGGCTGCCTGCTGCAACTCTGTCCGACAGTGGTATTGTAGCCTCAGGGCCTTCTAATCAGCAGGAAGAACAATTCTATTTGTCTTCTTTGCATTACCCTTGATCAGATCATCCCACTGCGCTCAAGACAAATATCCAGTAGAGTTACTCCCTAACCTCCAAAGTACTTCTGTCTTTGTTTTGGGTTGGCCTCTCCCCACCCCCACAGGGGATATACCATTAGCAAGTACAGTGGTACCTTGTATAAAGGAATTGATTTCTTCCTTAATTATGTTAAGTAAATTTTCCTTTATACAAATTTCCCATAGGAATGCATTGAAAACAGAGCAATCTCTAATCACAACCATTTTATGTTCTACGGATTCGCCCCATAGGCAATTCTGTTAAGCAAATTTCCCCTATCTCAGGAATGTTTTATGTTGTACAGATTTTATTTTATACAAACCGCTTGTTATACGAGGGTCCACTGTAGTTCTCTGATCTTTTTCTTTAAATGGGCCCAATTGGAGTTTTAAAAGTTCAGAAGGATAAAGAGGGTTTGCCCCACAAGCTACGCACGGACCGCCAGTGCTGTATGTGTGTGAGAGAAAAGCTGAAAGCCCATGGTGTGCCTCCTGGCTTGGTATCCTATCACACACACCGCACCCCACAGGCTGCTTACCAAAAGAAGTCAGTTATGTGTTAATCTTTAGCACCCCAGTGACCCCACCAAAGGGAAGCACTCAGCTTAAGAATCACCTGTGTCTGCTAGTGGAAACCGCCTTCACTCACATCAAAGAAATTAGAAGAGATGTCAGAACCAGTCCCTTTGAAGACCCCCTTTTATCGTCCCTTCAGTCTTCCGATTGCAAGATCAGGGAGACATCAAAAAGGTGAAGGGGGCGGGGAACCATCACTATCTTCATTTTAAACATTTACTAGGTAAGGTAAGGTTTATAATTACGGCATCAAGCCAGACATAAGATAAAATAGGATAGAGCAGAGTAAAATAAAATATGAAAAACATTAGCTAGAAAGTTTAAAAACTGGCAAACATTACAGTGATCAATAATAAAACAAAAAAGTTATTTTTAAAAAGCCTTTAAGACAGCAAATATAACAATATAAAACCAAGATTTAAGAGCTCAGCTATCTATCTGTTGCTGTGACATGCCGCCCAGAATTTTGCTACCAGTTCAGTAGTAGTCCGACTTTGGTCAATTAGCAATTGATTACAATAGTCCGAGTCCGATTGGCCTGCCATATCTTTTAAGAGTGGTGTGATGTATTTTGCCCAGGTCTTTTTATGCCTACTGCATCTGAGCATCATATGCTCAATGGATTAAATCTCATTAGAGCCACAAGGGCAGAGTCTCTGTTCCCTCGGGATGTTCTTAAATCTGCCTTCCAGCACCGCAGAAGGGAAAGCCTCACACCTGGACAGAGTAAAGGCTTTCCTAAACTTGTACGTCTCCAGCTTTGACAGATAGGCCATGGACATGGCGTCACGATGGTCACGACTGAAACATTTACTAGAAGAAAAGTGGCACCAGAAGAGGGGATTCCCTTTCTCACCCCACCTCATGTGGGGTTACCAGCTTTCTCTGACTCTTCCTAATACCTGCTCAAGTTCGTCCTGACATTTCACTTGGTTTTCTTGGTGCTTCAGATCAACTTCCAGGACCTCCATTTGGGGAGATGCAATCTGTGGTTTTTTCTTGAGCCCTCCTACTAGACATGGGCACGACTCGGTGAAATTGTCGTTTCCGTTTTCGGTTATCGTTTCCGTTACGTAATGGATTGAAACGGTAACGATAATTAAGCCGTCAGAACTCAAACTCGAACCGAAAAAAGAAAAATTTGGTCGGGTTTTTCGTTTCCGTTTGTGGCATCGCGGCGATCACGCAATGCGAAGCACAGAAAAAGTTTTTAAAAGTTTTTTTAAAAAACCCCGACTCCCGGCCAAAAAAGCAGGCGAAAATATGCCTGCCTGAGGCTTTGCCACCTACCAGAGGGGTGGTTTCTGGGGGGTCCCTGGCCTTTCCCCCCTTCTCCTGTCCTGGGCTGCTTGCACCAGGCTGGGGGTTCATCCTCGTCGTCTGTCTCGCTGCATGCCATGCGGTGGGGGGGGATCCAAAATGGCAACCACAATTTTTCTTTTGAAATCGTGGTCAAAAAACACACCAAATCACCACAGAAACATGTGGAATTTATTTATTTCAAATGCCTGAATTTTTATAGTAGCAGCAGTGGGTTTTTATAGCAATAAAACGTTGTGATGATTTTATTTTATTTTATTTTATTTTTTATTTTTTTAGACCTGCCCATTTGGGCTGGGCATGGGATTTTTTTTGAACCATTGAACCATTGGCATGGCATCGCCAGGTTTTTGACTGACACTTCTGGATGTCTCGGAGGGCATAAAAAGCCGAGGCACCTTCCAGAAATCGCAGTCGGGTGTATGGATGTGGTTGAGGGAGGAGGACTGGCTGCTGGTGCTGGTGTGATCCGATCGAGATTGAGGAGGGAGGCTGGAGGCTTTAGGATTTAAGTTAGGCAGGCAGGGAGGGAATTGAATTTAGAAAATAATTTCTTTGATTCCCTGCAGCTTTGTCTGCTGAAGGGAATAGCAGTTTATTCTTTATTTCTTCTCTGGCAGTTTGAGGATTTTTTTCTGATATTGGATTAAGGGGGAGGTTCGACTGGGAGTGGGAGGTGTGGATTTATTTTAAAAATATATTATATACTACCATTTATTTTCTATTTTCCCAACTTCAATTTGCTTGCACACACACACATTTGGGGTGCAAGCCAAGAACAGAACCTCTATCCTAAGTGATATCCTAACTGCCCACTCGCCCGTCCGCCCGCGCCGCCGCCCACCCGCCTCGCCCGCCCGCCCACCGCCCGCCCATGGCCCCCACCACCACCGCCCGCCCGCACCTCCCCCGCCCGGCCACCCCCCCCCCGCCCGCCACCACCACCTAGCGCCGGCCCCGGGACACCCCTATGCTCTGGGAAGTCCCGCTAAATCGCGGTGGAAATGCGACCGACCCGACACATTTTTGAAAAATTTTGCGACAAACGGAAACGACCCGAAACGGACCCGTTCCGACAAACGAAAACTCGAAACATCATTTTTTCTGGTCGTGCCCATCTCTACCTCCTACCTGAATGCCTAGAGAGGCTCCACCCCAATTCTTTATGTGGAAGACTTTCCCCTCCGCTCTGAAACATTTCTCCTAGTTTCAGTGAGACTTGGGCTTCAAAGGTATGCTTCTGATAGCACCGTTAAGGGTCTCCTTGATGGGCATAATCCTCCTTAAAGCATATGCTGAGGAATTACTCCCACCCCCAAAGTTGAAGCCCTACAGCTGGACCAAAAGATCCACCTTGGGCATGGATCCCAGTCAGGATGAAGGTTGCTTCCCTGTGCCTTGTGTGATCATGGGGAAATAAATCACACCAAATGGCTACAAACAGTCCAAATTGGGACCTATTTCTCTGTGTGATCCCACCCTCGGTCCTTGCTTACTCTCTACCCCTGCCCCAGGTATGATACATATGTGCAACAATGTGCAATTGTTTCTTTATTGTTTTATTTTACAATATTTATATGTTGGGTTTATTTTATGCTTGTAGTGATGTTTTATTGCCTGATTATATTGTGAACCGCCTAGTAGCCTTTAGAGATCGACACCGTTCCGTTAATCGGTTCTTTATGTGGAAGACTTTCCCTCGGTCTCAAACTGATTTCTCCTTGCATCGCGAGTTTCAATGAGACTTAAAAAAACCCGGTTCCCGGCCAAAAGCAGGCGGGAAAATGCCTGCCGTGCCTCAGGGCACCTACCAGAGGGGTTGTTTCTGGAGGTCCCCGGCCTCCCCCTCATCCCCGTCCTGGGCTGCTCTGGTGGGACTCGCCGCAGGCTCGCAGCAAAATAGTCCCCGGCCGCCGCAATTAAAGCACAAAAGCATATGCTGAGGAAAAACTTTTAAACTCTCCCCCACCCATTCCCGGGCCAAAAAAGCAGGCGGAAAAATGCCTGCTTGAAGGGCACCTACCGGAGGGGTGGTTTCTGGAGGGGGTCCCGCCTCCCCCCGTCCAAAAGATCCATGCCATTGGGCATGGATCCCAAAAGAATGCAATATTGTTTTTGGATCCAAAAACACACAAGCACAACAGGCAAAAATTTATAAACTGCCAGATTTTTCACAGTAGCAGTGGGTTTTTTCTTGCAACAAAATGTCTCTCCTCTCCTCCTCTGTCCTCCATTGATTTTATTTTTTTATTTTTTTACACCTGCGCAATGATGGGCTGGAGTGGCCAATAAATCGACCATGCAAATTTTGGAGCCATCCCAAATGGCTGGCCATGAAGACTGGGAGTGCCAAAAGCCCCCTAAAACCTGCCCTAGCCCTAACCCTAACCCTTGACTCCGTACCCATACGTCACATTCTCTTCTTAGTGGGTCAGGCACCCAGAGGTGCAACCCACTAGCCCACCGTAACCTTACCCGTCACTAGCCTAACCCTAGCTCTTGCACTAAGCCACCTTAAAGCCAGATCTACTTGCTTGCATTGCACTACATATTCCCTTCTGTGTGAGACAAGCAATGTGGAAGGTATGACCCTATGACTCTCACACTGGTCTTCTTTATTGTTTTATTTTGCAGCAGCAGCAATAGAGGTCTCTCTTGGAGCCTGCTTATGTGGCAGGAGGCACCCACGGGTGCCTTATTTTAGCGGGCCAGAGGAGGCACCCACCCCACAGAGGTGCCTCCAGGAGCCCGCTCCCCAAAAAACCAGTAGTGATGTTTTATTGCCTGGCCGAAATGGGACTGGCCCGACTAACGACAACTCGAAAAATTTTTTTTTCAAGTCGTGCCCATCTCTAGTAGCCTTACACTAGAAGGGTGGTAAGCAATAAAATAAAAACAAGCAAACAGATACTGTAATCCTTTCCTGGATCAGCCCAGTAGTAAATCCCTACATGGATCCTTGCTAAATGGCCCTCACTCTCATCTGTCATCCTTCTGGTTCCTCTTTTTACCCATATGAACCTAGATGAGCCTAGGTCTTCCTTCCAGACACTTCCTAGGACCAATGTTTTTATGCTAACAGGGAGTGGGGCTCTGTGTTTTTTAATCAACGCTGATTCTCATGTAATCGCTTGTAAAATAAGCTGCTTACTGTTTCCTTATGTTTTAATTCTTCGCACGCAGTGTTCCCTGCTTTGAAAGACATTGTCTCTGACCTCTTTATTTATCTAACAGGCGATCTTTGCCTTCCAGTTGCATGCAGTGACGTTATCATTTTGTATGACGAATGTACATACAATGCATGCACCACACACAGAGAGTGACACACACAGAGACACACAAACACACACATGCAAGCCAACCAGCACATGGCACAAACAGCAGCTCAATACATCCATGCCAAAATACAGAGGCTGGGGTTCTTCACAAGCACGCCGTAGGACACGATCTCTCGCACTTTGATGGCAAACACAATCTGCAATGGAACCTTGCCCTCAGTCTTCATGGGGGTAGGCAGTGTTGAGGGCTACCTTTCTTCACAAGCACAGGGAAGCCCACAATAAAAGCACAAGTAGCTATTGCAGGGGACATATAGGAAGATTTCCGTGTCTCCTATGAGGGCTGCACTTTTTTCCACTGCCCAGATTCCCTATGGTGCTTTAGGGTTTCTCTATTTTTTTCCTTTTTCTTTTGATGCCCTGAGGTCTACTTAAAACATGTGGATGTCCTGAGTTCTATTTAAAACCTCTTCCAGATCAAGACGTACACACACTCTCTCAGACCTGGGAGGGTGAGGTGTATAATTAGTCTCTCACCTCTCCTTAATGGGAAGAAAATCAGGGCGGGGGAGGTGAAATAGAGTGACGCTGAAATGCCAGCAGCTGTTCATTGGGGCCGAATTTATAGCGAGGTGTAAATCTCTCGACAATGGGCAGCCCTTGATTAAAAGCCAAAACAGTGTGTACTCTATGGTTCAGCCTTGACCCAAAAGCCTGTTTGGGGGGGGGAGAGAAAGGACTTGCTAGTTTACTGCATGTATCGCCAGATTCATTTCCCCAATAAATGTGAAACGTAAAAATATATACAGTTGACTTTTCTCCCCCATTTCTATAACAGATGTCAGCACAACTTACTAACACTTTCCTCTCGGCGTTGCTTTGATTCTTCAAAGGCCATTAACAGTACCTTAGCAAACATGTGTGTACAGTACAGTATTTTGTTTACAAATGATTACCGTTTGTTTATTGTCAGCAAATGACAATCTCCGGCTTACTGTCAGCATGTTCCTGCAACTGGGCCTTTGACAGTTTTATTACAGTGTTGGCGAACCTATGGCATAGGTACCAAAGGTGGAGCCCTTTGTGTGGGCACTCAGCATCACTCCCTTCACAGCCACCTGTATTCAGGTTAAATTGCTCTATTGGCATGTTATGGAAAATAGTGGGTTTTGAATCACAATTTGGGCACTTGGTCTCTAAAAGGTTTGCTATCACTGGTCTATTACCTATTATCTATGTTATTAATACTACAGTCTTTCTCTAGATTCCATGTTATTGCGATTCAACCCCCCCAACCCCCAACCCAGAGTCATGTATAGTGACTGAGGCTGAATATCCTACTTTGTGTGTCTGAAGAATGAATTGCAAATTGAGATGGGCACAAATCATAAAACAAATTGTTCAAAGAGCCAAACAAATACAAAGCAATTAATCCTTACCCATTTTTGCTTCATCAATTTGCCAGTCCCTTTTGCACTTTTGGATTTTTTTTGGGGGAGGGGGCTTGCTGTCTACAGCTATTTAAGAATGCATAACTTGTACATCTCTAAACCAAACTTTACCAGACTTGCAGGAATTGTAGAGGAGAGTCGGGGGAAATTGTGGTGTCTCTAGGTGGCCGGGGGGGTTATGGGTTTTTCTTTCTTTTTTTTTAAAAAAGGGAGGCAAACCCATGAACTGATTTGTGATTCATCAACATTAACAAATTACAAATCATGATGAATCACTATTTTTCTAATTCGTGCCTATCTTTAATTGCAATCCATGAAAACCTGCTCCAAATTAACTGTCCTGGTTTTAAAGGTCCTGCAACAAGATTCTTCCGTTAGCAACCATGTGACTCCCCTGTTACCACAGCTCCATTGGCTGCCCATCCATTTCCAGGGACAATTCAATATGCCAGTTCTAACCAATACAGCACTAAATGGCTTAGGTTCAAACCATTGAAAAGAAAGACCTTTCTTCTCAGGCAGCTTTTCTTTTTTAAAAAACATGACTGTTGTATTTCTGCTGTTTTTAATACTTTAATACTGCTTTGAACTGCAATTTTAAGAAATTTGTAGTTAAAATCCTCTTAAGAAAACAGGAAGAGGTAGATAGATAGATAGATAGATAGATAGATAGATAGATAGATAGATAGATAGATAGATAGATAGATAGATAGATAGATAGATAGATAGATAGATAGATAGATAGGAGGTGGGTGAGGAGAATAGTTATATGATCAACTTCTTAATTCCTTAGAACAAGAGACTTCTGGTTTTCCAAGCTATCACAGCAAAGAACTCTGCAGACGTTCAGGTGAACCCTTCTACTTTGATCATCATAGCACACATTCCAGAAAAACAGCAATCTGCTCTGAAAAACAAGATGTTGGTGTCAAAATCTAGCAAATCCTGGCTCCAACTGAGCCCCAATGGCCCTTAGTCATTGTTTCTTGCTGCTCCTTTAAAGAAAGATAAAACAAAATAGAAACAAGTCAACACTGCACACAGCATCCTCTAACAAAGAGCAGCCACCACCAGCAGGAGCCTCCTGAGTCCAGCCTGACAATGACAAGCTCAGCTGTTTGCAGCGCATTCCTGGGAGAGACCCAGATGCCCTTCCTTCCCAGCTCAGCAGAGATTGCAGAGCAAACAAGGTACTAAGCAAGGCAGAGGGGCTCAGCAGGCAGCGATTCCTCCTACCCTCCCCGCGGACCCCCACTGGAAAGGGCAATGCCACCATACCCAGCCGGCACTGAGACCAGCTGCAGCAAGGTTCAAGAGAAGAGGATGCAATCACAGAAGAAAGGACATGGCTTCCCCCCAGGGAAGCTCCTGGGAACACTTTGCATGCGGTTAGAACAACGTGGAGGAAGGAAGCTGGGCCCAGTTGGATTGCATTCTGTCCTCAACTTCACTCCCCCCCTACCCCCAACCCACCACCCTCTGCATTGATGTCAATAACTCTGTTGTTCCTCTTCCTCATTTGGCTCCCAAGGCCAGGGCTGAGCCAGAGACTGAAGTAACTACTTCCAACTAAGGAGTTACCTGTAATCAGTTCATTCCCTAAAATAGGCAAGGCACAACTCCATTACATTACAGCCGGAGCGCAGCAAGGGAGCATTCCGCTTCTTTAGTGGTATTTAGTGTAACCTTCACGTTCCTCTTAAGAGAGGGATAACCCATGGTATGACTGCCTGCGTGGGCCTCATAACGCAGCAACATGAAAAGAGGACCCGGTTTAAGGCTCTCTGGAGGGCCACCTATTCCTTGGCCATGTTGTCCTGATTGAGTAGCCACACAAGATACGTGCAGCTTCTAAAATGGATGAAACTGGTCTTGGACTACAACAGAATTAGTCTGGGAAAAAAAATGGGTTGCTTACTATAGGGACAGGCAGAGGTGTCCCTACCTTTTCGTCCTCAGTTACATGTGGGAACAGAGGTCCATTCTCTGATTTAATTTGCCATTTAATCAAGTTATCACCATAGGAGTTTTCATCCCCTTATTTTTGCACAGAGCATCTCTCGAATGAGATTTTTTTGATGTGTTGTCAAGTCGGAGCTGATTTACAGTCATCTTAACAGGGTGTTCAAGGTGTGAGATATTTAAGCAGTGGTTTCTCCAGTTCCACACCCACCCACCCAGTGCGGTTCCATGGCAGAATGGGGATATGAACTCTCACCTCCCATGTCCTAGTACAGTGATGGCAAACCAATGGCACAGGTGCCAAAGGTGGCACTCGGAGCCCTTTCTGTAGGCACCCAACGTCGCCCCTTCACAGCCAGCCGTATTCAGGTTAAACTACTGTATTGGGACTTTGCAAAAAATTAATAGGTTTTGAATCACAGTGTGGGCCCTCGGTCTCTAAAAGGTTCAGTTATCCCTTGAAATAGTGTTCAAGATTTAAGCATTACCTACATGGGGCTGGGGTGGAGAAGAGACATGTGGGATGAACACAAAGGTGACGGCTTCAAAGCATTACCAGCTGGCTTTTTACAGATCACATGCCCCCATTTTAAAAAACAAGAGATAGGTGCTAACCATTCACAGGTTCATCCCAGTTTGTAAATTGGCAACATAGATGCTGTTTCTTCCCTCTCCCATCTCCTCTGGCTCAGTCAGCCACTCACCAGGACGTAGTCTCCTCCAGACATCATCTGTCCTTCTCCCTGGCACTGGCCTATCAGACAGGGAGGCAGGATGATGCATTTCGCTGCACAGCTCCTGAATGGCCAGCACCAGGGAGGAAAGATAACGTCAGGAGACTTTTTCCTGGTTGGAGTTTAGCCCAATGTGACCCTGCAGGGAGGTAACGAATTGGCTGGTTGGGTTTCGGAGGCTTCCGAACAGCACCTGGGCTTGTGTGAGGTATTTTTTTGGAGCGTTCTACTTCGAAAACGAACAGCCCATCCAGAGTTCAGGCTTCTCTGCCTAGACCTCTTGGCTGATCTCCCAGTCATGGGCAACAGCACAGATTTTTCTCCCCCTCCCTTTGGCCCGAGTGGGAAATCAGCCAAGAGGGCGGGGGCAGAGAAGCCTGAGCGGTTGCTGGGAAGGGAAGATCAGTGGAGCAGGCAGAGGAAACAAGCACACTGCTGGGCCTGAAGAGGGGCTGATTCAGACGGAAGAGGTGGAGCAGCAGCATCTGTGCCGCCATCTTTACGAACTGGGGCAAACCTATGAAGTGTGTGTGTGTGTGTGTGTGTGTGTGTGTGTGTGTGTGTGTGTCCATATGACTGCTAAAAAACCTATGCCAAAAAGAGAACACCTAAGTCTGTTGCTGGCTGGCAGAATCACCCTCAAGGATTTGTTTCTTCACCAGGAGTCCAGATGGTCAAGAGATTTAAGTTCGGCTCCATGACACTTGGTGGCCACAAGGAGTGTGTTTCCAACCACCAGCCATTTTCGCACCATCTGGCCTTTGCCAGTTACAAAGGAAGTGAGTAAGCAGGCACTTTGCATGAGAAAATATGAAGGGTTTTTTTGGTGGGCTCATTCCAGAATGTCCTTCGCAAGTTAATGGGAAAAAGAAAACCCGCACAGTCGAAAAACACCCTTGAATATTAGTTGCAAAGGGAAGAGCTGTAGCTTAGAGTCGAAATGTGTGTTTTATATGGGAAAAGTTCCCAAGTGTAGCTTTGTATGTCGAGATGTTCATTTATTTTGTAAGGGCGAGAAGTGTACGTGTACAGGTGCATTGGCAACACAGGCCAACAGCAGATGCAGAATGAAGGGGAAGGTTGATGAAGAAAAAACAAAACAAAACACCCACATTTAAATTATGGATTAATTCACCTTTCTGTGGACATGGAACTTTGGACTCTGAAATGAAGGAAAACACAAAAAGAGTTGGTACATGGACCAAGCTCTGAGACAGCAAGCTGTATGGGAAGGTTCAAAGCTAGACTCCCAGTGGCTCTGATGCCATCAGCCAATCCTCTCTCTTTAAATTTAAGTAAAAGAGGTTTGTGGGTAAACGAAGCTGGATCTTACTGGATCCTCTTGATTTCATATGATTTTTGCATGGGATCTTTCCCAATCACCATCAAATCATCCTCCGCACTGATATATCTGAAAGCCCATCTCTTCCCAGATGGACCACTATATCTTACTGGTACATCATCCATTCCTAGGTCCCACCTCTCTACACACAGATTGCAACTTCTAAGTTATTGTCCCAATTCTTGAACTACCCACAAACTTGGATGCCTCTAAGACCCAGGAGAGCAGATGTATATATAGTATAATGAATCTTTTTATATTGTTTTGTTATGATTTCTTTTTTAAAAATAAAACGGAAAAGAAAGCAAAATAAAATGCTATTTTTCTATTTCATGCCAATCTCTAAATGGAACCCTCTAGAACAGTGGTGGTGAACCTTTGGCACCCCAAATGTTTTAGACTACAACTCTCAGAATTCCAAGCCCAAATTACCAATGACAAAGGACTGTGGGAGTTGCAGTCCAAAACACCTGGAGGGGTGAAGTTTAGACACCACTGCTCTAGAATACAGGAAGGATTGAATTATTTTACCTCCCTTTTCTGGAATTTGGAGGGAAAGGATCTTTTCAGCTGTTCTTATTTACTTTTTCTTGCAATAGTTTTGCAATGGGTTAGATTCTTTTATGCTGACTTTTATTTCCACAGACCCCCCTGGCTAATATTTGTTACTCCTTTGGAAAGTTTTAGTAGAACATTTATTAAACACCTCCTTTAATAGAACATTTTTTGTTTTTATTTTTAAGCACAATACAGTACTAGCTCCCCCCTGCTCAGTTTGACTTTTTGCTTCATGGAAATTTAATTTCCTAAGTTCCTGTTTCCCATTTGTTTTACTTTCCGGAGTGGCTTAGGCTTCACTGTTATAACTTTTGAGGTACCTAATGTGCTGTGATGGATAACATAATGGACTAAGGACTCTGTAGAACACGGTCTGAATCTGCACTAGGACATATAAACCCACCGGAAGGGTGGAACTGGTAAAACCATTTGTTAAATACAGTATCTCCCTTACTTTAAAAGCCCTATTGGGGTTTCTATAACTCAGCTCTGCCTTGACGGCACATAACTAAATTATACTCTTCATGTACTGTATTTAACTTTTTCATTAGTTTCCATGTATAAATATTCTATTTAGATTCCCTGGAGTCTCCATGTTGGACTTTGGAACTTCTGTTTAAGACCACGCAAGCATGTCTCTGCTGCTTATGACAGATAGCTATAAACTTTTTTTTTCCTTCCTCAGCTGTTATGTCATACTTTTATGCTACTGGGAAATGCACAGGTATTTAGCTAGTCAGTTTATGGAAGATCAGGAGCGAATGGATTTATGAAGGGCTATTTTTGTAGGTCTTCCATGCAAGAATCATTTTCACATTATACTTTAATCCAAGTTGTACCACAAAGTACTTTCCATTGAAGTGTGGCATTATTTCCCCCCTCTAAAACTCACCCATTTTCATCCCATTTCTTCTGTGTTGTGCTTTTATCCTATAAACCTAATTTATTTAACTCAGATAAACCTCTGAAATATATGGTGCCCATATATAGCCGTAGGTACCTCTAGCTACCATGCTATCTATTGTTCACTGAGGCGAATGAAGAAATCATATAACCATAGAATAGTGAAGTGGGAAGGATCCTATAAGGACATCAAGTCCAACCCCCCACTCCATGCAGGAATAGAAATCAAAGGAGGTCTGCCAGGCTGTTGTCCAAATTTCTCTTGAATGCCTCCAGTGTTAGAGCACTCAGCACCGCTCAAAGCAACCCGTCCCAGTTCCGTACTGTTCTAACTGTGGAAGTTTTTCCTGATATTCAGCTGAAAGCTGGGTTCTCATAACCAGAGGTCATTTGTTGCACATCCTGTACTCTGGAATGATCGAGAACCAGTAATTCTGGAAACAGGCAAACACCTTTCTGTTCAGTCAAGCTTTCCCTGAATGATGGACTACATCTACTGGGTCTTTTTATGAATCTACCATACATGGCTACACAGACTTCATGTTTAGAACCCCTTATAACTTTGTGTTTATCTCTCTCCTTGTGTGATGGTTGCATTGACACTATGGTATCAACTGTTAGTTATAATGTTGCCTTCTAACGCTATAAGATATCCCTCAATTCTCTGCTTCTCAAACTGAATGTGTCTTCATTGTAATGGACTGTATATCGCAGTGGTTCTCAACCTGTGGGTCCCCAGATGTTCCTGGACTGCAACTCCCAGAAACCCCTTCCAGCACAGCAAGTGGTGGAGGCTTCTGTGAGTTGCAGTCCAGGAATATCTGGGGACACACAGGTTGAGAACCACTGGTATATTGCCTATCCCACTGTAAGCCACCTTGGGTCCTTTTCCAAGGAAAAAGGTGGGGTAAAAATACTCAAAATAATAATAATAAATAAACACAAATAAATAATTTTTCATCTGTTTCCATCCAGAGCATCTCCAGAGACTGGTGGCAAAGACAGTCAGTTTAGACAGTGCTGAGTTACAAGGACCAATGGCCTTATTCAGCACAGGGCACCCTCAATACGCTCCAAGGCCACATACTGAGTTGTAAAATTTCGCTTGGTGGTTCCTTCAGTCTTGTCAACAAATTCTGTCTAAACCAATGCAGCAATGTGGGCTTTGATCCTATAACACTGAGTTCTGAGTAAGCATCACAGAAAGTCAATCAGGTTTACTTCTGAGTATTTATTTATTTATTTATTTATTCATTTATTTATTTATTTATTTATTTATTTATTTATTTATTTGATTTATATACTGTCCATCTGGCCGAAAGCCACTCTGGGCAGTTTACAACATAAAACAAATTGTTACAAAATGCAGATGACAAGGATATAATAAAAAGCAAAAATTACAAATGAAAACATAACTAAAACAACATCATTCATAAAAATCAAAAGGAAACAAGATAGGCTAATAGTGGACAAGATTACAAAATCAGCAAGGCCGCGTAACACCCAGGGCTCCACCTGCACTGCCAGGAACAAAACGACTAATGGAATGGGTGGTTACGGTGTGGGTGTGGGAAGCGGAAATGATGGGGTGTCAAAGCCACATTGAATATGTTACTTTAGGGCCACAATCCTTTAGAGAGATATCACACACATAGGTGAAGCTGCACAAGCAGGTTTTGTAGTTTTCTGACCATTCGTGGTGCTGCCATTTGTGTGGCCCGGTTTATGTCTGAGCACGTCACAGCCAGCCAAAAGGATCATGTGCACCAGTTACAAAGCTTCTAGTTTGCTTACACTCTGCAGCTGCAAAAAGATGTTGATATAATTTTTTTTTGAGACCACCTGAATGGGTATAAGAAGGTCGGCAATAAATTAGACACAAATAGAATAAAACAATGGAACGTTCTTCCCAGCTGTCCCAGCTTTTGGGATTCTTTGGAAATCCTGGCAGGCGAGGGGTGGCAGTGCTATTCATGATCGACAGCAAGATAAAATGACACCTTTGCCATGGCTTCCCTCTTCGTGTGTGCCACAAAGGCGAGAAACATCGTGTAATATTCCTAAAGGCAGAAATGGCTGAAAAATCAGGTAAGAGAAAGAGAAGTCGGCAGAGAGTCAGCGGTGAGCCTTCCTGCCATTTACTATGGATATAGATTTCAAGTTCTGAGCATCTTTAAGCTACAATGACTGAAATCCTGTTGCTTAGGATAGTGAATCACAACCAGAGGGAACCCACTGAATCGCTGGGGTGATTTAACTCCCCGCTCCATTCCAGTGATTCAATGGTCCTACTCGAGTTGTGGTGGACTATTCTCAGCAACAGGACTGCAGCATGGGGCGTGGGGTGGAGTAGAGCAGCATGCATCCAATTTATCTTTTTACTGCCTATAGCAGGGTTCCCCCCCCCCTTCTCCTCCTTTTTGTCCTCATATGCAACCAAAGAAAGATGAAGATAAGCACAGAGCCCTACGGTCTCCGTGACCTCATCTCCTTTGTTTGCCATCTCCGCTTATTTTGTCTCTCCTCCTTCCTCACGGTGTTGACTAACACGGCTGCAGACTTGGTTAATTCCTGGCACTTATTATAGACAAGCGTGTGTGCCCCCTCCCCAATGAAGGCACATAGAACTGTTGATTAGAGTAGCCTGATTAATTAGATACAGTCTGATAAATCAATCTTCCCTGGGACCCGGTCCCTTTTCCTAATGCAGCTGACCAAGCTGGCTTCTCATTCTTGGAAACCCTTCCCACAGCGCATTCTGTCCTTTCACTCCCTGGATATTGTATAGCCCTGAAATATGATCTTCCTCACTATTTTGGAACCCAGGAAAGGGTTGCCAGATATTTTGCAGCAGTTGGGGGTGGGGGTGGGGTGGGGATCGCAGGTCAACGCTCTGGAAGCCCAAGCACTCCCTTGCCTGCAACAGTGTTTAAGGTCCCCAAAGCCTTGAAAAACAAAGTCCAGCTTCCTAGAACCAAGTGAGATAGAGATACCCATGCACAAACTAACAGGCTGCCAGTATGGACGGCCGGGATTTGTGAACAAAAAGAACGGTTTAGGAATGTGAGTTTTGCTATGGGGTTCAGATCCCGATCAAGGCATGACAGGCATGAAACCCTCACTCCATGAGGAATGGACACCAGCAGCCTTCCCCAACCTGTCCATCTCCCGGTATGCTAGATCTCAGTTCCCAGAATCATTGGCTATACGCCATTTTTTCCAGCAGGGCTGATGCTTGTCGACCTCCAAATCATTGGAACCGCAGTTCTTATAGACAGGCAGAGATACAGAACGCCAGAACCATACTGGAGATTCTGATTCTCAGAATTAATCTGATGGCCAGACTTCAAATCGATAGCATTTGGAGGAGTCTCCAATCCAGGCACAGGGCAGAGATTGATTGCCACAGCAGAACAGTTGACCTGGACCAAGAGTGGCCATAGTTCAATGGAATCACATTTCTCAGAGGGACAGAATGTTTAAAAAGTTACTGGGCAGGTGATAAGAAAGATCTTAACCTCAGTTACTCAACAGTCTAAATGCCAGTCAAAAATGTTATATCATAAAGCAAAAAGTGTTCTGCTTATATAATACCACCCCATACCACTTCAAGTAGTCTCTGGGCGGTTTGCAGTTTAATTAAAGTATACAGGCTACACACTGCCCCCCAACAAGCTGGGTACTCATTTTACTGACCTCAGAAGGATGGAAGGCTGAGTCAGCCTGCTACCTGGGATTGAACCCCAGGTGGTGAGCACAGTTTTGCCTGCAGTACAGGCATTTAACCACTGCTCCACAGGGCTCCACTTTGTACTGTCTTGTCCAAAAAATCAAGAATGCCCGAGGAAAAACAGCGTAATTTCAGGAAAGGATGTAAAGGAAAAAAGGAGGAAGGATCTAACATAGTAAAGCCAGCAGTGTGTGAATACGCAGTGGAACGTGAAATGAAATATTCAGGCCAGGATTTGATCTTAATATGTGGGACTCTTGATTGCTGGACTTGGAATTGTGGGGAAAGAGTTGAGAACTTAAAGAAAATGATACACCAACTCCTTTCAGTGAGATCACACTCAGTTTTAGTGAGATCACACTCCCCTCCCCATTCTAAAAACAGTATTTAAGGGGCAAAGGGAAATACAAGTTTGGAGTGAGAACATCTGGCCCTCCAGATGCTGGGCTGCAGCTCCTATCAGACATAACTGCCAGAACTAAAAGCCAAGGAAAACTGGGAATTTCAGTTTGACCTTCCTGAGGGCTACAGATTGCCTGTCCCCACTATGGGAGACAGGCCTTTTCTGGCCCACAGTGATGAGGCACTCGGGCTGGCATCGTGGTTGGGTGATACATATGTATTGCCTTTTGCCCTGTACTTCTGCCGCCAAATTTTAAGGCTCCTCCCCTTTCTCAGGTACTACCATGACACCTGAGGATGAGCCACCATGACCCCTGAGACTATACCATCTGTCTCATACTGTCTACTGATGGCCACATATCCACAGTTTTATAAGATTCTATGTCTCTTTTGTTCTTTGGGTGTTAGTCCTTAAACTGCGAGACTTTTGTGCCGACAGAACAATTCTAAAAGTAAAGATGGTCTTGCTCTTCGCATGGGACAAGGCCAGCTATAAATTAAAAACAACATGCCTATTAGCCTTACATCTGTCCCAGGGAAGGCCAGTTAGCCTTACATCTGTCCCAGGGAAGATGATGGAAAGCCTCATCCAAGAGAAAATCTTAAAACACATAGAAGAACAAACTTTGCTGAGAGAAAATCAGCATGGCTTCTGCAAGGGTAAGTCTTGTCTGACAAATCTTGTAGAATTTTTTGAAAAGGTCAGCAGGCATGTAGATTTGGGTGAACCGGTGGATATAGTCTATCTGGATTTTCAAAAGGCCTTTGACACAGTCCCTCACCAGAGGCTGCTGAGAAAATTGCACAGTCAGGGGATAAGAGGGCAGGTCCTCTTATGGATTGAGAACTGGTTGAGATCCAGGAAACAAAGAGTAGGTGTCAATGGGAAATTTTCACAATGGAGAGAGGTGAAAAGCAGTGTGCCCCAGGGCTTTGTCCTGGGACCGGTGCTTTTCAGTCTGTTCATAAATGACCTGGAGACAGGGATAAGCAGTGAGGTGGCCAAGTTTGCAGATGACACAAAACTTTTCAGTGTGGTAAAAACAGAGAAGATTGTGAAGAGCTCCAGAAGGATCTCTCCAAACTGGGGAATGGTCTACGAAATGGCAAATGCGTTTTAATGTAGCCAAATGTAAAGTAATGCATATTGGGGCGAAAAATCAAAACTTTATCTATCAACTCATGGGCTCTGAGTTATCCGTGACGGATCAGGAAAGAGATCTTGGTGTGTTGGTGGACAGCTCCATGAAGGTGTCTACCCAATGTGTGGCAGCGGTGAAGAAGGCCAATTCCATGCTAGGGATTATCAAAAAGGGGATTGAAAATAAAACAGCCAACATTATAATGCCATTATACAAAACAATAGTAAGGCCGCATCTGGAGTATTGTGTACAATTCTGGTCACCGCATCTCAAGAAAGACATAGTGGAACTGGAAAAGGTGCAGAAGAGAGCGACCAAAATGATTACTGGGCTGGGGCACCTCCCTTATGAGGAAAGGCTAAAACATTTGGGGCTCTTTAGTCTGGAAAAAGGCGCCTGAGGGGGGATATGATTGAGACGTACAAAATAATGCAGGGCATGAGTAAACTGGATAGAGGGAAGCTCTTTTCCCTCTCGCAAAATACCAGAACTAGGGGACATGCACTCAAATTGAGGGCTGGGAGAGTAAGAACAGACAAAAGAAAATATTTTTTCACCCAGCGGGTTGTTAGTCTATGGAACTCCCTGCCACAGGATGTGGTGATGGCATCTAGCTTGGATGCCTTCAAAAGGGGATTGGACAGATTCCTGGAGGAAAAGTCCATCACAGGTTACAAATCATGATGGAGATGTGTAATCTGCAGGCTTAAAACCAGGGTACTTCAAGGGCCAGATGCAGGGGAGTGGTATCAGGAGACAGATATCTAGTCTCATGTGCTTCCAAAAGCATCTGGTGGGGCCACTGTGAGATACAGGAAGCTGGACTAGATGGGCCTTTGGCCTGATCCAGCATGGCTCTTCTTATGTTCTTATGTTCTTATTTTTAGTGACACTTGGAATCTTTTCCAAATGCCAGAAAGGCACCTGTGGGTTCAACTGAACTAGCTGTATCAAGTCCTGCTACCTTCTGTTAAATTAAACATGTGTAGGGGTGGACACACGTGTATAATTGCTACCCTTGGAAGTTGCAGGATTGTGCAGGAGACTTCCTGAATAAGTCCCTGGGAGCACACAGTTTTTGGATGGAATTAATTTAAACACGCAGAATTGTGAGTCACCCAGTGCTGAGTAGTCAATAGGTGAAAAAGCACACGATGCACACACAGCTAAAGCACACACAGCTGTGGGAACTGACTCTCTATTTCCAGTAAATGTTCTTACCCAGGATGTCAATGAATGCTAAAAGTAGTCCAACACAGTACAAATGCAGCCATTTATCAAGAACAGCACTGTATCTTCTTTACCTTCCAATGACACTGGATGACTGGCCAACCTCAGGTGATGGATAGGGATGAATCATGATGACACAGAAGGTCAGGTGCTGGGTCATCTGTTACACCAAGGTCACCCAATGGGGAGTGTAACGTGTAAAGTCCAGCCACCAGGCCTCCTACTGGGCACAGAGGAAAACAGGAAGCCACAGAAATGGGGAATGAAGGCCTCCATACAACAGCGAAGTCACACCAAGCAGTATCTAATAGCACGAGACTAGTCTAGAACTGTGACAGCCAGCATCGCCAAACCCTGAAGGTTCAACAGGTATTACTGAATTCCTTCAAAGCCAGCCAGCATGGGCAATGGTCATGATTGGTTCAATACAATTTTCTGTTTGGGATAAAGTGCAAGATAGTGTCTTTCGTCCCACCTATAAAAGATTATCAGATTGGCAGTTGACTCTTATTCAGCACTGGCCACGGGCAAGAATATTCCACCTCACCTGCGATATGTAAACTAGGCTAAGCTAGCAGGCACAGGACATGACATAGAGTTCAACACAGCGGAGGATCCAAGGGCTACCACCATTGATTGTCCTCTTCACATAACAACGGCACCTCGACTTACAACATTAATCCATTCCGAAGGCATCTTCAGAAGTCAATCAAATCATAAGTCAAATAGCCATTTCCCATAGGAATGCAATGAAAATCAATTAATCTGTTCCAGGGGGAATGGATTAATAGGTTTTCAATGCATTTCTATGGGAAGGCTGTCCTGACCTCCCTCAATCAAGGGCAGCTGAAGGCTGCTTTCCGCAGCCATGCCAGTCAGCTGACTTTGACGGGTTGGACCTGTCAAAACCAGCTCTGGGGTGGGGTGGGATGCGGAGAGCAGCCTTTGGCTGCCCTTGATTGAGGGAGAAGCCTGGGCGCCTTGGAAGGAAAGAACTTACCTCCAGGTAAGTGTTTACCCAGAGATAAGTGCTTCCCTCCCAAGGCGCCCGGGCTGGGTGAAGATGCATCCACCCCAAGGATTTCCTGGGGTGGATGCATGCTCGCCCAGCCCAGGCAGTTTGGAAAGGAGGTGTGATGGCCACCTCCTCCTTCTTCTTGGTTGCTTCGATCTCTTTTGCAGAGATGGCAATGGTCAGTGAACCCGGCTCTCTGCTTTGCATGACAGGTGACTTTGACAGGTTGGGACCTGTCAAATTCAGCTATCATGTGGAGCAGAGAGCAGTGTTCTGAAGTAGAATTATTTGGTTGTCGAAACAACCCTAAGTCGAGGTACCACTGTACTTTCTGAGGCAGTCGCCTCATTGCACCTAATGATAGTGCTAGCCCGGCCAAATGTCAGGGATGATGAGAGATGGTAAACCAGCAACAACTTCAGAACCACAGACTCACCAGCCCTGGCCTCCAGTAATAGAAGGTAGATCTCCAGATGCTTTAATTAACACTTGTACTAGAGATTGCAGAGGTCCATATTTAAACCCTTCTCTGTGCAGAACAAGCTCTACTACTCAGCAGCAGGCCAACCTCATAGGAGGCCTAATTCAGGGGAGCAACAACAACCCCTACACTTAGGGATTCATAATCCTCCAGATGTTGGCAGACCACAACTCCCATGAGCACCTAGATGACATCTGTGCTTACAGACTTAACTTTGAGTGGAAGCTGGTTGAGATGAAAGGTAAGGTATCCTCTAAGGGCGGCCTCCATTTTGATCACAGCATTATAATAATTCAGAGATCCTTCACAGGAAAAGAAAATGATCTTGGTATTTAAAAAATTAAGATACAGTAGTGCCTTGGTTTAAGAGCCTTTTGTAAGACAAGCAAACATTTATTCTATATTTTGCCTTGATCAATGAGCAATGTCTTGCAATACAAGCACTGGAGCAGGTCACATGATCAGAAATGAGCCAATGGTGGCTCTCCCTCCCTTCCTACCCTTGCTGGATTGTGGGTTATTGTCTGAAATGTTACATCTCAGGCAAGCCTCAAAAGCAGAGGGAAGAGAGAGGAACAGATGTCACCCTTGCACCAGCCAGGAAAGTTTTCAAAGGAGAGTGTAGGTTAGGAGTTTGCTTTATTTTTCTTTATATTTATATTTAATTTGTTTTCAACATCCTTTCTTATTTTTCAAACCATTTCTAGTCATGGGGCAGCTAGTCAAGTGTGTATATTGCGACAAATTGCATTTTATTATTGACATATTAAAAACACAGAGTAAAATCTAGTTGTTAGTCCCAAGCAGAGCAGATTCCGTGGCAAGGTACATAAACCATGGTGTGGATGTGGACTTTTAGCCAACTTTTTGTATGTTTTGGCATTTCGTACATACAGTATGTGGTCCATGTGGCCCCAGAACGAATCATCTGAGTTTCCATTATTTCTTATGGGGAAATTTGCTTTGATATAAGAGTGTTTTGGTTTTACACACGTTTCTGGAGCAAATTATGCTCGTAAACCAAGACTTTACTGTACTTGTTCATGTCTTGGGCAAGCTTTTCCCCATCAACCTTTTACCATAATCTGTGATGGAGGTGTCCGTGCTAATGGCCTGCTCAAGAATATTGTAATTAGTGACACCTATTTCTTGATCCATACAAGTAAATATAGCAGGCGTGCACTCAAATGTGAGCACTTCCTATCTCTGTTCCATTTGGAACTTCTGCATCCCTTGAAGTTGTTTGGCTGCCAGTAACATTAAATCAGGGCAGTGTATCCAATGTGTAGATAGTGAGAGATAATGGAAGCTGTGGCTCAAAACCCATGTGGGCAGCCACTGTTTGCTCACCATGACCTAGGCCAGTGATGGCAAACCTTTTAGAGACAGAGTGCCCAAATTTTGATTCAAAACCCACTAATTTTTTTTTGCAAAGTGCCAATATAGCTATTTAAACTGTATACAGGTGGCTGTGAAGGGGCGATGTTGGGTGCCCACCAAAGGTTTGCCAACACTGACCTAGGCCAGTGGCTCCTCAACTTAGGCAATTCTTGGACTGTAGTTCCCAGAAGCCTTCACCACCAGCTGGGCTGGCCAGGGTTTGTGGGAGGTATAGTCCAAGAACTCAAAGTTGGGAACCACTGCTTTAGACAACCTCCCCCAAATATGTTGAACTTCTACTGCCAAAAATAATCACCTATAATGCCTGGCAAATTTGGACAATCCTGTTTGCTTCTTATAACACCCAGCCCAAGAACACTACTCTTATGTGCCACATATGAAACGATGCTATATCTTCTAGTTGTGTGTTGTGTCGTTACAGTCGTGACCGACCCTACGTGACTCCATGTCCATGGAGTTTTCTTGGCAGGAGTACTAGAGTGGCTTGCCAGTTCCTACTCCAGGCACCTACAGCACCTGGTATTCCCTGGTGGTCGCCCATCCAAGTACTAACTAGGGCCGACCCTGCTTAGCTTCCGAAATCAAGTGAGTTCGGATGTGCTTAGGGCATCTAGGCAGCATATCTTCTAGTTACCCAAACCCAACTCCACAATACAACTCACAGACGTCTAATATTAACAGGCAGCAAGGACAGAGGGATGGATACCTTGCATCAGTTATTCTCAGTATGGTGGCATCCAGATGGGTTACAAGTCTCACCAGCCCCTGCCAGGATAACACCGGGAGGATTTCAACATGAGTAAAGCAGAGTACAGACCAGACAGATCCTACAGGGCCTCTAGACTATCACAGCATGTCCTTGGGTCTTTAACGACAGCTTCAACCCTCTGAAGTCTTCAGCAAGTGACATTTGTAATTGCACAGATGCACACACCGTCATTTCCATTGGATAAGATGCCAAAGCACTGGAAGCTAAAATCATGTTCATGTTCTCGGAACGTGATTCCAATGGATTTTCATGACTGACCCCCTATTTGCCCATGAAATCCAGTGTGTCTCCCGGAGACCTATTCCCCCAGCAGAGCATGCATATGTGCAAACTGCAGGAAGTGCCAATCAGAAAGACTTTCAGTTCACAGGGAATCCAGCGGCACGCTTTCTGTAATGTCTAGTACAGCGATGGCAAACCTTTTAGAGACCGAGTGCCCAAACTGCGATTCAAAACCCACTAATTTTTCTCAAAGTGCCAATACAGCCATTTAACCTGAATACAGGTGGCTGTGAAGGGGAGATATCGGGTGCCCACAGAAAGGGCTCGGAGTGCCACCTTTGGCACCCGTGTCATAGGTTCACCAACACTGGTCTAGTATATAGGAGCTCTCTGTCATGAAACGTATTTGAGCTGGCAGGTCAGTTTTAGAAGACTCAAAGGTTGACCCTTTGGGCAAACACACCGCTTGAACCCTAAACACTTTGGGTAACTCTGAGGGGTGGGTTTTCAGTTTTGAAATCACAAAAGCGCTGTCCTCCTTTGCCTCTGTGTGTTTTAAAACCTGTCCACCTGTTTCCCTCTACACTCTCCCATCCAAAGTACTGTAAACCTCTGGCTGCATCCCCTGCTCCTATTTGCCAAACTGTGAGTCTTCTTATATTCAGCCCCCACCCTCCATAAAATGTCAGGGGGCTCATCAGAGACACCAGACAATACAAGAACAGGGGCCTAGTGCTGGCTGGATAGCCTTTAGTGACAGAACACAAGGTCATGATAATATGATAATAACCTCAGAACTACAGAGTTTAGAAGGGAGTGCACTGCCCCACCCCGTTAAGGAGATGGGGAATCAAACTCTGCAACCAGCAACCTAAACCACTGATCTGTCCAGCAGTTCTGCCATTGCTGGACATCGCCTTTGTGAGCCAAGCCTCCGAATCAACCTTGGCCATGTGGCCACTCAGACCACTCTGGCTTCCTATCACCCCGCAATTGTTCCAACAAGGCATCGGAAACCTCAACATCGCAGCCCAAGAATTTAAGAATTAAGAAGCACCCCAAACTAGTCCCTTCGCAAACTCCAAACACATTTCTCTCCCCCGCCCCCAGCAATCGTCCTCTTTTCACCGAGAGCCCAAAATGTACCACAGCCGTCAAACCACGGAGATGCCAAACGCCACACCCACATCTCACTGCCCCTTCTCCTCTCTCTGTGACTCGACTGCACGCCGTCCCTCTACGAGGCTCCCTTTTGCAGATCTCCCCATGCTGCAGGAAGCCCATTGTGGGTCACGCTTCCCGGTGGGTCTGGGCAAGTCGGAGGATGGGGCAGGAGCAGCGGCGAAGGAGCCCCAGCCGGAGCCGCAAAGCCGAGTCAGGAGCGACCCACCCCTTCCCTAAATAAGCCCTCGATCACTTGCGGGGGGGGGGGGTCGGTCAAGTCGCTTGGCCACGAGATCCCAACGACCGGGCGCGGGCTACGCAATATACCGGAGCCACCTGCGCCCGCTCCTCTTCCCTCTGTCTCCTCGCCCTTGAGGGCACCTTTCGGCGGAACGAGTCTGATTGAGACGGGAAGCTGAATTTCCAAGCCAGAGGCTCCTTTTTTCGGGTGGAGGGGAGTGAACCCCGTCTGAATGCACACGCGCTCGGCACAGGGAAAGCTCTTCTAAAGAACCCTTGATGCCAAGCGCTGGCTGGGTGGCCGAAGTCAATTTTTTCCACATGCTCAGAGGCACACTTTCCTAGCAGGGAGGTCCACTGACCTCAAGAGGGAAAGGGTGGGGGTTGGGTGGGGGGGGGTTGCGGAAAAGAGCAGAAAAGGCGCTCTTCTCAGGGGCTGGAGGGCGATTTCCAACCAGAAGGTTGGCGGGAGGAGGCGCCCAGGGCAAAACACCCGAAGGAAGTCCTCGTCGGGAATGGGATCGGTCCGCCTTCCGTCCCGCAGCGGGGAGGGCGGCGGAGAGAAGGGGTGTTGGGGGAACCCTCCCCAAAGACCAAGAAAAGCTGTAAAGCAGGAGAGACGCCCCCTCCACCCACCCATCCCAGGGCGCAGCCCCTTTGCCGCCAGAAGCTTCCCCGATCCCACCCACCCCCAGCGCCGGCGCCGCCCGACTCACCTGCTCCGCCGCCTCCGGGTCCAGATGGGGCTCCAGCAGCGGGACCGTGAACTGGATCTTGCGGGGGCTGTTGGGCTCCATGGCCGCCCCGGAGCGGGTGCCAACGAGAGGGCGAGGTCTTCCGGCCGGGATGCGGGACCCGGGCTCGCCTCCGCGCCCCCTTTTTCTCTCGCCGGTCGCGCCGTCCAGCCTCCGCGCGCCTGCCACCGCCACCGCCACCCCTTTCCCACCCGGAGCGCCCTCGCCCCCCCTTCCCCTCCACACACACACACACACACACACACACACACAGGCGCGCCGATTGGCTGCCCACGGGAGGCGCGGCGGAGATTGGCTTCCCCGAGCGCCGGCACACTCTTCCGCCCACACACACGACACACACGGGCGGAGATCCACACACACACACACACACACACACACACACACACACACACACACACGGCCGCGCAAGCCTTGCGCCCCGCAAGCGATGCGCCTGAAATCCCGACAGAAATAGAGAAGGCGAAGAGGGCGCGAGCGTGGGAGAGCCCTCGCCCCCGACCCCGACCCCAAGCCCGATCCTGGGAAGCGGCCTCTTCTATTCCTGGAACCCTCCCGATCCGAAGTGTGTTTTTCGTTTTCAAAACCACGGAGACGAGATCGGTTGGCTTGTCAGATAGGAATGCGGCACCGTCCTGCCCTCGAAAGGAACTTTTGGGGTACACAAATACAGGTGGTAACCTTGTTATTTTGAGGGTGTCCTTATAAACACACAGAGACACACACGCAGAGAGAGAGAGAGAGAGAGAGAGAGAGAGAGAGAGAGAGGCACTCCTTCATCTGCTAAATTCTGGTTTGTCGAAAGATTACACGGGTACGGACTTTCCCCCCGGATAACCCAGTATTCACTGGATCACACACTCACTTTGACCCAGGAGCTCTAGCTGTTGACCTTCCTAAACCTCGACAGATTCCACTACCTGAGGGAGCAAACCACCCGTTATTCTTGGGATTACAACAAATTAACAACCCTAGTCTGACAAGCATTATTTTTAAGTGCATATAGGAGCCACAAAGAACAAGTAAGCAGAGCAAAGCTCTGCTCACAGGCAGCCTGCATTGGATCCCAGTGGGTTCAGATAGCCAGCTCTAGGTGGGCTCAGCCTTCCATCCTCCCACACTGGAAGCTCTTCAGGTGGGGGTGTGGTAGGAACAGCAAGCATACACATGAAACTTGGAGCAGGGAAACACAACATGAAGGCTGCTTTAATGATGGAGATAAGCTTGCTTATAAGGCATGTGCAACACCTATTTGGGAAAGAAGTGTAAAAGCTGTGGAACAGGGTCAGACAACTTATTTATTTATTTATTTATTTAAATTTATATACCACCCACTACCCAAAGGTCTCTGGACGGTTTACAATTAAAATGAACATTTAAAATTTGTGGTTCTCCTGTTGGTATTAGACTGTGCTCCTCACCTTTTGCCAGCAGAGCCAATAGTGAAGGATCATAGGAGATAAGAGTTCACCAAGTCCCAAACCCTGCTGTAGGACATCTTTCATCAAGGTGATAATAATTACCACTTGTGCCAAGCTGTCATCCCTACCATTCCTCTCCAGCAGGATTGTGGCTCTCTGGATGTTGCTGAAATCAACTCTCCCTTTCATGAACTATGGGCAATACCAATCTAGGGTCCCCAGATGTTCTTGGATTGTGCTGGCTGGGATTTCTGGGAACTGCAGACTAAGAACATCTGGGAACTCGAGGCTCAGAAACTCTGGGTTATGCTGATGAGGGATGATGGGAGATGCAATCCAGAAACATCTGAAGAGCCACGAGTCTCCCAGTCCTGAGACTGGAGAAGTCTGCTGTAGAACACCATTTTGACACACACGTACACCACTGCAGCTGCATTATACAAAAGAATTGAGCTGAACAAGAAACAAATCACATGATAATGCTAGAAAACCTGAAATGAGAGGCAGTTTTGTTTGAGAACTTCCAGATATATCACTTGATTCCCCCAAACACACATAATTCCTTTACACTTTATGAGCGGATGTTGGATGTACAAAGAAAATCTATGGCAAAGCATTCCATTTGCAATGATGTAAGAGAATACGAACATTCTGCCAGGACCATTGGACCTCCAGCGTCCTATTCACTATTGGAAACCGCTGTCATCTGGAGAAGGCCGTGCATGTGGGGCCTAACCCATTGAGTCAGGATGGGGCAACAGGCATATGGAAGCTGCAAT
Organism: Phrynocephalus forsythii; assembly: GCA_029282475.1. Taxonomy (NCBI): domain Eukaryota; kingdom Metazoa; phylum Chordata; class Lepidosauria; order Squamata; family Agamidae; genus Phrynocephalus; species Phrynocephalus forsythii. The sequence continues at coordinate 25,335,672 of JAPFRF010000011.1, read as the reverse complement.
CTAAACATATCAGGAGGCCTGCATTTTGCCCACTTGAGCTACAGAGAGTTAACTTTCCAAAGGACACCAGAAAAGAGCAGATCTCCATCAAGAGCTCTCAGAGGCACTTGAGTGCCATTACATGATGTACAGGCATTACGAAGGAACTTAATGCTGCTGGCATAAAATGATAAGAGCGTACCTGTGGAAGACACAACAGTACTGAATGGAGAATCCGCTTGGAAGTCCTTCACATTTCCTCTTAGCCCTGAAGCCCAGTGTGTTTAACCTGATACCTTTCAAATAACACAATTAAACTCTGAAGGACTTACATTGCATCTGTGTGGCTATATGCACTAGTTATATCCTTCCATAGTTAGTAAACCATTATACTTGGGGCATGTCTACACTGGCCCTTTTGCTGCAGGCTAGAGCCTCGGAGCACAGTGCTTAAACTGCAGTGCTGAAGTCAAAACACAACCTGCATTACATCCCAATGAGTTCACGTATCTGGCTCCAGGTTGACCCAGCCTTCCATCTTTCCTAGGCTGGTAACTCGAGTACCTCGCTTGCTGGAGTAGGGAATGGGGAGCATGTACCCTGCATAATTAAACTGTAAACCACCCAGAGAGTACTTTGAGCACTATCAGTAGCATACTTTGCTTTAAGTAAAGTTACTTGAAGGTAGGAGGAGAAGCAATATGCCATTTGGCACAGTTCTTATGTCCAAATGCCATATTTATCAAGCCACCCTCCTGTTCGTTCCACTGTCAGTTTAACCCATCCCTTGTTCTTCTATGAAGGAGAAGTGAAAGTATTGTTTTTGTCTGTACCGGATCATTGCTGATGCACTGAATCGCTTAGATTAAAAACCTTTGCCTTGTGTCGAGTACCCATCTAAAAACTCCCCACAGCATGCTGGGAATGGACTAAAATAAAGTGCACCACCAACCAATGCCTTCCTGCTTTAAATGGCTTTATTGGTTTTGTTTACCGTTTGTCAGAGTGATAATTGTTTGAGCCTTTTTAATATTTGTATGCTTATTGGTTTTAGCTTTTAAAAAGTGTCTTTTAATGATGCGAGCTGCCCTTGTAAAAAAAAGATAATTACAAACTAACTAAACAAACAAACAAACAAACAAACAAACAGCCTTACCACTACTCTAAGAGTGTGCTCACTCCCTCAACTGAGCTGTGATCCATGATGCCGGCACAGTTCCCACCTACCACAGTCTATCTCTATTGCTCCAAACTGCCTATCAGTGCTGCCTGAGGTATTTGCCCTCTGCCTAGTCTAGTGCAACTTGTCCTCTCCTTCCCCAGTTCTCCTGACATTTCCCGCTGGCATTCGCACTGGAATGTGAACGCCAGCAAGGAATGTCAGGATACAGTCAGTACACCAATTACAGTTATCCCCTAAAATCTAGGAAATGTTGGTGTGTTCTCTCTTGGTCTGACACAATCACTGGGGAGGTGTCAGATATAGAAAAATCCTTTAAAATGTTTTCCCTCTTTATGCTTTTTAAAGGGGAAAATAATGACTGTATAGCATTCATATTATAATGTAGTTTCCGTTATCCATAAAATTCCCAAGTCCAAATCTGAAGGGCTGTCATTCCGAATCCAAATTCTGAATCCAAATGTTAACCATTGGCACTAGTGTATATCTTTGGTTTATATACATTTGCCTTGCCCCATTCACAACATTTTGTATTGGGTTCAGACAAGGATGTCTTCCATTTTTAAAACTCTCTTGAGCTTGGCTTCCACTTCCAATATATGCTTTCAAGTGTAATATGGATGCTTGATATGATGGAGAGGATGAGAAATAAACAATGCCCTGTCCCACATAGTGGTACACATAATAGTTATCTGTACCACACAGAGAATCTGTTCCCATAATCACAGTGCTGGGCGCAATGCTTGCCAAGTCGACCACCCTTTTAATGACCCTCATCTCGGCTTCATTTCCAGTGGCAGAACATGTTACTTGGAAGGTGCAATCAGAGATTGGTAGTGAAGCTGTTGCTAATGTTTTCACGCCTGTGGATGATACATTTCATCAGAGGATAGCTGTTGTTGATGGCTATTTAAAGATGTTTCTGTGTGAACCCAGAGAGATTTAAAAATGGGGCACATAGAAATATGCAGAATGCAGCATAATGCTATCAAGCCAACAGGGGTTGCACACCTGCCCTTCTTAGTGTTTTCCGTCATACTTCATGTTTCTAAGGAAGTGAATTGTAATGCTTCAAAGGCTCACAAAATAACCAATCTATCAGGCATAAAGGTGCCAAGACAGGTTTGTTGGTTGGTTAGTTGGTCAGTCGGTTCGTCTGCCCCTCCGTCCATCTGTTTGCTTGCTTATTTCCTTCCATCATTCCTTCCCTTCTTTTTCTTTCTTTCTTTCTTTCTTTCTTTCTGCTTTCATTATACAGTAAGATCCCTATATCAGGTCCACACCCTCCCTCTTGGATAGTAATGAATGCTATTGCAATAATAAAACAGTACAGTGGACCCTCGTGTAACAAGCGGTTTGTTTGACATAAAATCCACTTAAAGGGAAAAATTTCCAGAGATTGGGGAAATCGCTTAACAGAATTGCCTATGGGGCGAATCCGTACAACAGAAAAATGGTTGTAATTAGGGATTAATCTGTTTTTAATGCATTCCTATGGGAAATTTGTATAAAGGAAAATTTGCTTAACAGAATTTCATTTGGAACAAATTAATTCCTTTTATGCAAGGTACCACTGTATTATACCTACCATGAGCTCTGACTCCCTCTAATGGCCAGTTCTTGTAACTGCATTGCAGATATGCACATTTCTAGGATTTTTCTTCTAATACTGTATTTTTAATATTTTCAGACTGCAGGAAATTGATACTGATCTCACGGATATGGAGGTTCTATTGTACAGGATGAAATAGACTAACATAACTAGTTCTGCAAAATAAAACCTATTTGCATAAAAATACTTGCTTGTAGACATGGGATATTCTTATTTGCCTCCTAAGGGAGATGAATATGAATATTGGCACCACAGGGCTGATTGGACCCTCCCCCAGAATCAGCCAGTCCACTTACTGCTCATTGTTTTGGGCACACAGTGGTCATCATTTGCAACCTGCCAACTGCACCTCCCTGCCTCCCTACACAGCCATCTACTCCAGCAAGGGGAAGGGGGTGACAAGCCTGCCTGCTTAGCTGTTGAGTGGAGAGCGGTGCAGGGTGGCAGGGAAGCACCAGCGAGACCATGTGCACAGTTAAGCACAATGAATGGCATGGCAAACCGTTCGAAAGCATGATCTGAACGTAGTTGGAAAGAGAAGTATATGGATTGTGCAATATTAGCTTGCATGCTTTAAAATGCAAATATTTATGCTTTGGTTACAAAATAAGGTGTATTTTAAGGACACAGATTAAACTCTGAATCTATGTTGCTAATTATTAATAAAAAGATTCATAGTGTATTGGTGAACTAAGGTGTTTTGTGAGTGTTTTCTTAGATGAAGAATAAGAAGCAGGTTTTGTTTGTCTTATATTGTTGTTGATTTTAAGTTAGTTATCCATTCACAATTCTCCAGATATTCAGTCCTACTGAACAGAGAGTTGTCTTCTGAGCAAAGGAAAAGCAAAGTGTTCTGTTTATATACCATCCCATAGAATTTAAAGCACTCTCTGGGCAGTTGACAATTTAATTATTCAAGCTACACATTGACACCCCCCCACCCCCAATGAGCTGGATACTCATTTTTACCATCCTCAGAATGATGGAAGGCTGAGTAAACCTTGAACCAAGCTACTTGATACTTAACCCCAGGTCATGAGCACAGTTTTGGCTGCAGCACAGCACTAAGGGGCATGGTGGCTCAATGGGCCAGAGCGCTGAAACTGTCAGCTGCAAAGTCAGCAGCTCGGCAGTTTGAATCCCAGGTGCCATGCAGTGGAGTGAGCTCCCGTTAACCCCAGCTCCTGCCAACCTAGCAGCTTGAAAGCATATAAATGCAAGTAGATAAATAGGTACCGCCGTAAAAAGTGGGAAGGTAAACAGTGTTCCGTGCGCAAAAATGCGTTCAGCCATGCTGGCCACATGGCCATGGACTTGCACAACACTGGCACTTTGGCTTGAAAACGGAGATGAGCACTGCCCCTAGAGTCGGAAATGATGAGCATGCATGTGCGGGGGGAACCTTTACCTTTTTACAGCAGTTTAACCACTGCACCATGAGGCGTATGAACAGCAATGTACAGGGCAAAGTTCTAAATAGGCTTATACATAAGACTACAGTGGTCAGTTATAATTCCTTAAATTTCAAATTAAAACCATGAACTGGAAAAACGAACTGTGAGCTGGTTTGTTTATCCAGGGGGTTGTGGTGGTTCGTAGCTGACCATCACAAACCCTCAGTTTTCTGGTTTGTGCCTATTCTGTAGTCTGCATTTAAAATCCAGGAATCCAGGACTGAAACTGCATACGTGCGCCCACCTAAGCATGTCCCATACGGCTCAGCTGAGTGAAATTTTCTGTCTAAACTGGACAGAAGCCGCAAATAAAGAAAGCACATAGCCAGCCGAATACTGTATCTGTAAGCAAAAAATACCCACCCCTTCTCAATTTCAAGATCTTCGAGATACTTCCTTTTGCTCTGCACATTTGTTAAAAAGATCGGTGAAGATCTACTTGGTGGTTGGTCTGAGGTTCTGGAAATCCTTGCCCACAGAGACTAAGCGAACTCCATTTGTTGACATGTGGACATCTTTACCTTGTACAAGTGTTGCATTTCTGAGCCAACTTGTGGGTTGCAACAGGTTTCCACAGGCAAATGGTCACCCACCCACCCGATTTTTAACTTACTTGCATTGATTTTTTAAATAACAGTTTTGAATGTTTCTTCCATGTTTGATTATCGCTAGCCACTGTTTTTCGTAGAAGATGGTGGATTTTTTTAAAATTTAATTTTGTTGCATTTATATCTTGCATCTTGTGAGCTCAAGGTTGTGTACATTGTCTCCTCCTCCTATTTCTCCATGCATAACAGCAACCCAGAGAACCCAGATCTCTGCAGTCCTTAACAACAACCGCTACTTCACACTAGGTCTCAAAGGTGGGAATGTGATAAACAAAACAAAACAAAACAAAACAAAACAAAAATGTGGATATAGAGGAGTTGTGTTATTTGTCGTTATAGTAATACATTGGTTTAAGAGTGTTTTGCAACACAAGCCAACATTTCTTCTAAATTTTGCCTAGATAAACAAGCAGTGTCTTGCAATACAAGCATTGGAGCAGGTCACATGATCACAAGTGAACCAATGATGGCTCTCTCTCTCTCTCTCTCTCTCCCTGCTGCATTGTAGGGTTTTAATGCCATTAAAGGTTAATGGAGTGGATTGTGGGGGATTGACTGGAACATTCCATCTCAGGCAAGCCTCAAAAGCAGAGGGAGGAGAGAGGGACACAGGTCTCCCTCGCAACAGGCAGGAACGTTTTCAAAGGAGAGTGGAGGTTAGGCTTTTTTTCTTTATATTTTTCTTTAAATTATTTTCAACATCTTTTCTTATTTTTCAAACCATTTCTACTTTTCTAGTCATGGGGCAGCTAGTCAAGTGTCTACAGGGCTACAATTTGCATTTTATTATTGTCACTAGAGATGGGCACGAAACAGAAAAATGGCATTTCGGTTTTTCGTTTGTCATTGAGAGGTCTGTTTCGGTTCGTTTCCGTTTGTTGGGAAATTTTGAAAAATTTCGTTACCATTTTTTTTTTTTTTTGTTTGTCGTTTCTACCCGCTTTTTGCGCGATTTTTAAAGCATTTCTGTGCGCAGGCACCCCCCCCCAACGCCCCAGACCAGAGGGAAAACACTAAAAAAATGGATGCTGCCAGAGACACAGTATAGACTAGGTATGCAGGGAGGCTGCAAAGGCAGCGGCGGGCGTTGCCCAGGGTGCAAGGCAGCCACAGACTGACTGTACTGCGGGGCAAGGGAGGGTACTCACCGAGACGTATGCAGCACGCGCACACACAGGGAGGCTGCAGGACTGAAGCTAGAGGCGCAGCAGAGACAGCAATCCCACCCTAACTCCCACCAGAGACTGCAAGGAGGACGGGGGCTGCCAGAGCTTTTTATGCCCTCTGTGGCTGTCAGACCTGCCTGCCCAGTCTGCAACCTGGGCATGCTATTGGTTGAACATGATCCCATCACATGGCTTGCCTCCATTTTGTGGCTGGTGGCGACATCCATTTTAAAGGGAAAAGAATAATACATCGCGATGGGAGAAGACCTAAAACAAAGGTTTTAAGGACCCCAACCCCCCTGGTAGGTATTATCAGACAATATAAATAATTATCGCTGCGTTTTTATGGATGTCCAGGGCGTTTTTTAACATTTAAAACAGCTCATTTCATTGCACGTCGCCATTAACGGAAACGAAACGTAACGACCACAATTTTCGCGGTTCTGTTCATTTCGTTGCATTTTCATCACAATTTTTGTTTTTGTTTCGTTGCGTAACGGAAACGACAAACAGTAACGGAAATGAAAAATTTTCGTTCCGTGCCCATCTCTAATTGTCACATTAAAAATACAAAGTAAAATCCAGTTCTTACTCCCAAGCAGAGCAGATTCTGCAGCCAGGGACCTAAACCATGATATGGATGTGGACTTCTAGCCACTTTTTTTTTTAGTTTTGGCATTTTGTACATCCAGTGTGTGGTCTATGTGGTCCCAGGATGAATCGTCTGAGTTTCCATCATTTCTTTTGGGGAAATTTGCTTCGATGTATGAGTGTTTTGGCTTACAAACCTGTTTCCAGAACAGATTATATGCTCATAAGAAAGGTATTACTGTATACAGTATGTTTTAAATACGCTAAGAGGAGTCAATCATGGGAGCATTTCACACATGTTTACAGGAACATGAATAGCTTTTTGTACCCACTCAGAACCATAGCATTAAAAAAAAAAAGAAAATTGAGCCACATCAAGTTAATAAGGACCAGAAGAAACACACAATGTATTGGAAAGTTCTAATGGAGCTTTAGAGAGAAGGGGAGGGGAGGCAGAACAGAAAGTTTAAACCAAGGGTGCCCAATCTTTTTGCAAGGAGGGCCAGATTTGGTGAGGTGAAAATGTGTGGGGGCTGACCATTCAGCCACATTTGGCCCCCTGGCCGGACTTTGGACAACCCTCTAGTACATGCAAGGAGGCGGGAGGATGCTGCAGCAATGGAGCTGGGGGTGGGTAGGCTGGGCAGGTAGCTGGGGGGACAGATGGAGGCAAGGGAGGGCAGACAAACTGTAAAACTGCAAACTGACATCTCCATCCAATATGGGGAGGGGCCAGCTAGCAGGGATGTGTGACAGGCTGAGCTGGTGGGAAGAAGAGGCTGCAGGCCACTCGAAATTTGAATTTGGCCCCCGGGCCTGACTTTGGACATGCCTGGTTTAAACTGTGTAAAACTTGCGTGGAAGAATTCCTATTTTTTATGTTGCGTGAGAAATCCCTAATTTCTGCTCTACAGCTTGTGGGGCTATTATTTATTTATTTATTTATTTATTTATTTATTTATTTATTTATTTATTTATTTATTTACACTTATAAACCGCACCAACTTTCCTATAGGGAACTCTATTATAGGTAATTCCTCCCCCTCCCCCTCCCCCTCTCCCACCCCCAGCCCAGCTCCATGTTGCTTCTGTTTGAGAGCGAGGAGCTCTTGGATGACAGGCGATAACTAGGCTGTCCTTTCACAGTGCGCTTCTCTTGGTATGGTGGCCCCGTTTTCATTTCCGGCGAAGAAGGAGCCAGGACGCAGGCGTTTTAGAGTTCCTTAAGAATCACGGCTGCCCCTTTTGTCCCTCAGGAAGTTCCTCATAAATGACTTATTAGGCAACATGAAAGGAAATGAAAGGGAAATGTGTATGTCGGATAAATAGTCCACAGGAATATTACCCTTGGCAATAAAGAACGCAGTGCAGTACATTTTACATTTAACGTCTCTTGTAGTACCTACTTTTTCCCCCCTCCAAAAATTTTGATTACTTCAATTCCTCTATTTCAAAATTAAAATTACCCAGGTGACATCGCACATATGAATTGCTGGTCTTTATCAGGTAGATTGGGATTGAGTACCGAGCCTGGCCAAAGATGGGTTGTACTGGTCTGGTAATACTGCCAGGGTGATACTGAAGAGATCAGGATTCTGATCTTGTCCGAACTGTGAAAATTCAGTGGCTGATTGTACGTCAGTCACTGTCTCTTTGCTTCGCCTATGGCAAGATTGTCCAACTTTGAACAGGCCGAGGACTACCACACTAAAACCTCTACTTATAAATTGTATCCGTTCTGAGGACATGCTATAAGTAAAAAAATTGTAAGTAGAGCAGGGGGAGAAGAGGGAGGATGTCACCGCACAAAGGAGGTGGGCACGCCTGCGCCCCCACCTCTCGCTGTCCCCCCCTCCCCTCTCCCCTCTCCTCTCCACACCAGCAACTCAGCTCCTCACCAGACAGTGGCACACTGATCATCTGGCCAGTGGAGGGAGCTGGGGATTGTGCCATGGCCCCACTCAGCTGAGACAGTGGGCTGGCAGACCCAGAACTTTGCTGGGGCAGTGGGGGTCCTTAGGATGGGGGAGGGAGGGGTGGAGAACTCATCCCCTCACTTTTTTTTTATTGATGGCCGGCGGGCTACTTTTGAACCCTTCGCGGGCTACTTGTAGCCCATGGTCTATCTGTTGTGCAGACCTGGCTATTGAGCCCATACAATGGGTGTGGGGTGTGGGGTGGGAAGCACGTACACTAACTTGAACCATTGAAGAAAGGGTGGAGTATGAAGGTACCAAGCCCCTTTCCCTCAGAACTTCAGTCTGTCCCACCTTTTCCTCACAGGCCTTGCTTGTGAACAAGGCCATGCTCTCTCTCTCTCTCTCTCTCTCTCTCTCTCCCTCTCCCTGTGTGTGTAAAAAAAGAGATAGTTATGAAAAATCATGACTTCTTAACTTTGAGCCCCTCTCTGTGGAATGGGCTCCAGCCAGAAGTACGTCAGCACCCCCACCTCCACCCCGCCCCTTTAAGGGAAGTATTTCAGACATACTCTCACTCATGTTTATATCTGTGTTTCCTACTGCTGTCCTATTTGGGTTTGATATAAATGTTATCATCTAGTCCTGCCCCTTGCATGGAGGCCCAGTGAAACTCCCCAAACTCTGGTTCTGCAGCCAGATGTCAAAACCGCTCTGCTGGCCGGCAGTTAGCAGTTGCCTAAGCAATTGCTATCATGAAAAGAAAAATTATTCCCCAAATGCACCCTTGGGCACTAAGCGGTTTTCAGAAGGTTGAAGACTACCGTTCTAAATGCCAGCCGAGGCCATTAAGTGAAGGACTATTCAGCCTACCCATAGAGACAGCTTCATTATACTGACTCAGTAGTTTAACCTTTTGCTGTGTTGTCGCAAGACCTCACCTGTACTAGAGGCAATGCTGTGCAGATCTTCCTATATTAGGTATGATTTGCAGATTGCAACAAAGGGCAGCCCAAACCAGCCTATAACTGCGGTGGCATTTTACAACCCAACAGCAGGGTTTGGTTCATCAACCCCAGTGGGAGGTAAAAATAAAAATTCATCAGCCACTGATGAATTTGAGGGGCATGTTTATGACCAGAATATCGGTTTGAAAGCTCTGGGACAGCATATTGCCCCTGATTGCATTCTTCCTGGCCACCACTTAAATTAGAAACAGTTTCCGTCTGTGGTGGACTGAATGCTCAGGTAGAGCAGCAAGATTAATACAGCAGGATCCCGTATCCACGGATTCATTATTCACTGACTCAGTTATCCACGGTTGAGAAGGGGGAAATTAAATAAATAATTCAGCAGCCGCAAAAGCAAGCAAGCTACTATCATAAAACTGCATCTGTAAAGCAAGCTACTGTCAAAAACAGCAGCCATAAAGCAAGCTACTGTCACAAAACAGAAGTTTGGGGGCTTTTTGGTGTTCTCTCTTATCCATGGTTTTCATTATCCATGGGAAGGCCTGGAACCAATCCCCAGTGGATACCGGGGTCCTACTGTAATGATGTCCTCACCCAGAGTGAAGAGAATTTCCTGAAGGAGCTCCTGAATCTTATCTTCACTGCTTACAGGGTCCAGCGAGGGCCAGACTTGCAATAGTTTTCTGGAAGATCTTCAGCAAAAAGAAAATTTAAAGAAAAGTTGCTGAATGCTGAGCTTAAGCTAGAAATGTGAGTATAAATTTATTGTGTTTTGTGGGAGCTTCACCACTAGCAATAAAAGAGTATTACATTGAGGATGTCACAAGACTTTTCTTAGATGTGTTATTTTAATTATTTAAAGGGGTTTTAATATCCCTTTGCTTATTATTATTATTATTATTACTTTTGTAAGAAATCCATTTACAATAGTAAAAACAAACTACAATAGAAGGAAGAAATAAATAATGAAACAGTGGTCTTTTAAAAACCAGGGCAGGGAAATGTCAGCGGTTTTACCCCTTGGCCGATGACTCAACGTTCTGCAAAGAATAGATTTCCCTTACAAAGGAGGTTCTTTCTTAATAACTTTTATCAAATAAACTGCCTTTCCTTGTTCTTTGAATCCTTTTGTAAGCTGTTCAAAATCAGAGCAGTGCATTAAACACAAAACAAAGCAGAGCTGGACCATTTGTGCCAAGTGTGGATGCAGAAAAGACTACCAGTGAAACTGTCCAGACAGGGGAATCTGCAGCCATCTGGTGTTCCTCACAAAATTCTTATCTCCAGTGTGATTTATTTTCTCTCTCACTTGACTGATCATTCCCTTCATAATAGGGGGTGTTTATTCCATGGTGACAAAAGGTCAATGCAAGTCTTTGGATCGCTGGCTTACTTGTGGGTACATGTGCCCAGGGTTATTGGGTGTACGTTTATGGGGTTTACTTGCAACTAGAGAAGCAGCAGTGGAAGACGCCGGCAACATGATGGCATATTTGTGAAGGTGGTCCTGGGGGTACTGGTGTGAGGAGAAAATACTGAGGTGAAGGTTGAGGAGAGAGAAGGGAGAAAACCCCTTCACACACACCCCCGTCATTCTCTTCAGCCGAGACTCTGCTGGGGCTGTGCTGACCTGTGATGTGGGGCCCATGGAGTCGAACAGCCCTCACCTTTGTTCAGTGGGGTGCGAGGATCTTTGTTTTTTAAAAAATCAAGTAGCACATCAAAACAGGAGTGCATCAACCTGGGTGGGGGGAGTTCTCCACCCTCCCTTTTAATGTCACAACTCTGCTAATACATGGCGGCAGTGTCTCCTTGGTAAGCAGGGCCCACAGCTCCATTGGCGTGTGAAATAACCATCTGTATCGGTTGCACAATGTAATGATTCGAAGCACGGTGAATCACACCCAATAGTAGAAATGCGCACAGACCCTGTAATCTAGTTTGTACTCCACCAGACCAACAGCGATCCAAAGAGCGATCTATAAACCCATCCAGACAGGCCCTTACCCATCATACTAATTTTATTAAAGGTTGTAGCAGCCAGCACCTAAAAATGCCCCTGCTGCAGGGCCCAGGATCCGCCACCCCGCCCCTGCCCCCGCCACCGGTAAGAACCTGAACCCGAACCGGTTCAGGTTAGAACAATTTTTTAATAAAAATTGTTCGAACCTGAACCTGAACCGAATCAAGGGTGGGCCCGAACCAGACGAACCTGGACCATGGGTTTTCTGGTTCGTGCCCATCTCTACTAGCCAGGCTCGACCCTGCTTAGCTTTTAGGGCCTGGTAATTCATGGAGTGTAGTAGTGCCACCCTGGCCACCTTAAAGGTAGATGTCTACATCCCAGAAAACAAGGAGGACTGTGTTGAAGAGCAGTCGTTTTGACTTCTATACTTCCCCTGTTATCCTTCGAGCACTATCTGGACAGTTGACAGCATAATTATTGGAAACAGTACTTTGCCTCCCAGCAAGCTGTGTAGTCATTTTACCATACTTCAGTATGGAAATCACCCTTCAGCCGGGCTACCTGAACCTGTCAGGATTGAACTCAGGTTGTTTGCAGAGTCTTGACTGCAATGCTGCCATTTAGCCACTGCAACACATTAGTAGAAATCAGGAGGTACATTAATGTGTGAGTTCAATCCTAAATGATTATCTTAACACACTTCCTCCTTAACAAAGGAAACACTCTCTCACTTCTTTCTTTAAAAAAGAAGAAAAGAAAGCTTATGGGGTGGAATCGGACCGAGATAGAGTTACTGCTATGGACTGCATGTGGCATGGTCTGATTTGAGTGCCTTTTCACTGAATAAACAAAACCACAAGCCAGCCTGACTGTGCTGTGTTCCAAATCAGGACTTTCTTTGATCCAGTGGCTAGGCTATTCTGTTTTTAGTGCTGAGCTGGAGCAATGGTGACTGGATCACATGTCCACAGAAAGGACCACTTTGAAGGAGATTGTACCTAGCAAAGCAACCCATTCTAGTCTGACCCAATGTGGTCCTATATAGATGGCTGGCTGTGCCCTCAGTATGGCTGTTACCCCACGTCTACTTTGTACCGCAACAAATTATATTGCGTAATACAGTACATTTTGTTGCGGTCACGTGGTTTTGCTGCTGTTCCTGCATCCCCAAGGATGTACTTTATTGTTACAAAACTTCTGTGACCTCATGGGCTAATGCTGCATCAAAGTGCATTCTTGCCTTCTTATTCTATGGCACATTTTTAAAAAATTAAAACCAGTAGTTAGGTACATCGATATATCGATTTTCATTTGCCATTTTTCAAACTGCAATTCGTGTATTTTTCGCTTCCTTCCATGCTGAGTGGCTCTCCGTATTGGGATTTCACTGTTATGTGAAAATACACTTGAGAATTAAACACATACACAAAGACAGTGTCAAGTATAATTATGGAATCTGCCTCCCTGCATATGAAACTGATACGAAAACCCCAGTGCAGAAGCATTTCATTTATCTCCTTTGTGCTGGCACATCATCAGAAGCAGGAAGCAATCCAAAACATTCCACTTCAAGGCTGCGATCACAGAGGTGCAGTATTTGAAAAGGAGACCCATTGAACTCTGCAGGGCTTATATAAAGCTGAATGGGATTCACATTGCATAATGAGTGACACATAACACAGACGCGCAGTACCTTAATGAGATCAGATTTAGGCACCGTTATATAGCTGTGTCGTTTAAGTCTTCCACCCTGTGCGCTCTTTCCTGGCAGAGAGGATCGTGAGACAACAGCAAGGGTTGCTTCGGTGTCAAGACACAAAGGCTTGTGTAACCAATGTATGAAAAATTAACACCACGGAGGGGCAGGGATGCATGCAGAGAAGTGGAACACTGGCACAGCCTAGCTGCTTTGTTTGGCTGCTTGGCTCCCCCCTCTTGCCTTGAAAGGTTGGTAAAGCAAAAGCCCCTTTAATTGTCTGGAAGTGCTACATTTCCCAGTGAGGTGGTCAGAAGCCTCCTGCACTCCCCCGCAAATGCACTCTGACCTTGCACCATGTGTATGCCGTCAGAGATAATGCGATTGCTAGGGAGGGATGGGGCAGGTCAACCTGGCAGTGTCTGAATCAGGCGATGATGCAAGTGCCGGTGTCCCTTGAGTCCCAGCCCACGGCCATGACTAATGCTGCCTCTCTCGTATGCCTCCCCCACTTTTTTTTTTTTTTTTTTGAAAATTTGGCTTGTAGCGTCTTTCCCAGGAAGCAAATAGACATGCTGACTTTTATATGGATCTACCATACATGATCACATAGACTTTGTGTTTATAGACTTTGTGATTGCATTAATGTAATGTTGTCTTTTAATGCTTTGTGTTTATAGAGACCTTGTGAACGCATTGGTGTAATGTTGTCTGTAAATGCTGTATAAGATGTCCCTCAATTCCCTGCTCTCAATACTTGGATATGTCTTAATTGTACTGCACTGTATATTGTCCCTCATTACTGTAAGCCACCTTGAGTCCTTTTTCAAGGCGGGGTAAAAATACTCTAAAATAAAATAATAAAAATAATGCTCCCATGCCGGTCCCCCCCCCTTTCCACTGCAGAATCTGCATCCTAGTTCAAAGGCTTACCTTCTGACAGCTTGCTGGGATCCTGGCACAAAGGGGCACCCTGCCCCCAAATCCCACTGTTATAAGAAGGAAGCCCTGCCTTCCCGCCGGCCAGACTTGGAGTCAATTCTGGCGTGGATGGAAGGGATTCAGCCAGCTTCGGCAGCAACAGCTGCTCCTCCGTCTCGATGGCTCTGCTGAGGCTAGGAGTCACCCTACATGCCGATGGCTTTCCTGGCCTGTATTCTCTGAGCCCCTTCCGCTGGGCATTGAATGAGAAGACCGCAAAGCTGGAAGGCCATTAGAGGATCATCTAGACCAGTGGTGGCAAACCTTTGGCACCCCAGATGTTTTGGACCACAACTCCCACAGTCCTTTGTCATTGGCAATATAGGCTCAGCATTCTGGGAGTTGTGGTCCAAAATATCTGGAGTGCCGAAGGTTCACCACCACTGATCAAGACTAACCTACTGCTGAGGCAGCCAGTTAGGCCAGGATTGGAGGCAGGGTGCTAAAATGTCCCTGTGCAAGTATCCAGAATGGACGGCCTGCAGTCCTCCTTTAAACAGTTTCAATGACGGAGAGTCCACCGTTTTTGAGCAATTATCCATTCAGAACGCCTTCCATCAGGACATTGTTTCTGATCTCCTTTCTTGAAGTTTGAACCTACTGGTTTGCAGACAAATTCTAGAAAGTCCCTCTGGAAAACGAGAAGCAGAAAGGGCAGATCTGAGTTCCCATTTCCTTTAGGGCCAGTGGCTCCCATTCCTTTTGCAAAATTTCTTTTTTTTTTTAAATTACGTATTTATTTGCATCTGGCTGTTCCTTCAATGAACTCAAGGCAGTGTTCATACCTCTCCACTGGCAGATTTCACCCTCCTAACAACCCTGTAAGGTAGGTCAAGTTGAAACAGAATGGCTGCCCCAAGGTTATATTCAATGTGTTTTATGGCTCAATTGAGGCTCCACCTGGGATCTCCTAAGTCCCAGTCCAATACTAACCAGTGAACTATAGCTGATTGCATCATCTCAACCAAAGCAGCCATAGAGTGTGCAGCAGTCATGGTGGGCTTGATGATAGGACCCCATGCCTCATTACAATGTCACCCTCTGATATATGCCCTTAATGTGTCTAAAGTAGGGATGGTAGGAATTTTCACCCAGGGACCACTGTCCAACAAAGCTGACTAAGAAAGGCAGCTTCAAATTGGGCTATGCAGTTGAAGGGCTTCCGGTTGTACAAAATATCATTTAAGTGATGTGGAATAAAGCAGCATCCAGGTTCACACCTCAGAAGTGGGAAAGTCTACAGCTCTTCTGAAACCCCGGAGCCAATAAGAACATCAATGGTCTCCTTTCTGATGACCTCTTGAAGTGATGTCCCCTGGAAAAGGAAGCTGATGCGATGAGGACAAGCCTTTGCTAAGGCTGGATTGAGGACCGCAAGGCCATATTGGTGTTGTAACTCTCATCATTGTTCACCAGTAGACATGGTGGCTAGAGCTGATGACAGGGGTAATCCAAAAACATGATGAGAAGGCCACGGCATCACCACCCTTGTGAACAAAAGGGAGGGGAAACATGCAGTCCATAGGCTCTGTAGGCTGACCTCCAGGGAACGTTACTACAACCCTCATGAGGCCATCCCAGAGCCCTACCATTAAAAACAAAAAACAAGCTGGTTGCCTATGGGAAAGGTAGTAATGTTTTGCCTTCAGGAACATGGCGGTTCTCCCAAGACCTCCCTATCTTCCCCACAAGTCAAACCTAGAAGTGTCCACCCAGGTGCTTCCTCTTTGTTCTTTCTGGATCCATTTTTGACCATTTTTGAGCCTGGCGGCGCCCATGATAAGGTATGTAAAGCTAAAAGATGGCCTCCTACCCCGTGGAAATTGTCCACTTCTGTCCTAGAAGAAATCTGTAAGAAAGACGGATGCTTCTATAGGGATGTGTGTACACACATGCTACATTCAGAGGTACTGTCTTGGCTTCTCTCTCCCTCCCTCCCCGTGCTCCCTCCTTCCTCAGTTAAGCAATGACAGTGAGAACAGACAAAAAAAAATATTTTTTTACCCAGTGTGGTGTTAGTCTGTGGAACTCCCTGCCACAGGATGTGGTGATGGCAGCTGGCCTGGATGCCTTCAAAAGGGGATTGGACAGATTCCTGGAGGAAAAGTCCATCTCAGGTTACAAAATCATGAGGGAGATGTGTAATCTCCAGGCTTAAAACTGGGGTACTTCAAGGGCCAGATGCAGGGGAGTGGTATCAGGAGACAGATATCTAGTCTCATGCGCTCCCAGGGGCATCTGGTGGGGCCACTGTGAGATACAGGAAGCTGGACTAGATGGGCCTTTGGCCTCATCCAGCATGGCTCTTCTTATGTTCTTATGACATTCCACCTTCTTGTATCAGCCATATTGCAAGCTAGGGTCCACGCTGTTAAGTAGGAGTGCTATAAGCAGTCCGATTAGGCAACACACCATAAATTCTTGGATATCTGAAGAAGACAGCGGTGAGATAGGCAGACGGAATTTACCGCACCTGCAGTGTTGTAATCGATTCCTATGGAAATAAAGGTATAAAACGATTTTATGATCCGCAGTATTTTTTCAGCCTTAAATATTGACTCAGTAGGATGTCAAGTGTGGAGTTAGGAAACATGGTGTGAACATTTTACCTAAAACTGCTGGTCCAGGTGAGATGGCCACCAGGCAAACCTGGCCATCCTTTTGCACTCCAGGTGTTTTGGCCTACAACTCCCATCAGCCCAACCAGCATAGAGAGTAGTAAGCAAATTCACCAGCCCTGCTCCGAATCATGTTTTAGAAAAGAACGAACAATTCCTTGCTCCCATTTTCTGACCTCAGTAGACATGGTTTGCTGTAGTGTCGAAATATTTATGGGGTGAAACTAGAATGAGAAACTTTGGAATCAAGTGTAGTGAGTGAAATTTACCAGTCTGCACTCCACCACCAACCGTGTTTAGTGTTGAGCAGGAAAAGGTGTAGGAAATGACACACAAGTTACCTTGACTTACACGTCATTCTCCAAAACATTGGTTCCCAACCTTGGGTCCCCAGATGTTCTTGGACTGCATCTCCCAGAAATCCTGGCCAGTGCAGTTAGTTGTGAAGGCCTCTGGGAGTTCTAGTCAAGAACACTTGGGGATCTAAGATTGGGAACCACTGCTCTAAAGCCAGCTTGATATAGAGTAGGTAGGAGGTGCAGGGTTGTTTTTATTTAATAACAGGGATATAAACATCCACACTGAATGCTGAAGGTCAAATAAGACAGTTACAGAGGCTAAGGCAAAATTTGGCTACCTGATGCCCTCCAGAGGGATGCTAGAAGTTCTCCTCTCCCCACATGAGCTGAGAGAAGAGTGCACAACTAAGTCATCTTGTTGTCTCCCCAGCTCTTTGAGAGGGCCAGCGAGGACATAGGAGGGTGGTGGTAGATCTGCACCATCCTCAACCCACGTTCCCCCAAGTGGCCTGCCAGCGAGAGCTGTTGCCACAGATGTCTCCTTCTTGATCTCTCTTTTGACTCAGCAGTGGGTGGGTGGGGAACAGTTGACATCATTCCTGAGCGCAGAGTAGAGAGGAGAAGGAACAAGTTAAAATAACACAGCAAGTTACTTTCTTGTGGTCAGAAGCATGTGGCTGAGTTATGTTTCAAAGTACATAACTCCCCGCACCACCACCACCATCACCCTCACCTCATCTATCCTGCCCTCTTTCTCCCCTTTGGTGTAACAACTTAGGGCCAGGATGCTCATCCTCATCACACCAACATCAATCCAACAGTGTAAATCTCAGTATCAACTAGTTAAGAAGTTGATGCTTACATTTCTGAATGCACACTTCATTGGAGGACTTGGTACACAGCAAGAAACAAATATGTTGACCTTTTAGTGCTGCACTGTTAGGATTTTTGCTGATGGACTTACACCAGTGAGACTGGGCTCAGGCCTTTGCCCTTCTTGTTACTTTTAGAAGTTAAGAAACAGGTTTTGACATGGGATTATTTCCCCCAGCTTCAAGTTGAGTGCCATTCAAGTTATAGTGTTAGAAAAGGGAGTGGAGAATATACATGATTCTGGGAAGGGGTTGAGCTTGAAAGCAGGCAGGCAGCAGCAAAAGTGAATTACACAGGTTCTTAGGCAGCGTGCTTTAAATGGAGAACCTTGCCACAGCTGGAACATGAGTGCCACAATACACCTCTCATCAATGTCCACCTTGAACAGACAAAAGAAAATATTTTTTTCACCCAGTGTGTTGTTAGTCTGTGGAACTCCCTGCCACAGGATGTGGTGATGGCATCTGGCCTGGATGCCTTCAAAAGGGGATGGGACAGATTCCTGGAGGAAAAGTCCATCACAGGTGACAAACCATGATGGAGATGTGTAATCTCCAGGCTTAAAACTGGGGTAATTCAAGGGCCAGATAAAGGGGAGTGGTATCAGGCGATAGATATCTAGTCCCAGATGCATTTGGTGGGGCCACTGTGAGATACAGGAAGCTGGACTAGATGGACCTTTGACCTGATCCAGCATGGCTCTTCTTATGTTCTTATGTTCTTATGAAATCTGATTGTGGACTGTGTAAACCTCTGGAAAGGAACAGTTTGGGGAAAGCAGCTTAAGGCTCTCCAAGTTGGGGCAAAAGTTCATAGCCAATTGATCACAGGTGGTTGTAGCTTGGCATGCAAGAGAATGGCGCTTACCAGGATGTGTGTCCAACCAGTGCTGCAAGAAGTCCAGTGTTGTGGTCAAACACTTCTATTTATTTAACCTTTAGAATCCTTAGGTAAAAACTTAAAATTTGCCTCTGTAATTATTAGTTGTTGTTTTTTTAAATTTACATTTGTAAATTCAAATTTTCCACTGCCCCGGACACAGAGATGAACATCACACTGAAAGCGAAACTCCATCTGGGGAACAAGCCCTGGAAGAGAAATGTTATGCCTTTAGGAGGCACAAAAAAAAAAAAGGAGCACGAAAGGCAGGGCAGTGGCACTGAACACTTCGGATCAGGACTGGCCTTTTCTGAATGGTGCAAAGAATACGAAGCAATGCAGAATCCATCTGGAAGCACAGTTAGACTCCCTAACAAACACCTCAGGAGGAACCAGCAACAAAATGGGCCACTTGGCCGCAGGAGCATCTGCCAAAATATTATGAGCCATTTCCCCCCCTCCACTTCCCCTAGCAAGGCTATGTTTAATAATAATAATAATAATAATAATAATAATAATAATAATAATAATAATAATAACAACAACAACAACAACAACAACAACAACAACAGCAGCAGCAGCAGCAACAACAACAGCAGCAGCAGCAGCAGCAGCAACAACAACAACAACAACAACAACAACAACAACTTTATTTTTGTGCCGCCTTTTGCCCCGAAGGGACCCAAGGCGGCTTACAACAATAATTCAACTTGACAATATTAAAATACCAAAGACAATATTGAAAACCAATAATAAATACACTATAAAAACAATACTAAAACAGCAGTAAGAGCAGAATTTAAAATAGGTGTGGGCAGGAAACGAAAAATGAAATGCTGTTTTGTCATTTTGTTACGTCATGAAATGAAACAAGGAAGCAGCATTTCGTTATAGACGAAACCGAATGGTCATTTTGAAATGAATCATTTCATTCCATCGTTTTCAGGCTCCTGCCGAGCTGTCAATGACTGGAGACCTCCAAACCCGGCCCAGTTGGCACCAGGGGGACCCCCTGGTGCCAACTGGGCCAGGTTCAAATGCAGTGTTAATTACTGACATGATAGAAATGTCCTGTGCTAAAAACATTCCTCCTACAATATTAATATAAACATAAATAGCATATATTTTTGAGATCATGACTTTAAAAAGTGTTAAGTCATTTTCTACTAAATGCCTTACCTTGCAGACCCCAAGCCCCGTGGATAGCACACACCAGGAGAGCTAGGGTGAATAATTTGTAACTGGAAATGGAGGAGGATAAAGCTGGACAGATATTAGTACCGTACTTTAGTTCTGCTTCCCTGTGTGCTGGCTGCTACCTTGTAGAACTGATGCATTTCTAATGAGTGAGGATTTAAGAAATCCTTGCTCTAGCAAGAGAAAGAAGGGAGAGGGAGGGAGTCAACAAGAGAGAACAATCTCAACTTGTCAAGGCCACCTTGAAGGCCATTCAGTGGAGGAAATAATGACCGTCTTAGCACTGCTGTGTTTGTCCGATCTCTGGTTCCTAAGCTGTAAAATTGTTGGCTGCTTTGTGGAACACCTTCTAGATGGAGAAGTTGTTGCCAAGACCACTTCAGGCCTGGCAAAGGCACCACT
The DNA here is from genome assembly GCA_029282475.1 of Phrynocephalus forsythii. NCBI lineage: Eukaryota > Metazoa > Chordata > Lepidosauria > Squamata > Agamidae > Phrynocephalus > Phrynocephalus forsythii. Next base: position 25,315,284 of record JAPFRF010000011.1, on the reverse strand, counting down.
TGTCATCTCACAGCAGCACCCCCGTTGGAGTCACACTTTGCAACTCCGAGCCACAAACCCACACTTCACCCTCCCACTTGTGTCTCATCACAGTCTCTGCAGAGATGGGCAAAGAGCAAGACGAGGAAGAACAGCTCTCTGCTGTTGTTCAAAAACAACAACAACCCAGGACTCTTCCCCAAGGTTGCCTCTGTCGGCTCCCAATTTGTTAATCCAGTGATGAGGGAGTGAAGATGGATGGCTTCGTGCTGGCTAAATCCTTTGACAAGGATCTCCATCCCAAATGTGTTTATTAGTTCCATCAATCCATCCACCCATCCATCCAACCTCTATACCACTCCATCAGTGTGAATCCCTGGGTGGTTCATCACAACTCATCACGACATAATTGCCATCATACATACCAAAGCACAAAATATGACAAATACAGCAAAATCCTATCTCTAGCTAAGTTGATAAAACCTGCATTTAAATTAATTAAACAATTTAAAGCCAATTACAGCACCCAGGTCAGTTAATTCAGACACTAATACCAGGCAGCTATATACAATTTGGTTTTAATGAACTTCCTGAAAATGGCAAGTTATGGCACCTGACAAATCTCTGTAGGAAGCTTGTTCCAGAGAAGAAGAGCCATGACCAAGAAAGGCCTGTTTCAAGGCTTAACTCCTTGGGGTTCTTTGAGTATCTCAAGTTTTAATGCCTAGGAGTAGGTGGGATGGGTAGCTATTTTTTGAGAGAGATGCTCTGACCAGTATCAAGGTCCTAAACCAGTGATGGCAAACCTTTTAGAGACCAAGTGCCCAAAATATGATTCAAAATCCACTGATTTTCCACAAAGTGCCAATACGGCAATTGAACCTGAATACAGGTGGCTATGAAGGGGCAATGCCAGGTGCCCACAGAAAGAGCTCCGAGTGCCATCTTTGGCACCCGTGGCATAAGTTCGCCAACACTGTCCTCAACCATGGAAGATCTTATCACCTTCTATTGTGTACAGAAATGAACAGGGAACCAATGAAGGCAGACCATGACTGAGGACATGTGTTTGTATTTACTAGTTCCCGTAATCAGTTTGGCAGCCACAGTTTGGACCTGTTGGAGTTTTCTTGCACTAATTTCAAAGACAGCCCTATGTAGATGGAATTACAGCAGCCTATTCTAGAGATTACTGATGTGGCCCTGTCATCGGCATTTCTTATCCAGGTAGGGGGTGCAATCAACTGAAGTTGATAAAAGGCACTCTTGACCACAGTAGATATGTGTGCCTCCATGGAGAGGTCATTCCCCAAAGTGCAGAACTGACCGTAGCCCTTATTCAGACTCAATAGGTTTCCCTGGAACCAATCAAATGATCTACACACCATTAGGATCTTTGTCTTATCTGGATTCTGTCTCAGTTTGTTGGCCTTCATCCAGTCCATTATCAAGGTCAGGCAGTGCTCAAGATCTTGCACTGTATCATAAACATCATGGAAAATGAAATATAGATAAGAGTAAAGCAATCAACAGAAAGGTGTTGGCCCCTTACTTATTTCAATGTGGGCTTTCATGAATTACAAGCTGCTTGTTCAGGCACGAGAAGTATTTAGACATGAGTTTATCTACAAATAAGCTTCATAGGGGCGGGGATCCAGCAATGGTGGATGCAGGCTTTTCCGTAGGCAATAGAGTTTGTGTTGTGTTGCGGGGCGGAAGCTGGAGTCTTTAAGTATAGTATAAGTAACCATTGCCTAATTGAGCTTAACCGAGAGGCTATACAGAGGATATAAAAACTTTACACAACCCCTGTAAAAATGTCAAGTGTTTGTGATGTAAATGCATGAGACAAAGATAAATCATTTCAGAACTTTTTCCACCTTTAATGAGATCTATGAAATGTACATCTCAGTTGAACCACAAACTGAAATCTTTTAGGTGGAGAAAGGAACAATTAAAAAAACCCTGAAATAATATGGTGGCATATGTGTGTGCACCCACATATAACTGGGGATGTAGCTGTGCCCAGCAGTGAAAAATCACATTCAAACTGATGTTGAGTCAGTACACAGCTGCCATCATTTCAAGTGCCTCTGAGGAATCCCAAATAAAGATCAGCTGTGCTAGTAGGTCTTTCCTGACATTTTCTTAGTCACATCCTACAACCATTATATTTACTGTAACATTTGGGACCTGTATTTTCAAAATAGTGTATGGTGTGCTGTTGATGGTGTTCAAAAGCAACATGTTATCTTTGGGGATAATGTGGAAATGGCTGCATTCTGTTCTCTGTATATTTCAACAGTAACATTCACTTTTTTTGTTTTGGTGTAGTGAAAAATGAGTTGGCAATCTCGACCCGTTTTTCTAGTTTGAAAAACACTTTAAAATATTGCATTAGTTAGGAAACATTTGAAATATAGTGAAGTTGTTGATCCGTTTAGTCATAAATGCAAAAAATAGTCGGTTTGAACGTTTTTTCATTGTCGTTAGTACACGGGGTAGCGGGCTCCTAGAGGGAAAAGTCAGCCAGAGCCAAACTCTTTTGGCAGACTCTTTGCAATGTGTTTTTGTGTTGCATGTAGTGCAATGCAAGTAGATCTGGTGTTAAGACAGGTTGTGTGTGTTGTGTGGTGAGGTTGTGTATTGGGGTGCACCTCTGGGTGCCTCTCTGACCCATGAAGGACAGTGTTGGTGATGGGGAGACAGTATAAAGGGAGGTTTCTTTCGATTAGTGGGCTGTTTTATTGCACATCCCAGAAGTCTTGTGGTCAACCTGGCCAAGTGGCCATGCGATTATGGAAAATTTGCATCTTTGAGCCCATCATTGCAAATGTGCAGGTGTAAAAATAAATAAATAAAATAAAATAAAATAAAATAAAATAAAATCAACAGAGATTTTTTTTTGTGCTACTGTAAAATTCAAGCATTTCCACCACCAGGGATCTGGTGGGGTTTTCAAACACAAAAAAATATTTTCATTTTCATCCTGCATGGCAAATGGATGCGCCCATACCAAAAGAAAGTAACAATAGCCAAGGAGAAAATATTTGTCCAGGAGGTGCCCTCAGACAGTTTTGTTTTAGGGCCGGGAATCGTTTTTTTTTACTTTTAAAAACTTTTTTACTGTGCTGCTTATCCTGAAAGAGCTGTTTCCTCAAATCAGACAAAACATATGTTCACAGTCCGGAGTAATTCTGCCATGCCCCCATGGAGAAACGGGGCTAAGGGGCCCATCTCTAGTTAGGAAACATTTGAAATATAGTGAAGTTGTTGATGTAGTATAAATGAAATAGAACACCAAGGTTAACACTTTAAAAAAAGTTCCAAACTCTTTTTGGCTTTGAATGTGTTTTGTGTGTGTGTGTGTGTGTGTGTGTGTGTGTGTGTGTGTGTGTGTGTGTGTGTGTGTGTGTGTGTGTGTGTGTGTGTGTTCCACACATGCAGGTATTTGGTGATGGGGAGACAGTATAAGGGGAGGTTTCTTTCTTTCTTTTATTGCTGTCTTGTGGGTTTATCTGAAGCATCTTTGTACGCCTGTCTCTGGAAATAATGCTGGATTGCCCAGAATTTTGTTTTGTTCCTTAAGGGTCTTCACTTCTCCACCACCAGGGATCTGGAAAGTTTCAAACACTAAATATTTTCTTTCATCCCTCGTGAGCCCATAAAAAGAATGAAAAATATTTGTCCAGGAACTCAGAGTGTTTTAAATTTGACCTTGGCGTTATCCTGAAAGAGCTGTTTCCTCATGAGACCACATATGCACAGCCCTCTGCCATGCCCCCATGGAGTAGGCAGGGGTGTCAAAACTTTGGCCCTCCACATGTTTTGGACCACAACTCCCAGAATTCCAAGCCTGTATCACCAATGACATCGGACACTCTTATCCAGCCCTGTGCTAGGAGGAGCTGCTTTGTCCATCTGACCAGGGAGACAGGTTTGACCAGTGGTCACGTGGTCCAGAAGGACCAAGGCCACTCTGGGATAGTGGATCATGTGGCTATAATTGTTGCCTGTATCAGTTTCTGTGGCCATTTGTCAGGAAACTCTCTCTCTCTCTCTCTCTCAAACACCCACACACACCCACATGTTAAAAAGGAGAGAAATTGTTATGGTTTTCAAGGTATCAATTTACAGATGAGGAAACCATTTAATGGGCAAGGAAGCACGAAGATTTATAGTGGCCTCAGCAAGCAGAACAAGGAAAAAGTTAGTCGTGTTATTAAACAAATTGCTGAGAACTTGGCTATGATTATTAGAAAATTTCCCAGTTTTGGTTCCATTCTTGGCCAATGGAGATCAGGAACCAGCCGGTGAGGTAGTGGAGATCTTGCCAGCTGACCAAGGTGGAAAAAGTAAATTAACTTGCACCTCTGTTTTTAATAGCAATCATGCATGGAAGCAACTGTTAAGCAACAGAAGTTTTTACCTGTAGAGAAGCATTTTTGTCACGGACATTTTCTGCTTTCAAAGACACACCCAGGTGAGAGACGGTTCCTTCCACTCCACACCCTTTTGTCTTTCACTCATAAACTGATGGGTGTGATGCAATGCTGGCACCGATCGGGTCACCGCATAGAAGAGCAGTTGCCAAGAAAAACCATCACAGCATTGCTGATCTATGAACCAGGCATGCTTTTGTCCCTTTTATCACTAACCAGACAGAGAGAGATGATACAGGTGCCTGCTTCCCCATCACTTGATCTCTTCGTCCGAAAGCACCACCTCTGTGTCATTGATGGCAACCCAAGCATTACATAACTTCTTATGACCGACTGAATGGCACCTTCGTATCTGCCTGGCTTTTAATAAAGCAGAAGAAAGGCTGTCTGGATAAGCAGGCAGATTTGAGGTGCAAGTGTTGTGTAAGAAATAAGGAAGTCAGCAAGTGGCCAAGTTGCTCCCTCGGACAATATAGAGAGGAGATAAGGAATACGTGCAACTCCATGTATGGTTGGATTACAGCTCCCATCAACCATAGCCAGCATGGTCAATAGTTGGGTCAAGGTTCTCAACAACAACCAGAGGGACACACGTTCTTCTCCCCCAATAAAATTACCCAAATTCATTGCTGGCTGGCTCTGCAGGGCTCAAAAGGTCAAGTGTTCTACGTCTCCATACTGCTGAATGTCTGCCTGATTCAAAGGATAAACACACTGCAGCCCCAAGACTGTGGTTGACTGGGATAGGAGAAAGAGGAATAATTGTAAGTAGGGCGGCAGCAAAAGAGTTTGATAAGTCTTCTTGCTTGAAGAGTCCCAATTTCAGCTGTCATGTCAGATAAGAGCAATCTTTCCCATATCAGATACAGAGCAAGCAAGGCAAAAGCTTCTAAGAACAGAGATGTGCATGTGTGTTATCTTGGCAAACTGCTTCATCAAAACAAGAAGATGCGGAGATAACAAGAATGCAGGGGCAACTGGGGGCATTTGGATGAGAGGAACAGTGGACAGGAAGCATGCTTGACCTCTGCTATGCCCACCAGTCCTTCTCTACAATGTCATTCCCACACACCCCACCTCCTCACTATCCTGTTCTCCTCCAGCTGGCATTATTGTAAAATTCAGAGGCAGTGAGACAGGTGTTTGGGAAAGGGTTGGATGTCCCAAGGCTATAAGTATGACAGAGAAGCTAGGGCTTTTCCCAAGGGTGCCAAGATTTACAGGGCACCAAAACCAAAAGGTGACTATTTGGAAGATAAAAGACAATAGCTTTCAGTGAACTATTAAATGGAGGACTCACAACTAGCTTTCCTCAGACTGACAAAGCTGTTTGGATGAGCAGCAAAACATTTCAGTTTCTCAAGAAAAGAAGTCCAGTTGCCATGACTCAACTTCCAGATAAACTCACCTGGATGACTGAGAATCTTTACAGACATAACTTTCAGTACTTTTAAAAAAATTATCTTGGGGAATTATCAGATTACCCTCCCACTTTCAGATGCCCATGTCTCAAGCTAAAGTGCGTGGAAGATGGTGTGTCTAGTCAAGGAGTCTGAAACAAAACTCTCTCCCTAAAAAGTCTTACAAAACCTTATAGACATCCAGAGAAAGATCAGAATCCTATGTTCATCAGAGCTGGCATTTATTTCCCCCAAAAAAGATTAATTCCAGAATAATATCAGATGATCATATCTAAATTCATATGGCTATCGAGGTGTTAGTATTCTCATTCTTGCAATGATTCCAGGCAACATTAAGACATCTAATTCTGCATGCTTCTTTTGCTAGCATTTCTTTTATGTTCTCTAAGGACAAAAATACTTCAGATCTTGAAAACATGTAAAAATGTCGTACAGCTATGGAGAACTGTATGCACAAAAGCCTAAATAGTCCTTGCAACTTAAAAGCTGCAGGTATGATTGCTCTCTAAAATTCACACAAACTATGAGAAGTAGCAAGCAAAAGTAATTCACAAACAAAGCTTAGTAAAGCTGTAGGAGGAACTTAAATCAGAAAATTATATTTGAGTTGTAAGTTTTTAAGCTATGAATTTAGAGACAAGGACTTAAATCATAATTGAATCAAACAAAGATATAGGAGTTTGTAGCAAGAAAAAAAATCTAAAAAGCTGGGAATGCACACCTGAAAATATCAAAGTACTTTATAATAATAAGAATATATTAAAAATGACTTTATTTGCCTCTGAGCATATGAAGACCACACACAAAATAAATCTAAATGTTCACCCAACCAACCAGTTTAAATTTATGGAGGAAAATCCACGCTGTCCTCTTCTGTTGTTGCTTCTGCTACTGCTACATAGTAGTTGTTTGTATCCAGTGTATGATGCGTAGCATGTTATTGCAGTGATTTGATGATGTCGTTTGTGCTACCTGCCTTCCTATGTGTATAGTTCTTTCAGCTGTTACCTTTCCCTTTCGACTATAAAGATTTTCTTCTCCAGGGCCTGCAAGTCATAGGGATCTGATGCACCAAGGAACATTAAAAAAAAGAATCTATTGTTTTGGCACCTACAATTACTCTAATGGCTGATAACTGAGAATCTGCTAAGCAGACTTTATGATAACAAATATTCTTTGTTACAACTATAATTTTGCAAAGCCTGGAGGAATAAAGGTTTCTAAACTAAAGGTTTTGGTACACCAATGTAATGTAGAACCCAAGTACTGTACTGTAGTTAAAGAAGACTTGTAAATGCCACCTTTGGTCATCTTAATGCAAATGTGTAGTACTTATTTCATTATGCTTTCAATTGTCTCCCACAGAGTGATTGTTAGGCATGAAAGTAATTCCTTTTCAAGGCAGTGTCCTTGTACAATTACCTTATTTCCAGGCTTTGCTGGGAAAGGGGCTAATTGTTTTAGAATGACTTTTAGTAAACCGCTGTTCAAACCTCATTTTAAAAAGGACTTTCATTTCTAGGACTGCTTGTTCTATATCGATAGCTCTGAAGTATCCCCACTGATGTCAGTTTCCTTCTGAAAAGGATTTCCTGAGGCCACCCTGTTTGCTTCACCCTGATTAGGTAGCTAATCTGGCTGATAGTTTCAGGATCAAATTAAAGACAACAGACTTTTAATATTGAATTAGAGAAGAACATTTCCAAGCTGGAATGAGATGGTTATTCGGCACCCCTTCTGGCTTATTCATTTCCCGTTAGAGGTGGGCACAAACTGAATTTCAAGCTAGGGGAAAAAAACTTAATGTGGGCTAGTCCATGGCTCAGTTTGTGCGAGCCGTTTTCCTGAAATGGAATGAAGCAATGAACTTTTTTTTCTACTCAGTGCTTCATTTTGCTTTGACAAAGCAGATGCCTCGCCACCCCCTTCCCAATATCCCTATCAGTGTATCAGCTGAGAACTGTGCACAGGCAACTGGCCCAGTTCCTGGAAGATGGTGGTGGTGGAAGACGAAGAAGAGGAAGCAGCAGGATCAGGTAGGTGGCAGATGGGGTGGAAACGTTTGGTTCCCCAACCCTAGTCATGAACTGGACAAAACAATCCATGAACTGATCTGTTTTTTCGGGGTCTGAGGATGGTTCGGGGCACAGACTACTCCAATTCATCGTTTTGATGGTTCTTACCCATCTCTGTCTTCCATTCTCCATCTCTCCACCTTACATTTTCCTTAAGAGAAAAACATGCAACTGGAAGTCCCTTCTTTATCTTCTGATAAATGCAATGGGAGTACCTGTGGGCCTGCTGCCATTGTCAAGCTACAGCTCCCATCATGCCTTGCCAGCAGGCATGTTGGCAGGGATTGATGGGAACTGGAGCTCAACAGCATTCAGAGGGCCACAAGTTCCGTGAGGTAGAACCCAAATGGAACAATCACCCATTCCCAGAGGGGAAACGACAGGCTTTTCCTAAAGGGCTCCACTGAACACTTTGACAGATGGAGGAGACCCTGGAAAAAATTAGAATTTATCCACCCCAAACCCAGCTAAAGGGGCCAGTGACCATCAGAGGAATTCTGAGAGTCCAGAAAGGTCAACTTTCACAGGTGATGACAGCAGAACATGTGTACCTTTTTGTGGGAGGCCCCTTAAAGATGGCATCATCCTATACATCACAAGCACAGATACAGAGTCCTTTCCCTCTGGCAACTATTGGGTTTCCCCCCTCTCATTGCTGTACCCCAACAACACCTGGGTAACAATTCCCATCATTCTTACTAACCAGCCAGTGGCCATGCTGAATGGGAATTGTAACCCTGTGGTACATGGAGGGCCCTGGGCTGGAGAAGCCAGCCTTAGATTCAAATCCTTAACAGACCATAGTACTGTATGTCCAAGACCTGCACAGAGTTAGAGAAGCTTATTGAAGGGTAAGCCAAATGATCTTATCCACCTTTCTTCGTCAAGGAGAAGCAGCCTTGACTTCTCTCCTTCTGTAACCTGTGCCTCGGATCCGGTTGTCCCCAGGAGAGCAGTTTTGGCTTCATCCCAGGTCCCTACAGTGTACGTTACTGAGCAGATCTCAATAAACATGGGGAGAGCCAAGCATGGAACTGAGAGCAGTCAATGCACAGTCCAGAACCAAAAAGACTTTGGTAGCTTTTTCCAGCAGCTGTGAACAGGCCATCCTCCTTCTTGACATTATGAGGACAGATGTTAGGGTTGTGGCCTTTCAAGAGTGCCCCAGTCCTCCTCCTCCTGCTGCTGTTTGCAATGCAGTGTCCAAGGTAGGCTGGCCATGGACACCACTGGGTTCAGACAGGTGGAGAGATAGTACTTCAGAGAGTCAATGTTTGCAAAGAGCTGGACAGATAGCAGTGGCCGTTGCAACTGCAAACAGGAGCTCTTGATGTCAGCACTCATTTACCTGGACAAAGGGCAGTGCTTGGAGCATCTTTGACATGACTGGGCCTCCTGACCTTGAACTCAACTTTGTTGGTTCTGGCAAGATAGTGGGTCATTAGCCGATGCCCTGGCAGAAAAAAAAATGATATTGGAGCACTTCCTGAGGAGGAGAGATGAAGGGAAGGGAGTCCTGAGCTCAGTTGCCTAGATTCCGATGGATTGCAAATCCTATCTCACAGAGACATCTTTGCAGCCAGACATTCTGAACAGTAGTCACAGATGATCCGAACTACATTCCAACAAGATCTATAGAAAGATAGTTTGGCAAATTATGATTAATAAGTAGAGGTGGGGAATTAACTCCGTGGAAGGAGGAATTGCAGGCAAGCCTCTCCAGAGTCCAGAAACAGGAGTGGAGATGGGCAAAAACCACTGATTTAGCAGATTGGCATAGTTTGCTTCCTGGCCAAGCAGCTGATCCTCAGTTCATTGCCCCACCCCCTCCAGTGGGTGCCCATTTAGCAGCAGTGCCCCCCCCACTGTGCCATCCCTGGGTTCTGACTGTGGGTGGTTGCCCACAAGAGGGGATGGGTGGCAAACCACGGATCAGCTGTTTGACCAGGAAACAAATTGTGCTGAACCCCAGAAGTGACAATTCTTGTCAATCTCTAAATAGAACTGTTGGGCATTGCCCGTTCCCTTAGTGATTGGCTAATCACCATGTTATTCTGCAAACATCACAGCTTCAGAGCAACAGTGTAGTGGAGACAGGAGTCTCAAGGCCAGTCGTTTGGATTAGCAACAGCAACACTATTCTTTGCCACCCCCCTGCCTTAGCCTTTTCTGTTTCCTTTGTATATTTTTACCTGCAGGCCTCCTAGTAAGTGGGGAGGTGAATTGTTTTTTCTCAGTAATAGCATATTGTTGTGAGTAGAGATGGGCAGGAATAAAAAAAATGGCATTTCATTGGTTGTTTGTCGTTTAGGGGGTCGGTTTCAGTTCGTTTCCTTTTTTTGTGAATTTTCGCAAAAAAGTTTTTCATTTTTGTTCTTTTGCTACCGTTTCGTTACCATTTATTTCAATTTTTTGTGATTTTTTCAGCATTTAAAGCAGTTCAATGTATTGCTGTAACGAAAACAAAATGGACGACAAAATTTCTGGTGTTTCTGTTCGTTTCGTTTCATTTTATAGACAAAATTCATTTGTTGTTTCATTACGTAACGAAACAAAAAAATGAAAATGGAAATAAAAATTGTTCGTTTCGTGCCCATCTCTAGTTGTGAGCTACCCCTTTGGCGGTGCACAATTTTTGAGGCCATTGAGGTTTCAAAGAGGTGATTAACTTTCATTACTTTTGCAAAGAGAGACCTTGTAGTGTAGTGGGTAGGGGTGGATAAGGCATCAGACTAGTACTCAAGGAGATTTGGGTTCAAATCCTTGCTCAGACATAGAAATTCACCAGAGATGACAGAGGTAAACAACTCAGTAAACATTTCACCTACTCCAAAATTCTATTAAGGCCACCCAAATTGGAAATGACTTGACAGAACACGAAAACAGCAAAGGTTTCATCCTCGTGATGATGATGAATCAATATACAGCAGCTGATAATTCGTGATTCTCCTTAGTGAGCCGAAGTAGTCATGTTGAGGGCCGATCCTTGGAAATTCATCATTGTTCTACTGCTCCCAACAAAAAAAACAAAAAAAAAAAAAATAAACACTGTTTATTTCAGCGTGTGCTTTTGTGGATTACAGCCGATGTCTTCAGACACAGCACTAGCAGATGGCAACCCACGCAAGTGTGCACTGAGACAAATCTGCCTTAACGTCTCTTTCTCTGATAATTTTTGTTTTGTGTTTGCTGGAAGAGGCTAACTTGGCTACCTCTGCAAAAGCTCCCGCTCCAAACTGTCTTCCATCGGATGCCTTTTTTTTCCTAACCCAGGTTTCAGAGAAATCTTTTGAGGAGACAGACCCCAAATGGCAGAGGTGTTTACAGACAAGGCTGTATATTCATTCTGCAGAACAGCTCAGGTGAGTAGTAACAAAATTCTGTGTTAGGGCATGGCTAATTTTTGTGCTGGAGGAAGAGGAGGAACTCAGATGTCCTATGCAAGATGATTAAAACATGTTCATTCCCCCCTCTAGTTTGCAGAATGAATTCTCCTGGTTGTTTTAAAATTATTATTTGTCTGATTTCTGTTTTGCCAGATGTGGAAGCCGGAGGGAAAAAGCTTTGTGGGACGATGAAACCCTACTTTCAACTCATCAACCTTTTTCTAGTTAGTGCTGTAGTTCTTCTGAGCTGTCATCATATCCTGACCTCACATTTTTGAACGTGTCTCCAGAACCTTAATGTCTGGAATAGACATGGGCACGACCAGAAAAAATGATGTTTCGAGTTTTCATTTGTTGGAACGGGTCCGTTTCGGGTCGTTTCCGTTTGTTGTGAAATTTTTCAAAAATTTTGTCATTTTTGTTTGTCATTTCCACCGCGATTTAGCGCGATTTGACTTCCCAGAGCATAGGGGTGTCTCGCAATCAGGGCCGGCGCTAGGTGTTTTTGCGCCCTAGGCGGCGGGCGGGGGGGGGGAGGTGCGGGCGGGCAGCGGTGGCAGGGGGCCATGGGTGGGCGGCGGCCACGGGAGGGCAAGTGGGTGGGCGGTGGCGCGGGCCGCAGGCGGGTGGCAGCGCAGGCGGACGGGCAAGTGGGCAGTTAGGATATCACTTAGGATAGAGGTTCTGTTCTTGGCTTGCACCCCAAATGTGTGTGTGTGCAAGCAAATTGAAGTTGGGAAAATAGAAAATAAATGGTAGTATATAATATATATTTAAAATAAATCCACACCTCCCACTCCCAGTCGAACCTCCCCCTTTATCCAATATCAGAAAAAAATCCTCACAAACTGCCAGAGAAGAAATAAAGAATAAACTGTTATTCCCTTCAGCAGACAAAGCTGCAGGGAATCAAAGAAATTATTTTCTAAATTCAATTCCCTCCCTGCCTGCCTAACTTAAATCCTAAAGCCTCCAGCCTCCCTCCTCAATCTCGATCGGATCACACCAGCACCAGCAGCCAGCCCTCCTCCCTCAACCACATCCATACAACCCTTTGAAGGCTAGCCCACCCCAAATGCCCGTTTTAGGAGACCATTTTTTGTATCCTAATGAGAAGTGAAATCTGGGCTTTATCTGACATAACTGGAGGTCACCAGTTTGTTTGTTTTTTGTGGGGGGGGCACACTGCAGACAAGTCTGATGCAACCACTGCACCACACTATCTAAATTTAGTCGGTAAAACTCACGCGACGGCATGCATCCCTTTCCCTTCGTGAAGCTCCCATGCCTTTCGCAATTGGTCCCATCTATAGAAGTGCAGCACGTGAAATTAAGCGGACGGTAACGGACAAGACTGGTTGAATCTCTGCCTGCCACAACACAGCACAGCAGGGGCCCGCTCAGCCCGACGATTGTACATCTCGCTCACGCGCAGCCGAGTGTGCTACTTGTAATGTTGCTATTATCACGGCGGTGCTGGTGGCGGTTTTGGGTTTGTTTGTTTATTTGTAACGCCAAGAGGAGAGGCGGGGGGGACTCCTGGCAACTTGGCAGGGCTTCGTGGCTCCCCAAGCGAGCGCGGGGCTGCCTGAACGAGGACCCCCCCACCTTCACTTGCAGCGTTCTCAGGTGGCAAGATGTCTGGGGGTCGACCCCTCCTGCCTCGGCCAGCGCTGCCACGAACGTGCTGGATGGAAGCCTTTTCTTTCCCGCCATTAAAGCTCAAAAGGGAGGTGGATGGGAAGCAACGGGAGGGAAGCGACACCACCACCTCCCCAGCCCTTTTTGCGAAGGGGAGGCTTCCCCACCCCCACCCCTGAGCCCCTGGGGAGTGCAGACTGGGCCACGTGCTGCACTTGTGCCGGGGCTTCGCGGGCCTCCCGCTTCCTCAGGCGTCGCTCGCGCCTCGGGCTCCTACGTGAGGCCAGGCAGCCCATGCATTATTGACTGGGTTAATGGAGTCTGAACACGAGGTGCTAAAATAGACGCACGCGCCAGTCTCACAACACACGCACACATACACATGGACAGAGACAGAGACATGCTTTTGGGCGGGAGACACCCGTTCACTGACTCGACCCCGTGTCACCCCCCCTTCCACCACCTCTCTTCTTCCCATACACCCGACTGCGATTTCTGGAAGGTGCCTCGGCTTTTTATGCCCTCCGAGACATCCAGAAGTGCCAGTAAAAAACCTGGCGATGCCATTGGTGGAATGGTTCAAAAAAATTCCATGGTCCCATCCCATGCCCAGCCCAAATGGGCAGGTCTAAAAAAATAAAATAAAAAATAAAATAAAATAAAATCAATACGACGTTTTATTGCTATAAAAAACCCACTGCTGCTACTATTAAAATTCAGGCATTTAAAATAAATAAATTTCACATGTTTATGTGGTGATTTGGTGTGGTTTTTGAACACAATTTCAAAAGAAAAATTGCGGTTGCCATTTTGGATTCCCCCACCGCATGGCATGGTGAGACGATGAGGATGACCCCCCCCCCCAGCCTGGTGCAAGCAGCCCAGGACAGGAGAAAAGGGGGGGAAGGCCAGGGACCCCCCAGAAACCACCCCTCTGGTAGGTGGCAAAGCCTCAGGCAGACATATTTTTGCCTGCTTTTTTGGCCAGGAGTCAGGTTTTTTTAAAAATACTTTTAAAAACCTTTTTCTGTGCTTCGCGTTGCGCGATTGCTGCGATGCCACAAGCGAAAATGAAAAACCTGACCAAATTTTTCTTTTTTCGGTTCGAGTTCAAGTTCTGACAGCTTAATTATTGTTACCGTTTCCGTTACATAACGGAAACGATAACTGAAAACGGAAACGACAATTTCGCCGAGTCGTGCCCATGTCTAGTCTGGAAACTTGGTCCAGGAAGGAAGGAAGGAAGGAAGGAAGGAAGGAAGGAAGGAAGGAAGGAAGGAAGGAAGGAAGAGCCTGCATTTAGTACCATGTTCTTTTTACTTTGAGAGACAGCACTTCTGTAGAACTGTATTATAAACATTTCTTTCTTTGCAGATGATAATGTGCCAAAGAATTTGTGCCTGAAAAAAAATAAAGGCTGGGAACAATATTGTATGCTGGATTCAGGTGCAGGTCCCCTCAGCTCTCTGCCATACGACTGGGCCAAGTGTTTCAGCTGCCAAGTTCTTATGCAACATGTCCAACATTTACAGTACTAGTGTGTACCCATCTTTAGGGCAGGTGCCAGGCAAACTATGCTCAGCAGGGACAGAACAGCCCTGTGGTAAATTGGCTGTGTTTCTATAGAGAGGGAAGCGTAACAGGTGCCATGTTTCCATCACAGGGAAAACAAGCCAAAGCTGCCCTCATTATGGTCACTCAGCGTCAGCGTCCCTACCTTATTGCCAGCTACGTGATGTCCCACCTTCTATCCAAGGAGCTTAAGGCAGCATTTATTTATTCCTCCCCCACTTTACCCTTACAGCAACACAGGGTGGTTAGTCATGTTCAGAGGGAGATAGTGGCCCACACTTCTCGGCTAGGAAAGGAATTGGACCCGAGATTTCCCAACTTCAGAAGGACAACCTGACCACTAGATTGCAGTGCCTATGATCATATACCCTCTCCTTCTGGATATATTAAAAGAACAGCCAGGGAAACCATCTACCTGATGTGAAATTTGCTGTGTCAAGTGCACTTTTTTAAAAAAGCTATTTTACGCATTTGCATTTCCGTGTGTGTGTGTGTGTGTGTGTGTGTGTGTGTGTGTGTGTGTGTGTGTGTGTGTGTGTGTGTGTGTGTGTGTGTGTGTGTGTGTGTGTGTTGGGTGGGGTAAGGAAGACCCTAGCACTTTCCGGGCTTTGGAAGCACAGTGTAGCCTATTGATCATCACAAAGGAAGACTCAAAGGGCTCATAATCAAACTGCTGATCTCATTGGGAGCAGTAGAATTGTAACGCCACCTTGTGTCTCTCCAGAAATGTTCAACCTCTTTAAGATACCATATTCTCATATTCTCATTTAACTTGTCAACCTACTAATACATGGCAGTTCCCAGGGGCTTAATAAACCTCCCAGATTTGTGGCTTGCCAACAGTGGTTAAAATGAGGGAGGTAATTTTAGAACCTGACTTCTGGGCTGTGTTTAATGTAGTAGATTACAAATTGAGCAAATGTGGTTTAATTAATACTCTCTCCTTAATAAGAGAGATTCCCAGTGTGGTGGTGTAAATAGAGTGATGGACTACGAATCTGCTGAACAGGGATTCAAACCTCTCACTTACCTTGAAAGCCCTATTAGAGTTGCTAGTACAGAACATACACACACACACTGAGAGAGAGAGAGAGAGAGAGAGAGAGAGAGAGAGAGAGAGAGAGAGAGAGAGAGAGAGAGAGAGAGAGAGAGAGAGAGAGAGAGAGACTTAATATTTAATAAAAAGGATGTTGACAACCTCAAACGGATCCAGAGGAGGGCAACCAGGATGGTTAAAGGTCTGGAAGAAATGTCTTACGAGGAGCACCTTAGAGAGCTGGGAATGTTTAGACTTACAAAAAAAGAAAGTTGAGAGGGGAAATGATGGCCATGTTCAAATATTTGAAAGGATGTCATATCAAAGAGGGGGCTGGCTTGTTTTCCATGGCTTCAGAGGCTAGGACTTGGAGCAATGGTTTCAAATTACAGGAAAAGAGATTCCATTTGGAGGGTGGTGGAGTCTCCTTCTTTGGAGGTTTTTAAGCAGAGGCTGGATGGCCAACTGTCGGGACCGGGAGTACTATGATGGGGGTTCCTGCATGGCAGGGGGTTGGACTGGATGACCCTTGAGGTCTCTTCCAAATCTAGGATTCTATGATTCTAGCTAGTGCTGTTTGTTCAGTTGAAGGGGCTGGCTAGGTAACTATGGGTCAGGATTGTGACTCCCCATTGGGCCTCCTAGGAAGGGATACAATTGACATCACCCAGAGCTTCTGGAACTGATGGGTTTACATGCACGGCCCAATTGCACTGTCACAGGCAAGCTGGAAAGTCCTGCCATAGCTCCAGAAGGAGACACTGGTAAATCACTTTTGAGTATTTCATGCATCAGAAGCACTGGGAGAGTTGCCAAAAGTCAGAGTTGATTTGACAGCACATAAAATAATTTATAATTGTTATAAAAGCTATATATCTAAAAGGGAATAATAGAACTGTACACTACCACAGGTGGGGTCTGACCAGAGTAGAATAGAGTAGTACTATCGCCTCCCTTGTTCTAGAAACTATGCTTCTGTTGATGCAACCAAGAATCTCATTTGCTTTCTTGGCTGCCATGTCACATTGCTGACTCATGTTCAATTTGTGGTCCACCCAGGCTCCCAGATCCCTTTCACATGTACTATTCTCCAGCCAGGTGTCACCCAGGACCCTACATTTCTCTTTGTTGAAACTCATTCCATTTGCTTTGACCTAGCACTTGAATCTGTCAAGGTCATTTTGGATTTTTACCCTATCCTCCAGGGCAGTGGTTGCGAACCTTTGGCACTCTAGAGATATTTTGGTCCACAACTCCCAGAATTCCAAGCCTGTATTGCCAATGACAAAGAATGTTCTGCCACACCTGAAGGCAGTAGCTTAGGGAGTAGAGAGAATTTTGTGTGTCCACCTATGACCTGATACTAAAAGTAATTAATGCAGCCCTGCCCAATGGCAGGGCCATCCCTGATTAGGCTGATCCAGCCAGATGGTGCTTATATTCCTTTTACAGTGTGCCTGTGGTGTCCTAATGATGGTCGGTGGAGGGGTAGGAGTGGGGTGTTGATGAAACCACAAAGCTGCACTTTTTATCTGTCTGGTTGAAGCTCAGGTGTGGCCTCCCTGTGAGAACGGTCTATAATGGTCAGAGGGAGCCGCCAGGTTCATTTGGCCTTTTTTTCTTTTTATTTAAGCCTTGCAGTGGGTTGCTTACCCTCTGTCTTCTTTCACTGAACCTCTCAGGGAACTGAAACCTGTCTCCGTTGCCTTTTATTTTGAAATAAAACAGAATTGTGGGGAAGGGAGAGGAGAAAACAAAACGAAATTGTGTGGAAAGCTGTGAAATTAGGAAATGGAAAAACCATCATGTGAGCCAATGTTTTCTGAAGCCTGAGCTCCATTTTGGCAGAACAAGGGACCAATTCATAACATGGGTGATCTGTTTCAAAAATATATCCCCCCTTCCCTCCCTCCCTCCCTCCTCCTCCCCCCACACCCCAACAATTCAAATTTCTCATATTCTCATATTCTGGCAGTTGTGATTTTTTTTTTTTTTAAAAACTTTTAAAAACTCTAGGTAAACATTATGCCCCTTGCATGTTCTTTATTTCCATCTAACACTTGAGTGGAGGAAGCTTCCTGAAGCCAGGAGCTTCCCAGGGAGGCTGCCCTTGTGATTTGAAATCTTAGTTCCTTCCTGGCTTCATAAGGAAAAGTGAACTTCCATAGGCAGAAGATGAGATGCTTGTCATAAAACCCTGGAATAATGGAGTCAGGAGGGGCCTATATAAGGCCCTTGGGTCCAACCTTGTGGGCTTGTGGCCATGGCTGGGATCCAAGTCAAAGCAGATCCGACCAATGGTGGCCCCATTTTCTCTTGCATGCCTCCAGTGTTGGAGCTCTCAAGGCACACTGAAGTAACCCCTGAGGGCCCACCTCCTTCCAGGTCTTCTTGACACAGGAAAAATCAAGAGGCCATCCGGCAAGCACCTCCAATGGGGACCATAAGGATGCGGCAACAAGAGGCAGGCACTTGGGCTTCACTTCCAGTTCCTCATTGACACAGAGCAATGGGCAGCTCCTCTCTTCATAGCTCTATGTTCTCTTCCCCCTGCCCCCAGTGTCCCTGGTTTGGAAGCCCGGTGCCCCATGGAGTTGTGGTGTGCAGTTTGGGGACCTCCCTGTATGCCAGTGTGGACAGGCTCTCAGTTATGGGTAAGGCAGATCTACAGCCCATCACCCATGCCTCCCTTTCAAATGTCTGTACCCTTCCACTTCTCCCCGTTATTTTCCTGCGGGAGGGTTGTCATTGTGCCATCGTAGATAACTGTCTTTAGAACTGTCTTTTGTCAGCCAGTTCTGTGTTCCCCAAGAGGGATGGGAGTCGGGGTTTTCTAACTGTTCAGGGAATAATTGGGAAGGCTGAACTTTCTGGGGAGGGGGGGGATCTCGTTTGGCAGTATCTGTAATGTTCCATCCTAACCTCCTCCACTGTCAGCTTAAATAAACCGAGTCTGACTGCTTGTTGAGTCATGGTCCAATCTTTCTTAGTAAGCTTTGTTCTCCCCTTCCAAGTCACTTTTCACAAGGAAAGTTCAGATCAGCAAAGGATGAGCCAGTCCCCATCATAATAAATCAGAGTACATTTTGCAAGCGACATATCCTCTTGTTTCTTTCGCAGACTGACATACCTTCACGTCTGGAGGTACACAGAGTCCTCTTTCCTGGAATCACAACACATTTCCAGTTAGGGAACACTAAGGCCTCCATGTATGGTTTAACCACAGCTTCCACGATCCCTCAACATGGGTTTAGTTGGCTAGGGCTGCTGGGAGTTGTAGTCCAACAATGGGGGGTTGGCCTTTATTAGAAACTCCACAAAGGCTAGTCTCACAGAACAAGACTCTCGGCACCTCTTCATTTGAAACTTGACAGGCTTAACTTCTACAGAAGGGACAAATTCCAGCAAATGTCATTCAATCCCAGCAAGAAAAAGAGAACAAGAATTGTTTGCCACTAGAGATAGGGATCCGACCCATACTTAATGGGTGTTGCATTTGGGAAGGGTTGCACAGGTGTGACTTTCATGCACTCCAGGACATTGCACATCTAACAAGCCTATTTAGGCCACTCTCCACCTAACAAGCCAATTCAGACTCGCGTGGGGTGAAATCAAGGTGAACTATGAATTGGAGGCCTCCCAACTAACTTTCCTCAGACTGACGAAGCTGCTTGGATGAGTAGCAAATAGTTTTGATCTCTTAAGAAACAGTTGCCATGACTCAAATTACATGTACCCTCACCTGGATGTCTGAGAATCTTCACAGTTATAGAGACAGGGTTGAATTAAAAAAAAAACGAATCAGCAATATCCACAAATTCACTGATTTGTAGGATATTGGTCCCTTTGCATTTGTGGGTTCCAGAGACCCCAACAAATACACGGGGATTAATTTTCCTGTTTAATTCATCCCTCAGGCTTTCCTCTCTGCCTATGTCCCCGGGCCAGCTGTTCTTCAGTGACTGTAGGCAGAGAAGACAGGGAAGTAGTACAGTCAAGGCACTATCTATTATGTGATCAGCAAAGTTACTGGGCTTCCAAAATGGATTCCACCTCTACCCCCACCCCAAACACAGGGAATTCAATTCAGGCCAGCTCCTTTTGTGCAGGTGCCCACCTCACAGCTTGCACAGAGGGAGCTGGATGAGTCTAAAGTATGAAGGGAAACTGGGCAGCCATCTTCTTCCAAGAAAGCAGTGGATGTCACCAAGATGGCAGCCTGGACACTGGTAGCTACGGCAAAAAAGTTATGGAACTGACAGTGCTTTGCAGTGGTGGTGGTGGCGGCAGCTCTTTTTTTTTTTTTTTTTTTTAAAGCAGCCATGGTTGGGTGATTCTTGGAACATGGCTCATCAACCTTGATGAACCATGAACCACGGGGAAACACCATTTGGGAGGCACAATCTGTCTGCTACTTATCAAGCAGCCCTTTCATCAATCCCAGACTGCACTTCCCACCTCCATCAGCAAGGCCATAGCTAACAACCCACAGTTAATGGGTGTTGGGAAAGGTTGCATAGGTGGGACTTTCATGCACCCTAGGCCAGTTGTGGCAAACCTTTGGCACTCCAGATGTTTTGGAAAAAAACCCAGAATTCCAAGCCTGTTGTGGTCCAAAACATCTGGAGTGCCGAAGGTTCACCACCACTACTCTAGGCCTAACAAGCCACCTAACAAGCCTGTTCAGGTCATGTTCCACCTATGAACCTATTCAGGCTATTATCCATGTAACAGGGCTATTCTGGCCTTTGTCAAACTTAGGAGCCTATTCAGACCAGGGTGATGTGAAATCAAGGTGAACTATAACATGGAGGACTTGCCACTAACCTTCCTCAGACTAATGAAACTGCTTGGATGAGTAGCAAAATGTTTCAATCACTCAAGAAAAGAAGTCCAGTTGCCAAGACTCCTCAACTTTTAGATAAACTCACCTGGATGACTAAGAATCTTCACAGACACCATTTTGGAGGTTCACTCCAATCTCTAGTTGCCATCAATTTCTTTTAAAATAAAGTTCAAAATGTAAGAACACAAGCCCATCCACACCTACCTATCTGCAGCCTGGTAAAATGTAATTCCTCTAGAGCAACGATGTCACAGTTAAGACAGAATCAAAGACAGGAACAAGTTGTTGCTGTGTTTTTGATTTCCAGGGATAGTCAATGAGACTGGATTTCCTGATCGATATTTAGATTTAGATCCACATTGAATTGGTTGGCTTTTGAGCCCATCCCAGGTAAACCAGGGTATTTTCTGAATTATTTAACCAGGATCTGAGTACAATCTAATGATTGTTTGTAACCCCAGGTGAGATTTCCCAGTCCATTGTCCCTGTTCCCTGTAAGAAGGCACACAATATTACAACAATAGTTTGTTGAAGGAGAGGAATGGAGAGCAAAAGTTCAGAGCTTCTTTGGTTACAGAGGAAGAGCCTTGGTGTAGGATGAGGAGCAGATCCAAGCATTGGATGACACACCTGTCAACTGACGCCCACCAGCCCAGCCCTCCACTCCGCAGTGATGGATTAGCACTTATCTATGGGTACAATTACTTGTTGCAAAATCACTTAAGGAAACTACTTTTGGCAGGTTGTAGGGGACCTTGGGCAGTCCTCCTGAACCTGCCATGGCCTTGACCGTCCTTCACTCTGACTTCTCCATAAAGGTGTTATGCCCTGTGGTAGGGGTTGACAGCTGGTCCCCCCCCACCTCCAAGATGCCATGACTGAAACGAACATACTTTACAGAACCTATATTGCAACTAGCAACAAATATTTATAACTGCAAATAAGAACACATTGGGAATGTCATGCACCCGACAATTTGAAGGGGCAGGTTGGACGTGTGATATCTAGATACAGACTGCTGGAGAGAGAGGCCTGGACTGCTTCTTATAAACTCCCCTGGCAGATGAAGGCTGAAAGCTCCTCCCAATTCCTCCAGTTGCAATCCTCACATTGGCTAGCTAGCAGGGAGCATGGAAGGAGCTTACCATCTGGTCTCCCCTGGGAAGAAGACTGAGAGATGGCACATGATACTCACAGATTCCCAGGATTTTGCAGGTGACAAAAAGAGTCTCAGAGGCATGCACCTGGGTAAACCTTTCTTCTTAGCCTCTATCAGATCTCAAAACTGGCCAAAAGCATGCTTGATATTTGCATGCGAGCAAGAGGAACTGTGGGAACGGCAGAACCTAATTGTGAAGTTGTTGGGTGCATGCCTGTAGCAGGACTGGGGAAACAATTAGGCCTGTAACAGATGCGTGACCAGAAAGTTGTCAATGAGCCATAGTGACATTGTGATCTAAATGTCGTGAGTCAATATCTTGTTTGTTTGTTTGTTTGTTTGTTTGTTTAACTTGAATACAGCCCCAAAGCACATAGCACAACCATAAATTCAGTCAAATAATGCCTTATACGATAGCAATATGCACTTTACACTGTATGTCAGCCAATAATTAGCCCACTGCTACCAGGAAACCTGGCTTTAAATAAAAGGAAACAGTTAAATTAACCTATTTCAAAAGTGGCGTTTTCACCCATTTCTCAAAACTTGCTCTGTTGGACGTTTGTGCCAAAGAGATGGGGCTTCATTGTGCAAAGAATCTCTAAGGCTCACTCTTCTGCCTTCCTCCGTCACCGTTATTCTGAACATTCATGAACTATGAAGAGTGGGTGGGATGGGAGGCCTTTGCCTGACAACGTTGTGTAGGAGAGACGTTCTGACAAGTATTATTATGACAAGAATTATGCCCACCATTTCATATATTTAAAATTAGACTGGCACCCATTTAGAGAGGCTTCTCATTTGTCTACCTTATGAGTAGGCTGAGAGTTACTCTTAGAGGGCAGTTTGAATTTATTTTTCTCATTTTGCGGCATAAAAGGGTTGAAAGGGTTTGATGGGTCTTTACTCTCATTTCTTACTGCTTAAAAGATCTAATTTTGTCCCCCCTGTGATCTAAACCTGCTCGAACTACCCACCTTCCCCTTGTGCTGATGCTGTTGTGAAATACGCACCATGCTCCTTCCAGATACCCCCCTCTCTTTTGCTGAATGTTTCATTTAGCTCATTTCAGACGTGTTCCTTCAGCCATAAAGCAGCTGACCATTGGCGCAGCCTCCCTTGCCAAGGGCATCTCAGTAGGGATGCTCAGATCCACAGTCCAGCTTATGGTTTCCCACTGTTTCCAGCATCAGAAGTTATTTATCCATGTAGGGCTTCTTTCATCCTGCCTTTTCCATATTTTTTCCCAATGTGGATACATGGTGTGTATGCAGACCTTCATGGCCTGGTGCACGTCACTTTCCAAGCAAGATTACAACATCATAAAGATCCTCTTGTTGTTTGCTCCCCAAATCCAGGGGAGATTGTGTTTCTACTCTTGGATCCTTGCAGGAGGCTAATGGTTCTTTGTTGCTTTCTGCTACAAGCCTCAATCAGTAGATAATGAACATGAGGACTGTTTAAAGCCTTTGTTGAATATGTAAGCCATATTTGCTCTTAGATTTTTCCAAGATGTGCTATGCATCTCATCTTTACTACATATATACTGTTCAGGACTTGACTGTTCACTTGTCTTCCGTGACTATGCACATGAAGACAGAGGTAATGATTAGAACTTTGAGAAGTTAGTTTTCTTTACCTCAAATCCCAGCAAAACCATTGTTTTGTTTTCTCTTGTAAAACCCCTGTCTTGGAGAACTGCTTTCCTGTGTTTCCTTCAGGACCAGGAACAGCTCCAAGATAGAAACTGAGAGTTGCTCCAACAGAATCATGAATGAAACAGAAACCTATATCTCCTTTCCCCAGTCAAAAAGATGTTACCTCCAGTTTCCTTAATCCTTAACTATTGGTCCCATTGCCTCTAGATAGAGAAGGTTGTAAGGAATAACACTTTAAGGGTCCCAGACTCAAGAAGTCTGCAGAGATCCTTGTTACTGAATGGACCTTGATATTTTAATGGAGAGCTGGAGGGTATGTAAAGATGAATTCCTTTGACTTGGGCATCTGCACTTCCATTCTTGTTTTTTTAACTTCTTGGTGCATCTGTCATGGCCTCACCCAATATGTGGAGTAAGGGCCCTTTGGAAGTAAATATCCTGGCACCCTGTTTCCCCTCCCCTAAGTAGTCTGAAATGTGGGCTTGAAGTTTCAAGACTGACATTAAGCAATGCCCAGGAGTGTGTGTGCACAACTGAAGCCTGTACACCAGCTGTGCCTGCTTCTTCAAATGTCTGATCTGGCCACATGGACACATGCTTTAGTTACATCCCATTTGGATGACTGCAACACGCTGCTCATGAAACAGCCTTTGAAGGGTATTTGGAAGCTGGTTCAAAATGCAGCAGCCAGAGTGGTGGTTATAGAGAGCATATCGCTCCAGCATCACTGGCTGTGCATCTCTTTCTGGGCCCAATTTCAAGGGCTGGTTATTATGTATTCTCGAAGGCTCTCACGGCCTGGATCCAATAGTTGTTGTGAGTTTTTTGGGCTGTTTGGCCATGTTCTGGGGTTGTTTTCTTCCTGACATTTCACCAGACTCTGTAGCTGGCATTTTTAGAGGGCAAGGAGCTCAGGGAACAGAGTACTTTCTGTGATCTGTGAGTGAGACAATGCTCTGCACAGAGAGAACTCCTAGTTCCCTGAACTCCTTGCCCTTTGAAGATGCCAGCCACAGAGGCTGGCAAAAGGTCAGGAAGAAAAACCTCCAGAATGTGGCCAAACAGCCTGAAAAGCTCACTACAACTATGCTGGTTATTTATTTATTTATTATTTATTTGTTTCATTTATATACCACCCATCTTCCAAACAGAACTCTGGGCGGTTCACAGCAAGTTTAAAACAATGTAAACAAAAACTCTCAGCAAGATGCATCTGGGGGCGTGAGGAAAAAAAAAGAAAAAAGAATTTTTTTAAATTAAATTAAATTAAAGGTCGCCATATGTCTCCTTGAAGAGCAAGGTTGAATTCCTTCAACTTGGGCATCTTTAAGGCCCTAAATGGCTTGGATCTAGACAGTTTTAAGGACATCACCCATGTGAGCCTTTTCAGCTTTTAAGATCTTCTGGGGTGGCCCTTCTCTCCGTTCCACCATTTTCCCAAGCTCATTTGATGAGGACCCAGGAGAGGGCCTTCTCAGTGGTTGCTCCCAGGCAGGAGTAACATTCCACGGCCCCAAGGAGTTAGGCTGGCTCCATCCCTCTTGTCCTTCCCTTGTCAGGCAGAGGCCTTCAGGAAGGATCTTAAGCAGTATGTGTCTCAGGGATGTGTTTTTTAATTAACTTTACAGATTTTAATTTTAAATCTAACAGTGCCCTAAGAGTTGTTCTCAATGGTATGATGGCCAGATATATTTCTCAGTCTCTTATCAGAATGTCACCAGAAAGTACAGGAAATTTGTATGCAGTATTCAAAACCAGGAAAATAAAGTGTGTGTGTGTGTTGGGGGGGGGGAACGGCATCTACAGGCGAAAGCGGCAAGTATTTAGTGTGACTGCCCTTTAACACATGAACAACAGCAGGGACCTGGCTCTTGTAACCGAACCCTAGTTACTGCCATTGCTAATACCTGTAATTGTCCTACTATGACGGCAGCGGGAAAGGTGTGTGAGAACAGGTTTGTGTAATACCTGCTTGAGCATTACTTGCGCATGTTGAATTCATTGGAAGAGTGCTAATAAGACCGACTTTCAATCACATCATTCCATTCAAAATGACAAAGATCACAGAACTGGACAGGCATAAAATCGTACTCTTGCATCAGCAACGCCATTCTCAAAGGGTAATCAGCCAACAAACCTGACGCTGTTAGAAAGCAATTTGAAGAATCTGTAGAGGTCAGGATAAGAAAAAGACCAGAAGCCCAAGAAATCTTTTAAAATCTGATCTTTCCCAAGCGTTTCTTCTTTGAGAGACCAGAGGAAAGCTAGGAAAGACCTGGCTCAGCACCTGACATCTTCATCTGGATGTGAAGTTGACTCTTCTGCAGTCCAAAGAAGTTTGATCAGAAATGGTCTTTGTGGAAGGGTAGCAGCCAGGGAACCAATTTCCCCCTCAGAAGGGAAAAAGGGTGAAATATATACTAAAACCCGCAAAGACTGGAATGGAGATCGTGGAAAATATTATTGTGGAGTGATGAATCCAAGTTTGAAATTTTTGAGTCCAGTCATCGACAATATGTGAGAAGACAAATTGGAGTGAGATGAAAGAGTGGGTGCTTGTGGCTCTCAGTGAAACATGCAGGGGGTCTGTCCTGATTCGGGGCTGCATGTCTCCAACTGATATTTGCACTGATGTTTGTATTGATGTGAAAAGTACAGACATGCATTAATTCGCCATGCCATACCTTCTGGAATCTGCTGATTAGGAATGGATTTACAGTAGAAGCCCCATATCTACTGGGGATTGGTTTCAAGCCCTCCCTGGCAACTGTGGATAATAATGAACTTGTGTTGTGTGTTGTGTCATTACAGTCATGACCGACACTCTGTGACCCCATGTCCATTGAGTTTTCTTGGCAGGAATACTGGAGTGGCTTGCCAGTTCCTACTCCAGGCACCTACAGCACCTGGTATTCCCTGGTGGTCTCCCATCCAAGTATTAACCAGGGCCGACCCTGCTTAGCTTCCAAAATCAGGTGAGATCGGATGTGCTTAGGGCATCCAGGCAGCTAATAGTGAACATATGGCGTGGTAAATGGGGGAAAAAACATCGAAAAAATATTTTCACAGGCATTACCAGAACTGGCCACTAGACATCGCCAGAGACCATGCTATGCATTCTTCAGGAACAAATATTCATAGTAATGTCAATTATTGATGGGCATAAAATGCCAAAATGGCATTTCGTGTTTGTTATTCGGGCCCTGGGGCCCGCTTCGTTCCGTTTCTGTTTTCGGGCCCCCTGGGGCCCGCTTTGTTTCCATTTCTTCATTTTTCGGATGTGGCAAGCTGCGGCTGAGTGTTCCCGCGGCCATGGGGAGCCCTCCTGGAGCCAGGCGCTGCTCCGGTCACCACCTCCAACAGGCCGCCACCCCCAGAGCACTGCCGAGCGCCGCCCTCCCTTGGGCCCCCTCCCCAAGGACCGATCCGCCGCTTTGTCCGCCACCCCCATCGGGTCGCTACCCCAGAGCCCCACATAGCGCTGCCCTAACTGGGGCCCTTCTCCCCAGGAACCACTCTGCCCCAGCAGACTGCCACCCCACACACCCCAGGACTAGACCTGGGATACCTGTGGGGGGGTGCCACTGCCCTCCCCCCCATGCTCCAACGATGCCCTCCGCTCCTGCTTCCGAGCTGGATGCACCGTCGCCGCTTCGCCATGTGACCAAGATGGCACCAGTTGCAGCCGGGCTCCAACATCCTCCCCTCTAAAGCCTACCAAGTGCCGACAAAGAGGCCGAGATCCCGGAGCCCAGCCCTCATAAGGGCTCGGACCCCACCTCTTCTCGTGAGACCAGCAAAGCCGTTGGCTCCAACATCCTCCCCTCTAAAGCCTACCAAGTGCCGACAAAGAGGCCGAGATCCCGGAGCCCAGCCCTCATAAGGGCTCGGACCCCACCTCTTCTCGTGAGACCAGCAAAGTCTCGCGTTGGCTCCAACATCCTCCCCTCTAAAGCCTACCAAGTGCCGACAAAGAGGCCGAGATCCCGGAGCCCAGCCCTCATAAGGGCTCGGACCCCACCTCTTCTCGTGAGACCAGCAAAGTCTCGCGTTGGCTCCGGCGGGGAGGGGGCAAAGAGGCTCCACCAGCCCCAGCCCCCTCTCACTGCCCTCTGCTGCTCCAGTAATGGAAACGAACAGAACCGAGCCTGTCCCATCGCAACTGTTGTTATTCGTACCATTACGTAACGGAACGAATAACGGAGAATGGTAACAAAAAAATGGTCGTTTTGTGCCCATCTCTAATGTCAATGGCTCCATCTGATAGTAATTGTAAAAGTAGTTTTTTTTCCTGGATGTTTTAAAAATATTTTCAATATTTTCAAACCGTGGATAAGTAAATCAGTGGATGCTCCTCTCATGGATAAGGCAGTCCTATTGTATCTTTTAGCACAACAATCCTAGAGTACTGCTAGTTTGGTGTGTGTGTGTGTGTGGGGGGGAGCTTATAAAATACTGGCAGCCATGGACTGGCCTATGCAGAATTGTGTAGCCCTGAATGTTCTAGAGGAAATACGGGATCACCTGGATAGAGAAGAAAAATAAAAGACAATTTTAATCTAAAGAACAACCCTGGGAAGTGCTGAACTAAGACTGATTATCGATTACTTTAGAAAACATTAGGACAGTCCCCTGAAAAGAATTCAAGATGTGCTTAATCTTTGTCACACTAAATAATGATTATTGCTTGAAGAAGCAATTTTGTTCTGAAAATTGTGGGTGTGGTTTTTTTTAAATGCATACATATTTCCTTTATTTTCAGTGGTGGCTAGGTCTGACCCTCCACATGGTGTCACTAGAAACTCCTTTCCCCAAGCAGGGTGAGCTGTACTCAGACTGCAGCGAGTTTATATCTGTGCCCTTCAGGAGACAAGATGGAATGGAAGGAAATCACGCAACATCAGCCATGGGTACAAGGTCATTTATTTTGGCCGACCCAAGACATGAAACATTGTCGGTATTGCTATATCACAGCACTTTTGTGATGCTGTGGAGGAAGCTGAGGGATCAACAAATGAAGATTGTCCTTGGAACAACGAAGTGGTGCATTCAATGCTTCAGTGAGCATACACCACAGAGCAGCTGTCCCAAGAGTAACAAAGAGTCCTTCTCAAGGAAAACTCTATTGCTGTCCCAGCCGAGGACTACCTTGTAATCTCAGGAGATTTAAACAGCCGCATTGGAGCAAGGGCAAATGGTTCCAGCTGTCGTGGTGGGTATGGTTTTGATGCTGGTAACAAAGGGCGTTTATACACGACCCCTAAACTCCGGGGCAAATGGCTCCCAGCTCCGGAGCTTAAAAATGTTTACCCACCAGCTCCGGAGTTAACAGGAAATTTTACTTTAGCACGTCCCAGCGCAGCTTTCAGGACCTGCTCTTTGGAGGTGAAAATTATTTGATCCGGTGTAAGGATACGGGGCTCTCCTTGCTTCTGTTTGTTGTTTTTCCTTTAAGAGCTACTTTTACAGAGACGAGAGGGTGAGGATAGCCAGCAGTCATGGTGAAGGTGGGCACTGGGCAGCCCTAAGATCTCAGATCATCTGTGGCTAGCAGAAAGGCTGCCCAAAGACAAATCCTTTATTTTGCTGATGCTCAAAACCTTGTCCTTGTGAGGTGGGGATATGTCATGGTGAAGGTGGGCAGCCCTATTCAGATCATCTGGAAAGGCTGAGCAAATCTCTCAGCCTGTAGGTCCCAGAAAACTGGTACCTAGGGTCAACCAGGACCCTATAACAGCTACGGCCAGCGAGTGGAGGTTTGTAGGAGCAGCAAGAGCTGGGGTCTTCGACCCCTGAAGCTATCCAGAGCTCAGACTGAAGAGAAAGCCAAGAAAATGGTTCCACGTGGCACCTCATGGTAATGAACTATCGAAGGATCTCAAAAAATGAATTGTTGCTCCACATAAAGATGGCCTAGGCTATAAGCAGATTGCCAAGACCCTAAAGCTGAGGTGCAGCCAAGACAATACAGTGGTTTAACAGGACAGGTTCCACTCAGAACCTGGATAGAATATTCTATAGGATAGAATATTGTTATTGATCGGCAGGCACAGACCTGGAAAGTTAATATACAAATTACAAAATATGTCAATTCTAAATATATCTATATACATAGAGATATATATATCTATATATAGATATACAGATAAGAAGTTCTATAGATGGCATATGTCAACCTCAAAAATAGCCAAAAGTATATAAAATTTTTAAACAAACATTGGAAATGTATGAGGTAGATGACAAGTTCTCACTATATGTAGTGGGTATGTAAAGAAGGGAAAATATATTGGAGTCTTACATTAATCTTGACAAAAACAACTGGTTTGTAATTTATCATTTAAATCATTTTTTCTAGTACTGTATTATGCTGTGCAAAGTGGAATACAAAAACCAGACTAGTGAAGACTGTCACCAAGTGGACAGATGCTAAGAAGAAGATTTCCTGTATTTCCAGTTTATATCTTAATAAACAGACTGAAAACTAAAATGGACTAAAAAAACAAAGTTGGTGGTAGCCCAAGACTTCTGCACAGTACTGTATATATCTATATCCTATTCCAGATCCATCTGGATCTCTATGTCGACCCTTTTCTAGATCTCTTCCTAGATCTGGTTTGGAAAAAATCTAGAGAAAGATCTGGACGCAGATCTGAATCTTCATCTGTTTCTGAATCCCCAGCACATATGATGGCCCTACTGCAAAGAATTCTCGATCAGGCATTTTCCAGAGGAATGGCATAATGAATTAAAACCTGTCACTTTACAGTTTAAAGTTTACAGCATCCACGATTCTGGTCAATATGAACAATATTGCCAATACCACCAGCAGAAATGCAGCCCCAAACTAGGCTGGGCTCTCCACCATGCTTCACTGAAGGCTGCAAGATGTAGATTCAGACCTTTTCTAAATCATTTTCTAGATCTGGGTCTGGAAAGGGACCTAGAAAGAATTACAAAATGTGGAACTAGAAAAGGTACTAAAGAAACTAATATATTTGAAAAGAGAATTTTAGGAAAATCATAATAGGAGCTCAAAAATTTTGACCAGAGCCACTTAATCCAAGAAAATGAAAAATATAATAGGGGCAGTTAGGAGTGAGAAAGGCTAATACAATCAAGGATAAATTAATGCTTTTTTCAGAACTCTTTTGAAAAATTATATACTGTGAATAAAATGTCACTAGAATATATATATAAGTCCCAAAATTAAAATTAATATTTAACAACATTTTAGAGGGAGAAGAAATGCCACCTGGGAACAATCTATGATAGCATTAATACTGAAACTGAATAAGGTTCCACAAATCTTGTCTCATATAGAGCAATGTCCTTAATAAATCAGGACACCAAGAGTTTTAGAGCAGTTTTGGCCAAAAGAATGAATACATTTGTAGACAAGTATGTGAAAAACAATCAATGTGGTTTTATAAAATGTCAGTTTTATTTTGGAGAGTTTTGAAGATGAACTACTTAATGGAGAAAAATAAAATCAAGGCAGGAATATTTGCATTAGATTAGAGATGGGCACAAAACGAATTGCTTTTTCATTTCATTATTCATTATTTGGTTCATTATGTAATGAAATGAATAATGACCCTAGGGGCAAATTTAACACGAACTGAACCGAACTGAGAAAAATTGGTTCGGTTAGGTTCGTTTTGTTAATGGAGGGGGCCGGAGATGTCTCTTATGTGGTGCTGGTCCGGAGGTTTGGTCTTCCTGGCTTCTGGGATGGTGACCAGGAAAAAAAAGCCGATGGCCATGCTACAGCTGTAGCGCGGCCATGTGGTCGGCAGTAAAAAAATAAAATAAAAATAAAAGAAATAAAAATAATAAAAAGGAGCACCGACCAGGCCCCAAGGATGGCCTGGTCAGCACCCTAAAATAATAATAATAAATAATAATTAAAAAACCCACACCGACCAAGCCTCAGGGGCCGCACGGTAGGTGCTGAAAGAAAAGAAAAAAGCCCCGCACTACAGCTGTAGCACGGGGCCTGAACCCAGAAGTGGGGTGGGGGGATAAAGTAAAAATAAAAATTAAAAAATTAAAAAGGGAGCACCGACCAGACCCCAAGGGTGTCCTGGTCGGCACCCTAAAATAAAAAATTAAATTAAATTAAATTAAAAAAACCCAGCACTGACTAGGCCCCAGGGGCGGTCGGCAATGAAAGAAGAAAAAAAACAAGAGCCCCATGCTACAGCTGTAGCATGGGCCTGAACCCGGAAGTGGGGGGGGATAAAATAAAAATATAAATAAATAAATAAGGGAGCACCAACCGGACCCCAAGGATGGCCTGGTTGGCACCCTAAAATAAAAAATTAAATTAAATTAAATTAAATTAAATTTTAAAACCCCTGCACCGACCAGACCCCAGGGCCGGTTGGCGCTGAAACAAAAACAAAAACAAAAGCCCCGTGCTACAGCTGTAGCGCAGGGCAAACCCGGAAGTGAAAAAATAAAATAAAATAAAAATTTAATTTTTTAAAAATAGGAGTGCCGACTGGACCCCAAGGGTGGCCTGGTCGACTCGGGACACTAAAATAAAGAAAAAATAAAATAAAATAAACCCAGCACCGACCGGACCCGAGGGGCCACGCAGTGGGCTTTGGGAAAAAGGGGGTAAAAATGAATAATGAATTAACGAAACAAAATGAATTTTTCTGCAAAAATTTATAAAAAACAAAAAAACGAACCGACCTTCTTAACGAAACAAAATGAAACGAAACACCATTTTTTCGATTCCTGCCCATCTCTACATTAGATATTTTCAAAGCCTTTGATTATGTGCAATGGTCAACATTAAAGACATTAATAAAGGAAATGGGCTTGGGAGACAATTTAGCAATGTGATACAGCAATTATCTTCTGGAAATAAGGCACAGGAGATAGTAATGATGGTATTACTAGTACAATAAAACTAAACTGTGGAACAAGACAAGGATAATGGAGCTAGTAGCAAATGCTATAAGAAAAGATGATTTAATAAAAGGAAATAGAAATTGACAGAAATGCAAAATAAGTCTATTTGCAGATGACATTTTGCTATCAATAGAGAATCCATTAGAAAGTATAAAGCAATCAGGAAAAGTTACTGGTTTAACAATAAATTGGAACAAATCCCAGATGATGTTGCATAATCACTACAGAAGAAATGGATAATTTAAAAAAATCTTTAGAGAGACAGAACAAATCTGTTATGTTTTGTTACTAAGTCTATACCGAGAATAGATATCTCGGTATCGACTATACAAAGATATACAATATCGAAAGAAAACATATATAGAAATTATAAGGAAAGAGATAAAAATCAAGATAGAAAATTACAAAAAAGTTACAAAAAAGTTAAATTATTTGGGTTCAGCAATTGTTATTTTTAATGTATATAATTTGTATTTTAATAAAATTTTGAAAAAAAAATAGATTTGGGTCTAGAAAGGGACCTAGAAAGGAATCCAGATTTAAATCTGGATACAGATCCCTAGCAGATACAGTGGTACCTTGTATAAAGGAATTAATTCATTCCAAATGAAATTATGTTAAGCAAATTTTCCTTTTGAAAATTGAGCCTCGTGGTGCAGTGGTTAAATGCCTGTACTGCAGGTAAAACTGTGCTCATGACCTGGGTTCAATCCCTGGTAGCAGGCTGAAGGTTCACTCAGCCTTCCATCCTTCCGAGGTCGGTAAAATGAGTACCCAGCTTGCTGGGGGGGGGGGCAATGTGTAGCCTGCACACTGTAATTAAAATTGTAAACCGCCCAGAGACTACTTGTAGTGGTATGGGGCAGTATATAAGCAGAACACTTTGTTTTGCTTTATACAAATTCCCATAGGAATGCATTGGAAACAGAGTAATCCGATTTTTACATTGTACGGATTCTCCCCATAAGCGATTATGTTAAGCAAATTTCCCCTATCTCCGGAATTTTTTATGTTGTACAAATTTTATGTTATACAAGCTGTTTGTTATACAAGGGTCCACTGTATAGGGGTTACACTGTAAAACCATTCCCAGTTAAACAACCTAGAGGTCCAGTTTTCGTGACACAATCAGTACAGACAATATCAACACCACTGGCAGAAATGCCATCCTAATTCCATGTTTCATCCTAGGCTGTGTGACACACTCAGTAAAGACTGCTTTGTATCAACGAAAGTCTCAACATTTATTTTTGGAACATCATGAAATGCAGGTAAGTCCATCTTAACATCCACTTGCTCATTTGGTCTGAACGGTGAACCGAATGGGTTTGAACTATTGAACAATTCAGGATCTTCAAACAAGTTCAGTCCCCATGACCTGAGTGGTACTGACTGACAACAGGGGCACTTGTTCTTCAGAAAGTCCTTTGCCCCATAATCATCTGGGGTCATATTCAAGCTGTTCTCCAGCTGTCTTCACTCCCTCCACACCCTGTCCTGTGACCAAATCTATTGGGCCCTTTTTACTTTTTCCCACTCAACTTGGGCTTGCTTTTCTCAAACTTTTCTCCTCTGCTCCTGAGTCTCTCTCTCTCCCCAATACGAAGCACCTTCTTTCTCAGCACCCCTTGTGAGCCTTTTCTTGGGGCACCACAAGATGTTCTCCCACTTATGCACCCAGGGATTTTCGACCCAGATCCATTCCCAACCTGGGGATAAGATCCCTGGTCTCCCTTTGACTATTCCCTCACCTGCCTCTGACACCTCTTTATCTCTGTATCACCACCACCCCTCCTCCTGACCAATCTCTGACAACCTATTTCCTCTCTTAATCTCTGAGCCAATCCCTTCATTTTTCAATTCTACTTCTCCCAATTGCAGTTCTATTTCCTCAATGGGGTCACCCTTGCACCATCTCTCAGCAACTCCACTTTCCTGTGTGTCCTTCTGTGAACATCCTGGACCCTCCAATGTACAGTATTTGTAGTCAAGGCAGATGTCACTCAAACGGAGAAGCTGGTAAAATGTAAATATAAAATCAGTTCTAGATCCATTTCCAAATCTCTTTCCAGATCTCTTTGTAGATATTCTAGTCTAATTCTAGATCCTTTTCTAGACTCATTCCTACACCTTCCTGAGATTCAGTTCTAGATTTTTCTAGATAAGATTCCAGATGTATTTACTATCTTTCTAGATTTGATTCCAGATTATTCTTGTCACGACCCACAAACTCACACACACAGGTAAGTGCAGACTTTTACTGGAAACTCAGAGCCAAACCCCAATACAGCAAATCAGAAGTAAATCAAAGTCCAGGAAACCTATAGCAAAGTCACGCCTATTCAGAGAGCAAAGCAGAGTCCAAGATAAACAGTCCAGAGGTCAAGCCAGAATGTCAATGGTAACTTATGCCAGGTCCACTGAGAAAGTTCAGAGCCAAGAGAGACAAGGTCCAGGGTCACGCCAAGCAGGAACAAGGATCAAGCAGGAAAGCAGTAGCAAGTTGTCGTATCAACGCGTTGCTCCCACAATTTGCCTCAGTCCTGAATGCTTAATTTATGTCTCCAGAGAGCAACATAACTTCCCCAGAAACTAACCCAGTCAAAACTCAGGACTCCCTAAATGTAGATGTCGGTGACTCAGATAAAGCTTGTCTCTGCTTTTCCTGGTTGTAAGTCTTTGCTGCCTTCGACAAGCAGCCCTCTCTGGGGGTGGAGAATCCCCTGAAGATGCTGAGTCACTCTCCTGTGCAGCTGCTGGAGGAACTGACAACTCAGAAACCCCATCTGGGATTTCTTCAGGCATTAATTCTTTACTCTCTGGAATAGGTTCTGGCAGGGGCCTGACAATTCTAGATAATGCTTCTTTGATACCTGCATGATCTAGATAGTCACGGATTGTTCTAGATACAGCTCTAGATATGATTCTGGATTATTCTAGAGGCAGCTCTAGATTTGATTTTGGGTTGTTCTAGATACAGCTCTATATTTGTTTCTGGATTTTTCTAGACACACTCTAGATTTGATTCTGGGTTTTTCTAGATGCAGTTCTAGGTTTGATTCTGGATTACTGTAGAACTTTTTCAAGAATCTTTTTCATCCTGATTTGTCTGGGAGTCACATTATAAAGCTATTCCCAATTAATAACAACACCACAGAGAGAAATGCAACTCCAAACCATAACAGATCCTCCACTATTTCACTGAAGGCTCAAAACCATTTTTCCTGAAAATTGTAGTTTTTATAATTTTGTGTATCATGTTTTCTGCGTTATCAATTTATAACGAGACTCAAAAATAAATATGGATGTTTAAAATTTTGCTAATACATACATACATACATACATACATACATACATAGACAGCGTCTTGAATAATTCCCACAGCCAGATTAAGCTCTAGTGCAACTTGCAGGCATCCTCACCTGCCATTTCTGCACTGTTACCCCATCCCTAGGTCATTTGCTAGGCATTTCTTTCTTTTCTGCAATTTCACCTCCAAGAAAGGCTCACTACTATAATAGAACCTTTTGCAACACAGTATGGTGCAGAGTTCAGGCTCTTAGTAGACCTTTCTACAGCAGCGGCAAGATCCACATCTAAAGGTCTGCTTTGCCTTTCGGCGGTGTTGGCAGCCTCCTCTAGCATCCAGGCACAGCCTAGCTCCAGTCAACAGCTCCTGATATAGTTCAAATGCAAGTAAACAATTTTGTGGAAAAGGCCAAGCTGGATAACAAGTTTGGAGAAACAAAAGGTAAAGGCAGGTAAGTTTACAAGGAAAAAACAACAACACAAACCCAGCCAGGGCTGTCATAAACACACATACTATACCCTGTCCAAGTTAAGCTTTGGGGCCATGGATGTGGGTTTGACGCAGAGTGGATGCTTGACATGGAGCCTTAAATCAGTCCTAGTTTTCCAACAGTGCATTTATCAGATACATGTGCTTCCAGTCCTGTGAATAACATCTCATTCATATTTTAAATTATATTCCACACAGGAAGCGTCTGCATAGAAGACTCTTCTATGTACCTCTAAAAAAACAAGGCATGGAATATCTAGGTCACCATCCCATAATAAGTAGACAATAAATGTCACGGATTTGAGGCAAAGGCTTTAGACAGAGCCAGAAGGCCACCTAGTGGTGGAAATAAGCCAATGCAGTATTTGTTTATGTTGTTATACTATTGATATTACAGCCATAATATCACCTTAGTACCTTTATTAGCCTTAGGCAGACCTGGGCAACTGCTGTGATGTGATGGATGGAAAGACAGAGTGGTATTCAGAGGGAGTCTTGAGTTCAAATTCTGCTTGATTGTGCATTCTCATAGGGGGAAGGTTGCCCTTCAAATATCCCACTACTACCCTTAAAACATTGGCTATGGTTGCTGTATTACATTTTGAACCATAAGCTTCTCCTAGCTTTAGATTTGGGTTAAATGGGCATTTGGGGGTTAGTCTACCGATTGCCCTAGGTTGAGTTCAACCTGATGGGCCCCCAAGGTCCTGAAAGGAACCCCAAGAGCAAAACAAGTCTGTCTTTCTTTGAGGACCCCTGCCCTAGGTTGAGCAGCCAAGGCAAAACAAGTCTGACTTTCACTGATGCCACTTCACTGGTAGAGATGGTGTGAGCCAAAATTAGGCCAGGTGGGGGCGGGGGAAGGTGGAGAGAAGGATGTCCGGCACAGCCAGAAAGACACACCAAGCTAACAGTGGGAACAAAGAGGAAACTCCTGAGAGCATGAGGCTGTAATCTTTTTCCATGTGTGTGGTATCAAAGGGAGATTTGTGCCAGGAGTGTCTGAATTCTTCCTTTTCTTAGTCTATAAGGGGCCCTCTGGAAAGAACACTCTTCTGAGCCCTGGGCTCTACAAGTGCCTTAGA
The DNA here is from genome assembly GCA_029282475.1 of Phrynocephalus forsythii. NCBI lineage: Eukaryota > Metazoa > Chordata > Lepidosauria > Squamata > Agamidae > Phrynocephalus > Phrynocephalus forsythii. Next base: position 25,278,263 of record JAPFRF010000011.1, on the reverse strand, counting down.
CCCCGAACAATCTTGGGTGTCCAGGGTAGTGTCATAGAATCACTCACGGGTGGAGGCTGCCAAGGATCAGAGGGTCCCTCCAAAAATGAGGCTGTTTGTTTTTCTGTTTGTTATTGCAAAATGGCATCACATTATCTCTGGAGGCACAGACCTCCAAAAGGTCCTGCCATTAACAAATCTGCTCGGCTTTTGCATTCTGTTGGTCCAGGGCAGTGTTGGCGAACCTGTGGCACTTTGAGGAGCCCTTTCTGTGGGCACCCGACATCGCCCCTTCACAGCCACCTGTATTCAGGTTAAATGGCTGTATTGGCACTTTGTGAAAAATGAGTGGGTTTTGAATCGCAATTTGGGCACTTGGTCTCTAAAAGGTTAGCCATCACTGCTCTAGGATATCTACAAAGTTCTCCTTCAGCAGCATAATTGGAACGAACACCCCCTCTCATTTTTCCATTTCTTTCCATTTGTCCATGGATCTGGCAGTAAGAGAGAGACTTGTGGCCCTCCAAATGCTGCTGGACTCTAATCCTGCCAGCCCTCACAACTTGGTGATACTGGACAGGACTGATAGGATATGTAGTTCAGAAACACCTGGAGGGTCACACGTAATGCACCTCTGAATTCATCAACTAATTATACGGATATGTTGTATTTCTGTACAGGTGACAAGTGGCTGTCCCTCAGCAATGCATTACAGCAGTCCAATCTGGAGGTCTCAAGGACATGGGTAAGAATGATGACTAGGCTACCTCAGTCTGGGGTGGGTGGGTGCAATTAGTGCACCACCTTTGACTAGTGAATTAATGCAATTAGTAGTACACCGGCTTTGCTGTTACACAGTAGCCTGAGTAACTGATACCAGTTTGGACCCCAGAGATAAAGATGGCCACCCCAAGCATACTTGATCTGTACATGTTGTCATATTAGAAGAACACAACCTAGTCTAGGATGGATTGAACTCCTGATCCATGATTTGTCAAGTTGCCTAAAACAATATCCCTGTTTAGCCACCTGTATTTATTTATTTATTTATTTATTTATTTATTTATTTATTTATTTATTTATTTATTTATTTATTTATTGCAACCACATGCACAACACTAGTATTGGCATTTGTGGGGAAAAGTATATACTTGTGGTGGTGAGTACATGATAAAAGGTAACAAGCAGATCCTAAATCCTAAATGCTTATCTTGTTTTATGGATTACTGTACAGCATTGGTTGTAGTAGAAGTGGCAGAGAGCTGGGTGGAAATCCTTGCTCAGCTGTGGACATTCAGCAGTGTGTGTGTGTGTGTGTGTGTGTGTGTGTGTGTGTGTGTGTGTGTGTGTGTGTGTGTGTGTGTGTGTGTGTGAGAGAGAGAGAGAGAGAGAGAGAGAGAGAGAGAGAGAGAGAGACTGGTAAAATTATTTCACGGACGTATCACATACCTTGAACACCATGTTAGATTCACTGCATAGCTTAATGACACACAATGCACACATTATTCCTGTTTCTCTTCTACTAAAAAAATAAATAAAAAAGAACGAGAGCGGTTTATAGAATGCCCTTATGTATCCCGAGTCCAAGCTAGCATTTATTTGGAGGAGATGGCTCAAGAGCACCACTTCCTTTGCAGCTGCTTCCATTGGTTTGTGGAAAGCAAGGGATGAAATGCCTGGGAGCTCCCTGAGTGGATGAAATGGGGGCTCTTTCCTGGCATGCTGGAGAATGAGGGCCAGGGATGATGGGTGCTATAGCCCAAAACATCAGGAGTTAATGGCATTGGGGAAAAGTAACTTATAGTCCTCCAGATGTTGCTGGGATTCCACCTACACAGGATCCCTCACTGCCCTTGGCTGTCCTGGCTAAGACTAATTGGTGTGTGTGTGTGTGTGTGTGTGTGTGTGTGTGTGTGTGTGTGTGTGTGTGTGTGTGTGTGTGTGTGTGTGTGTGTGTGTGTTTTGGCATTTTACAATCCATCAACATCTGGAAGGCAACAACATGGTCACCTCAACTCCGAGAGGACCTGGACTAACATCAGTACCATCCAGACCTGAAATCTCATAGTCTGTAAAAGACAACATGGATTTGACTAAACTCCGGGAGGCAGTGGAAGACAGAAGGGCCTGGTGTGCTCTGGTCCATGGGGTTACAAAGAGTCGGACACGACTGAATGACTGAACAACAAAAAAGAAGGACTGTATTTTAAGAACTGAATTATTTCTCTTTAGTCTAGCTCTAGCATTTCAGATTGGTTCAGAAATGAACAAAATGGCCTAAGGGAAGATATGAAGTCTCCTTCTTTGGAAGTGTGAAGCAATAAGCTTTCGAGATAAACATCTTTCAGGAAAAAGGAGTTTATTTTTAGTCCTGTTTAAAGATAAAGGAGCCGTATTTGATGATATTTCAACATTTCCAAAGCTTCTATTGTTTCCTTCCATTTTGTTAAAATAAAAAGAGCTCTCGTAATTTCTTTTAATAGATCTGTAACCTACAGAGGTATATTAATAAAAGAGGACATAGCAGGTCAATGATAAAATATATTTAATCAGCAGCATACAAAGAATTTAACTGGAGCTGAGAAGTGCTCTGAGCAGTCTACATAAATTATGGCCTAATATTACCTTTTATTGTTGGGCATGGTCACCCTATGAGTTGGTGGTGCTGAGGTGAAATTTTGATCAGATAAGCCATTGCTCAGAGGTCTGACTGGTGCACTACAATCCTAACAATGGCTGATCAGAAATGTGTGTGACTCTGTCGTGGAGCACATGACTTGGTTGGGAAAAGGGTCCGGCTCCAGTCTGCAGTTAAATGGAATAAGATCCTAGGAGCTGAAGAAGACCTCTCCCTCCAGCCCATGTGACCTTGGAGGGCCATTTCTAGTCAAGGTAAGTGGCACTGGGTTCAGGGGCTATGTATTCTAACTTGATAGAAGGCAGCCATACCTGGACAGGGAATCCATGGTCATACTTGTTTATGAATTGGTAATCTTAAGGACTGATTACTGCAAGGCTCTCTATGTGGGGCTGCGCTGGAAGTTGCAGCAGGTGCAAAATAGGACTACCAGCTTGCCTTTGGGAGCTTCCAGGTACAACCATGTCTCCCTAATTCTGGCAAGCCTGCACTGGCTCCCTATAAGCTTCCTTGACAAATTCAATGTGCTGATTTTGATATTTAGGGCCTTAAATTGTTTGTGACCACTTGTCAGGATGTCTCTCCCTCAGGCCTTTTATCAGGACCACATGATCCCCTCAGGCTTTCTTGTTGCAGGTGGCTACGCCAAGGCCCCCCCCAGAAAGTGACCAACAGGAAATGGGCTTCTTGGTAGTGGCCACAACAATGAGGAACTCACTTCTTGTTGACGTATGCCAAGCTCCCTCCCTTCTGTCCTTCAGGAACCAGGTTATAATGGAGTTATTCAAAGAGGCATTCCAGAACATTCTCCCCATGTGAGAGATTTCCCCACCCATCATGTGTAAGTTTATTGGCCCTAGCTGTTGCCATCAGGAAGATTAAATAATAATAATCACTGTGTTCCATCAAGTCAGTCCTGACTTATCTCATTTCTTGATTTTCCATAACTGACATTTTTATTTTATTTTTTATTTTATTTTTATATTTTTATACCTCCCGTCTTCCAAGGGAACTCTGGGCAGTTAACAATAACAAAGAACAATTAAAAGAAAAAAAAAAACAACAATAGTATAATTAAAAGGGTGTGTGTGTGTGTGTGTGTGTGTGTGTGTGTGTGTGTGTGTGTGTGTGTGTGTGTGTGTCTGTCTGTCTGTCTGTCTGTCTGTCTGTCTATCTATCTATCTATCTATCTATCTATCTATCTATCTATCTATCTATCTATCTATCTAATTGTATTATCTATTCATCCTTTCCCTTTTTATACTATAATGCTTTTGTCTTCTACCAGTTATAAAAGAGGCCCCAGCTGAGATACAAATTCAGTTCTTCTTGTCCCTTTACTCTCTTAGTTAATGTCAATTTCTGCACGTTCTAATATTTTCTTTCATCATTTCATCAGTTGGCGGATTTTCAGATTTCCAAAACTGGGCCCATAATAATCTAGTTGCTGTCAAAAGATGTTAAGTAAGAGTTTTGTTTATCCACCGTATTTGGTAATAAACTTAACAAAAATATTTCTGGTTTAAACTCTAATTCAAAGTTTAATCCAAGTATGAATTTTGACCCAGTAACCTTTTGCTTTATCATAAGTCCACCAAGCATGATAGTAACTAGATTGTTCTTGAGTTTTACATTTCCAACACTTATTTGACATATTAGGGAACATTTTAGCAAGCTTTACCAGTGTTATGTGCCATCTATAAAATATTTTGTAAAGGTTTTCCTTATATGAAGTAGCCAATGTTAGCTTAAGATTCTTTGTCCATAGTTGTTGCCATTTTTGGAGTTCAATGCTATGGCCAAAGCTCTTGGCCCATTTTAGCATAGTGTCCTTCACCTCTTCATCTTGCATGTCCCATTGTAGTGAGAAACTGTACAGTTTTTGAATTTGTTTTTCTTCTGTCCTTAAGGTTTTGTCAAATGCCATGTACTCTTTATAAAACCCTTCTGCCTTTGTATCTTGATTATAGATTGACTGTGGTTGCATTAAAGGCCACCATGAAAAACATCAGTCCTTGGTCCACTAGTTGAGTTTTGGTTTTCAAAGTTCCCTTGGAGTTAAGAAGCTCATTATAAGGTCTCAGACTCTGCACGGCCTGCTCTTGCTGTCTCCTTCTGTGTAAACATGGGCGCAAAAGACAAGGAAGCTGGGATACGCTATTTTTCAACTTGCAGAAATTACCTTTCCATCTGGGACATCAAAAGATGGATCATGGCCAGTTAAGGGCTTGCTAACTACTTTTACACAGACAGTTGGTCGTTTTGCATTCTGCTTGTATGTTTCATGTTACTGGAAAAACACATGACTAAGAGATACTCAAAGGAAAGAATAAGTTCAGCAGAGGCTATGATCTAGTGTTTGAGTTGACATGATGTTGCACAACATCTGAATTTTCCAAACTTTTATGAGTACAAACAAAGCACAGTGGCTCTGAAGTCAGTTCCACATCCTCAGATTTCCTTCGCATCCTGCCATTTCTCCAAGGAGCTTAAAGGAAGGTCACCTGCAATGTTCTCGCAGTTCCCATCCACGCATTGTCCAGTGCTAGATGGGTTTAGCTTTAGCCAACTTAGGGCTTGATCTCAATGACAATGAAACCCAGGTCCTGCTGAAAACAGGATTTAATTTGAATCTGAAAACAGATTTAATTTTTAGCTTACACATGCACAGAGAACTACTGTGCCAGGGCAGCATGTGTTTCTGTTCCCCTAGAACAGTGGTGGCGAAACTTCAGCACTCTAGGTGTCTTGGACCACAACTTCCAAAATTCCGAGCCTAGGTTGTCATGTGGTCCAAAACACCTGGAGTGCTGAATGTTCACCACCACTGCCCTAGAAAAGATCCATTTATTTTGAGGTACATATGGAATTGTTTGATTGGAATCGATTCCACATGTCTGTATTCCCCTGCTGCTTCTTTTTAAACATTTGCTATCTGGTTCAGCACTATACCACTAGCAGGATTTTAAACATATAAGCAAGCAAGCAAACAAGCAAACAAACAAATAAAAGAGCCCTGTTCTGGCAAAAAGGCGGTGCCTGCCCAACGGCTGCCCCATGGCCTACCCAATAATCTCTACTCACCCGCCTGATCAGCTGCACATGCCCCATTGCCTCCCATCGCCTCCCTGATCACCCACCCATCCCTTCCTGCCTGCCTGCTACCTCTGGCAGACCTTGCTTGACCGTTAGGGATGGATGTCCTGTGAAGGTTCACACACCAAAACGAAACATGTGGATTCATGCTAAACTCTGGGTGACTTTAGCACGAATCCAAGGGACTCTGTCCCTCTCCTGGTTTATTCCGTCAGGGGGGACAGACTCTGATATGGATTGACCTTATAAGGAGGTTTATCTTTATCATGAGCTAGGAGTCCAAATTGTTACATGGAACTGGAGATCTAAACTACAGACTGTAAGGGAGGACATTTGACTAATTATATATTTATAAATATATATGGCTGCTTTACTAACCACAGGTATGGATCAAAGCCTATAGAGAAAAACCTCATGGCAATCTATATCCCAAGCTATACCCTGTACTATATTTCAGGCTATGCCTTGCAAAGTATAAGCCACACAAATTATATATTTAGAGGTAATGATGCTACTAAGCATACATATATATATATATATATATTTCATTTATATTATTATTCACACATGTATTCTTTATTCCTACAAACGCTGGTCAAGCCTTTCCGGCTAGAATAGAGAAAGGAACTTCCGCAAAGTCAGCTAAGGCAATTATGAATTCAAGGATCCAATTAAGTTCCTAAGCTTTGAGGATCACACACTAGCAATTAACGTGTGTCCAAGGCGTACCAGGGAGGCCTTATCTCAGCGTCTGGTGTTCGTAACTGTCAAAATGTCCAAGGACATAAGGATGATCCTACCCTCCCGGCCTGTGAGGGGAGGAGATCAAACGTACCAGTCAGAACTTCTAGGCAAGTGTCAGGAATACAAAATAAATGACCAAAGATGTCAATTAGTGTTTGATGCATGTAACAAATGTATATGACGTAAATTCGGATGGGCGGAGGGGATAGAGTGCTGGAAAAACCTTATAAAAATATCTCCTTTCGTTTTCTGGGTGGACTTCTCACCACCAAAAAGTGTGGAAGTCCCTTGATTGATCAATCAATAAATTCTCGTCTCCTGAGACTCAGACTTGGTCTTTTGCAGCCCATGAAGCGCAGGCACGCTGGCACGGGACCCTCATAAATTTAAATTCCTTACATTTCTGGTGGAGATGCCGGGGAAAAGTGCCACTGCCCCAGCGCTCTTGGGAGTCTGACTTAAATCACAGTGAGGATTCATGCTGACCCTTGAACAAATCTAGTCCGGACCCTCTGATTTTGAGAGGAGACTTGTTCTATCAGCATTGGACACAATACTGTTATTTAAGGAGAAAACAAAGCCGGCAGAACAACGGAGGAACTGTAAGAGGACTGCGCAAAAGAAATCTGGTAAGAAGAGAAAACTAGTTGTGGGGTGGCGTGAGTTCGAATCTAACAGCTCTGTGGAGTGGAGAAGATTGCGGATTCTTATGAGTCGGCCCCGGGGAGGGAGGAAGACGAGAAGAGACACTGTGTGTGTCTCTAGCATCCCGCGGACCAGGGTGGACTCAGAGTTGAGAGACTCTGAGGGCCCCGAGGGTGGAGGAGAGCTCCTCTCGAATAACCCTAGTGTCCCCCTCCCCAAGTGTTTGAAGAATTAGAAGCAGAGCACTGCTCTGGCTTCCTCAGAGGATTTACTGATGTTTAAATATATATGTGGGTGTTAAGTTGAATTCTTTTTGGTAACCATAGGGAAGTGGCCATTCCCTGTGTCTTAAGCAGGGGCAAAGACTGGCAATCTTTGCCCCACAATACCAACGGAGTTCCACCATCTTCGTTTGATTTTAGAGAAGTTAGAAAGATCTATTCTTAGGCAAGGGATCGCAGTTAACTGGGGAAACAGAAATGTGGGAGAGTGGTGTATGGTTGCTGAATCACATGTTGGCGTGTATGATGGGCATTTGATTGTTGAGGTGTGAGTCCGTTTGATGCTTGTGTGGGAGAAATCATAGGAACACAGTTAGACCTTTAAAGTAAACCTATGGGGATAAATTAGTGCAGTTTATGCACCCCCTTTTTATGTGCGATGTGGTAACATTGGAATTCTGCCACCAGAAGTAATGATTTTAGTATTAAATGGAACATGAGTAAGCTTTAAGAAGAACCCCTCTAACTAGGATGAGGCAGGACTTTACCATCTCAAATTAAGATTCTAGCCCTCAGGGAGGACAGACCAATTATGACCTGCTAGCAAGAGGTGTGTGAATGTACAAGGACGTGCTTAGTTAATTAATATAAGAGACTAAAAACTCTGCCAACTAGGAGACCCCTCCAGCAATTTTGATAATACCAGGGGAATATGGGCAGTGAGAAAAATACTTTTGAATACTCAGGGATAAACAACATCCCGCATATTTTGTGACTGGCTGGTCACGCAACAAAATTTACCAGCTGAAGGGATATTTTACAAGGAAAAAATCATAGGGTATCTGAGTAATGCATTTTTAGTAAAACTGGGTAGGAAACCTGAAAAGATGATGGAAGGAAAGGCAGGATGATGAACTGAAAAGGTATAGAGAAAGACAGATGAATAGAGGAAGTGGAGTAAAAGGAAGGCAGCAAGACAGAAGTGGGATGGATAGGTATGATGTTGAGGGAACGGGAGGAGAGCACGGAGCATTGAGGGGACAGGAAGTGCTAGATGGGGGATGCGTACCCCTGAATTGCCTTATTCAAGCATTCAGGAGGTACTTCCATCCCTTCACGCCAATGCCCAACTCCTTGGATATGGAAGCTTTAAACAGAACTAAGGGTTGCTATGCACCACATGAGGAGACAGGTAGGGACGTTATTTCTGAACTATTAATAGTCAAAAGCAGGGAAATCAAATCTTAGTATCAACTGTTGTGTGTGCTTGATGTGTAATTAATTGAGTGTGAGTCCGTTTGGTATGCGGGGGAATTTATGAGCATACTACTAAACCTTTAACAAAAAGGTAGATGGGCATAACTTAATTCAGCTTCTGTGCCCTTTGTTAAGGAACCCTGTGGCAAGATTGGCACATTGCCATAAGGAGACCTGATTTTGATATTGAATGCAACAAATGTAAATTTCAAGAAGTCCCCTCTGACAAAGGCAGGACTTTAACATCCCAAAGATTAAGTTTCTAGCCCTCAAAAAGGGGAGGGTGGCAAGCCACGTATTGCCTGTTAATATGTCCAGAGGCAGTAAAAATCACCCAAAATGAGAAGACCCCAATTTTATAAACCAGGGAAGTATAAACACTGCAAGAAGATATTTTTGAATACTCAAGCCGCATGTTTTGTATAACTTAGCCTGGCTTGTTACACAATATAATTCACCACCTATAGGGACATTTTAAGAAGAAATCATCACAGGGCGTTTGAGAAATACGTTTTTTTTTTTTTTTGCGCGGCCGGTCCCATGGGTGAAATGAACATCCACCCCTTTTCAGACCGACTATGTGCTCTGAAAAGACAGCTAGCATTTTTGTACTCATAGCCCAGCAAGCTAGCAATTAAAAAACCAAGTGATAACATCATTCCTTAAGATTTTGCACCTAAAAGGCTTAGGGCAGCCTTTCCCCCCTCCCCTTGCAAGTAAGCCCTGGCTGGAACCATAAGACAATTTAATTTGGAACAAGGAGATTCTTAGGAGCAACTGAAAATAGAATTCCCTCCCATCTCCTACCTAGATCAGGACCTTGGAGATGCCATTAGAACGGGGAGAGGAAAGGAGAGAAAGAGACGAAGAGAGAGAGAGAGAGAGAGAGAGAGAGAGAGAGAGAGAGAGAGAGAGAGAGAGAGAGAGAGAGAGAGAGAGAGAGAGAGAGAAAAGAAATAGTTAAAGGAAACGAGGTAGAAGGAAAGTGTAAGTCAGGGACGAGAATGGGCAGGGTTCATGATGGGCAGACTGAGGCAGCAACCCACAGAACGCTCCAGCAATTGAGAAGCAGAGACTCTATTTGTATCCCATTACATTATTTAATCCAAGCTTTTAGACAGTTCCTATTTCCCCAACAAAATTTGTCTAAATCTCTGAATATGGAATCTTTATCCAAATCCCTTGTAGTACGTCAGCTCCATGAGGAAAACGAAGGGCCTGAGACTTCTGTGCTGGAAGTGGTCCAAAGCAGGGACTCCCCTTCCTCTTTTTAAAGCAGCTGCTAACAGGTTTTGAGAGCAGGACAAGGTTTTTTTATTTAGAATACGAAGGGGTTCTTAAAAGCCGCCAAAAGGTAAAAATAACATAAAATAAAATCATTTTTCTTGTTCTCACATTCTGGCTGGAAACGCCTGTGACATTTTTTTTTTTAAGGCGTATCAATAACGTGGGGTCTCACACTCTGGCTCTTGTTTCTTTGTACGAGAGCCATGCATCCCAAATTAGGCTTAAGTAGATAACTTCACAAACCACAGGGATAATAGGTTGCCTTAATTAGTTTAGTGCCCTTTTTCACCTAATTACAGGGTAATTGAAGGGGCTCACCTTCCTGCCTCAGGCTGTGTAATGCAGCCTGCGGGGAGAATTCAAAAGTCCATTGCCCCGCCTTCCTTTTTCTGCCTTCACCCCCCTCCTTCCCCTTCACAAAGTAGACCTCATCCCTCTTCCCTCAGGAATTTCAAGCATGCTGGCAACCAGCCTGATTTTTTTTTACACCTCTTTCACATCCTATATTCCTAAAAATCTCGAGCAGACGTTCTCCTTTTTGACTTAATAATGCTCACCTAGCCTTATTTCCGTCTGAGTTTTTTTTTAACCCTTTCCTTTCCAAGTAGGACACCTGCTGGAAATAGACTCTTAGTTACTTGATAGCTATTAAACTACTATCAGCCTTTTTCCTCTCTTTCTATCTATGTGTGGTCAAGCAGTTTGTGCCATGGCATGTGTCACTCCTAACCAGCCAGCAGAGACACTAGGAGAGGGCTTCCTGCCTTTCCCCCCTCTTTTTCTCTCTATTGTTTTGTGGGGGGAATGGGGGCTTTTGCAAGCACCTGACTTTTACTTTGAGGTGAGGCTGACAGGCCAGCAACTTCACCCTTTTTATACCCTTTTGCGCCAGCATAGAGAACTAGCTGTTTTTGAACCTGGTGACATCGTCACTATTTTTAAATCCATGGCAGATGCCAACATGTGTGAGGCTGTGTACTCGTGGGTGTTTGCATGTATTTTTTTTTCTTGAGCGATGAATCAGAAGAGCTCGTCTTGCCTCGCACACACACACACACCAGCCCCCGACACGCACTAGGACAGATTGGCGCCTTTGCAGCCTTGCAGAGAGACACTAATTCTCTTTTACCATTTTTTTCTCTCTCTGTCTGCGTGTGTGTGTGTGTATAGTATGGGCCATGGCTTCTATAAATCCTAACCAGCAACCAGAAGAGGGCCACCCTGCCCGACCCACCACACAGCCCCGACGTGCACCTCCGATTGCTGGACGTGGGGGGCGTAATATTTTACGTATTTTAAGGCCAATTCATTGCACGACTCGCCGTGTTGTAATTCTGGGGCACAGTTTTATATACTGGGCGTTTAGATTTGCCCGGATGTCGGCGTGGGGCGTGAATTTATGCCTTGGCCGCCCCTTCAAGTGCTTTGGAAAGGGATCAGGGGAATGTCCTGGGATTCGTTCTTCGAAACCGCGACCCTTATGGCTCGCGAATGTGAAATTGATATTTTGCTCATCCATTTGGGAGGCAATGATCTGGCCACGGTGAGAGGTCCGGCCCTGACTCGCCGCATCATAGCTGACTTGCGGACTTTTAAGCAACTTTACCCACATACAAAAATCATTTGGTCCTTCATGCTCCCTAGGCTCATATGGAGAGGGGCATCTAATCCCCTCAAGATTGAAAGGGCTAGGAAACATTTAAATCAAAAAGTTGCTGCATTTTACGTCGGCATTCTGGCTATGTGATTACTCATCCAGCTTTGACACTCCCTCCGCCTGACTTATTCAGGAGGGACGGTGTTCATCTCACGGATGCCGGATTACATATATTTCTGCACGATTTCCAAATGGGAATTCGCCGTGCCCTTGGGGACTTGGTAGTAATATGAATGTGGTGCCTGCTCCTATTTTTCCCCAATCCTGTATCAGCCGTACTTTTTCCGAGACTATACCACGCCACATTCCAAGCCCATCTCCCCCTGGCGCATTTTGCTTCATGCTCAGAGATCACTTTGCGACCCTGGGACATTTTTGCCTGTTCCATTTTTGATTGTCCCCATGTAGCAGAGCTATTTGACTTTGGGGCTGAGATCTATCTCAGGTGCCTGTTTGGGAACGCCTGAGCCCCTCGCTTGTGAGATCCTGCGAGATCATCTTGCAAGCACTCATCATACACGGCCGACTACAGATGCGTCCTCACCATAAACTTTGGCTTCCCCCATTCACAGACTGGTTCTACAAAAACGGAAGCCTTATCCTACCTTTTGCAACATTTTTTTCCTCTCCTTCCTGTTTTTAAGACTGTCAGATAGACTGTGCCACCCTGCCTTGCAGCACAAAGACAGCTGCGGGGGCATTTCGTGTGTGTTTGTGTTCTGTGTCTGTTTGTTTCGTTCGTGTGTGTGTGCTTAATTTTTGTCCAGATATGCCTGGGATGCAGGACTTTTCGCACTGGGAAAGCACCCCTGCCACTCCTCATTTCTGGAGCCTGGAGTCCTTTGGTTTGGACGACCGGCAGCGTCTCTCGTGAATACTGTCCGTGGGACCTCTCCTGTGGTCCATGAGGCTATCCATCCCACACCCCTGATGACATCGCCGCGATGATTTCGCTCTGCACGTCCTTTCGGTGTGGACCCCCTTCTACCTGCGTGGACCTGAGCCAACTACCCAGAGGGGAAGAGCCCGGACCGGTGTCGCCTTGCATCTCCCTGGACGAAGGTCGATGAAGTGCGCCTGACCTGCGGTCATCCTGCCTGTTCTTGGGGGGCGCCTTGGCTTTATGCGCTTTGAAGACCCCCACTGCCGTTCGTTGCCTTGCCCCCATGCATCCCGGGTGGACAGGTTGTCATCCTGTCTATCCGCCGCCTTTCCTTTATTCTTTTCTTTTCTTTGTTTGTGGGGGGGAGAGGGAGATTTACAGCCACGAAGCCGCACAGCCATTGATTCTGGTTTTGGACTGCGGCCAACAGACTTCACGTCTGCAATTTAACCCCCTTTTCACCGGGACAGAGACTTGGGGTTTAACTACTGCTTTCAGACCTTCATTGATGCCTGTGCGCGTGCCCTGGATCACCATGAATTTGTGTTGCCACACACGCACACACCAGCCTCCCAGCATCCGACAAGTGAGTGCTTATTTTTTTTTTTCTCCTGCGCACGGTAGGCTTCAGAGCAACTTCACATATTTACATTACCCTGGGCTCTATTATGATAGTGTTTATTGTTTATTATTGATAGCCACTGTGAAAACTCTTACTGAAGTGCTTCTCTGGATGTGCCTTTTTATGTAATGATCATGCTTGGCCACTGAAAATGCTTTTTACTCACAAAGCATTGAGTGCCAGAGATTATGACTTGCCTTTCTATGCAATTTGTATTGAATGAGAGACATTTTGGTGCCCATGGGTGTTCACGAGCCTTTCTACCAAAGAAAAAAGTGGCTTTATGAAGTAGCTATATCTACATTATTTTCTTCACCAAAGACACTGATGAACTAATCTTGGCCCCATGTTTACGGGGCAGATTTTTGTGTGTAAACTATCAGCCACAGAGACATTTCTGACCGGATTTCAACGGCTCATTCATGACTTTACCATGAGAATGTATGGCGCAAGGTGGGTTTTCTAAGCACCATCTAGATGTGTCTTATGCCTTTTCAGCCTTCATGATATGTATATTACCTTTATTTAGTATCATTGCAAATGTCTATCAATTGAGAATGCACACACAACTGGGTGATTCTGCACAGCCTGCTATTATCTGAGTTTGAATGCACACCACACACACCTAAATAAGGTTGGAAAAAACCTAGCAAAGTAGCCTGGCCCACATATTTCCTTGGTGGGCTAAGAAGGGCATATTTTCCTTATAAGTATTTGGTTTGCAAAATGAACCTACAGTGTGGTGCTTTGTTAGAATTCAGGGTTCTTAGCCTGACTACCAAACACACAAACACGAAATCTCACATGTGCACTGCTGTGGCAGGCAAATTAATTTGGGTTTCATGATGGTCCTAAAATAAGGTAATGAACAAATCTGCTGTTTAAAGCATGTTTAATTATCGCTTTGGGACGGGGATCGTGATATCCAAGTCTATCACAATATTATCAAAAATTCTTATGCCAGCCCCCTTCAACAGTTGAGAATTTGGGATCCTTGAGAAGTGTACAACATGGCCTGGGAGGTTACCTGATACTGCTGTGACCACGATGCATTTCTCCAACAGGGAAACTTAAATGCTGTGGTCCATGGAACATATCCATCCATTGCAGTCTGTGGGTCCGACCAGGGGAAGTCTTCTTACATCCCAAGCATGGCAACACTTCATCTGTTAACTTAACATTTTACTCTAGAAAGTGCCCTAATGAATTAAGGGGTATTCCCTTGGCCTTCACCTATTTGATCGTCCCCTGACTTGAGACGCCACAAATCATTTTATGATGATTCATTTTCTTGAACTGTGCCTATAAGCCCCTTGGGGAAAAAGGACTGAGAATGTTTTTCTGACTGCCCTGCCTAAATTTTTGTCAGGAAAATAGAAAGTCCTTCCATGAGCCATGAAGACCATCTCACCCCAGGAATGACATAGGGGGGGCTCACGCAATGTTCACACTTTTGTACATATACCTTTGATATGTTTTGTTCGTCCCTTACAAGTCCATGACGTTTTCTGGGAAATTTACTGGCATAAATTTCCAGAAATCCGTTCAGGGCCGAGTGTAAGGGAGGACATTTGACTAATTATATATTTATAAATATATATGGCTGCTTTACTAACCACAGGTATGGATCAAAGCCTATAGAGAAAAACCTCATGGCAATCTATATCCCAAGCTATACCCTGTACTATATTTCAGGCTATGCCTTGCAAAGTATAAGCCACACAAATTATATATTTAGAGGTAATGATGCTACTAAGCATACATATATATATATATATATATTTCATTTATATTATTATTCACACATGTATTCTTTATTCCTACAAACGCTGGTCAAGCCTTTCCGGCTAGAATAGAGAAAGGAACTTCCGCAAAGTCAGCTAAGGCAATTATGAATTCAAGGATCCAATTAAGTTCCTAAGCTTTGAGGATCACACACTAGCAATTAACGTGTGTCCAAGGCGTACCAGGGAGGCCTTATCTCAGCGTCTGGTGTTCGTAACTGTCAAAATGTCCAAGGACATAAGGATGATCCTACCCTCCCGGCCTGTGAGGGGAGGAGATCAAACGTACCAGTCAGAACTTCTAGGCAAGTGTCAGGAATACAAAATAAATGACCAAAGATGTCAATTAGTGTTTGATGCATGTAACAAATGTATATGACGTAAATTCGGATGGGCGGAGGGGATAGAGTGCTGGAAAAACCTTATAAAAATATCTCCTTTCGTTTTCTGGGTGGACTTCTCACCACCAAAAAGTGTGGAAGTCCCTTGATTGATCAATCAATAAATTCTCGTCTCCTGAGACTCAGACTTGGTCTTTTGCAGCCCATGAAGCGCAGGCACGCTGGCACGGGACCCTCATAAATTTAAATTCCTTACACAGACCAGACTTGCAATTTTGGCACTATTTGATGCATCTTAGAGATTTCTCCCCACCTCTACACCATTTTTTCTGTTTTTGGCCAGCTGCCTGATTGGATAACAAACTAGGTCAGAATGCTTCCTGGCTAGAGATGCAAACAAAACAGAAAAATAGTATACTGTTTTATTTCATTTCCATTATCAATGGCTTTTATAATAATTTCATAACAAAATAATATGAAATCATTTGTTATACTGTATGAGTCCTTTCCCTTGGATTCTAGAAACAGCTAGAAATTGCATTCTGTATGCAAAGAATTGGGACCTATGAATTTATTTTTATTTATTTATTTATTTATTTTTACAACTTTTATATGGCAGGATCTGCCTTCTTTTACCCATAAAACTCTTTTATTTTAAAGAGAGATGATTGGCTGGTGCCTATGTGCCTGCCAGCACACACCTGCTAGTAGCTACTGCAGGCAGCTGTCATTATGGATGCCTAAGGACAACCTCCAGGTTGGAGAGAGAGGCAGGATATCTCCCAATGCCATTTGCAGGGTATCATAAGCGGGTGATTACATCTGCTTGGAAATACCCTGAAGCAAATGGTAAGCCGCTGTATGAGACAGAATGCTGGACTGGATGGGCTGTGGCCTGTTCTAGCAAGGCAGTTCTTATGACAGTTCTTGGGAAAGGAGCAGCACCTTAGGCAGGAACTGCATGTTTTAGATAACCCAAAGGTGGAGCTGCCTGCCCCCAGGAAAAACATCAATAACCATCCAGGACCCCCCTCTCCCCTGGATAGCCAGTGATGTTATTCGTGCTTGAAGGGGTGGCTCCAGCAGCTCTGGTGTTGGTTTGCTTGCTTGTTTTTGCCACAAGCAAAGCCTCAGATTTGGTGCTCTCTTCCAGTGCTGGCTGTCCAGGATGGAAGCCTTGGTGCAGTTTATAAAGGGTGCCACATCATGGCTTGTCTCCTGTGAAATTACCTAAGTTACTGTAAAGTGACGCCCGTCTTTTTCTGCAAGTGCACTTACAGCATTTCCTGAGTTGCCAAGGTCAAAAAGTTTGCCCTTGGAGAGAGGGTATCCTTTTGATCCCACAGGGCCGGATATTACACAAGCTGTTGAGAAGAGAGCTAGAACAGCCCCGGGGGTGTGTGGGGGTGGGGTGGGGGTCAACTGAATCTGGCCTCGGCCCCATGGATCACTGAGGTAAAGGCACTTTAGAAGCCACGTCAAAACATGTCTAATATTTGGGAGTTGAGTCATGGCTACTTTTTTTTTTTGGGTGGGGTCGAAATGTTTCGCTATTCACCAAAGTAGCTTATTCAGTCTGGTCTCATGATGCAGGGAGAGAACGCATACCAATTAAAGCAATCGTATTCCAGCTCTCTGCTAAAAGCATGCATAATAAATATAACATGGCATTCCCTTCCCTTCTTGGCTTCACAGCGTCACTGGGTCCTGCACCGACCCTACAGAGGGGTTTTCAATTATGGATGGAAACCCATTTTAAGAGGCCATCTGCAAAAGTAGAACACTGTGCCTCTTTTCCCTTGGCTCCTGGGCTGAGCTTTCGTTTTGTCAAATTAGATTCCGCTCTTCATTCTCATGTAGTACCGCATTTGGAAGTCACCCAGCCTGGGAATCTCAGTAAATATGTCAGTAGAATGAATTTCTGATGCCTTCTCCTCTTTAGCTAGCTTTCCTCACCTGGGCCTCCTGATGCTGCTCTCTCTCTTTGGACTACAATAGCATTTGGTCCTTACTTTTGGTGGGCATGGAGAAAGAAGCTTAGTATTCAAAATAGGTGGCAAATCATCTCTTTTTAAGATCAGAGGGAAGCCGTGCCAGAAACAGGGAGGGAGGAGAAATATCCCCTCCAGAGTAATTTGCAGTGCAGTGGAAGGATGATCCCTTTTGTTAACTTGAAACAGCCCTGTATTTACTTGCATGGTGGCTTTCCTATTTAAAGCTTCCCCCCTCTCTCTGTGGGTGGGTGTGGGTGTTCTAGGTGTACTATTTTGCTTCCTTAACTGTGAGGGGTAGGTTGATCTCTCAGCATGACTGATTGAATCTAAAATGTTCCCCTCTTTCAATTCACATTTTATGGAGCCATGCAAGAGAAATTTATTAGATACCTACCTGGCAGATCGGCTTTGATTTGGATCCCTGTGTTGAGCAAGGGTTTAGACTTGCTTCAAAAGCTCCTTCCAAATTCATGGTTCCGTGATTCTATCCTGTGATTCTAAATGTATCATATTTAGAATTGGTCTGCCTTGGGGCTGGAGGGAAATGGGAAACAGGATACCGTTAATGCCTTTCTTTAATGTCTGAGGAGGAAGCAGACTAGCTTCTTGCCATCAGATTGTCTAATTGCATCTACCAAGAGAAGCATACCCATATCATCCTCTCGTAACCTGCATTCTGCCCCCACCCTCCGGCACGGTTCACCTCTGAACCTTCTCATACTTTCAGCCTGGGGGGAAAATGTGATTGATTTCTCGGTCCCACGTCCCTTTAAAAGCAGTTTAAATTACTAAATAAACCGAGTCCAAAAATGCCGTCCCCATGGCTACCGGGCTTTTTGAAAAAAAAGAAAAAAGAAAACCCGATAATGATCCCTTAAGCGAGGTTTCTGTGACTCACCTATGATGTAGAGAATTTTTGTCTTGCTTTGAAAATCCAGCTTTTAAGGAGGCAGACGCCGTGGGACCAAGCTGATAATCCAGGTTTCTTTTTCTTTCTTTTTTGGCTATTCCTGGGGCCGATGGGCTGTGTTTTTTTTTTAATTTATTTTCACCTTCGGAGAAACAGGAAATTCAATCAGGTCCAATAAGCATTAATTTCCCCCAGGCAAGTGGTCAGTTTTTTTTTCCCAAATGCTAGCGCCACCTGCTGGCCAAGGGAGCTGAACTGCAATTTAAAATAAAAACCCCCAGCTTTTTACGTGAGAACTCTTGTCCCACATTTAAATCACGTGATGGGACAAAGAGGAAAGGCTGGACCTTCAGAAGATCAGGATCGAAACCCAGGTGTGACCACAGCCTTAGACTTGGAAGGGACCCTGTGGATCATTGAGTCCAACTGCATTCACAGTGGGGACTCAAACTCCCACCTCTGGCTCTGCAGCCACTTACCTGGTCATCCAAGGGATAACCTTCATCTCTGCCCAATGGCCCACCCTGTTTTTGAATGTGGTTAGTGGGGATTTGGGGGTAGCCAGTTGCCCCTCAACACTGGTGTAACGAGGTCCTAGAAGTTGTCTACACTGGAAAACATCTGGGTACGTTTTCCAAAGATCTTCCTTGGCAAGCGGCCCCAGGTAGCCATTAACTCTAGGCCCCTATCCCACGTCCCTTTAAATGCAGATTAAATTTGTAGATAAACCGTGTCCAAAAATGCCGTCCCCACGGCCACTGGGCTTTTTGAAAAAAGAAAAAGAAGAAAAGAAAACTCGGTAATGCTCCCTTAAGCGAGGTTTTCAAGACTTACCGGAGAGGTAGGGAATTTTTTTGCCTCGCTTAAAAAATCCACCTTTTAAGGAGGTAGATGTCTGGGACCTTGTAGATGATCCGGTTTTATTTTTTCCCCCGTCATAGCGCTGACCAGCTGTTCCTGGGGCCAATTAGGTGCTGTTTTTTTTCTTTTCACTTCCCCCACCCCTAGTGCCATTCAGCTGGTCCTCTGGCTGGTCTGGCGCTATTGTTTATTTTTTTAAAAATTCCCCCCGCCCTCCTAGCGCCAGGCAGCTGGCTGAGCAGCGCTGTTTTTTAACTTCCCCCACCCCTAGTGCCAGTCAGCTGGTTCTTTTTAAAATCCTAGCACCACCTGCTGGCCATGGGGCTGAACTGCGCTTTAAAAAAACCCTTTGTACGTGAGAACTGCTATCCCACATCTTCAGTCACGTGACGGGAGGAGGACCCATGCCCACTCAGCAAGGCAAAATAGTTGCTATACAGTTTAAGCCTGTCCCAGCTTGCATGGAAGGAAGCCTTCTAAGCTGTGAAATTTCTATTCTGGACCTTTGGCTGTCCTTATTGCTTCCTTCAACCTTGGCAATGAGACCATGTCCTTCTCTACTCCTCTAAGCAGCTCCTCAATTTAAGGGATAAAAAAGATAGGCCGCGGGCAATTGGGCAAACCCAGTGCTGTCCTTCAGTGAACAAAAATGGTGGGTGGGGGGACGGGACTTGAAAGCAATGGATGCATTTATGGATCTCTCAGAATCTGCCTTCTGAAGCAATGGGCATCCTTCACTATAAGCTTGTCCCCTGCTCGTTTTCCCCACTCCCTTCATTCTCAGGATGGCATAATAGCTAAGCTAAGACCTTGCCTGTGTGGAACACAGGAACCCTGCCAGCAGGGAGGGAAAACAACAGCAACAACCCTAGCTATTTCCACCCCTGAGCGTCTCCAAGGAGGATGTACCTAATTTGCTTAGTGAGGGCTGGAGGAAGGGGAGGGTGTCTCACAAGCCCCCCCAGTCACCTCCAAACCACATTGGGCTCTCTCAGGTTAATTCCCCACCCCTACCCCACCCCACTCCCCCTCTTTCTGGCCTCTTCAAGCCACTTCTGGGCCTCATGGGATTTGTGATGGGGACAGAGGGTAGGGGTGCAGCTTTAGATCGTTCAGCCTTCAAAGTTGCCCACCCTAAGATTAGTGGAAAACATGTTCACCCTGAAAAAAATGGAGGTCCAGCTCTCTTCTAGGGGAAAACGTGCCCCTACAATAAAATGAGAAAGAAAGAAAGAAAGAAAGAAAGAAAGAAAGAAAGAAAGAAAGAAAGAAAGAAAGAAAGAAAGAAAGAAAGAAAGAAAGAAGAGTTGAAATATATTTCTGCCCTGAATGGCTCGAAACAGTGAATTTTATCTCGCTGCTGATTTCCAAGAACTAAGCTATTTTCATAATTCCAGGAGGCGGTTCTCTTTCACTCAGCCCTAGTTGGTCGCCTGAGAGGGACACAGACAGAGACTTTAAGCCTCTTAAAGTCTCTGTCTGGAGGCTCCTGGACTGTTTCCTTTAGAGAGTAGCAAACATAACAGTGTGCCTCTCCAGATTCTTGTCAGGAAAAGGGAATACAACATGGGGGTGGGGAAACAATATTGGAATCTCCAGCATGGGTTTGAATCAAGGACACGGGTGATCTGTGGATCACAATTCATGGAAATGCCTCACCCTGAGAAGTCACCAGCGATTTCAAAGGAAACATTTACCAGCATTTAGTAGGGGACTCTATTGTGGCCTGGGGAAAAAATGTTAGTTTGGAAATATCTGTGCCTCTGCTAAGCTCAGTGCGTGAAGCAGGAGACAATTTGCTGTTTTCTAAATGGCTGCAGGATAGGAAGAAAGCTACATACAAAGATATGCCTTGCATGGAATGGCGAAAACCCAGTCTGATTCTGACCAAAACATTAATGCAGGAGCAGAAGCACTGCAGAAGTCCAGCAAGAAAAAAATGCACACAACATAATTGTGATAAACTTAAAAAAAAAAAAACACAAGTAGATAGTGCTATAGTGGTATGACAATAGTGTCACTCTAGCAGTATAACGATAATGGCCAGGGCCAGTGCTAGGTTTTTTTGCGCCCTAGGCGGGGGGCAGGGCAGGGGTGGGGCAGGGGGGCAGGCGGGCAGGGGCGGGGGGCAGGGGGCAGGGGGCAGATGGCAGGGGACAGCGACGGGTGCGGGGCGGCGGCGGGCGGGTGGCAGCAGGCAGCAATGGGTGGATGGCAACGGGCAGCAGGCGGGCAGTGGGGGGACGGACGGCGGTGGCCAGAGGCGTGGGGGTGGGGGAGGCAGCAGGCTGTCCAGCGCCCTCTCTCCGTTTTGGCGCCCTAGGCAACTGCCTAGTTCGCCTTAATGGAAGAGCCGGCCCTGATAATGGCAGTAATGCTACGATGCTTTACAAAGTAACTGTACCTTTTCCTAAGGAGATTATGTGAAGTGGCACATGTCCAGAGCTAAATCATGGATCCACCCACAGGCTGCACTGAATTTAGGGCAACACTTGGGCAGTGCTTGGCGAGTGATGCCCTAATATCACCCACTCTCTCTGGGTTATTGGTGCACTGTACATTATGGGGTGGTGGTGGAGAGATGCTTTCTGGTCTGATATATATTGTATTAGGTGCTGTGCTGCTGCATATCTATATATCCTCAGGAGGCAAATCAGTGCATCAGTGGGAGCAGTGAAAGAGAGCAGGCCAAAGGAAATGGACGTGGAAATGAAGGCAGAAGGAATGACCTGCCTGGAAAGGAACAGAGAGGAATGGGTTTGTCAGAAAAAGGCATTAGGAACTCCTAAAGTGGGAAGCTCTGTCAGATCCACCTAGATGTTAGAAGCATCACAACACCCACAGAGCAAAAAGACAAAAAGGGAAGGTTCTGCTTATATTGGGCAAGGTGTTGGAGCGGGTGGTGGCCGGACAGCTCCAGGCGCTGCTGGATGAAACGGATTTTCTGGATCCATTTCAATCTGGTTTCAGGCTGGGTTTTGGAACAGAGACTGCCTTGGTCGCCCTGTACGATGACCTTTGCCGGGAGAGAGACAGGGGAGTGCAACCCTGTTGATACTCCTGGACCTCTCAGCCACCTCCACCCGACCATGGTGTCCTTCTGGATAGGCTGGCCAGGTTGGGAGTTGGAGGCACTGTTTTGCAGTGGTTCCCGCTCCTTCCTGGCCCCCAGAAGGTGGTGCCCTCCGCCCCGTGGCGTTTACGTCATGGGGTAATCAAACTCAATACTGTCTCCCATGCTGTTTAACATCTACATGAAACCACTGGGAGAGGTCATCAGGAGGTTTGGGCTGAGGAGTCAGCAATATGCTGCATACTCAGCTCTACCTCTCATTCTCCACCAATCCAGGTGATAATGTTTCTGTCCTGTAGTGTCTGAGCCAGATAATGGACTGGATGAGGGTTAATAAACTGAAACCTTTTCCAGACAAGACGGAAGTGCTGTTAGTGGGTGTGAAGTGGCACATGTCCAGAGCTAAAGGGTCATGGATCCACCTGGTCACTCAGGCTGCCCAGGTGGATTTAGGGGCTTCAGCTGCGGAAAATATACCAGCTCCGCCCCTACCTAGACGAGCAGAGCCTCGTGATGTCGCTAATGATAACTGCAATGCGCTCTCTGGGGGCTGCCTTTTGGTGTGCAACTGTTCAGAATTGGTGGTGGTGGTGGCCAGAGATCACATCACGCCGATTCTGGTCTGCATTGGTTACCAGTTGCTATTAGGTTCAAAGTGCTTGTCTTGACATATAAAGCCCTAAATGGGATATCCTCAGGAGGCCTTCCAGTGAACATCAGTGGGAGCAATTAAAGCCAGGAGCCCTCTTGAAAGAGCCATCCCTCAAAGGTGAGAGGGATGGCTTGTAGACAAATGAAGCTGCCCCCAGTTATGGAATGACCTGCCTGGAAATTGATGACAGAGAGGTAAAAAATGGGTTTTTAATTGATACAAAAAGGGGTCCTTTGATGGCAATTTTAGTGATGATTTTAGTATAAGGTTTTGCTGTTGTTTTAATTATTTATTGATATTTTATGTCTTAACTGTTTTAATTCCTTGTTGTAAGCATCACAGACACCCACAGATATAAGCTGTAAAAATAAATAAATAAATAAATAAATAAATAAATAAATAAATATATACTGCCCCATAGTGCTTAAAGCACTTTCTGGGTAGTTTACAATTCAATTATGCAGGCTACACATTGCTCCCCCCCCAGCAAGCTGGGTACTCATTTTATCGACCTTGGATGGATGGAAGGCTGAGTGAACCTTGAGCCAGCTACCTGGGATTGAACCCCAGGTTGTGAGCACAGTTTTAGCTGCAGTACAGCCATTTAACCTCTGTGCCATGTGGCTCCAATACTCCCAAACAGCTTTCCTCTGTCTGTGCACTAGATGTCTGGAACAGCCCCTAAAGTATATCTGAAAATACATTCATGTCAGGAAAACCCTGGTTAAAGAAGGTTGCCTCTGAGTTGTGTCATGTGAAATGCTGATAGCGGATGCCAAGCACCCATGCTATACATCCTTGACGTAGATCTGGTCAAGATGTGATAAGCAGACACTGCCAGCTAGGCAGCATCTATGTGGTGCAGCAGATCCTGCGGCTATGACATTTGGCTGGGATAATTTGGGTGTCTCATCTCATTCTCCCCCCAGCCTCTTAACCTCTGCAGTGTCCAGGCTATAATAGAGTCCTGCTGGACTGGAAAGCATGACTGTGTCTAAGCATTCTTGTGGTCTGATAACAGTGTTCTCTGTCCTTGTTTTTGGATTCTATGGGATAAGTCCTCAATTACAGACTGGACAAGGCTGGAGTTGAATTTGGATAAAATGGAGACCATGCTGTTGGGATTGGACCCCAGGGATCTAGAAGGTATTTGGCCTGGTCTAAATAGAGTCCCACTCCCTCCAAATGACCACATCTGAGCCTTGGGGACATTTAGGGACCTGTCACTATCTATGGCAGTGGGTCTCAACCTGTGGTTGATTGGTTGTAATACACTCTACTTGGGGTTCCCTTTGAAGGTGACATGGAAGCTACAGCAGGGACAAAATGCAGGGGCCAGGCTCGTGCTGGAAGCATAGAGATACAACCATGTCTCCCACTCCCCCAAATGACCACATCTGAGCCTTGGGGGCATTTCGGGACCTGTCACTATCTATGGCAGTGGGTCTCAACCTGTGGGTCCTCAGATGTTCGTGGACTGCAACTCCCAGTAGCCTCCACCACTCACTGTGCTGGAAGGGATTTCTGGGAGTTGCAGTCCAGAAACATCTGGGGACCCACAGGTTGAGAACCACTGGTCTATGGAGTAGTAACTTTCTGCCATGGCCAGGTCTGCCTTTTTCCATCTTCAGCAAATTGTATGGTGGTGGCTCTTCCTGGATAAAAAAACTCCCCAACCACACTAGTTCACACATTGGTAGTCTCTAAAATTGATTGTAATACACTCTACTTGGGGTTGCCTTTGAAGGTGACATGGAAGCTACAGCAGGGACAAAATGCAGGGGCCAGGCTCATGCTGGGAGCATAGAGATACAACCATGTTTCCTGAATGCTGGCAATTCTGATTCATCTTCCTGTTTGCTTCCATGCCAAATTCAAAGTTTTGGTACTAATTTATAAACGTCTTAACAATTTGAGACCTTGCTACCTGTTGAAGTGGCTTTCCCTAAGATCGTCTTCTACCTGGGCTACCTAGTCTTTCTAAGTTTCATGGTGACGAGTGGCCACCTCAAGAGACGCCTGGGAATCTACCACCAGAGACTGGCATTTTCAGTGGTTTTGCCAAGATACTGTGGAACACATTACCTATGGATAGACACCAGGCTCCCTCCTCAGGAAACATGTAAAAACCCAAGATCTTCATGGTCCTTCAGAAGCATCCTCCCTCTATGATTTCCTCGATGCTCTAACTAATTGTATTTGAATGTAGTTTTCTGTTGCTTTGGAGGGGGATTGTGTCTTCTTCTCCTTTGTTGTTTTTTATGATCCAGTTGTTTTTTGTTGGTGCGTGGGTTCATGGGTGGTTTATGTCTTCATTTGTTGTTAGCTGCTCAGAGTAGTGGCTTGCCACTAGATAGGTGGGATATTAATGTAATTCATAAATAAAGTAGATACTAGATAGATATTGTGGGACCATAGCTCCTATCAATCCAACAGAGCCAACAAAGGCAACGGCAGGGAATGATGGGATCTGCAATCCAACAACATCCATATGTCCATATTACAGATTCTCCATCTCTCCTTTTAAGGCCTTACATCAGGCATGTCCAAACTTCAGGCCTCCTGATGTTTTGGATCACAACTCCCAGAATTCTAAGCTCAGCTTGCCAATGACAAAGGACAGTGTGAGTTGTGGTTCAAAACATCTGGAGGGCCGAAGTTTGGACATGCTTGCCTTACATCTTCCCAGTCCTACTTGGAGATGCCAAGAACTGAACAGGCAGCTTGGAGATGTAGAGAGCTGTGGTTTTGGACTGCACCTCCCAGAATGCTGTAGCCCAACAATACAACCTCACCACACCTCTACAGGAACGTCTTGTATGCAGAGCTTGTGCTTACCACTGAGCTGCCGGTAGTCGTCCTGGCTGTTGGGTTCTGGGAGTTGTAGTTCAAAAAGGGAAATCTTCTAATCTCTAACTCTAACTTCTTCTAAAATCTTCTAATCTCTAACTGTAGCCCTTCCCAAGGGAAAAATGTAATGCTTCCCTCCCCCTGTAAGTCTCTCTCTCTCTGTTCTTTCTCTGAGTTCCTCTCGGTATAAAAGTTTTAAAAATAAATAAATAAATAAATAAATAAAATCTGTCTCTCTCTCTCTCTCTCTCTCTCTCTCTCTCTCTCTCTCTCTCTGTGTGTGTGTGTGTGTGTGTGTGTGTGTGTGTGTGTGATAAATACAAATGTACTAGGCAGAAAAACCAGTAAATTGGGGTTCTCTTCTACCGCCATTGCTCAACTGCTCATTAGGTGCTCCCTCCCTGGGGCAGATGAACACCGGATGTGGGCCCCCGGTCTGAGGTTTGACAAGAAAAGGAAAAGGCAAAAATAAAAAAAAACCCACAGATGAATACAACAGTTTCCTCTTGAAAACAGATCAGCTTCCTCTGTTCTCTCCTGACGCAGAGAGCAGCAGAGGCGACTGCCAGTGCCATGCCGGGTGGGCAGGATTAATAGGTCCTTTCTAAAAAGAGATGCCCGCTCTGCAAGCACGTCCTCCTAGCACCCTTGACACTCTTCTGAGAGCAGGGTAAGTAATAGTCCTTGAGGGGGATGGTGATGCAAGCGTGGCCTGCTTTGTGTCCTGAAAACTGGGCCTCTGCACACCAGGATGGGGTCCCTTATCTTTGATAGTATCAGTGGACAGGGGGTTATGTGGAGTCGGTATAGAGTCATAACAGCAGGAAAGATGAGAAGAAAGCACTGAGGCCGGGAGCAAATGGGAGGGGGTGGGCAGCTTTCTGGATGGTGGAAATCTGCTTTGTTTGCTTTTGCTGGAATCCTCCCTGAGCGCTACTAAAGAGAACCCAGTGCAAGACAGTGTCCCAGGCAGCCAGGGAACATGCGTTAAACATTTAGAAACATTTAGAATGGGTGCTTCCCATTCCTGTGTTCAACAAAAAACTGGGACTGGTATCACCCTCAAAACATCAAGCTGCTCAAGGGGCGTGCTGTGAGGAAGCACTTTAAATTGTTGACACCAGTAGACATTTGGGAGTCAGAAACCTTGTGGTCCACCCAGAGGGATCACTAGCAGATCAGGATCAGTCTGATCTCCTCACTCTTAGGAATCCTGCTATCTGCCTTTTGTTAGTTCTTGACCACCAGTGGTGGTCCTCCTAGCAGAGGACAGTCAACCAGCAACCTTAGGACGATATTTTTAACTGGCAAGCATGGTGTGCCTCCATTTTTGATCTTGGGTGGGGGAAATGGTGCCCCAGAATTGAGCCCTGATCTGTAACCTTCCCGAGGAACCAAATCAAGAAACAAACTGACATCTTCAGTTTGTGTATTCCCCCCAACCCCACCCCTACGCCCCACTTTTTCACTAGGTTCTTTTTAGCAATGGACAATGGCAACCCATGGCTGAAACAGACCTCTCGGGAGCGGAGGCAGGCATGGGCCAAGCAGGGCTGTACACCTCACAGCCCAGATGCTAAAGAAGTGGGTTCCCCTTGTGGACAACAGAAGGTGCACAACCTGCAACTTCCATTCTTGGAGAATGGCGTCTTCCAAGGTGGGGCATCTGCATGCAAATATGGACTTCTTCTCTCTCCTCCTTCTCCCCTCCCCATGGGTTTCTTAAGATGTGCCACAATGTATACCCCAGCAGTGTTACAGAAGTAACTAGTTGGAGCTACAGCTCCAACATCTCCCAACCAAGGAGTTAGCAATATACATGTACAGTGGTACAAAGGAATTTATTGGTTCCAAATGAAATTATGTTAAGCAAATTTTCCTTTATACAAATTTCCCATAGGAATGCATTGAAAACAGCATAATCCCTAATCACAAACATTTTTATGTTGTACGGATTCAGCCCATAGACAATTCTGTTAAGCAAATTTCCCCTATCTCTGGAATGTTTTATGTTGTACAGGTTTTATGTTATAAAAACCGTTTGTTATCCGAGGGTCCACTGTAGTTACAATTGCTGTTATCCCATAGTTTCAGAAGTGTGTTAAAAGATAATCATTTTTAAGAACAGTAAGGCAATTACTAGCACTACCTGGAGGGTCACCTGTTCCCCTTCCTTGCCTTTCCTTTACCAAACAAGATCTCTGTAAAGAAACTACACATGCAAGTGGCATGCTGTCTCCAAAGTAGACAGAAGTCCCTTGCTTTGGATTGCAGCTGCGGGAATCTTCCATCCAGCATAGCTAGTGTGGCCGTGCTGCAGGGGAGGAACTCGTAGTCAACTCTGTCACAGTGTTTTGTGCCTTCCTGGTGCACTTGGTCACCCATGGTTTTGCTTAAATTGTTTTGTTTTCAACTCTGCTCCACCTCTTCTCTCTCCCCTCCCCCCTCTCTCTCACACATACAATTGTGGGAAAATTGGGAGGCAGGGGCTTCCTGTGTGTGAAATAACACTGTACCACACTATATGACCAAAAAATAATAAAGAGTGCACTGCAGATAAGCTTACATGTTACTTCAGGGAGAGAGTCCACCTTGTAGACGGGCCCACTGAATCTTTGTCCTGTTTATTCTTGTCCAAATTGTTTCTCCGTCTGATTTTCCTCCTTCAGCGCTGTCTTACCATTCTCAAGATTTCATGAGGGAAATTGCCTAGGTAGAGCTGGGAGCTCCTGGCTCGGGCACGTTAGCCCCTGCCACCTTCATTCTGAAGGGGAAGAGTGTCTCACTGACAGTGTTGAAATAGGCCTCAACCCTGTCCTGTTGACGTATGGGTCTGGAAACTGAGTAGCTGCCTCTTCTTTCAGGCAGAAAAATGTATCAACCAGTCCAGGGACTGGCACAAGAGAGCCGCTAGGGGCAGGGTAAGATGGGAGTAAAACATGACTTGAGGGAAAGGGTCAGCCTCACTTGCCCGGATGCTGGTTTTCCTCCCTGGACATGGTGGTAGGGGTGGCCCTTTCCCTCTGCCCCCTCCCCTTCCCAAGTGCTTTTCCGTCAATCCTCCGGCCAAAGTACATGAGAGTCCCCAATGGGGAGAAGTTGCAGGAGAGAGACGGGGAAGGGTCCAGCATCCTCTTTCTGCTCACTGCTTCTGCTCCATGAAATCCCCTCCCGCCCACACAGAGAGCAACGGCCATCTCATCAGCCTTGAAAACCTTGCCTTGCTTTATGTAAGAAGCTGGGCTTTGCTCTAAGGACTGAAGGGTTTTTTTTTCCCGTTTCTTTGCTGAGTGAGGAGGAAAGGGGTCCCAAAGAAGAGTCTTCTTCTTCTTCATTGGCTGCTCTTAACGTATCTGGCTGGCAAGAATGGCTTACAAATGAATGAACAAAGCCAGGCACGTTGCCCTTCTTGCTTCTGCATACCCGGAGGCTTTTCTGGCTAGGTCTTTGAAGGCAGAGGAGAAGTGGTAAATCAAAACCTCTCCTCTGTCCTGTAAAGAGTTGCTGTTCCTCTTTTGGGGTTAGAGGTGTGATGGTTGTCAGAGTTTGGTCCCACATAGTTGCCTTTTCTTTTGCAAAGGATTAACTGAACTGGAGGGGGGGCATGGTCTGTGAAGAAGGAGTCTATATTCCTCCCCCCCAGCCCTACTGGAATCATCTCCCCTTCACTTCATGAGTGGCATTTACAAGGAGAGAGGAAAGCCCCTCTTGGTACTCATGGGAGCGCCCTGCCGTTGTCAAGAGCACAACTGGCGGAGAGCAGTAAAACATGGTTCAGGTTCCATTACAGCCATGGACTGAAGATCCCTCCCTGTGGGAACCTTTCTTTGCAGGTATGTTTTTCGGAGGAAGCTTCAGTGACAGCACACTCTCCTGACTTTTGCCAATGTGTCATATCTGGAAAGGAAGTGACCTTCTATTTCCGCTGACCTTTGCTTTGGGGCAGGGCTAAAGGGCTAAAGGGCACCAGTCTCCTATTAGAATAATTCTTTTCATAAATGTCTGCTTATGCTGTATTTAGATAAGATGAATGAAACAAGCCTTCTAGAGAAGACGCAGGTCAGTCTTTGTCCACAAGTCTGCACAGCACTTTCTTCCCAGTTGGCTGAGAAAAAAAACATTTTGTCTGTGTCTGTTTATTTCTGTAATCAAGATCAGTTTGCTTCAGAACTTTCCCAGCAAAATCCCACACCTCCCTTTAGTCCTATGGTTCCAACATGTTTCACCCCTGCCAAAGAATAAACACGCAAGGCCAAGTATCCTGTGTAATTTAGCCTTGAGCTCAGTCCCTGCCAAGTGATTCATCTGGGAGAAGCAGCAACTCAGGGGAAGGGATGCTCAAGCCTTCTCTATGTGTTTACCCTGCACTTTAGCAACTGTCATTTTCTTTTCTTGGAAAAAAAGTTCCCCAGTTGTAGCTTCCTACAAATTCTGAGGCAAATGGGTGCCGTCTCTGAGTCTGTAGGACGACCCCATGGGTCAGCCCATGTCACCTCTCTAGTTCTTTCTCAATGGTATGGGATAAAACCACAAATGAAGGACCAGCTGAAATTAAGATGTGTTACTCTATTTTTCATTCCAAACAGGGACCTCATCCGATAAAATTGAAAGCTGGCTGGCAGAATGCAGGTGAGGCCACTTGGCGGAAGTCATGAATCATGTACCTGCTGAACAGCTTCAACAGGTGTCATGACTTTGGCTGGAAACCCACAGGTGTTTGTGCAGGATTTGTAACTCTTCAGTGAGGTGTTGAATCTCATCTTGGTTGTGAAGTCAGGCACATAACGTGACATGTGAACGAGACTTGTTCCAGCACCTCATCGATTAGCTGCCATTATCCCTTGCAAGCTACACACAAGCCTTACGTGAGCACGGATGGAGCTCTCACCATAAACTCAGAAGCAATCTTTGGATTCCTTGAAATTAGGCTCTGTTTATATTTGCATTGTTGAATATCTTCAGACTAATTTTGAACTTCTCTGTGAAACATTGTAATTGAGATGATGGGAAATGGGGAATTTCCTTGCTTACTGTTTAACCAAATATGGATCATTTCATGTACTCATATTTGAACCAGGCCCTAGGCAGTTTTGATTCCAGGTATCTTATAATAGCATGGAATTCTCTGAAAAGGGTCTGGGGTGAGGTTAATGTTTAAAAGAGGAGGAGGAAGGGACCCTTTGCCTATCTATAGCTGTATTAAAATATAGAATGGCAAAAAGTGATTTCCCAGATGAGTATTGTGTTTGGGCTAGGGCCTGGTTACATCAACAATGTCTTGGACTATGTAGCAATTTTAACAAAATGAATCTATAGTCACATGATAGTCATGTCGTCCTAGAACTGCTGTGTATGTCTCCTGGGACATAATGTCACTTTGCTGAATTTTTTAAATGAAAACAATCCAAAATTGCAAAAAGAAAATAGGCAAGAAGTGTCATAATTTCACCTGGAGAGGGGGGAAAGTGGAAAATTTTCATCCTCACCTCTTCGAATGAGATAAATGAGGATTTGCATTCCTCCTTCTTGGCAAGTGGCTACCTTGGCCATCCATTAAGAGAGGAAGGTTAAAGAGGAAGGCTTGTTTCCAGCAGAATAATTTGTTTCAAAAATACTAAGAGGGAACAGCAACAAGAGGATAATGGAGCTCAGGGTATTCTTGCAATTGCTGCAGCTGCTGCTTTTAATCCAAGTGCTTCTGTTACTGGCTCATTTTCAATCTGATGCGTTAGCAATTGTTTCTTACTTTGATTTCTTTCTTATTGTCACTATTTAAAAGAACTAAACTTTAAAAAAAGAGGGAGAGGGGAATCTCCCAAATATCCTCAAGTTCACCCAAATGCCCTAAGACCATTTTATATTAAAAATTTTAAAGGGAAAAAAATCCTGGAAAAAGTTTTTTTCACATGTATTACCAGAACTGGACATTAGAGGGGGGGGAGTGTGTGCTATGAGTTCTTGTTGGTACCCTCTAGTGGCCAGTTCAAATAATGAATGTGAAAATTATTTTTTCTGTGTTTTTCCCCTTTTACCACACTGTATACAGTATAGTGATTGTTATTATTTGTAATTTTTAGCATCCATGGCGAGGGGCTTGGAGCCAATCCCCATGGATATGGTGGTCCTACTATATCATTTTGCCCTTCATACCTAGAAAGGTAATGAGTAAAAGGCAATATTCTTGTAATTTTTTTGCACCCAAGCTCGAGACCAGTGGTTCCCATTCCCAAACTTGGGTCCCCAGATGTTGTTGGACTGAAACTCCCAGAAGTTTTCAAGAGTAGCTATGCTGGTCAGGATTTCTGGGATATTGTAGTCCCAGAACACCTGGGCACCCAAGATTGGGAACCACTGTCCTAGATGCAATACATCTGAACAGCATCTGAAA
Organism: Phrynocephalus forsythii; assembly: GCA_029282475.1. Classification (NCBI taxonomy): domain Eukaryota; kingdom Metazoa; phylum Chordata; class Lepidosauria; order Squamata; family Agamidae; genus Phrynocephalus; species Phrynocephalus forsythii. The sequence continues at coordinate 25,246,381 of JAPFRF010000011.1, read as the reverse complement.
GATGCAGCAAGAACTTAGGAGAAGAATGGAATTTGGAAGGGCAGCTATAAAATAACTAGGAAAGATTCTTAGAAATAATCTTATGTTGCTGGAGATGAAGAGCCAGATCATCCGTAATATGGAAGCTGGACAATTAAGAATGACAACTGGGGGCAGAAAAAAAGATTCATTTGAAATGTGGAGTTGAAGTCAAGTTCAGCTAGAAGGCTCTAGATCAAAGGAAGCCTGAACTCTGTCTCAGAGTAAAAATAACAACACTGAAGACAACTCAGCCTGGTGAGAAGATGGCTCACAGGGAAAGACAATAATGTTGGCCAAAGTGGAAGACAGCAGGAAAAGAGGAAACCCAAACATGAGATGAGTTGGCTCAGTGAAGGAAAGTGTGGCCTTGAGTTTGTTTGCGAGGTTTAAGGGCAGGACATTTTGGAGGGGATTAATTTATCAAGTAACTATAATTTGGAAGAGACTTGAGGGCACATAACAGCTATGTGGCATTTGCATTCTGACTGGACTAGATCTCACGAGGGGAGTACCGTCTCTCCTTCCTCTTCAGTTTAATGATCAATTTTCCGGAGGTGCAGGATTTAATTTCAGTAATCCAGGACATTTAAAGATAGAGTAAATATTTGCATTTAGGATCAGTGGAAAACTCTGCAGCATAGACATTTAGTGCTGGCGGCATTTCTTCCAGCTGTGTACCTCAAATTGAGTCCTTCCAGGACAGTCAGAAACGGACTTCATTCTCAAACTGTTTTGATCCCTTAGAAGATATGAGGAATAGGATGCTGTACTGTGCCACTCTGGAACTTTATTCTAGTGTACTGAAAAGTTATATTTTTGGGCAGTATCTCACAGAATCTACTGGCCAGCCTGACCATGGAAAATGATTTGAGGGCTGAAAATTTGCTCCTCTGTCTCTCTCTGTCTCCCTTTTTCTGTGATCTTGCCCAGTTAGGTTGATTCTCTTTGTGCTTGTATTCCTGCATTGTAGACATTACAATTGCTTAATCATTGAGATGGCAAATTGTCAGTGCAGTTTTATACAGGTCTATTGAGATGTAAGTCCACTGAATTCCCTGGGACCAGATTACAGTCTCTCTTGACTTTGGAAATTCCAAAGATGAGAGATGGCATGTATATTTACTTACTGGGGGTGAGTGGTGGGTGAGGAAAGAATATTTGTAGGATTTTAATGTCAGATGTTTTTTGTGGAAATATTTATTTTTTAAGCTTTTTGATTTTGGAAAATATTTGTGTGTGTGTTTTTTAATAAGCTAATAAATTCTAGGCAATTTTGGAATGCTAAAAAAATATGCTGATTCCCAAACTATTCTAAAAGGCTATTTATTTATTTATTTGAATATTGAATGAATGAATGATTTTTATACAGCCCCTTTGGTGGAAACAGCATTCTGTTTGCCACTTACAAATCACATTGGCTCTTGAAGACATTTTGATTTAAGTAGGCCTCTGCCCACTGGTCAGGAAGGACCTTTTAATGGTGGGTGTTTTGCCATTGTTATTGTGCTCTTTCTTAATTGATTTTCAGTGGTTTTAAATGTTATTACTTAAGTCTATTTATTTAGTACAGGTTTATCATTTTCATTTATTGAGGGTTTCAGCTGAGCCTTTTAAAATGTTATCTCGTAAGTCCTCTTGTCAGTGAGCTGTTTAATTGACTCACTAATTGCGGTTGATCTGCTTGAAAACTCTGGGCGTAACATCATCATCATCATCATTGAACCACAGAGGTGGAGAGACTTAACTCTCACATTTTGGAAGTTTTCCGTTCTCTGAACGGGTGTTGTTTACTTGTTTAAACAATTTGCAGGTACTGGGCAGGTCTCATGGTCTGAATATCTTTTTTCCTCTCTGAAATGAATTCTTACAACTTTTAAAATATTTATTTATTTATTTATTTATTATATTTATATCCCGCTTATCTTCAATTTGAACTCTAAGCGGCTTACAACAATGGACTACAAGTATTACAGAAGCAGAACAAAAAACAATATGCATTAAAGACAAATAAAACAGCATTACATACAAAATAAAAAGAGGGAATCATTAAAACCTAACAATCACACGACGAAAAAAGAAAAAAAAAGATCCCCTCACTGTCCCTCGGTCATGGTATTTAAGGGCTCAATTCTCGATTTCCCCCATTCTTTTATTGCACTGATACATTTGTAGGTGGTCATGTAGTATATACGTTGGCGGGAGCATTCACATTATATTGATTCATTTCTTCCATTTTGGACTTTTTACTGCTAGCTACCCTTTGGAATATCAATTTATATCCATGCTGCCCCACCGTTTCTTTTTCCTTTTTTTAACCGTAACTGATGCATTGATATAGCAGGAAGAGAACATTTGAACTGTTGTGTGTGTCTGCATCTCGGGAAGCACAGTATTGTCCACCATGGTTCCCTATCCTCCTCCTGGATGTCTGTGCCACTTGGCAGCCTGTAGCCAGAAGGAGCAAGGAACAGTAAACAAGACAAAAATTACACCAAGTCAAACCATGTTGAGATGGTTCTTGTAATCAATCTATCAATCTATCAATAGACACCCAGTGATGTGTTTTTTTAAGCAGAGCAGCTGTGTGGCAATCATGGCTGCCACCTAACCCAGGGACCGAGGATGGGGAAAGAATCGATGGAACATACACACCTGCTAAACCTATAAGAAATGACTAAACCAATAAGAAAGGAGGGCTGGGAGTAACAGACAAAAGAAAATATTTTTTCACTCAGCGCATTGTTAGTCTGTGGAACTCCCTGCCACAGGAGGTGGTGATGGCATCTGGCCTGGATGCCTTCAGAAGGGGATTGGACAGATTCCTGGAGGAAAAGTCCATCACAGGTTACAAACCATGATGGAGATGTGCAATCTCTAGGCTTAAAACCAGGGTACTCAAGGAACAGATGCAGGGGAATGGTAGCAGGAGAAAGATATCTAGTCTTATGCTCTCCCAAACGCATCTGGTGGGGCCACTGTGAGATACAGGAAGCTGGACTAGATGGGCCTTTGGCCTGATCCAGCGTGGCTCTTCTTATGTTCTTATGTTCTTATGACTTGGTACCACATTGGTACAATTTAAAGCCACCCTCCTGCTGAGGGGAAAATAAATTGCTTGCTGGGAAAATGAATCAGTGTTGGTTGTGCGTTGCGTGCTTGGAAAATGGTGAAGTGATCTGGAAAAACAAAAACAAAGGGCAGATTGGTGTAACTGGGATTCTTTTGCCAAGTGCCATCCAGCCCTGCATTTGACAGCTTCCTCTGATCTATAATGGGTGTTTGCATCTCTCTCTTCTGTTGATTTCTTCTGCTCTTTTTAAAATGTTGATTTTCATACCTCAAGCAAGATGCAATGTAACCAGACACCCAAAAGGATAAAACGTGTTTAATTGTTATCTGGAAAAAGAAATTTCATCAGGGGTAGCGTGTAAATGATTTCTAATTCCATATAGCTTTAAATAGAATTTTGAAAGGAGCAGTAGCAATTTTTTTTCAGGCTCAGTCAAAAATCACCTAGGTTTGCTAGACAGAGCTTGGCTTTCCATTGTGTTCCAGCTCACAAAGTAAGGTAAAACAGTAGGGATCATCTTGCCATAATAACGGAGCTTTCAAATCTGGCTGTTTCAGCTCTTCGGTGGATATCTTCCCGGAGGGCATCGCTGGTCCTGCAGCCGGTGGTAAGTGCTTTCCACCTCTTGTTTGTGGCAAGGGAGGCAGGCAGCCCACTTTGGCACCCCCTAGTCCAGGCATGTCCAAACTTCGGTCCTCCAGATGTTTTGGTCCACAACTACCACCGTCCATTGCCATTGGCATTCTAAGTTTAGAATTCTGGGAGTAGTGGTCCAAAACATCAGGAGGGCCAAAGTTTGGACATGCCTGCCCTAGTCCATCAAGGACCACCTGTGCAATGCAGATAAATTTTGCTAGGTTACCTCCAAACAGAATATGGCCAGATGTCGGTATTGGAAGTCTATGACTTGTTTTGAAGCAAAGCCCCACTTCTGGAAAACTTCCAACAGTGTAACTTTGACTCCAAAATGGAGCAGGTCAGATGCTGTCCTTTTCACATGTTCCTTGCATTTAAAAAAAAGCACCATTTGTTTGCCACCCACAGTGTGAGTGTTTGCTGCACTGCCAATATTTGGCCACAAATGACTACAGCCTGAGGGCCATGGTTGCTCACCCTGATAGATTGTGTTTACTCTTTCCGAGAAAGGGTGTAAAATGAGGGCCAGGATTTCAACATTCCTACAATGTAGTTGCTCCCATGTATGCATGGTTAAGAGCCTAGAATCTAGAGTAAACTGCAAGGTAGGGAAATATGCCATTCTTTTTTTCAAGTTTCAACTCCCAGAATTCCCCAGACAGACATAGAAAAAGGGGGCCGTGGGACCACGTGTACAGACACCTACATTTTGCTCACCTGGACAAGCACCTATGTCTAAGTGAGGCTGCATGGCTGTCTCCATGTTGCTTCCATTGTTAATATGAAGTAGTAGTAGTAGTAGTAGTAGTAGTAGTAGTAGTAGTAGTAGTAGTAGTAGTGTAAGGAATTTAAATTTATGGGGGTCCCGTGCCAGCGTGCCTGCGCTTCATGGGCTGCAAAAGACCAGTCTGAGTCTCAGGAGACGAGAAAAGAATTTATTGATTGATCAATCAAGGGACCTCCACACTTTTTGGTGGTGAGAAGTCCACCCAGAAAACGAAAGGAGATATTTTTATAAGGTTTTTCCAGCATTTTCTTTCTCTCCGCCCATCCGAATTTACGTCATATACATTTGTTACATGCATCAAACACTAATTGACATCTTTGGTACACTTGCCTAAAAGTTCTAACTGGTACGTTTGATCTCCTCCCCTCACAACCAGGGAGGGTAGGATCATCCTTATGTCCTTGGACATTTTGACAGTTACGAACACCAGACGCTGAGATAATGCCTCCCTGGTACGCCTTGGACACACGTTAATTGCTAGTGTGTGATCCTCAAAGCTTTGGAACTTAATTGGATCCTTGAATTCATAATTGCCTTAGCTGACTTTGCGGAAGTTCCTTTCTCTATTCTAGCCGGAAAGGCTTGACCAAAGATTCTAAGTTTACAAGAATACACTGTAGATACATGTGTATGTGATACATATATGTCTATCTATATATATATATACGTGGAGTGCTTAAGTGAATATAACTACATTATTCGTGTCACTAGTGTGGCTATATATATATATATGTATTGCTTAGAATACATTGTTGTTGAATACATGAGGGCTTGTCCATACCTGTGGTTAGTGAAGCAGCCATATATATTTATAAATATATAATTAGTCAAATGTCCTCCCTTACACTCGGCCCTGAACGGATTTCTGGAAATTTATGCCAGTAAATTTCCCAGAAAACGTCATGGACTTGTAAGGGACGAACAAAACATATCAAAGGTATATGTACAAAAGTGTGAACATTGCGTGAGCCCCCCCTATGTCATTCCTGGGGTGAGATGGTCTTCATGGCTCATGGAAGGACTTTCTATTTTCCTGACAAAAATTCAGGCAGGGCAGTCAGAAAAACATTCTCAGTCCTTTTTCCCCAAGGGGCTTATAGGCACAGTTCAAAGAGAAAAAAAAATGAATTATCACAAAATGATTTGTGGCGTCTCATGGTGAGGGACGCATTTGAATAGGTGAATGACGAAGAACTACCCCTTAATCCACCAGGGCACTTTCCGTAGTGAAATGTTGGGTTGACAGATAAAGTTTTGCAATGTCTGGGATTTAAGAAGACCCTCTGGCCAGACCCGCAGACTGCAATGGATGGATGCGTTTCACTGACCATAGCATTTAAATGTCCCCTGTTGGAGAAATGCAACATGGTCACAACAGTATAAGGGAACCTCCCAAGGCCATGCTGCTCACTGTTCAGAGACTCCAAATTCCCAACTTTTGAAAGGGGCTAGCATAATATTGTGATAGACTTGGATATCAAGATCCCCGTCCCAAAGTGATAATCTAAACAGGCTTTAAACAGCAGATTTGTTCAGTACCTTATTTCAGGACAATCATGAAATCCAAATGAATTTTCTTGCAGCAGCAGTGCAAATGTGAGCTCGTGCTTGTGTGTTTGGTAGTCAGGCTGAAAACCCCTGAATTCCATTTAGGGTCAGTTTGCAAATCAAACACTTATAAAAATATGGGCAAGGCTCCTTTGCCAGCCTTCTCCCTTTTGCTGTCAAATGGCTTTAGACCTCGAAATATGATTGTTCATACTGTCATTTTTCATAAAGATACACAAACATGAATACCTGATTTCATAAAACAAAAATTATGACATGATTTCCAACCTTATTCAAGTGTGTGGTGTGCATTTAAGACTTAGATTATAGCAGGCTGTGCAGAATTACCCAGTTGTTCATGTAGGCAGGATAACCCAGATGATAGACAGTAGTTTCAGAAAAACCAATTTGTAGCCATAAACCATAATCAATAGGTATAGTCCCATGGTAGAGTCAAGGATGAGCTATTGAAATCAAGGCAGAGCTGTTTCTGTAGCTGTCAGCGCACACACAAAATCAGCCCTGCAAATATGGGGCAAAAATTAGTTCATCATTGTCTTTGGTGAAGTAAATAATGTAGACAGCTATTCTAGAAAACCATTGCTTTGTGGTATAAAGTCTCGGAGCACCCATGGGTGCCAGAATTTCTCTCATTCAATGTAAATTGCATAGAAAGGCAAGTAATAAAAAAACATTTTCAGTGACACATCATGAACATTATATGAATTATGAAAGGCACATTCAGAGAGGCACAAAAATTTTTACAATGACTATCAATAATAGGCAGTAATATCATAAACAGTGACCCATAATTAACGTCCCTATGCAAGGCTTCAAAATAAGCGCTCACTTGTGGATGCTGGTGTGTGTGTGGCGACCCAAGTTCACAAGTTCTTGGTGGTCCAGCGCATGGTGAAGGTCTGAATTTGAACCCCACCAAGTTTCTGTCCCGACGAAAGGGGTGAAATTGCGGGCGTGAAGTCTGTTGGCCGCAATCCAAAGCAAAAGTCAGTGGCCTGTAAGCACCTTCCGTCTCCCCCCTCAGAGACAGACAGAGAAACGAAAAGGAAAAGGAAAGGAAATCAGGCAGACAGGAGGTCAGCCCATCAACCGGAAGCTTAGGGGAAATCAGCAGACGACAGCGGGGCTCCCAAAGTGGCAAATGAAAGGCTCCCCCAGGACCAGGGGTGATGACCACAGGTCAGGTGCAATTCGGCATCCTCTGATCGGGGTGAAGTCATCTAAGGCATGAGGCATTCTCCAGCAGTGGGCAGAAGGCGTCACCGGTCAGGCCTCTCTTCCTCTCGGTTGCGGAGTGCGGGTAACGCTGGGTGAAAAAGGCTGGCATCACCGGATCCAGGGGCCCACATCGATCGATTGGCGGGAGCGAAGTCATCTCAAAGAGGACATCACCGACATCAAAGGCATCAAAGGCTCCAGGAGGGATAGCAGAATGGATGGCAAGAGGGTCCCCATCTCAGCATCTACGAAGGCGGTGTCAGCTTGCCAGACCCGACCGACTCCATGATCCAGAAATAAAAGAACGGTGGGCGTTTTTCCCAGAGCAAAGCCCGTCCTCCAGGAGGTACCTGGGTAAGAGAAGAACAGACACACACAACCACAAACAGACAACACAGAAGACAAACCCCCACAAAAGGACCCCTCAGCTGTCCTTTTGCTGCCAAGCAGGGTGGTATAGTCTATCTGACAGTCATGACAAGGAAAAAAAATGTTGAAAAAGGCAGACTGGGGCTTTCCTCTTCGCAAGACCAGTACGTGAAGTAAGGGGGGCCAAAGTCTATGACGGGGACGCCTCTGCCCATCAGTAGACATGCACGAGTCCAGCTGGCCCCAATGAGTGCTTGCAAGGTGTAGGTGCTCAGGTGTCCCCAATCAACCACAGATCCCATCCCCAAGTCAAATTGCTCTCCTACACGGGGACAGCAAAAACAAAAATGTAGCTGGCAGAATATCCAGGAGATGCAAAGTCGGCTCTTAGCTTGAACCAAATTGTTGCAGAGGGAGTTGGAGCTGGTATGCGGAATGATAAAGTCACGGCTGGCCACACTTCAAAACAAAAGTCAGTGGCTGTTTTAAATCCACTCTCTCCCCCATAAACAAACAGAAAAAAAAAAAGAAAAGAAAAGAAACAGGAAGACAGGATTGTAATCTGTCACCCTGAGTTGAAAGCGAATCAGCAGGCTGCCTCGGGACCTTCCGAAGTGTACGCTGTCATCTGGGGAAGGATGCCTCAGGACGGAAAGTGTTTCCTCCAGCGTCTTTCCGAGTGGGAAGAGACAGACAGACCGAAACAGACGAACAACAAACACACACACAAAAACGCCACGCAATCTGCAGATCATGGCCTCGTTCTCCAGGTGTGATAATGCTACATGCAGTACACTGTGTGCAGATTTCTATGGCACAGTGTAGCGCAGTCTATCTGAAAGTCTGAAGAAGGGAAAAAAATGTCCCAAAAAAGGGCCATAGTACACAGCTGCAATTTAGTAGTTTTTCACAAGGTCAGCTGGAAGGATATTCCATGGTCATGCCACTAAGCTCCCGTGAAATTTGTACCAAATTAATAATGTGCACTATAGAGCCATCCTTTAAAATGGGGAATCTTGTCCTTTACATGCGGGTGTCATGTGGACAAAAAAGGAAAAGAAAAATCGTTAAGTCCATATTGGCTTCTAAAAAAATAAACCTCAATTTCCTCAAGAGGGGGGCTTCTGAGACCAGGCGTGGGTTGAAAGCAGCACCAACACGCTATGTACATCTTACTGGCCAGGCAAGCCTTGTACCGCCTATGGCAAAAAGATAATTCTTATATTCTTAAGAGTCATTAAAATCGCAAGTAAAATCACTATCCCAGTAGCGTTTGAACATATCTTCTAAAAATCTCATTAAGAAAGCAAGCAAGGCTCTTCTTAAGTTCTAGTGTTTAAGCCTGCCTTAACTATAACGCTTTGAGATTGACTTGTAAGTTACTTCAAAGGCAAAAATAAAAACATGCTTGCAGGACAGCTTGCAAAGAGGGGAGGGGCTTTGCGTGTGCTGTCACATCCTAAAAAAAAAAATAATCAGGTTTCTCTTGTGTCCTTTTCCGAAGAATTCTTTTATTCTAAAGTTTCTGATAACAAGATTTTCACCTCTTATTCTTTGGCAAAAAAATACCTGATAGGTGTGTTTGATTCCAAGGGTTTAATTAAATTAAAACGTGACGTTTTGGGCCGAATTCCTGGATTCTCTTCTAAACAATAGACTCCCCTTTCCCTCTCCCCCTATCCAGGAGAGAGAAAAAATGCTGCAAGTCGGCTAGAAGCCACCTCTTTATGCTTTTAAGGCAGCACGGAAAATTGTGGTCGTTCCCGTAAGTGGAGAGGAGTGACCTTCTGGCCATTGCCTGTACAATTTACTGGCTTATGGCTTTTAGGGGTCAGTTTATTCCCTTCGCTATGCATGCATTAGGTTGATGTGTTCAATGTAAGTTTTGGCGTCCAAGCCCTATCAAGTGGCTTGGGAGAGAAAGGAGGGTTGGGAGTTGTTATCCTGCCTTGCCCTGCAAGGGGCCCCGAGAACAGAAAGGGAAGGAGGGGCTGTCAACTTTTAAATTCCCCCGGCTGCCTTTTTTACAGCCTGAGGCAAGCAGATAATCTCCTGTAATTACTTCTGTAATGTATTAGGTGTGAAATGCCCTGGAACAAAATGGGCAATTTCACCCTTTCAGTGGCTATTGATCTTGTTGTTGGCTTAAGCCTAATTTGAGAAGGGGCTTTTGTAATGAATACACAGAGCTACTTAAATCAGGAGGGAGAGAAAAAAAATCTTAGGTGAACATGTAGACTTTCTCTCTCTTCCGTCACCCTTATATCTCTGGGGAGGCAAATAATGCCTAGATCGGATAGAGAGAGAGAGACTAAGATCTTCTCCCCCCTTTTCCTTCGTCTAAAAAAAAGGTAGACTTGTGCAGTAGGATAGTTGTTGGCAGTTTGGTCCTGAGAATCTCCCTGTGTTTGAAATTAAAATGCCTGGTCTTTTATCAAATGTTCTTAACTACTTCTGGAGAAGGGAAAAAAAAAAGGCATTGATTCTACCTTCTGTCGTGGCCAGCTGCCAGAAGGGGCTCAGCCCCTGATTTGATTTCCCTGCCTTTGATTATTAATAGTTCAGAAATAACGTCCCTACCTATCTCCTCATGCGGTGCATAGCAAATCTTAGTTCTGTTTAAAGCTTCCATATTCAAGGAGTTGGGCATTGGCGTAGCGGGGTGGAAATACCTCCTGAATGCTTGAATAAGGCAATTTAGAAATGCACATCTCCCGCCTAGCACTTCCTATCCCCTCAAGGCTCCGTGCTCTCTTTGAGTTCTCTCAACTTTATACGTATCCATCCCCACTTCTGTCTTGCCGCCTTCCCTCTATTACACTTCCTCTTCCCATCTGTCCCTTTCCATACTTCCGCAGTCCACTGTCCTGCCTTCCTGCTCCCACACTTCCTCTATTCAACTGTCTTTTCTACACCTTTTTCAGTTTACCATCCTACCTTTCCTTCCATCATCTTTCAGGTTTCCTACCCAGTTTTACTAAAAATGCATTACTCAGATACCTATGCTGTTTTCCCTGTAAAATGTCCCTCCAGCTGGTAAATCTTTTTGTGTGACCAACCAGTCACAAAATACATAGGATGTTGTTTATCCATGAGTACTCAAAGTACTCTTCTCACTGCCCATTTTCCCCTGGTGTTATTAAAATTGCTGGCGGGGTCTTCTAGCTGGCAGAGTATTTAGTCTCTATATTATTTAACTAAGCACGTCCTTATAAATTCACACGCCTCTTGCTAGCAGGTCATAATTGGTCTGCCCTCCTTGAGGGCTAGAATCTTAATTTGAGATGGTAAAGTCCTGCCCTAATCCTATTTAGAGGCTCTTCTTAAAACTTACTTTTGTTCCATGTAATACTAAAATTAGTACTTCTGGTGGCAGAATTCCAATGTTACCACATCCCACATCAAAAAAAAGGGGTGCATAAACTGCACTAATTTATCCCCATAGGTTTGCTTAAAAGGTCTCACTGTGTTCCTATGATTTCTCCCACACAAGCATCAAACGGACTCACACCTCAACACTCAAATGCCCATCATACACGCCAACATGTGATTCAGCAACCATACACCACTCTCCCACATTTCTGTTTCCCCAGTTAACTGCGATCCCCTGCCTAAGAATAGATCTTTCTAACTTCTCTAAAATCAAACGAAGATGGTGGAACTCCGTTGGTATTGTGGGGCAAAGATTGCCAGTCTTTGCCCCTGCTTAAGACACAGGGAATGGCCACTTCCCTATGGTTACCCAAAAAAAGAATTCAACTTAACACCCACATATATATTTAAACATCAGTAAATCCTCTGAGGAAGCCAGAGCAGTGCTCTGCTTCTAATTCTTCAAACACTTGGGAGGTGGACGCTAGGGCTACTGGGCCTACGCCCTTTTAATCTTTTAGCTGGGGTCCCGTTTTCTCTTCTTACCAGATTTCCAGCGTGCCTGCGCTTTGTTTTCTCCTTAAATGGGCTGCAAAAGACCAGTCTGAGTCTCAGGAGACGAGAAAAGAATTTATTGATTGATCAATCAAGGCAGGACCTCCACACTTTTTGGTGGTGAGAAGTCCACCCAGAAAACGAAAGGAGATATTTTTATAAGGTTTTTCCAGCATTTTAAAGTTTTTCATTTTCTTTCTCCGCCCATCCGAATTTACGTCATATACATTTGTTACATGCATCAAACACTAATTGACATCTTTGGTACACTTGCCTAAAAGTTCTAACTGGTACGTTTGATCTCCTCCCCTCACAACCAGGGAGGGTAGGATCATCCTTATGTCCTTGGACATTTTGACAGTTACGAACACCAGACGCTGAGATAATGCCTCCCTGGTACGCCTTGGACACACGTTAATTGCTAGTGTGTGATCCTCAAAGCTTTGGAACTTAATTGGATCCTTGAATTCATAATTGCCTTAGCTGACTTTGCGGAAGTTCCTTTCTCTATTCTAGCCGGAAAGGCTTGACCAAAGATTCTAAGTTTACAAGAATACACTGTAGATACATGTGTATGTGATACATATATGTCTATCTATATATATATACGTGGAGTGCTTAAGTGAATATAACTACATTATTCGTGTCACTAGTGTGGCTATATATATATATATGTATTGCTTAGAATACATTGTTGTTGAATACATGAGGGCTTGTCCATACCTGTGGTTAGTGAAGCAGCCATATATATTTATAAATATATAATTAGTCAAATGTCCTCCCTTACACTCGGCCTGAACGGATTTCTGGAAATTTATGCCAGTAAATTTCCCAGAAAACGTCATGGACTTGTAAGGGACGAACAAAACATATCAAAGGTATATGTACAAAAGTGTGAACATTGCGTGAGCCCCCCCTATGTCATTCCTGGGGTGAGATGGTCTTCATGGCTCATGGAAGGACTTTCTATTTTCCTGACAAAAATTCAGGCAGGGCAGTCAGAAAAACATTCTCAGTCCTTTTTCCCCAAAGGGGCTTATAGGCACAGTTCAAAGAGAAAAAAATGAATTATCACAAAATGATTTGTGGCGTCTCATGGTGAGGGACGCATTTGAATAGGTGAATGACGAAGAACTACCCCTTAATCCACCAGGGCACTTTCCGTAGTGAAATGTTGGGTTGACAGATAAAGTTTTGCAATGTCTGGGATTTAAGAAGACCCTCTGGCCAGACCCGCAGACTGCAATGGATGGATGCGTTTCACTGACCATAGCATTTAAATGTCCCTGTTGGAGAAATGCAACATGGTCACAACAGTATAAGGGAACCTCCCAAGGCCATGCTGCTCACTGTTCAGAGACTCCAAATTCCCAACTTTTGAAAGGGGCTAGCATAATATTGTGATAGACTTGGATATCAAGATCCCGTCCCAAAGTGATAATCTAAACAGGCTTTAAACAGCAGATTTGTTCAGTACCTTATTTCAGGACAATCATGAAATCCAAATGAATTTTCTTGCAGCAGCAGTGCAAATGTGAGCTCTCGTGCTTGTGTGTTTGGTAGTCAGGCTGAAAACCCCTGAATTCCATTTAGGGTCAGTTTGCAAATCAAACACTTATAAAAATATGGGCAAGGCTCCTTTGCCAGCCTTCTCCCTTTTGCTGTCAAATGGCTTTAGACCTCGAAATATGATTGTTCATACTGTCATTTTTCATAAAGATACACAAACATGAATACCTGATTTCATAAAACAAAAATTATGACATGATTTCCAACCTTATTCAAGTGTGTGGTGTGCATTTAAGACTTAGATTATAGCAGGCTGTGCAGAATTACCCAGTTGTTCATGTAGGCAGGATAACCCAGATGATAGACAGTAGTTTCAGAAAAACCAATTTGTAGCCATAAACCATAATCAATAGGTATAGTCCCATGGTAGAGTCAAGGATGAGCTATTGAAATCAAGGCAGAGCTGTTTCTGTAGCTGTCAGCGCACACACAAAATCAGCCCTGCAAATATGGGGCAAAAATTAGTTCATCATTGTCTTTGGTGAAGTAAATAATGTAGACAGCTATTCTAGAAAACCATTGCTTTGTGGTATAAAGTCTCGGAGCACCCATGGGTGCCAGAATTTCTCTCATTCAATGTAAATTGCATAGAAAGGCAAGTAATAAAAAAACATTTTCAGTGACACATCATGAACATTATATGAATTATGAAAGGCACATTCAGAGAGGCACAAAAATTTTTACAATGACTATCAATAATAGGCAGTAATATCATAAACAGTGACCCATAATTAACGTCCCTATGCAAGGCTTCAAAATAAGCGCTCACTTGTGGATGCTGGTGTGTGTGTGGCGACCCAAGTTCACAAGTTCTTGGTGGTCCAGCGCATGGTGAAGGTCTGAATTTGAACCCCACCAAGTTTCTGTCCCGACGAAAAGGGGTGAAATTGCGGGCGTGAAGTCTGTTGGCCGCAATCCAAAGCAAAAGTCAGTGGCCTGTAAGCACCTTCCGTCTCCCCCCTCAGAGACAGACAGAGAAACGAAAAGGAAAAGGAAAGGAAATCAGGCAGACAGGAGGTCAGCCCATCAACCGGAAGCTTAGGGGGAAATCAGCAGACGACAGCGGGGCTCCCCAAAGTGGCAAATGAAAGGCTCCCCCAGGACCAGGGGTGATGACCACAGGTCAGGTGCAATTCGGCATCCTCTGATCGGGGTGAAGTCATCTAAGGCATGAGGCATTCTCCAGCAGTGGGCAGAAGGCGTCACCGGTCAGGCCTCTCTTCCTCTCGGTTGCGGAGTGCGGGTAACGCTGGGTGAAAAAGGCTGGCATCACCGGATCCAGGGGCCCACATCGATCGAATTGGCGGAGCGAAGTCATCTCAAAGAGGACATCACCGACATCAAAGGCATCAAAGGCTCCAGGAGGGATAGCAGAATGGATGGCAAGAGGGTCCCCATCTCAGCATCTACGAAGGCGGTGTCAGCTTGCCAGACCCGACCGACTCCATGATCCAGAAATAAAGAACGGGTGGGCGTTTTCCCAGAGCAAAAGCCCGTCCTCCAGGAGGTACCTGGGTAAGAGAAGAACAGACACACACAACCACAAACAGACAACACAGAAGACAAACCCCACAAAAAGGACCCCTCAGCTGTCCTTTTGCTGCCAAGCAGGGTGGTATAGTCTATCTGACAGTCATGACAAGGAAAAAAAATGTTGAAAAAGGCAGACTGGGGCTTTCCTCTTCGCAAGACCAGTACGTGAAGTAAGGGGGGCCAAAGTCTATGACGGGGACGCCTCTGCCCATCAGTAGACATGCACGAGTCCAGCTGGCCCCAATGAGTGCTTGCAAGGTGTAGGTGCTCAGGTGTCCCCAATCAACCACAGATCCCATCCCCAAGTCAAATTGCTCTCCTACACGGGACAGCAAAAACAAAAATGTAGCTGGCAGAATATCCAGGAGATGCAAAGTCGGCTCTTAGCTTGAACCAAATTGTTGCAGAGGGGAGTTGGAGCTGGTATGCGGAATGATAAAGTCACGGCTGGCCACACTTCAAAACAAAAGTCAGTGGCTGTTTTAAATCCACTCTCTCCCCCCATAAACAAACAGAGAAAAAAAAAAGAAAAGAAAAAGAAACAGGAAGACAGGATTGTAATCTGTCACCCTGAGTTGAAAGCGAATCAGCAGGCTGCCTCGGGGACCTTCCGAAGTGTACGCTGTCATCTGGGGAAGGATGCCTCAGGACGGAAAGTGTTTCCTCCAGCGTCTTTCCGAGTGGGAAGAGACAGACAGACCGAAACAGACGAACAACAAACACACACACAAAAACGGCCACGCAATCTGCAGATCATGGCCTCGTTCTCCAGGTGTGATAATGCTACATGCAGTACACTGTGTGCAGATTTCTATGGCACAGTGTAGCGCAGTCTATCTGAAAGTCTGAAGAAGGGAAAAAAATGTCCCAAAAAGGGCCATAGTACACAGCTGCAATTTAGTAGTTTTTCACAAGGTCAGCTGGAAGGATATTCCATGGTCATGCCACTAAGCTCCCCGTGAAATTTGTACCAAATTAATAATGTGCACTATAGAGCCATCCTTTAAAATGGGGAATCTTGTCCTTTACATGCGGGTGTCATGTGGACAAAAAAAGGAAAAGAAAAATCGTTAAGTCCATATTGGCTTCTAAAAAAAATAAACCTCAATTTCCTCAAGAGGGGGCTTCTGAGACCAGGCGTGGGTTGAAAGCAGCACCAACACGCTATGTACATCTTACTGGCCAGGCAAGCCTTGTACCGCCTATGGCAAAAAGATAATTCTTATATTCTTAAGAGTCATTAAAATCGCAAGTAAAATCACTATCCCAGTAGCGTTTGAACATATCTTCTAAAAATCTCATTAAGAAAGCAAGCAAGGCTCTTCTTAAGTTCTAGTGTTTAAGCCTGCCTTAACTATAACGCTTTGAGATTGACTTGTAAGTTACTTCAAAGGCAAAAATAAAAACATGCTTGCAGGACAGCTTGCAAAGAGGGGAGGGGGCTTTCGTGTGCTGTCTGTCACAAAAAAAAAAAATAATCAGGTTTCTCTTGTGTCCTTTTCCGAAGAATTCTTTTATTCTAAAGTTTCTGATAACAAGATTTTCACCTCTTATTCTTTGGCAAAAATACCTGATAGGTGTGTTTGATTCCAAGGGTTTAATTAAATTAAAACGTGACGTTTTGGGGCCGAATTCCTGGATTCTCTTCTAAACAATAGACTCCCTTTCCCTCTCCCCTATCCAGGAGAAAAAAATGCTGCAAGTCGGCTAGAAGCCACCTCTTTATGCTTTTAAGGCAGCACGGAAAATTGTGGTCGTTCCCGTAAGTGGAGAGGAGTGACCTTCTGGCCATTGCCTGTACAATTTACTGGCTTATGGCTTTTAGGGGTCAGTTTATTCCCTTCGCTATGCATGCATTAGGTTGATGTGTTCAATGTAAGTTTTGCGTCCAAGCCCTATCAAGTGGCTTGGGAGAGAAAGGAGGGGTTGGGAGTTGTTATCCTGCCTTGCCCTGCAAGGGGCCCCGAGAACAGAAAGGGAAGGAGGGGCTGTCAACTTTTAAATTCCCCCGCGGCTGCCTTTTACAGCCTGAGGCAAGCAGATAATCTCCTGTAATTACTTCTGTAATGTATTAGGTGTGAAATGCCCTGGAACAAAATGGGCAATTTCACCCTTTCAGTGGCTATTGATCTTGTTGTTGGCTTAAGCCTAATTTGAGAAGCGGGGCTTTTGTAATGAATACACAGAGCTACTTAAATCAGGAGGGAGAGAAAAAAAAAGAATCTTAGGTGAACATGTAGACTTTCTCTCTCTTCCGTCACCCTTATATCTCTGGGGAGGCAAATAATGCCTAGATCGGATAGAGAGAGAGACTAAGATCTTCTCCCCCCTTTTCCTTCGTCTAAAAAAAAAAGGTAGACTTGTGCAGTAGGATAGTTGTTGGCAGTTTGGTCCTGAGAATCTCCCTGTGTTTGAAATTAAAATGCCTGGTCTTTTATCAAATGTTCTTAACTACTTCTGGAGAAGGAAAAAAAAAAAAAAGGCATTGATTCTACCTTCTGTCGTGGCCAGCTGCCAGAAGGGGCTCAGCCCCTGATTTGATTTCCCTGCCTTTGATTATTAATAGTTCAGAAATAACGTCCCTACCTATCTCCTCATGCGGTGCATAGCAAATCTTAGTTCTGTTTAAAGCTTCCATATTCAAGGAGTTGGGCATTGGCGTAGCGGGGTGGAAATACCTCCTGAATGCTTGAATAAGGCAATTTAGAAATGCACATCTCCCGCCTAGCACTTCCTATCCCCTCAAGGCTCCGTGCTCTCTTTGAGTTCTCTCAACTTTATACGTATCCATCCCCACTTCTGTCTTGCCGCCTTCCCTCTATTACACTTCCTCTTCCCATCTGTCCCTTTCCATACTTCCGCAGTCCACTGTCCTGCCTTCCTGCTCCCACACTTCCTCTATTCAACTGTCTTTTTCTACACCTTTTTCAGTTTACCATCCTACCTTTCCTTCCATCATCTTTCAGGTTTCCTACCCAGTTTTACTAAAAATGCATTACTCAGATACCCTATGCTGTTTTCCCTGTAAAATGTCCCTCCAGCTGGTAAATCTTTTGTGTGACCAACCAGTCACAAAATACATAGGATGTTGTTTATCCATGAGTACTCAAAGTACTCTTCTCACTGCCCATTTTTCCCCTGGTGTTATTAAAATTGCTGGCGGGGTCTTCTAGCTGGCAGAGTATTTAGTCTCTATATTATTTAACTAAGCACGTCCTTATAAATTCACACGCCTCTTGCTAGCAGGTCATAATTGGTCTGCCCTCCTTGAGGGCTAGAATCTTAATTTGAGATGGTAAAGTCCTGCCTAATCCTATTTAGAGGGGCTCTTCTTAAAACTTACTTTTGTTCCATTTAATACTAAAATCATTACTTCTTGTGGCAGAATTCCAATGTTACCACATCGCACATCAAAAAGGGGGTGCATAAACTGCACTAATTTATCCCCATAGGTTTGCTTAAAAGGTCTCACTGTGTTCCTATGATTTCTCCCACACAAGCATCAAACGGACTCACACCTCAACACTCAAATGCCCATCATACACGCCAACATGTGATTCAGCAACCATACACCACTCTCCCACATTTCTGTTTCCCCAGTTAACTGCGATCCCTTGCCTAAGAATAGATCTTTCTAACTTCTCTAAAATCAAACGAAGATGGTGGAACTCCGTTGGTATTGTGGGGCAAAGATTGCCAGTCTTTGCCCCTGCTTAAGACACAGGGAATGGCCACTTCCCTATGGTTACCCAAAAAGAATTCAACTTAACACCCACATATATATTTAAACATCAGTAAATCCTCTGAGGAAGCCAGAGCAGTGCTCTGCTTCTAATTCTTCAAACACTTGGGGAGGTGGACGCTAGGGCTACTGGGCCTACGCCCTTTCCACCCTTGGGGATTCCAGGGTCTTTCAACCCGTCCCGTCCCCTGGTCCTTGGGATGCTAGGGACGCATTCGTCCCTTCTCGTCTCCAGACCTCCCGGGCCGACTCATAAGAATCCGCAATCTTCTCCACTCCACAGAGCTGTTAGATTCGAACTCACGCCACCCCACAACTAGTTTTCTCTTCTTACCAGATTTCTTTTGCGCAGTCCTCTTACAGTTCCTCCGTTGTTCTGCCGGCTTTGTTTTCTCCTTAAATAACAGTATTGTGTCCAATGCTGATAGAACAAGTCTCCTCTCAAAATCAGAGGGTCCGGACTAGATTTGTTCAAGGGTCAGCATGAATCCTCACTGTGATTTAAGTCAGACTCCCAAGAGCGCTGGGGCAGTGGCACTTTTCCCCGGCATCTCCACCAGAAATGTAAGGAATTTAAATTTATGGGGGTCCCGTGCCAGCGTGCCTGCGCTTCATGGGCTGCAAAAGACCAGTCTGAGTCTCAGGAGACGAGAAAAGAATTTATTGATTGATCAATCAAGGGACCTCCACACTTTTTGGTGGTGAGAAGTCCACCCAGAAAACGAAAGGAGATATTTTTATAAGGTTTTTCCAGCATTTTCTTTCTCTCCGCCCATCCGAATTTACGTCATATACATTTGTTACATGCATCAAACACTAATTGACATCTTTGGTACACTTGCCTAAAAGTTCTAACTGGTACGTTTGATCTCCTCCCCTCACAACCAGGAGGGTAGGATCATCCTTATGTCCTTGGACATTTTGACAGTTACGAACACCAGACGCTGAGATAATGCCTCCCTGGTACGCCTTGGACACACGTTAATTGCTAGTGTGTGATCCTCAAAGCTTTGGAACTTAATTGGATCCTTGAATTCATAATTGCCTTAGCTGACTTTGCGGAAGTTCCTTTCTCTATTCTAGCCGGAAAGGCTTGACCAAAGATTCTAAGTTTACAAGAATACACTGTAGATACATGTGTATGTGATACATATATGTCTATCTATATATATATATACGTGGAGTGCTTAAGTGAATATAACTACATTATTCGTGTCACTAGTGTGGCTATATATATATATATGTATTGCTTAGAATACATTGTTGTTGAATACATGAGGGCTTGTCCATACCTGTGGTTAGTGAAGCAGCCATATATATTTATAAATATATAATTAGTCAAATGTCCTCCCTTACAGTAGTAGTAGTAGTAGTTTCATTACTTCCTGGGAGTCACCGTCTTCCTGCCCCTTAGACTCCATAGAGCAGGGGTCCTCAACCTAAGGCCTGGGGGCCGAATGTGCCCCCCCCAGGGTCCTGAATCCGGCCCCCAGCACCAACTGCAGACCCCCCACCTACCCCCCTGCTTCATGAGCAAGCCAGCCTCCACAGCTGCTTCTATTGCTGAAGCAGTTCAAAGTGGTGGGCTACGTTGCTTCCTCCAGTTCCTCCACCCACCGCCCAGATGATCAGCAGCTGGCTAGTGGGGCAGTTCAAAGCGGGAGGGCCATGGTAAGGTCCCCCGCTCCCCCCCACCCACCGCCCAGATGGTCGGGGCACCGGCTGCAGCCGAGCAGGGCAATTTAAAATGGGAGGGCTGTGGCAAGGTCTCCCACTCTCTCCATAGCCCTGAGTTCCTGCCCCTGCCCCTGCTCCTGCTCCACCCTGCCCGCCTGCCTTCCTTGTGTGGCCTCCACCTGTGTAACTGTGGTTGTGAGGAAGGAAGGGGGCAGGCAGAGGCAGCACCATCCAGTCTTCCAAGCTGGAGCAGCCACGGCAGTGGACTGACGGAAGGATGGACGGTGGGTGACCGAGGGGGAAACGGAGCTACTTCCCACCCACCCTGTCCCCTCCAAGCTGCTGCCTTGCTCCATGGAGTAAGGGAGGGGAGGAGGGAGCCCAGCCATGGCCAGAGGCTGAGGCCGCCGCCACCACCACTGGGTTAGAGGCCAGCAAGGTGGTGGCAGAGAAAGGTGGTGGCCCGGTCCTGGTACCTAGGAGACTGGCGGGGCTGCATTTGTCCCCGGTTGGTGATGGGTGGGCTGGCAAACCAACAGAGCACCGCAGCCTGGCTGGGTTCGGCCAGTAAGTGGGCTGCAGGTGGCTTTGGACAGGCCTTCATACCTCCCTCACTTGCAGTGCACCAAGTTGTGCCGGGCTGGGCCAGGCCAAGAGAGGAAGCAGCTTTCCCTCCGGAGTGCAGCGAGGGTGTGATGGCCAGGGCACACGGCTGGATCTGCGCGGTGGCTCCAGCCTTGCTGCCCTTGCCATGGCTCTTGCTCCTTATCCTGAGTAGCTGCCTAGAAGATGATGAGGGGCCTAAGTTGGCCTGGGCTGCCTCCTTCTGCCCGACGGAAGGAAGGAAGGAAGGAAGGAAGGAAGGAAGGAAGGAAGGAAGGAAGGAAGGAAGGAAGGAAGGAAGGAAGGAAGGAAGGAAGGAAGGAGAGCCACTCCAGCCGCTGCCACTGCAGCAGGAGGAGGAGGAGGAAGAGGCGCAGCAGAGGGATCCCAGCAGCGGCACCCCAGGGCGGCAATCCGGAGCAGGAGGCAATGCTGGGATCCAAGGGACACACTGATCATGAGCTGATTGTGTGGGGGGCTCTAACCACTTGCTCCTCCCCCTTTTTCTATGTCAGCCTTGGGGGTTTTTTGGGGGGTGGGACTGTGGTCCGGCCCCCAGTGGTGTCTGGGGGCTGGTGAACCGGCCCGCTGTTTAAAAACTTTGAGGACCCCTGCCATAGAGGGTTACCTCCCAAAGGACTCTGACCCACAGGGAACACCATGGCAGCTTCTTTTGGTGACACAAAATGGTGATTTCTGAACCGGGAATACATAAAAAAATTAATAAGATTTGCTTGATTCCTCTTGTTTTGTATTCTTTATCTTTGTGGGAGACAACAAGGACTTATTCTGGGCCCTTTCCTGGCTCTTGGACGAACCTATTTCCCCTCTCGCAGTGGGATTGCCACACAGATATGTGCCTGGGCAGTCCTGTTTGCAAATTAAGGCCATCAATACTTTTCGATCATCCATCACAGATTGAAAGCATGCCGAGTGAAAGATTCATAGGTCACAGCAAACATCAACAGTATAGTGACAGGTCTTTCATCCCTTGGGGGAGGACCTCTACTAAAAACAAAACATCTTAAGCGTGTCACTTTATTGAGCAGTTCTTTTGACCTCTGAAATCCCACCAGGTATGGCCTGCAATCCTTGAACCGTATGAACATACAGTAAGCCAGGTAGACCGTGTTTTGTTGTATGTTTTGCTTTTTGGTTGTTGGCCATAATAAGCTCTTTCCCTTTTAGAGAGTCATGGAACATGCAAGACAACTAATAGCTTCCACTGACGTAATCATGCTTCAGTAGAAACAGCAGGAGTACCGTGGAACCTTCATGACTAACAAATTTGTTTTCAAATGAGTGTTAGAAGAGGTAGCCCTGTTAGTCTGGGCTAGCATGTAAGGCAAAAACCAAAGATTTTTAAAAAAAAAATTAAGACGACAAAACACGTGAGTGTAAAGATTAAGTCACATTAAAATATATAGCAGGTCAGCATTCCAAACAGCAGTTTGTCTTTAAGGTGCCACAGTGTTGTTGTTGTTGTTGTTGTTGTTGTTGTTGTTGTGGTGGTGGTGGTGGTGGTGGTGGTGGTGGTGGTGGTGTCTGATAATTCAATATTAGTGCAACCAACTCCTTCGGACACATATGCTGCCTGTGCTTCAGCTCATACCTGTACACGTACCTTTCAAAGTGACTTTAGAAGCAGGCAGTTAAAGGTCATAATATTACTTTCTGTGTTGTGAAGAAGTTCCTCCGCTTAGCAGCTCTTTTCATGATTGCACTTAAAAGCAGAGAAACAGCCCAAATTTATTCTTCACCGGGCACTAGTTTGCAACTTTGACACACACACACACACACACACACACACACACACACACACACACACACACACACACACACACACACACACACACACGTCTGTGAAACATCACACAGAGCAACACCTCCAGTAACGCTTCACAGATAAATCCACTTGATCCAACAGATCTTCAGATCTTCCTTCTGAGAATATACATATGTAGTAAGTTTATAAATCCTAAGCTGTGTATATCTTGTATACAATGATATTTAATATGTAATTTTGTTTCTTGCTCAGCTCCTGAAGAAGGCCCCACCGAAACACGTCAAGACAGATTTTTTTAAAAATGATTTAACAGGGAATAAAAATTGTTTTCTATTTTTATACATCCTGAGACTCGGTCTCCCACTTGTATTTTGACTTCCTTTTGAGAGACCTGGGCTGATTGCGGTGGTTAATTTATTTATTTATTTATTTATTGGCTGTGCTTCTGTTTTATAGGATCCTGTAGCAACAGAACCAGCTTCGAAGATGACCTTAGCTTGGGAGCAGAAGGTGAGGGATGCCCCCTGCTGAAATCTAAAAGGCAATTTCAGATGGCCTTTGGCGGGAGAACTAATTTGGCTAAGTGATTGGCAGAAAACAGGCACAAGGCATTTCCGTGGGTTGAAACAAGGACTGTTCCAGCCTGATCTGGAGATGTCACAGACTGGATACAGCATTTGCCGCAGTTTAAGCAGGTTCTTCTTTGCAGCCAAACAACAACACTTTCCACCTGTGCAAGCATCTGAAGAGACTGTGTATGCCCTGGTCCCGGTTAGGAGTAGTTGTTTATCAGTGACTCATGCAGAGACACAGTGTGCATCCTCATTTGCAGTTAGATCTGCTGTTTCTTTATATGAGCTGAGAATGACAATCCGATCCCACAAAACAGAATTGTCCCGTTCTAGTGCAAACTGGAAAGCGGCCATCTCAGAGCAGAGATGTGTGCCAAGATGTAGCAACTGCCTTTAACAATTCATTAATGTACACAGTGGACCCTCGTATAACAAATGGTTTGTATGACATATAATCTGTAGAACACAAAAAATTTTTGGCGATAGGGGAAATTTGCTTAACAGAATTGCCTGTGGGGCAAATCCGTACAACATAAAAATGGTTGCGATTAGGGATTACTATGTTTTCAATGCATTCCTATGGAAAATTTGTATAAAGGAAAATTTGCTTAACATAATTTCATTTGGAAAGAATTAGTTCCTCTATACAAGGTACCACTGTACTTCTCTTGTCTCACCTATAGTTCTACTGTGGCATACGTGAAGTTCAGCACAATAGTTGGCCATTTCTAGGTACTTCTGGATTGAAAGGAATGATGAACACTTGCGCGGGAGATGCCCTATTGCTAAAAAGAATAGGGTATTCAGGGAGGCTCCTGATATATATTTTGTTCCTATGGCCTCACTCTGTGCAAGTTTGGCTTTTGGCAATGGATATGGTATTCTGCACTGAGGAACCATTGCCATTGTCTTGAAAGCAAGTTTCTAGACTTTATGGTGGCAGTCAGATTGTGAAAGTTGGTGAAGGTCAAAGTGTCTAGGACCAAGTTAGATAGTCAGCCTTCAAAGTGTGCGGGGAAGGGATCGACTCTTAGATCAGACCTTGGCCATTCAAACTGGAATCGTTTTTAAGAATGGAAGGTTCTTGGCTGACGGCTGGTAGATCCTTTCTCTCATGGCAGTCTTTCCTCTTCCTTTCTGCAGCACCGTTGCTCCTGCACCAAGACCAATCTGAACCCAGGTATGCTGCGGGAACATGGGATGCTTAGCTTTGCATGTGGCTGATGTTCAGCAATATTTCAAGATTTAAATTGGATTCTTACATTTTTAAAAAAATCTAGATCAAAGTCTATTTGCTGAGGTGTCAGGAGGGGGTTAAAAGTTACCTATTTGATTTGGAACGCTTAACAGAAGTCAAATTTAAATCCACAGAAGTAGGTAAGATTTAAAAACAACCCTAACAGTCACATCGTAACGGAAATCTACTCAGAATATGGGCGTGGTTACACTGGGGAAGGGGGGGAATCCATATTTTAATCTGTGTAACATGTTTTAAATAAATTTTTCAAAAGGTAACTACACAACATGCATGGAAGTGTAGAATGTTTTCCCCTGGAAAGTTTTTTGTTTTGTTTTGTTTTGTTTTGTTTTGCTTTGTTTTGGGTTGGTTTGGTTTAGAAAGAGAGGTATTTTACTGGACAGCAAGAGAGTCATTTTTTTCTAATTTGCTTGTTAAATTGTTATAATTGGAATTATTGTGTTACAGTACTCCCCCAATTATTGCGGGAGTTAGGTGCCTGATCCACCCGTGATAAAGGAAAATCTGCAAAATGCATACGCCTCAGTAAACTGACCTTGGGCTGCTCCTGCCGACTGCATTTCCAAAGAGAGGTTTTTAACCCCCTCCTGACACCTCAGCAAACCTTGCTGCTAGGAGCTCAAGGTCTCTTTGTTAGGGTGCCAGGAGGGAGTTAAAAACCTCTCTTTGGAAGCCTGCTTCTCTCAAGGAAAAAAACCACGCTATACTGAGTCCATCATATATAAACCACATTGTGGCAGGGAATTACTGTATATAATATGACAGTGAATTAGTATTTTGCAAAAAAAATCTCTCTCAAACCCATAGAAATTAATTTTAAATTTAGGGTTTGCAAAATCCATTTATACCATCCACACAGTACAGGGCTTATGATCACATTGTATCCTTTGAATCCACTTTTAGGAAACTGTATCACATCTCCAACTCTTACATTTTCATTAACGTAAGAACCAATAGTGGTACAGTAATACTTTGGTTTATGAGTTTACAAGCATTTTAACAAGATGAGCAAAAATCTCAGAACATTTTTCCAATTAACGAGCTCATCTTGTAAAATGAGCACCAGAGCACCACCACCCCTCCTATTCCACCAGCTCCTCACTGCAGCGGCTGCCAGCCTCTTATTTCCGTGGAGAAAATGAGTGAAATTGGGTCTCTGGGATGAATCGTTTGAGTTTCCATTATTTCCTATCCAGAAATTTGCATTGACATATGAATATTTTGGTATACGAGCATGCTTTGGGAAATGGATTATCCTCATAAACCAAGGTACTGCTGTATATCTTTGTGTATCCAGTGGCACACTTTTATTCCCCCCCCCTTCTTCCTATGTTCCCTTTTCCATGACAGGTTCCAAAAAGGTCCCTGCTGGCCTTCCCAGCCTATCAACCTGGATCATAGCTTTGCTTCCAGTGCCATCTCTGGGAGCACAAACAAGACCAGCTCCAGGTAAGTACGAGCCATGACCAGGGAGGGCAGCACCCATTTAAATCACGACACCCACTACAAGATGTTGGACTCCACCATATTCACTTTCAGGATGAAGTGGAGAACCACAGGAAGTGTGTAACTCGGATTCCCTCTTACTCCACTTGATCCTGAAAGTGAATATGCTCCTGCTCCATTGTCTCTGCTGTGGGTGTGCGACTGGTCCCTGTAACAACAACAACCGAATGACACTAAAGTGCTTTAATGGGTCGGGACCCTCCTGCCTTCAAACACTCCTGTCTTCCTCTCCATTAGTATGTCAGAGGTGTTGGGCCTCTGTGAAATTGACGCTGAGACCATCCTCTACAATCTGGGCTTTGACCAAGAGGAGGGGCGGGACACCTCTTGGATTCCACCTCGGTTCTTCTCGGTTCCATCCCAGGCTGAGGGCATCGACTTCCAAGCCTTCCTGAGAGCTCAAGTGCAACGGATAGAGATGGAGGACCCCTGCCTCATGTTAGCTAGTGAGTCGCACACACGGACATGTCTAGGGATGTGGGGTCTAAAGGAAGGGCCACCTCTTACAGCTTTTGCGAGAAATGAACACTACTGTGTTTCCCCAAAAATAAGACAGTGTCTTATATTAATTTTTGCTTCCAAAGCTGCGCTAGGTCTTATTTTCAGGGGATGTCATATTTTTCTATGAAGAAGAATACGGTACACATTTCTTGTTGCTTACTATCGGGAAGGCCTTATTTTCGGGGGGGGATGCCTTATATTTCAGTGAGAGACAAAACTATAAATAGGTCTTGTTTTCAAGGCATGTCTTATTTTCAGGGAAACGGTATATTCAACCGGAGCGCATCAGAGTTCTTTGTGATAATGGCTGAGCGTCGCCAGGTGCAATTCAACATAGTGGCTATGTCGTACAAAAGCTCTGTATGGCTTGGTTCCAGGCTATCAGAAGGACTATATTTCCCTATATGAGCCTGCCTATTTTTTCATGGGGAGGCCTCTCCTTCTGTCACAGCACGTTTCTCACAGGCATACAAAAAGAGGACCAAGCAAGAGGGCCTTCTCAGTGCCTGCTCCCAAGCTTATAGAATTTCTCGATGAAGGAAGTTGAGTTGGCCCCACTTCTTGCTGGCAGGCACAGAGACTTTTGTATAACCATGACCATTGCTCATGGCCATTTAATGCTGAGTAGAGATGGGCACGAAATGAGCAATTTTTCATTTTCATTTTCATTTTTCATTTCGTTACATAATGAAACGAAAAACGAATTTTGTCTCCAAAATGAAACGAACCGAAACGAAACAACAGAAATTTTGTTGTGCGTTTCATTTTTGTTGCGGCAAATACATTGAACTGTAATGAATGTTAACGAAACAGCAATTTTTCATTTTCATTTTTCGTTTCATTACATAACGAAACAAAAATGAATTTTTTTGTAAAAAATTCACGAAAAACAAAAACGAACCGAAACGGACCCCCTAAATGACAAACAACAAATGAAACACCATTTTTTTGAGTCCTGCCCATCTCTAACGGTGAGTGCGGTTTTGCTTGTGCTGTTTTTGTTGGCATTAAATCACTGAAACTGGTTTTAAACTATGGAAAACCCAATTAGTTGTGTATTCGTTTTGGTCCAATGGATGGTTTAATACTGCTTTCATATACCAGCTGGAAGGGATTTTGTCTGAATGCATGTATAGAAAATAAACAAATATGCATTTGAACCTGTCTGGCCAGGCTCCTTTCCTTTAGGTTCACCTCCTAGTGGGGGGTGGCCTTAGGGCTGCTGCCAAATTTTAACAAATGCTTCCAGCCCTCATGAACTTGCCCACCCATGTATTAAGGAAAAGAAGCCCTAATGATGGAATACTCTTTGCCAGGCTGCCTAGTTAGTTACATGCCACAACTCTAGAAACCCTGGTGGAGCTTTCATGGCCAGTGAGACATTGAAGGAGTGGTTTCACCAGTTCCAGCTGAAGTGCTCTCTGGATGGTTTGCAAGTAATTATGCAATGAGCTGGGTGCTCATTTTACCAACCTCGGAAGGCTGGAAGGATGAGTGAACCTTGAGTCTGCGACCTGGGATTGAACCCCAGGTCGTGAGTACAGTTATAGTTGCAGTATAGCTGTTTAACCCCTGAGCCAACAGAAATCCATTTGTCAGCTTCCCTTCCCTTCAGTTTTAAAATAAAAACATTGTAAGAACATTCCCTCCATCTAAAGCAAGATGGGGTGTTCAGGGAGGCTGTGTTTGTTGTGGAATCAGTATCTCCAAATCCTCTTCCACATTCTTCATCACCACACACCCTGAAACACATCAGTTCCTCCTTCTCTGAGTTTTGAGTTCTGGCTGGGGGTGAAGGGGACACTTACGTAATGGTTAGGAGAGGCCAAAGATAAACATCCATGCCTTTAAGCCCTTTCTCATGGCACTGCCTGGACTGACCTTGACTCAGACTCAGACCATAGTGCCCTGGGGCTGTGCAGCTTTCCCAAGGCCACAGAGCCTGGCTTTTCTACCTGGAAGCACAGTGGAGAATCAGACTCCCAATCTATGGCTCTTCAGCCAAATGCTTCGCTCACTCAGCTGTCCAGCTGAGGTAAAGAAAAGTCTATAAAATCCCTGAGGGAAGATGTTCAAGCATCAGAGCTTCTGACTTGACAGGTTGATTTTCATGGTGTCAGCTTTTGAGTCCAACAGTGTAGAATAAGCTTTTTTTTTTAAATGTTCCTTCTGGTGAATATGGGATTGAGGTAGAGCTTTCTGTCTAGCAGAACCTTCTCCTTCCATGTTCTTGATACTGGTTGCTGAATAAACATTTTGTCTAAAAGGCTCTGAGGACAATGAGGCAGATTATTTTTTGGCATATCTTCATCATGAAGTTGGGAAACCAGGAAGACCTGGATATTTTAGCCCACCTTGAGTCAACCTTAATTTTCCTCAGACATTTCCTGTCCTTGCTTCCACAGATCGGTTCAAGCAAGTCCAGACTCTGGCTGTCACAACAGGTGCTTTCTTCAGTCTCTATTCATATGTCTCTAAGACGCCAGTGCAGAAGCTCTCACCTGCCCCCTTATTCTGGAATCTTCCAGAAATGCTAAATTCTTTGACTCTTCCTTCTAACCCCAAAGATCCCTCTCTAACCCAGCCTTTGCAGAAAGCTGTTTCCAGCATGTGCTTGGACACTGCACCCAGAGAAGGAAGTCCCTCAAGGGCAACCAGCGTGCTCTCTCCTACGAGGTCCCTGGAACGGAGGGTATGGGAGGCGATGGGAAAGATGTACAGAGACAGATCCCCCACTGAACCAGGGGGTGTGAAGAACGAGGTGCACACAATACCTGCCGGAAACCTCAGCCCAACGGCAAATGCCTCTTCAGACTCTACAGCGGTGGGGTCAGCCTCCGAGACATCTCCCTGCTTCAGTCGTGAACCTCCATCTCATCCTGGGGAAACAACTGATCTTATCATGCTGGGACTGGGATCCTGGTTTTCTCACTGCCCAGGAGAGCAAGGAGGGGATACAACAAACCATCCTGGCTCTACAGAACCTTTCTATTCTCCAAAAACGGCTTCACCGCCAGAGGAAAGCAGTGAAGAATCAGACAGGGAATGATCGACAGAAAAGGGTCTACCCCTGGGGAGGAGGATTATTTGGATATGCCTTGATTGAGCTGGGAGGGGGAGGGGAGGTATCACTACGAGAACAAGGTGGTCAGCAATGAGCTAGAGGTGTGTGTGTGTGTGTGTGTGTGTGTGTGTGTGTGTGTGTTGGGTTATTACAGTTGTGACTGACTCATAGCGACCCCATGTCCATGTCATTGGCAAGAGTACTGGAGTGGTTTGCCAGTTCCTATTCCAGGTGCCTACAGCACCTGGTATTCCCTGGTGGTCTCCCATCCAAGTACTAACCAGGGCCGACCCTGCTTAGCTTCTGAAATCAGGCGAGATTGGATGTGCTTAGGTCTGGGCATTCAAATGTTGCTTGGACTCAGCAGCAAGGCACTGTGTGTCTGGCTTCACTCCCACATCTGCTCTCGGGGAGCAAAGAATGGGAGCCTGCTTTTCCAGGGCTGATGCAACACACTTAAGGTGTATTTATTCACTCAAACGAGCTATTTAAATGCAGAGTGTTATTGTTATTATTGTCGTCATCGTCATCATCATTTATGTTGTTACTATTATTTATACCAGGCACGTCCAAGCTTCGGCCCTCCTGACGTTTTGGACCACAACTCCCAGAATTCTAAGCTTGGATTGCCAATGGCAAAGGACTGTGGGAGTTGCGGTCCAAAACATCTGGAGGGCCGAATTTTGTACATGCCTGATTTATACTCTGTTTCTGGGACCCGGGTTCGCATTGAGCACGTGCCATTTTGGGTGCTGTCAAAGTTTGATAAGGCCTCTGGGAGGAGCAGAAGCATCTCCATCTATGATTGCTCTTGGTTTCCAAAGAGGTCCTTGATGTCCGTGGGACACACCAAGGAGTAAAAAGAATAAACAGAAGCATTTCCTTTACACATTTTGGGCTGCAACTAGTATCTACTTTTATTGGTACTGTTGTGCAGGTTCATCTCCGAATTGGCTGCACCAAGATTTAACAGGTTTCAAGTTTTGCCAAGTTTATAAGTTTTGGATGAGATCTTCCAGGCATGCAAATTCCCTTAGCCTCCTAATAATCCCCCACTGCCTCCCAAAAGACAACCCAGTATACGGTCAGCATCGCGTACGCTGCTCTCAGCCTCATGATTTCTTGGCCCTGAAGAGCAAAGAGAGAAAATGGTTAGTCTCATTTCAAGTGTAGTAGGTGCTACTTTCCAGCACGCTGATCCTGTGAGTGCCCCATGCATATGAAAGCGATTACAGAATACCTACGTATGCATAAGTGTTCTAGCTCTGCAGTTCCAAAATGATTGCAACTATGATTATGACTGTGATTATTATTGTAAGGGCTAATCTGGAAGAGCAGGCTGCCCCCATGACAGTCCCTATAGCAAGCCCACCCTCCACAAAGAGATCCTACCCCCACATGCAAGCAACAATCCATATTAACAAATGAGAAGCGGGTCTTTTGTAAAGCTAATGGCTTTTAATTGCTCATCTAAGAGCCAAACTCTCTTAAATACTGTGCATTAAAGCATGGATAGCTTACTGCCATATATAGTTCCCGGGAAAGCCTACTGTGAGGATTGCTGCCAGCGCAGAGGAAACATGGAAGACTAAGAGGCGTAGCAGATGGTATCATAGTCTTTGACACTCTCCAAATCCTGGGATGTATGGCCTGACAGATATTCTTCTACTACAGATTTCATCTGAGATTTCATGTGGGATGTGAGATTGTCAAAGAGCAAATTCACCCCTGCATTACTCCATATGGGCATCTTTGTTTAATCTGCACAATAGACATGGGCACGACTTGGCGAAATTCTCATTTCCGTTTCCATTCCTCGTTTCCGTTACGCAACGGAAACGGTAACGACAATTAAGCCGTCAGAACTCGAACCGATAAAAGAAAAATTGGGTCTGATTTGTCGTCGTTCATGGCATCGCGGTGATCGCGCGATGCCAAGCGGCACAGAAAAAAAGTTTAAAACAAAACAAAACGATTCCCAGCCAAAAAAGCAGGCGAAAATATGCCTGCCTGAGTGAGGGCACCTACCAGAGGGGTGGTTTCTGGGGGGGGGTCCCCCGGCCTCCCCCCCTCTCCTGTCCTGGGCTGCTCTGGTGGGGGGCATCCTCGTCGTCTCGCCATGCCATGCGGTGTGGGGGGATCCAAAATGGCGACCGCAATATTTTTTTTGAAATCGTGGTCCAAAAACCCACCAAAGCACCACACAGAAACATGCGAAAATTAGGTATTTTAACTGCCTGAATTTTTACAGTAGCAGCAGTGGGTTTTTCTTGCAATAAACGTCTGTCTCCAATCCCATTGATTTTATTTTATTTTATTTTTATTTTTATTTTTTTACACCTGCGCAATGATGGGCTGGCCATGGGATGGGACCATGCACATTTTTGGAGCCATTCCACCAATCGCATGGCCACTTGGCCAGGTTTTGACTGAGACTTCTGGGATGTGCCAGTTGAGCATAAAAAGCCCACTATAACCCTAACCCTAACCCTAACCCTAACCCATACGCCAGTACACTGTCCTTCTTAGTGGGTCAGAGGCACCCAGAGGTGCAGCCCACTAACTCACCCTAACCTTACCCGTAATAACCCTAAGCCTAGCCCTTGCCCTAACCCCAACCCTAAGCCAGATCTGTACTCGCATTGCACTACACGCAAGTACACTGTCCTTCTTAGTGAGTCAGAGGACGCCCAGCAGAGGCATTCTTCTTTCACCTCGCTCACCAGTCCAAAGTTCCAAAAAACTCTGTATGCCAGTATGCTGTCCTTCTTAGTGAGCTAGAGGCACCCAAAAGAGAGGTACCTCTGCCAGTGCCACTTGGTACGCAATGGCTACACGGTCATGTACCCTTCCTTTTCCCTTTGTAGGGGGCCAGAGGAGGCATCCACCCCAGAGAGGTGCCTCCAGGAGCCTGCTAAATGCCTTCCCTTCGTAGCGGGCCAGAGGGGCACCCACCCCAGAGATGTGCCTCCAGGAGCCCGCTACCCTACCCCCCCAAACCAGTACTAATGACAGACGACAAACGAAATGACAAATTTTTGAAAAATTTCGTGACAAACGGAAACGAGCCGAAACGGGCCAGCTCCGACACACGACAATTTGAAACGTCATTTTTCCTGGTTGTGCCCATCTCTAACTGCACAATCCAGTGACAGGTTTCTTCTAGCAACAGTGCATTGTAGACAATCAACTGGAAGATGAACTGGTCTATGAATTTCTGGTACTGTGTACAGTACGTCACCATTAGGACCTGCTATGTCTTCCAGTATGGTATTTAGCATACTGCAATATTGCAACTTGAGTAAGCAAATTAGAATCAATGCAACTTACAGAGAACTCGACTCACCAAATCCCACTGATTCAGTGGGACTACTCTACTGTGACTTAATACACCAAAGCAACAGGATTTCAACCACTGAATAACTTTTCATAGTCTGAGATACTTACAGGTAGCGTCATGTTTTTGTTCTACTTCTAGAGAAGAGAAAAAGAGAAAATAGATTTCACAGTCGGTTCCTTTTTTTCTGTCCTTCTTTCCCAGGGCCCTTCCCTCCCTCCCCAACACATGTGCCACATGTTTCATTGCCACGGTACCCACTCAGCCTTCTCTTGCCCACAGAAAAGTGCATAAACTCAGACCCTTAAATTTTGCACCTAGTGTTTCCAGCTTGTCAGGAATGTTGAGACCATATCCTGCCATGCAAATCTGGATTTCCAAACAGCATTGAAGTATCACAAGAAGAGATGAGCATGGAACAAAACCATAGCATTTTGTTTCATTTTGTTTCTCTTTTCATTTCGTTTTGTTTCACTTTGTTATTAATGCATTTTTAAAACAATTTTTGGAATGAAGTGAAATGAAATGATTTGTTATGCTATATAATGGCTCTCCTGGGTCCTAGAGACACCAAATCTTGGGGGTAGCTTCTTTGGACTCTTCCCTGTAATCCCACCAAACTTGGAGAGGTTTGGGATTCAGGGGGCTGAGTTATTAAATTCCAACAGGGGTCCCCCTGGAGAACATCATTTCTAATTGAGTTGGGAAGCCACTAATACAACCCGCCCCCATGGAGCAGCTTCCTCAAGCAGTTCCCTTAATTACAGGAGATTTTCTCCTGGGAACCCCCTTTGGAGTTTAATAACTCAGTCAAATGAACCCCAAACCTCTCCAAATTTGGGGGGGCTTACAGGGAAGAGTCCAAAGAAGCTACACTGTGATTTCCTGCTGCTACATGCCTGTGATCCCTATTTTTGAGTGCATATAAAAATATGTACTTGAAAATATTGATTGCAGGCATGTAGCATCATGGAAATCGCAATGGATCGCAGCTTCCTCAAGCTTTTCCCTGTAAACCCCCAAATTTGGAGTGTCTTGCAGTTCAGGGGGCCAAGTTATTTAACTACAAATAGGGTCCCCCTAGCTAATTGCAGAAGTGTGTACGGCGCATTGCACACCAAACACACTTCTGCAATTAGCTACAGGGACCATCTTTGGACTTGAATAACTTAGCCTCCTGAACCCCCCAACCTCTCCAAATTTGGGGGGCTTATAAGGAAGAGCTTGAGGAAGCTCCTCCATTTTGTTTCCCGAACAAAAAACAAAGGTGGTTCCATTTGTTTTGTCATGAAACAGTTTCTATTGTTTCATTACATAATGAAACAATTTGTCATGTAATGAAACAACAAAGCAGTGTTTCATTTTTCATTTGGTGCCCACCTCGATTGGCAAGTGTATGAAAAGAACTGCTCCACAAAATATGGAACCCATGGGTGGTATGAAACATATGTACACTGACCCTCTCTTCCTTCTCCCTGTACCGTTTCTAGGGAAGCAGACCTTTTGCTGATAAACAGTACCCAGTGCTTCATAGGTTAAGATAACTTACCATTTCTTTCATTGTGTTCCTCTGCATCTAAGGAAGAAAGTCATAGAAAGACCAGTGATTATTTGCCTTGGGTGGTTCTAACTGCTTTTATATCTGTGATGATTCTCAGTCACCCAGGTGAGGTTATTCAGAAGTTAAGTCATGGCAACTGGACTTCTTGTGAGATGAAAAAAATTGTTTTGTTTGGATCTTATGAGATCAAAACAAGTAACTTGGATGAATGGTGAACCGTTTCAATCTCCCAGGAAAAGAAGTCCAGCTGCCATGACACAACTTCTGGACTCCAACTGCTTTGTGTCATGCACAAATGAAGTTGGGAAGCTATGGTCTTTCTGCCTACAGCATTTTCAGTTAAACAGAACAAAAGAAAAAGTGATATATGGAAAACACAATTCCATGTAAATTTCATCTGTGGCAACAACAAAAAAGCAGCTGCGAGGAAAAGATGTAAAACACTATCTCCACATGTACTGTATCTCCAAAAATTATGATGATCTTGGACTGAGCTTCCTCATTTGTTGTTTGGTCCCATCTCTGTGTCTAAGGCCAGTAAGCCATCCCACCAGCTCTTCAAAAACAGGAGAAATACAAATATCAGATACCTACCAGCAGAACCCAAAGCAAAGACAATTCCTGCCAGTGCAAGGAGGACCCAGGTCTTCATGGTCCCTTCAGGAAGATATGGAGATCTTGAAAAACTGAAGGCAACTGATGAGAAGCTCCAGATGACTGAAGATCCTGACTCTAATACCCCCTTTCTTATGACTGCACAAACGACCGACCCAAAGGTTTGGCAAAGATGATGCAATGGTAGCACCATGAAGGGATCAGCAAACAAAGATGCTCTTTCCAGAGAAAACATCACATTTGGCACAAAGGAATGAGGAAAACATGTGATAAATGCATGCAAAATGCCACAGGATATGTACCTTGCAGAAAGTGACGTGGGTTCAGTCACCAATTTCCAAAGGGCATTGCCTGTTCATCTCCTAATCATCTTAGTAGGGGAATTCCAGAATTAAGTATGCCCTTTGGTAATAGTCAAGGCAAAAGAAGAGTTGACTGTTACCCTCTGTCTGCTATAGGTCCCTGATCAGATTAGTTTTAACCAACAGAAACAGTGTAGGATTATCTGAGATGTTGACTGACCACATCCTACTTCTGTTATGGGCTGTGCAAGAGATGTGAGGGATCTTCTGACCACCATGTATTTTGGACTTCAAGCTTCAGAAACCCCAGTCAACACTGTCAATGGGAATTCTGGTAACAGTGGTCCAAAATTTGAAAAGCGGAATGACACAAATGTAGGGTGTGATCAGACAGATCAGAACTTGCTTTTTTCTCTGCTGTGAGAAGGGGCTGGTTTGCTCCTTTCCCCACCAGTCCCACCATGTAATTTCTGGAGTGAATCAGCTCATCTACAAAGTGTTCCTACCTACATTTTATGGGCTTCTGTCCGGGGGTTGTCCTTTTTTGGTATGGATAGAATAGTTCCATTTTGGTTTATTTCTAGTTTGTGTGATCACTGGAAATGAACCAGAGTGAGCCTTCAGCTTCCACTGTCGATGTGAACTGGCTTAAAAAAACAGGCACTTTGGAATATTAGCAAATTAAATACTTTGTCTGCTCTTGCATGGAGGGGCGGAGAAAGTAGAAACAAATCTTACACTCTATTAAGACACTGCAGCTGTGCTGCATCAAGGAGAAGAATAACAATGACAATGAAGAAGAAGAAGAAGAAGAAGAAGAAGAAGAAGAAGAAGAAGAAGAAGAAGAAGAAGAAGAAGGGACTGAAATAGTATTTATATTATTTTCTTTTGATACTCAACATATAAGACATTGCAAATAAACTTCGTGTCTCTTCCCCTCAAACCATTATTATTTCTTTCTGGCCTGCCAGAAAGGCAAATAGGTCCTAGATCAAATCAAACCTGAACTTTCTCTGGAGGCAGAAATCTTGAAAACACAGTTCCCCTAATTTAGGCACATCATGAGAAGGCAGGATTCTCTCAAAAAGATCACAATGTTGGGAAAGCAAGGAAGGAAAAGAAGAACATTCAAACCATGAAAAGAATTGGCTCCCTAAAGGAAGCTACAGGCTTGAGTTTGCAAGAGCTGAGAGGGGCTCCTGAGGGCAGGGCATTTGGGTGATCATCCATTCATATGATAACCATAGGCTGGAGGTGGCTTGATGACACTTGCCAACCACAAATCAGAAATTGCCAACAACGAACCAGGAGAAAGGAACCTCAGTGTACCAAGTGTGATTATTTGTTAGAAGAATTGTATAAGGGGAAAGGGAAGGCGTATACATATCTGGTGGCTGAGACTTGTTTGGCCTTGTAAATCTAGAGTCTCAGCAGCCACTTATGACTCTCAGTTCTACAGCTGCATAGACCAAAGCAGCCGGCAATAATAATGTAGCAGAAAAAAACACCCAAATTATCATATGCACGGCCAAAAGGAAAGAGAACTGGGCAACTTGTTTTTATAGAAGCAAATGCAAAAAACTTTACTAATTACCAAAGCCAACTACCATATATACTCGAGTATAAGTCGACCTGAGTATAAGTCGAGGACCCTAATTTAACCCCCCAAAACTGGGGAAACATATTGACTCGAGTATAAGTCTAGGGTGGGAAATGCAGCAGGGCCTGGCAGCTCCTCCTTTGTGAGCTGGGGGAGTGGTATGTGATGTTTAAAATGACTCTTAGCCACTAATGCAAGTTTTACAAATCTGAAGAACACCAATCTTCTTTTGGAGCAAGAAAACAGGAGCTTCTTGTGAAAGTGAAAAACAATGGACAATATTCAAGGGAGATACAGATAAATCAGGAAACAGACAAGGATGCTCTTTTTCACCTTTACTTTTCATATTTTATTAAATGAACAGATTAGAAGTTACATCAACATCAAAGGGATTAAAATAAAAGGAGAACAATGATTTGGATGTAATACTGGAAGATGCCCTCTCTTGGCGGACCCCTTGAAGGATAGGATGAGAAATTATGCAGCAATGGCAGGAATGAAGTGAGATAAGGAGAAAACAAAGATGATACTATTTATTTATTTTATTTATTTACTGGACTTCTATATCACATAATCTAGCAACAAGGCCACTCTGGGCAGTGTAAAGAACTACTAAAGAACATACCAGAAGAAGGAAAACATATCCTCATAGGAAAAAAACTAGATTTCAAGAACCAAAAAAAAAAAAATTAAATACCTTGGGATTCAAATTACAATGAAAACTAACTCTTAAATCTGAAACGTTCAGTTGGGTCTGACTCTTCATGACGCCATGGACCAGAGCTTTCATTTGTAAAACCTGAACAAGGTTAAGAATGATAGGCTCTTTTTGTTGTTGTTCAGTCATTCAGTCGTGTCCAACTCTTCGTGACCCCATGAGCTCACCAGGCCTTCCTATCTTCCACTGCCTCCTGGAGTTTGGTCAGATCCATATTGGTTGCATCGATGATACTGCCCAATCATCTCATTCTCTGCCATCCTCTTTTCCTTTTGCCTTCAGTCTTTCCCAACATTAGGAACTTTTCCAAGGACTCCTCTCTCCTCATGAGGTGGCCAAATACTGGAGCCTCAGCTTTAAAATCTGTCCTTCCAGTGAACATTCGGGGGTGATTTCTTTCAGGATGGATAGGTTTGATCTCCTTGCAGTCCAGGGGACAAAATACACTCACCAATATACCTTAAGATTCCAAAATGGCTGTCCCCGGTAGTGGCATTCACACATCCAAATTTATTAGCGCCATATAAATGTCCAATATATGAGGAGTTACTAAAGGAGGAAGATGTTTTAAGAAGTATGGAAGATCAGAATTCAGTCACTTAAGCTGGTAAAAAAACCACAGATACTTTCAAGATTTGCTATGGATAAACATGAGGGATTTTATGATGAGAAAATTACATTTGATAAATTGTTGTTTGATTCAAATGACAAGCTGATTAAAATGTATAAATACTTATTGGAAAGTAAAATGGCAGATGAGGTGGTGAAAGATTCTATGACAAACTGGGCACAGAATGGAGGTCATAACATTGACATAGATCACTGGGCACAAATTTGGAGAAATAATATAAAATCATGAAATCTGTAAGCTTTAAAGAAAAAATATACAATATTTTTTACAGATGATATTTATCTCCTAAAAACTATCTAAAAATGTACAAAAATACTTCGGAAAAGTGTTGGAAATGTGAGGCACATGTAGGGAGCTTTTATCATGCCTGTTGGACATTCAGAGAAGTTAAAAGTTATTGGATGATGGTGCATCAATGTTAGGAAAAATATTTTATTTTCATATACCATTTACACCTGAACTATTTTTTTATTGATCATTATGCCAGAAAGTTTAGATATAAAAATCAGACAGGATGTGATCTATATAGTAACAGCATCTGGGATTTTATGGGCTAGATACTAGAAGAATGAAGAAATACCTATATCAGATGAACTGATTGGGAAGATTTTAGAAGTTGCAGAAATAGACATTCTGACTGAACTCCTCAAAGAAAGGACAATTCTAAATGCAAAAGAAAGCTGGAAAGCAGTATACAGATGGATTCATGACAGAAATTAAG
This sequence comes from Phrynocephalus forsythii, assembly GCA_029282475.1. Lineage (NCBI taxonomy): Eukaryota > Metazoa > Chordata > Lepidosauria > Squamata > Agamidae > Phrynocephalus > Phrynocephalus forsythii. The sequence continues at coordinate 25,207,488 of JAPFRF010000011.1, read as the reverse complement.
AAACATAATAGCTTGTTAATTAAATACTAAGACCAAATAATGTGATATAATGAAAATATGGAAGCAAATTATGTAGAAAACCAGATGTTAGCATATAGAACTGTAAGAAAAAGTAATGACTCTGATGCCTGCTCTCTCTGTGTAACCCTTTATCTATAATTTACCCCTCCCTATTACCCCTCCCTTTTCACCTATAATAAAAAAATCCAAAACAAACAAACAAACCAGGAGCTCCTCAGGCAAGCAGTAAGGAAGAGGAGGAGAATGATATATTTCTCTCTCTCTCTCTCTCTCTCTCTCTCTCTCTCTCTCTCTCTCTCTCTCTCTCTCTCTGTGTGTGTGTGTGTGTGTGTGTGTGTGTGTGTGAGAGAGAGAGAGAGAGAGAGAGAGAAAGGAGAATCCTCCTCTTATACCAGAAAAATGGAGAACAGGTAAATATGGGAGCGCGAACTGCCTGAGCTCCCTTAACAAAAGGAGCTATCCATTAAAGGGGAAATGTGTGTAGCTGCATTGAATTACACAGCCCAACATTACTTGACCCTTGCCACAGACTATTACTGAAACAAGCAGCCACACCATTAACAAACCAACACAAAATAGGGTGAAGCTTGCAAACAACTTGCACCATAGCTATTGCAATACAGTATTGTTCTAACTGTTCAATAGTTCAACTGAAACAACATCATTAATAAAATTAAAAACACAATAAGATATAATAGGGGGTAGGATTTTGGACCAAGATATGCAACATGCAGAATCTCGTCCCCCTTTAAATTGGAACTCGCTAAAAATTCTTGGGCACTAAACAATTGCCACAGTAATTAATGCTTAAGACAGGCATGTCCAAACTTCAGCCCACCAGATGTTTTGGACCACAACTCCCACAGTCCTTAGTCATTGGCAATCTAAGCTTAGAATTCTGGGAGTTGTGGTCCAAAACATCAGGAGGGCCGAAGTTTGGACATGCCTCGTTTAAGGTCTGGGAAGAGAGGGGACAAAAGAAGGTGCCAATTAGAGATGGGCATGAAACGAAAAATGAAATACTGTTTTGTCATTTTGTTAGGTAACAAAATGAAACAAAAATGAAACAAAAATGAAAGGAGGAAGCAGCATTTCGTTAAAGATGAAACGAAAAAATTCATTATTATTTTTTTGTTGAAACAAACCATTTCATTCCATCTGTAAAAGGGGTTCCTTACCTGCTGGGCTCGCAATGAGACACCACCACCACCGCTGCCGAGGCCCAGGAGAGGGAAGATGAGGAGGTGGGTCCCCACATCTGCTCCGGTGCTCCCTGCCTCCTCCTCTCAGCCCTGGCTTCTGGCCTCCTCTCAGCTGTGAGGCAGATGGGGATGACTTCCCTGGGTCCTAGGGGCACCAGATTTGGTGCCGGGGAGAGATTTTCAGAGGGGTCCAGCTGAGCTGCCATTGGCTGTACCCCTTTAAAATTGGCCCAGTCGCTACTGGGGGGAATCCCCTGGTGCTGACTGGGCTAGTTGCGGCAAATAAAGCTGTAATGAATGCTGATGAAACAGCTCAGCTGGACCAAAAATGAATTTTTGCAAAAAATTTAAAAATGGCTCTCGGGCACCAAATCTGGTGCCTCTGGGACCCAGGGGAGCTCATTTCATTTCGGGCACCAAATCTGGTGCCTCAAGGACCCAGGGGAGCCATTTCATTTCGTTTCATTGCGTTTTGTACATTTTTAAAAAAAATTGTAAGAAACAAAACAAAATGAAATGGGGGGCACAAAACAAAATGAAATAAAATGTAATTTTTCGTTTCAGCATCTCTAGTAGCAATTTCTTATTGGTGCAGATTAAATTATTTGTATGCTCTTCTCCCTCCTTCTCTTTATTATTATTATTATTATTATTATTATTATTATTATTATTATTATTATTATTATTATTATTATTATTATTATTATTATTATTATTAATAATAATAATAATAATAATAATAATAATAATAATAATAATAATAATAATAATAATAATAATAATAATAATAATAATAATAATAATAACCCCAAATGAGCTTCCCTTGTGCTTAAAATCATCTGGGATAACCCTTGTCTTGGTCCCACTCCTCTCACAGGCTAGTTTGGTGACAGGGCATTTTTGGTGGCAGCTCCCAAGCTGCTCAATGTACTTCCTGATGAAGCCAGGTGGGCCTCCTCCCATTTTATCCCTCTGCTGGTGGGCAAAGGCCTCCCTTTCTGAACTAGCCAAGCAGGGTCCATAGTGGGATGCTGAACACATTCAGTCAAGAATATGTATGGCCATGCATTTATGTGTTTTTTTAAATGGTGGTTTAAATTATTGCTATTTGTTTTGATTATTTTTAATATTATATCTTACTGTGTTTTTAATTTTGTTAATTGTGTTCTTTCAATTGCTTCTAAGCCACCTTGGGTCACTGAAAGGAAGAATGGCAGCATACAGTACAGAGCATTCAACGCTGCCAGCAGATTAATTAAGAAGTTAATGTCGTCAATCATTCTTCATTATGGTAAATCACAACATGGGTGACCTGTGTGGCCCTCAGAGGGGCATGGGAATCACGACTTGTGATGCAATTATTGTATGCTTTCAAGTCATTTTCTGGGGCTTTTCAAACCATTTCCAGGCTTTTCAAGGTAGAAAGAGGTCAGAACTGGGTTGTCATCCCCTTCTTCGCAGGAGGCCCTGGGACTGTGCAGCTTGCCCAAGGCCACCCAGGCTGGCTCTACTTCTAGGAATCACAATGGGGCAATTGAACTCCCAATATTTTGCTCCACAACCAGATAACATCTAACCATCACAGCTATAGATCCAGCAACTTGTTAAGCAATGGCAATTTGTCACCACAATCCACACTCAGAAATCCCGTTGGGAAAGCCCCAGTAGGAGTCCGGCTATTGCCATTTTTCGCACCAGAAAGATTTGAGAAGACTGAGAAGAGAAAGAGAAGAGAAAGAACTGGTGTCAACTTCTGGGTGAAGTTGTAACTGCTCACCTATAATAGTGTACTCTCTCAGTCACCTTAATTTTGGTGGCTCAGCCTATGCAAGCTTAAGGTAAAGGTAAAGGTTCCCCCTCCCCCCCACACACATGTGTGCTAGTCCTGCCTGACTTTAGGGGCGTTGCTCATCTCCATTTTCAACCAAGAAGCCAGTGTTGTGCAAGTTTGTGGCCATGTGGCCGGCATGGCTGAACGCATTTTTCCACATGGAACACGGTTTTACCTTCCCATTTTTTATGGCGGTACCTATTTATCTACTTGCATTTACATGCTTTCGAACTGCTAGGTTGGCAGGAGCTGGGGTTAACAGCGGGAGCTCGCTCCACTGCGTGGCACTCAGGATTCGAACTGCCCAGCTGCCAACTTTGCAGCCAACAGTTTTCAGCGCTCTAGCTGTTTTCAGTGCTCTAGCTCACTGAGCCACCACCACCACCACCACCACCACCATGACTTAATGATGGCAATTGTACCAGGATTTCAGGCACATTACCTAAAGCACTAAGAGTGGCCTCCTACGGACTTTCCTCTGGTTCTATAGAAGGCAGGGCCTCTGCTTGTTATTTGCCGGAGATATGAGTGGTGTAGAAGGCCCAGGTTTTAGCCATAACGGAAGTTATATCAACAGTGGTGATACAGTAGTAATGCTGGTCAGAACCCTAAGCTGTACACTCAGATTTCTGGGGCCTAGTACCTGAATCATTGCTTGAACAAAAGCAAAGCAAAGGGTTCTGCTTATATACTGCCCCATAGCATTTCAAGCACTCCCTGGGCAGTTTACAATTTAAATTATGCTGGCTACACATTGCTTCCCCCCCCCCTGGTAAGCTGGGTACTCATTTTACCGACCTGGGAAGGGTGGAAGGCTGAGTCAGCCATGAGCCTGCTTCCTGGGATTGAACCCCAGGTTGTGAGCACAGTTTTACCTGCAGTACAGACATTTAACCACTGTGCCACGAGGCTCATTACACATATGAGCAGGCCATATGAATTGAAATTTAGTCCACTTTTGCCATGCTATGATGATACCCCCTCCTCTGAGAAAACAGAAATAAAAGGTGTTTTCCATGAGCCACCATATTTCGAACATGACTGTAAAATTTGGAGATTTATCTCTTGATTCTCTTCCATCTTTTCTACAGACTGGTGTATTTCAGGAAAAAGAAGACAAACAAAAACTCAGACTCGTGGTTTTCATGAATTCAGCTAGTCTCTACTTTTATTCATTGCCGATTAGTATTTGGGCTTAGTGAGAAGTCATTAAGCGGGTGTAACATCAGTGTGAAACTCAACGAAGCAGTCTGCCCAGCACACGATCAGCATCGTTGGCTTCCCGACGCTCCACATTTCGTAAGACGCGTCCACCATCGGCACGGCCGGAGGCTCCATGCCCGACAGATTTGTGGTGGGGGCCTCTGCGCAGAGAGTTAAGGGCATGTTCTGCAACAGGAAAGAAAGTTTTTTTCAGCCAGTTAATCAGGATGCTGTTTGAATGAGCATCCTTCTTTGGTGAAATAATGGCCTGCTGATATCTATTACGTCACATTTTGGATCCCAAGTATGGGCAACCTAGGAAAGTTTGAATGAAACATCTCTAGGGGAACTTTTCAACTGATTCTCAAGATCCACATGTTGCTGCTTTCTCTTTCTCTTTCTGATATTCCTGAAGATACAGAATAAAATTAGCAATGTCAGAATTAAAAAGTTTGAAATCTCTCTCTTTTTTTGTAGCCAATTTACACAGTGCTAATTTTCTTGTGTTCATACCTCTTGGGCGACTTTCCTGTGATATTTGAATAATAAATGAATACACAAAAACATAATAAACTAACTTTTATTTGTTGTTGTTTTTTTAAAGAGGAGAGCCTAAAGCCGCAGTCTATGTGGCCTCCTGCAGAAGTGCCTGACATGCTAAATGTGTTCTTGGACAATTTAACAGAAGTGGTGTCATTTTCTGGCTGAAGATGTAACTGCTCACCAATAATAGCATACTCTCTCAGTCACCTTAATTTTGGTGGCTCAGTCGATGCAAGGGCAGAGATTACTTAATTAAGGCAATTGGTCCCGGATTTCAGGTGCATTGTCCTAAAGCACTGCAGTGTCCACTTTTGGACATTCCTCTGGCCCTTTGCTTGTTATTTGCAGAAGGCATTAGTGCTGTAGAAGGGCAAGGTGTTGGTGGCAAAGGGAGTTATAGTGACAGTGGTGGTAGTTCACTAGTAATGCTGGCCAGTAGAGATGGGCACGAAATGAACAATTTTTCATTTCCATTTTTGTTTTTTCATTTTGTTACATAACAAAATGACAAACAAATTTTGTCTCTAAAATGAAACAAAACGAACAGAAACACCAGAAATTTTGTCATGCGTTTCGTTTCCGTTACTGCAATATGAGTGAATTGCTTAAAATCCTAAAAAAATCACAAAAAATGAAATAAATGTTAACGAAATGGTAACAAATGAATGAAAACAAAAATGATTTTTTTGCAAAAATTTGTGAAAAACGGAAATGAACCGAAACGGACCCTCCAAATGACAAATGACAAACGAAATGCCCATCTCTACTGGCCAGAACTCTAAGCTGTACACTTAAATTCCTGGGGCTCAGTACCTGAATCAAGGCCTGAGAAGGCAATGTGAATGAATTCTAGTGAATGCTGTTATGATATCCCCTCCTCTGAAAAAAACAGGAATAAAAGGTCTTTTCTGTGAGCAACCATATTTTAAACATTACTTTAATGTTTGAAGATTTCTACCTTGATACCCTTCATCTTTACTACAGAACAAGGTATTTCAGTAAAAAGGCAGACCAACAAAAACTCAGACACACATTTTTCATGCAGTCAGCTAGTCTCTACTTTTATTCACTACAGAGCAGTTAGTATCTGGGCATAGTGAGAAATCATTAAGTGAGCATAACGTCAACGTCAAACTCAACCAAGCAGTGGTCCCAACAGACGATCAGCGTCGTCGGCTTCCCGACGCTCCGCATCCCGTAAGAGGCGTCCGCCATGGGCATGCCCGGGGGGTCCATGCACGCCAGGTCCATGCCCGGGGGTCCATGCACGCCAGGTCTATGGCCGGGGGGTCCATGCACGCCAGGTCCATGGCCGGGGGGTCCATGCACGCCAGGTCCATGGTGGTGGGCATGGCCATAACGCTGACTCTCAGATTCTGCAACGGGAAAGAAAGGTTGTTTTTCTTCAGCCAGCCAGTCAGAATGTTGTTTTGTTGAGCATCCCTCTTTGGTGAAATAATGGCTTGCTGATATCTAATATTCATATTTTGGATCCAGACACACGGCAACCTATCGAGGTTTGATCAAAACAACCCTAGAGGAAGTCTGTGAAGATTCTCAGTCATCCAGGTGGGTTTAACTGGAAGTTGAGTCATAGCAACTAGACTTCTTTTCTTGAGAGATTCAGACAGTTCACTACTCATCCAAGCAGCTTTGTCAGTCTGAGGTAAGTTAGTAGCAAGTTCTCCATTCACCAAATCAAGGTGAACTATAAAATGGAGGACTCCCCATTAACTTTCCTCAGACTGACGAAGCTGCTTGGATGAGTAGCGAAATGTTTCAGTATCTCAAGAAAAGAAATCCAGTTGCCATGACTCAACTTCCAGAGAAACCCTAGGGGAACTTTTCAACCTTTTCTATTTCTATATTCCTGATAATGAAAAATAAAATTAGCAAAGCTAGAAAGAAAATGTTTGAAATATTGCTTTTTTTCTATAGCAAAATCACACAGTGCATGTTTTCTGGTGCTAGGACTTCTCGGGAAACTTATTAACTTATACGTTAATTATAAATGAAAAAACATGTTTTAACTTGTTATGTTTAGAAAATTCAATAAAATATTTAAAAAAGAAAAAACATATAAATAAATAAATAAATAAATAAATAAATAAATAAATAAATAAATAACATTTTTTTAAAAAGAGGGAAGCCTAATGCAGCAGTCCATGTGACCTCCTAAGTAAGTGCCTAGCATACCAAATGAGTTCTTTGACAATTTACTAGATAAAGTGGGAGAGAATTTAGTTCTCCTATTAATTTTGCCTATAACCTTTCAGTGGTATTTCATTTCCTTTTAATTAAAATTTTGCTTCATGATTAAGAGGTCATCCTTCTGCCTAATAAAGGTACATCCTGCAGTCCATTCTCTAAACCTTATTTCATTATGTCTTTGTCCTCACAACCCTGTCTAAACATTACTTTAGTCTTGTTGTTTCCCACTTTATTGTTTTGAGAAAAATCTTTAAAAACCTTGCCTGTGCATTCTTACTTTTCCTCATAATTTTCCATTGTGTATTTAAGGTGTGTGTGTGTGTGTGTGTGTGTGTGTGTGTGTGTGTGTGTGTGTGTGTGTGTGTGTGTGTGTGTGTGTGTGTGTGAGAGAGAGAGAGAGAGAGAGAGAGAGAGAGAGAGAATAACGACTGCTGGACTGGAACTAAAAAGAATAGGACCTAAGCCTGGCATTTTCTTGCTTAAGGAACCAGAGAGCGAGGGGGGGGGATTGAGAGAGACAGAAAGAGTGACACTCACCTGCATTTATCAAGAGAAAGGCAAAGCCTGCAAGGAGGAGAGACACCCACAGCTTCATTTTAGGAATTTAGGAGAACTTGACAGGCACAGGAGCAGAGCTTTCCAGGTGGTCGCAGCAGGTGGAGAGAGCTGTCAGTAGGTGATCCTGAGATGGGTGCTCTTTGCTCAGCTCTTTTAAAAGCGACAGGGACCAATCAGAAGCTCTGAGACGTTGTAGGATCTGAGGAAGGACTTGCAAACAGTTTAACCGAGGAGGGGTCATCCGGTTCACCAAAGGGAAACTGGGGAAGGCTTTCACTGCCAAAAGGTGTTTGTTTGTTTTTTACAAGAACTTGGCTTCGTGCTATGCCAGGCCTAATTTTGCAATACCAAGTACTGTATCTCCAGGGCTTAACCCACACATTTTTCTCCCAGTGGCAACAACTGAAAATGGAAAATATGGAGAAAGAACGTGCAGAAGTGTGACTGGGCCGGTACAAAATACTGCTCTTTCAGTACTGAAAAAAATTGCAGAGGGTCCCGGTAGAATAGAGGTTAGATCAGTGGTTCCCAGTCTGGAACCACTGGGGGTCGAACGACCATTTCACAGGGGTCACCATGCGCCAGTGAGGAAAAAGGCACAAAGGGTGTGGGTCTGGGGGAGGAAGGGGGGAAAGAGTGAGTTACAGCTTGATAGGTTGAAGGGGATGTCAGTCAATGGCACCGGAGGCTGCAATTGGCCGAGGGTCCCTGTAGCGGGAAGTTCTCTATGGCCCCTGCGGTATAGTGGCCTGCCAAAGGGGGCTTGTGGCCTCTTCCAAGCAGGGCAAGGAGGTCACCACAACATGAGGAACTGTATTAAAGGGTCATGGCATTAGGAAGGTTGGGAACCACTGGGTTAGATGAACCCTTCCTGAGCACAAGGTTTGGTTTTGTACCTTCTGAGCCCAATAATGGTGCCCTATTTTGAAATAAAGCAATTTGCTTGTAGAATTTCTGCTCGGGGTTGTCAGATAGTGAGGGCAGAGAAGTCTGTGGCTACATGGATTTCATCAATCTTTCCCTGCTTTTAATTCTCCAGGGCAAGTCTTATTAGTTGTTTAGTTTTCCTGCTTGGCTCCCAAAATGCAGGCAAACATAGCCGGTGGGATTCTGTAGGGAACATTTCCGAGAGAGATTAAGGGCCTTTTCACACGACCCCTAAACTCTGTGGCAAATGGCTCCCAGCTCCGGAGCTTAAAATTATTTCCCCACCAGCTCCGGAGTTTACAGATAATTAAGTGCAACCACGCCCACCTAAGCGTGTCCCAGCACACTTTTGATGTACCTGCTCTTGGAGGGTGAAAATCCCTGATGCGGATATAACAGTAGTGACTGCCGGGCTCTCCTTGCTTCTGTTTGTTCTTTTTTTGCCCCCCGCCCCTTTAAGAGATCTGAATGCAGTGCTGAACAGAGGTGAGCGGCATTTTTTCTTCCTTTTTTTCTCCCTCCCCTCACGCAGCCAGCAGCCAGGAGTGCGGAGGGGGTGAGAACGCAGGAACAGCGACAAACCCCTAAGATCTCTGGTCCGAATTTAAGTGGCCAGTGGATCTTAGGGGTCGTGTGAAAAGGCCCTAACTGGAGTATTAGAAGACTGAAGCAGCTGCTTACTTGCTTCACCTTTTCTTTTTAAGTGAGCCCCTGCTTGGGAAGGGCCTTTCAAGTTAACCTGAACTGGGGGAAGGGAAAAGAAATAAGTGGGGAGTGAAGGCGTCTGCACTGGCATACAGATATGGCATATGCGTCACTGATGGCACTGATGGGGTGGGTGGGGTGGCAGACCATGTCTGCATGTGTTTTTACTTAGATTGATCTATTCCTTCCCCTTTAAGAGCTGCCACACACCTTTCTGGCCTAGCAGAAAGGCATGCACCCTTTTTGGCATGCTTGTTGTTTAGCAGGGAGAGAGCAAACTCCAGCAGCCTCAGCTTCCAGCTGCCACCGTTGACTGCAGATTCTGATTGAGAATGAAGCAGAACAAGGGAAGGGGAGCAGAGGAGGGGGGCAAAGGAGAAAAAAGAACTGCACCAAATAAAAAAATAATAAAACTGTAGTTTTATTATCCTCACCGATGATCAGGGGAAGCACCTCACTGACATATCATCAAGTACAAGGGGTTATTTGTTGTTTGAATGAAAGGAGAACACCTGATGGCACATCTCTCCTCCCTCTAATCTCAATAGACCCTTTGTAGCCTGATACACCCTCACCCAAAAATCTCAATCTGGGCAGGCCCAGTGTTTTGATACAGAGAGACAAGGGGAGGGAGAAAAAGTCTTCTCTAACAGGTTTGATGACTGTAATCTGAACAGAGGGCACTCCAAAGGCACCTGCCCTGTCACCCTGCTTTAAGGGACTTCCTGAGCCATTTTTCAGCTGGTAACTGTTTAGTGAATTGGTGAACAGTAAATGGGAGATGCAGACACTTTTCTAGTGAGGTCACCAGAGGAACGGAGATGAAAAAGGACCTAGGTGTGTGTTCGCGAATGATGGTGATAATGATGATAATTTCATTTAAAGTTGGATCAACATCCTTTAGTAAAACTTTGCCCTTACTTGGATCAGGGGTGTTTCATCTCTTTCCCACTTCGTCATACCAAACTGTAATCAGTATTCTTCAGAAATCCATTCTGACTAATCTTCCCTCCTTTCTGCTTACTATTTAGATATACAGTAAATACGAACCATCTTCTTAGGTTGGGTTTATGTGCACATCCACGTGAAAGAGATGGATACTCCATATGAGACAGAATGTGCTCTTAAGATGGCAGCGGAAAAGGAGGAAGAAGAGGGGGCAGCAGGAGCAGGTAGGGAGGTGATGCTAGAGGGATGGGCCAAAGCAAAATGAAGCATCAGGTGAAAGAAAAGTTTGGCCCTTTGTTTCATTTTGGCAAAATGGGATCCACAAATCTAACCACAGAAAGGTTTTTTTCATGGTCATTGTTCAGTTCATATACCCATCTCTCTATTCTCTCTGTGTAAAAAATGACTCTACATGACAGAGATTGTAGAGTATTTCTAACTATGACCAGAGTTCCACATTCACTGAAGAGCAACTGTGCAAGGGAAGGTACTTCCTTCCCCTGTCCCAGCCCTGTCCCAGTCCTCCCTGGATTGTGCAACTGATTTTGCTGTTGCTTGTATGATAAGAACATAAGAAGAGTCATGCTGGATCAGGCCAACGGCCTATCTAGTCCAGCCTCCTGTATCTCACAGTGGCCCCACCACTTTGGGTAGCCAAAGGCTTAGGAAACAGGGAAGCCACGTGTCTGATTGACTTATGCAAACGTTTAATCTTCCATTGAATTTTGATGTATGTCTTCAAACAGATCTGCGTTAGTCTGTCACCTAACCAACAGCAGGCAGTCTTAGCTGGTATACCTGTTGTATCTGTGAATCCTAAGCTATGACTTGTTGGGGTGGGGAGGGATGAAGAGTCATGTTTATAATATATTGGCCCCCACAACACCTTTTTAGGAAAGATCCGAGCAAATTGTCTACATGTTGGCAATTCACCTGTTGTGTCTCTCAAATGTATACTGTGGTCATATTGAATGGTAGACTCGTATTAGGGTTAGTTACTGTTTATATTAATTTTTTTTTGTTTTGTCTTTGATTTTTCTCAAACCTCATGCACTCTTCAGTTATTTGCCAATGTCTTAGAGATCAGCTACCAGTCCGTGTAAATAAACTCTCTGTACCCTTGCTATCAGGAATGGGGACTCAAATCACAGGACCCATTGTTGTACTTAAGTCACACCACTGACTATACTCAGACTCAACTTGAGTTTATTTTTCAGTGACATGGACTCAACTCATGACTCAGCACCCATCCACCCCTCCCTTTTTTCTGGGGCTGGGGAAGCTTGTGATTAATAGGGTCTTGAGCTTTGGACTTGGGACTCAGGACTTGGTACTAAAGGCTTGGACTTGGGACTTTGACCCAAAGCTGTGCCCTGCTTACTATTGTCAAAGATGTCTACCTCTTATAATTCAATGGACTGAAGCGCTTACAGAGGTCTGGTTCTTCAGAGTGTTAGACCTGAGCTTGTAAATATCATATAATTAAGCTGTGAAAAAAGGCTTCTCCTTAGAAAAGAGAAGATTGAAAATACAGTACGATCCTTGCATCCGCTGATTCATTAACCGCTGATTCAGTTATCTGCGGTTGGTGATCAGCGGGTGTAGGGGAGGTCCGAATCCAGTGGTGAGGACGGGGGGGGAGCAAACTTTCCACGTTGGCCATCCTCTGGAGGGGTGGGGTGGGGATTTAAGAGGACCTGCCTGGCCAACCAGCCTTTGAACTTCCTGCTTAGATCTCGGGTGGTGGATTGGAAATTTTGAACTTCCCGCTTGAGCTCAATTTTCCGGTACTCTGCCCAGGACCCTAATGGGAGGTTCAAAGGATGGTTGACCAGACAGTTCCTCTAAAGTCTCTACTCCACCCCTCCGGAGGGTGGCTGGCATGCAGTGAGGCGGATTTGGCATCAGTAAGTTTTTTCCCCCCGCCACCGTGGCTGCTGGCCAGCATTTTGGGGGTGTTGGGGGTGAATGCTTTTGCCCCGGCACCCCACCACCCCTTTTGCCACTATTATATTCAGATAAGAGAATTTGCTCTTATCTGCAGATTTCGCTATCTGCAGCGAGTCCTGGAACCAATCCCCCAGGGTACTTAAAATGAAGGTCTTATTTGGGTTATATGCCGATAAGTCAGAAACAACTTACAGTGACTGTAACTGGGCTTTTATGGTAAATGGGGTATTTAAGGGGTTGTTTTACCAGTTCCACTTCCACAGTGAGCTTCCATGTCTGAGCAGGGATTTAACTTGGGCTTCCCGAGACCTAATCTGTCACTATAGCCACTACACCACACTGGGTAGTACTTCTTCATAAACTGCATAATAGCCAAAAGCTGTACATTGCTGCAAGCTCTCATTTACATGGGTAGCTTTAAAAAGGGACCATGACTAGGGACATTAATAACTACTGGCCAGGACAGTTACATATCCTATCTGGAAATCGTTCATACTGCCTTTCATGTTGCTGGAGAATGCAAGAAAGAACATGTACTTATATCTTACTATCAGATTTAACATAGATAACTGATGGGAGCAATTTTGTAAAGAGAGTAGTTGACTAGACCCAGTCCAGTATGGCTCCTCGTAAAAACCTGTAAACACTTCCCTGGAACCAGATCTTGAACTGTTGGGCTGATTGTTCTCAAATAAGTTTGGAATAAACTTCTTTCTTTCCAAATTTTAATGCCAGGGGCTTAAGGATGTTTACCAGGATCAGCCTTGGGAAGAAGGCAGTTTCTGCCTATAGGCTGGCATTATTTATTCTAATGTGGCATAGAAACAAAATAATCACAGTTGGGTCTCTCTTTGTTAGCTTTTCTGGAAAATCCAACACTAATCCAGCTCCTAATTAATACGTTATAATTAGTTCTGTGTTTACGTATGCCTCTTTGACGTCTTTTTCAGATGAAGACACACGAGGCCTCGGGGGTTCTCTTCTACTGAAACTGGCAACAGGTGCTGCTGATCTTTCTAACCTTCCAATAATTTTCTTGCTTTGCCTTAAAGCCATTTAGCAGGGTAACATTTAGTGTTCATCAGAATAGAATTCTGTTGATGTCCGTGTCCCTTATTTGCAGTTTAAAAGGGCATAGAATTGATGGTTTCTGCATAATTCGACATACTCCAGGTTGATGACAATAGGCTTTCTTATATGCCAGGGCCAATCTTGATTCGAGTTCAACACAGTTCGTTTTTAGTTTGGTTTCATAAAATCTATCTTTATTATTCCCGTCTAGTAATTTATTTATGATTTTAAAGAAGGTTTTTATTACTGTTTGATGACTTATTGATATTTTATTTATAACTATTTTAAATTGTTTTAATTCTTTGATTGTAAGCCGCCCAGAGACCTTTGGGTAGTGGGCGGCATATAAGTTGAATAAATAAATAAATAAATAAATAAATAAATAAATAAATTTAGGACAGAATTAATGCTCACAGATATTTTTTTAAATTTTATTTATTTATTTATTATTCGGGGGGCTCATCGTGAATTCTTTGGGGAGGATCATAAGAATGACAGAATGACATTACAGTGGACTCTCATATAACAAATGGTTTGTATAACATAAAATCTGTACAACATAAAAAATTCTGGAGATAGGGGAAAGCTGCTTAGCAGAATTGTCTATTGAGCGAATCTGTACAACATAAAATTGGTTGTGATTAGGGATTATTCTGTTTTCAATGCATTCCTATGGGAAATCTGTATAAAGGAAAATGATTAACATAATTTCATTTGGAACAAATTAATTCCTTTATACAAGGTACCACTGTATTTAATTTTCAGTCTTTTCCGGCAAGAATGCCAACAAGCCACAAGCTTGTCAGTTAACAAGGCAAGTTTTCATCTGAGCTCTTGAGCTGCTTCCATTACAAGTGGTGATGGTTTTATCAAAACTGAACCAGCATGTGGTAGATATGCTCAGTCCATGCTAAATCCTTCTTCCAAGGGCAACCAAGATTTTTATTTGGCATTGGAAAGAACATTTTGAAGGAATGGAGACACTGATAATCCTCAGCAGTAGTAACTGCAGTTGTTGAATCCAACCTGCAAAAATTCAAAGGACTCAAAATATCCTCTGTCTTCATAAGGCTATCCAACCTTATATCAATAAGCATAGTTCCATCAAAAAAAAAAACACAATAGTGAGCAAAATTCTATAAAAAGTTATCCAATGAGGGCTTATCTACATTACTGAAAAACTCTGTGACAGGCATAAGAGTTGTTCTTTTCCCCCTGTGACTTAAGGTCATATGACAGTCATAAGGCACATGAATCTGTGTCTCCCTGAAATAGTGTTGCATTTTTACACTGCTAAGCATGTGTCCTCTTGGGGAAAGTTTTAATATGTTTGAAATCTGTGTTGCATCTTAGTTGAGATGGTTACACTGGTTTAAAAAATCATTTCGATTTTGGTCATGGTTTTGTTGTTTATTTTGCTCACTGTTGTGTTATTCTTGATTGAACTATGCCTATTGATAATTTTTATTATTTTGGCTATTATCGGTTTTGTATAATTAATGTGTATTGTATATGTATAGTTGTGTTTATTTATGTCCTCATGTTGTAAACTGCCCAGAGTGACCATTGCTCTGATGGGCCATATATAAATCTAATAAATACATAAATACATAAATGCATAAATAAATAATTTTTTTGTTTTTGTGATAATTGTTACTCTGTATTTGATTGTTTATACTTTGTATTTTTCATTGTTGTTGTTCATCACCTAAAGTGGCTCCCAGGCTATATGTGCAGCATATAAATCAAATAAATAAATAAATAAATATTTCTTTTTAGGCTCTTCCGCTCTGCCCTCATACTGAACACTTGCGCCAACTGCTGTGGTGAGGGGAGGGAAGAAGGGAGGGGGACTGAGGACACAGCTTCTTTCCCATAGTCTTGTGAGCATGAACCCCCCCCCCGGGGGGGGTTAAGCCTCACATTTCCTAGGACGTTTCATCTTGGAAAGTTAGGCTGCTCTTGTTCCTTTCACAATGCCCCAGCTATTCCCATTTGTACTCACAGAATTCACCTCAGAAAGGAAGGGTGCTTGGCTTTACAGTGGTGCAAAGACGTTGATCCAAGCCTGGATCCCCCTGAATACCCATCATTTTAACATGGGGATCTGTTTCTAAACACTGTCAAATCATAAATTCTATCTGTATCCACAGAATCCACACGATGATGTAACTTATATAAGTTTTTTATTATTGTATTCCCAAATTTGGAAATTCTTTTTGCTTTGGGTGAAGGTTAGTTTGAGCACAACATTTTTCTGTGTACAAGATTATATTTTTGTCTAAAACTGTTAGACTAAGAGTTGAGGCTCACCTTTTACATGGAAACTGGAATTTTGGGTTGGGAAAGTGGAGGTTGTCTTATACATGGGAAAATATGGCATGTAAATGTACTTAGAATAGGGCAAGGCAAGGAGAGGTGAATCAGTCATGACATAGGGCTTCTTTAATCCTTTTCCATTATGTTTTCATGTTTTATTTCATTGGTTACCCCTCCCCCCATATTTAGACCTTCCCCCATTTTTGACATTTGTGGATTTTTGGTTTGGGATTTTTTTTTTTGCATTTTTCATTTTAAAAATATTTTGGCCACCCCACCCCACCCAGTTTATCACTTTTTATCTATTTTTGAAGTCTCCTTGACATTTTCCCATTTTTTCACTTTTTTCGCATTATGACTTTCCTCCATTTTCTCCATTCACTCTCTCCCATTTTGAATTATTATTTTTTGTCTTTTTTTTCCAGTTTTTGTCTTTCCCTAGTTTTTGTCTTTTTTCTTTGATTTTTATTTTTTATTTTTTCCATTTTCTGCATCCCCCCCCCCAATTTTTAAAGTTTTTAGTTGCTTTCTTCTGCCTTTTCCCTCATCTTCTTAACTTTTCTCCCATTACAAAAATTTGGTCACTTATTTGTGGTTGCTTTTTGTGTCCCCTCCCCCTTGATTTTTTATTTTTATTATTGACAATTTTGCATTTTCCCATTTGTAAAATGTATGCCCCCTTTTGACTTTTGGCTGATGTTTTCCACATTTTTCCACTCTCTTCCCTTCAGTTTTGGCTTTTTTCCTTGCTGTTTTTGCTTATTTTTATTTTGTCACTTTTTCATTTTTTATCTTTTTACATGCCATTTTCCTGTCTTTTTCATTTTTTCATTTTTTTCACTTTTCCTTCATCTTTTGATTTTTTTCTTTGACTTTGTGCTGTTTTTCCATTTTTAAACTTTTTCTTGGGTTTTTTTCTTTTTTCTTGACTTTTTGCAGTTTTTCCTTTTTTTTACTTTTTCTTGGGTTTTTGCTTTTTTCCTTGACTTTTTGCAGTTTTTCCATTTTGTTGGTATTGGATTTCACAAAGACTGTGCTTCTGAAGATTTTTTCTAAAATTAACAGATGTAATTGATTTGTTATTTAATGCATTGCAGACACTGAGCCTCACCAACTTGCTCATTATAAAAAGAAAGGGGACTGGCAAGAGTCAGCTCATTTGCTCTGTTGACTACATTCCCAGTTTCCTTCAGATGAGAAAAAAGCACAGAAAGTGAACTGTGAAATGCCATGGTCAAGACTGATTGCTTGTTTAATGACTCGGAAGAGACAATGGTGGTAAATATGCCAAACTGTTGCTGCTTTATGTTGATAAGAACTTACTGATCAAAACAAATTATACTGAAACTGTCATGATCTGGCCCACAACAGCTACAGTGCTTGCACACTCAGGCCCTGACTGGTATGATCTGGCCCATGGCAGCTGCAGGATCAGGCCCAGAAAGATCCGTGTAGTGCAGACTCAGGCCCTGCCTGTGTAGCAGCTGCCAGATCTCTCTTGAGTTCCACCTGGGAAGCCTAGAGGGGAAGGAACTTGCCTCAGCAACAAAAGCCCTGTCCTGCTTGGTTCCTTGCCTTGCCCCACCCACCTTGTTGCTACTGCTTGCCTAGCTCTGGATCCTGCACTCCAGCCTCTGTAGGTGACTTTTGGACTTGGTTCTCTGTATGGAGGACTGGATTCTGGTGGCCTTGCTTGCAGCCAAAGGCTGCCTGGAGTACCTAGACAGTGATAGAAACTAAGAAAAGGGACTCATGTGAATGTGATTCGAATGTGTTTATTGAAAATGCTCTTCTGTAAATAAACAAAAGCAAGGCAAATTCGGCTGTTTTGCTCAACATAAAATAATAGAGTTGGAAGAGAACTCAAGGCCCATCCAGTCCCACCCCCTGCCATTCAGGACCCCCCCCCCTCACAGTACCCCCAACAGATGGCCATCCAGCCTCTGCTTAAAAACCTCCAAAGAAGGCACTCCACCACCCTCTGTGGCAGCTTAATCCATTGCTGGACAGCTCTAACCGTCATGAAGTTTTTCTTCCTAATGTTCAAATGAAATCTCTTTTCCTGTAGTTTGAAACCATTGCTCTGTGTCCTAGTCTCTGAAGCCATGCAAGACAAACCTGTCCCTTCTTCAATTTTAACTTTTTAATTTTTTTCTTTTTTCCTTGATATTTTTGTAGATTTCCCACTTTCCTTATTTTTGTCTTTTTTTCCTCGACATTTTCCCTCATTTTTCCCCATTCTACAACAATACCTTGGTTTATGAGTGCCTTGGTCTATGAATATTTTGCCAGACAAACAAAATTTTATGAATTTTTTTATTTCACTTAGCAAGCAATGTCTTGCAAAATGAGCATTGGCTGCTGCCACCAGCCCCTTGCTGCCACTGTGGTGACCACGGTGCACCCCCTCACCACTGCCATGCACCCCCCCACCTCCACTGGTGGCAGTGAGGGCATGATAGCAATGGTGGCAGCTGTGGCAGTAAGAGGGTAGGTGTGAAGAAGGCAGAGGTGAGTAGCTAAATGTTTCAATTCCACAAGAAAAGAAGTCCAATTGCCATGACTCATCTTCCAGATAACCTCACTAGGATGACTGAGAATCTTGATTCTTGACAGATCCCATTATTGGGGTTTATAGAAGGAATTGGGCTTTTCAGTGGTCTGCGAGTTGTCAAACTCTTTCAGCTTTGGACTTCCCACTTGTTATAACTTTACTTTCACTTTCACAATAGTTGTTATTTCTGTTGTGTTAATTTTTCCATTTTTAAGCCTCCTAAGAGAGAAAGCATATATCGGGTCTTCAAAGAGCCTTGATTGGATTCAAGTGTCACTTCAAGCTTCCTCCTTTTGCTTCCCATCAGTCTGTAAACAAATTACTCAGTTTTACCTCACTTTCTGAATGATTCATAAATCCAAAGCATGGGCCTATTAAAAATGTTACTTTCTCTGGTTGATTCATACACTGTAGTCCAAGGAAAGGATATCAAAATCTTCAGAAAACCATGAAATCAGTTTGAAGTTCTCTTGCACTATTTTCAGGGTTGGATTTATGTATAGGCTAAGTAAGCTGAAGCCCAGGGTCTCTAAATCTAGCGGCATCTTCAACAGGTAGTCTCCCTCTCACAAAATTGAGGGCAGGGCAACTTGGGACCAGCAACTATTATGGTTACTTCCTTGTTCCATGACTAGTTTTGTAATGGGACAGAGTTGGTCGCAATCACATGGTTTTGTCCCTGTTTAGTCCCTGTTCCGTTTTCTCACGGTCATGATAAGTTGCCTCGTGACAACTGTTACTTCACAGTCTTGTTCCGTGACAAATTCTGAACTTGTCTTGCTTTCTTAACCTTTTTTTAATATTGTAAATAAAACTTTTTTGATATTTCGATTTACTGGTCTTCTGGGATTTACACATCAATGCTACAGAATTTTCAGTACTTTCTTTAATAAACATTTGTGCTGCATAGTGTTTCTCATAGGGAAATTAATGTCGAATGTCACTTCAGCTGCTGACTACTAGGTGGACACTGGTTCTTGTGTGACAGTTGTTACCACACGGTCCCTTGTCTCAGAACAGGAACCAGGAACAAACCTGACAAGAGAATACCCCAACCCAGCACCAGGTACAGCACTGTCACACTCTGATCCCGCTCCAGGGGCATGGTTGAGACAAAGTTCAGCTGTTGCGTGACGGATGTGAAGTAAGTTTTTTTGTACCGTTCCAAAGCGCAACACTTACAGAGACAAAACAGATGTGAAGTAACTGCCTATGAGACTCAGGGCAATTGGCTCTTTTTGGCTGTTGGCTCTTTTAAATAGTATTAATTGTTGGATGGGAGCCTGGTGTTTGCTGCTGCTGGAATTATTAGATGAGAAATTATAGTTAAATATTAACCTAGCACAGATCTCATGGATCTATCTGATTTTATCCAGGATCACCCACAAACCACTCTCCTATCATAGGCCCCATCTCTGCCCACAGATTGCACACCAAAAATCACAGGTCTGTTGGCGCATGGCTCCACAGTAGTGCAAAAACATGGATTCAAGAGACAAATCCACATGGATATACCTGATTTTTATTCAGGATTGCTCCCAAACCACTCTCGCATTATAGGCCCTATCTCCGCTCGCAACTGAATGCCAGGAATATGGGTTCATCAGCACATGGATACACAGTGGCACACAAAAATATGGATCCAAGGCATGGATCCACCCAGTTTTATATTTATATGTGTTATATTAACAACCACAGATATCATTTTGACATTTTACTAGTGCCAGCTTCTTTACCCTTCTGCAAGCATCACAGAATCCCAAGCATCTGAGAGGTGGATCACTCATGCCACATGGCCATATTTAATGCTTTTGCACCACTGCAGAGCCATGTGCTGATGGACTCCTGATTTTGGATGTCCATTCTGTGTGTAAGGATGGATTCTAGGATGTGAGATTGGTTTTGGGGTGTTCCTAGGTAAAAATTAGTTAGATCAATGTGGATCATCGGTGCCTTGGATCCATGTTTTTTCGCCACTACAGAGCCATAAGCTGATGGACCCATGATTTTTGGTATGCAATCTGTGGACGGAGATATTCTGTATATGTTACAGTGCAGTGATGGTGAACCTTTTGGAGACTGAGTGCCCAAACTGCATTTCAAAACTCACTAATATTTTTGCAAAGTACCAATACAGTAATTTAACCTGTATACAGGTGGCTATGAAGGGGCGATGTCGGGTGCCCACAGAAAGGGCTTCGAGTGCCACCTTTGGCACCCGTGCCATAGGTTTGCCATCACTGTTATAGTGGTTTTATCATGATCCAGTGTAAAAATCATATGAAATCAGATGGGTCTGTGTGATGAATCCATGTTTTGTGCCACTACAGAGCCATGCGCTGGAGGAGGCATGATTATTATTGTGTAATATTTAGACATGAATGAGATGAGTGATTTGATGGTCATTTGGGAAGGATCCTATACAAAAATCATATGAAATCAAGAGGATCTGTCAGAATCCGCCTTTTACTTTCTTCCAAGATGGACTACCTACTATTTGACCTTTATATGGATTACCATGCACGGTCACATTTACTGATTTCATAAGAACACCAGCGTTTTCCATGTTAGTTTCCACCCTGCATAATGGATTTTTTTTCTTTTTGTGTGCTCTTTGTAGCTTTAATGTTACCTTTTAATGTTCTAAGATGCCTGTCTTCTAATTCCCTGTTCTTAACTTTACTACATCCTAATGTTTTGTGCTGTGTATTGTCTCTCATTATTGTAAGCACCTTGGGTCCTTTTCCAAAGAGAAAGGTGGGGTAAAATATTCAAAATAAAAAATAAATAAATAAATAAATAAATAAATAAATAAATAAATATTTACTTTCTTTCATTTAGTGCTTAGTGTACCAAAAAGTGTGACTTTGGAGAGTTGTGATGGGTGTCTGAGTGCTTTTAATTCTTTTTACCTTTTAAATTTATGTTTTTGCATCATTTTCAAGCTTCCTAATTGCATATGTCTTGGAGAAAAATATTTTGAATCCTTTTGGCAATATTGGGAGTTTATAAACTTTTAAAAATGTTTCCATTGGGAAACGATGCTGTGCTATAGGCTTCGCTTGTTGAATGTGAAAGAACAAACTTCCATTTTGTATTTGCTTTACTTTAGGTTGTTTGGGTTAGTTAAAATAGCCACGGGAAGTAGGGCAAAAGTCTGGGGTAGCCCTACAAATCCCAAGTGCCTCTATGGCCCAAAAGTGTAGGAAAGCAAAGGGGGCAAAGTCAGAAGATGTAAATGGTCCAGCCAGCTTGGGAAAGGAAAGTCATCCTGCAACCATTAGAGCAGTGGTTCTCAACCTGTGGGTCCCCAGATGTTCCTGGACTGCAACTCCCAGAAATCCCTTCCAGCACAGCGAGTGGTGGAGGCTCCTAGGAGTTGCAGTCCAGGAACATCTGGGGACCCACAGGGTGAGAACCACTGCATTAGAGAGACCAGGAGGCTCTTGCTGTAGATGGCCCACAGGTAGAGAGAGAGAGAGAGGCCTTGGGGACCAGGGAAGGCAGCAACAGGAAGGGAGCCTCAGAGGGATCCAGAACTACCTATAGAAGGCAGGAGGCCAGGCTGCAGGTTGGTGACTGAACCTCACCCCGAAAAAGGTCCAAAAAGGTACAAGTGCCAACCCTCCAGGAGAAACCCCAAAGTTAGGGGTTTTCATCTCCAAACCCCAGGAGTCAGCCAGAGGGGAGGTCTCACTGCCCCTCTCAAGAAAGGAGATGGGGAAGTCAGTGAGGGGTGGCAGCTGGTGAAGAGTGACAGAAGCCCATATTACACTTCCCAGGCAACATGATTTGTAAACTTGAGGTTTTTTCTTTAAAGAATAACATTACAGCTCCATTTTCCTATAGATTATTGCTTATTCCACAAAAGGTTTGCAAAGTTGTTCAATTGTTGCTAAAGTTTTTCATTGTTAATTTTAACATTTATGCATTTTTCCCTTCTGCATCGGCTCTTTTCTTCTAAACCCATTGCCTTATGGGTATCTCTCGTTTGCTCTCAGCTACCATGGTCAGGCCTTCTGAGGGTTAGGGAAACCACACAGCACGCAAGACACACAGCACATATGCTGGCTATTGTACTTTAATTTTTTCTACCTATAATCCTATCACATATCTTCCTGCAGAGTCAGATGCATTTTCTCCTGTCCAGCTCTCCTTGGGTCAACGAAGTGATTCTGTCAAATCTTCTACAAGACCAGAAAGATGATCACCACGAGAACTCTCTCTTGGCTCTACAGCGCCTGTTGTAGGAGAGAGAACACACATTAGTGTCACCAACAGTGTACAGCACACTCAGAGGTTTGCAACAGAGGGGCACAAGCACACATAATGCCAGTCGTTTTCATCTTATTTTATTGCTTCCTTTTAAAAACGATGCTCTCTGTTCAGTTCAGCTTGGGCACTAATAACCTGCATTAAATAAAGAACTTTATCTTATTTAGAATAATAGAATAATTGAATTGAAAGAGGCCTACAAGGTCAACCAGCCCAATTTCTCTGCTCAAGGTCTATGAGCCCTTTCACACGACCCCTAAAATCTGCTGCAAAACACTTGCCGTTCCGGAGCATAAAATTGTTTTCCCACCAGCAGCGGACTTTTAAAAAAATAAAGTACACCCACGCCCACTTAAGTGCGCCCCAGCGCACTTTACAACTACCAGGTCTCCGGAGGTAAAAAAATGTCCGATGCGGATTGTAAAGCAGTGAATGCCTGGCTCTCCTCCTCCTGTTTGTTTTTGTTGTCCCCCACCCCTTTAACAGACTGGAATTCTTAACGGGGCTGCTGCGGCAGGCGGAGGTGAGCCTGCATTTTTTTCTCCCATTTTTTTCTCCCTCCCCTCACGGCAGGCAGAAGCAACAGAGTGCGGAAGGGTGGGAACACAGGAAGCAGAACAAAACCTACATGATCTCTGGCTGGGGGGATCCGAATTTAAGTTGCCCGCGGATTTTAGGGGTCATGTGAAAGCAGTGGCCTTTTGGTCTGTATCAAGAAGAAAGCTATAAGGCTTTAACAGATGTAAATAATAATAATTGTGTAATCAAACTATAGTAATCAACCTATCTCTCATTGATGGGAACAATTTTATTTTTTACTCAGCTTCCACTGTCACTCAGAAAGGAGGACAGACATATTTCAGCACCAAAATGTTCTGAGCATCTTGTTTTCTCAAGCTAAGTCTGGCTTTAACCCTTTGGAAGGAATGTGAATATCATATTTTGTTCTTACATGTAAAAAATTTGAAAGTTTTATCGCTGCTGGGTGATATTAAGAGAGTGTGGGTGCTTTGTTTAGATGTTGACATTGTTACTGCAAAACATTTGCAGAAGTGTGTGAGTTCCTTTTTAAAAAACACAATACAATTTTTCTTACATAAAATGAAAGTCTCTCTCTCTCTCTCTCTCTCTCTCACACACACACACACACACACACACACACACACACACACACACACACACACACACACACACACACACACACACACACACACACAGGGCTCTATGTGTAGTGTGCACAAAAATATGGTGTCTTTTCATGCAGATGCCAAATGTTACATCCATTGGTATTTTTTGGCCAGGTTCAACCCTTTTAAAATCAGGATAAACAGAATCCTTCTTTATTCCATCCCTACCACTAGGGAGAGTGGATTATCCACCTTATACAAGAAGGTTAGCATGTCATGGAAAACAGCTGACATGCTTAGTCTGTAATTATTGTGCTTCTGCTGTCAAGAAGAAGAGAGATACTCCTGGTTTTTTTTCCCCTTGTTCATTGTGCCTAGATTTCTTGGAGTAATCAATATCTACCCTTGGGTGATCAAGGGCGCCATTTGGTTTGGGACTTATGTCTTCAGCTGGTTGTGCTGCAAACAATATAGGAACTAGAGTTTTGATTTTAAATTCTTTTGACAAATTAGGGCCGCTTTTACTCCCCTGAGAAGTATCTCAAATTTGTTGAGCTGTACATTTTTTTTTTTTTAAAACAAATGCAGATTAATAAACTAAGGCTGAAATCCTGTTGCTCTCTCTCTTATATATGAGGGAGTTCAGAAGATATAAAATTCACTAGCCAGCAATTAGCAAGTCACCGCTGGGGATTCCTGTGTGTGCATGTGCCCACTAGCTTGTTGCACTCTTAAAAAATCTCAGTGGGGACTCATCAATTGCTATTGATGCTATTGCAAAGCAAAGAGAGCATTGGTTTTTTCTTTCTTTCAGGCATGCTTTATATATGTGTTGATTTAAGTAAGGATCAGACAATGTTTCCCTATCCTATGATAGGATTAAGAGGAACTTTTTGTTTCTCTTTAAACTGTATTTTGTTCCTTGCTGTGTCTTCCAGCCTTTACAAGGTGGTGCTACTTCAGTCTTACAAACCGTATTGTTTGATGCTCTTCTTTCTGTTTTGAAATCAGAGATGAGCACAGACCTGGAAAACGATGGTTAGCAATGAACTATCAGAAACCGACTGGAAAAACAAACTGGTTTGCACTTCAGTTTTCAGTTTGTGCCCAGGGCTGCACTACTGCCAGTGCACCACCACTGCACTGCTGCTGTAGCCACAGTGCGATGACAAGGACCCTGGGCGCTGCCTCTGCAGGTCCACGTCCCAAAAGCACCCACAGGCTTCCCTTCCAGCGCAGAGGCATGAGGCCCAGCTTCTGGAATGGAAGCTGGTTTATTATGGATTTGAAAAGTTTTGGTGGTTCATTTGGCTTCAGCAAAACAAAGGTCCCTGAACTGGGTCGTGAACTGAACCGGCCTGCTTGGTCGTCCCGTCCCCCCCCCCGGTTTGTCGTTTTGGTTCATGTCCATCTCTAATCACAAGCAAACTTTCTCCCTCCATTTATTATGCCAGAAGAAATGGGACTGGAAGTACTTTGACTGATTCTGTCTTGGCTACCGGGGCAATGTGCGTTTCCTCATTATGATGGTGCTGATTGCATTGAATCAACAGGGTGTTTGGTGAACCAACTTTTCTGGGAGTTCTCTTGCTTCAAGAGGGCTAACTCAAGTTGCAATTTATGATGATCAAGTATCGTAAGCTGCCATAAGAGTAGGCCCATTTGAAGCAATGAAATTGACGGGGGAGTTGACTTTCCAAATACTCACTGATTCAATGGGCTACTCCAGTGTGATTTAGTACACTAAGTAACAGGTTTTGGGCTTTTTCTCGTGCTGCAAGTCTTACCTTCAGCAGCTCTCGGGAGTTCCTCAGCACCTGCAATGAGGATGTGGGAAGGGTCGGGGAATGAAGACACAGGAAACACAAATATAAAACTGACAATGTTAAATTCCCCCCCTCCAATAAGTGACTATGGGCGTTTATACACGACCCCTAAGCTGCGCTGCAAATGGCTCCCAGCTCCGGAGCTTAGAAATGTTTTCCCACCAGCTCTGGAGTTTGGAGACAATTAAGTGCGACCCCGCCCACTTTAGCGCGACCCAGCGCACTTTCCTTGTACCTTCTCTTTGGAGGTGATAAAAAATTAGATGCGGATAAGAGTGCCCGGCTCTCCTGGCTTGTCTGTTTGTTTTTTTTTTGCCTCCCGCCCCTTTAAGAGCTCCTTGAGACGGAAGCAGGAAGTAATGGGGCTCGTGGCAAGTTCGACCGGCACGGGCAGGTTAGTAAAGGCTTCTTTTGTCCTTTTTTGCCTCCCCCCCTCACGCCGACAGGAGCAGGAAGTGTTGAGGGGTGGGGACGCAGGAACAAAAACGAACCCCCAAGATCTCTGGTCCGAATTTAAGGGACCAGCGGATCTTAGGGGTCGTGTGAAAAGGCCCAAAATAGTTGAGGATTGTGCCCTGGATTCTGTCAAATCCTGAATTATTAGCTGAATTGACCTGTCTGGGATTATTTTGTAGGAAGTTCAAATAAAAGTGAAACATTTAAGATTCTGTTTTGAAGAGACACAAATAAAATTCAAATGAGTGACTATAGAGTTGAGGATTTGATTTGATGCTCTTCTTTCTGTTTACATTTGGGGCACACATTTAATTAAATACTGCACAAACTGCTTCAGCCTTTTTCTTCCCCACCCTTGTTTTTCTTAAAGACAATTTTAAAGTTGTTTAGTATCAATCAATCAATCAAACTTTATTACGGTCAGTGACCAGCAGTAGGATACGGTATATAAATAGTAGTAAAATAGATAAGATATAGAGGAGACTTCAATGCGAGGCTGGGTCCTGACGATCACACTCTATATACAGCTTACAAATGCATTCCCCCCAATCATGAACATACTGGTTCCCTTCTCCCCCGTCTTTTTAAGGATCAGAAATTCAACTTTGCAGGCCTTTCTTTGGCCCAGCTAACATATAGATCTAATCTCTTCATCCTAAATGGTACTTTTACAGGTGACTATCCAGCTGAATTTACCTACATATCTGGATCCAAAATGAGCACCATTGATTATGTATGTGTTTCCATGGATCTTCTTCCCTACGTTAAAAACTTACAAGTACTTCCTAAATTCGACAGTGATCATCTCCCCATTTTGCTTCTCCTAAATGCTTTTACTCAGGAAGTGCGCACTGTCACTCACTATCAACCGAACATAACTCCTTCAGGAAGAATTTATCAGCGTATCAAATGGTCCTCTGTCTGGAACCAAAGAATCTCTGAAATGTTGGCATCTGATCATCTATTGGGACTGTGCCTTAACTTGTTATCAGCAAAGACACCAGAGGAATCTTTGGAGAATTATAACATCTTGATTCAAGAACTAAATAAAGAAATTAAAGCTAACAGAACCGCATCTTGGAAGCGACATCATTTCCACTCCAAACCTTGGTTTGACAAGGAGTGTGTAGATGCTAAAAAGGCTCTAGCTGCTACTTATCAACTCTACCTATCTAGTAGAGCTCCATCGGCTGCACAGGATTTTCTTTTGCAAAAGAAAAAATATAAACAACTTTTACCACATAAGAAAAAGATTGCTACCCAAAATAATTGGGCACGGCTAATACAAGCAGCTAAAACTAATGATTCCGCTACCTTTTGGCAGCTCACATCTTGCATCCGCAGCCTTGATAGGCCTGTGCCTGATTGTCACATTTCCTCAGAGATCTGGGAAGCATACTTCCAAGAGCTATACTCAGACCCATCTGCTGGAAAGGGATCTTACATCCAAGACCTAAGTAAACTCCCACAGTGGCCTCCTGTGCCTCAGTCAGAAATTAAGAGCTTGATTACCTTACTGAAAGAAGGGAAAGCTCCAGGAGAAGACCTAATTCCAGCAGAGGTCATCAAAAACAACTTGGACTTTTGGTCTCCCTTACTAGCTTCACTTTTTACCTGTATCGATAGATACGGACGAATCCCTGAAGACTGGGGGCTCGCTATTATTATACCTATATATAAGAAAGGCAAAAAGGATAATCCCGCCAACTATAGACCAATCAGTCTTCTTAATACAATCAGCAAACTTTATGCTAGACACCTACAATGGAAATTGCAAGACTGGCTGGAACAAGAAAACATACTTGCGGAAGAGCAAGCCGGCTTCAGAGAAGGCAGATCGACTATAGATCAATGTTTGGTGCTCCAACATCTTATTGAAAAATACTCTCCCTACAATATTTCCTCCCTTTATGCTGCCTTTATAGATTTTAAGGCAGCATTTGATTCAATATCACGAACTAGGTTATGGGAGAAACTGGAGGCTTCAACAATAGACAGACGTCTATTTCATTTAATACACATGCTCCACGAAGGAACCAAACTTAAGATCAGATGTAACCCCCCAGGGTCAACTCACCAATCCTGTTGCCACTGATAAAGGTGTTAAACAGGGATGTATTCTGGCCCCTCTTCTCTTCAACTTCTATATTAACTCCATAGTGCCCTATCTTGACCATGGGACCTTCCACCCTCCAAAACTGGCTGGAAGGCATATCTCTGTCTTGCTTTATGCCGATGATGTGGCAATCCTCTCTAGAACACCTGTAGGTCTTAGAAGAGCTCTGAATGCACTATCACAATTCTGTGAGGAAGAGCAATTAAAGCTCAATTATCAGAAAACTAAAATTGTGGCCTTTGCTAAAAGACCCAAGATTCACTCTTGGAGTATCAATGGGCACAAAATTGAGCAGGTTTCCTCCTTTAAATATTTGGGAGTAGTTCTTCAGGCTAATGGTAGCAGAAAAGTTGTTTAGTATGTAAGCCTTAGAACAGTGTTGGCGAACCTATGGCACGGGTGCCAAAGGTGGCCCTCGGAGCCCTTTCTGTGGGCACCCGACATCGCCCCTTCACAGCCACCTGTGTTCAGGTTAAATTGCCATATTGGCACTTTGTGAAAAATGAGTGGGTTTTGAATTGCAGTTTGGGCAGTCAGTCTCCAAAAGGTTCGCCATCACTGCACTATAACATATAGAGAATATCTCCGTCCACAGATTGCATACCAAAAATCATGGGTCCATCAGCTTATGGCTCTGTAGTGGCGAAAAAACATGGATCCAAGGCACCGATGATCCACATTGATCTAACTAATTTTTACCCAGGAACACCCCAAAACCAATCTCACATCCTAGAATCCATCCTTACACACAGATTGGCACTTTGCGAAAAATGAGTGGGTTTTGAATCGCAGTTTGGGCACTCAGTCTCTAAAAGGTTCGCCATCACTGCCCTAGAACTAGCTGCCCAAGACATGTTAAATTATTTCACTCTTTGTGGTCTTCTATCATGCTTCAAATTGTTGCGTGCATCTGTGCAGTTTAACACAGATATTTTATACATTTTGATCTTCTAATTCCACCAGAACCTTAGACATTAACTAGGCTATTATTTACAATATGTATTAACAGCGGCAAAAATAATGATAGCAAAGAATCTGAAAGAAAAGCATGACTTTCAGTTAAATGGTTGGTAATATATTTCATAGCAGGTTGAATAGCCCCGTGGTTTAGGTATCTGGCTAAAGAGCCAGGCATTTGGGAGTTCAATTCCTCACTGTGCCTCCTTCAGGTAGTGCCAGCCTATGTGGCTTTGGGCAAGTTACACAGTCCCAGGGTATCCCCAGAAGAGGGGAACGGGAAACCACTTGTGAGTATTCTTTACCTGGAAAACCCTGAAAAGGGTTGCCATAAGTCAGACATTACTGCACGACACATGATTATTATTGTAAAGAAGGATGAAACATAGCTATTAATGATAAGCCAGGTTGTGACATTAAAATATAAGGGAGGTTGATAAATAAGAATATTTAAGTGATATTTGGGGAGTTTTTATTTGATTATGTATTGATACAAGGGAATGATGGTATACCTTCGCAAGATCAAGTGCAGTTTTGGAAGGTGAACGGAGCTTTGTAAAACAGAAAAAAAATATACAGTATATGATTTAATATATCTTCAAATGGTCCCCCTGGAAGTATCTACTGTTTGTGTAAATGTATCATTTATGCAGTTTTTTTTCTATTAATTTTGTTTCTATTAAGGTTTGTATTAAGTAATGTTTCTGTTTTATTTATTTGCATTCTGTTGGGTTTTTTGTTGTATTTTTTTTCTGTTCTGATAAAAGTTATATACAGTGGTACCTTGTATAAAGGAATTAATTTGTTCCAAATGAAATTATGTTAAGCAAATTTTCCTTTTTATACAAATTCCCATCGGAATGCATTGAAAACAGAGTAATCCCATTTTATGTTGTACGGATTCTCCCCATAGGCAATTCTGTTAAGAAAATTTTCCCTATCTCCGGAATTTTTTATGTTGTACAAGTTTTATGTTATACAAGCTGTTTGTTATACAGGGGTCCACTGTATAAAAGTTGACTAGGTTGCAGGATATTCTTGCTAAGAAGTTAATAGAAAGTGGGATAGATAGTGCAACTGTTAGGTGGATTTGTAATTGGTTGACTGATCACACCCAAAGGGTGATCATAAATGGCCTCTCTTCAGATTGGAGAGACGTGACCAGTGGGGTGCCCCAGGGTTCTGTTCTGGGTCCAGTGCTGTTCAATATCTTTATTAATGACTTGGAGGAAGGAATAGAGAGTATGCTAATTAAATTTGCAGATGATACCAAATTGGGAGGGTTGCTAATTCCCTAGAGGATAGGATGAAAATTCAAAAGGACCTTGACAGATTAGAATGCTGGGCCAAAGCTAACATAATGGATTTCAACAGAGGGAAATGTAGGGTGCTACATCTAGGTAAAAAGAATGAATTGCACAGATATATGGTGGGGGACACTTGGCTGGAGAATAGTACCTGTGAAAGGGATCTGGGAGTCTTGGTGGACCACAAATTGAACATGAGTCAGCAGTGTGATGCGGCAGCCAGGAAAGCCAATGCGATTCTTGGTTGTATCAACAGAACCATAGTGTCTAGATCAAGGGAAGTGATCGTCCCACTTTATTCTGCTCTGGTCAGACCCCACCTGGAGTACTGTGTCCAGTTCTGTGCACCTCAGTTTAAAAAGGAGCTGGTGCAGAGGAGGGTGACCAGGATGGTTGAGGGAACAGCTTAGGGATCTGGGAATGTTTAGCCTCTCTAAAAGAAGGCTGAGGGGGTATATGATAGCTATGTTGAAATATTTGAAAGGATGTCATATTGAAGAGGGAACAGGTTTGTTTTCCATGGCTTTAGAGACTAGGACTCGGGGCAATGGTTTCAAACTACAGGAAAAGAGATTCCATTTGAACATTAGGAAGAACTTCATGACTGTTAGAGCTGTTTGGCAGTGGAATATGCTGCCACAAAGGGTGGTTGAGTCTCCTTCTTTGGAGGTTTTTAAGCAGAGGCTGGATGGCCATCTGTCAAAAATATTGTGATGGGGTTCCTGCATGGCAGGGGGTTGGACTAGATGGCCCTTGAAGTGTCTTCCAACTCTATGATTCTATGATATAAATAGAATCATATGGGGGAACAAATTCCCTTCAGTGGAACTGGAATAACTTCCAAAATGTTGAGCCAGGCTCCAAACTGGATTGGGGATCCCTGAGTGAGCAGGTGTATTCTTCATTCCTTGTTACCTGGCCTTTGGTCATTGACAGCTTCTCAGTCTCACCTGCCTCACAGGGTTCCTTTTAGGGCAAAATAGGGGGTAGGGAGAAGCATAAATGCCAGATTGAGCTCCTTGGAGATAAAATGACAGTGAACAAACAAATGCGATCGCTCTAAGAATGTATTTCTTGGTAGCGTTTTCAATATATGTTCATGCAGACTTACCAGCTCCATGGGGACCAGAAACGGCTGAACCTAGGATGGAAAGACACTAATTTGAGGGACTGTGGGGTAAAACAAATGTCTGATCACCAGTTTTAAACCAAACATTTTCACCCCACCGGAACATGTACAGAAACAAAAGTTTTTTAACGGTAATAATTCAGTTTAAAAGACCATTGGAGTAACATTTGATATGGCCCCCTGGTGCACCTTAATTAAACACACAAGTTGGAAACATATAGGCTTCATCTGGCCTCATGCTCCTCCTGGCAGTGGCATGCCCATTGCCAACATGGTGGCCCATAGAAAAGTCTGGGGATCCGATTAAGATAAGATAAGATAAGATAAGATAAATCTTTATTAATCTCACATCAGGGAAATTTACTTGTTATTATACGGCTCCCATTATAAAGAACAAGTAAAGAAGGGTAGGTGCACAAAAAGTGTAAAGCGAGAAAGAAAAATAAATAGATAATAGAGATTAAAATAAAATAAAAAATGGCTTGGGTTGCAGTACAGCTCTTCCTTTGAGTTACAAACAGGTGAAGTGAGGCCAGTTTTGCCATTCTCCTCCTTCCCCTTCGACTCTACCCAATTGCTCTATGGCCCTTTATTTCTCAAATGCTTGGCTTCATGGAAGACTGCCTAAGAGATAAATATTTCGCCAATGCTGGCTCTTTACCAAAGAGAGCCAAGATAGGTGATTGTGAAGGTCCACACATTGTCAGCCCCTTCATTTTGAGCAAGTTATGGGGCACCCATTGCTGGGGGGTGGGTGGGTAGGATAAACCACCATGTATTTTAGAACATCTGCATGTGGGAATCTGTACACGGGAACATTTGAGGATGTGCTCCTAAGATCCTTAACAGCTGAGTGCTAAGAATATTCTGCATAGAAAAGGTTCATGGGAAGCAGGTAGATTCCCCAAGGCCTATTCTATCAGGCAGCCGGAAAGATCCACATGAGCCAAAAATGGTTGCTCTTTCCTAGCCCCTTTTGCTAAAGCAAGGCCTGTTGGTCACACTCTGGTGACTGGCAGAGGCGTAGCTAGAGTTTGCAGTGCCTGGGGACAAAGTCATTTTTCACACCCCTCCCTCCTGGCCCTCCACTATCCATTTACCTTTATAACTGTACGTCTGGCCCTCCTTACGAGGCACCTTTTCCCAACTCTAGGAGGGAAATCAATCTTGTTTGGTTTTGGGAGGGAGGGGGGTCCACCTCTGTGTTACCTCCGAGCAGGTCAGCTCACCACTCCTGGACGTTAGGAAAAGAGGGGGATGCGGAGTGGGGGTGGGGGTAGGAAAGCTGAATTCCATGCAAAGGGAGCTGCAGTCAGATGGGCAGCCATTTCCTGGAGCAGTTTCTTCTCCTCCTCCTCTCCACAGGGCTGAGGACTGGGCGCAAAGGCATGGCTTGGGAAGGTTCTCCCACCCCCAAGACTCAGGAGCCCAAGAGTGGGAATGGGAAGAGTGCCTGTCACCACCGCTACTCCCGGCACCCATGGGTCCCTTCCTTCCTTCCCTCCCGCCACTTTTGCGCCTAATCCTCACAAGCCGCCACCATTCAGGGATCACTCACTTCTTTCTCCCTGGAGACCCAGGAATGCAACGCAGCCCCTGAGATTGCAGCCACTCATATATGGAACATCAGAATGACTTGTAAACTAGGCATGTTATCCATGTAATGGGGTTGGAAAGTCTGCTCTCTTTATCTGGGTACGGGCAAGACGTAACCATGTCCCCTCAGTCCCATTGTCATCAAAGTGCCAGTTAACCCTCTGGAAGAAGCAAATCAGTGAAGAACAAAGGACAGGATCAGGTACTTACTTCCAGAGACCAAGAGGCAAGCAATGCCCACCAGAAGAAAGAGGAGACGGGCCATCACGCTCTGCTGGACCTCAGTGGGTTACTCAGACACCTTCTGTAACTCAGGGTCGGCTCTGAACAGAAGCTCTGCTCCTTTTCCTTATGAAGGGGACAAGGCCTAGCCCGGGGGGGAGGGGGGGCTTGGAGTTTGTGAGCACATGAAAGAGATTAAACCCGAGTTAATTAAGCATGAAACAGTCAAGATTCCAAAGGTAAATATTTGAGGAGTGGGTTTAAAGATGTTCCCACACTTAAAGGCCAAGCCCGCAGGAGAGAGAGATTAAATCCCAGTTAATTGAGTGGCAAACATCAATATTCCAAAAATAAACAGTTGGGAATATAAAGATGTTTTAGGACTTCACCATATATTTTTTTGTTCGACACCAGGCAGGGGACCATCTTTGGTCTTTTCACCCACCACTGGCACATGGGGAGGGTGGAATCGGCTAAGATTTTGTAACAGCAGAATATTGCGCTCCATCAACTGGCTGAGGTCACTGGATTATTCAATTGCAGGCCTAAGATTGCTGGAGAAAATGTGCAGCAGGTACACTCTGTTTCTGAAGAGGACTCAGCCCCAAATGTCCTGGCTCTGACAGAAAGGCTCTCCTTTGCTACCTTGAGTTGCTGTGTGTATTTCTTCAGGAGGGCTACTGTCCTTTTTTAAACATTGCCTTCGTTGGAGTAACATGACCATATTTCCAGATCAATAGAAATTATTTTATTTTATTTTTATTTTTGAGTATTTTACCCCACCTTTCTCCTTGGAAAAGGACCCAAGGCAGCTTTCAGTAAGGAGAGAGAATATACAGTCGATTACAATTAAGACTCCATCAGTTTGAGAAAGAAGGAATTGAGGGGTACAGTATATTACAGCATTAAAAGGCAACGTTAAAACTAACAATTGATAACATAGTATCAATGCAATCACACAAGGAGAGAGATAAACACAAAGTTTTCCTAGGCTGGTGGCTATGTACCTGATCAATCTTCTCTCTTTAATTTAATTTAATTTAATTTAAAGAGGTTTTAATTTAATTTAATTTAAAGAGGTTTATGGGTAAAAGAAGCCAGATCTTACCATATCCTTTTGATTTCATATGATTTTTGCATGGGATCTTTCCTAATCACCATCAAATCATCCTCCACACTGATATATCTGACAGCCCATCTCTTTCCAGATGAACCACTATATCTTTCTAGTACATCATCCATTCCTAGGCCCCACCTCTCTATAGAGATTATAATTTTCAGTTTGCTGTCCTGATTCCACTGGATGACACTGGTATATTTTGACAAGGGAGGTTGAAATGTTTCATTTTTGTAATAGAAAATGGCATTTTATTTTGTTACTTGCTGGAAAGCTTGATTGTGCTTTGTAATATTTCATAACCTTACAAAATAGCAGGTCATGTTTCATTTTGTGAAAAATGTTGGCCACAAAGCTGGCCACCATTAACCCATTTGGCTTCAATAGGGGGCAACCTTTTCCTAGTCAAGACTTTTCAGAATTGATTAAAGAGGTAGGCATGCCCTGAGTGAAGGACAGGAGAGGGGAGGGGCTGATATCCATACTGGTTAATTTGGGGATCCCATTTGACAGTTGTCTTGGCTGACACCTCTCAAGAGCTAACCAAGCTCATGTTGCCATATGGGGGGGGGATCCACCCTAAAACAATTGCAGGCCTTTGGAGTCCCTCTAGCTTCTCAGCTCTGTGGCTTAGGTCTGCAGAACCAAAGGTTGGGAATTACTGTGCCTCCCAGGGAGGAGCTGGACTCAATAATCCATTGGGTCCCTCCCAGCTCTGCAGGTTCAAACGTTCTCTTGTAGCATCATTTGACTGGGTTGGACGTCTTAGACCAGGATGGACAAAGCCAAGAGTGATGGTGGCTCAAGGTAACCAAGGGCAGGAAAAGAGACATACGTCTGGCATGTCTTCCAACACAAAGAGTAATTGCACCATCATGCTCCTGGAATGCCGAAGGGTGCTCAAGCCTCCTGCAACTCAGGCTATGAGCCCTGCTGTTTTGGCTTAGGAATGGAACAAGGCGTAGCCTGAGGGCCTGGAATATTACTTAAGCATGAGAGAGATTAGGAATTAAATTCATTAAGCAGCAAATACTGTACTCAATACACCAAAGATAAAGAATCAGAGGAAGTGATTTTTTTAGCTTAGACGTCAATTTTTTCTGGGCTTAATGTTCAAGCTTTATGCCCTGGGAGATTTAGTAAGTCAATTGGCAAACCACTCCAGTATTCCTGCCAAGAAAACTCCATGGCCATGGGGTCACAAAGAGTCGGTCACGACTGTAATGACACACACACACACACACACACACACACACACACACACACACACACACACACACACACACACACACACACACACACACACACACACACACACACACACACACACACACCGCTCTATTCAGGAATCACACAGCACACTGAATCAATGCATCTGTTCAATTTTACAGATCTATATATTGAATCCATGCATCTCTTCTGAGTTCTGCTTTAACAGTGACAAGTCTGTAAGGGAGAAACCCCACATAGATATTCACTTTGTGAATTAGAACCCTGGAATATCACTCCATACACCCCACGGCCCTAGTTCCAGAGTGTACCCTGATGAGATGTTATGGTCACATCAAATTCCAGGACTATTTTTTTAAAAAGGCATGGAGAAAAAGAAGCAGGAACTCATACTGGCATATAATGCCCGTGAAGATGGGCCAAGAACTCTTAATCATGGATAATCTCATTTACCTAGCCTCACAACCAGTTTTCTCCATTATTTGCCTTCTGATTGCTTCTGTGTAATTAACCTAATGGTGGTTAATTCTGCCCATGTGCTCAAAGTGTGCTGCATCTTAGAACGAGATAACCTTGTCTTTATAAGGCGCCAGAGTAAGAGCTCTTCAGCAAAGAACTTCTCATCCATCGCCAGAGTGCCAGGAAATATCTGAGTGACCCCTTAGGCTTCCAGTGCAATGAAGACTCTGTTCCTTGTACTTGTAGGCATTGCCGTTATATTTGAATTGGAAGGTGAGTAACACATCCTGCTTGTTCCTCCCTTTTTGTCCCGTTTTTCCTTGGGGCTAATTTCCTTCAAGTGGGATTAAGTCCAGGTGGGTTAAGGGGGAATTCCAGAAAGAGTGGCCTTGAGGTTGGGATAGACTGAGTGGCCGTGTGTAATATCTCAGAGAAAGTTATGGGGCAGGGGGCAGGGCTTATAGAAGACCACAGCTGTGGTACAAGGGATGTCTCCCTGGTGTCCATAGGGTGGCTCAATCCCGGCAGGAGGACTTCCCTCGACTGAGGGCCTTCAGACTAGGTCCCAGAGGTCCTGGACAGGGAACAGTAGAGAGGCCTTTGATTCACTCTTCCCATCATAGTAGCCCAGGTGATAGGAGGCCTTTCTGCCTAGGAAAAGAAAGTAAAATGGCATCTATATAGAGGGTGGCTGATTGTATTTATTAATTTAAAATATCTTTGCCTCAACTTTCTTCTTAAAAGCGATCCAAGGTGGGTTCCCTCATGAAAAGCCAGTACAGTAGGAAACACACAGACCCATCTTCCAGATCAACATACACGGATTCACTTATCCACCGCCTGAAAATATTAAATAAAAACTCCCAGAGAAGTGTGTATTTTTATGTATTTCCATGTGTACTTACCAGAACTATCCACTAGATACAACATCATGTGTAGTAACGTTCACTATTTCTACATTTTCAGGATGAAGGGGTTGGAACTGATTTCCCCTCTCCCATGGATACCAGAGTAGTATATTTTGAAACTAATAAAAATGAGTATACAATTACTAAGAAGGACCAAACAAATACCATATTTAAAAAAGCATAAGAATCCCAAAACACATTCAGAGCAGTAAGATTTCAGCAGTCCATTTAAAAACCCGGCTCAAGCAGCTGGTGACTTACTCAGGGAAAGCTTGCCTGAAGAGAAAGGTCTTGGCCTGCTTCCCAAAGGGCAGCCAAGGTGGGGCCAGGCTGGCCTTCTGTTCCAAAGTCTGGGAGCAGCAACAGAGAAGGCCCTCTGTAACACTTGGGAAGGTGGCAGGGCCAAGAGAAAAGGGTCCCTCCTGGTGGTCTTAAGCAGGCTCATAAAGGCAGATCTGTTGCTTGAGAGATAGCTTTGGGCCTAAGCCACTTAGGACCTTGATAGGACAGAACTAGCATTTTGAATTCTGCTTCTCTTCTCTCATTACCGGAAGGAAATCAGTGGGCGCTGGCTCTTGGTGATGGACCAATGGGGGCCAATGGAAAACCAAAAGGGGTCCGTGGTGGACCACCGGCACGGAATGAGATCCCAGAAGGTAAGTATGATGCATCAAGCAACACTATAAGGCTGGTGGAACGTGAGGGTGACAGCGGTGTCAGGGAACAGCTCCAATGACCCCCATCCTGCCACGCCTGTTTCCAGTGGCATATGGGAGATCAGGACATGGCTTCACACTTCCCGGGATGTCCTCATGGCAGTGCTGGCCAGTGACCTTCCCTTTACTTTCTGCAGTAGTACAGAGAATACCCCTTGGAGTGCAGGAAGTGGGTTGGGTCCCCACAGTTCTCAGCAGTAGCTGACACCCAAGAGAACTCAGCCCACTGACATGCTTTGCCTTATGGGTAGATACCCTCCCCTTAGGCGACTGCTTAGTACCAGCTGAGAAAAAATGAAAACATGGAGGTGGAATTTGTGTGGATTATTCAGTTTCCTATTGAGTAGGACACCCATATATATGGAAAATAGGTTCCAAGCCCACTCACCTGCCTGCGGATTCATGAAACTGCAGATAGTAGCAAACTCATTGAAGAGAGTATGAGGCGAGGTAAGGCCAGAAGGATAAAGTAACTGGAGTGTGTCCGTGCTTGATGTGTGGGCTTGGGTGAAGCAGTAGCAACTGAGGAAAGCAAGAGGGGGAGGAGGTATATTGGATGTTTTATAATTTGTATATTGGATGTTTTTGTTTTTTATTATCTATTTTTTTCTTACTTCACACTTTTTGTGCACTTACCCTTCTTGCTTGTCCTTTATATTGGGAGCTGTGTAACAAATAAATTTCTCTGATGTGGGATTAATAAAAATCTTATCTTATCTTATCTTATCTTATCTTATCTTATCTTATCTTATCTTAAGTGTACCTGCATGTGTGGAGACTGGGTTGCAGCAGCAGCAGCAACTATGGACCACTGAAACCACATATGCTAGCCCTGTGGATATAGGGATCCCAATGCATAGGAAAAATTAAGGGAAAGGACAAGGCTAGTGAGGAGTCCTGAAAACCTGGGCAAGCTTATAGAGAGAGATGTCGTCTTTGAGATAGCTTTGGCCCAAGTTGCTTTAGCAGAGCACTTGAAAATAGCCACACAAGAGAAAATTCATACAGTGGGAAGCTGGTCCTTCTGATTCTCAGGTCATCAGCCAAGTTCCCTCCGTAGAGTGCCTTTCAGGTGTCTTAGAGATGGGCACGACGTAGCAGTATTCCCGTTTCCGTTTCCGTTACTCGTATCCGTTACTCTACGGAAACGGTAACGGGAATTACTCCGTCAGAATTCGAGCTCGAACCGATGAATGAACAATTTGGTCTGATTTGTCGTGCTTGTTACTTGCATCGCAGCGATCGCGCAATGCCAAGTGGCACAGAAAAAAAGTTTTTAAAAGTTAAAAAAAACCCGATTCCCGGCCCTAAAAGTAGGCAAAAACTGTCTGAGGGCACCTACCAGGCCAGAAGGGTGTTTTATTTGGGGGGGGGGGTTCCCCGCCCCCCTCTCCTTGGCTATTGCTACTGCTGCGCTGCTGGTACCAGGCTGGGAGGGCGCATCCATTTGCCATGCAGTGCGGGGGATCCAAAATGGCGACCGCAATATTGTTTTTGAAATCGTTGCCCAAAACCCCACCAAAGCACTACAGAAACATGCGAAAATTAGCTATTTTAAATGCTTGAATTTTTACAGTAGCAGCAGTGGGTTTTTCT
Organism: Phrynocephalus forsythii; assembly: GCA_029282475.1. Taxonomy (NCBI): domain Eukaryota; kingdom Metazoa; phylum Chordata; class Lepidosauria; order Squamata; family Agamidae; genus Phrynocephalus; species Phrynocephalus forsythii. The sequence continues at coordinate 25,168,408 of JAPFRF010000011.1, read as the reverse complement.
TGCAAAAAAAAGTCTCCGTTGATTTTATTTTATTTTATTTTATTTTATTTTTTTACACCTGCACATTCGCAATGATGGGCTCGCCCATGGGAGTGGACCATGCAAAGTTTTGGAGCCATTCCACCAATCGCATGGCCAGGTTTTGCTGACTGTACCAGGCTGGGAGGGCGCATCCATTTGCCATGCAGTGCGGGGGATCCAAAATGGCGACTGCAATATTTTTTTGAAATCGTTGCCCAAAACCCCACCAAAGCACCACAGAAACATGCGAAAATTAGCTATTTTAAATGCTTGAATTTTTACAGTAGCAGCAGTGGGTTTTTCTTGCAAAAAAAAGTCTCCGTTGATTTTATTTTATTTTATTTTATTTTATTTTATTTTTTACACCTGCACATTTGCAATGATGGGCTTGCCCATGGGAGTGGACCATGCAAATTTTCCAATCGCATGGCCACTTGGCCAGGTTGACCACAGAGACTTCTGGGATGTGCCAATCGGGCATAAACAGCCCACTAATCGTAGCCCGAACCCGAACCCTAAGCCTAAGCCTAACCCATACGCCAGTACACTGTCCTTCTAAGTGGGTCAGAGAGGCACCCAGAGGTGCACCCCAATACTCACCCTAACCTCACCCGTAACTAGCCTAACCCTAGCCCTTGCGCTAACCCGTCTTAACCCTAAGCCAGATCTACTTGCATTGCACTACATGCAAGTACGTGAGACACGGCGGGTGCAAAGAGTCTGCCAGTCCGTCACTTGTGGCTCTGGCTGACTCCTGCAGCTCCCTTACCCCCAAACCAGTACTAACGACAACGAAAAAACGAACCGACTAATTTTTGCGAAATTTCGCGAGAAATGGAAATGAGCCGAAACGGACTGCCTCCGACACACGACAACTCGAAAACATCATTTTCCCTAGTCGTGCCCATCTCTAGTCTTAGAAGACTATTCCCGTTATGAGTGACCATCAGCTATGTTGGCAGGTGTTGATAACTGTGGTTCCCAGACTGTGTGCATTGGTGTCCTGCCGCATTGCCAAACCCAACCACTGCTGCCGCAGAATCCACCCCTCTCCTTTCTACCCCCATTCCACCCAAAGTGTTGTATTGGGGGAGCTGTCTAGTAAGTCAAGGGAACTGCATGTCAAAAATGTTTGGGAACTCTAAACCAAAAGCTCAAGTGTCTGTTCACTTTAGTCAAAGTGAGTAGGGAAAAATCCACCTCCCGAGGGGGACCCTGATTCCCCAGTTTTAGCCCAAACAAGAACTTCTGTTCATTGTCACTCTCCGGATGAGAAAAGGGAAGATGGTGTGTTCAGTAGATCATGGTAGGCAAGGCCTGAACATACGGAGCTTTATGGGATGGCACCATTACTTTTAAAACACACTGAGATGTGTTCAGATGGGTTGCTTATTTATTATTTAATAATTTGGGGAGAAATTAAATAGGTAGCTATCACCTTTAAAAAAAAACATAGGATGCATGTTTCCATTGTGCCTAACTGATTCTGCAGATATGTAACTACCTTGCTCTTGAAGCCTGTACTTTTATAGATCTGGCTAGCATCCCCCTCTTGCTGCTGGCACTGCTGCAGCAGCCAAAAAGAACCTGGTGGACTTAGAAGACTGACTTCTCATCAGTACCAGATTGTGTTCTAGTGAATGGCACAAGATGAGTCACAATCCCCTTCAACTGGAGAATAGAGATGGGCACGACTCAAAAAAATAATTTTTCGTTTTTCATTTTTGTTTAGGGGTCCGTTTCGGTTTGTTTTCGTTTTTGGGGGTTTTTTTGCACATTTTTCATTTTCGTTTTTGTTACGAAACGAAACAAAAAACAAAAATGAAAAATTTTCGTTTCGTTAGCATTCTTTTCAATGCAATGTGTCTGCCGTAACAAAAATGAAAAACACGGCAAATTTTTTCGTTTCGTTTCCGTTGTTGTTTTGCTTGTGAAAAATTTTTCGTTTCCATTTTCGTTGCGAAACGAAACGAAAAAACAAAAATGAAAACAAAAATTGCGCTGAGTCGTGCCCATCTCTACTGGAGAATGAAGATTTTAAAGAGATTTTTTTACAAGAGCGAAGGATTGTAGTCAAAGATTTTAGAAAGGCGACATACATTTTCTTCTAGTTATTCAGGAGGTTGTATTACTTATATGCTTGATTTCCAGAATCTGTTGGGGGGGAGATTGCCCAGTGTGATGCAGCCCATCTCATTAGTAGCAGAACTGAATCCTTCCTTTTTCGCCTATTAAAAACAACATTCATTTCCCAAAGTTTTAAAAACATTTAAAATCAATAACATGTGATTTTTCTGTGCCATTTTCACTGATATATGCCTGTATAGAGTTGGAATTGTCAGCTTTTTGTATTCTGATCACTTTCCGATTACAGAATATGAAGACAGACCAGAAGGTGATTGGCGTGGGGACCACTTGTCTGGACTTGTAGAAGATGTACTTGACTCACTAGGATAACTGGTCAATGTAGAAAGAGATATGTTTCTCTTGGTGGAATCTTGAAGCATGCATATTGTTGCCACAAATAAAGTAGCCAGAATCTTCTAAGCAAAAATGACTAATGTCTTCTGTGTGTGTGTGTGTGTGTGTGTGTGTGTGTGTGTGTGTGTGTGTGTGTGTGTGTGTGTGTGTGTGTGTGTGTGTGTGTGTGTGTGTGTGTTCAGTAGACCATGATGGGCAAGACCTGAACACATGCAGGTTTATATGATGCTATCAACACTGTTAAAACAGACGAGATGCTTTCAGCTGGGTTGCTTATTTATTATTTTGCAATTTGGGGAGAAATTAAATTAGGTAGCTACTAACTTCTTTTTTACATAGTTGCATGTTTCTATTATACCCTAAACCTTCAACTGTTACTGGTTCTGAGATATGTTACTTCCCTGTGCTCATGAGCTGGTCTCTTTTGAGGGCCCTGAACTTTTATAGATCTCTCTGGTGGCTCCCTGCTGCAGCTGCTTCTGCCAAAAGGGTCCGGTAGTCTCAATTTTCAAAGATCAACTCCCCATCAATCCCAGATTGTAATCTACAGAATAAAACTAGATGAGTCTAAACTCTGGGAATGGAGATTTTTAACTGGTCAGAGCATAGCAGACCAGGATTTAACGGATCTCCTGGCCTGGAATAGTTTTACAAAAGCAAAGGATTGTAGTCATGGAGTTAAGAAAGAAGACAGATTCAACGGGGTCTATTACTTACATGCAATTTTCCCAGAATCTATGAAATAAAGATTTTCCATTGTGATACAACCCATCTAATTAGTAGCAGAACTGAATCTTTCCTTTTTCACTTCTTAAAGACAAGAATCATTTTCCAAAGATTAAAAAACATTTAAAATTAAGAACATAAGATTTTTCTGTTCCATTTTCACTGATATATGCCTATATAGAATTGGAACTGACACCTTTTCTATTCAGATATTTTTCTGATTACTCTCTCTCTCTCTCTCTATCAGTCACACACACAGACACACAGACACACACACACACACAGACACACACACACACACACACACACACACACACACACACACACACACACACACAGAGAGAGAGAGAGAGAGAGAGAGAGAGAGAGAGAGAGAGAGAACATTTAGCAATCCCTACAGCCTTACCACACATGGTCATCAGTGTTATGAAATGCCTTGATCTCTATAGAGAGGATCATCTGGTTCCTCATCTAGCTGTACCCAAAGCAGTCTAGGGTACCTTGGAGAAGGCATTACAGTGCCTGAATAAAAAGTTAGAAGTCCTTGATACTGTACAGAGAAGAAAAATGACCTCTGCAGGTCATCTTTCAAGGAAAAATAGATGGGAAGCATGGCCTGGGGCGTAGACACTAGCATAACTAGGGAGCGGTGGAAGAGTGCATTTGCCCCAGGCCGTTCAGCAATCTGGGGGTGCCTGGAGGGGGAGCAGGAGGAGGAAGCCATGTGCCATCCCGCCAAGCAGTCCTCCTTTTGCCTCGTTAAGGCTTGTCGATGCTTAATCAGGGGAAAGGAGGAGAGGGAAGCAGGCAATGTGTTTTTCCAAGCAGCACCTCTGTTGATTGCTCCCCCTCCTCCTTTCCCCCATCGCCACTAAGGATTGGTGATGGTAGACCAAGCTACTCCTAAACCAAGGTATTACTGTACTTCCATACCTGACTGGGAGATACAATGTATGAACAAACATAAATTTCTCCACCATTCCCACCCAGTATCAGTCTCTGAAGGAGCAGTCAGAGGTCAGTAGTGATAAAAAGTTTACTGTATCTAAATAAGAGGTATCGTCCCGTTCAAAGAAAGCATGTGATGAAATGATATACAGTGGACATGGGGTTCTCCCTGGTGATAGACTTAACGTTATGTGCAAACATCAGCATCATTTGACATCATCACGTATAAGCATCCTATCAATCACAACAATAGAAAAGGAGGATAATTTACTTCTGCAACTGCCTATAGACCTACAACTAACTATGTTGTTCTCCTGGGTCCCTCATGACCAGAGTTATGCCCTTAGATCTTGGATGGCTACAGGTCTCCATTTCCTCTTCAAGACTGGTAGTTCCAGTCCTTTCTTAAAGGCCACTCCCAGATGGCACAGTTTGGAAAGGCATTGCCCCCTCCTTGGAACCTCCATTTCACAGAACCATTGGAATCAGATGACTTCCCAGTGCTTTTGAATACCTATATGAAGCTGTTGGGAGACGTCATACAGAGATATGGAATTTGTTCTTATCACTATGCCATGACACTCCTGCATATTTCTCTCTCCTCTAAATCTGCAGGTGATACTGTACAGGTTTCAGGTGCTGCTTGGCATAGATAATGGACTGGGTGAGGGCTAATTAACTGAAACTGACTCCAGATAAGGTGGAGATTCTACTTTTGGGAGGTATATTTACTGGCTTAAATGAGGTTACAGGGTTCACAGCTTGGAGTAAATCCAGCTCTTTGTATGGAAATCCAAATGTCTGCCGTAGCCATGAGTGCCTCTTGTCAGCTTCAGTTTATTGCCAAGCTGGATCTGTAGTCCGATAAGAAATGCAGAACAAAAGTGGTCCATGCACTGGTAATCTCCAAAATAGACTATGGTAAAACTCTCTACACATGACTGCTTTTGAAGTACAGAAACTTAGCATGTCCAAAGGTGCTTTGTGAGGCAAGCAAGGAGCTACCAGGTAACTGGGCAGAACAACATGACTCTCCACTACCTGGCCAAGAAGAACCATTAAATAGACTGTGCACCAGGGTTGGAAGATCAAAGGAAAATCTGAGGAAGTGAAACTTCCCTGTCAAAGACCCTCTGCGTGAATATATAAAACATATACTCTCTCTCTGTCTCTGTCTCTGTCTCTCTCTCTCTCTGTCTCTCTGTCTCTCTGTCTCTGTCTCTGTCTCTGTCTCTCTCTCTCTCTCTCTCTCTCTCTCTCTCTCTGGCCGTTACTTGTCGCAGCGTGATTGTGTGAATCCAAGGCGGTCACGTGGTGGTCACGTAAACCCCTCTTTCCGTGTCCTCACCGGGCGAGGTTTTAGGGTCTCCAGTAGTACTTCACGTGCTCCCTTCGCATTGGGAAGTTTAACTTTTATTTTTTTAAAAAAATACCCCGATGCATCAATAGGTCATTTGTCAGAGAACTTGTGGGCGGCCATCGTGTTTCCCTGAAGCAGAGCTGCTGGGTTGGTTTTGGGGGCGGGGGAGGCTTCTCTCAGCTTCATCGCCCTGTGTACGCCGCGCGCTCTCTGGGTGGGCGCGCGGGGTGTCTTGCAGCGGCGGCACCGACACCCCCTCCCCCTCCCTCTGCGGAGCCCTTCGCCATCCCTTGCCAGCGGAGGGGCTCTTCACCCGGGACGCTTGCCCCCTCTGTTGCCCCTGCCCCGTGTACAGAAGGCAAGATCAAAAGAACGGGTTAACCGAAATATCTATGCATCGGCATTTCGGAGAAAAAGTAAGTTAAAAATAAATAAATATACTTTTAACTGGCCACACGTGAATTTGGATACGGAGCGGGATGGAGATTCCCGGCCTCCGGCAGGGGAACCACGGTTTAGGGCGTGGTCGGGCGTGGTCGGGGTGGCGCCGCATCCAAAATGGAGGATTGTGCGGACAAAACCGACCGATTCGCGCAGAAATCACGGCTCGCCGCGCAGCGAGAGGTTCGTGAAGTAACGGCCTTTGTGTGTGTGTGTGTGTGTGTGTGTGTGTGTGTGTGTGTGTGTGTAAATAGCTCTGCTTTTAATAACATTCTACCCAATAGGTTGTTTCTTAAAATGGCCAATTTGGGTATACATCAGAAGATTTGTTTGTGGGTAAGGAATTTTCTGACTGATAGGCCACAGTGAGTAAGGGTGGGATCCCACCATTCCTCTACTCGGTTACTAAGTACAGGAGCTCCTCAGGGTTGTGTGCTAAGCCCCTTCCACTATTCCTTGTACACGCATGAGTGCACCCCACTGTATAACAACAACACAATCATCAAATTTGCAGACGATACAACAGTGGTGGGGCTCATTAGTAAGAACGTTGGGCCTGTTTATAGGAAAGAAGTACAAGGGTTGACACTGTGGTGTAAAGAAAATAATCTTATACTTAAACACCAACAAATCCTAAAGAACTTATAATTGATATTAGGAAGAAGAGAGATGTACATCTACCATAATACATAAATGGTGAGGAGGTGGAGAGGGTTGGTAGCTTTAAATATCTGGGCACTTACATCTCAGAGGACCTCTCATGGACTGCAAACACCAACATGATTGTGAAGAAGGCACAGAAGAGGCTGTATTTCCTGAGAATGCTCAGGAAGATGTATTTATCTCAGCATCTATTTCTGTCCTACCATCACAGCACCAGTGTGAGTGTCCTAACTTATGGCATGCTATCATGGTATGGGAGCAGCTCTATAGAGGACAAAAAAGCTTTACAGAGAATAATTGAAATTGCCCAGAATGTTATCGGGCTCCAGCTACTAACCCTGGATGAAATCTTCACATCTCGCTGTTTGAGGAAGTCACACAACATTCTGAGGGACTCTACTCATCCTGCTCATAATTTATTCGAATTGTTGCCTTCTGGCAGAAGATACAGAACAATTACAACTCAGACCACACATCTTCTGAACAGTTTTTAGCCCAGAGCTATAATTGCACTTAATAATGAACTTAAGGACCACCAGCAGTGAACACTTGGACAGTATTACCCAGCCTGTTGTGTAGATGCTTGTGTTTTTAGGGGGCATTGTTAGGTGGGGGAGTGTTAGGGGATTTGGTGTGTGTGTGTGTGTGTGTGTGTGTGTGTGTGTGTGTGTGTGTGTGTGTGTGTGTGTGTGTGTGTGTGTTGAATCTGGTCTCTGGGTCTCTGAATTCCGTTGTATGTGTATACTGTGTATACTGTACATACAATGGCATTAAATTATTATAATTATATACTGTATACACGAGCTGCCTAGGTGCCCTAAGCACATCCAATCTCGCTTAATTTGGGAAGCTAAGCAGGGTCGGCCCTGGTTAGTACTTGGATGGGAGACCACCAGGGAATACCAGGTGCTGTAGGCGCTTGGAGCAGGAACTGGCAAACCACTCCAGTATTCCTGCCAAGAAAACTCCATGGACATGGGGTCACAAAGAGTCCGTCACAACTGTAATGACACACACACACACACACTGTATACACATATACATGTGTGTGTGTTTTATATGGAATAATTCTATTAGTTATTTAGATTCTGCTTAGTAATATATGTTTGTATGTAACAAAAATTACACTGATTGCAATAAATAAAAATGAAGACCTCAGCTTTCTTGGTTGGGGCCTCTTCCCTCTGGACCAAATGCTTTACAGAGGATTACCAGCCACCATCCCCCCTTCCAGTAGACTTGCATCATTCAAAGGGTAGCTTTCACCTGCCACCTTATCAAAAGATGTATCTCCACACTATGAACGTCTATTATTTTTTCAAGTACAGTGGTACCCTGGGTTAGGGACGCTACAAGTTACATAATTTTCGGGTTATGAAATGATATCTGTCCAAAAAAATTCTGCAAAAACCTGGGTTACATTTTTTCTATAGAAAACCTCAAGCTACCCCCAAAAAAACAAAACAAACAACAACAACAATCAGAAGACTTCCATTCCAAGGGTGCATTGTGCCCCTTTCAGATCTGAGTTACAAAAATGTCTGGTTTACGAAGCATCCAGGGGAACAAATTAATTTTCATAATCCAGGGTACTACTGTATATGCTCTTCAGGCATACTTTTCCTTTCACTTAAACTGTGGGGACACCGTTCAAATGAGCAGACTCCAGAGCATTCCCAAGCTGAATACTCTAGCTGTTATCTACATTAAGTTGTCATCCTTATAATTTTGCTTCTCCTTTTTCTTACAACTCAAGTCCAAGCTCATTTCCTTGGGAGTCCAAGTCAGCATTACTGAACCTGGAGGTTTTGTTACACCCATTTCCCAAAATATGAGTGCGGTTTCAAGTTTGCATGGAGTCAGCCAGCCACCTTCTGATGCCAAAGAGACCCATGGGCAGCCATGCTTCCAGGTATAAGTTGTTCCCGAAAACCCTCTTGGGAGACAGGTATGAGTTGTGTGGTCCCTGCAAAGATTTGTCCAAATCTGAACACCCAAGCTCTGCACTCTGTAATCAGGATCAAGAAGCTGCAAAAGAAATTATTTGTGCATTTTTTTTAGAAAGAAAGCACAAAGATAACATGAAACATACAATTACAGATGGACAAGCACATGGTTTGCACTGGCTGAGATGCACCAATTGCCTGTGGTTTGTGGGTGTTGCTTTTTACCATAATGGCTGAAACAGGCTGAGGCCTTTTTTTATTATTTATTTTATTTACTTATTTGACTTTTATACCGCCCATCTAGACCAAGGGCTACTCTGGGCGGTTTACAACATGTAACAACAAACAAAGGAATACATTTTAAAAACCAAAATACAAGGTACAAAATAAAATAAAATATGCATAAATCAACAACAAAAACTAAAATGAAGCTAAAATGAAGCTAAAAATGGCAAGAGATTTGATAAAATGGTTTTAAAATAGTTCCTTACTAAATGTTTAAAGAATCAGGGAATACCATTCTATAGAACCAGGTCTTCAATAGTTTTTTAAAAGTTCGAAGCGAGGGTGCCAGCCGAATTTCAGGAGGTAAATGGTTCCATAACTTGGGAGCAACCACTGAGAAGGCCCTACTCCTTGTGACAGCTTTCCAGGCCTCCCTCGGGGTTGGGACTCCCAGGTGTCCTGCCTGGCTGGCACGGGTGATCCTGGCAGTTCTTCTTGGGAGGAGCCACTCTGTCAGATACTGAGGTCCCAAACCGTTTAGGGCTTTGTATGTTAACACCAAAACCTTGAAGTCAATGCGGTAGCGTACCGGCAGCCAGTGCAGGGCTGCCAGCACAGGGGTAATATGTTGGTGCCTTCTTTGCCCCGTTAGAAGTCTGGCAGCTGTATTCTGCACTAGCTGCAATCTCCGCATTAACCTCAAGGGCAACCCCACGTAGAGAGCACTACAGTAGTCTATTCTCGAGATTACAAGTGCATGAACCAGCGTAGTTAACGCCCTGATGTCAATGAGGGCCCGCAGCTGGGCAATCCTCCACAGTTGGCAATGAGCGGAACGGACCACTGACGCCACCTGGGTTTCCATGGTGAGTGCCGGGTCCAGGAGGACACCCAAACTGCGGACCCCATCCTTCGCGGAGAGAGTCACCCCCCCCAAAAATGTGAGGGAGTTCCCCAACCCGCAGACACCAGGGGGGCCCACACGCAGGATCTCCGTCTTGCCCGGGTTCATACTTAGTTCAAGAGGAACTGCCCATCTCATCATTAGCCTGTCAGGCTGCTAAGATCTTTGGGAAAAGCCCTTTTAGAAATAGCATTAGCAACAGAAAACTTAGAAGTGGAGAAAATCCCAAATGGATAGAGCCATTCATATTTACTTCTGATTCTACTCAATATGTCTCCCCCACAATAGCATCTAACTAGGATAGGTGAGAGGTTTGTTCTGTTCTTATCAGAATTTTCCAGAAACCATACATTTCTTTGTAACATGACACTTGGGAAGATTCCAATGTGAGAGTCAGCAAAACAGACAGATTCACCCATAGAGGCAGATGCTGGAATAGTTAGCTATCAAAAGTTGGTTTGGGGTGCCTCTGTTTTCAATTATGCTTCTGATATTGAATAAGGGCTGCTGCGTTTCACTTGTGACAGGCTGCTGATCTTGAGCATGTGCAAGGCAGGCAGGTACAACACAGGTCTCTTCCTACTGGGAGTGGCTGGTTCTAGTCAGTGCAGAAGGCTGAGAATTTTCATTTTTGCTCAGCACTTACACCAACATTCTCAAAATATTTCAGGAGTGAAACTGAGACTTAAGCAAGGTGAATGTAGCCGAAGAGAAGACAGGAAAAAAAATTATTCTTCCCTCCGTCTTCTAATTGAAATAAGGTAATACAGTGGACCCTTGTATAAATAACAGTTTGTATAAGATAAAATGTGTACAACACAAAACATTCCGGAGATAGGGGAAATTTGCTTAACATAATTGTCTTTGGGGTGAATCCGTACAAAATAAAAATGGATTACTCCATTTTCAATGCATTCCTATGGGAATTTATATAAAGGAAAATTTGCTTAACATAATTTCATTGGGAGCGAATTAATTCCTTTATACAAGGTACCACTGTATATGTGACAATATGATGGAAAGCTGTGTCTGGAAATGGCAATTCTCCTCCTTATAACCAGAATAGGCCATTAGGAGGCTGTGAGATGTTTCTGAACGACAACCACCACCCCCTTGAATACCTCACTTTAGGGATTCAGTCTCTCATTCCAAAGTTAAGTGAGCTGCAGACTCGTTCCAAAACGGTAGGTGTGTCCCTGTGCAGGGACCGCTTCAGATATGCTGATTTCCAAAGTATGAACAGTAGATGTTCCTGCGCTGGCCACCTGGCCAGCCTTTTATAGTATCACCCCAGCACAGCTTTCCCTATCTGGAACCCAGCAGCTGTTTTTTGGCTACCATTGTGGGAACTGGGAATTCAAAACATCCAGGGTTACCTAGTCCTATATATTTTCAGGGAACAGCAATAACATTGATTTATATTCTTCCTGTGCCGTCTTTAGACTACTAATCCAAAAACTTGCAAAGGAAGGCCTCCTAAAACCTTTGCGTGGTGACTGACAAAATAGAACATGCCCTGACTTGAACCCAACAAATTTAATGTAGAAATCTTATTTGAAAATGGTACAGTTGCCTTCCAACAACGAAAGAGAAATTGAATTCAGCAAGGAACTGAATTGTCATGTGCAATGCAACCAATTCATTAAGTAAATATCACCCTGGCCATAACAAAAGGTACTCAAATACAATAAAAAAATCAAATAAATTGCTCAGCTAAAAGTCAGCCAAGGCCATTCTAACAATGTTGCTTAGCTTAAAAACAAACAGTTCATCATCATTACAAAGCTTTCTCCCTAAAACTGTGGCTCTAAAAGCAAAATAAGCACCTTTTCAGAAATACCATATTTTTCCATGCATACCGCGCTGCTTTTTTCTAAAATCATGACGCCAAAAATTAAGCGGTGTGGTATACAAGGCAATAAGCCCTTTGGGGTGGGTGGGTAGAGAAGAACCCAAAATCACCTTGCTTTTCCCCTTCATGGTATGTTTTCTGCATAGTCAGTTTTCTTTCATTTCCCCATTCTAAACACTCCTCTTGGCTTTGGTGAGTTTGTTTTTTGCAGGATAAAGCAAATATATCAGGTACACATATAATCTGTTGAATATAAGACCTGCCTCTTTGAACACAGTTATGCTTAAGTCTTCACTTCAGTGGCATTAGTTCCATATGGACAAACTCTCTCCTCCAAGGATATTTATTCATATTGTCCCTCAGCCACTCCAGAATTCATAGACTGGCATCATAAAGCTGTGAAAGTATCACTCCACTTAAAATTTGCAATACAGCAATTAAATACTGTGGGAATGGTATTTGAATGGGTAATGTGGCATATCAGGGGGCACCAGTCAATAGAAGCAGACATATGATTGGCTCAAAAGATTTTGTTTTAAGATTTAACATTTTAAGTAATAAAAAAATTCTAAAATAGCCAATACATACGTATAATCTGTAGAATTTGCTGATTCCAATTAGAGATGGGCACGAAACGAGCAATTTTTCGTTTTCGTTTTCGTTTTTTCATTTTGCTACGTAACAAAATGAAAAACGAATTTTGTCTCCAAAATGAACCAAACCGAACTGAAGCAACAGAAATTTTGTCGTGCGTTTCGTTTTCGTTGCGGCAAATACATTGAACTGTAATGAATGCTAACGAAACAGCAATTTTTGTTTTCATTTTCATTTTTTCGTTTCGTTACGTAACAAAATGAAAATGAATTTTTTGCAAAAAAATCACGAAAAACGAAAACGAACCGAAACGGACCCCCTAAACAACAAACGACAAACGAAACACCATTTTTTGAGTCGTGCCCATCTCTAATTCCAATGTAAATTCCTTCTCTACAACCCTCCTCAGCCGGTTGATCTCTACTGGGATCACTAATTGGTAACCGCTTCTTACATGCTGGACGGGGGGGGGGATATTAAGCTTCCTCTGTCATAGTAAGAAATGTTCTTTATTCTAGCTAAATCCTCTCCCACATCTGAGTGTGCTACTCATCCTTGAAGTGTCTCACCTGTTTCATTTTCTTTCCAAAGGTGGAGTGCTTGTCTTCTAATTATTTTATCTTTTGGGACTGTCACCTTTAGCTTGATTGACTACAATAAGAATTCTCAGACATGTTCCGATTACAGTGGTGCCTCAACTTACGAATTTAATCCGTTTCAAATGCATGCTCTTAAATTGAACTACTTAAGTTGGGGTACCTATCTAAAAAATCAAAAAATAAGTTTAAAAATTAAGAAAATGAAAAAAATATTTGTAAGTCAAGCAGACCATATCTAAAATTTGTAAGGTGGCAGTTAATACACCAACAGTTTTCTGGCATTAAGTCGAGCTGCTCTTAAGTCAGGGTACCACTGTATTTAGATTGCAGTTGTCTGTTGACACTTGATTCCTCTCGATTAGACATGGGCACGGAATGCCAAAATTTCCATTTCCGTTTCCGTTTTTTCAGTTCCATTACATAATGGAAACTGAAACGGTAATTAAGCCGGCCCCGCTCGAACCTGAACCAACAAAAGAAAAATTTGGTCGGGTTTTTCGTTTCCGTTTGTGGCATCGCACGATGCGAAGCCCAGGAAAAAAGTTTTTTAAAAAGCTTTTAAAAAACCGATTCCCGGCCGAAAAAGCAGGCAAAAATATGCCTGCCTGAGGCTTTGCCACCTACCAGAGGGGTGGTTTCTGGGGGGTCCCCGGCCTTTCCCCCCTCCTCTACTGTCCTGGGCTGCTTGCACCAGGCTGGGGGGGGTCATCCTCATCGTCTCGCCATGCCATGCGGTGGAGGGGGGAATCCAAAAGGGCGACCACAGTTTTTCTTTTAAAAATGTAGATGTAAATGTTTACAAATGTAAATGTGTAAACATTTTCTGGTGATAATTCAAGCCAATAATAAAGTCGGAGAATAGAGTTGGGCATGAACCAAAACATGAACCAGGCAAACGTGGGGGAATCCCTTTTTGCAGAAAAGAATGCAAACCAGGCTGCTTTATTTTGCTTCACTAAATGGGATGCCACCCACTCTGCCACCCTCTTGTACTTGCCCAGTTTGTGGTTCAATTTGGGCACAATAAGCAGCCAGGCCCCTGCTTTTTGCAGGAAAGAATGATGGGTGGGCAATCCCAACAAGCATGAATCCAAAATAGGAAGCACAGACCAGCTGATTTTCTAAGGGTTGGGGGGGGAGTTTATGATAGTTTGTGGTTGTTGGCTCTTGGGTAGTCACGAACCACAAACTATCGCAGACCACTGGTTTTGCCATCTGTGCCCAACTCTATCAGAGAATAAAATTTTCAAATGTAAAAATGGGGTTCTATCAGCAGAATTTGCAATTTATTGTAATTTTTAAGATAGCATAAAACTTCTCCAGGGTGAAAAGGAGTAGTGGCATTTATAAAGCCCACGACCACGAGGCCAGGCCAAGAATTCTTAATCCCGAATAATCTCATTTACCTAGCCTCACAACCAGTTTTCTTCATTATTTGCCTTCTGATTGCTTCCATGTAATTAACATAACGATGGTTAATTCTGCTCATGTGCTCCAGTGTGTCACACCCTAGAACGAGGTCACATTGTCTTTATAAGGCCCCAGGGTGAGACCTCTTAAGCAGGTGTTTCCTTCCTCCACCAGCAGAGAGTGTCAAGAAGCATCTTAGTTGTTCGGTTTCCAGTGCAATGAAGACCTGGTTCCTTATTGTACTGGTAGGCATTGCGACTGTTATTGAATCCGAAGGTGAGTAGCAAGTCCTGCTTGGTTCCCCCTGTCCTTCCTTTTTTTCATAGAATAGAGAAGTTGGAAGGGGCCCTCCAAAGCCAACGGGTCCAACCCCCTGCTCCATGGCAGGAATACAAATCCAGGAATATCTGCCAGGTGGTTGTCCAGATCTCTCCCTGATGCCTCCAGCTTTGGAGCACTCACCACCTCTCAAGGTAATCCATTGCCATACTGCTCTAACAGTTAAGAACTTGTTTCCTGATATTTAGCCAAAAGCTGGGTTCCCATTGTTGCATGTCCTGTACTCTAGCATGACTGAGAACGGATCCTGCCCTCTCCTCTGTATGGAAGCCCTTCAAATATTTGAACAGTGCTACTATATCTCCTCTCAGTCTTCTTTTCTCTAGGCTAAACATGCCCAGTTCTTCCAGTTGGTCCTCACAGCGGTTTTCCTTGGGATTAATACCTTTCTGGTGGGACTAAATCCTAATGGGATAAAGGGCTGAGCTGTGAAAGAGTGGCCTTCAGGGTTGGGGCAGGCTAGAGGGCAATGTGCAATGCCTCAGAGTAAGTTATGGGGCAAGTGTCAAGGCTTATAGTAGACCACACCGATGGTACAGGGGACCTCTCGGTGATGGCCATGTGGCGACTTGGACCCTATGGGAAGACCTGGCTGAATGGATGACCTTCAGCTTAGATCCCAGAGGGTCAGGACAGGAGACAGCAGAGTGGCCTTTGTCATCCCATCAGAGAAGCCCGGGAAACAGATGGCCTCTCTACCTAAGAAGAAAGTAAAATAGCATGTATAGAGAGGGTGGCTGATGACATTCTTTCTCTTCTCTCCATATTGGAAGGAGGTCAGTGGGCAGTGCCATTTGGTGAACAAACAGTAGGAGTCAATATAAAACCAGAGTGGGGCAGTGGTGGACCACCAGCAAACGATGGAACCTTTGAAGGTAAGTAGAAGGGAGAATATCTGTGGGGCAACAGGAAGTGGGTGGGTCCCCATCAGTACCTGACACCTTACATAACTCAATCCATGGCCATACTTTGCCCTCTAGGAATAGACCTTCCCCCTAGGTGATCACTTGGAGCCTTCTACGATACAGAAAATAGAAGGGAGGAGGTTCTGTGAAAACATTCAGTTTATTATACGGTGGGTTACCTGTATCCACACAAGATAGGTTCTAAGACCACCACCCATAGACACATGAAAACACAGATAATAACAAACCCAATGAAGACAGTGAGAGGTGAGATAAAGCCTGAGAGGAGGTGATCTGTGTGTAGATGTGTTCCACAATGCCCAGCGCCTAGACAGCCACTCACTGGGGGGAGGGGGGAAGCCACCCTGAATGAAAAGGCTTTTGCCAGCCTATAGAAAGAGAGCAAAGAGAAGGTTAGCACAACCTACCATGGGTTGGGAGTTTGATTGCTTGAAAGGCTCCTCTTGGCAGACTCATATCCGGACATTCAGTCATTGAGATAGCTTGGGTCCAAGTTGTTTGAGCAGAATATATGAAAATAGCCACACGAGAGATAATTTGCTTGTGGGGGAAGGAGATCCTTCTGATTCTCAGGTCAGAAGCCACTGTGCCTCCATACAGTGCCTTTCAGGTGTCTTAGGCTGCTATCTCACCTGGGGAAGATCCTGATCTTCTGAAGGTCCAGCTTTTCCTCTTCCTCCCGTCACATGACTGAAGATTTGGGATAGCAGTTCCCACGTAAAAAAAAGGTGGTTTCTTTTTTTAAAAAAAGCACAGTTCAGCCCTATGGCCAGCAGGTGGCGCTAGGGTTTTAAAAAGGCCCAGCTGGCTGGTGGTAGATCTTGGGGAAGTTTAAAAAAACAGTACCTAATCCAGCTTCCTGGTGCTCAGAGGGTGGGGGGAATTTTTTTAAAAAACAGCACCAATCGGCCCCAGGAACAGCTGGTCGCGCTAGGGGGAGGGAAGAAAGCAAACTGGATCATCTACGCAGTCCCATGACGTCTGCCTCTTTAAAAGGTGGATTTTTTTAAGCGAGGCAAAAAAATTCCCTACCTCTCCTCTAAGTCTTGGAAACCTCGTTTAAGAGGGTTTTTTTTCTTTCTTTCTTTTTTTCCGAAAAGCCCGGGGGCGGCATTTTTGGACACGGTTTATCTACAAATTTAATCTTCATTTAAAGGGACATGGGATAGGGGCCTAAAGAATACAGTTCCAATCTCCAGTGACCATTGACAAAGTCAGCAGGGTTTTATGACTGTGTTTCCCAAACTTTGTGCCGTGGCACCCCAGGAAGCCACAAACTCCAGCCATGGGTGCTGTGGAATCCACAGAAGCACTTGGCTATGTGGGTAGGGGGGTTATGAGAAGCATGAACTGATAGATCCGGTGGACAAACACCACGCAGAGGGAGGATATCTGAGACTAGTCAGGTATTAACAGACTTTATCCAACTCGCAAGCAGGAAACCATCCACCTCTCATGAGAAAGGGGACCCTAATTCCCCAGCATTCAGGCCGAACAAGAACTTCTGTTCATTGTCACTCTCCGCGTCAGAAAAGTGAAAATGAGCCATGGTGGGCAGTGCCTGAATATATTTTAGAACATAAAGATGGTGCCAACATTTTAAAAACACAACCAGATGCTTTTGGCTACCTTATTCATGTAATAAATAAGTAATTTGGGGATACATTAAATAGATAGCTATTACCTTCTCTTTATATGCAGATGCATGTTTCCATCATAAGTAAACCTTCAGTTGTTACTGGCTCTGAGATACGGTATGTGGACATCCTTGCTCCTTGGGAGCCAGGCTCCTTTGACAGGCCTGTACTTTTATAGATCTGGCTAGCATTTCCCTGTTGCTGCTGCTGCTGTAGCCAAAGTGACCCGACGGACTCAATTTCAGAAGACTAACTTCTCATCAGTACCAGATTGTATTCTAGTAAATGGCACAACATGAGTCGGAACCCTGGGAATGGACTCACTCACATTCGGCCAGAGCACAGCAAACTGGAAATTAAGGAATCTCCTGTCCTGGGAGATTCTTAGGAGAGCAAAGGACTTTAAGATTATAGTCATGGGGTTAAGAAAGAAGGTATAAGTTTCTTTTCTGCTTATTCAAGGGGATCTGTTAATTACATGCCACTTGCCCAAAATGTATCACAATTGTTTGGCGTAGAATAACCAATCTCATTAGTAGTAGGACACTACATTATTCCTCTTTCACCTATTACGAATGGCACCATTCCTGTCTTAAAGCTTCAATTGCACCGTGTTGAAACCTTCAAATGCTTTTTTATTTAGAAAAATCAGGAACATCGTTTTCTGCTCCATCTGATGGATGCCTTTTAGAGTTGAAATTAATTGCATTACAGTCCCACAGTCCCTTGCTATTGGAAATACAGGCTTGGAATTCTGGGAGTTGTGGTCCAAAACATCAGGAGGGCCGAAGTTTGGACATGCCTGGCTTACGGTCTTTCTATTCTGCTTTCTTTCTGGTTACAGATGGTGAAGAAATTGCATGGGATGATCGGCGTGGGGACCACCTAACTGGCCTTTTGGAGGATATATTTGAAGCACTAGGATAACCAGACCATGTTTGAATAGAGCTAAACTCTTGACCGGACTTCTGTGGTTGCACAATGTAGTCAACAAATAAAGTTCAAGACTATTAGCAGCAAAACATGACTAATGTTAAATACCTGTGTGTGTGTGTGTGTGTGTGTGTGTGTGTGTGTGTGTGTGTGTGTGTGTGTGTGTGTGTGTGTGTGTGTGTGTGTGTGTGTGTGTGTGAGTGTGTGAGTGAATGGCTTTCTGCAACAAGGAAAGCAGCCTATACATTCTGACCAAATATACCAAGAGTGTGTGAAATGCTAACCTGTGGGTGATCTCACCAGGAGACTGTAGTCTGGGTGTGAATCTATCAACCCAAGGAACAATCCAGATTACCCTGGAGAGATTCAAAAGCCAATCTACCTATCTCAGGATGCTGGTCCTTTTCTCAGTAGCCACCACTTTCTGGACAAGGCATTAGAGGTACATGTGGCCACAGGAAGGACCAGACCTGTCCCATTTTCTGAATGATTGATACTACAAGCCTTCCTTGACAGGAGTGAGGTGGAATGGGGCCATTTTTAAGGCCACCAACAAACTTATCATCCATCAGCCACAGTGAGGGAAATTAGTTGCCAGGAACAGAGATGGGCACGAATCTGAAAAATGATGATTCATTTTTATTCATGATTTCTCAAAGTTGATGACTCACAAATAACAAATTTATTTATTTTTCTGACAAATTGATGAATCCTTGCGTACATATGTTTTAAACTTCAAAACCTTATAAAATGGCCCCAAGACACCTATAGAAACCAAAATGCAATACAGTCCCTCAAAATATGGTGAAGATTGGGTCTCAGATGTTCAGGTTATACCACCACAAAGTCCTCACCCATCTCAGGAAATGCCCTTTAGAAGGTGGCTTGCGGAAACCCAGTCTTCACCAAACTTAGGGTCAGGTGGGGGGTTGTAGAGGAGAGTCAGTGGAAGCGTCTCTGCAAGTTTGGTGTTTCTAGATCCCTGGGGAAAACATTTCTGGGTGAGTGGGTTCTTTGTGGGTGTGTAACATGGACACCAGAAATCCAATCTTCACCAAATCAAGGAGAGCCAGGGGAAGGTTCCCTGAAAAGTTGGTGTTTCTGGGTGCCTTGTGGGGCATTTAAAACCCAATGAACTGACAAATAGAAATAACTAAATATCATGTTTTCCAAGGGTATTGATTTGTATGAATACAGATGGATGAATTACTGGTTTTTGAATGGATTTTGTGATTCAATCTTTAATTCATGCTTGTCTCTAGTCAGGAAGGAACTGGACTGACTAAGTGGAAGGGTAGAAAATTTGAATCCCAGTTGGACTGGAGAACTGGTGCCCACCAATACTTTGTACCCCTCTTCCCTGTTACAGTAAAGGCTACAACAGCAGTTCAAACAGCCCAGAGTTCATGGACACCCTCACCAACAATGGCTTGGCTGGTGGCATTGCCCTTGGTGGACATAGAGGTGCCCCCAGTTGGCTTGTGTAAACTATGAAGGAAAGATGTGCACTGAGAAAGGTGAAGATCCAGAATTCTAAGCATGTAGACCACCCAGGGAAGCCCGGAAAGTGTCAAGAAGGAACTGGACCTTCATGGTGGTTACTCCCAACTGTGGGAGATGCCCTCTGAAATTTACCTGCCCCTCCCACAGCAGTTAAAGACTTTGATGTTTTGTCAGGTTTTTCCTGGGCACCATTGATCATAAAATCATAGGTTTTATTTGGATTGTAATTAAGAAGCTTGACAACCTTTCATTTGACCTGCCTCTGCTTTGACTTCTTTTGTTATGATTTCTAATGGATTTTCCTACATTGATCGTGTTTATGTTGAATACTTCACTGTGTTTTTGAGCTTATTAGTATGTTGCATTTGTTGTTTATATTTTATACTTTGTATATTATGTACATTAAATTGTTGTTTAACAGCCAGCGTGGCCTTTGGGCCAGATGGAGAAGTATTGAAATCAAACAAACAAACACATTCACAGAAAGCTTCCTGACCCACTCCTGCTTTCAGGTTCCATGTCCATTGGCGGTGGTTTTCCAGGAGCAATTTTTTACCCTATCAAGGATTTTAATTTACAGTGGCTTTCTTTATTGGGCTAACTTTTCTAATGTTCAATCTAAAAATAGGCACAAAAGGGAAAATAACCACAAAGAAGCATTCTGTCAAATAGTAAGAACAAATACCATTTTCTATTTTTAAAATGCAACATTTTATCTTCCCTTATCAAAACATACTAATACCATCCTAGAAAATCAGGATAGTAGGCTAAGGATGGAAATGGAATAGTTGTTTGGGAAGAATTTTGGTTAAGGAAGAGTTTGGGTTGGGTTTGGTGGTTTGTGTTGTGGGTGTTATCATTAAACTGGATAGCTCAGAGTGAACATAAGAAAATAAGAGCCATGCTGGATCAGGCCAAAGGCCCATCTAGTCCAGCTTCCTGTATCTCACAGTGGCCCCACCAAATGCGTCTGGGAGCACATGAGACTAGATATCTGTCTCCTGATACCACTCCCCTGCATCTGGCCCTTGAAGTACCCTGTTTATAAGCCTGGATATTACCCATCTTCATCATGGTTTTTTAACCAGGTATCTGGCTGTGGAGCCAGAGATGGGAAGTTCGATTCTCCACTGGGCCTCTCACATGGCCTTGAACAAGCTGCATAGTACCAGGTGAACAGAATGGTAGACCACATCTGAGTACAGTAGTACCTGAGAAACCCTGAGTACTACCTGAAACCCTGAGAATGATCTCCATAAGTCAGAGTTGACTTGATGGCATACTATTATTATTATTATTATTATTATTATTATTATTATTATTATTATTATTATTATTATTGTGAATATAAAACTCTTTTCCAATACCATATTTAATCAATTTTTTTCCTTTTAAGCTTTCTTTACTCTTCAACTTTCATATCCACATACTGTAATTTGGAATACCAAGGTACAGATAATCTTAACCTTGGCCTCTGGTGACATGTTACTACAGTAGTCCCCTGTTTATCACAGGGGTTACATTCCCAAACCATCCATGATAAATGAAAATCCATGATACACAGACACCGTCACCTCCTCACTGCTGCTGCTGCCACCCCCACCCCCAAAGCTGCTTTGGAGGGTGACACCAATGGCAGCGGCAGTGAAGAGAGAGAGGCGGTGACAGCGGTGGCGGTGGTGGGGACAGCAATGGAGATAGCGATGGAGAAGGTGGTGGGGACAGCAGCAGAGATGGGGTGGTAGGGGTGGTGGCAGCGGGTGTGTGTGGCAGATCTCACAATATACTGGGACTGTGGTATATGGGCCATGATACAGAGGGGGATTAGCTGCCTAGATGCCCTAAGCACATCCGATCTCACCTGATTTCAGAAGCTAAGCAGGGTCGGCCCTGGTTAGTACTTGGATGGGAGACCACCAGGGAATACCAGGTGCTGTAGGCGCCTGGAATAGGAACTGGCAAGCCACTCCAGTATTCCTGCCAAGAAAACTCCATGGACGTAGAGTCACAAAGAGTCGGTCACAACTGTAATGACACAACACACACAGAGGGGGATTACTGTATTAGCAATCTTTACTTCTTTGATAGCTGCCACTCCGAATTTCTGTGTTGAGATTTTTATTTTTTTGCTTCAGCCTCTATTTGTATTAATAACTTAACAAAGTACTGTATCTATAACTCTTTCAATTTCTTCACTGAAATTATCTAATTATCTCATTGTTTCTGTCTTCTTAGTGTTCAACTGTAATACTGCTTATTTAACCTTTTTATTTAACTTTTATAATTGTATTCTGCAATAGCACCCAAGATGGGGAATGTCTTGCATCTGGAACTCAGCATGCTTCAGCAATTCTCAGGTTAAGATGTGTCTTGAAAAAAGACCTGCTTCTGTAAGTTTTGTGGTTGTTGTTGTGTAACCCAAGCTGCCATCCATTTCAAAGACAACACAAATACCAAACACTTTGATTGTCTATATGGCTGTTTTAATTATTCTTTTGCACCACATTGGCATCTAAAGATCTAATTAGTTTGTAATCAAATAACAATACAGATAATACATAATACATGCCATTTAATTATAACATAACTTTGTTATATTATTGTCATTCTGATTTAAATATGGATTAATTGCTGGTAATAACAGTATCGTGTGATGTTTTAAAAACAGATCAAAGGAATATATGCATGTGTAGAAGCAAGTATATGGAACCCAGATACCCCAAATCGGAAAATCACAAACTCAAATACCAGGAGAATAAAATCAGTTGGCTATGACAAGCTCAAGATGCAGAGAGAGCAAGAGGCGAGGAGGACTCACGACATTTGGTTTCAAATCACATCTTGATCACATTTATTTACTGGGGCACAGGGGTGGTCAGTCAGTCCTCAGTTTTTGATAGTACAACTTGATAGTACAATGACAAGTTCAAAAGCAGGTCATGAGAGAGAGAGAGAGAGAGAGAGAGAGAGAGAGAGAGAGAGAGAGAGAGAGAGAGAGAGAATAAATGATCTTTTAATTTTATTCTTATTTAAAGCCTTTTAATTTTTTTATGAAAGACCTTTTTTGTTTCAGAGACTCTAAAGCTCTATATTTTTGTGGGCATTGGAAGCTAGATAGGGTGTTGCCATACCTATCTTTGGATGAATCAACTCATCCGTGTCTTTCTACAACAAGAAAAGAACTGCTGGACAGCTCAGTGGTTCAAGTCCCTGGCTGCAGAGTAAGCAGTTTTGGGAGTTCAATTCCCATGTTCTTGACTGGTTCTGGACTTGGTGATCCAAAGGGTCCCTTTCAGCTTTGCAGTTGTTGTTGTTGTTGTTGTTGTTGTTATTGTTATTATTATTATTATTATTATTATTATTATTATTATTATTATTATTATTATTATTATTATTATTATTATTATTTATTCCATAGCACTTTCCCACCTTTGCCTCCAACCATTACATGTCTTGCCCACATTTTTCAGACTCGTATTCTGAGCTGCCTTGTCTCTGGCATGCTCCTTACCATCTTTGATTCCTATATCATTCCAAGCACTCTACATTTGGAAATCTTTCAACCAGTTGACACCTTGGCCCTTTGCAAACGGCAGTGAGGAAGTCTCAGCAAACCACAAATTCCAGATAAAAACTGGCATTTCTTACTGAGAGTGGAAGTCCTGGTTTATTGATGTACCAGGTGATACCCTGGTGTAAGACCTACAGAACCCAGAGTTTTTAACTTTTCCAATTTAGGTATCTGTCTATGAAGCCAGAAGTGGAGAATTTGGTTCCCCACTGTGCTTCCTGTGAGTGGAGCCAGCCTGTGTGGCCTTGGGCAAACCTGCACTTCACCAGGGCAGTCCCAGCAGGAAGCAATGGTAAACTACTCTGAGTATTCTGATTTTTTTTTTGCATAGCAAACTGAACACATCCACATAATCCATCCTATATATATATTTCTTTTTACCAGGTAATTTGTGATATTCTAGGGAAGGGTCTATTTCCATGGGACAAAGCATGTGGATGTACTGAATTATACCTGATATTGGGTGCTGTTGGGAAATTGTAGGGACCCACTTCCTATGCCCTTAAAAGGGTATGCTTCCTGCTCTCGTTGAATGAAAGGTGAAGGTAACTAGCTAGTGTTGCCACTAGGGACTCATGGAAAGTGTGAAGCCGCTCCCCCCTCCCCCATGCCCCATGCCATTGGAGACAGGCACAGTCAAATGGGAGTGCCTGGGGCAGCACCCTTGGGTATTGTGTTGTTGGATGCAGCCTGCTTTCCTGCAGGGTAGTTCAGCATTTGGCAGTGGTCTACCACCAGTTCACTCTGGTCTTACATTGGTTTCCACGACCGGCCACTGGGGGCCCTTGGCCTACTTCCAATATGGAGAGATGAGAGAGAATCTCATGAGGCACCCTCTGCTATGGTGCCATTTTCACTCCCATTTGTGGACCACTGAAGCCTGCATAGGTCCCCAAGTAGAGAATGTTCCAGGGTGGATTGGAAATCAGGGATCCTTCTCATTAGAAGAGGACCAATGGGGGTGGAGGTGGGTCACTTTCCTTCCTCTGCTCCTGCATTGTTCTCTGGAGCCATGTAAAATTTAATATTGGGAATGTCTCAGGAATGTTCATGGAGACACTGCAAAGGATAGATCACCCGGAAAAGGCCATACCATTTGGTCCTGGGCCACTGGCCTTGGCCTGCAACTGCCCCGCCCCATCGGCCACTGGCCTTGGCCTGCAACTGCCCCCCCCATTGGCCTGCACCACTGTTTACTGCATCAAGTATGCCTGCTGAAAGACTCAATGCAAACCACTATTCCTGCCACTGCAGCCTAATACTCTCTTCAGTTACCAGGTCCAGCTAGAAAGAGCACTCACTCTCAGGCAAACTCTGCTGGAAAGAATGAAGCTGATGCCTCTCGAGGCCCACCAACCCCAGGTGAGGGCCTCTGACCCAAGCCACTTGAGACTCTGAACTGAGGCTGGGCACGTAGACTGGCAGCATTGGAGCAGTACCCTGACTCCATCCATGCTGCATATTTACCTCCAGGAATCCATGCAAATGATGGTGGGCCGTTACCAGCCCATGGTGGCCTTCTGTTGTCTTCTGCTGG
Organism: Phrynocephalus forsythii; assembly: GCA_029282475.1. NCBI lineage: Eukaryota > Metazoa > Chordata > Lepidosauria > Squamata > Agamidae > Phrynocephalus > Phrynocephalus forsythii. The sequence goes on along the minus strand of JAPFRF010000011.1, from coordinate 25,143,792 downwards.
TTCTCTGCCTGTCACCACTGGTTCTCCATCACCTGCCAGGGGCAGCCAAGCTGCTCCATGTGCTGAGAAGCAGAAGAGAATCCATTTAGCTACAACTTGCATCTGGACCATTTAATGTCCCTTTGCGGACCTCTGAGACTTCCTAGGCAAGGAGAAATGTGGAAGGCACCCAGGTAGATTGCATTCTGTCCCTCTCCAGTGCGTCCAGTCTTGTGAACATGGGCCCAAAGACAGGGGTCCTCCTCTCCATATTGGCAGAGGAGGTACAGCAGGAAAAGACTGCCAAGGAGCCCCCCATTTGCCTGTCTTCTTTCAAGAGAATCATGCCAAATAATGATCAGCAACAAGCAATGCAGTGCCTCTACATGGCCTTTCTTCTGCAGACAAGTTACTTCTTTTTGAAAAGGTAACAAGCTCATTGCTGCCATTCATTCTCTGGTCACTGTCTGGGACAGATTAGCATACAAGAGCTATGGGACTGTGGCCTTCAGCTCTCTGGGGTTTTTACTTCTGAATGCTCTAACTAACTGAGTGAGCTAAGATCTTCATTTGTGTTCAGTTCAACAAGCTGGTGTCAATCCAAGAGAAATGGGCCAAAATCCTCTTGTCCAGTTACTCTGCTGTGATGAAAACAGTGCAATATTTGGAAGTGAATAGCCCCAGGTTAAGAAATCTCCATGGAGTATCTATTGGATATGGAAAAGACAAGATTCCCCAAGTTTTAATACAGTGACAGCTCAACAAAGCAATGCCTGTTGCTCATAATTCTCCACCATGACTGTGTAATCCATGCCAAGCAAAGATAAATCTCTCATTCAAAACCTCATGCATTCTAGTAGCAAGCGTAGCTTAATTTTAGTACAAAAGCTGTACTGCTCAGCTTGCAAAACTGTGTAATTTTCTTTTCTGGTTGGACTAGGAACAGTTTCTGTCCGGTGGGACAGATCTGAGTTGTACCACACTCAGAGCAATACTGCACATCGGAGTAAATACTGGAAATAAAGAGTAGGCTCAGGTCTGCCACCTTAGTCTAAAGCAGGCATGCCCAAACGTCGGCCCTCCAGATATTTTGGACTGCAACTCCCACAGTCCTTTGCCATTGGCAATCTAAGTTTAGAATTCTGGGAGTTGTGGTCCAAAACATCAGGAGGGCCAACGTTTGGATATGCCTGGTCTAAAGAATGTGTCACCATGGTCTGACTTGGCCTGACAATCCCTCCTCCCAAACTGGACAGGAACCGTGAGCCTCTTTGCTGATGAAGACACCTTCCTTTCCCATTCTGAAGATACTGTGGTTTATTCAACCACAGTCATCATAGGCATGCACTGAAATTCTTCCTGGAGAAATCATACTCCCACATACATACCATGATCACCAGGTAACTCCTCAGAAGAAGAATCCGTACCTGTGGTGCAGGGTAATATTTTAAAAATTAGCACAAAACCTGAGACCTGGGTGAAAAGACAAGTTCCCATCCCTCCATCATTCAATGTTTGGAGGATCATACATAGAATCAAAGAATCATGATGTTGTAAAGGGGCCTATAAGGCCATTCAAGTCCACCTACCCACCCCCATGCTCCATGCAGGAATCCAGATCAAAGGGTTATCTGTCAGGTGGATGTCCAGATTTCCCTCAAATGTTTGGAGCACTTACCACCTCTCGAGGTAATCGGTTCCACTTTCATGCTGCTCTAAATGTTAGGAAGATTTTCCTGATATTCAGCCCAAATCTGGCTTCCTGTAAGTGGAGCCCACAGTTGCATGCCCTGCACTCTGGAATGATCAAGAACAGATCCTGCCCTTCCTCTGTATGATGGTCTTTGCCAAATATTTGAAAAATGCTATCCTATCTCCCCTCAGTTTTTTCTCTAGGCTAAATTTGCCCAGTTCTTTCAGACTTTCCTCGTAGGACTTGCTTTCCAGCCCCCAAATCATTCTTGTTGCCCTCCTCTTAATTTGTTCCCATTTATTGGCATCTGTTTTGAAGTGTGGTGTCCAGAACTGGCCACAGTCCTCAAAATGAGTCCTTACTAGTGCTATCTGTACATGAAAGAGTGCCTAAGGCGGTTACTTCACGTCCTTCCTCATTCCAAGATTATGTTCGTTTCATGATAACATCGTTCGCAGTCATGTGGTCTTGTCCTGGTTCTGTCCCTGTTTCCGTTTACCCACGGGCATGATTGATGGTATTGTGATGACTGTTACTTCACATCTTGTTTCGTGACAATATCTGTACTTCCCTGCCTTCGTTTTCCCTTTTTTTGGGGGGGGGGTTCCAACCTTCCATTTTTTGATATTTTGATTCTCCATAACTTTGCCTTTCATGCGTTAAGCAGCAAAGTTTGAGGTTTTATGCCTTCTTATCTCTCTGTGATGCATTGTTTACGCCATTGGGATTGTACTGGAGAATACAACTTCGCACTCCTGCTACTAGATGGAGAATGCATACATTGCGTGATGAGCCTTACTTCACGGGCACTTGTCTCAAAACAGGAACTGAGACAAGAGAATTCCAGAGGTCAGGGAGAGGTATGGCTCATCACGCTTAAATCCCAGTTCAGGTAGCATGATCAGGACGAGATCCGCCATCATGCAATGCACGTGGAGTAACATTTTCTCGTACCGGTCCCAAGTGTGACTGCGAACCGCGATGAGAGGGACGTGAAGTAACCGTGTTAGAGGAGCGGTCATCAGCCAGATCGGCTTTCTTTTGTCACATGGTCAGCTTCTACTAATGTATGTCTATAGCCCATAGATATAACCCCTCTATCTCACCTTTTCTTTTCTCTTCCTCTCTTCTTCCCCCACCACCTTTCCCCCTTTCTTTCATTCACCCTTACTTTGGATTTGCAGCCACAACAATCACAATCACAATCACAATGTGAAAAATATGTCCTCACATACATACCACCATCGGAAGGTAATTTTTCATCAGAAGGGGCTGGATCTGCAGGACAAAATACCTATTGTATGAAAATCTTACTGGTTCTGAGTAGATGTTGCTGCACCAACCAAGAAATAAAGGGGTGAGAAACATAAAAAGGGGTGAGGGAGTCATAACTTTGATTAAACAGAATTCCCTAACTTGCAGAGAAGACACCATGTAGACCAGACCCTGGGCTTGGAGAGAAAGGATTCGGAATGTCCACCTCTCCCTGCTCCCAAAGCCTGGGTAACAGCCAAACCCTGACCAGCTTCCATTCTGTTAGACCTTCCTGGGCCTGATTCTAACTCTTGTCCTCACATGCATACCATCAACAGAAGGTAATACATAATTAGAAATGGAAATACCGAAGCAGAAACAAATTCAAAAACAATATTTTTCAAGTCACCATTATGTTCTGATTCAGATCTAAACAAAACCCTTCTACCGACAATCAGCGGTTCCAAGAACGGGAAGGGATGCCATCAGTAATGATTAGCCTACACAAGGATCATTGTTACTGGTGATTTTAAAGTACCCAATTTCCTTCCTTGGCACTTCAGTTTATACAGACTCGTCACTCCCCCTCTTCACAGAGACGAACCACTCCCAAGGACTGGGAATACTGGGGTCACAGTTGCCAGGCAATTCTAAGAGATTGGTAGAAAGAGGCTTCAGATTGGGAGGACTGAGACTGTGTAAAGGAGTCCGTCGGGCCCATCTCATCATGCCCTAGTTGTACAAGCCATAGCCAGAGAGCTGCTCGTAGGCCAGCCAACAATTTCTGCCCTTTCATCAGTCCCCAGACAAATCAGAAGCACTTCACACCTCCACCAGCAAGGCCGTAGTTAATGACCCATACTCAATGGGTGTTGGAAAGGTTTGCATGGATGGGACTTTCGTCCAGTATGGGCCATTGTCCACCTAACAAGCCTATTCTGGCCATTGTCCAACTTACGAGCCTATTCAGACCAGGGTGGTGTGAAATCAAGTGAACTATAAAATGAAGGACTTGCCACTAACTTTTCTCACACTGACAAAGCTGCTTGGATGAGTTGTGAAATGTTTCAGTCTTTCAAGAAAAGAAGTCCAGTTTCCATAACTCAATTTCCACATTGGCTTGACTTTGTATGTCTGTCACTGGCATAAACTTACTTGATCCATACTCCATGGTTTTATGCTCAGGTATCCTCTCTTCTGAGCTGCCTAGATGCCCTAAGCACATCTGATCTCGCCTGATTTCAGAAGCTAAGCAGGGTCAGGCCTGGCTAGTACTTGGAGAAACATGCCTTCTTTCCCCAAATGTGAAAGAAGCAATACGTTGTTGGCTTTAAAAAATAGATAAAAGCACAAGCTAACTTTTTAAAAAAAAGAAGAAGCAGCCAACTTTACACAAAAATAAAACAAACTTATTCAACCAACTCTGTGACTAGAGAGTTTGGGAAGAGAATTGGGACTTCATGGTTGGAAATGTAGCCGCCCTTAAAGAGTTGCCATCCTCTTCTTACTAATGCATTGGTGAAAAATGAGGGTCCATATAATAATAATAATAATAATAATAATAATAATAATAATAATAATAATAATAATAATAATAATAATAATAATAAACAACTTTATTTCTATGCTGCCTTTCTCCCCAAAGGGAGCCAAAGCGGCTTACAGTACTAACCATTAATTTCTCCTCTCCTTTGTTTTATCAGATGTCTGTGCTAGAAAAGATAAGACGGGTTATCCATCTTCACCATCACTAAAAGCAGAAGCGACAGTGGGGATTCCCGAGGTCTCAGTCCCCCTCCCCTGAAATTGGGATGAGCCCCTCCCCTGCAAAGAAAGTGGCAGGCAGTATAAAGAGAAGGAACAGGAGGTTCTGCTTACCTCTGGCAGTGCCTGCCAGGAAAAGAAGGAACCAGGCCTTCATTGTATTGGAGACCTTGGTGTCTATTCAGAAGTTTCCTGTGAGGAGACCCTCTCTTGCAGTCTTACAGCCTTAATCTGTAAGTCTTATAATGATGCCACACTGGGATCATGTGAAAGGAATTAAGCAGCCGCCTAAGCAGAAAGTAAACAATGAAGAGAGACAGTTGTTAGGTCAAGTGCACAACATCATCCTGGATTAAAAGCCTACTGTTCTTGGCTTGGGTCATAGGAAGTGTAAATCACTGTGAGTTCCTACAACTCATTCTTTTAGACTAGGTTCTATTCCGCTACAGGTTACTGCTCACCCCAGTGGTCCTCCTTTCTTTTCATGATAGACTTTATACTCCACTTTTGGCTTTTAGACGTTATATGCATACTCAATTCCCATTATTTACATTGACATGACATCATAGAGGACATCTGATGACAACTCCCTCATAATGTACTTACAACATCTTCATCCCCATCCTATGAAATAAAAAATTTCTCTGTAAATCTCCAGTAGAGATAGATACCAAACAAAAAATGAAATGCTGTTTTGTTGCTTCGGTACGTAACAAATTGTTTTGTTATGAAACAAAATGATAGAAACTAGAGATCGGCATGAAACGAACTTTTAGTTCGTTTCGTTATTTATTTGTTTTGTTACATAACAAAATGAATAACGACCCTAAAGGTAAATTTAAAATGAAATGAAACGAACCGAGAAAAATTGGTTCAGTTAGGTTTGTTTCGTTAATGGGGGGGGCAGAGATGTCTCCTACCTGCTGCTGGTCCGGAGGTCCTTCAGGGATGGCAACCGGGGGTGGGGAAAGCCGACAGCCGCGCTAGAGCTGTAGCGCAGCCACGTGGATGGCAGTTAAAAAAACCCAATAAAAATAAAAATAAAAAGGAGTGCTAACCGGGCCCCAGGGGTGGCCTGGTCGGCACCCTAAAAATCTAAAAAAAAAAAAAACCCAATAAAAAGCCCCAGCACCCACCAGGCCCCAGGGGTCATGCGGTGGGCGCTGCAAGAATATAAAAAACAAACAAAAGCCGGCCGTGCTACAGCTGTAGCGCGGCTGGAACCCGGAAGTAAAAAATAAAATAAAATAAAATAAAGGAGCACCAACCTGGCCCCAGGGGCCGTGCAGTGGGCACTGGAAAAAAAAGAGGCACTGGCCCCATGCCAGCACCTCAAAAAGCCCCTGCCACAGGATCTGCTGCCGCTGCCGCCACCACCACCAGTAAGAACCTGAACCCGAACCGAACCAAGGGTGGGCCCGAACCAAACGAACCCGAACCATGGATTTTCTGGTTCATGCCCATCTCTAATAGAACTTATTTTGTGATGAAATGAAATGAATCTTTTTTTGTTTGGTTCAGGAAACAAAATAGGGGAGCTTCCCCAAGCTCTTCCTGTAAGCCCCCCAAATGAGGAGAGATTTGGGATTCATGGGGTTAGTTATTCAACTGCAAAGAGGGTCCCCCCAGCTAATTGCAGAACTGGTCTGCAGCATGCATTGGCAATATAGAGTTAAGCATCTTAACCCATTATTGCCAGTTCATGCCACAGAGCAGTTTTGCAGTTAGCTGGGGAGAACCGTTTTTCAATTGAATAACAGCCACCTGAACCCAAACCTCTCCAAATTTGGGGGGGCTTACGGGGAAGAGCTTGAGGAAGCTCTCCTGAAATTTCTATGTCACTAGATGCTTGGGATCACTATTTTCGAGTATATATTTATGTACTCGAAGATAGTAATCCCAGGCATCTAGCAGCATGGAAATAGCAGGGGAGCTTCCTCAAGCCATTCCCTGTAAGCCCCCCAAAAATTTTTTTGAGAGGTTTGGGGTTCAGGAGGCTGAGTTATTAAACTCCAAAGGGGGTCCCACCAGGAAAAAAATCATTTTTAATTGAGGAAAGCTCTTGATAGGCCGCACCCCCTCCACAGGGGCAGCTTCCTCAAGTGCTTCTCTTAATTACAAATTACTTATCCTGGGGGACCCCATTTGGAGTTTAATAACTCAACCCCCTGAACCCCAAACCTCACCAAATTTGGGGGGCTTACAGGGAAGAGTCCAAAGACACTACCCCTAAAATGTGGTGCCTCTGGGACCCAGGAGAGCCATTATATAGAGTAACAAATCATTTCATTTCATTCTGAAAATTCTTTTTAAAATTCATTAATTACGAAACAGAACAAAATGAACAAAATTTCTGTTTCATGCCTATCTCTAATCTCCAGCACTGTGACATCTCATGATATCCTTGAGCATTCTGCATCCTGGATGTAACAACGTTAACAGGTCCTGAAGTCAAAAATGCATGGGAACACGAGAAAACTAGCCCCAATGACAGTTTGGAGGCTAAGGCTATAGCACTGGTTGTTTCACGTATGTTGCCAATCCATTTTCTTTTGGTGGGTGGAAATGGGGGGGGGAGAGTTCCAGGTTCACTTGTTTTATAACTGCAGTTTTATAAAAGATATCTGTGTTCATCTGTGTAAGCATATCAAGCAAAATCCAGAGAAACAAAGCAACACAAAACAAAACAAAAAGAGATGAAAGCATGTGGTACCTTAAAGCCAAACGATAATATTTTAAAGTGAGCTGTCATGGAGAAGTCCACTTTGTTAGGCATATATTACAAAAATGAAATAGTGCATGAAATACCAGATTGACAAATAAAAAATTAAAAACATTCAGTGGTTCTGAATGTTGAACACACACATACACACCTGTTTGCATTTATTTTCACATTCTGGTCTGATCTGTCCTCATTGAAATTTCATGGAGGTTTCCAGGACCTTCAAGGGCATTTTTATTCTTCCTTCTTCTTTTTTGGCAATTGCCCAGATGGATACTTAGCGTTATAAAAAGACTTTGTCTTTATGTTAATAGTGAAGAGACCAACTAGGCCTAAGAACTACACCAGGGTCACAAGGATCAACTACCTTGAAAGCTCCTTTGATGTGTTATTAGTAAGTGTGGTTAGGCAATGGCTTGCTTGCCCCTAATATTTTGAAAACGACTGGCTATTCCTGAAATCCCTGTGTGTTTCTTTCATCAATCTATTGAACCTGAGACTCGAATTTATTTGGTTCTCTTGCTATGAGAAGAATTGACAACCCGTTTGTTAGGCAGCTTCAGAAGAGCTTTGAAAAACAGGCTAGCCTCATCCATAAATATATCAACAAGGATTGTCGTATACCCAGGACATCCAGGATGATACGATTGCTAGAAGCATGATGGATGTTGATATTCCTCATCAGGAATTCACAAATTGTGCTCTTGCTCTGCTTCTCAATGTTATACAGTAGACATGCTGCTCTGTCACAGACTGTACATGTACCACCTCAAAAATGTGTGACTTGGTAACAAGCAGAATGACCTCTTCCCAGACGTTTCCTTGAAAACAACTTATACAAACTAACAAAATACCAGAACTAGGGGACATACACTCAAATTGAGGGCTGGGAGAGTAAGAACAGACAAAAGATTTTTTTTTTTACCCAGCATGTTGTTAGTCTGTGGAACTCCCTGCCACAGGATGTGGTGATGGCATCTGGATGCCTTCAAAAGGGGATTGGACGGATGCCTTCAAAAGGGGATTGGACGGATTCCTGGAGGAAAAGTCCATCACAGGTTACAAGCCATGATGGAGATGTGTAATCTCCAGTCTTAAAACCGGGGTACTTCAAGGGCCAGATGCAGGGGAGTGGTATCAGGAGACAGATATCTAGTCTTGTGCGCTCCCAGAGGATCTGGTGGGTCCACTGTGAGATACAGGAAGCTGGACTAGATGGGTCATTGGCCTGATCCAGCATGGCTCTTTTTATGTTCTTATGTTCTTATACTTGCATCCATAACCACATAAAGTTTTTTGTTTCACTGGGGTAGGGGTGGGGGTGGGAATTAAGTCACTGTCAGATGTATACCTGTGCTGATTCTGGTAGAGATTGGTGCACTCAGAAAGTCTCTACGGGGCTAGATGTCTCCAGTGGGTTAGAGAAGTTGGAAGTTTGATTTTCTGCTCAGCTTGCTAAGGGAAGAACCAGTTAGTTTTGCTTTGGGCAAACGGCACAGACCCCAGATGCCCCCAGAGTAAAGAAAGGCAAACTACTTCTGAATATTCTACACAGCTAGAAAGCCCCAGGAATGATCACCATAAGCAAGACTTGACATCAGAAAATTATTATTATACAGGATTGTTCCAGAAAGGGATGGACATTTCAGAGATCATGCTGATAAAAGTTTAGCTGTCGTGTCCTGGTGTTGGGCTTCCTTTTTAAGACAATGTTCTTACAATATGAAATGTCAAGTTGACTTTTTCCTGTTCCATGTGAAGGGCTTGCTCCTCCTTTGGGTTATGACTTTCACTGAACATCGCTTTGAGGGTGCTGCTGGGAAGAAATCTGTTATAGAAATACTTTGAGTAAATAATAAACACAAGTTAAATAAGAATTTCAGCAAATATGCTTAGGACTTTGAAGCTTGCCTGAAAGATGTAGGTTGTTTAAATGGGAACACACAAAAGATGAATGGAAAATTGTGTTACTGTGTTTTAGGGGAAGGTGTTCATCACCATACCTCAGGATGACATGAAAGGCTGAGTAAAAATAAATCAACAGCTCCGCCCCCCCCCCGCAACCAAGCTGGCGATAGGTAAGGAGCCCTGATTAATCTGGGGTCTTCATTTGAAAACAACTGAATGGCTGGCTGGCTGGTTGGCCAGCCAATGAGAATGAAAATGGCTGATTTGGGGATAAGGAGTTTATAGTCTGGTCGAAAATAAGGGGTTCTGGTCTCTGTAATATAAAAACTACTATTGTCTGATACAGTATAGCCTTCATTTGGCTTTGGAGCTTTGCCTTGTGAAGATCCTTGGGACAAAGGAGAAGAAGAAATAATGACGAAAATGAGTAAAGGAAGAAGGAACATTGAGGCCATGTGCACAAACAAGAAACAAAGAACTTCCCATGTCTTGCTGGAAACAAAATGCAACATGGGTGTTTTTTCATCCCATAAGAGTTGAACCACATGGGCTTAGAATGTCTAAAAGTCCAGAATTATTAGGGAGAATTGGGGGTCTTAGTGATGGGAATAATTCAAAAACCATGCTCTTTTATGATATTATGAAGTATTATAAAACACAACTAAACATTCCACGAAAGAACAAAATAAAGCACCGCTTCCTATTTTGGAAATAAAACATTTTATCATTCCTTATTAGAACACACCATTAACATCCTATGAGAGTGTTGGCAAACCTACGGCAAGGGTGGCACTACTGTACCTGCATCTAGGTTAAACTGCTACATGGGCACTTTGCCAAAAACTAGTGGGTTTTGAATCACAGTTTGAATGCTTGGTCAGTCACTAAAAAGTTCACCATTGCTGTCCTAGGGAAACAGAACAGCACGCTAGACATTGCAATCTATGTGCAGAGAGGTGGAATTTAGGAATGGGTGATGTACCAGTAAGATACAGTGATCCATCTTGGAAGAGATGGGCCGCCAGGTAGACCAATATTTTTGCATGGGATCTTTCCCAACCATCATCAAATCATCCTCCACACTAATATATCTGGCAGCCCATCTCTTCCCAGATGGATCACTATATTTTACTTGTATATCATGCATTCCTAGGACTCACCTTTGGTCATGGATTACAATTCCAATCTGATTCTCTAACTCTTGAACTTCCTACAAAATTGGGTATTTGTCGTATCTAGGGGTATAGGCTCATATAGTATAATGAATCTTTTTATGTTTTTATATTGTGATTTAAAAATATATATATTAATGAAATGAAATATCAAAGGAAATAGGGTAAGATAAAATCCTATGTTTCTGTTTTGTCCTCTAATCTAGGTTCTAGGTCTCTGATAAACTGAGGTGTATAAATCCATTTGGGCCTAAAAAGTGTGTATGTCCCCCCTCCCCAAATTCTTTACCTATCCCAAGTCCCATGAGGTGAGCCCTAAGCCTGCATTTTGTTATTGTTCTTACCAATAAAATAGCAAGCTCCCTCTATGGTCCAGAACCTGTTCACCACTTGTGACCACTGCCATCTTGTTATCACACAGAAAGCCAGTGCCTCCAAATACAAGTGGACAAAATAAAGCAGCCTGTGTCACTCTTAGTACCCAGCAGATGCTAAATAGCATTCAAAGCACGGCACTATTCTCCTTCATCCCACAGCTCTGCAATGGCTGGTAGAGCGGCTGCAAGATGGATCTATGCGCTGAGGTGTGACTTTGGTCAGAGCCCTTCTTGATGCTTCAGCAGCTGGAGTGTTTGAGGAACAGCCTGTCCTTTCATGTGGTTTTTGGGTACCAACCACCATTGGCAGCCAGTAATACTGTACATCCATTTCTCCCTTTCCTGTGCTCAGATCACTGACCCTACAAATGCCGAACAGGGAATGAAGGTTCTGCTGTGGCATTGCTCTGCTCTAAAGTGTTCTGCTCTTGGCGCAGTGGTTAAGTGCCTGTACTGCAAGCTAAAACTGCTCACGACCTGGGGTTCAATCCCAGGTTGCCCATGGTCGGTAAAATGAGTACCCAGCTTGTGTGTGTGGGGGACCAATGTGCCAGTAATTAACAGAAGACTGCTCAAGGTTTACTCAGCCTTCCATCCTTCCATGGTCGGTAAAATGAGTACCCAGCTTGTGTGTGGTGGTGGGGGGACGATCAATATGTAGCCTGCATACTGTAATTAAAAACTGTAAACCGCCCAGAGACTACTTGAAGTGGTATGGGGCTGTATATAAGCAGAATACTTTGATCTAAGGATCAACAATGGCTCTTTGCTGTGCTCTATAATCACTGTGGAATCGCAAAAATGCCACATTTGATCTGGGTTCCTATATTTATCCAAGGATAGTGAAAGTGCCTATTTTATCACTGTGAAAGAAATGGTAAAGCCCCCCCTGTTTCTGTTGTGCTTGTGTGTTTTTGGCCATTCTTTGTCCTGCCACTTGTGTTGTGTTGAGAGTCATAACAGATTAGCCAACCTCTTATTCTAAACTTTTTTTTTGTTTCAAGGGGCCATCTTGATAGACTTTTCCCATCCTTTTTCACTTGAGATTTTTACCCAGAGCACATGACAAATAGGGTCAACATCCTCCAAAATTTCTTCAGCCCATCTCTAGTCATAACAGATTAGTCAACCTCTTATTCTAAACTTTTTTTTTTTTTTTTTTTTTTGTTTCAAGGGGCCATCTTGATAGACTTTTCCCACCTTATCTGGCTACTTACATTTTCTTCTTTTGCGAAAACAATCCACAGTACAGCAGAAGCTAGGAGACTGTTTTTAAAAAGCAGTACAGTCTTTCATCAGGTAGCAAAAATAGAAATAGTAAGTTTCAGGTAATACTTTGGATTTGAAAAAAAAATGGAGGTATCCCTCACTCACATGACATGCAAGAAACTGGCATTTGAAAGGGGAGATTACCAGATGCCAGACATAAATTGGTTATATAATTTCAAGATTAAGATACACAAGTGGTATAATTAATCAGTTCCTGTTAAGAGTTCTTAGCTGTGGCCTGTGGGCTTCAAACGTTTCTCTAAATTAGGAAAGCAGGAGTCTCTTTTGAATGTTTGAACAAAATCTTGGCAGTCATCATGTGGTTAAATATTTATGTTCAAGAAGCAAGCTATGATATTGAGGCCCCAAGAGACACGTTAGGTTAATACCATTATCATAAAATATGTGGCGTAACTAGTAACTGAAAGTATTTGAGAAGTGACTGTATTATAAACACATCATAAGTCCATGTTTATTCTCTCACAGATCTGCATATGAAAGTAATTAGAAGGAAATGTTTGAATTGGCCATTGACAAATGAATTTAATACATTTCCAATACTAGAGGGCTATATGGAAATTACAGTTATGAGGAACAATCCCTGCATCTTCTGGCAATGTTATGTCTTTTTTAAAAAAAAATGTGCTGATCTCCCTGTACTTTTAACACGTCTGTACAAAAAAAAAAAGATTTATGGGTTGCATATAGAATACACGGTGGTGGTATTCAGTCGTTAAGTCGTGTCTGACTCTTCGTGGCCTCATGGACCAGAGCACGCCAGGCCTTCCTGTCTTCCACTGCTTCTCGGAGTTTGGTCAAATCCATGTTGGTTCCATCGATGACACCGTCCAACCATCTCATTCTCTGCTGTCCTCTTTTCCTTTTACCTTCAATCTTTCCCAACATCAGGGACTTTTCCAAGGACTCCTCTCTCCTCATGAGGTGGCCAAAGTACTGAAGCCTCAGCTTTAAAATCTGTCCTTCCAGTGAACATTCGGGGGTGATTTCTTTCAGGATGGATAGGTTTGATCTCCTTGCAGTCCAGGGGACTCTCAAGACTCTCCTCCAGCACCACAGCTCAAAAGCATCGATTCTGCGGCGATCAGCCTTCTTTATAGTCCAGCTCTCACTTCCATACAGCACTACTGGAAAAACCAAAACTTTGACTATCCTGAGATTTGTTGGCAAAGTGATTATAGATGGGCACAAAATGGATTTGTAATTCATTTTGTTATTCGTTATTTGTTTTGTTTGTTTTGTTAGCTTACAAAATGAATAATGATCCAACCCATCAAAGGAAAACGAGACGAAACGGAAATTTCTGTTTCCTTTCATTTTGTTTTTCATCCCCCCCCCCGCATCTCCTACCTTGTCACCACCTCCTTGCCTGGAACTCCAGCAGCCACTGTGGGCCAAGAGGGGGAGAAAAGCCCTGCATCGGGGACTTTAAAAATAATAATTAAAATTTTCTTTTAAAAAAAAATTAAAAGTCCCTCTGGCCCATGGGCCTGCCGGTCCAGCCCGTGAGCCCATGAGCCAGGGGGTAAAAAAAGGAAAAAATAAAACCCAGGCATGGGGAAGCTAATACCTTTAGAGGTACTGGCTCCAAGCCAGTATCTGTCAGCTGTGGGGGGGGGAAGCCCCCAGAGTCAGGGACTTTTAAAAATAATTTTAAAAAAATTTAAAGTGCAAACCCAGCCCCTGTGGCTGCATGGTCGGCACTGCGAAATAAGAAAAAAATTAAATTAAATTAAATTAAAAAGTGCCGACCTCGCCCCTGGGGCTGAATGGTTGTCGCTAAAAAAAAAAATTTTTTTAAGTGCCAACCCAGCCCCTGGGGCCGCGTGGTTGGCACTGGAAAACTAAACTAAACTAAACTAAAATAAAATAAAAAAATAAAATAAAGGTGGCACGTGCTGACCCCAAGCCAGCGCCTCTCATCTGTAGGGGATAAAAAAGCCCCAGGCATCGGGAGTTTTAAAAATAAAATAAAATAAAATAAAATAAAATAAAATAAAATAAAATAAAATAATAAAAAAGCTGGGCTTCCATAGACGGCGGTGGGGTGTTCCACCGCCACCCAGCGCGACTGGGGCTGGGGCTCCGGAGGCAGCGGTGAGGCCTCCTGCCACCCGGTGCGGCCACTGCTAGGGCCTTCTGGGCCGCTGCTGCCACCACCACCTCCAGGATCTCCGCCACCGTTGCCACTGCCGTTGCCACTGGGATTGCCGCCACCACCACTGCCATCCAGGTAAGCCGAACCAGTTCGGCTCGGTTTGGGTTTGTACGAATTTTTGTTTTAAAAATTCGTACAAACTGAACCAAACCAAACCGAGGGTGGGCCCGAAACAAAATTAACTGAACCATCGATTTTCTGTTTCATGCCCACCTCTGAATGTGATGTCTCTGCTCTTTAAGATGTTGCCTAGGTTTGCCATCACTTTCCTCCCAAGAAGCAGGTGTCTTTTTATTTCATTGCTGCAGTTACCATCTGCAGCGATCAAGGAGCCCAAGAAAATAAACTCTGTCATTGCCTCCATTTCTTCCCCTTCTATTTGCCAAGAGGTGATGGGACCAGTGGCCATGATCTTAGTTTTTTTATGTTGAGCTTCAGCCCATTTTTTCACTCTCCTCTTTCACTATCATTAAGAGGTTCTTTAATTCCTCCTCACTTTCTTCTATCAGAGTAGTATCAGCTGCCTATCTGAGGTTATTGATATTTCTTCCAGCAGTCTTAATTCCGGCTTGTGATTCATCCAGTCCTGCTTTTTGCATGATGTACTCTGCATATAAGTTAAATAGGCAAGGTGACAGTATACAGCCTTGTTGTACTCCTTTCCCAATTTTAAACCAGTCATTTGTTCCATATCCAGTTCTGACGGTTGCTGCTTGTCCCACATATAGATTTCTTAGGAGACAGATAAGGTGGTCAGGCACTCCCATTCCTTTAAGAAAGTGACATAGTTTGTTGTGGTCCACACTAGACATGGGCACGGCTTGGCAAAATTGTCGTTTCCGTTTTCTGTTATTGTTTCCGTTACGTAAAGGAAACGGTAATGATAATTAAGACATCAGAACTCGAACTCGAACCGAAAAAAGAAAAATTTGGTCGGGTATTTTGTTTCCGTTTGTGGCATTGCGGCGATCATGCAATGTGAAGCACAGAAAAAGTTTTTAAAAGTTTTTTACCCCCAACTGACGAAAATATGCCCAAAAGGCAGGCTAAGAGGGGTGGTTTCTGGGGGGTCCCCGGCCTTTCCCCCCTCTTCTCCTGTCCTGGGCTGCTTGCACCAGGCTGGGGGGGTCATCCTCGTTGTCTTGCCATGCCATGTGGTGGGGGTGGGGATCCAAAATGGCTACCACAATTTTTCTTTTGAAATCGTGGTCAAAAAACACACCAAATCACCACAGAGACATGTGAAATTTATTTATTTTAAATGCCTGAATTTTAATAGTAGGAGCAGTGGGTTTTTATAGCAATAAAACGTCGTATTGGTTTTATTTTATTTTATTTTATTTCTTTGATAAAATAATTTTTTTGATTCCCTGCAGCTTTGTCTGCTGAAGGGAATAGCAGTTTATTCTTTATTTCTTTGGCAGTTTGTGAGGGTTTTTTTCTGATATTGGATAAAGGGGGAGGTTCGACTGGGAGTGGGAGGTGTGGATTTATTTTAAAAATATATTATATACTACCATTTATTTTCTATTTTCCCAACTTCAACTTGCTTGCACACACACACATTTGGGGTGCAAGCCAAGATCAGAACCTCTATCCTAAGTGATATCCTAACTGCCCACTCACCCGTCCTCCCGCGCCGCCACCCACCTGCGGCCCGCGCCGATGCCCACCCACTCGACCACCCGCGGCCGCCGTTCGCCCATGCCCCCCCGCCACCACCGCCCGCACGCACCTCCCCACCACCACCCCCCACCCAACCCACTGCCTAGGGTGCAAAAACACCTAGCACCGGACCTGATTGCGGGACGCCCCTATGCTCTGGGAAGTCAAATCGTGCTAAATCGCGGTGGAAACGACAAACAAAAAACGACAAATGAAATGACAAATTTTTGAAAAATTTCGCGACAGATGGAAACGACCCGAAACGGACCTGTTCCGACAAAAGAAAACTCGAAATGTCATTTTTTTCTGGTCCTGCCCATGTCTAGTCCACACAGTCAAGGGCTTTGGCATAGTCAATGAAGTCAAGTAGAAGTTTTTCTGGAGCTCTCTAGCTTTCTCCATAATCCAGCGCATGTTGGCAATTTGATCTCTATTTCCTCTGCCACTTCAAAATCCAGCTTGCACTTCTGAGAGTTCTCTGTCCACATACTCCTGAAGCCTCCCTTGTAGAATTTTTAGCATAACATTGCTAGCCTGTGAAATGAGTGCTATTATACAATAGTTGGAGCATTCTTTGGCATTGACCTTCTTTGGGATTGGGATATAGACCGATCTTTTCCAGTCTTTTGGCCACTGCTGAGTTTTTCAAATTTGCTGGCATACTGCATGTAGCACCTTTACAACATCCTCTTTTAAGATTTCAAATAGTTCAACTGGAATGCCATCACCTCCACTGGCCTTGTTGTTTGCAATGCTTTCTAAAGCCCACTTGACTTCACTTTCCAGGATGTCTGGCTCCAGGTCAACAACTAGACTATCTTGGTTATCAGGGACATCCAGATCTTTCTGATATAATTGCTCTGTTTATTCTTGCCATCTCTTCTTGGGTGGTTACTTCACGTCCTTCTTTGTTCCGCGACTAGTTTTGTACCGTGAAAGTGTTGGTTGCGATCACGTGGTTTTGTCTCTGTTTAGTCCCTGTTTCCGTTTTCTCACGGTCATGATAACTTGTCTCGTGACAACTGCTACTTCACAGTCTTGTTCCATGACAAATTCTGAATTTGTCTTGCTTTCTTAACCCTTTTTAAAATATTGTAAATAAAACTTTTTTGATATTTCAATTTACTGGTCTTCCGGGATTTACACGTCAATGCTACAGAATTTTCAGTACTTTCTTTAATAAACATTTGCACTGCATGGTGTTTCCCATAGAAAAACTAATGTAAAATGCTGCTTCAGTCGCTGACCACTAGGTGGACACTGGTTGTTGTGTGACAGTTGTTACCACACGGTTCCTTGACTCAGAAAAAGAAACCAGGAACAAACCGTGACAAGAGAATACCCCAACCCAGCACCAGGTACAGCATTGTCACACTCTGATCCCGCTCCGGGGGCATGGTTGAGCAATTTTCAGCTGTTGTGCGACAGATGTGAAGTAAGATTTTTTTTGTACCAGTCCAAAGCACAACACTTACAGAGACAAAATGGACATGAAGTAACCGCCCTGATGTAATTTGCTTTTGTTAGGTTCCCTACCATTTTTGTTCTTTATCGTATCCATCTTTGCACAAAATGCCCCTTTAATATCTCCAATTTTCTTGAATAGATCTCTGGTTTTTCCTTTTCTGTTGTTTCCCTCTATTTCTTTGCACTGTTCGTTCAAGAAGGCCGCCCTGTCTCTCCTCGCTATTCTTTGGAAGTCTGCATTCAATTTTCTGTATCTTTCCCTTTCTCCCTTGCATTTTGCGTCCCTTCTCTCCTCCGCTATTTGTAGGGCCTCGTTGGACAACCACTTTGCTTTCTTGCATTTTCTTTTCTTTAGGATGGTTTTTGATACAGCCTCCTGTACAATGTTATGAGCCTCCATCCATAGTTCTTCAGGTGTTCTGTCTACCAAATATAGTTCCTTAAATCTATTCTTCACCTGCACTGTGTATTCATAAGGGATTTGAATTAGATTGTACCTGACTGGTCCAGTGGTCTTCCCTACTTTCTTCAGTTCAAGTTTGAATTTTGCTATAAGAAGCTGATGATCTGAGCAGCAGTCAGCACCAGGTCTTATTTTTGCTGACTGTATAGAGCTCCTCTATCAATCTGATTCTGGTATTATCCATTTGGTGATGTCCATGTGTAGAGTTGCCTTTTGTGTTGTTGGAAAAGAGTATTTGCAATGACCAGCTTGTTCTCTTGACAAAACTTGATTAGCCTTTGCCCTGCTTAGTTTGGAACTCCAAGGCCAAACTTGCCAGTTTACTTTATCGATAATCATAGGCTTTATGGAAGCGTCACTTGACTCCCTACTTTAGCATTCCAATCACCTATGGTGAGAAGAGCATCTTTCTTTGGTGTCAGTTGTAGAAGGAGTTATAAGCCTCCATAGAATTAGTTAATTTCAGTCTCTTCAGCATTGGTAGTTGGTGCATAAGCTCGGATTACTGTGATGTTGAAAGGGCTGCCTTGGAGTTGTACTCAAATCATTCTATCATTTTTGAGGAGGTTGTATCCCAGCACAGCTTTTTCCACTCTTTTGTTGACTATGAAGGCTACTCCATTTCTTCTATGGGATTCTTGCCCACAGTAGTAGATATGATAGTTATCTGAACTGAATTCACCCATTCCCGTCCATTTAAAGAATACATGTTAACCAGTTACAAAGTTTATGAGTTTTTAAAATTGCTCTATTTTTGTTTGTTTATTTGCTTGTTCAGTTAGTTAGTTAGTTAGTTAGTTAGTTAGTTAGCTAGCTAGCTAGTTAGTTAGTTGCTCTTGCCATACAGTGAACCACAAATGGATAGGAAGTGCCTAATGCTTATGACCGGTACTTTATCGATAATCATAGGCTTTATGGAAGCGTGTTGGGATACTTTGATGCCAAGGCTTTTATCCATGATAAGGATAGCATGCTTGTTACAGGAAGATTGACCAAACAAAGGGCAATGAAAGCAAGGACAAAACAATGCCTGGAGCAGAAATTCTTGGAAGGACATAATTGATGGTCACACACCTTTCCACAGAATTATCATCCAGGCTTTTCTTGGAGATTGTTGAGCACTAGTCTATTCTTTTTAAGGGTATCTCTTGTGTCAAGGACAATATATTTTGGAAGTGAACAGGCTGATCATCCCACTAGGTGGTAGCAAAGGATTGCAAACATTCCTGTAGCACCTCACTTCCCTTTTCCCATCTCTGATTTAGTAATAACTGTAAGTGCACCATGCACTATATCCAAAAAGTGATGGGAATAAGTTAATATCTACCACAAACAAGTGGAAGCTGTGGATTGCTGCAAATATAGCCGGTAGCAGTGGAGTTAAAAAGAAGCCTAAATGATTTTAATTAGTACAGTACAAGTGGAGAAAAATTACTTAAGGTGATGAAAATGGAGAATACTTTGTAAACAAAAGAAACAAAGGCTCAGTATAAGAAAGAAGAGTTTGAAAATAAACAGTTGGAAAAATAAACCATTACATGGACAACACCTAAGAAATATTGATGGAAAGCACGATAATAGTTCAACATGGGCATAGCTCCAACTGGGGACCATTAAGAAAGAAACTGAATGAGCACTCCAAACCGACATGATGAAAGCTAAGAGTCAAGGAATTAGTACCAAATGCAAATGTCATCTCTGCCAAGAAAATAGGTGAAACTGTCTCTCATCTCATCTGTTAACGTCCAAAGACTGCAAAAACGGATTACAAAAGTAGACATGATAGAGTGGCAAAATTGGGCCTTATGCAAAAATTATAACTTGCCAGCCTCCAAAAACCCATGGAAACGTCAGACAGAAAAAGTCAGAAAATGATGAAGTTGAGATCTTGTGGGATTTCTTGATCCCAACTGACAGTCACCTTGAACACAATGTACCAGAAATAGTAGTAATAGAACAAAGAAATGTCTATCTCATTGACATTGCAGTTCCAGGGGATGCCAGAGTTGAAGCTAAAGAATTGGAAAGACTAACAAAATACACAGACTTGGCAACTGAAACAGATTGCTTGTGGATGAAACACATGTCAGTGGTCTCGTAGTCACTGAGGCTTCGGCAACAATGTCAAGAAATTTCATGCAATATTACAGACAGTTGCAGGTCTCAGAAATAACACCACCAGAGCTACAAAAAATGGCAATATTAGGAACAACTAATGTACTGTGTTGATACTTAGCAGATACAGTACTTAGGTTTTTGGTTAAAACCAGTCAATGTTTTGATAATTTTGAGTGAGTGTGCCTGGTCTTCTTCTTCTTCTTCTTCTTCTTCTTCTTCTTCTTCTTCTTCTTCTTCTTCTTCTTCTTCTTCTTCTTCTTCTTCTTCTTCTTCTTCTTCTTCTTCTTCATGCTCTGTTTCAACAGTGGTTGCAAATGTTTATACTTATCTGTATAGCCACCTATATTTGTTTTAAAATGCCACAAACAGATGGTTGTTCAGACAGTCTGCAATGTTAGACTGGCAGCCCCATTCTAGTTTGAGAGTGGTCTGTGCATCACCTGGCATAAACAAATCCCATTTCTTGACTGCATTGCCTCCTGTATTTCACCAGGTATCCTGCACAGGATTTATGATGCATCCAGAAGGCTTCTGTCATGGCAATATGAAATATGGTGAATAAGGTTTGCCATGGAGAAGGGTTTTTCTTTACTGCTTGTCACTGCCATACATACATACATACATACATACATACATACATACATACATACATACATACATACATACATACATACATACATACATACATACATGCCAAGTTCTCTGCATTGGCATGATTTTACAGGCAGATGGCACTGTTAGCCTACAAAATGGACCATGCCAGCTAAATGCCAAATTGCTTTTTCAGTTGCTAACAGTACTCATGTTACAATTGGCTCAGGGATTTTAAAAAATGGGAGTGGAAAAATCCACCCCCCCCATCACATTTCAGCTTCTTCCTCTTGGGAAAACCCTTTTTATGCTATTATTTGTTCTCATTACTGTGGTTTGGGGACCACCAAATGTTACCAAAACTAGTTAAGTGTTTGGTCAATTTGAGCATGTCCTAGGAATGACCAAATCCCATCACCCATGCAGGCAAGAATCAGAAGGAAGCTTCTCTAACAGGGCAGAGAGCAGGCTAAGTTCCAAACTGCGTGCCCTTACCGAAGGGTGGACCACCCCTATCTTTCATCTTCTCCTTCATCGTTGGACCTGTAAATCAAGCAGCCTTACAGGCATGGAACAGATCCGAATGGGAAGTGAAGCCCGGTAACGTCTCAGTTTAAATATCTGTAAATTACAACACAGTTCTTAATGCATGATTACCAAGCTCTTAGCAAAACATGATAAGAACATGATTCAAAACGGGCCTCTTTAATCATGCCCTAGTTTAAGCCCTGTCAATGATGAAGTAGAACCAGAGCTTTGAGGGCAAAACAATGGGTCCTTTTGGTTACCAGAGGGTGGTTACATCCCCTCTAATCTTCCTTGTTCCATGGGAGATTAGGTTTCATTCTCACAGGAGCTGGAAAAAGGTGTAGATTTTTGCAGTCAGAATACAGTGAGCCTCTCATCACCAATGGGCCTCCCTGGTTGTGGTGTACCATAAGAAATAGAGATAGACTGGGCAACATGAGGCCTGGCGACTACACGAGACTTACAGGCAATATGTGGCTTGCCCAGAGGCCCAAATGCCTCCACCCCCAGTACACCATTTTCTAAAAAGCTGGCCCAGAAAGTCTATTTCTTCCCCTGTCGTAAGTGGGAAATTCTGCCATGTTTTTCAAATCCCCTAAGAAGCATCTGAAAATGTTTTTGATAGTTTTTTCTAATTTTACCACTAAAGGGCACACAGAGACCTTTCTCATTTAAAAAAAAAAAAAAAACATTTTTGCAAGAAACCATTAAGGGGAAGGGGTGCAGCTCTCCAAGGATGGTTGTGTCTAGTTTTGACCCTGGAATTCTGGAAGTTGCCCATCCCTTAACTAGGCCATAACAGTGGCTGGGCTTCCCCATCTAGCACCAGGAAGACCAACAGCCTGTCTGCCAATAAACCTCTCTTTCGGTTTATTAAAAAGGCAGCTTCATCATCAGCCATCTTTCCAGGTGCCTGTAGCCACTTGGCCTCTCAAACAATATAAGATATGTCCAGATAATCTGGAGCACCTAGGATTTGTTAGGGATGTAAACCTTTTTCACTTCAGTATTTCTTTTCTACAACATACCGCCTGCCTTCCAAGAAAAGCTCAGTTTTGCTGATTGCCCTTAATCCTCATTATTTCACTTCAAGTCTATGGTCGCTCAACGTATATTATGTGTGCTTTATGGATTAGTGGCTACTTAAGAATCTCTGCAAAGGTCAGCCAGTCCAACCACAACATCTATTAATTTTCAAAATTAAGTGGTTGACTTAATGTATATGCTTCAGAGTAAATAAAAACAAGCCAAGAAAAATGGTATCATGATATCCAATTCTTCATAAACCTGTGGTTTATGAATGTGGGATGTTGTGCTTCTCTACCCATGATTCAGAAAGCCTGGTAATGCCCTGATATTGCTACACAATATCATGTCCTTGTTGGAAGCAGGAAGCATTACATAGCAAAGGGTAGCTTGAATGTCGACACCACGAATGGTAGCAGTTGAGATGGTCTACAGCAGTGGTTCTCAACCTGTGGGTCTCCAGATATTCCTGGACTGCAACTCCCAGAAATCCCTTCCAGTACAGTGAGTGATGGAGGCTTCTGGGAGTTGCAGTCCAGGAATATCTGGGAATCCACAGGTTGAGAACCACTGGTCTACAGAATGCCCTCTTCTGCTCACTACCATCCACAAAGAGGCACTACCGAAGGGAAAATCCCCAAAGCCGACTCCTTTTTTAATCACTTCTCACTCAAACACAAAGCAATTGTCATGGGTGTTTTTCAACCAGTGTGACTAGTAGTGAGCAGAAGAGAGTATGTTGTACACCATCTTGACTGCTGTCATTGGTTAGTTGTTAACACTGAGGCTACCCTTTGCTATGCCAAACATGGCCTCTTTTTTCCTGCTGGCAATGCAGAAACATAGAAAACTACCCTGCATCAATGCTATAGTGATGTACATGCGTGTTCCCTGAAATGTTATACATATTTCAGCTCAGAGAAGCTTACAGTTGTTTCATCGGTCTGTCTAGTTACGTCTTGCATACATTGGTATGTGCTATCCTACCCCTTCTTGCTCATGGTGACAATATGAATTAATGACTTGTAAAAGAGCCTTGATAGTCCCCTGGACTGCAAAGAGATCGAACCTATCCATCCTGAAAGAAATCAACCCCAAATGTTCACTGGAAGGACAGATTTTGAAGCTGAAGCTCCAGTACTTTGGCCTCCTCATGAGGAGAGAGGAATCCTTGGAAAAGTCCTTGATGCTTGGAAAGATGGAAGGCAAAAAGAAAAGGGGATGGCACAGAATGAGATGGTTGGACGGTGTCATCGATGCAACCAATATGGATTTGACCAAACTCCAGGAGTCAATGGAAGACAGGAAGGCCTGGTGAGCTCATGGGGTCACGAAGAGTTGGACATGACTGAATGACTGAACAACAACAAAAGCGCCTATCATTCTTAACCTTGTTCAGGTTTTACAAATGAAAGGTTGTGGCTTCTGTTATTTCAGTCCAACTCATGTTCAGTCTCCCTCTCTTCCTACTGCTCTCAGCTTTTCCTAGCATTGTCTTTTTGGTGGTGCACAGCTTGAAATACATCCATCTCCAAAACCCACATTCTTTAGTCAGGGCAACAAGGTGTACTCAATGGCTAACATCTTGTTCCTTGGCATAGCAAATAGCACTAGAGTAATCTCATTGAATCGGTGGAGATTTGGTGTCTCAGCTTCTTCATAAGTACCATTGATGCAAATGGGCTTACTCTAATGTGCTACTGTATGCTAAGCCACAGGATTTCAGCCAATATGTAACAGTACGAAAGTGCATGCAATGATACTGCATGTATTTGAAAATTGTGTGCAAAAATGCACAGGCATTTCAGGGTGGGCGAGAGGACTCTTAAAAGCTGATAGAGAAATGAAACAGAATAAGAACCCGAGGAGGAACTGGGAGATTCAGCATGAACGACACTGTCAGATGTGCCCATCTCTGTTTAGAAGTCCAGAGGGCCTTTGCATTTCGGGTGACTCTGCCAATCACTCTCAACCATGAAAAGCTGCAAAAGGAATTCCTGCCCAAGTGAAACCTGGCCAAGCAGAAGAAGGGAGCTGGCAGCAAGGGACACTGCCTCTTTTCCACGGCGTGCCAAGCTACAGAAAGTCACTTATGGCATCTGGGCATCTGTGCCATACAAGCCCATGGGAAATGCCAAAGCAGCTGCCAGAGAAGCTTGCCAAGTATCCAGATAGTGGCTAAACTATGCCCACAGCTCAACATCTGGGGCCTACAGTTCATGCAGGGTTACCATAAAAGGGGGTGGGGTGAAACAAGGCAAAACATTACATTACTTGCCAACTCCCTGGCCTTCCCAGTTCTGGTCACCTTTCATCTAAGCAGCTGGCAGTAAACAAATGAATCTTTTCTATCTATCTATCTATCTATCTATCTATCTATCTATCTATCTATCTATCTATCTATCTATCTATCTATCTATCTATCTATCTATCTATCTATCTATCCTTCTTTGCCAGTTAAGAAGCAATAATAAAAATATGAGTATTTATCTTTGACATAATCCAGGCCTCAGTGGGTTGGAGTGCCTGGCTGCAGAGCAAGGAGCTGAGAGTTGGAACCCCTCTGTGCCTTCCATGAAAGGGCTAGCAGAAATAAATTACAGCCATGCTTCTCAACCTTGGGCAACCCAGGTGTTCCTGAACTGCAATTTCCCAGAAACCCTGGTCATCACAGCTAGTGGTGAAGACTTGTGGGAACTGTAGTTCAAGAACACCATGGTGACCCAAAGCTGGGAACCACTCATCAAGAGCATGTACTGCTGATGGAATTGAACATCCCGCTGCCTATACACCCATGGCCGACAGTATGGTTCTAGAAGGAAGAACTGGTAAACCATTTCTGAGTATTTTAGGCCTAAAAAACTCTAGAAGGGTGGTGTAAGTAGAAATTGACTTGAGGATGACTCATCATCATCATCATCATCATCATCATCATCATCATCATCATCATCATCATCATCATCATCAATGACTACAGCATCTAGCTCCAGACCTACAGGGTGGCTACGTTAGAGAGATTTAATCAAGCCCAATGGGTCACACGTTTTTAATAAGGGACCCACTTCTGGATACTGGCAAATAAATCACACTTCCTATGCTTGTCAGCAGTGGGGTAGTAGAAGTGACTTTTTTGTTTTGACTGTGTATGGTTTAACACTGGTGTGCTGCATCAGATGTAAAAATAATGATTTAAAAGTCTTTTCATTGCCTTCTCTTAAAAGGCCACTTGGGAAACTGCCCACAGCTGAACCCACCACCATCAATCTGGCTGTCAGTGGTTTCTCAACAGGCCCTGGAAGATGGGGCAAATAAAAATATATATGTACAACAGATGTAGTGTATCCATGTTAGTACATGATTAGTATTCCTCCATGGAGCAGAGGGTTGGACTTGATGGCCTTGTAGCCCCCTTCCAACTTATTAAGCCACTTCATGATACTGACAAATTAAAACAGTAGTAGTAGTAGTAGTAGTAGTAGTAGTAGTAGTAGTAGTAGTAGTAGTAGTAGTAGTAGTAGTAGTAGTAGTAGTCTGGACAAGGAACACAAAACAGGATGGGGAAATGGCACCTTCTAGAGGTGGCCATGAAACAGAAAAATGATGATTCGGTTCGTTCTGTTTCAGACCCACCCTCGGTTCAGTTCGGTTCGTATGAATTTTTAAAACAAAAATTTGTATGAACCAAACTGAGCCAAACTAGTTTGGATTACCTGGATGGTGGTGGAAGTGATCCCAGCGGCAGCAATCCGGGCAGTTGTGGCGATCCCGGCGGTGGCTGCGGCGGTGGCGCCAGCCCGGAAGGCCCTGGCAGCAGCTGCACCAGACGGCGGGAGGCCTTGCTGGGCAGCGGTAGGTCTCACCGCTGCCTCCGGAGCCCCAGCATCGGCTGCGCCAGGAGGCAGTGGACTGCCCCGTCTCTGCCTCCAGAGGCCCAGCAGCAGCCACGCCGGGCAATGGGAGGCCTCACTGCCGTTTCCAGAACCCTGGACGCAGCTGCGCCGGGAGGCGGTGGACCCCCCCCCCGCTGCCTCTGAAGGCCCTCACCGCCGCCTTTGTCTCTGACCCGGACATCAGGTAAGAGACGCTGGGGGTGGGGAAATGAAAAACGAACTGAACGAAACAGAAATTTCCATTTTGTTTTGTTTTGTTTTGTTATCCTTAGAGGGGGCTGTTCATTATTCATTTCTTTACCTAACAAAACTAATAATGAATAACAAAACAAATTTTTATTCATTTCATGCCCCACCTTCTTTCCAACAGAGGACAGGAAAATCCAGTTTCCTTAGAAGACAAAGAAAAATCAGCAGAATCTGACCTGACCTCTATCAAGCAGGAAGGATCTAAAAAAGTAAGCTCTTCTCCTCAGAGTAGCTTTTCTTCCAGATAAACTGATGATGCTGTAAAGTTCATTATTTACAAACTCACTATTTTACAGATGGAGTTTGTTGTTGCTGAGGTTTTTTTTTTTAAAAAAATCCTTGTTAAATTGATCAATGTGAACTACTGATATCAAATGGTAGCCAGTGTGCCTACAGATATCAGGTATTCAGCAAGTATTTAGAGAATATCCAGAGGATATTCAAAGTCATCATTCAGAGAAGGGAGTTTCGCAGAGTGGATTCATTCTACTAGAGCATGATCCTATGAAGTCAACTTCCCGACAATAAAATATGTCACAGGTTACATCAATGCTTTAGATGTGATGCTAAATCAGAACATGCTTGAAAATGTTGAAGTTCTCTTCCACAATTTATAGCTAGTTTTTATTTCCTGGGAAAAAATTATGCACGATTCTGAGGGTTAAAGACCACTGCCCTCCAAAGGTGCACACACAACAGGATTGATTCCCACTAGGATCCCCTTGGGCACTCACACAATGGTGTGTGGTGCGTCTTCTACCCAGCGGTGCCTTACATAAGAACCATGCCAGCTTGCAGAGCCCTCTGGGATGAATCCCAGGATACAATGCATGGCCGTTTGCAGATGGGAACGATTAAACCTCAGTGAACTGATCTCTGCTCAAAACAGCCCTTGGACTCAAGGCGGTTGGAGTTAAGGTTATCTAAGGGCTTCCACCTCGTTCACAACTTGAGGGTGAAGGCCAACTGTATGCAGCTACGGGATCCTCATTGGAGGCTGACAAAAGAACAAAGACTGACTGTGAACTCTGATTCTTTTGTAGATCAGCTGACTCCTCTGCAAAGGGGCTTCAGTCATCTTAAACGCGGACACAGACAGATTGGTCTAGCCATTGTCACCCAGACCCGGTCTTCTGAGAAGAGCAGAAATATGCTTCAGACAGCATTTCTGCTACTATATCTGACTAGACTACGCACAAGATTGCCTCTCTCCTTTCCAGTGGGTGTGTGCGTCGTTTGTTTGTTTCATTCATAAGTCGTGTTCAAAATTTGTTTTGTCAATTTATGACCTTCATTTTTAAAATGTAAGAGCAAGTAGCAATATTGAAACAACTCTATGCAATCCATAATATTCAGCAATGGTTTCTCTGACATGCCCCCTCTAGACACTGCCTCTGAGTTGGCACCTGTTGGAAGAAGTAAAACTAGGAAGCACCAAACACCCATTCAGTTGGGAAACGAACTGGTACAAATCGCTGGTGTGGTGATTCGTGCCCATCTCTAATATCAGAAAAATAAGTAACAACATACAGTGGACCCTCGTCTAACAAGCAGTTTGTATAACATAAAATCTGTACAATATAAAAAAATTCCGGAGATAGGGGAAATTTGCTTAACAGAATTGCCTATGGAGTGAATCTGTACAACATAAAACTGGTCGTGATTAGGGATTACTCTGTTTTCAATGCATTCCTATGGGAAATTTGTATAAAGGAAAATTTGCTTAACAGAATTTCATTTGGAACAAATTAATTCCAGGTACCACTGTATCTGATAATTGATATGAGCAGAATTAGCTCTGATAGAACTGTTCCCCATTTAGTGTGGGAATTTCAACTTGTTTTGTTTTATGGAAAAAGAATGGTCAAATTTTGTGGGTTAATCCCGTTGTTAGAAATGCTACGTCTGAAAGCAAATCATCTCAGCTTCCACTTCCTTTGGTACGTTTTACTTTAGGAAATTGATATTCCTCTTCTATTAGTCATTAGAGTAAAGGATGTGTTTGAAGTTATTAACTCTATGTTTCCCAGGATCCGGGATAAATGGGTCTGAAGTGCTATTAAAATCTGGAGTGGTAAATAGACACAGACAGGCACACACACACACACACACACACACACGCGCACACACACACACACACACACACACACACACACACACACACACACACACACACACACACACACACACACACACACACACACACACACACACACACACACACACGATAGCTCACTCCGCAATAAATCATAAAGGAACCACTCTGAGCTTTTGCCTTATATTCAGTGATGGATCATGTCACCCCGTCTCAAAGAGAAAAAAGAGAGGCCCTCTTGCAAATTGTCTCCTTAAAGCCCATGGGACTTTCTGCCCGTGAGAGAACATTGTTTGAGCTATTGAAGCCCTTAAATCACATCATGTTAAATTTCTAAAGCTCTTTTCAGATGCTAAAGAGGGTGTCCCGCCTGCTGCTGGGCCTGTGGACAGTCACCAACTGAGGAAGCCCTGTGGTTGTGTGTTGGGTAAGCAAAAGTTGGCTGCAGCAGTGTCTGTTTTCCTCAGCTGCTTAGCATGCTCACAGAACATGGTTAGAATGGAACACCATGTGCAACGTATGGTATAAAACAGCATTTGACACCATTTTCAACAGAGGATCATGAAAACATGGAAAAAAATATATATACCTGTATTTTCCCACCTATAAAGCAAAGCAAAAAGCAAAGTGGTCTGCTTATATACCGCCCCATACCACTTCAAGTAGTCTCTGGGCGGTTTGCAGTTTAATTACAGTATGCAGGCTTATACATTTCCCTCCCCCAAGCAAGCTGGGTACTCATTTTACCAACCTCGGAAGGATGGAAGGCTGAGTCAACCATGAGCCTGCTGCCTGGGATTGATCCCCAGGTCGTGAGCACAGTTTTAGCTGCAGTACAGGCATTTAACCACTGCGCCACGAGGCTCCATGTATAAGATGACACCCCCCACCCACCCACACTTTTCCAACCCAAAATGACAGTTTTGTAGCTGCACGGTTCTCTCCTCAGCTCTCCTCCATGTATAAGACAACTCTCAATTTTTAGTCTAGACAAAAATATAGTCTTATACATGGAAAATACTGTATATCGTTTTTAAACTACACCTTTCAAAATCCCCCAGCTGAGCTAAATCCCCCTTTGCCTGCCATCCCCACACTCTCCATGCCTCCTTCACACTGTCGTCCCTTCCTACCCATCCACAAGGCAGGCAAAGCATGGAAACTGACCAATAATTGTGTCTTTTTCTCTTACAATGGCCAAGATTCTGTTGGCTTGACTCACATGTGAGTAATCCATTCATCACATGGAAACCATGGGAGCCATAGGGCAGAAAAAGTCATTGATAATAGAAAATCTCTCTTTCTCAATGACATTACAGGCAGGGGGAGATCTTTGGTCTCAGACACACTAGAACACTCATTCCTAGTAGTATGACCAAATTTTTAGTAAGAAGTGGAGAGGCAAAACCCAGGCAAGATGCTAAATTGCTTTGAATTCCCTCCCTTTCACATTGGGGTAAAATAAATGCAAACACTGACTGCTACAGCTTTGTGACCTTATTTAGAAACTTGCCCTAGTGCATTGCTGGCGAACCTTTGGCACTCCAGTCCAGAAGTTTTGGACCACAACTCAGAATTCCGAGCCTAGATTGCCAGTGACAAAGGACTGTGGGAGTTGTGATCCAAAACATCTGGAGTGCCAAAGGTTCGCCACCACTGCCCTAGTGCTTCAGGGACTGGAGTGTCCAAGAAAGACCTTGAGTTTGACTTCTGGGTAGCTCAGTGATGTAAGTATTTGGCTGCAGAGCCATAGGTTTGGGGTTCAAATCCCCACTTGGCCTCGGTGATCTGTGATCCACTGGGCACACCCATAGCTCTGCAGTAACAAGATGGAGATAAGGTCTGTTCAGCCATTGATCACTTACCCCTTTAGCACCAGCTCAACCTTCCTGATACTGTACGGTGTGCATTAGTTTCATTTTCCCTTTGGTCACATCTTTGGCTTTGGCTCTTCTGTTTTTACCCTAAGAATTCAAGGCTGGCAAGAGTGAGGTGGGGGCATGGGCAACAAGGATCTACTTACCCTTCTCTATGATCCTCATGGGACCCCACAACCCTGATTTGGTCTCGATTAAAACAATTATCTAAAGGCTGTCCGTGTTCCTTTTTGTTAACATTTTGCAACACTGAGCTGTATGGCTGCTATTGTCTTAGAGTGACTGATAAAAAGCCTAGGTGCCCTAAGCACATCCGATCTGGCCTGATTTCGGAAGCTAAGCAGGGTCGGTCCTGGTTACTACTTGGATGGGAGACCACCAGGGAATACCAGGTGCTGTAGGCGCCTGGAGTAGGAACTGGAAAGCCACTCCTGTATTCCTGCCAAGAAAAACTCCATGGCCATGGGGTCACAAAGAGTCGGTCACAACTGTAACGACACAACACACACACACACACAACTGTTATATGTAAAAATAAAAGACAAAATACGAAAAGCCAACTCTGATTGTCCTCCAGTGAGCTGCCACTTCTCAGCTTCAGTTCTCTCGCCTGTAAAATGGAAATATGAATGGTTTATTGACAAAGCTGAGACACAGGCTAATGCATTGTTGTCTGTCAATCTGTCTCTTTTTGGACCATGGTTCCAAAACTTTCCCAGCCAGCATGGACAGAGTTACCCTGAATATCTGAGCCTGTGGTCTGATTCAGCATAGCACTGTGTATGCTCTTATGATAGATAAACTGTTCCCATTCTTTAGCAGATCCTGTTCAATAAAGGATAGAGATTAACATGTATTTAAAAGACAAATTGCAACATTTGCTCAAAAATCACTAATTTGTCAATTGGCATTTGCATGGATTGACAATCTCTGACCAAAAAAATGATAATATGTTAGTGATTTTTGATTCATCTATTCATCACACCATAAAATGGTCTCCCAGGCACCTAGAGACGCCAAAATGGCAGAGAAATTTCCTCTGATTCCCTTCTACAATCCTTCCTCATTTGGTGAAGACTGGGTTTCCCTAAGTTAGTTTTTAAAGGGTTCTTTCCTTTGGCGGAGAAGGAATTTTGTGAGTGTATAACTCAGATGTCTGAAATCTATCCGCTTATTTGTAAGGGGTGGGGTGGGGAGAATCAAACATTTGTGATTCATGGTCCCTCAACCTTGATGGATCACGAATCGAAATGAATTGCCATTTTCCTTTGGCCAATTTCTAGCAAAGGATGCAACAATGTGTCCTCTTTGAGTGTAAAATCCAGCCTGTCTCTCTCACCTCATCATTCCTGGCTTAGTCAGGGTACAACTGTGTAATCTTCTCATGGGGCCTCAGAAATCTCAGGGCATCTCATCTCCTTTGAAAAAGCTCAGCCTTCTCTTGATCCTTCCTGGCCCTGAGGCTGTGGGAGATAATGAGGGTTGGACAAGGGTATGTAGTGTAGTTGCAGTGTCCTCTGTGCCTCCTGTTTCTTTAAAAGCTGCCAGACTCCCTTCCACACGACAAGACACACCTGCACCATTTCCTCTTCTTCTTCCCAGCTACTAAAACCACAGGAGGACCCTGTGCTCTTTGGGCATCAGGTCAGCCCTATAAATCAAGTTCGGAGGGCTGGTTTCTTCCCACCCATGTAGGTGGGTCCCTCTATTTCCCTACAGCTTCACCCCTGCAATCGTTAATCCAATTTCCTGCCAAGTCTCCAAATGGAACCAAATTGCACAAGCAAATATTGGGAAAGGGAATTTCCATCGTGGGTTTCTTTTTCATTTTCGCCCACCCCCTGCCACCTTGCGCAGGAGAAGGCCTGAGACTCGGCATAGAAATAGAATTACCCGGTATTATGTGACAGTTCTAATTGAATCTAGGCAGCTGCCACAAATGGGCTCCCATTAGCATGACATTGGGGTGGGGAGACCGGGAGCACATGGGGGTGGGGAGAGAATACAATTAAAGAGGGGAATCAGGTGGGAGCCGATCAGAGCACGGGGAATGATGGTTTCCCCACATCTTGGCCAGGCAAGGTCCCTTCCTTGTCAAGTTGAGTGATGGTAATGCCACTGGGGAGGGGGACAGGGTAAGGAGAGGCAGGGGTGTGTGGCCTCTTCTGCATGACAAAGGGCAGTGTCCGGAGGGGTCCCTCCTGATAGATCGAGGTGCCAAGGCTCCCAGCTGCATTCCATGCGGCAATAACAGTGGACAATGCCGCAGTGTGCAGGGTGGCTTGTGGAAGCACCGGGAGGAGGGACGAGGGCGAAAGGTTTTTCAACAAGGAACACAAAACGAACACACACACACAAAGGGAGATTGTGACACCCTAAAGATTTAACTGCTGTATTTTAATGTAAGCTTTCATGGGACAATATCTACTGCTCCAGACAAAAAGGTAGCTTCAAGACAGCTATGGAAGGGAGAATGGATGGAGGCAAATTAGACAGTAACGAATTTGAGTTACAGGGTTTTCTGCCCTTTTACATCCTCAAAACATGTGACCCGAGCAGGTGGCTTCTGCCCTCCTTACAATGTGTGGTTGGGAGGAGAGCCCCCAGCAATCAACAATGACAATATTCTGGAAACGTCTCCAAGGAACAATGGCAGGAAGAAGATCTCCGGATCTATTGGACATATTGGTGGAGAATGTCTTCAATGCCCTCAGAGTTGAGACAATCCCCCTCCCCTCCTGGGCTTCTGGAAACACCTCAAGGCATGGTTCTGCCACCTTGCCTGTGGTGGAACCAGCAGCTGTCACTCATGGGGAAGGCTAATATCATAGATTCTCTCTCTTTTAAAGCTTTGAGGCTTACTCTTTATAAGTATTTATATGTATATTGTTAGCTTTGGGTGGATTTCAGATTTTCAATATTTCTTGTTTTGTTGAGTTTCATATTAGAAATCGCCCAGAGTCACCTAAATAAAATAAAATAAAATAAAATAAAACAAAATAAAATAAAATCAAAACAAAACAAAACATACATACATACATACATACATACATACATACATACATACATACATACATACATACATACATACATACATACATACATACACCACAGCTGTTTTGTAGACTTTACCCTGATTTTGCTGTCCTGGCATCTCAAGGCCAAGTTAGCTAGGCTGACACAGTTTATTTATTTATTTATTTATTTATTTATTTATTTATTTTTATACTGCTCGTCTTCCCAAAGGAACTCCAGGCGGTTAACCGCAGTAAATAAAAACAAATATTGAACACACAGTACAACAAACAACATCGGGAAAATAATTTTTTTTTAAAATGAAGAAACACAGTTTGTCACTGGGTCATAATGAGGAGGGCTGCCCTCTACATCTGAGCCCTTCCTACAGCACCAACAGAAACTTTATCTTCCTACAGACAATAGGAAATAATACATTTCTTTCTCAGTCCCAGTGACAGGCTTCACCTGCTGATTCCTGCAGATGCCATGGCTGTCAGAGGAACAGGAAGAGGTCAGAGGTCAGAGGCCAGTTCCTCTGAATCGGGTGCCAAACTTCAAGATGCTGTTGGAAGCTGGTTCTTTCTAGATCTGTGTGTTCACACATTCTAGGAAAGTATAATTGCTCCTTGAACCTTGGTAGCTGTATCTTGGGGAAGTTTGGTCCCAGGGACTCACAGCCACACAGCTGATGGAACAGGAGAATTCTGGGAGTTGTTGTCAAAGGAAATGTGTTTCCCTGTTTCATTTCCGCTCTGTCAATAAGTCAGTGAATGCCACTGGCATTGCTTAGAAATGTCTTGTTTTGCATTTCTTAATGCTTTCCCCCCTGTTGAACGGAGAACAACTGCAACAATTACCTTGGAAAACGGCAAACATTATTGCAGAGCTCTTAACAATTAGGTCATGTGAACCATCTGATCTCTACTAAGCAGATGATGTCTATGTGTAGAGGAATGAAAACACAGCTACTTTAAATGCTAGAGAGCTGAGTGGATGAGGCATCTGGCTACAGCACCAGAGGTTGGTAGTTCTATTCCCCATTGCTCCTCCTTGACAGAGGCTGGGCTCAGAGATCCTTTGGTCCCTTCCAGCTGTACAACTCTCAAGAGTCTAAGATCATATAGGAGTCTGACTTCCAAACCCCACAAGGTGCTTGTCCCCTTCTACTCAGCAGCACTAGTTAAGGCATCCCCTGAGTATTGTGTCCAGTTCTGGACACTACACTTCAAGACAAAACTGGAACACAAATTGGAACACATTCAGAGGAGAGTGACAAGTACGATCAGGGGCTGGGAACCAAGCCCTGTGAGGAAAGACTGAAAGAACTGGGCATGTTTAGCCTAGAGGAAAGAAGATTGAGGAACAATATTATAGCACTTTTCAAGTAACTGAAAGGCTGTCATACAGAGAGGCACATGATCTGTTCCCAACCATCCCAGGGTGAAGGACACACAACAATGGGCTCAAGTTAAGAGAACCCAGCTTTCGGCTGAATATCAGGAAAAACCTCCTAACTGTTAAGAGCAGTAAAGCAAGGGAACTGATTACCTTGAGGGGTGGTGAGTGCTCCAACACTGGAGGCAGTCAAGAGAAATCTCTGGACAACCACCTGGTGGGTATCCTTTTATCTGTATTCCTGCATGAAGCAGGGGTTGGACATAATTGCCTTGTAGGCCCCTTCTGACTTCACTACTCTATGATTCTGTGGTTATAAACTAGGTGCTGACAAATGTGGGGCAAATCAGCTTGACAAATACAATTGCAATAAGAATACAGTGGGTCCTAGGAAGGCTTTAGAGCAGCTGATGTGACTGCAAAGCCTGCCCAGGTTAGAGGGTTCCCATTTTGGTTCCACAAAGTAAGGGTAAAAGCCAAGTAAATTCTGGGACTTTTAAGAGAAGGGAAAGATAATCCCTGGAGGCCCTCCACCACTCCCTTAAAAAGGGCCTTTGTATATTATGTAGACGCGGGTCCCTTGGCGGCAGCGGGTGGGGGAAATCAAACCTGAAAGTAAATTCCTGGTCTCTTCTGTTACCAAAAAATACCTGCATTCCTGATCAACAACACTGGTCCCCTCAAAGGTCAACGTTGGCACCCTTAGACTTGGTGCCTCCAAGATGATTTTCCTGGGATTTTGTTAAATCCTTTTTGAGGACAAACTGGAGAGTCCATAGATAGAAGACTGATTTCTGTTGTGAATCAGGGAATATCCTGGCAAGTTCTCTAACTATGCAAGTCTCTGGAAGGTAACATCCTGGAATTTC
This sequence comes from Phrynocephalus forsythii, assembly GCA_029282475.1. Taxonomy (NCBI): domain Eukaryota; kingdom Metazoa; phylum Chordata; class Lepidosauria; order Squamata; family Agamidae; genus Phrynocephalus; species Phrynocephalus forsythii. The sequence continues at coordinate 25,108,227 of JAPFRF010000011.1, read as the reverse complement.
AGGATGGCAAACTGATGAGGTCTTCTAGCTTTGGGTTGTGCAACTCAAAGAGTGAGTTTCAGCTCAAGATAATGCTCAATGAATATTCTGGCTTTGCAGAAGATTTCATTCATCCAAGTACTGCTCAGGTGACGTGAGAGCCTTAGGAGTTTGTGATATTAGTAGTTTGTGAATTCAAAGGGGGAGGTGTGTCATTTCAAAATTTCAGGAAGGAGATATACCTAATACCAAGTCCTCTGGATCATGTAAGAGTGCTTGAACATCATAAAGGGGGTGGGGGAGTAGACATAAGAGTGCATGAACATTTTCCCTCCCACAAGCACACACAATATAGTCTTGCCATTCTTGTTCATTGCTTTAAGAATCACAGATGTTCAGAAAAAAATAAAAACTTTTCCTTGATTTTAATCCTAGAGGGTAGGAATGGGAGGTGTGGACTATGCGTGTCTTTGATGTAGTAGATGATTGGCCAACTCCATCCATAGTCCCTTAATCCAAATAGATGTGCAGGGGGGGACAAAAGAGGTAACAGGCATGCCTTATCTTTAATCAAGAGTGAGCTTCTTGTCCCACCCTTAGACCAATGGGGTACCATTGCCTACTTCAGCAGATCTTGAAGGAAAGGGGCTGTTTCCTTGAATGTAGACTTATTGATCACAGTGTAAAACTTAGGAAGAATCATAGCTCATTGTTGTGGCCAATAGGCGTAATAATACTACTGTATGTGATTTGTATTCTTGGTTCTAATGTAAGCCAAAGAACCTGGGACTTTTAATACATACAGGCTGAAATCCTGTAGCTTAATGTAACCCACACTAGAGAAGGGCCATTGAATCAGTGGGGATTAGAGATGGGCACGACCAGGAAAAATGACGTTTCGAGTTATCAAAATGGTGATAGAACATTGTATAATCAGGCTAGGAATATACTGAACAGAGAAATTAGAGCAGCAAAAAGGAACTACACTGAAAAGTTAAAGAACCAGTTTTCAACAAATGAATCAGCAAATATGTGGAAAATTCTTAAAACCATTACTGGTCATAGTAAGACCCCTCTCCATGTTGAAGGAAATCATCAACTGGTGAATGACTTGAATATGTTTTACTGCAGGTTTGAGAGGAAACTGCAGCCATCTATTCCTGAAATTTCCATCTCAGATTTAACAACAACAACTGAGCCTGTGGAAATTTATCCCATGTTATCAGGTCCTCCATCTTTGGTGATCACAGAGAAGGAGGTGCGAAGTCTGTTTCACAATCAGAAGTTAAGAAAAGCACCAGGTCCAGATAAAATCTCTTCTTCTTGTTTAAGAGTCTGTGCTGAACAACTGGCTCCTATTTTTACCCGCATCTTTAATAGATCACTGGAGATGTGTTATGTTCCTTCTTGCTTCAAAAATTCATTGATTATTCCAGTACCAAAAAAATCTTCTGTCAAGGAATTGAATGATTATAGACCAGTTGCTTTAACTTCTGTGGTCATGAAAACTTTTGAGAGACTAGTGTTGGCTCACCTGAAATCTATCACGGATTTGTCATTAGATCCATTGCAATTTGCTTATCGTGCAAATAGATCAATAGATGATGCTATTAATATGTCCTTACACTATATATTGCAACATCTTGAATCTCCAAAATCTTATGCAAGGGTTCTTTTTGTTGATTTTAGTTCTGCATTTAACACTATTATTCCAGGTATCCTTATGACTAAATTAAAACAGCTGGCTGTACCTGATCACATTTGTAAATGGATTGTAAGCTTCCTAACAGACAGAAAGCAGCAGGTGAAGTTAGGTAAAATTATATCAGATATTAGCAAGGTTAGCATAGGAGCCCCTGGGGCTGTGTGCTTTCTCCATTTCTGTTTTCCTTATATACCAATGATTGTACCTCAAAGGATTCCTCTGTTAAAATAGTGAAGTTTGCAGATGACACTACGGTGATTGGTCTCATTCAAGACAATGATGAATCTGCCTATAGGCAAGAGATTGAACAACTAGTTTTATGGTGTACTCAAAATAATCTTGAATTAAATACATGCAAAACTGTTGAAATGGTGGTGGATTTTAGGAGGACTCGTTCTATACAGCCACCTCTTATGATATCAAATAACTTAGTGTCAATAGTGGAGTCCTTTAAATTTTTAGGTACTATTATATCTCAAGATTTAAAATGGTCATCTAATATTGAAAGTATTATTAAGAAAGCACAACAAAGAATGTTTTTTCTGCGTCAACTTAGGAAGTTTAGACTGCCAAAAGAACTGTTGATTCAATTCTATAGAGGTGTTATTGAATCTATTATCTGTTCCTCTATAACTGTCTGGTTTAGCTCTGCGACTAAGCATGACAGATATAGACTTCAAAGGATAATTGGAACTGCAGAAAAAATTATTGCTACTAATTTGCCATCTATTGTGGAATTGTATACCACACGAGCTAAAAAGAGGGCGATGAAAATATATACAGATTCCACGCATCCTGGACATAATCTGTTTCAATTGTTACCCTCAGGGCGACGTTTTAGGGCATTGCATACTAGGACAACTAGATATAGAGATAGTTTCTTTCCAAGTGCTATCAAACTGTTGAATAATTAATTTTTACATTTCTTCTTCCTTTTTAAATAATAGGTTATATTGTAGTATTGTACTGTGTTTTTATTGTTGACTATATGATTCTTATATTTCCTTTTATATAGAGAGAGCATTTTTACCAAAACAAATTCTGGGTGTGTCTAACCACACTTGGCCAATAAAAGTATTCTATTCTATTCTATTCTATTCTATCATTTGTCGGGACGGGTCCGTTTCGGGTCGTTTCCGTTTGTCGTGGAAATTTTCAAAAATTTGTCGTTTCCGTTTGTCGTTTCTCGTTTGTCGTTTGTGTTGGGGTTGGGGTTGGGGTAAGTGGGCTCTGGGAGGCACCTCTCTGGGTGCCTCTGACGTCTGACCCACTAAGAAGGGAAGGGAAGCATTTCGCGTAGCCGCCGCGTACCATACATTACATTATGTTAGCGTTGGGGGATAAGTGGCAGAGGCACCTCTCTGGGTGCCTCTGACTCACTAAGAAGGAAAGCATACTGGCGTACTGGCGTACAGGTTAGGGGTAGGGGTAGTGGGCTCTGGCTGGGAGGCACCTCTCTGGGTGTTGCTACTCTGACCCACTAAGAAGGGAGGCGTACTTGCGTACGGATCTGGGTTAGGGTTGGGGTTAGGGTAAGGGCTAGGCTTAGGGTTACGGTTAAGGTTAGGGTGGGTTAGTGGGCTGCACCTCTGGGTGCCTCTGACCCACTAAGAAGGACAGTGTACTGGTGTATGGGTTAGGTTAGGGTTAGGGTTAGGGTTAGGGTTAGTGGACTTTTTATGCCCTCTGGCACATCCAGAAGTCTCAGTCAAAACCTGGCCATGCGATTGGTGGAATGGGTCCAAAAATTTGCATGGTCCCATCCCATGGCCAGCCCATCATTGTGCAGGTGTAAAAAAAATAAAATTAAAATTAAAATTAAATAAACTAAATGGAGATGTTTTATTGCAAGAAAAACCCACTGCTACTACTATAAAAAAATCAGGCATTTAAAATACCTAATTTTCAAATGTTTCTGTGGTGCTTTGGTGGGTTTTGGACCACGATTTAAAAATAAATATTGCAGTCACCATTTTGGATTCCCCCCACCGCATGGCAAATGGAGACGATGAGGATACCCCCCCCCAGCCTGGTACCAGCAGCCCAGGACAGGAGAGGGGGGGAGGCCGGGACCCCCCCCCAGAAACCACCCCTCCCTGGTAGGTGCACCTCACTGAGGCAGGCATATTTTCGCCTACTTTTATGGCCGGGAATCGGGTTTTTTTATTTTTAAAACTTTTTTTCTGTGCTGCTTGGCATCGTGCGATCACCGTGATGCCATGAATGACAACGAAAAATCAGACCCAATTTATCTTTATCGGGTCGGGTTCGAGCTGGAGGGGAGTAATTCTCATTACCATTACCAGTTACGTAATGATAACGATAACCAAAAACGGAAACGAGAATTTCGCCGCTCCGTGCCCATGTCTAGTGGGAATTGGGTGAGCCAGCTCCTCCCTAAGTTCCATTGATTCAAATAAGCCTGCTCCAGTTGAAACTTACTTTAGCATAGTAAATCACAACTGGAGTGGTTCCATTTGAATCAATGGAACCTACCCAGGAGTTGCCTGATCAAATCCCCTTGTTCCAATGGATCTACTCTACTGTGATTTAACTTTGCTAAGCAACTGGGTTTGAATTTATTTACCAGTCTTGATTATGAGGGAATGGTTAGCTGCTGTGTTGCACTTATTGCACTTTAGCTTATTCCACAATATTGCACTTATTCTCTTTAGCTTATTCTGGGGTCTTTGTCCAGTGGAACAGGGGCCACAGAGGCAGGCCCAGCTTGGGGGATAAATTCTACTCTCTTTATAATCAGATAATTCAGATCATAAATCATTGTTTATAATCTGCAAATATCTTGTTCCACATCCACTGGAAGCTGGACTCTTCGTGACTATTTTAACTGGTGGTGCAGCACCACCATATATAAATATGTATATTTAATTGGTGCTGTGCTACATCTGCAACAATCTCACTGGCTGTTTCTCTAGTTTGTTCCTCCTTTTCCTGCAACTCTTCTTCCATTTACTTTACTTTGAATGATTGTCTTCAACAATCTGTATTTCTTTCTCACTATGTGACAATTTATTTATTTATTTATTGCATTTCTAGACTGCCTGATTTCCCAAATAGGGACTCTGGGCAGCTTACACGAAAGCAAATTAATCAATGATTAAAAGCAAAGGAAACAATAAACAGCAAATATAAAAAACATTGACTAAACACACTAAAAATCCACACCCCGTCAAGAGGAAGACTAAGGGATGGCAAATAAAATAAAATAAAATAAAATAAACAAGATGGGGGAAAACAAACATTACTTTATTACTTTTTATTTATTTATTTATTTATTTATTTATTTATTTATTTATTTATTTATTTAATTCTTTACACTTTTATATCTCACCATCTGACCTGGGGTCACACTGGACAGTGTACCACAGAAAACTAAACATGATTAGTTTTATAACAAATTACTATAACATCATATATTATATTTTATAACAAATTACTATAACATCATAAAATCAAATAATCAACAGCACACCAAAAAAATCAACTACATTAAGTTAAATTGATCCAGATTTTATGTATTTTATGGTCTTCATTGAGTCACTTTATCTGCACTTGTTCCGCAGTCACTCTCTTGACATTCCAAAAGGCAGCTATGAAGGAATTAGAAAAAGTCATCAAGTGTAAGGATTTGTCACTGGAGACTAAGGCCAAGAAGATAATCCACACTCTCGTATTCTTGATCGCTGTATATGGATGTGATGGCTAGACAGTGAATAAAGCTGATAGGGATGGGGAATTGACTCATCCGAAATGCAGTGTTAGAGGAGAACTCTGGACTGCCAGAAACAAAAGAGTCCTGAATCAAACCAAGCTGAATGTCTCTCTAGAAACAGCAACAACGGAACTGAGGCTATCATCATTTGGGTAAATTGGGTACATTAGGAGAACTGAAGACTATACAGACAAGACAGCAGTATCCAGGAGGCCATAGGGGAAAAAGCAAGATTCAGTGGGGGACAGACTGAATGGAATAAAAAGAACACTCAGCCTTGAGGTTGCAAGACCTGAGTGGAGCTGTTAAGGGCCTTTATGGCTGACTGTAAAGTCAGAAAAGACTGCTATAGAGACTTCTCTCTGGTATTGAAACTTAGACCCTTACAGACCCATTGTGCAGAAACCCAGAAGCATTTGAGATGTGGACGTACAGATGAATTCTGAAGATACTGTGTGGACAGCCAGAGTCACTAAAGTGGCCGAATTACAGGGTCTGAATAAAAAAGCTAGAAATTCTCAGTACCATCAAGAGAAGAAAATCGCAATATTTCCGTCACCTGATGGGCAATGAAAAACACCACCTGCTGCAGGTTTTCCTTCAAGGAAGAATAGATGGGACCTAGAAGAACATTCTGGCTTAACAACTTCAGCCAATGGTTCCAAGTGAGAGCAGCTTCTCTGTGTAGAACAATTCTGTAGATTAAAAACAGATCATGCTACTGGTCGCCAAGGTTCCAGTGGAATTTGGCACTTGAAGAAGAAGGCAAAAATAGCCATTATTGCATGCCATGACAGCACAAGAGAGTTTCCAAATCAGCATCAGTTTCACAAGCGGCTGCCTGTGGGTGTTTGTAAGGTGCCCCCCTTCCTTGCCTGTTACCAATAGAGATGGGCACGACTTAGCGGTATTCCCGTTTCCGTTTCCGTTACTCGTATCCGTTAGTCTACGGAAACGGAAACGGGAATTACTCCGCCAGAATTCTAGCTCGAACCGACGAACGAACAATTTGGTCTGATTTGTCGTGCTTGTTACTTGCATCGCGGCGATCGCGCAATGCCAAGCGGCACAGAAAAAAGTTTTTAAAAGTTAAAAAAAACCCGATTCCCGGCCCTAAAAGTAGGCGAAAACTGTCTGAGGGCACCTACCAGGCCAGAAGGGTGTTTTATTTGGGGGGTGTTCCCCGCCCCCCTCTCCTTGGCTATTGCTACTGCTGCGCTGCTGGTACCAGGCTGGGAGGGCGCATCCATTTGCCATGCAGTGCGGGGGATCCAAAATGGCGACCGCAATATTTTTTTTGAAATCGTTGCCCAAAACCCCACCAAAGCACCACAGAAACATGCGAAAATTAGCTATTTTAAATGCTTGAATTTTTACAGTAGCAGCAGTGGGTTTTTCTTGCAAAAATGTCTCCGTTGATTTTATTTTATTTTATTTTATTTTATTTTTTACACCTGCGCATTCGCAATGATGGGCTCGCCCATGGGAGTGGACCATGCAAAGTTTTGGAGCCATTCCACCAATCGCATGGCCAGGTTTTGCTGACTGTACCAGGCTGGGAGGGCGCATCCATTTGCCATGCAGTGCAGGGGATCCAAAATGGTGACCGCAATATTGTTTTTGAAATCGTTGCCCAAAACCCCACCAAAGCACCACAGAAACATGCAAAAATTAGCTATTTTAAATGCTTGAATTTTTACAGTAGCAGCAGTGGGTTTTTCTTGTAAAAAAAACGTCTCCGTTGATTTTATTTTATTTTATTTTATTTTATTACACCTGCACATTTGCAATGATGGGCTCGTCCATGGGAGTGGGCCATGCAAATTTTCCACCAATCGCATGGCCACTTGGCCAGGTTGACCACAGAGACTCTGGGATGTGCCAATCGGGCATAAACAGCCCACTAATCGTAGCCCAAACCTGAACCCTAAGCCTAAGCCTAACCCATACGTCAGTACACTGTCCTTCTAAGTGGGTCAGAGAGGCACCCAGAGGTGCACCCCAATACTCACCCTAACCTCACCCGTAACTAGCCTAACCCTAGCCCTTGCGCTAACCCGTCTTAACCCTAAGCCAGATCTACTTGCATTGCACTACATGTAAGTACGTGAGACACAGCAGGTGCAAAGAGTCTGCCAGTCTGTCACTTGTGGCTCTGGCTGACTCCTGCAGCTCCCTCCAGGAGCCTGGTACCCCCCCCCCAAACCAGTACTAACGACAATGAAAAAACGAACCGAGTTTCCACCCAACCCACCCCCCCACCCCCACCCCGCCACTTCTGCTGCTTCCAGACAACCGCATAATCCCTGCCACGAACGAACAAACTCTCTCCCCCCGCCTCCTTCCTCGGAGGCAGCGTGAGTGTTTTTGTCCTCTTCCAGAGCCTCGGGGCGACCTCGTCCCGGTTGGTGGGGTTTGGCTTTCGCATGGCATGAATGGTGTCAACGATGCTTCCTCTTGGCGCTTCTCCCCCACGCCCCCACGCCCCCGGGGGAATCCACGGGCGGAGGGAAGGAGGCGGGGGAAGGGTAGTTCCACGCACGCTCTCTCCCCTTCGCCCCCCCCCCTGGTCCAGTTCTCGGCTGACAGATGAGCCCCTCGTCTTTTCTGGAGAGGTGCCAAAAAGAGTACAATGGGGCAGCCGGGAAGAAGCCCCATCGGCGAGGGTGCCGGCGGTTGCAAAGGGGGCGCCGCGCTTGGAGGGCGGGCGGGCAGGCGGGCGAACGAGCTGGCTGAGAGTCACGGGGAAACTGACCTGGGGGGGGTGCGGGGGCAAGAGTGCCCAGCTTGGCCTGAGAAACGGAGCAAGCCGAACGGAGTCAAGCATGGCACGAAAACGTAGGCTTGAGGGCTGGGGCGGGGGGGGTGGTCCTCCCCCTAGCCCAGTGTTGGCAGACCTATGGCAGGAGTGCCAAAGGTGGCACTAGGAGCCCTTACATCGCCCCTTCACAGCCACCTGCATTCAGGTTAAATGGCTGTACTGGCACTGTGTGAAAAATGAGTGGGTTTTGAATCGCAGTTTGAGCACTCGGTACTCGGTCTCTAAAAGTTTCCCCATCACTTGCAGCTGAGCTGTGCGCCTCCAAGGAGGGAGCGGGCTGAGGGGAATGCTCTAAAATGTAGATGCTAGGGAGGCTAGAGGTGAAGGAGGGGGAGAACGCTTTTGTGCGGGGGAAAAGGGGGGAGATGTGGAAAATAACACTTCCAGTAAAACCTAGCATGGGGACAGGAGGCTTGCAGAGAAGGAAGAAGGGAGACCACAGTTGATGGCAGAGAGCAGCATTTAAAGCTGCAATTGTAGGCAAAGTTTCACAGAAGAAACTTTGTTGGGATTAACAGAAGCAGGGCCTTGCACATTAAGCTTAGAACTGCAGTGCTGGGTCCAGCCCCTGCCAAGGAGCACAGTGGGGAATCGAACTCCCAACCTCTGGATCCCTTGTCAAATGCCTACCCCACGGAGCCATCTACTAGGGTAAGGAGAAGAGCCAAAGGGGAAAAATTATGAAGTCAGTCAATGCAATCATATATGGTAATCCATCCAAAAAGTCACATAACAGGAGGTCCATCATTCAGGGAATGATTGCCTGAAAAGGAAGGTCTTTGCGTGTTTGCAGAAAGACAGCAGAGTTGGGGCTGTCCTGGCCTCCAGTGGGATTCTTATGCTTATAATCTGAGGCCAAACACTACTGCTTGCTTATAAATAATCATCATGTGTGAGCAAATCAATTCTGACTTTGGGCGACCGTTTTTCAGGGTTTTCCCAGGTAGAGAGTACTCAGAAGGGAGGGACTGTGGAGATCTCTAAAAGCACAAGCCATGGCTAAGGGTGAATAGCTGCCTGTTGGAGAATTCCCAAACACACTTTCTCAACCACAAAGAGGGTGAAAATTTTCAAGAGACCCTTTTGGCATAGCCCAGTGTCCACTCCCCCACCTCCCAGAGACCAGAGATGGGGAATAGTTCGTGATGCAGCAAATATTAACCTGTAACTGTTCCCTTCTCCCATACACATAAAAGGCAAATGTTGCTTATGAGATGTTCAGGGTGACGGCCAATCCAGGAGGGCTGGGGGGAAATGAGCAGCAGACTGTTGGAACAGTAGCAGTAATGATGAGTAAGGACTGGGGAAGGAAGGATGCTGCAGAACTCCTTCACACAAGGATCTTTTATTTCCCCCTGGATTACCTAAAGTTGGGAATGACTATCCTGCAGTGGTAGTGAACCATCAGCACTCCAGATGTTTTGGTCCACAGCTCCCAGAATTCCAAGCCTGTATTACCAATGACAAAGGACAGTGGGAGTTGTGGTCCAAAACATCTGGAGGGCTGAAGGTTCGCCAGCACTGCAGGATAGTCATTGCCAACCTTAGGTAATCCAGGTGTTCTTGGACTGAAACTCCCAGAAGGCTTCACCACTAGCAATGTTGGCTAGGATTTCTGGGAGTGGTAGACTAAGAACATCTAGAGACTCAAGGCTGGGAACCATTTCTGTAGAACGTTTCAGAAACTGTGAACAGGCGAACTGTCCATTCCACCTGCAAGAGACTAAACCATCCAGTACTACCTGCCCCAGGTTATCAAGGGAATGTTTTCTGAGATGAGGAAACTTTTGAGGGCAAATCTTTAGAGCAAAGTTGGCTACTATACAGTATGCTCACCCACACCCACACCAAGATGTTTGGAATATTGTCTTCAATCATCCCTGGCCATCAGCCATGATGGTGATAGCTGATGGGACTCCAGCAATATCTGGAGGAGGGCTTCTTACAAGTCAGAGGTTGGAGCAACTCCACAGCAGCACAAAAAAGGTGGGGAAGCCAACATGTCCTTAGAACTGTAGGAGGATAGAATACAGTGGTACCTTGTATAAAGGAATTAATTTGTTCCAAATGAAATTATGTTAAGCAAATTTTCCTTTATACAAATTCCCATAGGAATGCATTGAAAGCGGAGTAATCCCTCCACTTTTTAATTTTATGTTGTCTAACAGAGTTTTCTGATTTTTAACCACGTTCCAAGTTCTGAACAACTCTATGTTAAGTCCCACAATTTACCCTTTCTCTGCAGCCAGATTTTTTATGTTGTACAAATTTTATGTTATACAAGCTGTTTGTTATACAAGGGTCCACTGTACCAGGTGATTTGGTTCTATTCAAGTAATTCATTTGGTTTTTCGGTTTATGATGACTTACAATGATCATCCCACCTTTCCTTCAGTGAGCTCGATGTGGCACAGCTGGCTATGTATGGGAAAGGTTTTCATGCTAGCTATAAAATAAGCAGGTCAGATCTGGATTGCATTTAATCTTTTCACTGAGGGGCTGGATTTCTGCGTGCAAGGAGAGAGGTTCCCTGCCCCGCTCACTCTTCTCCTCTATGAGGGAGCTTTCCGGCTGGCAAACGCTACTCGCCAAGTGCGACACAACTCAGGCAAGGCACTAATGCTTCTTGGTCTGGAGGTGGCTGGTAAGGAAACCCCCTGCGGAGTCGGGTTGAACCGGCCTTATGGAGAGGTTGGGAGGGTGGGGGAGAGGGAAGGAGAGGGAGAGCGGGGAACAGCAAGAGCAACATCTTGACTGAGCGCTCCCGGGAGGACAGGAGGATTTCCCCCTCCATCACAGTGACAGATGTGAGGCCTCTCGACAATAGGATTAAGCCTGTGGCACGTGGCCTCCTCAAACGACGCTCTGAAAGGGAAACAATAGGCGGCCGCCGCCTGGTTCTTTCAGCTCGCCTGGGTCTCTCTCTCTCTCTCTCTCTCTCTCTCTCTCTCTCTCTCTCTCTCTCTCTCTCTTTCTTTTCCAAGACGGACCTGGGAGCAGGTCAGCCTCAAAGAAGGCCGCTCCTTCTGCCACCAGAATCGCCTCTTCCTTTAGAGGGGAAGGAAGGAAGGAAGGAAGGAAGGAAGGAAGGACATTTTTTTTTTTTAAAAAGCAGTGCATTGAGCATCTCTCCATCATCCCGTTCATCCTTCCGCGTGCACACAGGCTCTCCGACCCAACCGCCAGCTTCCTCTCATTGGTGGAGTGCGCGCCTGTTTTTGTGTGACTCATTCCACCCACCCCGCTTACCCAAATCATACACGCGCGCAGGGGAGGGGGGGCGGCGGGCGAAAGAATAACCCTCCGTCTCTGAACCTGTTGGAACCATCTGCCAGGAAGCGCGGGGCGAGTGAGTGCCGCAACAGGCAGATTGATGGGCTGCTCAAGCTGTTCTCCGCAACACCTCCTCCCCCCCCCCCGGGCACCACCGCCGCCCAACCCACCTTCCCCACTCCCTCGCTCCGCCGCCGCCGCCGCCGCCCAAGTCAAGAGAGAAACGGGACATAAGGCATCCCTCGACTAATGAATTAATTACTATTGCTGGTAATCCCGGATTCGCCCTTTGTGAGCTGGGGACTGAGCCGTGGTGCTGAGCCCCTGGTGCTGGCATGGGACGGGTGGGCGAATTGGAAGAAAAAGGGGGGGACCCAAACCAGCACCCATATCAGTCACACACAGAGCTGGAGGCCACGGAGAAATCGATCGGAAGCTAGCATCAGAAAAGTTGGAAAGAGGGAGACGGAAAGGGCCAGGCCGCCAGCACACCTGCTACTCACCTTTCTGCCTCTGCCAGCCTCCAGGAGTTTCAGCCCAGCCAGCCTAGGTCAAACCCAGTGCATTTGCAAAGAGGTGCTCCCTGCCGGTCTCCTCTGAATGAAGTGGTCACTGCACCTGTTTTACATGAAGAACCACCCATCTCCAGCATCTCTGGAAAGTGCTGGCAAGATCTAGCAGTTGGATGGACCAAAGAACTAGTTGCAGTACATAGAAAACAGCTTCCTGTGCCCCTATGACAGTCAGGTCCTGCACCTCTCCATTTAAAAGGCAGTTCCAGGGTCACTGCTATTAAATTGTCCCTGATTTATGGCAACACTATGAATAAATGTCCTCCGAAAGTCCATGTACTCCTTATTTATTACTCTATTGTTTAGTTTTATTTCTATTTCTGTTGTGCCTTTCTCCTAGAAAGCCCAGGGCAGCACACAGGTGGCTGTATTCTTCTCCAGTCCCTAATTTATCTTCCACAACATACCAGAGAGGCAGGCCAGGTAGAGGCAAAGTGGCAGGGCAAAAATCACCCCATGAATTTCAGGTCTTAGTGGAGACTTGAAGCCGATCCAGCATTCCAACCACAAGGCATGTGTATTCTGTGCCATCCAGTGAGAACCAACTTATGACAACCCTAATAGGGTTTTAAAGGTAAGTGAGATATTTAAGGAATGTTATTGCAGATGTTGCCACTCTCCTAGCAAGCTTCCATGGCAAAGCAAGGATTAAAACAAAACAATTTTCTACAAAGGATTCCTTGTACAAAACGATAGTAAGGCCACACCTGGAGGATTGCGTACAGTTCTGGTCACTGCATCTCAAGAAAGACATAGTGGAACTGGAAAAGGTGCAGAAGAGAGTGACTAAAATGATTACTGGGCTGGGGGAATCTCCCTTATGAGGAAAGGCTATAACATTTGGGGCTCTTTAATCTGGAAAAAAGGTTCCTGAGGGGAGGGATATGATTGAGATGTTCAAAATTATGCAGGGCAGGAGTCAAGTAAATAGAGGGACACTTTTCTCCATCTCACAAGATACCAGAACTAGGGGACATCCACTAAAACTGAGGGTTGGTAGAGTGAGAACAGACAAAAGAAAATACTTTTTTACCCAGCATATTGTTAATCTGTGGAACTCCCTGTCACAGGGTGCCTTCAAAAGGGGATTGGACAGATTGCTGGAGGAAAAGTCCATCACAGGTTACAAGCCATGATGGGGATGTGTAATATCCAGGCTTAAAAACAGGGTAGTTCAAAAGCCAGATGCAGGAGAGTGGTATCAGGAGACAGATACAGGCATCTGGTCCTGTGTGCTCTCAAAGGCATTTGGCAGGCTCATTGTGAGATACAGGAAGCTGGGTTAGATGGACCCTTGGCCTAATCTACAGTAGCATGGCTCTTCTTATGTTCTTAGGTTCAAACCCAGGCTTCCTGAGATCTAAAATAACACTTGATGGGGTATCTCTTCTAAACACTAAGCTACCTTAATTCTCTTCTCTCTTTCAGGGCTAGAACTTCTGCAGTTGGTGGTTTGCCTCCCTCACTAGTGTCATCTCAAGTTCAACAAGCTCCATAGAATGAGGTGCTGCTTCCAGTAATGACTTCTATGACATGCAGCTGGCAAGTATAGAGACTCACCTTTCACTATGTCATGACATAAGTTTCTCGTCTTTTGCTGAACCATGAAGGAAGATCTAAAAGTGTGTGAGTAATATGTGGTCCAAACTCTACAGACAAGGAGGGGGCAAGATTTGCCACACTTAACTGGGAATGTTAGAGTTGATTTTATGAGATTATACTCCTTCAAGATCAGCAGCAGAGAATAAATAAAATCATTCTGTGGGCCAACTCACTGGCTTGATTTACATAATACAGAGATATTTCAGAACTGCAATCTCTTGAGTGTAATTTTTGAGACAGGCTGCTGCAGAACACTAGCCTGAATAATAAAGAAACTTTGACCGCATGTAGTCTTGATTATGGTCTGTTTGTTTGGGTTAATTTGTAAGCAAAATGATGGGATTCAGACATTTAGGACTACAACTCTAAGAATCTCGTACAACTGCCCAAGCTGAATCTTGCTCTTCCAAGAAGACAATGGGCACAAGACACTCCTGACACCACTGATGAGAAAGCACACAGGGACAGTTCTGAAGTGGCTTCGGTGAGAAGACCTGGAAGCTGAGTCATGGCAACTGGACTTCTTTTGCTTTGAGATTGAAATTTTTTGCTTTGTCAGTCTGAGGAAGCTGCTTGGATGAGTAGCAAAACGTTTTGATATCACAGGAAAAGATGTCCAGTTGCCATGACTCAGTTTCCAGATAACTTCACCTGGATGACGGAGAATCTTCACAGACAGACATTTAGTGAGAAGATGTTTCATACATGGAAAGCATGGGCTCCGTTGGGGCTCTGTAGCTTCTGCCCCACAAAACTCAAATCAATAGTTAGTGCCGGTCTACAACAGAGCTTCTGCTGAGCAGAAAGTCTTGTCGGCACCATAATGTGAGGTTGTGTATTTTGCATGAGCATTATTTTTGTGGAAGCAGAGGTGGATTTTCTTCATATTGGTCACCAGTTGTGCGACCGCAGCTCCAGCACATACAATATATTTCTGAGTTGCCATGTACACAATGTGCAAGGTAGCCTCCCTTTGACATAGAGCCCTTGGTGGACACCCAAGCCCCATCCACTAGTGTTGGTCTGTTTGTCTCAAGATGTGCAGAAACAAGTTTATATTATTTCTAAAGAAAGACAAGCATTTACAGGCATGATTAAAAATGTAGATTTGGTGGAATGAATCACTCTCTGAGCTCCACTTAATATACTCAGAGCCTCTAAGGAACCTCAGACCCAGATAGAATGCACTGATGGTGAATACAGTGGTACCTTGTAAAAAGGAATTAATTCGTTCCAAATGAAATTATGTTAAGCAAATTTCCCTTTATACAAATTCCCATAAGAATGCATTGAAAACGGAGTAATCCTTAATCTCGACCATTTTATGTTGTACGGATTCGCCCCATAGGCAATTTTGTTAAGCAAATTTCCCCTATCTCCGGAATTTTTTATGTTGTACAGCTTTTATGTTATACAAACCGTTTGTTATACGAGGGTCCACTGTACATACATGCAGATGTTCTGTCAGTGAGAGATCTGAAGGGAAAGCACACCCTGTTGCAGGTACTGTATATCCATTCCACTTTATCAAGAAAGAGTAACAGAGTTTGTGGTGATGGGGGGACTAAGCAGAACTAGCTTCACCTGTTACCATCTTGGTTCCGGACGTAGGGGGAAAATGGTCTCTGTTAATCTCTTTTTAACCCCCCCCCCTTTTAATGCACCCCCCACACACCACACACAATGCGCTTCTGGAGAGGTCAAGTCTTATCTCTTCCCCTGATTCATCAGTTGTAGCAGTGCTTACAAGTATCCAGAAAACGTCGGAAACTAGCAATCCCCTCTCGGGAGGCGTCACTGCCCAGACCGCTCCGGCTTCGCTCCTTCCACTGGGCGGAGCTCCCGTTGCCAGTTCAGCCAAGCAGAAACGACCCACACCAGAAAGCTTTCAAAAGCGTCGAGATTCCGAGCAAGAGTTGGCCAGAAGCACGGGAGAGCCGCCGGGAGAACTCGGGGTGTGAACATTCCCCGGAGAAAGAACTTGGTCCTGGAGAGGAAACGAAGACTCGGATCGGGAACCTACGGCGGGTTTCACACGGGCGGACGCCGCCTCCCCCCCTCGACTCTCAGACCATCCTGCGCCGCCAGAGGGAAGAGCGAGGAGGATCCTAGCAGGCGATCCAAATCCAGCGCTCCCGCGGAAGGCGACTTCCCGGCCGGCGCAAGCGCGGAAGGAGGGAGGGAGGGAGCTGACCACGGCCCGTGGTGCTGAAACCTCCTGCCGAGCTGGAAGAATGTTCGGAGACCACTGAGGCCTCCGAGGCATTTGGGTTGGCTTCCGTGGCAAACGGGAGCAAGCCCTAGGTGGCCAAAGCTGCTCTTCCCCAGGGTAAGTTGGAGTGGGTGAGCGGGACCCCCCCTTTCTGGAATCTGGGCACAGAGGGATTGACCAAAGCTTCAGTTTGGACTTCAAAGTTTGTCTGGGACTCAAAGGATGTTTTGCTACCAAGCACAGTCCTGAGTTCAGGCGGGCATTTTAATCCTGAGCCTCAAGCATCAACCTGTAGCAAATGTTTTAAACCTGCGTGCAAAAATAAGAGATGGGGTGTCCAAAGGATTTGGTCTTACTAAGAACTTTGATTATGGCTACAAAAGTGGGTTAAACGGCAGTTAAAACTTAATTAATCCATATCAATCAATCTCTCCTATCTCTTTTAGCCTGAGCTGTCTTCCACAAGATGCATAATTAAATTGCTTAGCTTAACTTGTTTACTCACACATGCTCAATTAACACACGTCGGTTGTGATGCCACTAAATAGATTGATAGAGATGATTGTTTAAACCGCATTCTTGTATATAATGTTTGGCAAAACCCCTAAACTATTATAAATGATGCAGATGCTCAAACAATCCGGACTGGGGGCGGGGGGCAGGCAGAATTCACTTTTAGCGATTTGATTATCTGACAGGGGTCTGAATTACAAGAACGTGGATTAAAAATGATGCTTGTGGCTAGAATGAGGAATGAAATCAGAATGAAAGCCTGTTTATAAAGAAAACAGGGTGCAATTCTAGAATCAAGTTTTCTTTATATTTATATGACACAGGAGAAGACCAGAAGTTTCTACTTTCCATTCCTATTCAATTGTATGGGAGAAATAAGGAGGCATTTTGTAATTATTAGCTTATAGGAAAAGGGATGACATCAGATATATTTTGGGTTTCCCATCTGGTCTGTAGTTTTGAATTGTAGTGGGATATACCTGGATCCTTCTCCCAAATTGTGGTCCTGTTTGGTGAACTTTATAAAAGTTTTTTGATACTTTTCAGTTACCTATTTGTCACATAGGTATGCCATGGATTTCTTCTTAAGAGTTTGTGAGTAGGAAGGTATTGAATAGAAAGAAACATTGTAACACCCCCTTTGAGAATTAGACTGACACCAGGTTATTCTACTGACTTGATTTATTGATCATACCATTCATTGCAAATGGAAGGTTTCCCAAAAGAAGTTTCCCAGCATTGATATTTGTTTATAAAGTATTATTTTATACAATTTGAGGAACAATATCCGGTGAGTTCTCCACACCACTTGTCTGTCTGTCTGTCTGTCTGTCTGTCTGTCTGTCTGTCTGTCTGTCTGTCTGTCTATTTATGTATTTATGTAGTGGATTTCCATACAGCTCATCTAGCAACAAGGCAACTCTGTTCCATTGCTCCCCTCACATTTTTAGACTTAGGGAAAGCACTGGAAAGTTCAGTGCTTTCTCTTAGGTCTGCAGAGTCAAAGATTGAGAGTTTGATTCTCCATGGGGGCTCCTTGACATGGGCTGGACAAGACAGGGTCCCACCCAGCTGTGCAGTTCTAATATTTCTTGGTACTCCACTTACATTCATTGTGATCCTTTGAATAATCCATTACTTTGGCAAATTTGGCATTCGCAAGAGGCCACCACCACTCAGTACAAGGGTGTAGGGAGAATGGCTTTTCCAAGAGAAAGCCCTATCTTTCATCTGAAGCTTCTGCAGTTAGAAGGCTATTAGGCACCCAGACAGGGAAAGAGCTGTGACTGAAATATTAAGGGGCTGCCACTGATGAAAACTGAGACTGGTCTGAAATTTGCACAGTCTACATGCAAAAAAGTCCTATTTTGAAAGAAGCCAATAGGAAATGGACAGAAAACCTATGAGACATTTTAGTGGTCCTAATATAAAGGATTAGTCCAATGTGCATTTTGTTTTTGGACTGCAGTGCCTGATTTGTATGGGCAGTTGGGAAATGTGCTCCAAAAATATAACTTTTCCTAGCTCTTGAAATGTAGGAAGAATCAAATGAGTGGGACAAAAACTCCACTCGCAAACAATCTGGTTCCTACTATTACTTGATGAATGTGTGTGTGTGTATATATATGTATATATTCACACAGTAATAATGATATATATCGATACAGTTCAGAACCACAGACCTGATTCTTCACAGGTTTTTTTTTTTTTGTGCTGTTTGGCCCTGTCCCATCTGGTTGCATTTCCCCCCAGACTTCCCTGAGTGCATTGACAGACAGCTTGCAATTCTCTAGGAATATGAATGAGCTACAGGGGCTCTCCGGTCCCATTGCAAAGGGGGGGGGGAGGACTCAAGCCTTAAAGGGCATGTGAGTGTGTTTTGCTTTAGTGTTATAGCCTCTGAATAAATATGCTCCACTTCTAGAAAGTACATTAGTTGGGTGCATGGCATGGTTGGCAAACTCTAGATCTGATCAGTGATGTTCTGTTGGCAAAATAGAGAATCAAACAGAACTTCAGATACATTTTAAGTATGTATCCCTGAAAAACTGGGATGGGAAAGGAGTACCCACAGCTGTCACTGGTAGTTTTGGTATCAAGGACAAGATACACCATCTTCCACCCATTCCACCATGAGGCAGGGGTGTGTCCCCCTCCAAGAGAGAGAGAGAGAGAGAGAGAGAGAGAGAGAGAGAGAGAGAGAGAAGTTTGCAATTGCAAAAAAGGAAAATGAATCAGGATAGGAGATGTTACAATTTTATCTTTTGAATGTTCACTAATAGGTTGAAGTCTAGATTTCTATTCCCTGTAAATATTGATGCTTGGAGGCAAAGCCCCAGAAGAGAACAAAATCATATTTCCCATATAAGTAAAATTAATGTTAACAGTCGGTTTTGTTTGTCTGTTCAAAAAAACCCCACTTCACACAGGGTTTTAGAACTGCAAAGATTTTTCACAGTTCACATTTCCAAATTAACTCAGAAAAAGTACTTAGAAATACACACATTTCTGTCATTTTCAAGCTGTGTCTGAGTAAATAGAACTGTTTCATGCTATGGGCTCACCTATTCCATAAAACCCATAAATCCTTCAGCATTAGTAACTTGAGATGGAGGAAAGATTGACTGCAAAAAATATACGTCATGGGGAGCAGGTGTCTAGCTACCAGTTCTTTCTAATTGAACATGAACAATATGCCAATATAACATGAAAGAAACTCCTCTTCTTAAAGGCAACTTTTAAAATGCAAGTTTGAAGAATTGCTTAAGGTTCAAGTTGGCATCAGAACTGGTACATTATTAGACCACATCAGCAATTTATGATAAGGCCAGATAGATACATATTAAGTTTAATCAGAATAATGAATGTCAAATTATCTATCTATCTATCTATCTATCTATCTATCTATCTATCTATCTATCTATCTATCTATCTATCTATCTATCTATCTATCTATCTTAGTGTCATTCTCCCTATGCTGAAAATATCACTGGCCCCAGGGTTCCTTTAAAAATCTCCCAAGGTGTGTCTTTTAACTAGAATCACCATCATTATCTGTGTAAACTGAAATTTGAGTGATTTGACTATGCCTGCTCCTGACCCAAACAGGACATCTGCAGGATTTTCTGGAGAAGCAAATAAAAGTGAAGCAATAGATTTTGACAAATTGTTAGATATTACTGGAAAGTTCTGCATATGATGTTTGAATGCTTCCTCTTTCCAATCTCTCCACCTTCCACCCAGATGGTCAGCACTGTAAATGGCATTAGATGGAAGAACACCCTCCAGTATTCCTGCAAAGAAAACTCCCATGGACATGGGGTCACGAAGAGTCAGTCATGACTGTAACGACACAACACACACACATCAACCCTTACAAAAGATGCTGCCTAAAATGCTGGCTGCAGCATCATGTTTGCTAGATGCTGTTGCACTGCAACCATTGACAACATAGACAAGTATCCTATTGCCTGAGCACAGAGTAGTAGGGAAACTGATTAAACATTCTTTGCTCCAGTGGGCTCCCAACAATGTGCTAATTCCTAAACTATTTACACAATGGGTCACGGAGTAGGAACCCTGCTGGAACTGGGCTTTACCCAATGTCCCGTCCACTCTACATTTAGAGTTGTGATGCTGAAATAGCCATGGTTTTCATCTTGGCATCTAGCACATGCATGCAGTTCCCAGAAACCCTGGCCAGCACAGCTGGTGGTGAAGGCTTCTGGGAATTGCACTCCAAGAACATCTGAGTTAGTTAGGGTTGGGAACAACTGTTCTACACTATTAACTATTAAGAACCTTCATGGCACAGTGGTTTAACTATAGCATTGCACTAAAAACTCTCTTCATGTTTGGTTCTGACAGCTGGCTCGAGGTTCACTCAACTTTCCATCCTTCCAAAGACAGTAAAAAGAGTACCCAGCTCACAGAGGAGGGTGGGGAGTGGATCCTGTATAATTAAACTATAAACCATCCAAAAAGCACTTTAAGTGCTATGGGCTGGTATATAAGCAGCAGTGCACTTTTTTTTAACATACCTGTTTCATTGACATCAATAGGGAGCTATTTAAAAGTGCTTAAGAGCTTCCTCCTTTAGTGCACAAGACATCTAGCTGTAACATTAAGAGCTTTTTACATCTCCCATAGTTTATAAATGAGCTCAATTTGTTTTGTGATTGGTCATCCAGTAGTAAGTATGGGCTTTGTTTGTAAGTATGATTGTTCGGATATGAGAGTCTCTCAGAAACATAGAACACTAATCTGGTGTCAGTTTTCAATGATACACTAACCGTAGCACAATATTTGACCATGTTTATTTTGATTTGTAAAGAAAGGATAAGAAACACAACTCATATGTTCTCCTGTATAGGCAGAGGGATTTTCTGTGTTCCATCGGTAAAAGCCTGGGTTTGAATCCACATGTTTTCCACAAACCTGTGATACTAAAATAAGGTTGTAACATTTTGTTTGTTTGTTTGTTTGTTTGTTTGTCTGTTTGTTTGTTTTTTCTTTTGATTTTATTTTTCCCTTTCTTTCTTTTTTAGTACTTGCTCTCTAACAGCCCCATAGCAGATATGTAGAACATGATCCTCTTTGCAATGGAAATAATTATACTTATTGAATTACAATTGAAAAATGACTTTGACTGATTTCTTATAAGAGCATTACCCTAATTTTAATTTTTTTTCTCATGGTCTATAAAAGCACTTAAGATTTGAAAGATCTTTTAATGTGGAGGAATGCAAACCTTCAGCGTCATCCATGGGCTAAAGTTTATCCTAATTTTCCTTTAAAAATGAGATTGATAAATAAGATTTCTCCTCTTCTTGTTATACTATCTCCAAAACAACCCTGTGAAGGAGGTTAGACAGTTAATGTGTTGGAAATTGGCCAAAAACTACCCAGTGAAGTTTGTAGCCAGCTGGAGATTTGAACCAGCATGCCCTAGGTTAGTGGTGGCAAACCTTTGGCACTCCAGATGTTTTGGACCACAACTCCGAGAAATCCAAGCTTAGACTGCCAGTGACAAAGGACTGTGGGATTTGTGGTCCAAAACACCTGGAGTGCCAAAGATTCGCCACCACTGCCCTAGGTCCTAGTAGCGTGTTCATTCACCATACCATATAGTGATCAAAATCCAGTTGCTTAGGATAGTTAATTGCACTAGCACAGGCCCATTGAACCAATGGGGATTTAGTGTGCCAACTTGTATATAAGTTTCAGTGATTCAAATAGATCTACTCTAACAGCAACTTACCGCTCAGTTAGAGCAGTCCTATTGGAATCAATGGAACTTACAGACGAGCTGATGCACCAGTTCTCTATTGATTCAATGGGCCTGTTCTAGTGAAATGTACTACCCTAAGCAACAGGTTTTGGGCCAGTGTCTCAAAGAGAAGTGTGTCACAGATCAGGTGCAACCAGGTATCTTTTCTCCAATGCATTTCAGAGAAAAGCTAAGCTGTTTATATTATAATTACTAAAACATAATTAGACTCTGCTTACTGCTTGCAGGGCATGCTTCCCATTTGAACAACAATTATCACTGTAATCCATTATACAAGTCCCATCAAGCATATTAAAAGTAGGATTTGCAACATTGGATGAGGCGACGGCCAGTTTGACCGATTAGTTGGATGGCACATTTTCAACAAAGCTGCTTACACATTAAGCTTTATTAAATAAGTCAAGCTGACAAGCAGTTGATCATCATGAAACCTGGTCTGTTTTTTCCTGTAGAGTTGATGGTGCCTACATTATTCACCAGAGGTAAATGAGGTTGCCACAAAAAGAGCCCAAGGTACGGAAGTGTAGTTAGAACATTCACTGGCTGGAAGGGAACAGCCTCTAGAATCAATACTTTTATACCTAAAAAGAGTGGAATGAGTTCCTTGGTACACCCCAAGGAGCGGCCCACTTACCAGCTTTAAAATGTCTGTCCATGAAAATTAAGGTGGAGAAAGCAAAGCAAAGCAAAGTGTTCTCCTTATATACCGCCCCATACCACTTCAAGTAGTCTCTGGGCGGTTTACAATTTTAATTAGAGAGTGCAGGCTACACATTGCCCCCCCAGCAAGCTGGGTACTCATTTTACCGACCTCAGAAGGATGGAAAACTGAGTCAACCTTGAGCCTGCTACCTGGGATTGAAACCCTGGTCGTGAGCACAGTTTTACCTGCAGTACAGACATTTAACCACTGTGCCACGAGGCGCATGCATGTGTATTCACCAAATGTCATGCCAATTCCAGTGTATCCCTATTCAAATTCCTAATTAGCAGTGTTGCTCAACCTGGGTGCTGTGACTCTTCAAGACGGTGACAAAGAGTTTTGTGGGGGAGGGGGAATCACCTTATCTGTGTTGTGGTCCTTCTTAAATAATGTCTTCCTTGACTTTTTGAACTAACATATTAAAGTTACTGTGAAGTGTGCACGCAAGAGAAATGCACCCTTTGGGGGAGAAAGAAGCCTCTACTACTTTCTGAGAAGGGATAGCTTTGCTCCATTAAAAATGCCTTTTAATGAAAAGGTTATGTGGATATTACGAAAGGGAGACATGACACAGAAAAGGCTGGGAATCATTGCGATTTGGTGCAAGACAAAAGTACAGTAGGAGGAAGTTAGGAGGGACGTCAAAGGTCGACCATTGATCTTTAAAAGTATGACAATCTATCGAGACAAAATCACTTGGGGAGTAATAAGGAAAACAATTCAACAAGGACAGACAGCCTGTGCTCACTTCTACAGGATGCTGAGTGAGTTGAGCAATGTGAGGTATCATGAAATGTCCAGGAGAGGGCTGTAACGCTTACGCTGGCTGAAGCCCTCTGCAGAAGCAGTCTCTGCAGAAACCTTCCCCTCCCCCCCCATCTCCTAGTAGCCTTTGAACTTGCAGTTCAACGAAGAGAGGAAAAATGTCAAGGTTGCACCTTTCATGGAAGCTTTCCAGGCTCTGGGCGCTTTTACACGACCCCTAAGATCCGCTGGCCACTTAAATTCGGACCAGAGATCTTAGGGGTTTGTCGCTCTTCCTGCTTCCCCACCCCTCCACACTTCCTGGCTGCTGGCTGCGTGAGGGGAGGGAGAAAAAAAAAGGAAGAAAAGATTGTGCCTCACCTCCCTTCTGGCTCTCCTTCTGGCTCTCGCTCTTGCCGGCAAGATTCCTGTCTCTGTAAAAGTAGCTCTTAAAGGGGTGGGAGCCAAAAAAAAAACAAACAGAAGGGAGGAGAGCCCCGCACTCACTATCTTTACACCGCATCAAGGAATTTTCAGGATGGAAGAGCAGGTACTTGAAAGGTGCGCTGGGACACGCTAAAGTGGGCGTGGTCGCACCTAATTTCCTGTAAACTCCGGAGCTGGTGGGTAAACATTTTAAAGCTCCGGAGCTGGGAGCCATTTGCCCCAGAGTTTAGGGGTCGTGTATAAACGCCCTCTGTTGTTGGAAACAGAACCCAAGGCTGGAAGCGGTCCAGCAAATGGCATGTTCCTATTTAAAGCAACGATCGCAAAATTCACCAAAGCCTAAATTTGTTCCTTGGTTTAGAACATATCTGCCATGTTTACTGTGACAAAGGTTGTGAGAGTTCATGATTTAGCTCATTTGGCGTGGACCTCCCCTCTACGCTCATGGTACCAAGAGATAGCCGAAGCACCAAGAAATGCCTTTATCCTTCTCCAAGAAGGAGCCTTGGGACAACCAAATGGTTTGGCCCCCAAAATACATTTTTTTAAAAAATCATTTAATTTGGGAGTAACTGGAGTGGCTTTCAGAGACCACAGAATGCCTCTGGGAGCCACGGGCGTCCTACAATGGCCTCTCGAACACTACAATTTCTTTGTATTTCTTCTCAGGAAGAGCCTTGCCCAATTGCTTTTGATTTCCCTCACCATGCTGATCAGCTGTTGAGATTATCTCTCCCATTAGGTTTCTAGCTTGTTTACAGAGGGTTCTTTGCTTGAAAGCAAATTAATTGGAGGGTTTGAGGGTCTTTGATTTAAGGCAGTGGGTGACCTGTTGAATAAAAAATGAAAGCTCCCCATTATTTATAGCCTTAAGAAGCATTTCATTTCATTTCATTTCATTTCATTTTGTGATGATAATTAGTTTTTACAAATCTGTTATTAACAAAACAAAACAAAACGAAGACTGAAATGAAACAAAATGCTATATTTCCATTTCATGCCCATCTCTAATCTGAATTCACCTGGATTTGCATTTTTGTTTTCTTTCTGCAGAGTAAAGGGATGACAAAGCTCTACAACAAGCCCAAAGAAATGGCTGATCTTATGTCATCTCAACCGTGGATTGAGGAAGCTCTGAGTTCCCAAGACGAGATGAAGGATGAGGACAGCAGACCAGCTTCATACGGAATCCTGTCTGGGCTGAATGAAGAACATGACAGCATTGAAGAAGAGGAGGAGGAGGAAGATGGTGGGAAGCCCAAGAGAAGGGGCCCAAAGAAGAAGAAGATGACCAAGGCCAGACTGGAGAGATTCAGGGCCCGCCGAGTGAAGGCAAACGCTCGGGAGCGAACACGTATGCATGGGCTCAATGATGCTCTGGATAACCTTAGACGCGTGATGCCCTGCTACTCTAAAACTCAGAAGTTATCCAAAATTGAGACTCTGAGACTAGCCAGGAACTACATCTGGGCTTTGTCAGAAGTGCTGGAAAGTGGGAAGACACCAGAAGGAAAAGGTTTTGTCGATATGCTATGCAAAGGTTTGTCCCAACCAACCAGTAACCTGGTTGCTGGTTGCCTCCAGCTGGGACCTCAGTCTCTGTTTTTGGAGAAACATGAGGAGAAAGCACCTGTGTCAGACTCTGCTGTGCCTGGACACAGTTTCTCCTACCAGTCTCCAGGCCTGCCCAGCCCACCATATGGAAGCATGGAGAGCCATCTGGTCCACTTAAAGACCCCCACATTCAAAAGCTTGGTGGACCCTTCCTTTGGCAACCACCACCAAGACTGCACATCTCCACCGTACGAGGGTCCCTTGACACCTCCTCTGAGCATCAGTGGGAATTTTTCCTTGAAGCAAGATGGGTCTCCAGACTTGGAAAAATCATACAGTTTCATGGCTCACTATCCGTCTGTTACCCTGGGCAGTGCTCATGGGCACACCTCTCATTTCTCAACTACAATGCCCAGGTATGACATCCCCATAGATATGACCTATGACTCCTATCCTCACCATGTGGTCGGGGCACAGCTCAATGCAATCTTCAGCGAATAGCGCAAGAGGAGGAAACGTTCGATGGATGAAATGGTTTTTGTAGAGATGCTGTGACCTCTGTAGTAATGATATGGTGAAAGGAGGGATTTGATGTACTTCAGAGCTGATACAGGAAGATAAGAATAGCCATAGTTTCATGTGAAGCCTCTTGGGAAGGAAGAATGACCCTTATCCCATTGAGCCTAAATTATACTTTAGGGGTTCTGTTTTACAGGCATTACCATTGGTCCCCATTCATAAAGGCTACTTCTTCTTGCCTTGGCCTTTAGACTGAAGACACGCATGTGCATCACTAGGTCAGACTCAAAACATGGTTCCACAGGTCTGCAGCGAATGCTGACAGACACACCCCATGGCATCAATTGGCTGTTCCCTCTGACATCACCCAGACACTTCTCTATTGGTTCCCCCCAAGAAATTTAACATGTTTCTTTTTTTTTTTAAAGTGGAAGACATAGATTTGTGTATAGGTGGTACTTCTTAGACCAGGCGTGTCCAAAGTCAGGCCCAGGGGCCAAATGTGGCCCGTTTTCAAATTTTGAGCAGCCCGCAACCTCTTGTCCCCATCGGATCAGCCTCTCACACATCCCCGCCAGCTGGCCCCTCCCCATACTGGATGGAGACATCAGCTTGCAGTTTTACAGTTTGCCTGCCCTCTCTGCCCCTGTCCACCCCCCCAGCCACCTGCCCAGCCTACCCGCTCCTGGCTCTGTTGCTGCAGCATCCTCCCCACCTCCTTGCATGTCCTAGACCTAAAGACTTGCCCAAAGTCCTCCCCGGGGGGCAAATCAGCTGAATTGTCGACCCCAACACATTTTCACCTCACCAAATCTGGGCCCTTTTGCAAAAAGTTTGGACACCCCTATCTTAGAGACCAGGTGTGCTGGCCCATCTCAGTGAAACGCCATGGCTCTCGTGCAACAGGAACACAACTGCCTACCACAAGAGCCTGCCATGTCCTTCTTGGAACCATGACAGTTCCCTTCCCCTGGGATTCCTGTCTGATATACTGTAGTTTGATTAGGATTCCTGCACTGCTCAAGGAGCTGGGCTTGGTGGCCTTCTAGGAGCCTTCCAAATCCATTATTCTGCGATTCTGTGTTGTTCTAAATGGAATGTCCAGTGCTTCCACTCTCCTAGACAGAAAGCTGGTGGAAGGCTCATATATAAAAAGTTGTACCTGCCTTATGCAGATACTTGGGACATTGGAATGGCCGTTCTTAGCCGTGAAGGTCATTGCGGTGCCTCCATTCTCCTGATATTTCTCTGTCTTTCTCTCCATGCAGGAGAGGTAGGTCCAGCCTCACCACTAGACAGAGAGAGACAAACACCTAGACAGTAGATGCAGGGGCATTCCTTTCTCTGTGAGGGAAAAGATCTGTGGGCCACAGGACCAGTGCTATTCCCTAGCCTGCTGCCCTATGGTGTGGCCAAGGCCACTACCCCACTGCCAATGTCCCAATAAGGTTCAAGTGGCTGTCCAGTCCATTTCTAGTCCATTTCTTCACCTGAAACCAAAGATTGGTGCCATCTTGCCCTTTTCTTTAGGCCTCATTGATCGCCATCTTCTTTTCTCCTTCAGCCCCGGTAGCAGGCTGGAATAAAACTCCATTACAAAGGGCGAACAAGCCTCATAGCATACAGCATCAGCAACTGGTCCATGTGTGATCACCGGGTAATGCTGCTAATATCACTGGCATTCTTTACACTCCCACTCTACGTCCCCGAAGAGTTTTGATTTGGGGCTAATAGGCAGAGTCTGTGCCAGGTTCTTCCTGCCTGCCTGCAGCAAAGGCAGTTCTTCCTTCCCTCCTCCTGCCCACGTCTTGTTTGTTGTGCAAGACAAAATACAGGGTCAGTAATATTTTAAAAAAATAATCATGTTAGGGAAGTTCCTAGAAAGTTTTGTGAGTATGCCAAATTTCATTTCCACAGTAACCCTACAAGCCATTAGGAAGGGAAATGCAGAATGGTGACAGCAGAAGCTATAAACATTCTGCCTCTTCCTCTCTTGTCTAGGCACAGTGCAGAAGAAGAGCCATACTACTACCCTAGGAATGCCTAGTTTTAGCTCATGAAAGATATCAGGAAGCACATCAGTTACATAATAGCTCCCAAACTTAACCCGGGCATTCTTAGACTACAGCTCCCAGAAGCCTTCACCACCAGCTGTGCTGGCCAAGGTTCCTGGGGATTGTAGTCCAAGAACCACCTGGGTTACTCAAGGTTGGGAACCCACTGGACTACACGATGAGGGAGCAAAGCACAGCCCTGAAACATTGATGAGCTGCAATTCCCATCTCCCACAGCCATCAGCCCTACATTGTCGTTGGTGAGGAATACTGGGAATTGCAGTCCGGGAATACCTGGAAGGCTGCTCGTTGTCCATCTTTTGTCTACCCCAACCCAACACTGGGAGCCTTAAATACACTGAGAGGTTTCAAGATGTGTGTATACATACACACACAGTGCGCCTCAGAATGGTGACAAGTCTGCCATATCAGCCATGATTAATGTAGATCTTGTACTCACACACTTTTAAGCTTGGTTGCATGCATCCCATCTCCTTAAACTTCAATTATCTTTTGTAGAAAAATTAGGCCAAGGCTGGGGAACTTGCTTGCCCTTTTAATGCTAATAATCTGCAGCATCCATCAGGCTCAGCCATGTCATCTCTAGCTGAGCTGAGCCTAAATGATTGTCTGGAAGGCAATGGGTTCCTTGTCCTTGAAATGCCCATTGGCAAGAATGGGAGGACTTCTTTAGTTCGTCCCAAAGAGCTTTGACAAGACAGAAAGCTGTTAAGAACAAGTAACAAACCACCTGGACCTGACAGGAAGACAAAAATGTAAGGGGAAATGGCCTTCCGGGGTGATACAGAAATCAGCACTTCTCTTACACTGGGCAAATGTAAAAGCCTCACACCCTACAAATTTATACATTGGATACTCTTAATCAGGTCATCGTCTTAATCAGTCATTGAGCAATGGTGATGTCACCGGTTTTTAAAAGGGTTGATACACATCTGAAAGAAATGTGGCACTGGTTCTTCTCTGGCTCCAGAGGACTCGTGTGTGTTTGTGTGAAACACACATTTGCTGATACTCAGGACTTTAAACGAATGGCAATAAACGAAGTGCTGGCGTGTTGCAGATCACTTATATCATCCCATCCTCCTTGCAAGGTTCAGTGTTGCCAAAACCTTGCAAAACCAAGCTTGCGATGTATATTTCCATCTTCTCAATATAGCAACGAATTCTCCCATGGGGGTGGATTATAACCCAGCATATAACTACTTATACTGGAAAGAGAAGTTGTTTCTTGGGCCCGTGGTGTTATCTATGTCTTTTGTCCCAGCAATAACCCTTAGAAAATATATCTTTTTTAGATCCTAGTGGGAATAAGAAACCAATGGACTCCATCTTCCAGCCATAAAAACACTCTCTTCAGTGAGAACAATCAGGGATGCTCATGCAACCAAAACTACATAAGTACAAGAGTTGGCTATGTACATGTCCAGGGGACACCCCCACCCAGCAAATGCATGATAATGTTTTATTATACAGCTGAACCCATGCATGAAACACAGTAGATTCGGGTTCCAGGATGCAACTTCCTTTGTATGGTTGGCTCCCTGAATTATTCTGAATGTTAATCACATGTTTTTTCCTCAACCTTACTATCGTCAGCCCTCAAAATACAATTTCTGTTCATTTTAGTAAATCCGCTTAAAAAATAACTATTGACATTTGTTCAATAAAACATGTGATGCTAGTAGTGACTACATATTTTAGGTTTCCTTTCCACGGAGTGCACACCAGACGAAGTGGTGACTTACTTCTCTTGAGGCTGATAAAAAACCATGTGTGAGCACTAGAAGCAGGAGAAGCAACGTCTTAGAGAGTTTTTGCTGGGAAGGCAGGTTTGACGGAGCCCAAGTCACAAAGCTGTGAAGATGTTTTTCAGAAGACATTTTCCTAAGGAAACATCTCCAATCTTACTCCCACCTCATCCCAGTCTTGAGGGTATGCGAAGGACACACTAAATAATTTGCTAATACAGTGGTGCCTTCTATAAAGGAATTAATTCGTTCCAAATGGAATTCTGTTAAGCTAATTTTCCTTTATACAAATTTCCCATAGGAATGCATTGAAAACAGAGCGATCCCATTTTATGTTGTACGGATTCTCCCCATCGGCGATTCTGTTAAGCAAATTCCCCCTATCTCCGGAATTTTTTATGTTGTACAAATTTTATGTTATACAAACCATTTGTTATACAAGGGTCCACTGTAACACACACACACACACACACACACACACACACACACACACACACACACACACACACACACACACACAAACCTTTGGCGAAATCAGAAGATGTCATTGCATTGGCATTGGGCATGGTTAGCCCCGTCTCCAAGAAACTGCTGGGGGAATGGTCTTCTCTTGGGAAAAAATAACTGGTGAACAGCCCCCCTCAAAGTCATCACTCACAAAAAAATGGAGGATCCTGAGAATTGATTACTCAACAGCATACATAAGAAATCTTGAATGCCCAATATAAGCAACCTTGGCCAAATTCTTTCTTTAGTTTTCATTAACATTCTTACCCTTTGCCCTCCCTCCCCCAAAAATAATAATTAAGCAATATGAGCACTGGTATTTGTTGATTCTTGTTTCTATGTAGTTTTGTGTGCTACCAAGGTTATCCCTGAGTTCATGAAGTACTGTTCAAATAAGGTAATTCTGGTAATAAAGTTGTCAGTGAAATTTTGCCTGCAACGTAACTTGAGGACATGATGTGGAAGAGAAGTATTGAAGTATTCAGGTGGAAGAGTTTGATAAATTGCTAGGGCTAGATGGTTTGCAGGAGGCTTCCACACATCCTATCGTTTGTTTCAGCAAAATCCTGGCAAAATTGAAAGCTCATCAAGTGATTTCTTCTTCAGCAAAACATTTGAGACCTTGCAAAGGGAGGGAAATCTCAAAGCTGGGTCTCTCATGTTTCTGACTGGAATTCTATCAGACTGTGGTTTATCAAGGAACCAACAAACATATCAAGGAACCATGGCAGGAGCGTGCCTATTGTATGTGGGTATGACCGATATTTTAGATTTAAAGCTGGCCAAGAGAAGTCATGTTGTACACATCCTTATTTATTATTTACCCAGATTCTAAGTTATTTTCAGTTCACATAAAATGTGAACCGTGTGTAAAATGACCCGCGTTTTCATGAACTGGTTTGAAATATGTAGTTGGAGGTTTTAGCACTGTGGGGGGTGAACTTGTACGTGTAAAGTTGGTTTTTCTCCTTTCCCCCCCTTTGTTTTGTGGTGCCTTTACTCCATGGTTATTTATTAGTGATTATTTATTTAACTTATTCCTCTTGCTCTCTTTTATGGAGAGAGTGCCAACCCTTAGTTTTGCCAAGCAATAATATAGATATATATATATAATATTTGAATGCTGTTGTGTATCCCTTTCAGAAGTGCCATTTTAGTGAGCAAAATGCCATTACTGGCTGCAGCAACAGCTGTGTAAGCAATAAAAGAAATATCTGAGGTTATGCATATCAGAGAGCAATCTTACATTCCTTAGGAGACAGAGGATGGTACTTAAATAACAGAAGGTCTCCCTAGCTACACAGAGGAAGAAACTCCACTGGCGGTGTTCTTCCCATAGAGGAGCAAAGGAGAGAAGGCAGATCTTGGAAGCATTATTAAGATGAGTGATTTATGACTAAATAGGCTACAGGCATGCTTAACAAGGCTACAGGTCTACTTTAAAATTTTAAATTACTTTAAATTACTTTAAAAAGTAATGGTGCAAATAAAGAAGAAATAGGTAGCATGTAGTACCATTTTCTGTCAGTATGTAAGGAAACAGGATTTTGGAAATAAATGTCCACACAATGCCACAACCCCTCATTTCCAGAGCTTCAAAATAGCATGTCAAAAGTGACATTGTGACTGTCTCCCCTTTTTAAGTAATGAGAGTCAACATCAGGACTTTTAACTGCTATAGCAACAATTAACATTATGCTTTCTGTAATAAGGGAAATGGGGCTAAGGCCCTTATTTTGTAGTATTAGCATTACTTTTTGAAATGATGCTAATGCTGAAGGGGCGAAAATGGCCACACTCATTGATTTAAAAAAAAAAACCTTGTTAATATTAGGATTGGTTTAAAGCGTTGAGCCTGACTTATCGTTCAAGAGGTGCTCTGAGTAACATTACTCAGTAGAGTGCCATTGTTTTATGTTTTCAAATTTGATTTTAAAAGGGGGGGACCAAAATTGCCCAAATGACACCCCAGACAAGCATTCTGGGGTAAATAGTAACCCCCCCCTTATTATAGAAAAAAAGAATGCCCATGTTGTTGTCATTATGACAGATCAAAGAAATGAAGTTGACCCAAGCGACAAATATAATTACTTTTAGGGCTTTGCTTCCAAGCTTTTGAAATGGATGCATTGAGGCTACGGTACAACGTGTCACTTCCAAAATTCTGCTCCCCAACATGCCTGGAGAAAATGTCCACCTCAGATCTGCCTCTCTGTTTTTGAAATAGATCCGTAGGATTTCCTGGACCATGTATTGTTTCCTTTCAAGAAGAAGAAGAGCAATAAAACTCTGTTGTTGTTGTTGTTGTTGTTGTTTTAACAACCTAAAGTAAGGAGAAGTCATTGACCACCCTCAGGCCAAATCCTTCCTACAGAATGCTACTTTCTTTATCAACCTTTTTTGCCAAGGACACTACTTCATCAGCACAAACCGCGTTGCCAGCCATTCATTAGACAACTGTGTTAATGAACGAGCCTCACATTATCTAGAGCAGTGGTTCTCAACCTGTGGGTCCCCAGATGTTCCTGGACTGAAACTCCCAGAAACCTCCACCACTCATTGTGCTGGGAGGGGTTTCTGGGAGGTGAAGTCCAGGAACATCTGGGGACCCACAGGATGAGAACTACTGATCTAGAGGATTCGCATGTATGCAGAGATTAGAAAGCTGGAAATTGGTACGGCTTCAAAAGGAATCTGTTAAATAACAATCACTTCGGGAACAAGATGGTTGGATTTCTTTCATGACGTGTATGTTTTGTACTTATATATATGTATATATACATATATTTTATCCTTTTGTAAAGAAAGCAGAACTGGCTTTTTCAGCCCGAATAAAAGTGTAAACTTTGTTTCAATGGAAAGACTTGTTTTTATTGGTAAATGAATATAATCTTCATTCATAAATTCCATTAACTATACTTTAAAGAGAAAAAATAAAATATAATTTGCCCTTTGCCTCTCCCTCTCCATCCACATTTTACTGAACAACAGAGAACTTTCTTTCATTCTATCCACCATAATTTGTGTATATATCTTCATAACTGAGAGGGGAGAAACTTTGCACTGAAAATAATTCATGGTGGATATAATCAAAACTGAAATATTTCCTTGTCCATTAAGTTGGATTGCCTTCACCAAAGCTCTGCTCCATCAGCTTATTTGGTGTGGAGAGAACCACGGGTTCTTGAAGGCCCATGCCACTGGACTGTGAGATCTAAAGCTGGTAAGATCCTGAGAATAAAGAATAAACCATGTGTCCAAGGACCAGCATAAGTAAGTGCCACGATAATCATTGCCAAACAGATGGCCAGCAGCTGACAAATAGGCCATAGCAACAATGCTATGGAATGGCTCCAACTGGGTCAGTGGAGGAATACCAACTTTGGTGAAATCACCCAAGGGTCGACACAAAGGGTTGACTGCCTCCGTAGCAGCATGAATGACATCTCCCATGCAGACATTAATATGTTGAGCACGGAGCTTGGGAAACATAGATCTATTGGCCTCAAATAATTACATGTTAGTCTCTGATCTGGGAGACCACCGGTTGAATGAGAAGCTGGAGGTCTTCGCTTATGCTTCTCAAACAGAAGGGCCAGTTATGGCCACTCTGGCTAGGGTTGGATCCAGATACTTTCTGTATGTGGCAAAGAAGAGGATGAAATGCCACCACCACCCCTTTCCATGTGCAGAAGCTGGCTGATTGGACAATTAAATCTTGCAACCGGACAGCAGAGGGCAGGTCATGTTATGCACAGTGCTCTTGTCACCCAGCAGGTCACCCCCTTTTCACCATCCTTCCCCTGCCCCCTGCCCCAAGATCCGAGGTAGTGTTTCACTTTGCCTAATGGAAGGGCTGGCTCTGCTTCATATTTAGACTTTGTGTGATTTTGTACTGCAACAGAGTCAAATGGCATTGGAAGACAGAGGGAGGGGAGGGGGGGAGGCAAGAAGGGCCTGAACATGCTGGAGTTTGACCTGTCTCTTTCTCACACACGCAAAATGTTAAAATCACCCTCAAATATGTGGAAGTGAATCTAAGACATGGTCCGAAACCTAGGCATCCCCCAATGAATTTCAGGCACATGATAGCTGATTAAACCAGTTGTCTCCCCAGACCAGTGGAGCAAGCAACTACCATTGCATCAGCTGCATGAGAAACGTTTTTCAAAATAAGAAGTGTTTTGCATCTGCTTTGAATCTGGTTTGCACCTTTGCCCCACCTAGAAGAGACCCACTGAATCAGAATACGTGTGTGTTGATTCACCATTCAGTATGCCATTCAATAGATCTGCTGTAGCTGGCAATGTCAGTCGCATCCAGGCCTCAGGAGTTTTATCTGGGACAACCTATTGTGGAACGGAGCCCATTTTGCCTGCAACGAGGAGGCCTGTAGTCCATGAAAGCTCATGTCTAACACACACACACACACACACACACACACACACACACACACACACACACACACACACACACACACACACACACACACACACACACACACACACACACACACACACACACACACACAATGCTAGTTGTGAAGGCAGTGCACAAGATGTTCTATCCATATAGATCAAGACACCAATACAGAGAGAGAGAGAGAGAGGGGTGTTCTTGGTTTGATGCAGAGGATGACACTCAAGAGAAGAATTCTCTCAACCCACCACTCTTGGTCCTTAGCTCTCCCTGGTGGGTTATGGTTCGAGCTTGAAAGTTATTAGTGGCCCTTTCTCTGCTGTACTGCTAGTGCCAGACCTTCCCTTGACCTCTTCCCCCTGGCCCCATCCATTGTAAAATCCAGTCCGACATCCCTCTAGGCACCCGCAGCAGCCAGTGGGGTCCGGCACTCACAGGCACCTCTGGCCTCCTTGGCGGCCCATGCATCTCAGACAGCTGAGTGCCTTGTGCCAACGCCACTGTGCCTTTGGGGAATTGGAGAAAAAGAAGATGGAGAGACACTCTGGCAACTGCCCACCCACCCCCAAGTGTTGAGCAAAGGGAGAGCCGGAAAAGGCATGTACCTCATTGCTCCTGTGTTGGTGGGGTTGGGAAAGGGTGTGGGGGAAAGAGGCAGCTTGCTTGCCCACTGCACATGTGTGAGAGAGGCAACAGTGAGGGAAAAGAAGACTGAGAGTAATAGGGAGAAGGAAAGAACAGCCTGGGTTGACTCGGAGAAGAAGCATCTCTTGGCCAGACTCCGCTGCTTTGTGTCTCTTCTGGCCATTTAAAGGCAGCCTGTTTTCCTCTTCTACGCTACTGCAAAGCCAAAAGAATGTATGAGCTTGTATTGGGGTGTGCAAGCAGGATCTAAAACGGCCAGGGAAAGAAAGCCATTTCAGAAGTGAGTGTAGGGAGGAGGAAGAAAAGAGGAGGCAAAGAGATTCAGGAGTGGGGTGCAAGGCTTGAACTTGGATGGAAGCCTCCAGGGGACGTCGAGGAGGCTAGTTCCTTCTCCCCTCCAGTAAGCCATCAACACAGGTGCAGAAGAGAGCGACTAAAATGATTACTAGGCTGGAGCACCGCCCTTATGAGGAAAGGCTACAGCCTTTGGGGCTCTTTAGTCTGGAAAAAAGGGTGCCTGGGGGTGGAATATGATTGAGATGTACAAAATAATGCAGGGCATGAGTCAAGTGGATAGAAGGACGGTCTTCTCCCTCTCACAAAATACCAGAACTAGGGGACATCCACTCAAACTGAGGGTTGGGAGAAAGAACAGACAAAAGAAAATACTTCATTACCCAGTGTGGTGTTAGTCTGTGGAACTCCCTGCCACATGAGGTGCTGATGGCATCTGGCCTGGATGCCTTCCAAAGGGGATTGGACAGATTCCTGCAGGAAAAGTCCATCACAGGTTACAATCCACGATGGGGATGTGTAATCTCCAGGCTTAAAAACGGGGTAGTTCAAAGGCCTGATGCAGGGGAGTGGTATCAGGAGACAGATATCTAGTCTCGTGCGCTCCCAGGGGCATTTGGTGGGGCCACTGTGAGATACAGGTAACTGAATTAGATGGGACTTTGTCCTGATTCAGCATGGCTCTTCTTATGCTCTTCTTATGTGAGATCAAATCCATTTGCACCCTAGGCAAGGGGCGGGGTGTGGAGGGGGGGCGGCGGCGGTGGCCAGCGGTGGGGGGTGGTGGCGGGGGGCAGCAGGCTGGCCAGCACCCCCTCTCCATTTTGGCGCCCTAGGCAACTGCCTAGTTCGCCTTAATGGACGCACCGGCCCTGAGTACAGCAATTTAATCACTGTGCCACAAGGCTCAAATGACAAGGGCTTCCTCAAAAGACCTTCCCATTTTCTGATTGTGAGGGAAGGTTGTGATGAGCCAACCCTTCAAGCACAGTGTTGTCCACGTGTTTCCCCCAAAAGCAAAGAAATAACCATCCCTATCCCACACCCTGCTGACAGAAGTGCAAATGGCTTCTCAGGTTCACCCAATTCAATGAGGAAGAGCCATAAAAACACTTCAAGGAAAATTGAAGTCAGATATGCGAGACAGCAAAATTAGCTTCAAACATATACCAGTGAGGCAAATCGTGGCTCAACAGCTTCCTTCCCTGTGAACAAGACGAAGTCAGTGAGAAGGAGTAGTTTACCTTAGTAGTTGTGGTAACACACCCAACAAACGCAGACCAAAAGATACTGTAAGCTGCTGGCTGATAGCAACAAAACACCTGAAAAGTGGGGCTGCACAACGGTCATTATAAAAATAACTCAACCAATGAGTTGTCCCCCATCATATTGGAATTGCAGTGTAACTTTGTTGTGCTTTAGCTGTAGCAGAAAATGAATTAGTTACTTAGAAGTCTTTATTTATGTTCCTCCCTGGCTTTTCAACTTGCCCTTCGGAAAGGGGAAGAAACAGGAAGAGGAAGGTAAAAAAACTGTTCTCTGCTCCAAGCCAGCTGACCTATTCACATCCGCAACCAGCTGGGTAGAGAAGCGCAGGGCTACGCCATTGCTAAGCCCTTTTAAACCCTAGTTTATGGCTATAATTCTGATAGTTTTGTAATCTGATAACTCCCTGAGCAGTGAGCTTCTAATGTGCCCAAGCTGAATGAGCCCTGAGGATTTCATGTATTCTAAGCTAAATATCAGACTGATGACTCTTGAACAAATCATCTTTTCTTTTTAAGGAAAAGTACCCCATCCTCCCACCCCCTCAATCTTTCTGACGTCAACTTTTGGCCATCGGCTTTCAAGAAGGAAAGTCAGAGAAGTAAATTCAGCTGCTGGGGGTGTGGAGGTATTGCATTTTGGTCATGTGACAGCTGATGGTACCAACCATATTCCCTGATAACCAGCCAGAATTGTAATAGGAAGTAAAGTAAAACCATCCAGGAAAAACTATGATGAATGGAATTCTTGCCAGTTTCTTCTTTCTTGACAGAAACTGTCTTGACATATTGAGATGACATGTCAAGAAACCGCTGGTCCCTATGAGATTTCTCACCTCCATCCTGAGATCAAGACAAGAAATATGAGAATGCAGTACACTATTCATTTTGCGCAAACTCTCTTTACACAAAATTTTCCCATTTGTGAAGAAAAAAGTACAATCACACAGCAATCAAAGGATGGACTGATTAAATGAAAAGATTCAAACAACCAATCCAATGCTTCTAATAAGACCTCATCAAGGGTGAAGCACTTTAGGCAGCAGATCACTAGGGAAGAGTACAGATATCATGGAACAATGAAAGGACATTCATACACCATGGAGATGCCACTACCACTCACTCAAGCCTGACTGCCTGACTGCCAACGACACTTCCTTTCTTCATATCAGAGTCCCAGTTCCATAGCATGTCCCAGTCTTGGCTGACTCAAGTCTCCTTGGAGTCAAGGTGTTTGTGGAAGAAGGGCAAATATGTTGCCAATGATGGTAGCAACCTGGCCTCTATCCCAAAGTTCTTGCCCTGTGCTGTGCCAAAATCCATCCTCCAGTTTCTGGCATTTCAACACTAGAAGCATTGGATGGGTTGTTTGAATCCCTTTCTGTAATCAGCCAACCCTCCATTGATGCTAGAAGAAAGCCTGTGGGTGGTGCATGCCTTTGTATCAACCCTTTTGACCCATGGGGACACACATGTGCATCAGCCCAAAGGTTTAAAAGAATTGCTAAGAAGATGGCAATTGCTAAGAAGATGGTATAGAAAGACCCCCCGAAGAGTGGAAAAGGATTGTGAGTACACTTGGGCAGCCCCCTGGGCAACAGCATGCAGCCAGAACAATTCTCCACTTTCAGAGGCGTTGCATTACAAGAGCACCGAACCCACCCCATGGATGTGTTTCTTTAGCAGTATGCAGGGCCCATATCACCTCTTCTCCACAATCCATTCCGATTTCACAGCCCACCTGAACATTTGAGCAAATGCTGACTCACCCATTTCAACACCAACACAACCACTGATAGACCAACCTGGAAGGCCACAAATAGGTTTCTTTGTGCTTCTGAAGAAGTTCCCTCAGCCTGGTTTTCTTATACGCCAGAAAAAGAGCTTGAATGGTCATGCCTAGAATTCCCCACCAACAACGTCCATTTCTTGGACGTTCTTCACCTCTCTGGTCATTGCTGGTTATACATGTGAGGAGGAATAATCTCCAAAGGTAATGTTTCCCAACCTCTGGTCAGAAGACCACAAGCCCACCTTGAGGGATGAAAGAAGGGAAGCATCACCCATCGGGCAGCCATGTCTGATCCAGGCAGTTGATTTGAGATCAGCTTTAATAACACATGTAATTCTGAGGTGGAAACACAGAGGGAGGGGAAGGGATTAATGGCTAAAGCTTTGCGAGAGAAGACGAATCGGTCTGATGAGCAGAACAAGTCCTCTGACCCTCTGCGGGCACCAGTTAGCGAGATGGCAGCCATGACAAGACAAGGGAAGTTGTGATGCTGCAGAAATGTAGCCGAATCTCTGTTCTGGGAATGGCTCATCGCACAACTCCCTCTCCCTGTTTCATGGAAGGCACAATACAAAAATAGCAAAGCCAGTTACTCCAATAGTCATTACTTTGCTATTATTGTGCTCTCATTTGCTCCTCAACCACCTTTCGATAACCCTAAAGGACAGGTGGTGTTTGTGGTTTTTTTGTTGTCGTTTTATTGCATCTGATTAATGTGTGACAGCAAATTCCTCACAGAAATCAATGCTGTGTTTCAGTGCCCATCCTCCAGACTGGACTCTTTGCTCTGCATTTGCAAATACATTGGCACCCTCCATGTTGAAATCTCAGGCTGGCCATCCTCTTCTTCTTCAGCATTATAACTTCCCGGCCTACCACAGACACACACACACACACACACACACACACACACACACACACACACACACACACACACACACACACACACACACACACACACACACACACACACACAAACTTTTAATCCTGCACTAAACTGTGAAAATAACCAGAGGGAACTGTGTTTCCCTTAGCAGATTTTGGTGTGTTTCTTAGGGGCAATATACAAAGATGCTACTTGGCTTAAGAACACTTCGGAAATCATTGTGTTGACACCAAGCTTGACACCAAGGAGAGGTTGTTGTCCAGTGGGTGCAAGAAGTACATGGTGCATAGTGCAAGACTCAGAAGAGTTCACAGGAGGCTCTGCTGGGCTGGGCTGGGCTGGGCTGCCCTGATGGAAGACTTGGTAGACAATGACAGAGATGTCATCTCAGTCACAAATGTGGCAAATATACTTCAGAGAGAGGGTAATTAAACCCAGACATTAACTCGAAAATATGCAGGAGCAGTTCCCCTTATCTCTGCAAAACAACTTTTCTACAGCATCATATTGTTGGTCCTTTTCCGTAGTAATTTAGACCCACCAGTGCCTTGGAGTTTGAGGGCATTTATACACGACCCCTAAGCTCCGCCGCAAATGGCTGCAAGGTCTGGACCTTAAAAATGTTTACCCACCAGCTCCGGACTTTGCAGACAATTAAGTGCGACCCCGCCCACTTTAGTGACCAAACAGCAGTTTTCTTGTACCTGCTTTTTGGAGGTGACAAATATTTGATCCGGTGTAAGGATAGTGAGTGCGGGGCTCTCCTGGCTTCCGTTTGTTCTTTTTTTGCGCCCCGCCCCTTTAAGAGATCTGAATGCTGCCCGGAACAAAACGGAGGTAAGAAGGCATTCTTTTCTTTCTTTTTTCTCCTTCCCTCAGGCAGCCAGAAACCAGGAAGTGCGGAGGGGGTCTAGGAACCCCTAAGATCTCTGGCATGGCCAGCGGATCCAGGCCCTGACTTGGAAGAGGTTTCTCAAGGCATATCCAGACACACTCTTTTGGTGCAGAATGATCCAAGGAAAGGAGATGACAACTGTGCTGAAATAAAACCAAAGCATCTTCACAGTGTGTCTAATTCTTCTCTGTTGCTGCCTTGCTCTAACCCATCTCTAGGTATAACCTAGACCTTGGAAGCAGCTAGTTACAAGTAGCTAGTTAAATAGAATTATTAGTTTCTAAAAAGTAGGGCATTTGAGTAACTGCTCAATAGGTTTTCAACCAATGTCTTGGCAAAAAAAAGCCTGGTGGTTATACGTGCAAGGTTCTATCAGCAATCTTTCCACTTGGACAGTCACAAACAAAAGTGCAACACTGGAAACCAGATGATGGCCCAACCCATGGCATGCTAAGCCACAGAAAAGTCCACCTCTGAGAAAACATGGCAATGCAATTTCCTGCTTTTGTACTTCACAGCCATGACTAGAGAGTCTATCCAATAAATGGGAGGAACAAGCCAGTAATTCGGGTAAGTCTGAGCTACGCTCCACAAACCCCCTGTAAGCTCCAGATCAGCCAGTATTTCAATCTGTTTTTGGAGAAGTACAGAATGTTTGCTTAGTTGTGGCCAAAGGCCAGGAGATTAATCCATTTTCCCTCCTCCCCTCATCTGCTCAGACAACCTAAAAACAAGACACACAGCCAGCAATCCTAAAAGGATTTAAAAAAAAGCTCTTGCTGATTTTGGTGGCTGCATCAGGGTGGTCTCTTTCTCTCTGTGTTTGTCTGTTTATTGTCAGTTTACTATTCTTCTAGGATACTCAGAAATGTTCAGCATAGCCTATGTAGCTCATCCAGGTGATGAGGAACCGACTTCCTAGACATCTGAAGGAACAGTTGATAGAACTCACGGAAACCTCCTGTGGAATCTGTATGCTACCTTTTGTGCA
The DNA here is from genome assembly GCA_029282475.1 of Phrynocephalus forsythii. Taxonomy (NCBI): domain Eukaryota; kingdom Metazoa; phylum Chordata; class Lepidosauria; order Squamata; family Agamidae; genus Phrynocephalus; species Phrynocephalus forsythii. Next base: position 25,067,043 of record JAPFRF010000011.1, on the reverse strand, counting down.
CAAAACTGCTCAGATCCACTCTGACTTAGGTAGAGCCAGTGCTACTGTTGGGTAAAGTGAGACTGCTGCCTTTAGCTGCAAATTTGGGCTGTTAAAGGGCAGCAAATTATTACTGATTTGCTTTGTACGTACTGTATTCTGACACTCACTGATAGATAGAAACACTTGGGGTTGGTTGGTTTGTTGATCATGGAGTCCAAATTAACTTAGCTCAATGTTTGGCTGCCATGAAGCCTTAACTCAGATGGTTGTTGGAGAAGAGAAAATGGAGACTTGTGACTCCAGTTTCATGGACACAGTGAATCTACTCCAGTTTTTATTCTCAACTTTGTAACTGCAGCCCATGAGGTTAACTTTCTTTTAGTTGGATAAGGTTGAGTACCTTGGATGGCATCTATCAATTGTGTGTGTGTGTGTGTGTGTGTGTGTGTGTGTGTGTGTGTGTGTGTGTGTGTGTGTGTGTGTGTGTGTGTGTGTGTGTGTGTGTGTGTGTGTGTGTGTGATAGGATCTTCTTCCTTCCTTCCTTCCTTCCTTCCTTCTGAGCTCTCTGTATTTAACAGCTAGAATCAAGGGAGAAATTCAGTGCACAATGTGCTTCTCAGAGATCCAATGAGGGGACAACTCTACCTTCTTTGTGTCAAACTGTCATGATGCAGTTCACAACGATGTAGAAATGAGGGTGGCCAGTTACACATCACTGACAAAGGATGACATTGATTTGCACACAATTGTACATGCTTGTGTTTGTATATACACTAGGAAAATTGGTGCAATCTGGTCCAGGCTCAAAAGGTTCTCATCTTAAGTACTATCTGTTTTAGCTCTCACCCGAGTTATCCTTCCATCCACAAGGGAGATTGTGCTACAGGTCCTCTTCGCCTCTGCTACAGGTCCACATAGAGTAGTCTGTAGAGATTCTTAGTCATCCAGATGAGGTTATCTGGGAGTAGAGTCATGGCAACTGGACGTCTTTTCTTGTGAGATTAAAATGTTTTGCTACTCATCCAAGTTCCTTCCTCAGTCATGACGAAACTACTTGGATGAATAGCAAAACATTTCAATCTCACAAAGAAAAGGAGTCCAGTTGCCATGACTCAACTTTCGCACATAGAGTAGGGTTTAACCAAGGGTCTGTTTCGGCTTGTTTCCATTTGTCGAGGAAATTTTCAAAAATTTGTCGTTTCCGTTTGTCGTTTGTCGTTTGGGTTGGGGTTGGGGTAGGGGTAAGTGGGCTCTGTAAGGCACCTCTCTGGGTGCTTCTCTGACGTCTGACCCACTAAGAAGGGAAGCAAGGGAAGCGTTTCGTGGAGCCGCCGCGTACCATACAATTACATTACATTATGTTAGGGTGGGGTGGCAGAGGCACCTCTCTGGGTGCCTCTGACTCAGTAAGAAGGGAAGCATAGTAGCGTACTGCCGTACAGGTTAGGGAATGGGATAGGGGATAGTGGGCTCTGCGAGGCACCTCTCTGGGGGCCTCACTTTGACTCACTAAGAAGGGGAGCGTACTAGCGTACTGACTTACAGGTTACTGAATGGGATAGGGGATAGTGGGCTGTGGGAGGCACCTCTCTGGGTGCCTGGGACCCACTAAGAAGGAAAGTGTACTTGCGTACGGATCTGGGTTAGGGTTGGGATTAGGGTAAGGGCTAGGCTTAGGGTTACGGTTAAGGTTAGGGTGGGTTAGTGGGCTGCCCCTCTGGGTGCCTCTGACCCACTAAGAAGGACAGCGTACTGGCGTATGGGTTAGGGTTGGGTTAGGGTTAGGGTTAGGGTTAGGGTTAGGGTTTGTGGGCTTTTAATGCCCTCTCTGGCACACCCAGAAGTCTCAGTCAAAACCTGGCCATGCGATTGGTGGAATGGGTCCAAACATTTGCATGGTCCCATCCCATGGCCAGCCCATCATTGCCCATGCACAGGTGTAAAAAAATAAAAATAAAATAAAATAAAATAAAATCAATGGAGACGTTTTATTGCAAGAAAAACCCACTGCTGCTATTATAAAAAATCAGATACCTAATTTTCAAATGTTTCTGTGGTGCTTTGGTGGGTTTTTGGACCACGATTTAAAAATAAATATTGCGGTCGCCATTTTGGATCCCCCCCACCGCATGGCAAATGGAGACGACGAGGATGCTCCCCCCCCAGCCTGGTACCAGCAGCCCAGGACAGGAGAAGGGGGGAAGGCCGGGGACCCCCCCCAGAAACCACCACTCGGTAGGTGCCCTCACTGAGGCAGGCATATTTTCGCCTGCTTTTATGGCCGGGAATCAGTTTTTTTTAAAAACTTTTTTTCTGTGCTGCTTGGCATTGCGCAATCACAGCAATGCCATGAACGACAACGAAAAATCAGACCCAATTTTTCTTTTTCGGTTCAAGTTCGAAGTTGAATTTCGACTGGTGCCCATGGAGTAATTACACACACACACACACACACACACACACACACACACACACATAGATGTACTACATACAAAGCCAAAAACAGAGGAGGGGGTCTATCCTCCCTCTCTTTCTGCCTTTCTGTTCCACAACCCACCTAATATGTCACTGGGTTGCCATTGCAGTTAATGGCTTGCCCCAGTGTGAAACTGGTGAAAGGTACCTGTCTGCACTGGCTAAACCATGAGCTATTTTGGATAACACTGAGTTTTCAAAAAAAAAAAAAAAAAAAAAGAATGCATGCCCTTCCATTATGCCAGAAAAGTGTGGGATAGCTTTTTCAAGGGAAGGATGGGTTATTCTTAGTGGAAATGTGTGTGGCTGAAGTCCTTCCCTCCTCCCCTCCCCGAATCAAGCAGTACCAAAAATGATCCATATAAGAGCTATATGCCAGTGTGGAGCAGCTGACGGATGTAAAATTAGAAAGGATTGATAGGTTTTGTATAAAAGCCCTGTGCGCACCTCAGCCTGGCAGGAAGGCCGTGTGCCTCCTGAGCCAACAGTCCTGATCCTCCCTCTGGATAGCCCTCTTTAAAGGGAGGAGAGCCTAGAAAGGAAGGCCGTCCTCTGGCAGCCCTTCAAATGGAGAACCCCCTTCCCCTAAAAGAGGAGATGTAGCCACCTGAGCAGCAGCAACAGTGTGCAAACTGAAGTAATCCATTTGCCTCTCACCCCCCACCCCCTCCACTTTCTGCCTTCTTGAAATCCTTCCTTGACCCATTTCTGAGACTTCCTTTCTCACTTTTTTTGGCAGGTGAGCCGGGCTGTGGCTCTCCCATCCTAGTCCCAAGGAGGAGGAGGAGGAGGAGGAGGAGGAGGAGGAGGAGGAGGAGGAGGAGGAAGCCCCAATGAAGAGGATGGCCGGCCCACCTTCTCATCCCATCCACCCCCGCTGCCCACCCCGCTGGCCTGAGCTGTGGAAGCGGCACTGTGCAGCCTCGGCCTCTTTTTTTTTTGTCAGCTGGTGTCAGCTTTCATGGCAGATGGTGCTTTTGGAGCAGAGGGGCTGAGGCCCCACTTGGGCTATTGTGCTGGGGCTGACGGAGCCCACTGCGGTCAGCATCAGCTCGTGGAAGAAGCGTCAGGAAATCCAGAGCCTCCTCGTCGTTTTTTGGCCTGAGCGCCCCTGGGATCCAGAAGGCAGCATTCGAAAAAAAGGGGGGGTGGAAAGGCACTCCCCACTCAAGGGTTCCTAAACCCCTAAATCTCTTGATCAACCAGTAAATAAAGAGTCCAAAACTGGAACTTGTCTGGCAACCCTGTTTTCTATCCTGGAAGCCAAGATAGTGTTATGGACTAGTGGCTTGATGACTCAATGTTTATTTATTTGTGCATTGTGTGCTTACCTCACTTATATTCTGTCACTTGTTATTGTGCAGGAGACCTGCTTTCAGTGTAGATGAAAGCTATTGGGATAAAGTTGTTGATGCAGATTTCCAATCCAACTGCCAGCCTTTCTGGACTCCCAGTACATCTCAGGCACTGGGGCTGTTTTGATAAGCACTATTCATTTTAAATTTTATCACAACAGCATTAGGGATTCAGAAGGAAAGATGAAGGATTGCATAAAGAGAAGATCTTGAAGGGGTGATATCAGCCAGATTGGATTTAAAGGGAGCACCTTTTCCCCAGGAGGAAAAAAAGGAAACAGGCTAGGAGTCAAAAGGTTGAATGGGACAGGGAAAGAGGGGCAAAGGTTCAGGAAGACAGGATGGCAGGCAAGAAAAACTGTGATGTTTAGTCCACCTATGCCACTAGCACAAGAGTGAGTGAGCAAACTATGCTCAGTGCTCCAATGGTGCCAGCTAGACATGGGCACGACTTGGCAAAATTGTCATTTCCGTTTTTGGTTATCGTTTCCGTTGCGTAACGGAAACGGTAACGATAATTAAGCCGTCAGAACTCGAACTCAAACCAAAAAAAGAAAAATTTGGTCAGGTTTTTCGTTTTCGTTTGTGGCATCGCGGCGATCGCGCAATGCGAAGCACAGAAAAAGTTTTTAAAAGATTTTTAAAAAACCCCGACTCTCGGCCAAAAAAGCAGGCGAAAATATGCCTGCCTGAGGCTTTGCAACCTACCAGAGGGGTGGTTTCTGGGGTGTCCCCGGCCTTTCCCCCCCTCTTCTCCTGTCCTGGGCTGCTTGCACCAGGCTGGGGGGGTCATCCTTGTTGTCTCGCCATGCCATGCGGTGGGGGGGATCCAAAATGGCAACCGCAATTTTTCTTTTGAAATCGTGGTCAAAAAACACACCAAATCACCACAGAAACATGTGAAATTTATTTATTTTAAATGCCTGAATTTTAATAGTAGCAGCAGTGGGTTTTTATAGCAATAAAATGTCGTATTGATTTTATTTTATTTTATTTTATTTTATTTTTATTTTTTTAGACCTGCCCATTTGGGCTGGGCATGGGATAGGACCATGCAAATTGTTTGAACCATTCCACCAATGGCATCGCCAGGTTTTTGACTGACACTTCTGGATGTCTCGGAGGGCATAAAAAGCCGAGGCACCTTCCAGAAATCGCAGTCGGGTGTATGGATGTGGTTGAGGGAGGAGGGCTGGCTGCTGGTGCTGGTGTGATCCGATCGAGATTGAGGAGGGAGGCTGGAGGCTTTAGGATTTAAGTTAGGCAGGCAGGGAGGGAATTGAATTTAGAAAATAATTTCTTTGATTCCCTGCAGCTTTGTCTGCTGAAGGGAATAGCAGTTTATTCTTTATTTCTTCTCTGGCAGTTTGTGAGGATTTTTTTCTGATATTGGATAGAGGGGGAGGTGCGACTGGGAGTGGGAGGTGTGGATTTATTTTAAAAATATATTATATACTACCATTTATTTTCTATTTTCCTAACTTCAGTTTGCTTGCACACACACACAGTTGGGGTGCAAGCCAAGAACAGAACCTCTATCCTAAGTGATATCCTAACTGCCCACTCGCCCGTCCGCCCATGCTGCCACCCGCCTGCAGCCCGCACCGCCGCCTGCCCACTTGCCCGCCCGCGACCGCCGCCTGCCCATGGCCCCCTGCCACCGCCGCCTGCCCACACCTCCCCCCCGCCGCCCACCCCCCCGCCCCCGCCTAGGGCGCAAAAACACCTAGCGCCGGCCCTGATTGCGGGACGCCCCTATGCTCTGGGAAGTCAAATTGCACTAAATCGCGGTGGAAACGACAAACGACAAACGAAATGACAAATTTTTGAAAAAATTTCACAACAAATGGAAACAACCCGAAACAGACCCGTTCTGACAAACGAAAACTCGAAACGTCATTTTTTCTGGTTGTGCCCATGTCTAGTGCCAGCTTACCTCTTGAAAATGGAGAACAGAATAAGCAGATGTGCAGGTCATCTGGTTAGTCTTCACACCACAGTGAGAGCACCACAGTGAGACTACATTGGCCCCTGGACCAGAGTTGGGCAAATCCTAAATTATTGATCAAATTGGCAACAACTTGTATGACATCTGAACAAATGCAGAATCACCAAATTGGGTTCCAGGGCAAATGAACTTAAAAACTGATTTGGGTTTGGAGCATTAGGTCAAACTAGATGGGCCCCAGATACATATACATGACATAATGAAAGAAACGGAGGCCCATCTAGTTTGATACAGTACACCATATTTTTTTGTGTATATACCATGCTACTTTTTTCTAAAATCATGACACCAACAATTAAGGGGCATGGTATACACAGAAGTAAGTTTTTCAGGGTGGGTGGAGGAGAACCCAAACCCACCTTGCTTTTCCCTTCCATGGTTTGTTTTTTTCAGGATTGGCCTCCTTCTTTCCTTGAGTTCTCCACCCCCACCTCCCCCACTGTTTTCTTTCATTTCCCCATTCTAAACACTCCTCTAAGCTTTGGTGAGTTTGTTTTTTGCAGGATCACGCTCTATCAGGCCTGATTAGTTTCCATCAGGGAAATTAAAGGCAATGGGGTGGAGAAATCAAGGAAAGAAGGAACCCAATCCTGCAAAAAACAAACCCACCAAAGCAGAAAGGAGTGTTTAGAACCGGGAAATTAAAGGCAACAGTGGGGGTGGTGGAAGTGGAGGAGAACTCAAGGATGATTTATTAATTTTATTTATTTGGGGGTCTAAAAAGTGGGGGGCATTTAATAAAAGACAGTGTCTTATAGACGAAAAAATATGGTATAATTTAAGCCAGTTTAGAGGTGAGGTAAAGCTAGGTGTCTTCATTTTATTCTCAGCCTTATGGTCTCTCCTGTCCTCACATTTCATGTGCATAAATTGGAGAGGGGAAATATACAACTACTGTAGTTCGTTTTCCTAGGTATGTCAAAGGGAGGCTTACAAATCAACATGAGCCAGGAGAGAAATCAAATTGAATGGGGGTCACAGATGGTAATTTATGTTAATTTAGATTGCAGTAATTATTTCCTAGTTTGTATCTATGTATATATTTACATACATATGTAGATGCTACATATATCTTTGTGTTTCATTTGATTATTCAAAGGGAGGCTGCCATGGAGGGAAGGAAAAATCACAATTCCTCTCTCCCTCTCAGAAAGAGTCTTCTTCCGGCCTCCACTCCTGCCCTCTCTGCCTCGTTTATGTCTGTGTCTAAGAACATCTTGCCTGATTACAACTTTCTGGGAGGATTGTTCTATGGGACGAGTTTAAAGACAGGATTAGTCCTGCGCAAATTCTCATTAAACCATCTTCCAAACCCTCATAGTACAAGATTAAGCGGAGCCCTAATCTGGTAGGAGCAGCAAGATTTTGCAAATCATTGCAAATCTCTCCTCTCTTAGTTTATCTGCTGGGGGATTAAGCAGGGTGGGCTCCTGAACTGTGTCGAATAATAATAAAACTGGTGGTGTCCGCCGGAGCCTTTGCCTGACAGCTGCCATGTCAGCAGCCTTTGACAAGAGAGAGGACGGGACCCCAGGCTCTGCCAGAAAGAAACTTTTCTCCTTCACTTCTGACGAATCTGGTGTGGAACCCACCCACCCCGGCAATAAACTCATATTTTATAGCCATTTTCCCCAGCATGGGTGTTTTCTGTGTGTGTTCTCTATGCTGCACCACCCTGATTTCCTGTGGCAGGCTGAATGATGGGATTTGTAGTTCAAGGAAAGGAAAGTACCAAGTTAAGGAAGGTTGCCCTACTGGAGCCATCCTTCACACACCCTCTCCAGGTGCTGATCAAACAAAGATTTCAGAACTAGAGATGGGCACGAAACAAACAATTTTTCATTTCCGTTTTCGTTTTTTCATTTCGTTACGCAACGAAACGACAAGCGAATTTTGTCTCTAAAATGAAACAAAACGAAGAGAAACACCAGAAATTTTGTCGTCCGTATCGTTTTCGTTACGGCAACACATTGAACTGCTTTAAATGCTTAAAAAAATCACAAAAATTGAAATTAATGGTAACAAAACCGTAACGAAACGAACAAACACGAAAATGAATTTTTGCAAAAATTTCGTGAAAATGGAAACGAACTGAAACGGGCCCCCCAAACGACAAACAACAAACCATTTTTTTGATTCATGCCCATCTCTATTCAGAACTAATCTCAGGGCAGCTCCATGCTAAAAATGAAGGCAAAACTTCTTAACTCTAGAACAGTCCAGATGTTCTTGGACTCAAACCCCAGAAGCCTTCGCCAATAGTTGTGCAGGCCAGGGTTTCTGGGAGTTGCAGTCCAAGAAGAGCCAGGTTACCCAAGGTTGCCATCACGCCATTGTGGTCTCAGTTGTGTTTCCTCTGTGCTTCGATGAGGTTCTTTTTAGGATGCAGAATTTATTTTATTTTACTCGCCTTCACCTCACCAGAAAACCATTGAAAGTTTAGCACAATCACTTGGTGATGAGCAGATCATTCTTCATGTAACGCTCTTTTTCTTTTCTTTTTTAGACAGGTGTGGCTTGGAAGAGAGGTGGGTTGATGTGGCTTTCTTTCCCAGGATGCTCCCATCAGTCTGGCCTTGTCTGAGCTATACAGACAGTGCTAATCCCCAACAAGGACCATGTTGTGTTTATTGTTCTGATATCCATAGTGATGTATCTGTGGCCCTATCACCAAAGGTGGGGCCGTTCAGCATTTCACCATTCCACCCAGCAATGCTTCATCACTTTGCCTTAGAGGCTGTGACAGGAGAGTGGAGATGGGCATGAGCTGCCAGTTCAGCAGCTCAAAATGATGTCTTCTTTGGATGCACAGGGGTTTCATGGGCACCTTTCTCCCACCTCTTCCTTGCTTGCCTCCTCCTCTGGGTGGGGGCTTGCGGGAGGAGGTGGGAAAGGGAAGCCAGGGTGCCCGTGGAACACCCATGTGTCCAATGAATGAGCCAGTGGTTCGTGCCCATCTCTAGAGAAGAGACAAAGAGATTGGAAGGTTTGCACCATAATAGTTTGTTTTTATAGCTGAATTTTATGTATTTTGTTGCTGTGAACCACCCATAGTTCCTTTGGAAAGTTGGGTGGTATATAACTATAAATAAATAAAATAAATAAAATAAATTTTATAATACTTCTTTTGACCATGTGTGTATTTTGAAAGTTTTCAGAAAGTTTACCAATGTGATGCTGGTTTTAGGATGGTAATCTCTTTAACGGTGCTTTAGTACCGTAACTGATTGTGTTTTAAAACTGCATCTATTTTTTTAATGTCATAAGCTATCTTGATCTGTGCCAAGAAATAATTGCATAATAAATATGGTCCACCATCAGAGGAAGCTTGCAGTTTGTATGAGTTGTGGGGGTGGGGATGGTGAAGTGGTTCAATAAAGGTATCATGGTCCTCTTATGCATTTCCATAACTACTGGAACATTGCAGCTGACTGAGCTGGTCTCCCCTCTGCCTTGAAAAGGAGTGGTCGACCTGATAGACCTGCAAAAAGAAAACGTAGGTCAAGGATATCTGGTCTGTCTGAAGGGACACATGCACCTCCTCCTGCTCCTGTGTCGATTAGGAAGAGTGAAGGGCAGACTGTAATGTGTGTGTGTGTGTGTGTGTGTGTCTGTGTCTGTGTGTGTGTCTGTGTCTGTGTGTCTGTGTCTGTGTGTGTGTGTCTGTGTGTGTGTGTCTGTGTGTGTGTGTGTGTGTGTGTGTGTGTGTGTGAGAGAGAGAGAGAGAGAGAGAGAGAGAGAGAGAGAGAGAGGCCAGGGCCATCCCAGGATGGGGCCAGTGTCACCAACCTTTGCCAAGCGCAGTTTACCCTTTGAGGGCAATACAGGAGCAGCTACACGGTGGCACAGATGGCCCCCTTTCAAAGCCGCCTGCGCTTCTGTCCCTGTCTGCCCGTAGGTCCCGTCCAACTTCAAAATCCCTTTTAATTGAATCCACACTTTTTATACTTCATTAACTCCCTGATAGATTGGATTAGGACCGAGGCCGCTGAGGCCAGCCAGAAACCCCGCTGCAGGGAACAGTTGGCTGCTTTCAGTCCACTGTGCGGGGCATGCATGAGGGGGTCAGAGTGTGTCAGGCAAGAGGCCATCATTAGGAGAAGCTCCAGCAACGCCATTCTCCTTCCATATATTTGGAATGATGTTTCCCCCACTGGGTGGTATCACTTTTCTTATTTCCAGGCTGCTGGCAGACCCTCATCTTCCACCGCTCCTTCGGAAAGTCATTGATATAACTCTGCAATATCTTTGAAGAAAAGATCCTTGATTTTAAAGCCATTTGATGTGATCTGCCTCTTCAGAATTTAGGGATGTGGAAATCTGCAGCCTCGGGGGAGATGATGGCCATCATGGTGATGATGGCAACGTTCCCTTTAAATACCATCTGAATTTTCTCCCCATCGTCATTCCAGACTGGACCCTGAACCAAGAAGGTGGAGATTCACATGGAAATCTGGACATGTTTGAATGCACTTTCCTAATCCATACATTCCATGAAATGTCCCCATTTTGACTCAAATGTGTTCAACTCTATTTTTTCTGTCAATTAAACAGTTGTTAGCTTTTCTTATTTCCATCTGTCCACACTCTTTTGTGCTCCTTTTAATACTCTGAAGCCCCATGTAAGACTTCCAGATGGGCACTTTTTTCACGCTGCAGTTCGTTTTTTCCTACCTTGAAGTTTTGTCCTGAGTAATGCCCACATCAAAATGCAGTGCATGAGCATGCATGCACATGCATACTTCAATGTGTGAAACATTTGTTTCTTACTCTGCCACTAGTATTTATAAATAAAGTGGCAACAACTCCTAGCTACACAATGCCCACTTAATGAATGCTATATATTTTTTCAAACCCAACCTTTCCACTAATAACTGCTGAAAGGATTCTACATTCCCTCTCCCCTCCACCTAAAAAAAAGTAGTTATTCAAACTTACATGCCATCCTTTGTTGCTACTGGGACAGCTTCTCCCCCACCAACAAGGGTAGTGTAGAGCTCAGACATAGTAGTGCCTATGGGGAACCACCAGAGCCAGGAAAGATGGTAGGATGGCCATGGACCTGTCTTCACAGGCTGCCTGTTGGCCTGCAAAGCTGTGGGAGTTGTTCTTGTTGTTGTTGTTGCTGCTGCTGCTGGATGGTTGTCAATTGGCTAGTTTGGTGTGTGTGTGTGTGGGTGGGTGGGTGGGTGGGTGGGTGCAATGATGGAGACTGAGGTTTCCAGCCTGGTCCCGTCACCTGACATAAAATGGAGCACCTTGAGTCTGTCTAGGGGTGATCCATGACCAGAGAGTTCCTCCCTTAACATCCTCTCTAGTTTTTGGGGTTGGTTTGTCTACTGCTTGTTTTATTATTGGACTGCCTATTTGTGTGTATGGATGTGTGTGTGTGTGTGTTTTAAAGCCCTTTGTTCTTGTCATAACCTTGTTGGCAGTTTGGGACATTCAGGTTGGATCCAGGCGGTGTGAAGTGTGACAAACAGGAACCTTGGATACCTAAGTCAATAAGAAAGCCCCACCGTTCATGGGGGTAATAGGGGTAGGGCCATGGTCTGGCCTAGCAGGGGGTGGGGCTTGTAGGCCCCATCCCACCTTTAGGTGAAGATAGACAAGAAGTGGTGTACGCCGAGGTGGTATTTGGAAGTTTGGTGTTCCTGGTGGAACCTTCAGCAGCTGCTGAAGGTTTGTATGGTGGTAAGTAACGTGGAGGAAGGTGGGCATCCCAATGCAGTGGCTCCAGTTTCCCAGTGCTGAGTCAGGGACAGCAGCTGTAGCGGCACTCCCCCACCCCACCCCACCCCACCCCGGAAACAAGCTGTGTGGTGTGTCTTGTGCATAAATGGGTTCAAAAGAGTTAACAAAGAGGGCAGGGTTAGTGACTCACCAAGAGGGCAATCTTCACTGGTCTTCTTGCACATCTCCTGTACATCAAAACATAGATGGGAACCAAATATAGAAATTAAAATAATTCTGCATCTGTTTGAGCCCAGCATAGGTGGAGGAAAAATACAGCACTCTAGTGAATGCAAACCAAAGCCAGTCATTCTTCTGAGGTTGAGAGAGGCAGCTGGTTTTGGGTTGTGTCAGACAATGGCCAAGTGTTTGTGGATTATTTTTCCTGACACGATTTAGGCTGTTAGGTTTTTTCCCCCCTGCCACGTGAACCAAAATAAAATGACTCACCTTGCCTTGGCAGGTCTCTTCCTAATTAGTCTCAGGCAGCAAAATGTCACCCTATTTCCAACCCCTTCAGTGCATCCTCAGCTCGTCTTGTCCAATCTGGATGAACAAGCTAAGCAGTTTGGAAGTTGAATCATGGCAACTGGACTTCTTTTCATGAGAGATCGGCCTCTTAAGAAAAAGAAGTCCAGTTGCCATGACTCAGCTTCCAGATAAGCTCACCTGCATGACTGAGAATCTTCACAGGCAAGCTAAGTAAGCAGTCATTTGCATCACATGTCCGAGGATGGGACAGAGTACAAGACACTAAATCGTCCCAACTAGGAGCCACTTGGTAAACTGAGCTAGAGCTGTGTGTGCATGTATTGCTTGCATCCGTACCTCAAAAGTCCTCCAGTGAGCTCCGAGCAGTGGACAAGGCCCCCTCTTCCTCCCCGCTTTAGCCTCAAGGTGACAGAAGGAATGACTGTCCTCGAGGCCACCCAGGAAATTTCATCCTTAAATTTCATGCCTTAGTGATGTTTTGTATTTTTAGCTTTTTACATTTTTGTTCTACTGATTGTTGTTGGGTTTGTTTTGTTCTTTATGTCACATTGTGGAACCGATAATTATTATTTTTTCTGTATTTTGTTGTATGCTATTCCTTGTTAACTGCCCTGAGTTCCTGTCTGGGAAAATCTGACAGTATATAAATAAATAAATAAATAAATAAATAAAAAGTGGAGGCTGGAACCAGGTGTCTCTGTAGCCCCTAGTTGATATTCTGACTGTACCACCAGGCTGCCTATACCATGGCTTTTACTTAAAAGCTTATAGACTGGGCTGTTCCATGGGGAACATTTTTGCCAGCTCACCCCATGGGCTAGAGACTTGGTAGCTCAAAACACCCCTCTCCCCACCCTGCCACTCCGTTCTATAGATGCACAGAACAACCTCCTCCCTCCCCTCCCTCCTTCTTTCTCTTCTGGGAGCTTTCTATATCCATATGGGATAAACTGCCACACATTCTTCTGTTCAAAAAGAGCACCGTTTCCTCATTAACCTTTGCTCCGAGGGGCTTTGTTTCATGCCCAGCTGTCAACAAGCTGCCAGCTGGGCTCAAGAGACCTGCCGCCTGCCCGCCCTGCCCGCCCTGCCTGCCTGCAGCCTCCCGCCCCTTTGCTGCCCGCTTGGCCCCACCCAAATGCTAGGGGAGCTCAGCTGCCTCTCCCTTTCCCCTGTGGTTGGCATGCTGAGTAGGATCGGTGCGCCACAGATAAGTCTCCAAGTCTTCAAATAAGGACTAATGGGGACTTTTTGTGGGGTACAGAGAAATGGGAGAGCTGGTAAGTGGGACTACAAGTCCCAGAATACTCCAGTCAGAATGGCCACAGGATATGCTGAATGGATGTGCTGGAACTTAGTCCACAAACAAACAAACAAACAAACCTCTTCCTTTAATCATGCATGGAATGAACTCGCATTCTGCACCAGGCCATTCCAAACTCGAGGGAGAGAAATTAAAGCAGGGATTGGGTTGCAATCCTACTACTCTGCAAAGTGTACACTAGAGATGGGCACAAAATGAACAATTTTTCATTTCCGTTTTCGTTTCTTTGTTTCATTACGTAACAAAATGACAAATGAATTTTGTTTCCAAAATGAAATGAAACGAACAGAAACACCAGAAATTTTGTCGTTCGTTTCGTTTCCGTTACTGCAATACAGTGAACTGCTTTAAATGCTAAAAAAAAATTGAAATAAATGGTAACGAAACAATAACAAAACGGACGAAAACAAAAACAAATTTTTGCAAAAAAATCGCAAAAAACGGAAACAAACCAAAACAGACCCTCCAAACGACAAACGACAAATGAAACTCCATTTTTTCTATTCGTGCCCATCTGTAGTGTACACCCATGGTAGGCAACAATTCTCTCCAGATGTTTTCAGTTTGCAGCTCTCATCAAAAAAGATGGACTGGCCAATGGAGTAGGAAAAGGACTCATTGTAAGCAGTTGGAAAGCCTAATTTCCAACTGACAAGAGTCATATGTGCACTGATAAGGATCACCTGGTGTCAATTACCCTGGAGTCACCAGCCAGGAAAGCAGCCCAGGATGTGGCAGCTGACACCTGCGCAAGGGATCACTAGCAAAAGAATGAAAAATAAAATTGACACTCTCAAGATGTCTTTCTCCAGGTTTTATGGACTGATCCTACATGCAATAAATGTTTAAGGCTGCCACATCTCAAAAGGAAAGGAAGGAAGGAAGATTATTATAATACCATAAAAGACATGAACAGGAGCAAGAAAAACAAACTTGAAAAACTTCTTTATATGGAAAGGTTATGTTTGGGCTCTTTAGCTGAAAAACAAGGCAAGTATGGAGCACGGGGTAAATGTGCATAAAAACCATGCATCATTAGAAAGAAGTTATTTCAGTTCATGATGACCTAAGCAAAGAAGAGGTCAAATCTCCCTCCACCCCTTGTGTCAAGTAGAACTTTTTCTACCCCTCTGACAACCCTAGATCTCTGGATAATTCAATGATGCCAAATAGCAGCACATTCAACAGGGACAAAAACTGTGATACTTAGCAGACAATAGTTAAACCATGGAACTCACTGCCACAAGACGTGGCACTTGATTTCAGAGACACAGGAGAAATGTGTGTATTTTACACATACAGTACTGTTAGCATCCACACTAGACTACTGCAATGGAAGGGTAGGCAATTTGACAGTGGCAATTGTCTGCTGGTCCCATTGATCACTTATTTGTTTCCGAGCTGAATTTAAGGTTTTGCTTCTATTAATATTTAATAGAGGGTGGAATGCTGGAGTTCTGGGCAGGTCTTTGGACAGCTTTGCATCAGTTTGTTAATATTCAAAATAAATAAATAAATAAATAAATAAATAAATAAATAAATAAATAAATAAATAAATAATAATAATAATAATAATAATAATAATAATAATAATAATAATAATAATAATAATAATAATAATAATAATAATAATAATAATAATAATAATAATACATGCATTCTTCAGTCTCGAGAGACTATGGTATCATGCTCGGTATAGAAGCTGTGTTGCTTCCACACTGCTTGCAAAGCTGAAGAGCACAAGGCCTGGGTAGATTAATATGGAGGTTAAAACTGTTACCCAAGCAGCAAACCCCGACTCTCCACTTCACTGGAATGCAGTGGTTCTCAACCTGTGGGTCACCAGATGTTCCTGGACTACAACTTCCAGAAATCCTGGCCAGCTCAGTTAGTGATGAAGACTTCTGGGACTTGCAGTCCAGGAACATCTGGGGACCCACAGGTTGAGAATGACTGGTCTAATGGAACAGCAGAGCTGATAAAATTAGTTCCAACTGAGTCACGGGAGTTACCAGAACATGCTCGTACACAGTCATGTACTGCCTCTGGGACTCTGGCTCCGGATTTTGCCTTGAGGTTGATTCCTTTAGCCTTTTCCAGAAGTGGATACAGCCACAAGACAGTGGAGGTTTAAAATCAGAGTTTTCCTTCTCCTAGATAACAACAACTCCTAAAGAATTGACTTGAGAGTGCACAACACACACCACCTTTGAAAAGTGAGATTAAGACTTGGGTTGTATCAGAGCATTGCACAAAAAATGAAAGCTTGGGCAGCTGTTTGTCATGGCCAGGGGACACCCAAGTATACTCAGCATGGTCTCCTTCTCTTTAGGGAAGCTCCTTATATGTCCCCCGAATTAGGCTCTCTGAAGGACCAATTTTACTTCTATGAACGGAGGGTTGCCCTGTTACCTTTTGACTTCAGTTTTACCTGGAATCTAGACCTGTTTCCTGGGATTTCCCTCATGCTTGTGAATACCACCAGATGCCCCACACATGGTTCAGTCAGTCCTGCTTTGGAATTATCCTGCCCAGCCTTTGTAATCAGAAACGCTCATCCCTGTGTTTCCAGGTTTGGGCCATGAACAGCATACTATAGGCCTGGCTTTCTTGTTCTGATGGATTTCATTTCCTCCCCCAGGCGTTCTGTTGACTTTTTGGTTTGCACTGTATTTATTCTGGTTATTTTTGTTCAATCTGGTTTCCTGATAAAACACAGTGGCTGAGGTCTCTGGCTGTGCAGCCAGAAGTTGGGAGTTCAGTTTGCCCATTGTTCTTCCTTGACAAGGGGTAGACCCTATGATCCTTTTAGGGTCTTTTCTGGTTCTTCAGCTCAAGGTTAGGTTATTATCATCCATTCAGCAATGAAAGAGACCTGGGCTCTTCCTGCGAGACCGTGAGGAGGGGTCCCTGCATATTCCATAATTCTGTGGAACAGGGAATGTCAACTGGTGTCACCTGCACGAAAGCGGCATGTGCTGAAATTCTTTCTTCCATGTAACTCTTAAAAATACAAGTCTTCTGTCTTTGTGTGTGATCACCCTGCTTCTGTCCCTTGGCCCGGGGCCTTTTGCTCTAGGTGGCACCTCAGCTCTTTTTCTCAGTTTCTTTCAAGCCCACAATCATACAAGAAAGGTGATTCCCCCTCCCCCTCAGGCTGAATATGTTCCCCATTCCCTCCTTGACACAATGCTTCAACTGCACAGCAATCCCTCCTTTCTCAACGGGTCACCGACGCTGCCGTCTCCCAGCAAAGTGGCACAAGGGTTCCATTCCACACATCTGTTTCCGAACCTCTTGTGATATCTCTTTGTCCATCTATGCACTCACACACAATGTGTGTGTCCGTCCGTGTGCCCGTGTGTGTGCCCGTATGCCCGTGTGCCCGTGTGTGTGTGTGTGTGTGTGTGTGTGTGTGTGTGTGTGTGTGTGTGTGTGTGTGTGTGTGTGTGTGTTAAAAAAAACTAGCCTTCCTCCATGCGCTGTGCTACCAGCTGTGTCCAGGTCCCATCAGGGTACTTAGAGCCATATCGCTTACGGGAAGGGATTAGTGAACATCCCAGAGGCCTTCGGGATTAGTGTCTAATGCAGCCAGCTTTATTGCAATCAGGCTCAGAGAAGGCTCTTCGTCCTCACTTTGTGGAAGCTCTAAGGGCAAGGGTTCTCACAGAATGGGAGGGAAGGAAGGCATCATTAGACATCTCTCCTACTCTGATTCCTTAATAATAATAATAATAATAATAATAATAATAATAATAATAATAATAATAATAATAATAATAATAATAATAATAATAATAATAATAATAATAATAATAATAATAATAATAATGGTGATGGTGATGGTGATGGTGATGGTGATGGTGATGGTGATGGTGATAATGA
This sequence comes from Phrynocephalus forsythii, assembly GCA_029282475.1. Lineage (NCBI taxonomy): Eukaryota > Metazoa > Chordata > Lepidosauria > Squamata > Agamidae > Phrynocephalus > Phrynocephalus forsythii. The sequence goes on along the minus strand of JAPFRF010000011.1, from coordinate 25,049,788 downwards.
TGGTGGTGGTGGTGGTGGTGGTGGTGGTGGTGGTGGTGATATTGCTGAGATGTCATTGCAGATGTCATAATAATAATAATAATGACATCTCAGCAGTATCATGATCATCATCATCATCATCAAATAAATAACCTTAGAATGGGAGAACTGGGAAGGTCCTTATGGAAAATTGAGACCAGCTCCTATTAAGACAGCACAGTGGGGAAATGCTCTCCTAACCATACCTAAACTATGGGGCTATCCAGCACTTCTGATGGCTTTGCTACATGGCAATCACTGAGAGAGGCATGGAGTGCTGAAGCCAATACTCTTCATGTGTGTGTAGATCGGCCTGTCAGTGGTACGGTGCTCCCCACGAGCTGGAATACAGGCAAAAATCTTAGGTTCTCCTGGTGGGGAGACACTAAGATCGTGCCGATCCCAGGGCATGGGCTAAAATGTCCAAGAATGACTCTATTTCTCAGAATCACCAAGAGAAAGACAAATTTCATGGCAAGTAGTTCTAGAGAAGGAGGATGTTTGCTTTCTGCATATTAGGTGGATTTTAAGCCTTTTCCTACTGGCACCAAAGCCTCCATGCCTCATGGTCAAGGTGTCTGCAGGAGCATGGATGGGCTTGTTTCCCTCCCAACCATGGCCATTGGTGACATCAGAAAGGCTCTAAAACATGACATCACAAAGACTCACCTGTTTGAACTCTTAGACCAGGAGATGGGACACTGCTGACCTAGTAGCATGCAACGAGCATCCTTAGGTACCATGTTCTTCTTTTCATGACATGTTGTTTCCATCTTCCACCTATCTAGCTCCAGAACTGATCAAACCTACAAAGGTGAGTCTCAGGTCTAGAGGTTGCCAAAATCAGGGATTTCGGGGGCAAGACCCTATCATTGGCATGGGGCATGCTAGAGTGTTCTAGCAAGTTGGTAGGGCTTTGAGAATGGTACCAGTGTCAAACTTGGTGTATATTTTATCCAGAACCAGAATAGCTAAGTATGGTGAACCTCTATTGTAGAAACCAGCCACTAGATGATGAATGGACCTCAGTGACTATGACAGAGTGGAAACTGTGTGATTTTTGTCATTGAAAGGATAGCTTGAAGCAATGAAATCATGGAACTGCAACATATTACTTGCAAATTGAATAGGAAAGACTATAATTTAAACAAGAATAGAATGCACTGCAGCATAATAGCGGAAGTGGTGAGCAAGAGACCTCTTTCACCAGCTGCTAAATCTGCTGTCCAGTCACCAAGTACTGATATATATACTCAGGCCCACAGATGATCTTCCTCCTAGATGATTCTTAATTTTTGGACTAGACTCAGATTAGCTCGTCACTCCAAACCAAAGCTTGCCCTCTGACAGCCCTTCAAATAGAGAAGTTTCCTTTATAATATTTGGACTGTTGGCCCTGGATATTTTTTTGTGTCTGTTTTCAAGGTTTAGTAATTTCCGCAGAAGTATTTGAAGGGAGGGCTCTTTGTTTTGTTTTGTTTCTCCAAGCATTTTGTTGAGGAAATCAGACAACTTTAAGTTAATCATCTAATAAGCCTTGATAGCTTTAAGAAAGGATTGGACAAGTTCATGGAGAACAAGGGTATCAATGGATATCATTATGGATCCCTAAGGACAACCTCCGAGTTGGAGAGGTAGGCAGAGTATCTCTCAATGCCATTTGCAGGGAATCGTAAGCAGGTGAAGACATCTGCTTGGGAATACCCTGAAGCAAATGGTGAGTCGCTGTGTGAGACAGAATGCTGGACTGGATGGGCTGTGGCCTGTTCCAGCAAGGCTGCTCTCATGTTCTTATGTAACAAGACTAAATGTCTAAGTGCTGGTGTTGGTTGGAGTGCCTGGGGGGCAGGAGTAGGATTCCCACTGTGCCTTCCAAGAGAAGGGTCAGCCAAGATCATCCAGAGCATGTGCGATGGATGAGGCTAAGTGCCCTGCCATCTGTACAGGTTTGAGCAACCAGAAGATAACCAGAAGGAGAGACTGGTAAAAACCCTTCTGAGTGCTTTATATCTAGAAGACGCTGGGAGAGGTGCCCTAAGTCAGAACTGAATTGATGGCACATAATTAATTAATAATGCTTGATGATGGGGCCAGCTTGTCTGAAATTAAATATTCCCAAAGAGGCTGGAGTAAAGCTGCATTTTAAAGAAGACCACATGGGAATACAACTACATCATCTGTCCATTGCACAGAGTTGTCCTTTACCCAGGCAGATGGGCCCTTTGAGAAATGTCAGCCATCTCTACCAGCTGAAATGTGCCCTGCCAATAAGAAGGTCCTAGCCACTATCACTAGCTGCTACTCTCACAAGAATCCTTCTTGGGAACTAGGTGAAGGTCTTCTCTGCCACTGCTCCTAGACTTTGGAACTCTCTCCTACAGGAGACCAGGTTAGCTCCATATTTGCTGTTCTTCCCTAAGCAGGCCAATACCTTTTTCTTAGGAGAAAGGTGGGGTAAAATATTTTAAAGACAGAAATACAAACACTGTACGTAAAATAAAATAGCAGTATATAGAATCTATTCAAAGAGGTCCAATATTAAATATCATGGGTTGTCCAGCTGATGAGTAATTTGTAAACTCATAGCCATCAGGGATTCCATGAGATTGTGAGGAGTTGTATCTGCAATTCCCATTTGAGGTTGATTCCCAAGGTTATGTCAACAATGGTCCTGTTTTATGGAAGGATTCTCTCACTGCTCAAGGCTGCCAGGTCTCAGGTGCTGGAAGAAGTCTCTGGGAATGGCTGTGTTCCCCTTACTTCCCAGGAGAAGAGCGGTATCTCATGGGGAGCAGCACTGAAGGAGAAGATCCTTGCTTGTGAAATAGTTTTACTGCCTGGGCATCCATCTCTGCCATTTTCCTAATAGTACGATTCTATAATTAGTGAGCTGGGCATCTACAAAGAAATTTTAAAAAAATTTTTTTAGAATAAGGGGAAGGCTGGCACTAATTTGACAGATTACCTGGTTAGCTAGGTTCAATTAGGGATCCAGTTACTCAGATTCTTTCCTGGCCCATTTCCACAGTCAAGGGACTACTAAGCACTAGTTAGAACCATTCTGTAAATCTTAGCCTGCACCCACCTCTGGGGCACCACAAGCACGAACTCTCTGTTTCAGGTGGTGGCCTGTATATAAGAAGAAATTGAATGTTCCAGAATGGAACCCAAAGACCGAACTTTCAGAACTGGACCCAGATTTCCTGTTGCCTGCGACAAAGGACTTGGGCAAATCCTCTTTCCCATTCCACAGGCAAAAGCTGATTGATCTGCAAGCTGGAGCTGGTCAGAGATTTAGCATGGGTGCAGTGGAGATGAGGTAGAAAATCCAAGGAAAAAAACACAGAGCTAGGTTGCAGGCTGACAGGGCACTGCTCCTCAGTGAGCAATAATACACAGACTCATAGTTGTTTGACTCCAACTCTAAATCGATTTACAACATATATTTATAGCAGTCTTTCAGACAAAATGTCTCAGTAGTCCAAACTATATACAGCATTGACGTTAGGAAACAAAATGAATACCTCTCTTTCTGTCTATGTCTAATTACTGAAAGATGGGTGAAAAGAGAGAAAAAATTCCTTATCCAGACATATATATACCTTAACCAATTAGGTAATATTAATTTCATGTGCATTTTTTCATGCCTACTACATCAACCCATGACTCATTGTCTGTAGTTTTGTGGATTCAGTGTCTGATCATACATATCTGACACCTGTGTATAAATCAACCCATCCAGTCTATACATTCATTTTTTAAAATTCTGTCAATATATTAAGAGGTCCTACTTCAACAATGGTGCAAAGTCCTTCATGGCACCAAAGAGAGGCAGGCTAGTTTAGGGCAGACCAAGGGCACTTTTACACAACCCCTAAAATCTGAGGCAAAGGGCTCCCAGATCTGGAGCTTAAAATTGTTTTCCCACCAGCTCTGGGTTTTTTAAAAAATTAAGTACGACCATGCCCCCCTAAGCACATCCCAGCGCATTTTCCAAGTACCTGGTTTCCGAAGGTGAAAAATTTCTGATGTGGATGTAAAGCAGTGAGTGCCGGGCTCTCCTCACCTTGTGTTTGTTCTTCTTTTTTTTTTTCCCCCCGCCAGAGCGGAGGTGAGCCTGCATTCTTTTCTCCCTTTTTTTCTCCCTCCCCTCACGCAGACAGGAGCAAGGAAGTGCGGAGGGGTGGGAACACAGGAAGAGCGACAAACCCCCAAGATCTCTGGTCCGAATTTAAGTTGCCAGGGGATCTTAGGGGTTGTGTAAAAGTGTCCCAAGTCTACTGAGGGCATAGAGCTGGTGGCAAATTGGAGACAGTGGATAAGGCAGTGTCACGTAATGCTTGGTTATGATGGAGTAGATTAACTGTGACATGATGCTGTACCCAGACAGAATCTTCAGGCCTTCCATTAGGATTGGGCAAATTTGTCCGTTTTGCATTTTTACTACACGCATACATACCTTTCTGTCCCAGAATATGCTGTATTCTGACAAATTCTTCCAATACCAGGTGACACAGGGATCTGCTTTCATCTGTACAGGCCAAACTGAACACGTCCAGCTTTTTCCAGGATAGAGAACTATGTTGTACCTGTGAACCTGTTAGCAGCTAATTACCCAGAACCTCTCAGAAAGGAAAGACATGGCAACCCTAACTCAGAACTGACATGGTTGAATACACTGGCATAGACATTTAGGAGTTACAGCTTCAAAATCCTGGACCTTAACAGACAACAAGGAGGAACATTCACTACTTGTAAATGGATCTTCAACAAGTCGCATCTGACATCACCACCAAACATGCTGGGATATTATATGAAGTGGACCCCCATAGCAAGGATGAAACACCCTGCTTTCCAGGAATTGCTGGATAGAGATGAGTGGTTTAGATTTCCAGTTGCAGAGCTAGAGGTTAAGAGTTCAATTCCCTGCTGTGCCTCCTTGATAGAGGATGGACTAAATGATCCAGAGGGTCCCTTCCAACTTTGCAGTTCTAATGGATCATCTGGACATCCCAGACGAACCATATCATCTGAAGGGATGGGATTCCTAGTGTGGTGCAGGGTTCCAATCCTCATGTGGCCATGGAAGCTCACTGGTGGCGTGAAATTGGTAAAAATGTTCCTCATATCTCACGTACCTTGAAAGTCCTGTTAAGAAAGAAAGTCTCTATTAAGTCAGTTTTGACTTGATGGCACAGAACACACACAAACACACACACAACTGAATAGAAAGCCTTCTGGTATGGCTGAAGCCAAAATCCAATTGTTTTCATAATCTAAACAATCTCTTCTTGTTTCAAAAATCCTCCTTTGGATGGCCATGTTTTTGTCTCCTAGCCACCAAACATGCAGATGTTATTAGAAGGTTTTGAAACACTGAAATTTGGAACAAAATCCATGCTTTCTGTCTCTCCTTCTTTCTAATTTTGTCCAGGTCACAGCACAATCTATTGGGTGGTGGAAAAGGAATACAATATCTATGTGGTTTTGTTCCACAAAGCTAAACACCCATGTGATAGCCCAGCTTCCTCACTCATGGAAACATAACCACAGACGCATTGATTTTAGCACGAGTGCCCCTTTTTTGTGTCAATGAAAACATACATGAGTCTTGGATCAAGGCACTGTCAGGGAAGGTGACTCTTCCTTCCAGTCTCTCAGGCTTCCTGTTCTCCGTATTACTGTAGGGGCCCTATGTCACCAACCAGGATCTTGCATCGATGCACAATAGCAAAATCAAATCTCTCACACTTTTAAGTCAAGGGTCGTTCATTCTGGGACTAATTTCTTATACGAGAGTTTCTGCCAATTTTCCCCATGTCAGGTCCAGCTCTTTGGATGACTTAGCTCAGAAGCCAAATCCCATGCTTTTGTTCTTTTTCGGGCTACTGTATGAGGTTTGGAAAGATACATGGCCTCAGGTTTTAGTTCAGAGACTCAGGTTCGATAGCCATTCCTGGAAGAATAAATTCAAACCACTGATCTATCAGTTGCTTGTAAATTTTAGTATTTTTCCAGCTGTGTGATTAACTGTAGCAATACCATTTTTAAGTCACATTTTTAAAAAAGTAAAACCCCATTCAGGATTTTTTTTAAAAAAAATGCAGCAAGAGACTTGAGTTTGACCAAAATTTCCCATTTTTCTGCCTGATGTCTTCCTCTAAAATGGAAAAAAGGAAAGGACATACCTTGTATTTGTATCTTCATGTTTAATAATAATAATAATAATAATAATAATAATAATAATAATAATAATAATAATAATAATAATAATAATAATAATAATAATAATAATAAATAGAAACAACTTGAAAAAATTACCTGATATCAGGATCTGAAAATTGAACTTCAGATACTGGCATAAACCGGTACAGGTGGTCCCAGTGGTAATTGGCACGCTGGGTTCGGTGCCTAAGGAGCTAAGCAAGTATTTAGAAGAAATTGGAGTTGACAAATTCACCATCAGTCAGATGTAAAAAGCTGCCTTACTGGGATCTGCTCGCATAATTTGCCGATACATCACTGAGTCCTAAACGCTTGGGAAGCGTTCAACTAGTGATTGGTAATAAAAATCCAGCGTAGATAGCTGTGTGGTTAATAATAATAATAATAATAATAATAATAATAATAATAATAATAATAATAATAATAATAATAATAATAATAATAATAATAATAATAATAATAATAATAATAAAATCTCTATATCATGCCTCATGATGAGTACAGATGGGGACAAACTGAAAAACGAATCACATTTTCTGATGAACTTGGCCAATTCATCAAAATATATTGATTCACGTTTGTCATTAACTGAATCGCTCTACAAATACAAATTGATGAATTTTAGAAAATTTTGATTTGTTAATTCATCAGGCTATAAAATGCCCCCCCCAGGCACTTAGATACACCAGAACTGGGTGGAAACATCTTCTACAATCTCTTCTACAATCCCTCCAAGTTTGATGAAGACTGGTTTTCCCCAACCCAGTTACTCATGGGTACTTTTCTAGCCCCCCCCCCACTTTGTGGTTGTATAGCCCAGATTTCTGAGAGGGGAGAAATCTTTCTGCAATTATGGTGTCTCTAGGTGCCTGGGGGGCACTTCCTAGGGGTACCTATTGGGGTTTCATAGCTCAGTCATCCAAACCCCAACCTTCACCAAACTTGCAGGATTTGTACAGAAGAAGCATCCCCGAAAAATTGCAGCCAGGTGGTCAATTGATTGCACAGTTGTTGGGAATCACTATTATTTCTCTTTTAATAACCTGGACATAAGTAATTTACATTATGAATGTATTGTAATGAAGGATACTTTTCTTACAAGTAACTGTAGGTATTTTGTTTACTTTTTATAGTTCTAGGGAATACAGCCTGATTACATGGATGTGTTTTCTACTGCACTGCAAGAACTTACACAGGGAAGTTTCTCTCTCTCTCTCTCTCTCTCTCTCTCTCTCTCTCTCTGTGTGTGTGTGTGTGTGTGTGTGATTTTTACATACCAGCATTCCATAATTTGAAAGTAACTCCAGCATGGACACTGCAATACTGGGTAGTATTTTTTTTTCTCTTTGCCTCACTGTCTGTGCCATCTTGTCCTTTGTGTGTGCTTGGTGGCCTTTTACATACCAGCCTTTTTCCATGCGCTGTTAGTCGCCCAGAGTTAACTCCAAGATGGACACTTTAAATAAATAAATAAATAAATTTAAATAGTAGTTCTGGATTTTCTACCAGTCAAAAAGCCCCTCTGCCCAGACAAGATGGATACAGCTTTGGGTTAATCATGTACGAGATTTAGATTATCTAAGAGGGAAGACAAAAACATGAATTTCCCACTTCTGGATGAATCTATGACCTTGTTTAGGTCTAGTGTTGCTGAATTACTTAACCACTTAGATTTCTTTGTCCAGGGCAGACCTTCTGCATTTACTTCGAAAAAGCATATGGTCACAACAAGGGCTGAAGATCCGGCCTCCCTCCTTCCTCCACACCCTGCTTACTATCTGCACATTTCCTGTGGAAGGAGATTTTGTCCTTGAAAACTTGCATAGCTTTCTTGTTTGTGTGTATGTGTGTTTGTCTACTTTTCCCATAGTTTTCAACCTTTACCGGATAAAAGGATCCCCTCCGTAGGAATCTGGGCATTCCCAAGCTTAAGAAAAAAGTAGATTTGGTGAGGCTGAAGTCAAGTCCAGCTTAAGCTATGCTTAAGGTATTTTATTGTGGGAAATAAATGTTTGTTGTTTCTTTCAGAATGATTTTTAAAAGCTCTTGCAAACAGATTAGCAGCACAGTGCACCCTTTAGAGTTTCTTCAGACACCGCCTCCTTCTCCCTGAGGGTAACACTAACAGCAGGAGTCTGCTTTTTGTATAAAAATGGGGGAAAAGAAACCCCTATCCTAAATGGGGTGAAGGTGCCCAGCCATTGTCTCATTAGCAGCCCCTTCTGCTCGTTCGGAAACTGCACAGAGCGCAACCTACAGGGACTGCAGCCCAACCGTCACCCAGATGCTCCGCTCCAAAGTCATTAACCAAACATGACTCCCCGGGAACCCACAGAGCCCCTGGGAGGGGGGAGGGAGGGGCTGGGCTGGCATCACCACCACCATTTTGAATTCCCCGACTTTGCTGCGCTCAGGTGGGGTGTGAGGCTCCGGCAGCCCCTTGGAGATATCATGCTCCCCCTGTCAGATGCAGGCCTGTGGGAGCCCCCGCCTTGTTGCTGTTGTCATCATCATCATCATCCCTCTGCGGGCAACAGATGTCTTACGATCAACTCGGCAGCCTCTGCTCCTCCCTCTCTTCCCAGGCCAGTGCACAGGCTTTTGTTGTGCATTCAAGTTTTTGTTTAATTTGCCGGCATCCACAGTTGTGTTGGAGTCCCCCAGCTTAACTTCACCGTACCTCCCCCCCTCTCACACACACAGAGTAAAAGGGGGGGGGAGGGAGAGAGAGAGAGAGTTTTCCTTCTGCCCAAAATATAAAACACAGATGAGCAGAAAATAAGAGTAAACAGTTAGATTCATATGTCTTATCTGTGATGGTCAGGGCAACATGTGAATAAACAAAAGTATGCTGATACTTCAAACCAGCTCTGGCTGTTTTTCTGTTTGTACAGTACCTCCCACCTACTCTGGCCAGCAACAGCCCTGTACAGGTTTAATGGCAGGGTCTTTCATATCACCAGGAAAAAGCATTTATTTTCTTAACTAGAGAAGCTAGGGATTGAACCTACGTCAGGCCAAGGCCTAGCTATAATTAATGGGCCTTTCTGGATTTTGTGTTAAAAAAAAGTTTCCTAATTTTTGTTCTGCCATTGAGTACCATAGCACCTCCTCTCCAAACTCTGTAAGATGAGCATGTGCCCATGTTTTAATATCAAATAAAACAATTATAAAGAGTATGTCTGCACAGGTTCAGATTTACACTGGTGTAGTAGTTCATCTCTGCTTTCAGGAGGGCCTTGGAGTTGTTTTTTTCTTTGAGTGGTTGGGGTGAGAAATAAGAAACATCTTCACTTTTTTTGACCCTGCATGATCATATCTTACATTTTGCCTTTCTGCTTAGAATGCCCTCCCAATGTATTGGACTACAACTCCCAGAAACCCCAGCCAGCATGGCCATGGGAATTCTAATCTAAAGAATCTAGAAGGTACCAGGATGGAAAGGTTACTTCATGCTGTGACTAGAGATGGGCACGAAACGAGCAATTTTTTGTTTTTGTTTTTGTTTTTTCATTTCGTTACGTAATGAAATGAAAAACGAATTTTGTCTCCAAAATGAAACGAAACGAAACAACAGAAATTTTGTCATGCATTTCGTTTTCATTGCGGCAAATACATTGAACTGTAATGAATGCTAACGAAACAGCAATTTTTCGTTTTCGTTTTTGTTTTTTCGTTTTGTTATGTAACGAAATGAAAATGAATTTTTTTGCCAAAAATTCACAAAAAACGAAAACGAACTGAAATGGACCCCCTAAATGACAAAGGACAAACGAAACACCATTTTTTTGAGTCGTGCCCATCTCTAGCCGTGACACAAAATTGAACCAGAGAACCATAGAGATGGAAGGAGCCTATAAGACCATAGAGTCCAACTTTCTGCTCAGGTTCAGAATCCAAGTCAAAACAGAACTGGCAGATGGTTGTCTAATTTTCTCTTAATTGGACTGGACTCATAGGGCTCTGAGATATTAGCTCCAAAAATGTGTTCTGCCTGTGAGTCATAACCCTCCAAAGGGTTTAGGACCTGTTGTCTCTGTTCACAAGGGGTTAAGGGGGAGAATTTGAATTCATATTCAAAGTGAAACTGCAACTCTGAGATCTGAACACCATAGTTTGGGCTATAATTCTTCAGAGTTCTGTTACAAGAAAACTGTTAAGTCTTTCAGGTGTCATGGGACTCTGTTGTTTTATCACCACAAGCCATCTCAAGGCTTGCCTCTTTGGAAACAGGACTTTATGCCTGGCATTCTGACTGGGATAAATTATGTTATATCCACACTGGTATAACCAGAAGGGAGACTGTAAACAACTCATGCACGCAAACTCCTTCAGAAGAATTCCATCAACACTGTTGTCATTGGCATAGGCTATAGGGCTCACATCGTCTTTTTATCACTCTGTCATACTCCATCATCATCTAGATCAGACCTAAACATTAGGGCATTGCCCTTTCTCCTCAAAAGTTGCACCGTGCAACAGATTTTATAAATATAGAGCTACCCAACATGTCCACTCCACCTATAGTCACAGTGCATTACGACAATGGCAGCCTCAAAGTTGTACAAACACTGAATCATTATCAAGTACAGATACAGTATTTGGCCTTAGTATTGTACAAAATGTAGCCTTTTAGGGAGGGAGGGAGGGAGATTATGGGATATGCATTAAACCCACCATGGATTACAGTATCCCCAGATTTTGGGCAGGGAGATAACTGTTGCATCAAAAGCAACAAGATGTGGCATCTTAAAGCCTAATCTATTTTATCTGTCATCAGCTTTTGAGTAATGTGTCCCACTATATCATAAGCATTTGACAAAGTGAGATGCAGTCCATGACAGTTTGTTGCATACATGTTTTAGGAAGTATGTTTTCTAAAAGATGACAAAGTGACATGCTTATGACTCAAGTGAAACTTGCAAAAGCAAGCTGAAAATGCGGTTTCTTAACAGTTTAGTTGCAACTTGCAAGGTTGTAACAGTGCCCTCTTGTGGGTGTACATGTTAACATGTTTGAGGAGTTGGAAATAAATCCAAAGAAGAACCAAATGCTGGGTGGAGATTTGGCCTAGACAGAAGGAATGAAAGGCAGTAAGACCTGAAAGTCTGTGAAGCCAAACATTTTGTTTCTTGCAAATGCATACATGACCAGACAGCTGGGGAGAGTGTTATACCCGTGTAGCCAATAGAGAAATAAAACAGACTTTGAGCCTGTCCATACTGGCATATAGTCATCATCATCATCATCATCATGGAGATGCAGATTTGGAAAAGACCTTATGGATCACTGAGTCCAGCCCCTATCAAGGAGGCACAGAGGGGGATCGAACTCCCAACTTCTGGCCCAGCAGCTTGATGCCTAAACCACTAAGCTACCCAGTTCACATGGTATATAGCACTGTTTGACATTGGGGTAGGTGGCAACCTCATTCATGCATGTCTCTGCTTAAAACAACCCACACCTCCACTTTAAGTGCTGGACATGCCCTATATAACAGAAAGAAGATGGCAATGAAGCAACTTAAAATATTATTATGTGTAAGGATGTGTCCCTGGAGGCTAAGGCCAAGATGTTATATGCCAAAGACGTTGGCAAATCTTTGCATCTGAGTCCTGAATCTGAATCTGAGTCCTTGGTACCAATCCAAGTCTTTAGTACCAAAAGTCAGAATCGACTTGGTAGCACACAATGGTTATTATTAAAGCACAGCAAACCTGAATTCTCATTAGAAACTAAAATGAAAATAGCTGAGTCTATCATACTTGGGATGTATTATGAAAAGATGACTTGCTCAACAGAGGTGGTGGGCTCTCGGCATAGTCTATCTGCTACTTATCAGGCTGTGCTTTCCAAAGTTCCCAGACAAATCAAAAAGCCTTCGGCACCAAGGCCATAGCTAACGACCCATTCTTGATAGGTTTCATCACCTTAGGCCATTGTTCACCTTAAGGCTATGGATACTATTGTCTCCCTAACAAGCCTATTCAGGCAATTGTTCATCTTAATTAAGACCAGGTTGACAAGAGGTCAAAGCTGACTATAAGATGGAGGACTTGCACTAGCTGTATTCAGACCGATGAAGCTGTTTGGATGAACAGCGAAACGTTTCTGTCTCTCAAAAAGAAGTCCAGTAGCCATGACTCAACTTCCAGACTTGCTGGGAAGGATAACAATCCTTGAAAAGGGGTAGTAGGAACACAGTAATGCCACGTACGAGATAGGTCAACTCAGTAAAGGAACCCACAGCCTTGCACAACCTGAGCAGATTAGGAGGTCATTGATTTGTACGGTTGCCAGAAACTATGAGATGAAACAAAGTGGAAACAAATATAATTATGCATGCAATCAATGACATCAAACTTTTGCATACCCAGCTCCATTTCTGCATAAATGGCAGTGAATACTGCGGTGAGATAGAGCATTTCAGAGGAGAATTTACAGGTTTAAAATCTGGGTACATTTGTTAATACAGTTGTCCTCCGCCCTTTCGCGGTTCATATACTGTGGTCCTGGTATATTGCGGTTCTGCAGTATATGAAAAAAGGCTCCCTGGGGTAAGGAGGAAAGGCCTTCCAAGGTCCATTGGAGGCCCAAAAAGTGCTTCCCCGCAATCTGGAACTGACTTCTGGTAAACCAGAAGTGACCTCCAGATTACTAGAAAGCACTTTGGGGGCCTCTGGGGGACTGGAAAGCCCCTTGCAGGCCCGTTTGGGGCAGCGCCAGGCCTGGGGTAAGTACAAGAGCCCCGAGAGAGCCCGCCCAGTCCCGACCTGACCCAGCATCCGCATATTATGGATTTTCAATTATTGTAGGTTGGGTCGGGCCCCTAACCCCTGCAATAGGTGGGGGTTTGCTGTATGAAATAAAACTTTTTCATTTCTAATGTGTTAACAATATCCTATGTGATCAGCAACTGTGAGGAGATATACAATTTACTGATGCACGTCTGTATGGCAAATCTGCTGATTCAAGGAGGAAGCTCTCTCGATTCCCTGAAAGTGTGGAGGATAATTTTCGATGAAGAATCAGGGGTGCAGCGACTGGCATTTTCAGCACCGCTAAATCCTGTCGTCATTGTGTTTAAATGAATTTTAGCAACAACTTTCATTTTCAAGTCCACCAATAAAGCTTCTTGAAGATGCCTGGGCAGACGAGCCTCGGATGAGGTACAGGGCTGTGCTCGCACGGGGCTGCGACAACCACTTTGCTGCAAAGAGAGACGCCGCTCATATGGGGCAATCTAACAGAGGCCAAATCCCGCAAGGCAAACAGCAGTGGGACTGAGTCCAGACATTGGCGAACTCTGCTGCGCCAGGGAACCTCGATCCCTCTTGGCCGGCTCTCCGACACGGGCATTCCTGCCAGCGAATGTGCCATGAGCGGGGGGTCCTCTTCCCATTCCGCTAGGGAAATCGATGCAGGCCACAGCTGTAAACTGGCTGGAGAGTCACTTGGAATAAACAATCTCTGTCCTTTCGAGGCCCTTGTGGAGCCAGGCATCCGCTTCAATAAGCAAATGCGTTTCTATAAATCAAGGCCTGGCATCTCCCTTTTTATTTATTTATTTTCTTGTATTGTGTGCATGTGTGTGACTTTTGTTCCCAACCCCAGTCCTTCAACTTCCAACCACAACTGCAGTGTTTGGGTGTCACCTGTGACCCCCCCCCGGCAGATGGTGGAGAGAGGCCCGCCTCTCTGCTGGGGAACTGTTGCTGCAGCAGAGCCATCTGTCAAGGCTGCTGAGGGTCCAGCTCCCAGCGGCTCCGACCGGGAAGCTCAGCCTTCGCTAGGCCTCCCGTTCAAGCTGCGTCTCCTCACCCTGGGACCTGAGGCTGCTGCTGCGGCTGCTGCGGCTCCTCACGCGGGCACTGGATGGGTGGGTGGGTGGAGCGGGGATGGAAAGGCAAAGGAGACACAGGGTGGAAAGGCGAGCAGTCTTTGGCCTTGCCCAGTTTCCTGCCCAGAGCCCGGCCAGGGGCAGTTGAGAGCCACTAACCTCCTGCGCAAATCAGGACTGGCTCTTCTGTCAGGCAGCGTGAGAGAATAGCCTCAGACAGTAGACACTGGGGGACAACAACGGTATTCGCCTGGCTGTTCCTCTCTGTCAGAGGACACAGCTGTGGAGGCCATATTCCCCATCTAGCACCCACTTGGCAAGCCTGTTCTCCTCAGGTGTGGTGAAGCACAGATTGGGCTGCTAGGTCTCAGGCTAGGGCCCCAAGACGCAGACTATGAGGTCTGTTCTCCAGGCCTCCAAATGTGGACCTGAAATCAGACGGAACAGGATGCTGCCAGTACTTTTAGACATGTTCAGAAGCTGCCTGTCTTGGTACCTTGCTGCTGCTGGAATTCAGCCTTTATATTAATCAACAATGATTCTCAACACACACACACACACTTTCAAAGATACACACACACACACACACACAACCAGTGCTGATATGCTGCCATTGCTGACATATAATCGCAATTGTGCGCACAGACCTATGTGGTAGGATTTCAACCACTGTGCACAGAAGCTTGTCACTAAGTCAGTGAGTCTTGGTGCCAGCTGAGAAGGGTGCCCAGGCTTAAAGCTATCTGACATAAACTAAATTGTCTCCTCTTAACACCACTTGCCCTGAGATTTACCTAGATATACAGAGAAGCACATTGATTCTATTACACACACAGTGTGTTGGGGGGGGGGGTCAGCTTTCACCTCAAGACCCAGTAACCTGCCTTAGTCCATCTACAGCAGTGATGGCGAACCTGTTAGAGACCGAGTGCCCAAGCTGCGATTCAACACCCACTTATTTTTCACAAAGTGCCAATACAGCCATTTAACCTGAATACAGCTGGATGTGAAGGGGTGATTTCGGAGGTCCACAGAAAGGGCTCCATGCACCTTTGGCACCCGTGCCATAGGTTCTCCAACACTGACCTACAACAATGACTTCGGTCAAAGCATGAAAACGTTACTTTTTTATACTGTAACTCCCAAAACAGCCCCACCTTCCAGCCATTGTGGTCACTGGCAGTCTGGAGGATTCTTGGAGTCAGAGTTTATTTTAAACCAAAATCAAAGAAAAATAAAACAAAACAAAAGACAAAAAATATGTGGCAGCTTGAAGACTAACTTTCATATTTTAATGTAACATTTCGTGGACATGTCCACTTATTCAGACGTATAGCAGCAGAATGAGGTGTACAATAGAATATGTAATGGAATATGTTTCATACCGAATATCCATTGCCTGTTTTAGGTAGGTATATTTGCATGGAAGCTGTGTTGTAAAAATTCGGAAACTTTTACAAATGTTGGCATGAGGAGAGGAGAGAGCATAGATCAGAGTTGGCGAAGTGCCAAAGGGGGCACTTGGAGCCCTTTCTGTGGACCACCCAAATCACCCCTTCACAGCCACTTGTATTCAGGTTAAATTGCTGTACTGGCACTTTGTAAAAAAATAGTGGGTTTTGAATCGCACTTTGGGCACTCGGTCTATAAAAGGTTCGCAAATTGCCATCACTGGCATAGATGATGAGAGACGGAACCCAGAGTTGTAGCTGTGGCAATGGAAGGATGTTAGGGAGGAAAGTGGAACTCAGCTTGTTGCTACATTCCTGCTGTTCCCAGATCATTGAATATCATGGTCTTTGTTACTAGATTCCTAAGGAGGAGGACCATTTGAGACAAATGCCATGAATGGGAATGGCATTCCCTGAGCACCCCCGTGTGGCCGCAATCAGTCACTGAGAATTCCAAGTGATCTGTACCACTGATATGAAATATTCTTCTTCCAATATCAAAAGAGCCAATTTTGTACTTAATGCTGGTTGAATGTTGATTGCCACTTTCTTATCACATGTGGAAAGACCAGAAAGCCCTAGAACTCAGGCTACTCCTGGCCCTGATATGTTTAGTTCAGCCTTGATTTTTCTCCTAAAGAAGTGCTGCACTACAAAGCAGTCACCCATTACAGCAATGATTCCCAACCTTCCTAATGCCGCAACCCTTTAATACAGTTCCTTATGTTGGGGTGACCCCTTGCCCTGCTTGGAAGAGGCCACAAGCCCCCTTTGGCAGGCCACTGCCACAGGTGCCATAGAGAGCTTCCCTCTACAGGCACCCTCAGCCAATCGCAGCCTCCGGTGCCATTGACTGACATCCCCTCCAACCTATAAAGCTGTAACTCACTCTTTCCCCCCCCTCCTCCCCCCTACTCCAGACCCAAGCCATTTGTGCCTTTTTCTTCACTGGCTCATGGCGACCCCTGTGAAATGGCCATTCGACCCCCAAAGGGGTCCTGACCCCCAGGTTGGGAACCACTGCATTAGAGTGACGTAAGCAGACTCATGGCTTCCTATGGTCATCTGATGTTAAAACTAAATGAGCCTCCAAAAATGACTGGAACGTATCTCCATAAAATTTGGAGTCAGTCAGAATGAAAATCCTGGTCGTTCAAACAACTCAGTCTATTATCTTTTCCCCCACTGCATTCAAATCTGAACTTATCTACAGTTTCATCACGTTTGGATTTCAGATTGAAATGGAAGATTATCAGAGTTCATGGGAAGGAATATTACCACTCTGATGCTTCCTGCAGTAATCTACAGATCTAAGTAAATATACAGATTTGTCTAGAAGAGTACTGCACGTTTACTGGGTATCATGGATTGATGCAAAGAAAGTCATCAGAATGACCAAAGTGGGCTGTCAAAGGGAGATGCATTTCCCGAAAGCACACAGAAGCGTGACATCCTTATTGAAAACTGATTTTATTGCAGCTTTTGTTATGTCAAGTTCTTTACTCTCTCTCACACACTCATCTTTGGAATCGCTTCATGGAGGTAGGATACAATTTTCTCCATTTTGTAGATGAAGACCTGGGAAGTGATACTTGGGTCTGTGAACTTGGTCCATGGCTCAGTTTGATATTTGAATCTATGTTTCCCTAGGCCCAGCTTTAACCACAGTGTTTCTCAGCAGCTCAGGAAGTTAGAAAACTTGGGGGGAAATAACCAAAGATATTTGTAATTCCTTGACATGCAGGATCAGAGACATCTATGCTGTGGGTCATGGCTGATACATCCAGATGGGCTCTCTCCAAACCAAATCACGCCAAAGGGAACACAGGAAGAGAACCAGGTATAGCACTTGAATGCTTCATCAAATTATATAATAATTGAGTTGAAAGGGGCTTATAAGACCATTGAGTCCAACTTCCTGCTCAGTATCACAGCTGTGCTAAGTACTGAGATTTTCTTCCACATCTTTTTCTTCCAGATCTAGTTAGACATTCTTTGTCAAATTGTGAGCAGATGTCAAAAACTTCCACATACATGGCAGAACATTACTCAGGTCCAAGATTATATGGTGTTTCTAGATCAGCCAAGCTTTATGATGGTTCTGGCTTCAGGAAATTCTGCATGTTCCAAAAAAACCTAGGCCAACATGCATTAAATCGGGAATCAGAAAACCAGAGAGTAGACCCACTTTAGAGCACTGCTGGTGAGGAAAGAAGCACAGTTGCTAAATGGGTTGCACCAATTCATTCTTGAGGGTGTTGTCACATCGGGGTTCTTGCAGTCTCACGGGGACACCACATAAGCTGTTGCTATATACTTTTTGCCATTATCATAGGTGGATTTATCCCATGTGTATGTCTGGACCCCTAGATCATAGCCTCCAATTTTCAGGTGACACCTGAAGAAGAGAAAATGGGGGAAATTGATCTTGTTGAGTCATCAGTATGGGGGGGGGACAAGGCACTCCCAATGTTTAGGACTTCATTTCCCATAAGTCTAGCCTGCATGGCTAATAACTAGAGATGGGCACAAAATGAAATTTAAGAATGAAACGAACCGAACCAGAAAAATTTAGTTCGGTTAGGTTTGTTTCGTTCTTCCCCAATGGCAATGGCAGCCCAGCTGTCATCACCCACGGGGGAGGACTGTCTAGAGAGAGCCCCGTTCTTGCCTCCACAAGCGGAGGTGGGACCGGGGCTCTCTCTAAAGGGATCTTCCCAGTAGGCGGATGACAGCCCGCCTGGCTGTCACCTGCCTACAGCGGAGGGCGGTCGAGAGAGGACCGTGGTCTCGGCTCCGCAAATGGAGCTGAGCCCACGGCCCTCTCTGAAGGGATCTCCGCCGCGGGGAGGTGACAGCTGGCTCGGCTGTCACCTCCCCGCAGTGGAGGGTGGTCCAGAGAGGGCCATGGTCTTCCCTCCGCACGCGGAGGTGGGATCATGGCCCCCTCTCCAGGGATCTCCGCCGCGGGTGCATGACAGCAGACCCACGGGACGGCTCTCCCGGCAGGCTTGCCGCCAGCTCCAGTGGTGCCCGGCCCCGGGAGGGTTCCCCGCGGCTGCGGGAACGCTCTCCCGGCAGGCTTGCTGCCGGCTCCAAGACAGCTCTTCCGGCCCCAGGAGGGCTCCAAAAAAAAAAAAAATATGAAAGGATTTTTTTAAAAAAAAATTCATTTCATATTAAACGAAACAAAACAGGCCCCCAGGGCACAAATAACAAAATGAAACATCATTTTGAAACGAAACAAAATGTGCATCTCTACTAATAACAATGACCTTTGAACTGCAGATCTGGAAGGGACTCTATGGATCCTCAAGTCCACCCCTCTCAAGGAATCACAGTGGAGAACCAAACTCCCAACCTCTAGCTCTGCCACCAGACACTTGAGTCACTGAGCTATCTAGCATTTTGAGAAAGGATTATTTGAATTTGTAGTCTCAAAAATCTGGAGAGCCACTGATTCTATTTCCTAGTTCTCAGTGATCTGCAGTATATTGTTTAGGATGGCTCCCTGCTAGAAATGGGCAGGAAACAAAACACGAAATGCTGTTTTGTCCTTTTTGTGCATTTTGTTACACAATGAAATGAAACACTGTTTTTCCCCCTCTAGGTAGGAATGAAATGATTAAACCTAGAGAAACCAAACTCACAGGGTAGCTTCTATGGACTCTTCCCTGTAAGCCCCCCAAATTTGGAAAGGTTTGGCATTCAGGGGGCTGAGTTATTAAACTCTAAAGGGGGGCCCTCTAAGAGAAAATCATTTCTAATTGAGTTGGAAAGCCACTAATGGCACCCCCACAAGCGAGCAATTAGAGGCTTCCTGACTCAATTATAAAATATTTTCTCCTAGGTGGACCCCCTTTGGAGTTTAATAACATAGCCCCTTGAGCCCCAGAACTCTCCAAATTTGGGGGGCTTACAGGGAAGTGTCCCAAGAAGCTACCCTGTGATTTTGGTGCGTCTAGGACCCAGGGGAGCCATTAACATTTTGCTTTGTTTTGTTACAAAACTACTTTAAAAATTCATTACTAATGAAAGGAAACAAAACTACTAAAGAAACAAAACAAAATGAAGTGCTATATTTTCGTTTCGTGCCCATCTCTACTTCCTGCAAGGAAAATGAAAACAGTGTTACTTTGGTGGCTGCTATTGCCACATTGCCAGCACTGTTTTCCTTTAGAGCAGAGTTGGAGGAAGGTTCTCTGTAAGCATGAAGTCTCTAAGCGCCTAGGGAGAACTTTCCTGAGGGGGCCGATTTGGGGGTACATGTCAGACATCAAAAATCTAATCTACATCAAACATGGAGAAAATGTAGAGAAGAGTGAGAGGAAGACTTGCTCTAATTTTGGTATCTTTGAGTATCTTTTTAGGGGGCATTCTATAGCCCAATGAATTAACTAATCAAAAACTGCTCAGAATTTGTCAATTTGTATTAATCGGGAAGCTCCACTTACAATGAATATTTATTTATTTATTTTTATTATTTTGAATATTTTACCCCACCTTTCTCCTTGGAAAAAGGACCCAAGGTGGCTTACAGTAATGATGGGCAATATACAGCCCGGAACGTTTAAGAGATACAGCAGTGGTTCTCAACCTGTGGGTCCCCAGATGTTCCTGAAATCGCTTCCAGCACAGTGAGTGGTGGAGGCTTCTGGGAGTTGCAGTCTAGGAACATCTAGGGACCCACAGGTTGAGAACCACTGACATACAGTATTCAAGTTAAGAAGAGGGAATTAAAAGAGGGTTCTATCACACGTCCTTTAAAATGCTGATTAAATTTCAAGATAAAGCATTTCCAAAAATATTGTCCCCACGGCCACTGGGCTTAAAAAAACCCACACCCGGTTATGGCCACTCTAGCGAGTTTTCCATGACCTACCAGAGAAGTTGGGAATTTTTTGCTCCGGTAAAAAATGTGAGCCAGAAGTCAGTGGGAGCTTGCATATGATCCAGTTTTCTGCTTTTTTCTCCTAGGCCTGACCAGCTCATCCTGGGGCTGGTCAGTGTTTTTTTTTTTTAAAAAAAATTCCTCCCCCGCTCCCAGCGCTGATCAGCTAGCCTTCGGGCTGTCAATTTTGTTTTTGTTTGTTTGTTTTCATTTTTTTCCTAGTCCTACCAGCTCCTGGGGCTGGTCAGTGCTTTAATTTTTTTTATTTCCCCTCCCCCCAGTGCTGATCAGCTGGCCTTCGGGCTTGCTGTGCTGTTTTATTATTATTATTATTATTATTATTATTATTATTATTATTATTATTATTATTATTATTATTATTATTATTATTATTATTATTATTATTTTCCCTAGTGCCACCTGCTGCCCATGGGGGCTGAACGGCACTTTTTTAAAAGCAAAAAATCTTTGTATGTGGGAATGGAGAACCCACATCTTCAGTCATGTGACCAAGAAAGAAGAAAAGCTGGACTTTCACAACATCTGGATCTTCCCCCAGGTGAGATAGCAGCCTTAGAACATTATAAGGTAACAGTAGAGCTACAAAGAGCATGCAAAAAGAAAAGAAAACTCCATTATGAGGGGCAGAAAGTAACTTGGAAAACACTGGTGTTCTTATGAAATCTGTCAATATGAACACACTTTGACAAACTGGTCCAATTCATCAGAAAACATAATTCCTTTTTCAGTTCATCTCCATCTTTAGTCATTGCATCTTTCGTGAGTTTTTCAAAGTATTTCAATAGAGAATAGGGTTAAGTTTCTCCATGGCTATGACGCATGACAGAAAATGGAGCGTCCATACTTAGAGGCAATATATAGCAGATGATGGGCTGCAAACTGCAAGAGAACTACCGATGTTATGCCCTGGCGAGGGACCTGTCCATAAATATCTGTCTTGTTGCTGCTAAAATAGATTGAAGAATAGAAACACATGAACCCTCCACCCCCAATAGTTTTTGACCACAACCCCATCATCTGACACTGCTGACTCTCCTTTATAGGTTTGACCTTAGCTGTACTCTAACAGCATCTGGAAGTCCACAGATTCTCCAAGCCAGGACTGGATGTAACTTGGCTATGATTCAGGAGGAAAGTATTGTACTTACCATTTGATTCAGAAATGGGTATTTCACACTATACTTCAAAGAGCAGAAGATTCTCAAGCTCCATGTGGACCTCCAGACTATTACTTATCAGCATGGCATCCCTTCCTTTCATGTATAGTGAGGTGGGGGTGAAGGGACAGCTTTCCTCTAGCTTTATACAGTACTTACATTTTCCCAGGCCTAGCAATGAAACACAGCGAATAGAGGCCAAATTCGAATTCCGGACTGCTTCCAATGAACGATGTCCCAACTTCCTTGTAAAACCCGTCCCAGTTGAACTGCATTCCCAGCACATCTGGATATGAGGTCCACTGAAGAGGGAGGAAAAAGGGGGAAGTGCCAGAAAATATTTAAAAGGTTTATGTATTAGATATTTCCAGAAATGCAGTGTTTCAAAGCTGAAAAGGATAGCATCCACTAATAAGAAGAATATCATTCATGGAAGATTCTCATTTGGTCTCCAGCCTAGCTCCTCCCCTCTCTCAAGCTCCACCCCTCAATAGTTATGTGAAGGAAACCCCCGTTGACAACTTGACGGGAGGGAATTACTCCTCACACGTTGCTGGGGGGGCATCATCACCTAGTTCAGTGGTGCCCAACCTTGGGTAGCCCAGGTGTTCTTGGACTGCAACTCCCAGAAACCCCGGCCGGCACAGCTAGTGGTGAAAACTTCTGGGAAATGAAGTCCATGAGCCCAAGGTTTGGAACCAGTGGACTAGTCCATCGAGAGCTGGTATGGGTGGCAAATCTAGGTCTCACTCTGATCATATAAGTTTCCATGATAAATGATGCAGGCGTGATTCTTCTGTGCCTGCTTCCAGCTGCCTTATGATGGCAAAGTCTTTCAATATATGGAACAGAGCCCTGTCTTTCGTGACATGTTCCCTAATGTCTGCAGCCTCTTCTCCACTTCATCTTATGGACACTTACCGCCACTCACTACAAGCCCGGGGTGGTGAAAGCAAGAAGTGGCGGGTGGGAGCGGTGGCACCTGGGAAGTTCCATCACCTGGGAAGTTCAAATGGCTGGGTAGAGGCGTTCAAACTTTCCGGGCAGCGGTGCATCACCCGATCCACCACTTTGCCCAGTCACCCCCTGTGGCTGAGCAGATCGGCAGATTGGGTCCACTACTCAGGAAGGTTTGAATTTCCTGCCAGCAGACCGAGCAGAAAGTTCAAACCTTCCCGGGTGGCAGACCGAGCGGTGCAGCACCCGGTCCACTGCTCTGCCCAGTAGGAATGAAGCTGCTCACTCACCGGCCAGTGGCTTCATTCCCGCTGGCCAGTTTCCAGTGGGGTGCATCCCAAAGCCATAAACCAGGGCACACCATTGACTTTTTTTGTTAATGGAAACATCCCTATTCTGGGAAATTTCGTTTTATTACTCCCTTTTTGTGTTAACAGAGGCATTCATCTGAGGTATTACCGTACTTTAATAGGAGCTTCTATGGACATATCCACTTTGTCAAATATATGGAAACAGAATGAAATTAAATCTCTGATTTCCAAACAGAGCATTCTAAATATTCATTTTCTGTAGGAGTCTTAAGCATGTGACACATCTCACATGCTGTAATTTATGGCTTTTGATTCTGTCTAAACATTCCAATGGCTGGTATTGTAGTCATCAACGTTTTTACTTATTTCTGCTGCTTCATTCCTGCTTTCTTTTACCAATAACTGACTCTAGAGGGCTGTCTAAGCCAGTTTATTTTAATAAGTAGTCTCTCTCTCTCTTCTCTCTCTCTCTCCTAATTTATAAATTGATTTATTATTTCATTTTTATATTACATTTTTCCCAATGTAGGGACAGAATACATCTAGTTTCATATTTAATAATAATTAATAATTAATAATAATAATAATAATAATAATAATAATAAGAAGAAGAAGAAGAAGAAGAAGAAGAAGAAGAAGAAGAAGTGGGCACAAAACAGAAACCCATGGTTCGGGTTCGTCTGTTTCGGGCCTACCCTTGGTTAGGTTCGGGTCAGGTTCGTACAATTTTTTTAAAAAAATCATACAAACCTGAACCGATCCGAACTGGTTCGGATCCTTACTGGGTGGTGGCGGTGGCAGCAGCGGGAGATCCTGGCCCCTGCGGCAGAGGCTTTTTGAGGGTTTGGCTTGATTATTATTTTTCCAAGCACTGACCGCTCTGCAGTCTGGGTCAGTGCACATTTTATTTTTTTTAAAAAAATTTTCTTCATTTTAGAGTGCCGATCCGATCACTCTTTTTAAAATTTATTTATTTTTATTTTTTTTAATTTAATTTAATTTAATTTAATTTAATTTTTTACTGCCGACCACTTGGCCCGCCGACCAGCACAAAAAAATAACTCCAGTATCACAAAAAAATAACTCCAGTTGCCATGACTCATCTTCCAGATCTCCTCTTCTGTGTTCCCTGAAGGGAACTACATATCCTTGGGCTTATAAAAATGACCATGAAATTCCCCATGACAGCCTGGCTGAACTGCTCTGAAATTATGATTCTAGGATTCTATTAGGATCCAGGAATTTAGTAACCTCCACAGAAGTTGGTGGATCTTATTTAATCTGACTCACAAACCTATTTTTTAAATATTTATTTATTTATTTATTTGTTTGTTTGTTTGTTTGTTTGTTTGCAAATAAAACAGTATGCTTTAAGTTGACCTCATTTATACTTACTGGTCCATCATAGTTGTAGCTGAGGTAGTTAATGACGCCTGTTTTCTCCAGAAGGTAGAAGCGAATCCAATTATGAAATCCAGATACTTTTCCTTTTTTAACTTCACCTAAACAGCAATAGATGTGTCTATGATGGATGTATACAGAGTAAATCATATATGTGTGTTGCAAGAAGGCTTAAAGGAAAAGAGAGAATATTAATGTGCTACAGTAGGACCCCTATATCTGTGAGAAACTGAAAAATATGAAACTGAAAAATTCCTGGAAAATGTGGATAATGAATGCATTTATATAGTAGTGAACACTGTACCATAACAATATCTCTAGCTCCCTCTTGTAGCTAGTGGTGGTAACCCCACCATTAGAAATATACAGTATATATTTCTGGGAATTTTTGTTTTAATATTTTCAGAGTGTAGATAAGTGAATTGGTTGATTCAGATCCATCAGATACAGTGGTGCTTCTGTACTAGCAGTGATCCCTGTACAGTTTTCTAGATTTTTTAAATAGAAGTGACAAAAGCTTTATCCTGACTCAGCAGCGGGACTCCAAAAAGAGGAGAGAGAGGGTGGAGGTGGGTGGGTGGAAGTTTGTCAGTTCTCCCCATATTTTTTCGGACTCAGCTGAAACTGGAGAAAATTCTTCGCACCAGTGTGAGCCATAGAAAGAAATCTAGACCGATAGGTTGACTGGGCAGGAGTGGGAAAACAAAGAGGAAACAAGTGATACTGGGCGTGGAGAGCTGTTGTCATGCCTAATCCCACCTCTGCACCTGCCAGATCACTCTCCTTGTGAGATTATGATCTACACATCAGCCTAATCAGTTTGAATCTGAACCCACAACAACCACAGTGGAACATTTTAAAACGTCGGAGTAACTCTACCTTAGAAAAGAACCTCCGCAGGAAAGAGTTTGGGTTGGGTCTCATCTAGTTTCCCAGGAATCAATCAGTGAAGCAATCAGATCAATATTGATTTTAAAAAACCCTTCTTAATGTGGGTGTTTTTCATTAAGCAACACACTGCTAAACAGAGCCGAAGCATACCTCTGATCCAAACATATAATAGCAGCCAAAGTACTGTTTCTTGCCCTGGCAATCTATGGGGAAGGGAGAGAACTGGTGGGGGGGGTTGCAATAGGGTGGGAGAGGACAAGAGTACTGGAGTACTGTTCCCCAACCTGCCATCTCACCAGTCTCAATGGCCTCACCACAGAGAGGCCACGAAGAAAAAAAGGGGCTGGTCCCTGACTGGCTATAATTCAGTGGTTCTCAGCCTGTGGGTCCTCGGATGTTCCTGGACTGCAACTCCCAGAAATCCCTTCCAGCACAGTGAGTGGTGGAGGCTTCTGGGAGTTGCAGTCCAGGAACATCTGGGGACCCACAGGTTGAGAACCCACTGGGCTACATGGTGTTGCCCTATCACCCGGTTCACCATGGGCATCCTGGTTGTTTGGGATGATGCAGGGATGAAGAAACTTCTCTAAGAGCCTCCCTTGTTTTAGAGGCAGCAAAGTAGCAGAAGGCAGGCAAGCAAGGATTGTGAAAAACTCCACAAAATGCACTGTGAGTGAAAAGGAGTGGAAAGCAGAATTTAGATCCATTGCTTTTATAAAGGTACCAATAAAGACATGCTCAAAGCCACTGGAGTCGCTGTCATCCTTGCTCCTGGAGTAAAGGCCAAACCACATCTGCTTCAGGTCAGCCACAAACTCTGCCTCCGTATCATAACGATCTGGTAAGGAGGAAAGGAGGAGTGAACAGAAGTGAGTAATTTGTTGTGTGAGTGTGAGAGGAATACACACACACACACACACACACACACACACACACACACACACACACACACACACACACATTTTTTTTATGTCAATTGCTCTAATTTCACCAGTTTTTACTGTTATTATGCCAAGTGACTAGCTGTTTTAATTTTACCACTGTATTTGACTGGTGCAACACACACACACACACACACACACACACACACACACACACACACACACACACACACACACACACACACACACACACACACACACACACACACACACACACATTCATTGCACCAGTCAAATACCATGGCAAGATTAAACAGCTACAGTCACTCAGAGTGATAACAGTAAAAATAGGTAAAATTAGAATAATTGACATAATAATGCAACCACAGTCAAATACCACATCAATGAAACAAATAGACATCCTGGAGAGCTCCTATATCTGTAGACTTTCCCCTTGGGTTGCAAGTGGGGAAACTTGGTTGTTAATGGTTGTTAATGGGGTAACTTGGTTGGTAGGAAGAACTCCTTGAAACAGCCAGAACTGACAACAGTTCTGCACTGTCACACTTGAAATAAAGATATTCATTTTTACTTTCAAAAAAGAAAGGTAGACTGCCATGTTCCAAGAGGGTAGCTCGGAATAACATAACCATGTAGGTCAGCGGTGGAGGGACGTGTGATCCTCCAGGTACCACTGGACTTCAGCTTTCAGGATTAGAGATGGGCACGAAACGAACAATTTTTGTTTCTGTTTTTGTTTTTTGTTTTGTTACACAACGAAATGACAAATGAATTTTGTCTCCAAAATGAAATGAAATGAACAGAAACACCGGAAATTTTGTCATGCATTTTGTTTCTGTTACTGCAATACAGTGAACTGCTTTAAATGCTAAAAAAACACAAAATTTTGAAATAAATGGTAATGAAATGGTAACAAAACGAACGAAAATGAAAACGATTTTTTTGCAAAAATTCATGAAAAACGGAAACGAACCAAAACGGACCCTTCAAACGACAAACGACAAACAAAATGTCATTTTTTTGATTCATGCCCATCTCTATTCAGGATTCCTCATCATGGCTTCTGCTGGATAATACTGGCTGGTCCTACCTCCGATTTCCTCTTTTTCTATATTTATGGAGCCTACTTCCCCAGTGCTGGGTGCTCTTTCACAGGCAAGGGGAGAAACAAGGACCTTTACCCTCCCACCTGGGCTACACCTTTTGTGCCTAAAGAAGATGGCTTATCCAACACCAGGAGAGGTAAGTTGATTGACCACCCACTCAGCATCTTTCCTTCTCCTATCTGCTCCTTCTCCTGGTCTGGCCACAGCAAGATCTTTTATCCTACCCACCTCCAAGCCCCTGCCTTCCAGCTGGCAACTGACTGCTGTTGCCATGGCACCCAACTATGACATCCAACCTAGTCTCTACCACAGCTGATCAACTGGCCAAGGCCTCACCAGTGGCTGCCACAGCCACAACAGAGCTGAGAGGAGTTTTTGAATGAAACATCTGGAGGGCCAACGGCTTCCGACCTTTGTTTTCAAGACAAATGAGTGGCCACCACCACCACATCTTACAGGGGGAATGTTGCATCAAGAGCTTCTTCTTTTTTGCCTAACAAGATTGCCTGCTATCTTCTCAAGGTAACCCAAAGGCTTCTGTAAGTTCCCCCAAAAAGTAATTTTTCCAAACTCTGGCTTTGGTGCTGCAAAGGGTAAAGGGAGAGGAACAAAGCTTGTCTTGATACCCATCTTTTCATGCTGCACCAGTTGTAACACCACAGTTTTTATCATTTGTAGTTCTTCAATAGTGAGGAATGACAGAGTGGAAACCACTTTTCCTTTACGTACCTAAAATTGCATATGGCTTCATATTTAATGGCTAGTCAACTTACTCTTGCTGTGTAAGAATCTATACAACTCTTTCATTATGTCAGTCTTCATTATCTCCATGAGGAAAGTATCCTGCTCCTTCAGTTGATCAGTGGTGAATTCTTCACCAGTCCCAACCTTTTTGTGGTAATTATCCAGCAGCTTAATGAAACTTGCGTATGTTGGCTTGGAGAAGAGCTTCCCCTCATTGACATATTGGAAGAGTCTGCACAATAAAAATAATAATAATTGCTCATCTTTCAAGATGGCCTTGCTCTCCACGGGTTGCCCTTTCTACCATTGCCGGATTCACTCCACACTCATTCATGAAGAAGCCAAATACTTAGCCTTCTCTTATCATGGAAGGATATATGGCCAGGAGATAGATGGCTGGTTTTTTTAGAACAGTGGTACTCAGCTGTGGGTCCCTGTATATTTTTTGTGACTACTACTTCTAGAAATCATGGCCACCACAGCTGGTGGCCAATACTTCTGGAAGTTTTAGTCCAAGAACATCTGGGGAACCAAGATTTGGAACCACTGTCCTAGAACACATCACGTTTTTGGTCTAGGGACCTCCTATGTCCAAACTCCTTTGAGACATACATACAGTATATAAGATTCTTGCATGGAAAAACACACTGAGCTCAAGGAAAGACAGCTCACATGGCAGGCAGTGTTCTGTTATAGTGACTGGTTGGAAACCTGTAACATCTGTTTTTAGGATCCACTCTAACTCAGATGCTGATCTGTAAAGGCTTTGGCTTCTAGCAACATGCGTTGTACACCTCAGCTACCAGCAGAGGTGTGAAAAGCTCCTATTGTGGACTACAGTTCCAAGAATCCCCAGGTCAGGATAGCAGAGTGGAACTGTACTTCAAAGGGGCAATTTTTTCCAAGTTCTGTCATAGCACCAGATACAGACTACAACTCCAATGGGCAGTATATGGAAATAACGACCAGAACTCAGTTGGTGTTCACATAAGGACAGCATCATTGGCTATGGCCAATTGCAGCTAATTGGAGTGTGCCTGGTCATGGACACAAAACTGCACAATCAAGATGCACGTCAGCAACCTATTAATTAGTCACAATTAGCGGAGATAGGTTATGCGACGCTTACACAAGCACCGATAGTATTCTACCAAGTATGAATAACAAGATATCTGTAATTCTTTTTTTAAAAATAACAAAGAATTCCAGAAACAAAGCAATGCCTCTATCAGAACACTAAAGCATTTAAAACAGACGAAACTTTGAGTCCAACAGGGCCCTTAAGGGTGGCCAATGAAAAAGGGTTCTGGTGGATTCAAAAGTTCAGCTGCTGTTATTTTTTTTTCCTAATTCAGAAAAGGTATTACCCACCTGGGTTTTGGATTTGTACATCATTTCAAATATCCCTGGGCAGTTAGGAAACTGAAATTTTCCAGTTTTGGATACCCACATGCACATCTCAATAAGCATTGTCACATATAGATTTAACAACTGGGATGCTAAATACATTTCCTACTGCTTACTTCACCACTTTGGTTTCCTGGAGAAATCATTTAATTGTAGGTGACATCCCCTTCCCAGTAGGCTTAACATGCACCCAGTTTCTATGAAACGTACGGTTCTGGGGACTCATCCTCCTGGCCCTTAGTCTTGGAAGCCAAGTGCTGCTTGTTAAGGATGATGTCTGACTCTTGTGCTCTGTTGCGGTCACTTTGGTAAAGCTGTTCAGATGCACGGGCCAGTTCTTCATTGGTGATGGCATCATCACGGGTGGAGAATCCCCCTGCATGGGGAGCAATTGCTTTAGAAGGATGTGATGGAATTGGTTCATAATAGAGATGGGCACGAATAAAAAAAATTGCATTTCGTTTGTCGTTTGTCGTTTGGAGGGTCCGTTTCAGTTTGTTTTGGTTTGTTTCCATTTTTTGCAAATTTTTGCAAAAAATTCATTTTTGTTTTCATTCGTTTTGTTACCATTTCATTACCATTTATTTCATTTTTTGTGATTTTTTAACGATTTTAAGCAATTCATTCATATTGCAGTAACGGAAATTAAACGCTTCACAAAATTCCCGGTGTTTCTGTTCGTTTCATTTCATTTTAGAGACAAAATTTGTTTGTTGTTTTGTTACATAACAAAACAAAAAAACAAAAATGGAAACGAAAAATTGTTCATTTTGTGCCTATCTCTAGTTTGTAAGATGCAAAGAGGGCAGTATAGGAATATATATTTATATATAAAAATTATATCGATCGATCGATTCAAAATTAAATATTTATAATACAGTGGTACCTTGTATAAAGGAATTAATTTGTTCCAAATGAAATTATGTTAAGCAAATCTTCCTTTATACAAGTTTCCTATAAGAATGCATTGAAAATGGAGTAATCCCATTTTTATGTTGTACAGATTCGCCCCATAGGCAATTCTGTTAAGCAGATTTCCCCTATCTCCAGAATTTTTTATGTTGTACAGATTTTATGTTATACAAACCGTTTGTTATACAAGGGTCCACTGTATACATCTACATCTACAGTACATATACATATACAACATTTCATGCATTTCATCATGCGGCTGGCTGATGGGGATCAAGTAGTAGAAACTAGGGCTATGTAACAGATTTGAACAAATCCCAAATTACTAACTGAATTGGCCTGTCTCATACTGATTTCTATCATTATCATCATGTCATCGAGTTAATTCTGACTTATGGCGACCCTTTCCTAGGCAGAGAATACACAGAGCTGGCTTCCCCTTCTCTTATTCAGAGTCCACCCTGGGACTATGTAGCTTGTACAGAGCCACACAGGCATGCGGCGCTCATGGGAGACATAGTGGGGATGGGGAATCAAACTCACAACCTCTTGCTCCACAGTCAGATATCTAAACCACTGATCTATCCAGCCAAGTACATCAAAGTGGAATGTACATAATTTACAGTGAATTGAATTTCCAGAATGATTTGTGCCCCAAAAAAGAAATAAAATTACATGAGCCACAGATTCCTTCCTTCTTTCCTTCCTATTTTGGTTCTTGACTACAAGTCAATGAGATGCTTCCAAATTCATATAGATCTGGGGCATAAATTGAACTGAGTGGTGCAAATATCACTCTGAATAGACTCAGAAGGCATTTTATGAGCCTCAAGAAGGACCAAGGATTCAAGCACAGCTCTAAGAGAACATATTCTTCAAGAATAACAAAAATAATCCTACACATATTTCACTAGAAATACACTAGAAACCTAGAAACCAGTTGTTCTGGTTTGGGCATGTTTCAATGCTATCAATGATCATTACTGAATTCTTTTGGTTCTCCTTTTTAGTATATGAGATTTGATTTGAAACAAAAAAGTTTTTATGAATGCATTTCCTTACAAAATTTACATTTCAGAACTGTATTTGTTTCAAGGCACTCCTTGTTGGAGTTTTTTACAACCTTGCATGCTGCCTGGAGATGGTGTGGCTGTTAGGGACCTTTCTGAGCTAGGACAATGTGGCTGTTAGGGACCTTTCTGAGCTAGGGTGACTATCAATCTATATCCATCACTAACCAATAGTTTCCTCCTGAATTCAAAGTGAGTCCTGGCCCTTTGCTCTGGTCTCTTTCCCTCTCTTTAGTCTGTCAAAGTTTTTTTTTACTGAAAGTAGTCATGTTTGTTCAGTATGCTGTTTGTTCTGTTGATCTGTAAGTACTGAAACCTTTTATTCTTTCTCCTACCAATCTCTCAGGTTGAGTTACTAAAACTGTTAATGCCAGTTAATGAGAAAATAGATGTATTATCCTGGGGAATGTGAAGCTATTCTGCTTTGGAATGTCTGCAACACATTTCACATATGGGAGTTAGCTTATGAAATGACATTGGACCTTTCTCCAATAGGCTCAGCATCATGCACATGGTTGTACCTCTATCCTACTTGTTTTATTCTGACAACAAGCCTCGAAGCTAGTTATGAATGAGACTGATCCACCTGGTTTGAATTTTGATACAAGCAAACACTTTCTGAATGAAACTCAGATTTCCAGTGAGATTTCCACTCCTGCAAGGTTTGCAATGGAGTTTATTCTTTAGATAGAAATGCATGAGGTTATATATTATATTAATGAATATAAATGTCCATTGCCTTTGGGAAACTGCTTTTTAAAAAAATGTGTGAAGTAGGAAAAATTGCACACAAAACTGTCAGCAGAAATTTTCGTACAAATATTTTGAATTTTTTTATCAATGTTAAGGACTCACCAAAGCTAAAATCAGGAAAGCTCTCAACAAATATCTGTACTTCAAAAATTGCCATTGTAATGTTACAGACTTATCCTTCTTGTCCATGGGGAGGTGGGGAGGGTCTTGGTTGCCTTTGAGCATAGGATTGCTGATTGACTAGTAGGTCCACATGACATTATCAGCCCTTGCAGACCCTGGATGCTGCTAGGCCATAACCTCACATCTCTCTTTCACTGCCAGTGGCTTACCATGGTTTAGACTAGGGATGGGCTATTCATTTCAGAAGCTACCAGTTCCAAAACAACACATAGGAACCCAGCTGGTGTTCGGAAGCCTCTGAAATGCAACCAACCAATCCCTTACCTTGCTCTGTGCCTGCAAGGGGATGAGCTCCAATGAGGAAGAAACCTCCAACAACATCATTCCTTATCCCTGGCACTGGCCAATCAGGAGCTGTGCAGGGAAATGCATCATCCCACTTCCCTGTCTGATTGGCCAGCACCAGGGAAAATGAACAATGATGTCGGAGGCTTCTTCCTCATTGGAGCTCAGCCCCATGTGGGCTCAAAGCAAAGTAAGGGATTGGCTGATTGCTGGGCTCCCACAAGTTGTTTCAGAACCGGTAGCTTCCAAAACAAATAGCCCATCTCTAGTTCAGACCCTTCACAGCAACACTCAGTAAGCAGCAGCCAAGGTCACAGGTTTGACGTATTTGTTGCATTCCACACCTCACCTAAAATATAATTGCAAGTACTCACCCTCATTGACTGTGTTGTTTTCTTTGTCACCTATATTATCTGCAAGAAAAGGAGATAATTCTTTCATGATGACCAACAGAAAAGGACTCTAATTTATGGGATGAAGTTTAGATCATTGGATAAATTCTGAGAAGCTGGAGAAGATGCACTGCGCCTTATACGCAAAATTGGAGCTACAGTGATGTCTTGATTTAAGAGATACCCAAGCAAACATTTCTTCTAAATTTTGCTTTGATCAACAAGCTATGTCTTGCAATACAAGCACAGGAGAAGGTCACATGATCACAAATGAACCAATGGTGGATCTCCCCCCACCACTGCATAATGGGTGATTGTATGGAATGTTCCATCTCAGGCAAGTCTCAAAAGCAGAAGGAAGAGAGATGAATGAAGATCTTCCTTGCACTAGCCAGGAAGGTTTTCAAAGGAAAGTGCAGTTTAGGGTTTTATTTTTATTTTTTTTTTTTTTTTTAGTTAATATGGTTTTCAATATCCTTTCTTATTTGCACTTTATTATTGTCACGACGAAAACACAGGGTAAAATCCAGTGGTAAGTCCCAAGCAGAGCAGAATTTCACAATGGAAGCAGCTCTTCCCACAACCATCCTGCTGCTATCACTCTGTAGGAGGGAAAGGCTGATGGAACATTCAGCCTGAAGCATGCTGTGCCTCCGCTCAGGCCTTTAGACGCTGCTTTAAACAACCAGTCTGGTGTTTTCAAAGCCATTTAATTCACATGCATCAATTGCTTGAAATAGTTTACAAAATGGCCAATGCTTAAAAGGCAAGCTGTATTTTTCTAGTATGCAAAGGGCCAGCTGTGTACTCAAAGGCCTATCAGCTGTCACTGCAGAGCAGCAGCCTTGTAGCTAGTCATCTGGACATCTATTTGGACTGCCTACTAAGAATAAAAAAAAAAATACAAAAGCATATGTTCATTGCTAATTTGGACGTGACAGCAAAAGGAAGGCAAATTGCCTAGTTTAGAGCAAATGAAGATAAACCAAGCAGCTTTATTAAGCTTTCTGCCTGTGTCTCTAACAAAGCCAAAAAGCTTAATTAATTAGCACCATAGGCCAATGATGGCGAACCTTTTAGGGACTGAGTGCCCAAACTGTGATTCAAAACTCACTTATTTTTTGCAAAGTACCAATACAACAATTTAACCTGAATAGAATGGCACCCTGGGTTTAAAAATGTCTATTCGTTGGGGGTATCAATTTGTACAAATATGGGTCAATGAATTAGTAACTTTTGAATGGATATTGTAATCAAATTATGCCCATCTCTAGATATGATAAAGACATCGCACTTTTCTTAACTATTAAAAAATTATATTTTTTTATTATCTATGCATGCGGCTTGCAATGTTTAATATAGTACAACCCCCATATCCTCAAGAATTTGCTTCCAAGCTCCTGCCCCTGTTGATAATGGAAAATGTGGGTTATAGCAAATGCTATTCTAAAATTGAATGGTACACATGGCACGGTCTGTGGTGGCATCTAGTGCCCCGTTTTGGCAACTTCATCATTAGAAATATATATATTTGGGGGATTTTCAATATTTTTAGTATCTTCAGACCATTGTAAGATGAATCAGTGGATCCTGAGCCCACAATTTACAGGGTCCTGCTGTTGTTCCAAGTTCTTGTATGTACATTAAAAAGGTAAAGGTTCCCCCTACACATGCATGCTAGTCATGTCTGATTCTAGGGGTGATGCTCATCTCCGTATTCAAGCCAAAGAGCCAGTGTTGTGCAAGTCCGTGGCCAGGTGGCCGGCATGGCTGCAAGGAAACACTATTTTACTTTCCCACTTTTTATGGCGGTACTTATTTATCTACTTGCATTTACATGCTTTTGAACAGCTAGGTTGGCAGGAGCTGGGGTTATCAGCAGGAGCTCGGTCCGCTGCGTGGCAACCGGGACTGCTGAGTTGCTGACTTTGCAGCCAACAGTTTTTGGAGCCTTAGTCGGCTGAGCCACCATGACCATGATGGCAATTTTTAGTGGTGTGCTTTTAATGTACTGTATATATTGTATTTACTGGTTTTTATTGTTCTAATTTTATTGTATTTTGATGTTTTAATTGTTTTGATTGTGAGCCGCCCGGAGACCTTTGGGTAGTGGGCGGCATACAAGCTATATAAATAAATAAATAAATAAATAAATAAATAAATAAATAAATAAATAAATAAAACCTAACATGCTCTAAACATGGGGAGGTATATCTTCTGAACTACACAATAAATTCCTTTAAAGTTTTGCTAGTTTAAAAGAGCACAAGTAAGTAAAAGCCATTTGTACCACATGTGATATAATTTCTGCTTTGGATCTGAATCAATCTGTACATTCAGCTTTGCCCTTGAACTGAATCTGGCTGTTCTGATTCAGCCTAGGCCTCATACAAATTGGTCCAACTCAGGTTCCTTTTTTGGAATGGTATCTGAGATTCATCTGAATTCAAGGTATATTCCTCTTTCCAGACTATTATACACACGTGTCCACAGACATACCCATGGACATGTGTCAATGTGTGTCTACAGACAGAAACCTGTCTTCACTCATGTTTTCACTCACCTGGTCTACAGTGGATGTGGTAGTCTTCACAACAGTTCTGAAATTGTCCACATTTGTCATTGCAATGACAAACGTCCCTTGGGTTGTATTTCTCGTTACATCGTCCTTGACAGGAATCGGGGGGACCATACAAAGCTGAAAGCAAGAGTGCGAGAGTGGAATTGTAAATTGCTCATAAATTGCCCAGAAGAGTGCTTAATGCAATGCAAACCAAAGACTAGTGTGCTGCTTATATACCTCCCCATAGCACTTAAAGAAATCCCTGGGTGGTTTACAAGTAATTGTGCAGGTTAAACATTGCCCCCTCCAGCAAGCTGGGTACTCACTAGTGCACCAGTGAGGTGGTATATAAATTAAAGTAATAAATAGACTTAAAAATAAATAATGCATAGACAGTCCTCAAAATGAAAGGTAAAAAGGCTACTATATGGGGGAGGAGGTAATGGTTGGCTGAAGACATTTTAATTGGCCTTAACATTTCAGGCATTTTGTTCATTTTTACTTCTGAGTGGCATCACCTCTCCAGGAGTCCAGGTTACATTGTGCCTAAAGCTTAGAAAATGGGGTGCAGTTATCCTTCTCGTATAAAAACTAACTAATTACTATTACAGTTGCATTTAAAAAAACATTAGCATCTTACTTGTCTATTGTAATCAAAGGAGTTCCCTCTTTTTTTAAAAAAGGTCACGGCTGCAAGGTCCCAGCCAGTGTTTCAAAATGCATCGCTTCTCCTACATAAAGGTAAAGGTTCCCCCCGCCGCACATGTGTGCTACTCGTGTCTGACTCTAGGGGTGATGCTCATCTCCGTATTCAAGCCGAAGAGCCAAGTTTTTTGGAGCCTTTTAAACTCAATGCTCGGAGTTCACAGTATCATGAAGGAGCACTTGGACTATGTGACGTTTTCCCACCGATGTTTAGTGAGGCCACCGTCCTGTAAGTGGAAAAGCACATCAAACCTGCAAGAGGCATAATGTTATTCCTTGTTAAGTAGTAATGTATTGTTGCTGGAGGGGGCGGGGAGGGAATTAACTACAAATAACTTGGCAATTTGCAACCAGTTCTTTTTAAGCTCTCACTTTGCTCTGAGCCAAAGTAGCTCGGAGGCCTAGAATCTTTCGATGGCATATGCCAGGACGTCCAGGCTATTTAGGCAAGCCTGGAGAAGTCAAAGTCAGGGCGTGAGAGCCCCAGGTCACCGACTCTCAATGAGGTGCTTCAAACAAACCACTCCTGAAAAAAACAGCTGCTTCCGCCCTGCAGACTGCTATTCAGAGAGCAGGTATGAATACACCTGGTCAAGGAATTCCATTCCCCAAGGTGGGAAAAGATGCTCCACCCTTTGGAATGGTAGGAAGATCCTGTGCTGATGCAGGGTTGCATGTAGCAATCCCTGGGAGGGCTATACAGTATACAGAAGAAGTTATATTTATATTTAATAAAAATGTTGTTTCTTCCTGGTTCATGTCAGAAGCTCTCCAGTGCAACTTGTTAATTTATCAGATAATTTTCACCCAAGAGCCGGCACCCTCAAGAGCATTTGGGGCATCTGGCACCCAGACTCCAGGATCCATATTGAGCGGCATCACATACCCTGATATAGGTATGAAGTTCCCTGTTTTTCTCTGTATGAAACCTGAGGTGGGGGCAGGTTCCAGGCATTAGGCTGAACATTCTAGCAGTGTGGTCTTGACAAAGGAATGGAGCTGCTATGGAAACACGGAATTCAGAATGTTGCTTGCTCGACTCAAACACTTTCTGATTGGATCCAGCTTATTTGAGAAGATCTAGGCAGATAGCTGGGTTGCTCAGTGGCTTAGGTCAGTGGTCCCCAACCCCCGGGCCGCGGACCGGTGCCGGTCTGTGGACCAGTCGGCACCGGGCCACCTGGTGAAGCCGGGGAGGCTCCTCCCCTTTTCCTCCGCCGCCCTCCTCCTCCTCCTCTTCTCTCCCGCGGGCGGCCGGTGGAGGAGGAAGGCTGGAGGAGCACAGGAGGAGCCGCCGCCGCCGCCTTTGCCTTTGCCTTCCTCCTCTGCCCGCCGGCGGCGGCGGCGGCGCATCCTCCTCCTCCTCCTCCTCCTCCGCCCTCCTCCTCCTCACCCTCCACCACCACCAGCAGCAGCAGCAGCAGGAAGCTGGGGGCCGGGCGCGGGGGGGGGCGGCGGGGAGGAGGGGGCGCGCGCGGGAGACGCTGGCGAGCCCCCCCACATGCGCGCACCGCCGCCGCAGCGTTGGGGCCCCCTCGGTCGGAAGAGGAGGTGGGTGCCCCTCCTCCTCCCCCTCCTCCTCCCCCGGGGCGCGCGCCCTTTGGCCACTCCCTGCGGCTGCGCTCCAGGGCGGAGCCCCCCCCGCTGCCACCGCCGCCAGACCACGCCTGTGTTGGGGGCAGGCGGGGGGGCGTCGGGGGCAGGGCCGGATGTTTTGCCGCCTCGACCCCCGCCGCATGTCGCCCCAGCTGCTGCTGCTGCTCCTGAGGAGGAGGAGGAGGATCTCGTTGCAGGTCTCCCCAGCGGCCGCCTCGCTGCCTCCCGGGAGAGCGGACAAGGTGCCTGCTCGGGCTCCCTGCCCAGCAGCAGCGGCGGCGGCGGCGGATCCTCGGGCTCCCCCTTCCCGGCCCGGAGACCCGGCGGGAGGGGGCAAGTCTTTGTGGTGGGGGGGGGGCGCGCGCGGCGCGGGGGTGAGCTCCAAGGTAGCCAGGTGTGTGTGTGTGTGTGTGTGTGTGTGTGTGTGTGTTGTGTGTGTGTGTGTGTGTCGGGGGAGGGCTGAGGAAAGGACACTGGCCTCTCCGGGGGCGCAGGGACGCCACCCCCACCGGCCTCCCTCCCCCCCCCTCCCGCTCACCCGCCC
Organism: Phrynocephalus forsythii; assembly: GCA_029282475.1. NCBI lineage: Eukaryota > Metazoa > Chordata > Lepidosauria > Squamata > Agamidae > Phrynocephalus > Phrynocephalus forsythii. The sequence continues at coordinate 25,011,463 of JAPFRF010000011.1, read as the reverse complement.
GAAGGCCGCAGCGGGAGTCCACCTGGGCGAGCCACCGTCAGGAGGAGGAGGTGGAGGCCCGCCCGCCCAGGAGCCCCAGGATGCCCCCCAAGGCACACGCTCCAAGCCCCCCCCGCACCCCCGCCTCCCGCCCCCCCTCCTCCCATCCCCCACACCCTCCCCTTCCCCCCCGCCCGACCCCCCGCACCCCCATCTCCTCCCCCTCCCCACCCCCAGCCCCGGGCCATGGAAAATCATCAAACATTTACCGGTCTGTGGGGACAAAAAGGTTGGGGAGCACTGGCTTAGGTGACCCGTTGTGGACCAATAGGCTGGGGTTCAAATCCCCACTGTGCCTCCTTGGGAGGGTCTGGACTCAGTGATCCATAGGGTCCTTTCCAGCTCTGCCGTTCTAAGGTTGTTGTTGTTGTTGTTATTGTTGTTTCTTCCTTTGGTGCCTAAGTGTGAGTCCATATACTTATCTGGATTTGAAGCCAAATATACCTCCCCTCCACCTCCACTCTTGGCTTCTTTCTGGACAGAAGACCAGTGGGAAGCCCTGTTCATGCCACACAGAATATTATCAAAATAGCACACTCTTGTTATTTTTGTCTCATCAGGATGCTTCTCACTTATGGGGACCTCCAAAACATCATCACCTCCAAAAGATCCTGCCTCTACCCCAGTCTTGTAAAGAAAAGGCTGTGGTCTCCTTTATACCATCTTCCCAACAACATTGGAATGGGACAACACAAAGTGAAGAATTATATTTGCAAAGCAACAACCTAAATCCACATACAAGTTTTCACTTTAAAAAAAAAAGACAGGAGATCTGCATGCATATTATTCCTCCAGGGCCAAGGGCTTTTCACACACTTGGTTTTATATTGCAGTTCCCAAGCTTAGTCATATAGCTGTTAGTGGTAAGAGATGGCAATCTTCACAGAATCCATGCAGTTCCCAGACTATCTTGATAGATAGATAGATAGATAGATAGATAGATAGATAGATAGATAGATAGATAGATAGATAGATAGATAGATAGATAGATAGAAAGAAAGAAAGAAAGAAAGAAAGAAAGAAAGAAAGAAAGAAAGAAAGAAAGAAAGAAAGAAAGAAAGAAAGAAAGAAAGAAAGAAAGAAAGAAAGAAAGAAAGAAAGAAAGAAAGAATTTGGAAAATCTGTTCAAGATGATTTTGAGATAGGCTTCATTCCCATTTTACCCCCCCTCCCCCAGTTTTCCTGTCATTTCTGATCGAATAGTTTTCGCCAAGTTTTGAAACAATGCAAAAACTTAAAAGAACATGTTTGTCAGAGAGGAAGGAATATTGGGCATCCATGTCCTAAATGATCCCCCTCCTTTTAACTTCTTTAAGGCGTCTAAGAAAGTGGATAATCTTTGGCTTCAGATCAGAGCAGTCATGCAAACCATTTATGGCACAGAGCTCAAAGAGGTTTTGCAGAGTTTTGAAAGGATGCACCTACATTTAAAAAAAAAAGATGTCTGCGAGAGATGATAAGATAATGTGCCTGCCTACGGGCTCTTAGTAATCCCTCATATGTTTAGCTTCCTTCAGTTCCTTCAGCAAGGTGATGATCTTTAAGTTAAAAGAATCGGGATTCACAGAGGACATCAATGTTTAGGCTAGAGATGGGCACGGAACGAACATTTTTTCGTTTCCGTTACCATTTGTCGTTTCCGTTACGTAACGAAATGACAAACAAAAATTGTGATGAAAATGAAACAAAACGAACAGAACCATGAAAATTGTGGTTGTTACGTTTCGTTTCCGTTACTGGCGACGCGCAATGAAATGAGCTGTTTTAAATGTTAAAAAATGCCCTGGACATCTGTAAAAACGCAGCAATAATTATTTATATTATCTGATAATACCTACCAGGGGGGTTGGGGTCCTTAAAACGTTTGTTTTTGTCTTCTCCCATTGAAATGTATTTTTCTTTTCCCTTTAAAATGGATGTCCCCACCAGCCACAAAATGGAGGCAAGCCATGTGATGTGGGATCATGTTCAATGAATAGCATGCCCAGGCTGCAGACTGGGCGGGCAGCTCTGGCAGCCACAGAGGGCATAAAAAGCTCTGGCAGCCTCCGTCCTCCTTGCAGTCTCTGGTGGGAGTTAGGGTGGGATTGCTGTCTCTGCGACTCTAGTTTCAGTCCTGCAGCCTCCTTGCGTGCATGCGTGCTGCGTACCTCTCGGTGAGTACCCTCCCCTGCCCCGCAGTGCAGTCACTCTGTGGCTGACTTGCACCATGGGCAACGCCCGCCGCTGCCTTTGCAGCCTCCCTGCATACCTAGTCTATACTGTGTCTGTGCCAGCATCCATTTTTTTAGTGTTTTCCCTCTGGTCTGGGGGGTTGGGGGATTCCTGCGCACAGAAATGCTTTAAAAATCGCGCAAAAAGCGGGTAGAAACAACAAACGAAAAAACGAAAAATTGTAACGAAATTTTTCAAAAAATTCCCAACAAACAGAAACGAACCAAAACAGACCTCTCAACGACAAACAAAAAACCGAAACGCCATTTTTCTGTTTCGTGCCCATCTCTAGTTTAGGCACAGCTTGCCCCAAAAGCATATTCTTTCAGGCTGATCACATTACAAGCAGCTTGGTCCTTGTGTCAACTGTTCTCCGTGGTTTCCTTATGGTAGCTAAGAGCCCAAACTATACCTTCCTTGAGTGTTTTCTTCATAGTCCAAAAGCATTAATAATACCGTGCATAATGCAGCCGCTAATCAGAAATGTAACAACTCAAAACATCTTTTAAAAATCACACATTGGTCGAGGGTGGGGGTGGTGGGGAAATACATGATTTTTTTGTTTTTGTTTTTTGCAGCCAAACCAGATGACTTTGATGTGTTACAGGCCTACCCGAATCGTCTCTAAGAGATGGTCACGCCTGCATGACATGTTTGATAATTGCAGTCTAAGGTGATGACTTGCACCCATCATGCATCTCAACTCAAAAATAGAATAATTAATGTTCTGTCACTCATATGCACAGTTTTAAAACAGAAATGATATATGTGTTAATAAACATCTAAGCAACCAGGTCCTATATGCAAGTGGTTTAGGAATCTGACTTCAGAACCTGAGACTGGGAGTTCAGTTTCCCCCTGTGCCTCCCATGAAATAATGCCAGCCTTGTGTGGCCTTGTACAAGCTGCACAGTCCCAGGGAGCCCCCAGAAGAAGGAAATGGTCAACCACTTCTGAGTAGAGGTGGGCACCAACCAGAAAACCAATGGTTCGGTTTCGTACCGGCGCTGGCGGCAGCTCGGTGGTGGCGGTGGCGGCAGATCCTGGCTCTGTGGCAGGGGCTTTTTCAGGCGCTGGCTTGGGGCCAGTGCCACTCTTTTCTTCCAAGCGCCCACGGGGCCAGTTGGTCGCTTCTTTTATTTATTTATTTTCCTTGATTTTAGAGCACCAACCCGGGCACCCGTGGGACCCAGTCGGTGCTCCTTTTTTATTGTTTTTTTATTTTTTTTCAAGGGCTGACCGTGCAGCCCCTGGAGCCGGGTCGGCGCTGGTTTAATTTTTTTAATTTTCCCCCTTTATTTTAGGGCTCCGACCCGGCCAGCCCTGGGGCTGGTTCAGCACTCCTTTTTATTTTATTTTTTATTTTATTTTATTTTTAAATTTTATTTTATTTTTAACTTCCGAGATCCTGGCCCCATACTACAGCTGTAGCGCGTGGCTTTTTTGTTTTTGTTTTTGTTTTTCTTCAAGCACCGACCACGTGGCCCTGGGGCCTGGGTGGCGCTGGTTTTATTTTTAGCATTTTTTCCTTGATTTTAGGTCACCAACCCAGCCACCCCTGGGGCCAGGTTGGCACTCCTTTTATATATATATATAATTTTAGTTTTTTACTGCCGACCACGTGGCCGCACTACAGCTGTAGCATGGCCGTCGGCCTTTTTCCCCCCTGGTCCCCGTCCCTGAAGCCAGGAAGACTGGACTTCTGGACCAGCACCAGGTAGGAGACAGCTCCACCCCTACCCCCCCAATTAACGAAATGAAATGAAACAAACCAATTTTTTTGTCCGTTTTGTTCTAAATCCACTCTGGGATTTATTATTCATTTTGTTATGTAATGAAACAAATAACGAATAATGAACCGATCTGAAAGTTCATTTCGTGCCCATCTCTACTTCTCAGTCTTTTCAACTCGAAAAAAAAACCTGGAAAAGTTTGTCATAAGTAAGAATTGACTTGACAGCACATGATTATATGCAAATCAAATAAGCCTTGCTAAATGCACATGGATTTTCTTCAAAGTAATTGTGTATATAGGATCACAGATTAAGTCTTCCCATCTTGGGGTCCTTACAGCAGAAGTGGACTACCTTGAGGCCCAAGAGATGTTGTTGGACTCCAAAGGCTATTGCATGTGGATTCCAGGGGCCAATGAGAGTTGTGGTCCACCAACATCTGTGTGGCACACAAGTTGCCCATCCTGGGCTTGAGTATCATAGAAGGAAAGATCTGGGTTGTAGTCCCCACTATAAAATTTCCTGAATTGCCTTGGTCCAGCCACTCTATTTCACATTGAGCTACCTTGCAAGGTTGTTGGGAGAATAAAAAAATGGCCTTAACATTTATACTCCTTGGAGGGAAGAGATGCAATGATGGCAATAAAAAAATCTATGCATATATAATCCAAGCTCCTTCATAAGTTCTACTACAGCATACTGCAGGAACAACCCATAAAACACCCATCTTTCTTCCTCTGTCTGTCTTCCTTTCCAAAAAGGACTCAACAATCTTGACACTTCTGTGTCTAAAAACTTACATCCAGAGGCCAGCCTCCAGCAGACAGTTCCCATCAGGAGGATAAAGGCCCAAGTTGTCCTTGTGCCAGTGGCATGCATGGTGGACTCTCCAGGCAGCACACACCACAGGTGCCTAGGTTCAATCCAACTGAGCAGGCTTTCATCCCTGCAGGGTTATATGCTTCCGACACCGTATGGGTGGTTCAGGTGAAGCAATCCAAGGAGGAGCTGTTGGGCTTTGAGAGAGATAGTGCAACTCAGAGGTTGGGAAGAGGTATATAGCGTACAGAGATGAAAGCCAATGACTGCCTCTGGCAGAAGCATGAGTCGTTTGTGTCGTGCTGTGATGTAAATCTAACTCAAGGAGGCATCGGGCAGGAAATTCCTGTTTGCAGCTGCTGTGGCAATAGATGCCTGCCTCTAGAACAAGAGTTGCTTCATGATACTACTGCTGGTTGTTGTTTGTATCCCTGGACAAACATTGCAACTACAGGCCTCAGACTGTTACTGCAAACCGTGAGTCCTGAAACTATAGAGGAATAGTCACGATCAATGACTATTGATGTAATGACCCTTCTGGATGTAATGACCCTTCTGTCAAGGCATGGAAAAAATCAGACAGCTGTATTTTTCTTCTCATCAGTTCATCTGAGACTTGCAGGATTTTTCCAACCTTAAAATTGATTTGTCCCAAAATCTGAATTTTTTCAAATGAGCATAAAAAAATTCATATGCATTTTGCCTGATGTACATGATGTAGGCATGTTTTTAATGCACATATTTTTGTGATGAAGTTTCCTAATGCATTTCTAATGCTGCTTTTTCCCACAGAGTGCAATTTTTATGCACATTCCCTGAACTTATATCTTGTTTGGAAAAAACAGAGAACATGATAGTAAAATTCAAGGAAGTACAAATTTTCAAGTATAATTGATTTTTTTTTTTTTTTTTTTGCTTTTGGCCTTAAATTTTAGCATTCACTTGATTCACAATAAAATGTCAAACGTTAGCAAATTTAGCCTCTAGCCCTTCACTCAGGAATGAATCAGGAATTAACTGGGGAGCAAACAAGCCAAACACTGATTCAACTTCTGTGCCCCTCCTCATGTGCAATATAGAGGCAACAACAGCACTGAATAACCTTTTAGGATAGTTTTAAAGGAAAGAGAGATACATCTGTCATAGAAACATGAGATTCCATCCTCTCCCACCCTATGATGAAGACATGCCTTAAGTATTAAAGAAAATTCAAGAAGAACACTGTGCACTGCATAATGAGATCCAGCAGCTAGTGTTGTGTAAGAGGAATCCTCTCAGTGGAGCAGTAATCATACAGGAGAGGAAGTACGAGTCTGGGCTGAGGGGCAAGCAAAAAATAAAATAAAATAAAAAATAAATAAATACAACCCCCCTGGGATTTGACCTGTGTTAAAAACCATGCTGAATTTCATGTTAACACAATGAATTCCAGAGTGTATATTTATTTTCCTCTGACTTGTATTATTTTCTTAGGAAGCAAGTTCAAATAAATGGGCACCAGAGGGCCAGTTATTTTTAACACACTGTTTTCTTAATTGACTTAAGCCCATTGTGAACCTTACAGCTAGGTTTAAAAGGGAGCATTTCAATTACTCAGTAGGAATAAAGGAAATGACTCAAAAACCAGGTGACCTGAGCTGGCTAAAATTAAAGCTCTACATATTGTAGACTTTTGAAGAAATTTAGACAGGCTCTGAGTTCCCTCTCACTTCAGTTTCTCAGATAATGAATGCACATCCTGATTGCAAACAGGGCTGTGGAGTCGGTAGATAAATGTTCCGACTCCGACTCCTAAGTTTTTTTGTACTTCTGACTCCGACTCCGACTCCCCGACTCCCCGACTCCGACTCCTCTGTATTAATATGCAAATGTATTTTATACATTCCTTGGGGGAAAGAGCCAACCCCTGTGGGACCCCACAAGGGAGCACCCAGAGAGCTGACAGCTCCCCCCAGCTGCACACGCTGGGGCTGGTCTTCCAGGAAGGACCGGATCCAGCTGAATGCTGTGCCCCCGATCCCCATCCCAGAAAGCTGGTCCAGCAGGATACTATGGTCAATGGTATCACAGGCCGCTGACAAATCCAGGAGGACCAATAGGGTAGAGCAACCCCTGTCAGCCCCCTGGAGGAGGTCATCTTGCAGTGCAACCAAGACTGTCTCAGTCCCCCGATATGGCCTGAACCCGGACTGGAATGGGTCAAATATTTGTTCTTCCTCCAGGAATGACTAGATCTGGACAGCGGCCACCCTCTTGATGACCTTGCCCAGGAAGGGGACATTGGCAATCTGACGGTAGTTGGCCAATTCGTCCGACACCTGGGCAGATTTCTTTAGGGTGGGCTTCACCACCGTCTCCTTCAGGCGAGAGGGAAAGACCCCATCCCTGAAGGAGGCAGTGGAAATAATGGAAGCCCACTCAGTCATACTTCCTCCCGCAGATTTAATAAGCCATGCAGGGCAAGGGTCGAAGGGGGAGGCCGCCGGCCTGCAATAAGCCAGGGCCCTGGAGGCCTCAATACTATTCTTACAGTAGAAAGTCATTAATTATAACTTTTTGTGAATTGGGACATTTTAACTTGCTTTTTTAAAAATTCCAATCTAAATTTAGTAGGAGTAGGAGTAGGAGTCGGTGCATTGTTTGCCGACTCCAGGTACCCAAAATTTCCTCCGACTCCGACTCTGACTCTGACTCCACAGCCCTGATTGCAAAGGGGACTGACTACCTTGTTCTGTCAGCTGAGCCTGTACCAGGACAGAATTTTGTAAATAGGAACAAAGCACTGAAGCATTTTTCTAGTTGATTCTTTTATTCTCTCCTGTGTGACAGAGTTTACCATGTGAAGATGAAACAATATATTAAGAGGCATGTGTATTTCCTATGGACTCTGTTTCTTTACCATTATGTGATTTCCTCAGAGATATGTACCTCAGCAATCAGACTTGCAAATGAAACCCATGTTTACCTTCCAGTGGAGAAACAAACTAAACATAATATACGCAAGTGAGGAAAATCATCTGACAGATCTCTTTCGCCACTTAAAGCTCACACTCCTGTCATGCTGGATGTATCATGTAGTTTCACTCAATGTGTACCCCTTGTTTCAGAGTGATTTGCAGGTAGCATTTGGCGCAGAGATTCTGACTCCGGCAGTGGAATGACCGCATCCGGTAAAGGCTTTTGTCAAGTTTCCTGGTTATTCAAGTTTGCAGATGGCATGATTGGTCTGGATAGTGCCATCTCTAACAACCAGGCTGCTGGAACATAAACTTGGCCATCTGAGGACATCATCAGGATTTGTAACTCTGAGTCATCCATTCAGACGACAATGGGTTTAGCTCGTCCTCATCAAAACCAGTTAAAGAGCATGAGTGTGAGTATAGGAAAAAAGCACAACTCATTGAAATCATATGCCACACCCTTCACCATCAAGCAGTTCAAGATATACAGCAGCATGACACGTTTTTGCCCTCTGGAGAACCATACACACCCTGGAAAGAATCACGGTGCAGTGAGTACTCAAGAATGAAGCCTTAAACTGCTCAGTGGTTGAGGTCCCCTGGGTGCGAAGCCAGTGGCTGGGAGTTCGATTCAGTGCCTCCCTTGATAGGAGCTGGACTTAGTGGTCCTTAGGATTCCTTTCCAGCTCTGCAGTTCTAAGATAAATGTAACTGCCTTCATCTTGAAACTACCAGGGCCCAGTAACTTCAATGGGTTAGGATTAGGGTTAGGGTTAGGGTTAACCCTAACCCTAACCCTAATATATCCCCCATAAAAAAACCCGAAGCAGACGAACCAAAACTATCAAGGGACTGCCTGAATTGCCGAAATTTGAAAGGCCTCACTGTATTTCCTTATTATCTGCCACTCTGCGAGATTGGGAAGGGGTGGATGAACTCAGAAGTAGCCTGATGTTATGGTGGTGGTGGCATCAGAGTTTGAAACAAATGACTTTTTGTTTTTAAGTAGTCAGGTTAATATTTTTTTTTTACTCCCACATGGGTTAGGCTCAATTAGAATGGTGACTTGATTTGATGAGGCCCCCGGTAAACTAAAAGCTCCAGTTCATATTAAAGTTTACTTCATCCCTTCGACTATAAAGAGCCTGAACTGCACTTGAGATGAACTGGCTGGGCTCAATTCTCCCCCCTCCTCCTCTGAAGGGGGCTGATGGGGAGGTGGGTGTAAGAAAAGGGGGGAATATAATTCCTTAGAATTCATGTGGTTCACTTTGCCTGGCCGGGGGACTGGTCCACAACCCTCAATACTGTTGGAAAGGATGGAGTGGAGAGATGCATAAGACTGGGGTGACCAGTCCGGTTTTCTTTGGGGCGGTGCACGTATGGAAAGGGTGAGATTGAAGGCCTGCTAAATAACAGATGTGGTGGTGAAGATGGGGTGAAAACAGAAGACGGTGTGAAGTGACAAGGCCAGGCCCCTTCTTTTACACAGCATTCTTTAGTCAGGCACTTTCCAGTTGCACTGGACTGCACGCCCCACCATCACTGTCCTGCAATAGAGTTATAGGATTTACATGTTAAAGCATCTCAAAAGTACCAGGTTAAAGAAGCCATCTTCCTATCTCAGGTACTTTAAAATCCAGATTTAATTTACCTTTAAACCGCTTCCACAAATTGTGACCCCACGGTAAGTGGGCTTTTTAAAAAAGAAAACCCGGTAACGCCCACTTAACCGGGCTCCAGCGAGTTTTCAAAGACCCAGCGTGAAGGTTGGGTATTTTAAAATCCGGTTCCAAATGCGTGTTTTAACAGGAGGCAAAGAAGAGTGTGGTCGCCCAAACACTGGTTTTTCCCTTGTTGTTCTGCAAAATGCTTGATAGCAGATGAGAAGGGGAGCCGGCTGAGCAGCACTTCAGTCTCCAATTAGCTCGGAGATCGGGCGAGATAAAACAGCGTCTGCCGGCAAGACAAGCTGACTATGAAGAGAGTTTGTTGCTCACAATGAGCTTCATGGTCACATTTTCATGACAAGGGGTAGAGGAAGAGCTCTCTGTCTCTGAGGGCCTTTTCACATGACCCCTAAGATTCGCTGGCCCCTTACATTCGGACCAGAGATCTTGGGGGTTCATTGCTCTTCCTTCCTCTCCACCACTCCGCACTTCCTTGCTTCTGTGTGCATGAGGGGAGGGAGGGAAAAAAGCCTTAAAAAGGGACAAAAGAATAAAGCCTTACCTCCAGTGCCGGTGGAAGTTGCTCCAAGCCCCGGTCACTTCCTGGTTCCTCTTAAAGGGGTGGGAGGCAAAAAAAAAACAACAACAAAAAGAAGCGAGGAGAGCCCGGCACTCTCCGCATCAAAATTTTTCACTCTCCCAGAGCAGGTACTTGAAAGCTGCGCTGGGTCGCGCTTAGGTGGGCGGGGTCGCACTTAATTTTCTGTTAGCTCCGGAGCTGGTGGGGAAACATTTTTAAGCTCCGGAGCTGGGAGCCATTTGCAGCGGAGCTTAGGGGTCGTGTATAAACGCCCTGAGCCAGCTTGGGTCTTCTCTTCCCCAGTGCTCTTGTGAGGCAAGAGCCAGGGAGATCTGATCAGCTGCGAGATCCGGTGGTAGATAAGGAGCGGTGAAGCACTCACTGGCTCCAGCTCCCTCTTAAGTCTAGTGACGGAGCAGCAGTCCCAGTGCTGTAAATATCTCTCACTAGAAGCACTCCTGGAGCAGTAAATATCTCTCACTAAAAGCACCTGGGGAACAAACAGCTAAGTGTGAAGCAAGGTAGTGGGGACAGAATTAATATTGTTAATGATATCACATCATGGGGACTCAAGACACTGCTTCTTCTGTCACATGACTACTTTGTTTGAAAAATCGGGTTTAATTATTACTCGCTTATTTCTGCCATGTGAAAGAGCCCTAATTAAACGATGGGAGGAAAAACACCACTAAACAACAAAATGCCAACTAAAGACAACAATGCATGGTGTTTCCCCCTTTCACTTATTATATTGAACTTAATTAAAAACTTCATATGTTGATGTTAATCTAAACAAAATTAAGTTCTGGCTCCTTCGAGTAAACTTGTTACCATTTATATCTCTCGTTTTTAAACTTCCAAGCTCTGGAAAATATTCTAATGTGTGGGGAGCATATTAAACACTACAGGAGGCCTATATGAAACTTATTTGAAATCCTTGTTCTAGGAAGCATCCAAGATTAGGGATTTACAGTTGTTGGGTTGCTGTTTGGTTTGATTATCTGAGAAAAACTCTATTTGCACAGGGAGGATGAGAAATCTCATGAGGCTGGAAGAGACTCCCATCATCCTCAGACAGTGCAGATGATGCTAGAAAGAAATCATGTGGGTTGCCCTTCTTGGACTGGTTCAAGCAGCATTTACAAAAGTGCAGAAGACTCTAAAGCACTCAGTCCTGCTCTGCTGTACTTAGACTCCCAACAAATGCTGTATTTGTAAATACTTCCATTATGCCGAAGGCAGCAGATTTTACCTTCTTCTTAAGTAGGAAAATGGCACGAAAAAAGTCATCATGTCCAATTCATTGACTGGGGGTAAAATTTATCTGTCTGCCCACTCTCTCTATGCACCTGATCAATCCTCTCTCTTTAAATTTAAATAAAAGAGGTTTATGGGTAAAAGAAGCTGGATCTTACCATATCCTCTCAATTTCATATAACATTTCCAGGGGATTTTTCCCAATCACCATCAAATCATCCTCCACAGTGATATATCTGATAGCCCATCTCTTCACAGATGGATGGCTATATCTTACTGGTACATCATCAAATCCTAGATCCAACTTTTCTACACAAGGATTTTACTTTTTAACCTATTGTCCCAGCTCTTGAGCCATCCACAAAATTTCTAAAACCCAGGGGAATAGACCCATATAATGAGTTATTTCATTTTATTCTCATAATTTTTAATTGTTAATAATACAAAGGTGGAACAGGTGATATGAAACAGCAAAGGAATTACTATTTTTCTTTCTTGCCCATCTTTATTTTATTTTATTTTATTTTATTTTATTTCTTATATACAAGGGGTACATAGGTGATGGGTTAAGTGGAAGCAAATTGGTTAAATACAGGGGTACCTTGTATAAAGGAATTAATTCATTCCAAATGAAATTATGTTAAGCAAATTTTCCTTTATACAGATTTCCTGTAGGAATGCATTGAAAACAGTAATCCCTAATTGCAACCATTTTTATGTTGTATGGATTCGCCCCATAGACGATTTTGTTAAGCAAATTTCCCCTATCTCCGGATTTTTTATGTTGTACAAATTTTATGTTATACAAACCATTTGTTATACAAGAGTCCACTGTACAAATTAAAACAAATACATAAAATAACATAAAATCTGTACAACATAAAAAATTCCGGAGATTGCGGAAATTTGCTTAACAGAATTGCCTATGGGGCAAATCCGTACAACTAAAAATGGCTGCAATTAGGGATTACTCTGTTTTCAATGCATTCCTATGGGAAATTTGTATAAAGAAAAATTTGCTTAACAGAATTTCATTTGGAACGAATTAATTCCTTTATACAAGGTACTACTGTACATGTTTTGAAGCTTACCATCACCTTTTTGTCTAACCCACCATTACAGTAATTCACCAAATTATCCTTCAGTGTCCTATAAAGAAATATTCCAAATCAGATTCTAAGAGGTCCACCTTGGTTCCAAAATTTCCTTTTAAATAAGTCCTAGAAGTCAGAGCCAAAAACCAACAAATTATCATTTCCTTTTTTAACACAAAATCTAATAGAGGTTTCCAAACACTCAATTTATCTATTCTCAACTAATGCTGTCAGTTTCGTCATTTCTGCCAGTTCCAAAACCTTAAGTAACTAGTATTCTAAGGGTAGTTTATCCGTTTCACTTTATTCTTTTCTACCTGATTGTCTATCAAAGCTAATAAAAACAGTGAAAATTAACATTCAATATTCATTGCAATAGGATTAGGGAATAAAATTGATTCCAAAATTGTCCACATGTCCACCACATATAAGTACCTTCATTCTATTCACATTTCCAGCACTTATTGGAAATTCCCTTATACATCTTGGACAATTTCTCTGGAGTTAGATACCCCCAATACATCATTTTGTAGAAATTTTCTTTACCTTTGTAACTCCTTGTGAATTTCAGTCCATACTTCCACAATCCCTCCCACTGTTCTATTTGAATATTGTACCCAAAAATTTTGGCCTATTTGATCATACACTCTACTCTGTTCATCTTCGGTATCAAATTTCAGTAATGCTTTGTATATTCTTGAGATCAGATTGTCCTTATTGGCACATAGTTCCATCTTGAAAATAGATTTTCCCTGCTCGAATTCAAATACTTGTTTATCTATTTTGAATCTTTCTGATAGTTGCAGATATGATAACTATTGGTGAGAATTAGAGTCCAAAAATTTGGAGGGGTGAAAGTATGCCTGGAGTGGAGAGGTTTAAAGTTCAGGGCATCTGAATGAGGTTATATTTGGATGTGATGTGTGACCCTTCTATGATCAGGTTTGTTGCCGGCATTTGGAACTCTTTCTGAGCAATTCATACTAATAATTCTGACATGGTTAGAAACAGTGGTTTGAGTCATTTCGTCCTCCATAATTGTCAGTTACACAACAGGCAAGGACCCAAAAATAATAGTTGTAGTAGTAGGTACTCTTTCTCTCCTACTGGGTCATGGTGGAGAGGACACATTTGGCCAAAACCATCTCTTCTCATTTCAAGAATCAGGAGCACAGCTTTGAGGACTAGGTTTTGGCAGCTCTTTGCATCCCTGGGTGGGACTTTTTCAAAGGCCACAAAATGCATGGCTCTAGAGGGCCATGTGGAGATGTACGCCCCTCAAAAAAGGGAAGGACCATTACAAAGATGCCCACTAGGGCAATGGAAACGTGAAGAGCTCCACTGCTTTTCGTTCATCTCATTAAAATCCCTGGAATGTCTTTTCTCATTTGGTAAGGAATGGAGCTGTTTGTCATCCAAGAGAAGGAGACTGGCGGTGGTGGGCTGGTCTGATGAGAGTTGCAATCCACCAACATCTGGGTTGCCTCTTCCTCCCAAACTGGTTAGAGATACTCTCAGGGGCAACGGCCACAAAAAGCTGAGAATACTGAGTTGTGTATCTCTCTGCCTTTGTTGCCTTCATCTTCCATGGGTTCAATCCATACCCCTGCCCCCCTCCCCCAATACACCAAGAATGAGAAACCTTTGTCCTTCCAACTAGACGGGAGCTACCATTATTCTTCATCCTTGGCTACTCTGGAAGGGTCAATGGGAAATTCAAACCAAAAGTACTCGGGGGGGCAGGGACACATGTTTCCCAACATTTTCAGGGTGACCTCCTGCTATAACTGTTTTATCTGCTAGTACTCAGATTAGAAGTGGGCTACCTGAAGGTCTGGATGAATCACAAGCCGGAATTAAGATTGCCGGAAGAAATATCAACAACCTCAGATACGCAGATGATACTACTCTAATAGCAGAGATTGAGGAAGAATTAAAGAACCTCTTAATGAGGGTGAAAGAGGAGAGTGAAAAAAATGGGCTGAAGCTCAACATCAAAAAAAACTAAGATCATGGCCACTGGTCCCATCACCTCCTGGCAAATAGAAGGGGAAGAAATGGAGGCAATGACAGAGTTTATTTTCTTGGGCTCCTTGATCACTGCAGATGGCGACTGCAGCAACGAAATAAAAAGACGCCTGCTTCTTGGGAGGAAAGCAATGGCAAACCTAGATAGCATCCTAAAGAGCAGAGACATCACTTTGCCAACTAAGGTCAGGATGGTTAAAGCTATGGTTTTTCCAGTAGTGATGTATGGAAGTGAGAGCTGGACTATAAAGAAGGCTGATCGCCGCAGAATTGATGCTTTTGAGCTGTGGTGCTGGAGGAGAGTCTTGAGAGTCCCCTGGACTGCAAGGAGATCAAACCTATCCATTCTGAAAGAAATCAACCCCGAATGTTCACTGGAAGGACAGATTTTGAAGCTGAGGCTCCAGTACTTTGGCCACCTCATGAGAAGAGAGGACTCCCTGGAAAAGTCCCTGATGCTGGGAAAAATCGAAGGCAAAAGGAAAAGAGGACGACAGAGAATGAGATGGTTGGACGGTGTCATCGATGCAACCAAAATGAATTTGACAAAACTCCGGGAGGCAGTGGAGGATAGGAAGGCCTGGCGAGCTCTGGTCCATGGGGTCACGAAGAGTCGGACACGACTGAACGACTGAACAACAACAACAACCTGAAGGTTGAAATTATAGCCCGGCTGGCTATCTTTAACTTTTGGTTAAAACTACCCTTCCTTTCAATTGGATTGACATCCCCCCACCCCACCCCCAGCATTACAGGATAATCATCAGTCACCCTGGAAGAGGCTCAATAAAATCTGTAGTTACAGCTACTCAAAAGAATGTATCCTTCAAATTGGATATATTAATGCCAAGCACAATCTAAGGCAACGCATTATCGAAATGGAAAGGCAGCAGGACCTTGGTGCCATCTTAAATAGGCTTTTGCTTGACAATGCCCTCCCCCCCCCAAACCAGTTAAATATCTGTATTTACCTCTAACACCCAAACAATGTAGGGCCCTCACCTTGGCCCATTTCAATGCATTTCCATCAGCAGTTCCGGAAGGGAAGTTTAACAACATTCCCTACAGCCAACGTATATGCCCCTGCAATTCTGGCAAGGTTGAAAATAGCTCCCATGTGTTGTTGCATTGTACCTTCTACTCTGAAATACCAGAAACTTTTGTTAACCCTTTTATAAGGGCTTGTCCAGGATGCTCAGAAGCACATTATACACTGCTTCTGCTGACAGGACATTATCCTGGTAGGTCATTCTGACCAAAGTAGGTAAATTTTGTGCAGCTGCTCTTAAAATTCGTGAAGGGAAGCTAGAGTTCAGTTACAGCAGCAGCAAGTTGTTTTATAGGTAGGGGTCCCAGGGACTGATAGTTTTAATAGGGTTTTAAGGAAGTGCAGTGCTGATTGTGCCCGAGTTTGATATTGTCTTCTACTGCATTATCTTATACAGCTGTTCACAAAAACCTGTCATAGATAAGTTGCAGAGGTAGAGGATTTATGATAAGACGGCTTACATATTGTTACATACACTGTACACTGTGATGTTTTATGTACTTTTGCTTTGCTGGTCAATGGCCATAATAAATTTTATTATTATTATTATTATTATTATTATTATTATTATTATTATTATTATTATTATTATCTGCTAGTAAAAAGTGACTCTGTGCATTGCTGTACTTTGGAGTCAGAGCAATACAGTATCCTTTATTCATCACATTAAATAAGATTAAAAAGGAATAAACCTAAAATTAACTGGAGACCTTTTTTCACTCTTCAGAGAACCCATAAATGCGAATTGGTGGGCTGAGTAGATCAATCTGCAAAAGAAACTGAAATATACCAGAAAAATGTGCTGGACGTATCAAGTGCTAATTAACCTGTACCAATTAAACCTGAAAGAACTCAAATAACATCCAGCACTGTCCTCCCTCCCCCGCCTCTCTCTAGTTATTTTCAATAACAATTCTAATAAGCTTAAGCTGGCATGGTCAAGAGGCTGTAACTGTAGAACTGTTTGAACTGAAAATTCAAATGCAATGAATTACTTGAACAACGGTCGAGTTTCTTTCTTTAGTTTATTTGCTTGCTTGCTTGCACATTTGCAGTATATTATTTGTATATCACCTTTGTCCTCATTGGAGACGCAAGGCAGTTCACAGTAATTTTAAAAATACTATTCTAACAGCTTTAAAATACTATAGAAAAATTATATTAAAACAATTGACACAAATCAAGATTTAAAAGATTTAAAATAATTTTAAAACATTTAAACATCTCTAAATTTCTAAAAATACTGAATTCCACAGAACCCCCACTTATTGCTTAAAAGCCTACCTACAACAGAAAGTGTTTGGCTGAGGATTGAAGGAGGAGGAGGATGGAGGACAATCAGGTCTTCTCAGGGCAGCACATTCCAAAGCCTGGGATCTACCATGAAGAAGGCTCTTGGGCTGCTCTAAGGCCATTGAAAGCATTTGGATGCCATTTGATTCTAAACGTTTGCACATTCTATTTTGGAATGTCCTACGAAGCCCAGTTTCAATAGAGAGCTGTTTTAGAGGTCTAAGATTCTACAACTCCCATAATCCCTGTCTTGGGCAGAGTGAGGAGCAGGTGGGAGAATTCAGTCTTTCGTCCCCCATCTCTTTCATAGACCTAGAACTGGAGAGCTAGAAGGAACCCCAAGGGCCACCAAGCTCAGCTTCTGCTGAATTAGAACATTCCCACCTGAAGATTCTCTGGGAGACCGCCACCTGACTTCCATTTGAAAACTTCCAAAATAGAAGAGGCAGCTCTTTGCACTGTCAAGTTCTTCCTTGTAACTCAAGACCTTTGAAGGGCAGGAGTTTGCCTGTCTCTACGTTCTGCCAACACAGGGGCAGTGGCTGATCCTAAGGAAGGACACATGGGTGTCCATCATAACCACAGGGTAAAGCTTGGAAACGTCCCTGTGTCTTCCTCTCACACACATACCTGCATGCAAGCACCAACGCATAGAGGGCACTATCAGTGCCTGTCAGTCCATACCTGTGTCAGGTAAACCCAACAGCAGCAGCAGCAGCAGCTGTAGAACCCTTCATCGCTACTTAAAAAAAAAAAAGCTAGGTAGCAGTGGTGCCTCCTATATTTTTCAAGTGATTAAATGGCTAGAATGTCAACAGATGGCAAGGTAGTACCATGGGCTTGTGATGCCCCCATGGTCCAGAGCTTGCCAGAGGTAGCAAAATTTGCTCTCTCTCCTTTTTATTTCAGCACCTTGTAGCCCCGGAACCCGGCTTTCACCCCTGTAGCCAGGCAGCACAGCCAATGGCCAAAGTGGCTAGGAATTCTATGGGCTGCAGTTTGGGAAACCTAAGAAATTGGGAGGATGGGGGGGTGAATTACACTATCCTGTGTTTTAGATAAGATCTTACCATATCCTCTTTATTTCATTAGATTTTTGCGTTGGATCTTTCCCAATCACCATCAAACCATCCTCCATACTGATATGTCTGACAGCCCATCTCTTCCCAGTTGGACCACTATATCTTACTGGTACATCATCCATTCCTAGGCCCTGCCTTTCTGCATGCAGATTGCCATTTCCAGCTTGTTGCTCTGATTCTTGAGCTACCAACAAATTTGGGTGCCTCTAGGACCCAGGGGAGCACACCCATATAGTATAATGAATCATTTCATATTGTTTTATTTTGTTACATTTTAAATAATAATAATAATAATAATAATAATAATAATAATAATAATAATAATAATAATAATAATAATAAAGTAAATAAAATGAAATAGCAAAGGAAACAAAACAAAACAAAATGCTTTTGTTTGTTTCATGCCCATCTCTATTTGAAAAATGCCTTGGAAGAGTTCACAAAGCCTTCAGTTTAAATCTGTTAATCTGGCAGGTTTTTTTCCACTCACTTTATTTTTTTAACAATTTGGGGGAAGAAACCAGAATTTGAAAAAGTTCTCTTTTAAAAATAAAGGTTCTTGCTCATTCCTTGTGCTTTACAGAAATTAGCACAGAAACCTATGCTGGGAAATTATTATTAGTGCAGTTTGCCAGCACAATCTTTGCAGAATTATTTAGGAATCTCTGTTTCATAGTGCTCCAGCTATTATCAAATGGCAGCTTCACAAAGGCACCTGGAACAGCCTCTGGGCAGCAGCTGCTGAGCTTTCCATGTACAGAACAAAATGTGTGAACAAGCTGTTGGTCACCAGGACACAATAGACATTCATTGCCACCCACGCAAGCATCCCTGCCAAAAATGTGGTCCGTGACGCTGCTGACTTGGCTCTGCTGAGGAAATGGCCCATGCACAATCCTCATTCTGATGGATTCTGCCCCCTTCCCCCCCCCCCCAATACTCATGTGCCCTTTGGATAACACTGTGGGGACTGGGAACACTACAGAAGAATTAAGCATCGGCCCAGCTTTACCGATTGACAAGCAGCTCTCTTAGGAAGCAAGCTGGTGTGACAGAGAAAGGCAGAGAGGATAGAGCTGTGGGTATCACACAGACAGTTTGGCACCCCCTTCCATGTCTTCAGATTCAGTGGAATACACTCTCCCCTCACTATGGCTGGAGTAAGATTTATTGCCCCTGTCCAAAGGATAGGGAGCGTGACCTTGCCCTTGGCCTCAGGCAGTTTTGCTGACTAACTGCCTGGTGCTGCATGCATTGAAGATTATCAGTCTCCCCCCAAATTCATTGCCTTTCTACAGTCTGAGAAATGCATTCTCATTCCCCAAAGTGACATTACATTTACATCACATCTTCTCCATGGGTGTTTATACACGACCCCTAAGCTCCGCTGCAAATGGCTCCCAGCTCCGGAGCTTAAAAATGTTTCCCCACCAGCTCCGGAGCTAACAGAAAATTAAGTGCGACCCCGCCCACCTAAGCGCGACCCAGCACACCTTTCAAGTACCTGCTCTGGGAGAGTGAAAAATTTTGATGCGGAGAGTGCCGGGCTCTCCTTGCTTCTTTTTGTTTTTTGTTTTTTGCCTCCCGCCCCTTTAAGAGGAACCAGGAAGTGACGGGGGGTTGGAGCAACTTCCACCGGCACTCCAGAGGTAAGAGTGCATTCTTTTCTCCCTTTTTTCTCCCTCCCCTCACGCAGACAGAACAAGGAAGTGCGGAGGGGGTGGGAACGCAGGGAGAGTGACAAACCCTCAAGATCTCTGGTCCGAATTTAAGGGACCAGCGGATCTTAGGGGTCGTGTAAAAAGGCCCCAAGTAGCTCAAGTCATACACGCTTCCTTTCCTGATATTATTTTTACTGCTAGCCCCTGAACTGGGTTCAGCTGCAGGGGAATGAAAGAGAGAGAGAGAGAGAGAGAGAGAGAGACTAGCTTCGTTGCCACTCAAGGACTTGAACCCAGAACTTCACAGATGAGTCCCAGCACGGTATCTCCTAATGTGAATGCACTGGCCTCCTAGTGGTCCTCAATAACAGCTCATCAGTCCAGGGGCAGCTGGGGGACTCCTGTTCCAGTGGTACTGTGGACCTAGTATAGGTTTTAGTCTGCCCTTTACAAGAGTTATCCAGCTGAATCTACTTCTGGGATAACATTCAGCTCCCTGGGGCTCCCTTGTATTATTCCATCTAAAAGCTGGAGTGGATTCCAACACCCCTGAACTGGAGCGCCTAGCCACTGCTATACCTATATCCTGCTCTATCTCATCTCTCTGATGAAGTAGATTATTGCCACTAAATGCTTACGGTGACCCAGCAAAGAGTTATTCTTATGGGTTCACATCCCATCATTTTCTACCTCAATTACTTTCTCCAAGGGGAGCTCACTTAGGCTTAACTCTCATTGAGGGGATAAAAAAACCATATCAGGGCTATAGCAGTTCAAGGTCTAGGGATGGGCGTATGCAGCCCCTCAGACCTCTGGAGAAGAACGGTGAGGGAACTGTGACTTTAAAATCCTTGGAATAGTGGGAAAGTTGGTGTTGGGGGGGGAGAAGAACAAGTTTGCAACACAATAGTCCTCCTTGCCAAGTGGTGTAGCAATCCTTAATAATAGCCACCATGATGCTGCAGTGCGTACTGAAAAATTACATCATACTTGATGATCTGGAATTTCCCATTAAGCAATGGTTATATAAAATCTAATCCTTTCATGTTAGTTGTGTCTGCTTCGACCAGAAGTGGCCCGAGTAAAAGCTTGTGATGCTGGAATCCCCCCCCCAATGTGGCAGGGGCACAACCACACCTCTTAAAATGTAAATAAAGGATGTACAGATTGTTTTCAAGGATAATCCTACTTCCTAGAAGCTTCCAGGAGCACTGCTCTCCTTAAAAATTAAGTCAACGCTCCGCATGCACCTTGTATGTCAGGCATGACCAAACTTTGGCCCTCCTGGTGTTTTGGACCACAACTCCCAGAATTTCAAGCCTGTATTTCCAATGGCAAAGGATTGTGGGAGTTGTGGTCCAAAACATTTGGGGGGCGAAATTTGGACATGCCTGTTGTATGCCCATGAAAATGACAACAATTTTGGCAATCCCACTGCAACTCTCTTAGCATGGTGTGTGTGTGTGTGTGTGTGTGTGTGTGTGTGTGTGTGTGTGTGTGTGTGTGTGTGTGTGTGTGTGTGTGTGTGAGTGAGAGAGAGAGAGAGAGAGAGAGAGAGAGAGAGAGAGAGAAGGAAGAATGGCCAGAAGGAGCCACATGAAGCCAATGAAAGGCATGTTCCCCATGGTAGCTCTTGCTACTTTTTCTTCTTCTCCCTCTGTAGATGGGGCATCTTCACAGCTAACCTGTCTTGAGATATAGGAGCTGTAAGTCACGATGTTGTGTAGCAAGCCTCTGCCACATTTCGCCAACTGGTTCGTCCCCCTTCCTGCACTTCTTAATATCATCTTGAACAATCCTCTCTCACACACAATTAGTACATGGCTACTTTCTACATTTAACATGATTTAGGCCAGGGCTTCTTGGTAGCAATCTCCTGACACCTCTCCATCCGTCCCCCTCTCAAGTCACATTGTTCTGTGATAAATCAACCTGGAACTCAAAGGCTGATAACCTTACAGGACTGCCTGAGCAGGTCCTTCCACCAGTGAAGCTGCAATCAGGAAGCCAACTGCCAGCATTCCTTCTCTTTTGGTGTTCTAGAAGATAACAGTTTCCAATTTAACTAGGACAGTATATAGAGCTGGGACCCTAGCAATGATGGAGACAAATATCAGGACCGCCTACCATCAAAGGTTTTGAAGAAGTCTTTTGAACTCGTTTGACGCTTAGCTGTTGCCATGGATCTCCTTATCCATGGGACCGGTATTCACTGATTCCCGGGGAGGGGGGGCTATTTCCACATGTGTCACTGGCCACCAGAGTGAGCCAGAAATTATTCTATGCATACTTGTTAGTAGGGATGGGCACAAAATGGAAAAATATTTTGTTTTAATTCATTTCGTTTCGTGCTCACCACCTGTTTTGTTTTGTTTCGTTTCTTACAAAAAAATTTCATACGAAATGAAATGGCTCCCCTGGGTCCTAGAGGCACCAGATTTTTAAAGGGCTCCTGCTAGCTATCAATGGCTGGAGCCCTTTAAACCTGGCCCAGTCAGCACCAGCTATTGACAGCTTGGCAGGAGCCTGAAAATGATGGAACGACATGGTTCATTTCAATGGAAAAATGACAGTTTCATTTTGTCTATAACAAAGTGCTGCTTCCCCGTTTCATTTCGTTTTGTTTCGTTACATAACATAACAAAATGACAAAACAGCATTTCATTGTTAGTGAAGAATACATACAGCACAGTCTCCTGTGCCCCCTACTGGCCAGTTCTGGTAATGCATATGAAAGCAATTTCTCCTGCCCCCCCACACACCCCACCCCCTTTTACCATGCTATATCTACACATTCTCTATTAGCTGCAGTTTTCAGCATCTATGAAGTGGCTTGGATATGGAGGTCCTGTTGTCATGACCAAATTCAAGACGAAAAACATAAAAAGGACGGAGAACAGGGGGGGAAATTCTGCCACTTTAAATATTTTGTCTCTGAGCTTTTTAAAAAAATAATAAAAACTTTTTCTCTTTAATCTGGCCAACAATGCTGAAACAAACCAACATGGCTACATCTTTGGAAATTATTTGCCCTATAAAGTTGTTCAGCTGTATAACATTATTGTTGCAGGTTCCATTGGAGCAAGCAGCCTCGTTAGTACATAATTAGCTTCAAATGTTTTAAAAAAATGATATTTCTTTCTTCACAACTACCCTATTACTGTATACTTTTAATTATGTCATCATAAAAAATAAGGACCAGGGCTAATTATGTCAGGATCATAATGCCCAGATAACAGAGGGTAAACTTTATTGCCCTAAAGCGGTGGTTCGCAACCTTGGGTAACCCAGATGTTCTTGGACTACAATTTCCAGAAATCCTCGCCAACACAGCGATGAAGGCTGCTGGGAGTTGTAGTCCAAAAACATCTGGGAACCCCAAAGTTGGGAACCATTGCCCTCAAGTTCTTATTCCTTTAAAAATACTGTTAAGTGATCTCTAGCTAAGGATCAAATGAAAAGTGATTATTAAGTGATAACTAAAAGTGATCATTCTTTAAGCGTCATAAAGAATTCTTTTAGGGCTTTGATCGGGGTGTTGTTGTGTGGAAAGTGGAGTTTAACCCTTTCCCTGCCGTCTCCATTCCCAAACAGTACAGCTATTGAGCTCAGAATTAAAAAAATAAATAAAGTCCCACTGGTACAAGTGAGGAACACCATCACCACAACTTCGCTGCTTAATAATTATAAGGTGAAAAAAAAATCCCATGTGAATTATGACTGAAGATTGATGGATGTGTTTATTTACCTGGTACAGCTGTCTTCTGCCTTTCCTCCTACAAGCTCAAACCTGCATGCATGATTCCCTTCCTCTCTCTGTGGTCACACAGCACCCTTGTCAAGTAAGTCAGATAAGGACTGAACAGCTGGCCAAGGTCAGGGTGTCCATTTTATGGTTTAGTGGGGACTAGAACCTGGATCCCTCAAGTTTAAGTCCAACGGCCTAACCACAGGACCACGCTGGCTCTGATTAAGGCTCTCCTCCCTGGCCATTGAAGTCCTGATGGGCTTATAATACTAAGTTGCTAATGTATTTAGCAGCACAACCATTTGGCTCCAAGAGTCAAGCAAGGCATTTGTACTGTAAATTCATAGCACAGTGAGCCCTTCTCCCCTGACAATAGCCTGCTTTAAATGAGGAATATGCATCACATAAATTTAAATTCACATAATTCAATGCTGTTTAAAAAATCTGCAACCTAGTGTAGTGCAACAGAGCACTGGGGGACTCAGAGGCCAACTTCTATTCCAAATGGCAGAAGATTTTAAGGCAAAAGCAAAGTGTTCTGCTTCTATACCACCCCATACCATTTCAAGTAGTCTCTGGGCAGTTTACAGTTTTAATAATAGTATGCGGGCTACACATCCCCCCCCAGCAAGCTGGGTACTCATTTTACCGACCTCAGAAGGATGGAAGGCTGAGTCAACCCATGAGCTGGCTAACTGGGATCAAACCCCAGGTCGTGAGAACAGTTTTACCTGTAGTCCAGACATTTAACCACTGTGGTGTGAGGCTCCTGCCACCACCCCCCAAAAAAAAGAGGAGAGGAACTTTTCTACAGTCACCAAGCTCCTTCCCAGCTTCAAATCTGGTCATTGTTTAGATCTCACATGCACGCAAAGAGCAACTTCCACATCTTGCTAGCCAGATTGTTCTCATTTGTAGAACAATGTCATAAATCTTTGGTGCAACGTTGTCTCCACCCAGTGGCAGTGAGTTCCAAGGTCTCCAGGCTGGACAGGGTAAGACCTTCCTCAAGTTCGCCTGTTTTGATGGTGAGCGGACCCTCGTTACCCCCTGCACGGACTCCTGGGTAGAAGTAAGGCCGGAGGGGTCCTGAGAAGGAGTCCCCAAAGGTGAAGAGGTGGGACCCGTTGTCAGCATCGTAGAAGGAGACCTCTCCTGCATCATAGTCCAGGAAGATGCCAATGACCCGAGGGCTGGCTCGCAGCACTAGTTCTGTGAGAGGCGATGTCAGCGCGGCGTACTCGTCCCCGTTCCTCAGCCACACCGTCCAGAACCCCGTCGCTGGAGAGGGTGTGAAGATCCCTTCGCGGCTCACAGACTCTTCGCACACTCCAAGGGTCCAGCTCGTCTTGCCCTCCACACAGACCTCCCAGTAGTGCCTCCCGGACGTGAACCGCTCCTGACCCATTAAGCAGGTGCACGTCTCAAAGCGGGACAGGCTCTTGGGCACCTCTTGCCTTCTGTCTCCAACCTGGACGCTCCGCAGGTCCTCCGAAAGGAGAAGGTAGGGATTTGCAGTGTCGGGATCCAGGGTTACGGGCACTGCAGGCAAAAACAGACACACGGACCCACATCATGGCAGGCATACAAAGCAGGCTGCCTTGAACCAGGCCAAATTATACAGTAGGACCCCTGTATCTACTGATTTAGCATCCACTGATTCAGTTATCCGTGACCAGCCACCAAAAAATAATAATTAAATAGTTCGCTATTGCAAATAGGTGACTCAAAGCAAGTTACTGTGCCAAATAGATGCCACCGGGGTGGGTGGGTGGGTGGTGCTAACAGGGTATTTGCTCTTATCTGTGGATTTCTGTATCCATGAGAAAACCCAGAACCAATCCCCTGTGGATACAGGCGTGCTATTGTACCTTCAACAAGCCCCAAATTGTAGCCACCCCGCAGCATCTCTAGAGCAAGAGGGATTTCCCTTGACTGGTTAACTAGGACTGGCCCTACTGTTGAGCAGAATGAGGCACTGGCCATGGGTAGAACCCTCTTAGGGGGAGAAAGGCAGTTTATAAATAAATAAATAAATAAATAAATAAATAAATAAATAAATAAATAAATAAATAAAATAAATAAATAAATAATGGATTGGTGATCTCCAGAGGTCCAGGGCTGTCCACAACTATGCCTTAACACAAGAGGGGTGCAGTCACTCTCTTCCATCCACCTGCCACCCCTTTGTTGTTGGTTGGTTGGTTGGTTGGTTGGTTGGTTGGTTGGTTACAAAAACACTCTCCTACCTCCCCTAGTGTGCAAAATTCAAAAACGAAAAAAAAATGGGGTGTAGCCACCACACCAATGTTTGACACCTTAAAAACACTGTAAAACTACCTTCAAGCAGATTTTCTGGGGGATTTTTCATGGGGGGGGGAGGGGTGGCGTGGTGAGAATGCAGAGAGGCCCTGGGGTGGGGTGGGGTGGGGGCAGTTGCCCTGAAAGATTTTATCAGGAATACCCCCTTCCCCTCCAAGACTGCATGCAAACTTCAGGCCACGCGTTGCCCAGCCCTCTTGTTTTCTGGGCTGCATAATTACCTCTGTATCTTTGGAGTGACTCCACCAGCCCAGGAACGTCATAGGAGTTTTGTAAATCCATTGAGATTGGCTGCGGTTCCTGCAGTGATACCCCCTTGGTCCTAGGGAGAACACATCGCCGGTTATTCCACAGAAAGCTAAACCTAACCATGTCCTGGACAGGAATGGGACTTCTAAAGAAAGAGCCAAAAAATATAAAAGACTCTCTGTTTCCCCCACACACACCTCTGTTTTCATGTTGCCAGAGAAGAACCTCCAAATATGTTTCATTTTTATGAAGGAGGAGAAAGCTTTCTGTTTCCTTCCTGCTTCTGCTTCTTCTGAAAGACCTTTCTTTCACTCTTCATCTGTCAAAATGATCTGTGAAATGTTTTATTGGCATCACAAAGGTGGCTCTCAGCAGCCAATCAGATCGAGCCTCTTTTATTTAAAAAGAGGCTTTACATTTAAAGAGAAGGATTGGCTCAGGCACGTAGCCACCAGCCAATCTTCTCTCTTTAAATTTAAATAAAAAAGGTTTATGGGTAAAAGAAGCCGGATCTTATCATATCCTCATGATCTCATATGATTTTTGCATGTTTTGTTGTGTTTTGCGTGTGTTTCTTATTTTGCTGTTTTTCCTTGGGGAAGTTGCTTTTCCTCTTTTATTTTTTTAAAGTTGATTTATTGTGCATTTATTTAGTTAAAGGTGTATATTTTAGTAGGTTCTGGGGAGCTGTCTAGTTTGCTTCTGTGGAAGGGGAGGTAGGCCAGGGGGTGGCCTTTGTGACTATATTAGTGTCTGTCACTAGCCGTATGGATTTGGCAAAAGTCTGGAGATTATTTCACTTCTTCATGTACTATGGCCTGCCTTGCCTCTTTGTTTTTAAGAGGATTTTTTTTTCCAGAATATTTTAAGGGTTCTTTGCACCTTTTTGAATTCTAGAAAATATGAACGGGGAAATCAGAAACAAATGACCCAAAAGAGGCACTCCCTTCCATGTAAAATGAAAGGACCAGCACACAGAAAGTCTGAAAAATGAAAGAGGCTGAAACTGATATGTAGCAAATGGGAACATTTTCATCTTGCACCTCACTAGTCATCATGATAGCTCAGAACCATGGAAGAGGCTAAGCTGTAACCTTGTGCAGGTTTTACATGAAAACCCGAGAAAATATGTAGTTTGGGAAGATTTCAGACACTGACCTGGTCAAGGTGTTTTTCACATCCTGTTGGGAAAAAAAGAGAAACAATGTACAGTAAATGCCCAGGTATGCTTAAACAGCCTTTAAGCATTGTTCAAAGAACCTACACTTGTTGACAATTCAGGACTATTTATTTACCTTACCAAAATCAGGTTATTAATCTCTAACACAAAATAATTTGGGGTGTTTGGGTTGGTTCTTTTTTTAAAAAGAACAATGGTTTAATCCTCATCATTCCGAAGAACAAACTGGCCAAATGAAATGCTTGTAGTGACTCTACCGTTGGCCGAACGTTCAGCTTCCTTCCCTTCCTAGACTGATGAAGCTGTTTGGATGACCAGTGAAACATTTCTATCTCTCAAGAAAAAGAAGTCCAGTTGCCATGACTCAACTTCCAGATTCCCATGGACTGCAATTGACATGAAATTTATAAATGATAGCAGGTTTGGCTCCAAGCCAGTGGATAATCCAAAGTTTCTCAGAAAAATAAAAGCATGTGATACTGAGAGCAGTGTTTAGCTACCCGAGAATCCCTTTCCAACTAATACGACTCCAGAGATTTCTAGCTGTGAAGTCAAAGCATCCGTGATGCCTGTTGAGACGGCAAATGGTCAAAGCTTGAATGCACAACCTAATGTCTGTTTCCACCTCCTGATTAGTTAAAAAAAAAGAATAAATTATGCAAAACAGTAACACTTCAAAATAAGGGCAATGCTGAACATTGGTTCTGGCTGACTGCTTATTGTAAAATTAATTGAATTTGCAGAATTTTGCCTTTCTTGGTGCAGAATGGGGATGGTCTAGATGCAGTGATAGCAGATATAATAGCATCTTGGCTCCCCCAATACAGAATCCAAGGGCTCTAAAACATTACTTAACAAAGGGTGTGTGTGCATTTACTTAATTTAATTACTTAAGGACTAATGTCGCTATGTATTCTAATGCTAAACAACGATAATTTAATTCTTCTGAATTCTTCCTGAATTCTTTACATAAAGACTGACATCCTGTTGCTTAGTGTAAGAATATATACTAACAGTATATTATTTAGCTGGCTTGTAAAAAGCACCTGCCACAATTTTCAGGGCAGGCGGGGGGGGTTATATACAGTTGTACCTCTACTTACAAGTTTAATCCATTCCAAATGCATGCTCATAAGTCGAACAAATCGTAAGTAGAGTAGCCATACCTAAAAAATAAAAAATAAAAAGTCTAAGTCGAGCAGACATCTAAAATTTGTAAGGCAGCAGTTAAAATGCCAACAGTTTTCCGCTCTTAAGTGGAATTGCTCGTAAGTAGAGCTGCTCGTAAGTAGAGGTACCACTGTAGATACAGCTGGTCAAAGACTGTGCATGCCCCTGAGAATTGCCAGGGCGGACTCTTAATTTGCCAGCAAATGACAGACTGAAAGTTACATATTTTCTTATGTGAAGCAACAGGGCTTTAGCCACTGAATCCAGGTGTCTCTGCCTGGCTCCAGAAGCCACACCAAACTGTCATTTTTTTATTTTAATGTTTATTTGCTTGACTTCAAGTTAACCAGCCCTTGTATTATCATTATCCCCGAATGATTCTTAGTGGGTAGAATCCTGGAATAGTATTTGGGATGAGGTGTGGATGTTTCCTCAGTGATTTGGCACTTTCTCCATCTCTCTTGGACTGATCTGCTTAACAAGGTTTGTTGAGAAGATGAGATGCAGAAAAGAGAGAAGAACTATGTATGTGAGGCTGGTCTGCTTGAAGGGAGGGAGAAACAGCTTTTTTTTTGGATGCACAAGAGCTATTATTTATTTATTTATTTATTTATTTATTTATTTATTTATTTATTTATACCTTACCTTTCTCCTTGAAAAAGACCCAAGGTGGCTTAAAAGAATGAAGGACAATGTACAAAGTTGAAGACAATGAGTGTAGAACATTTATCAAGAACATTAAAGACAAAATGCAAGGCTAAGAACAGAGATTGTTCCATTTTCAATAAGGGATGCATGAAGAATCCCATTCATTCATTCATTCATTCATTCATTCATTCATTCATTCATTCATTTATTTGTTACTGCTTGATTAGTGCATGGCACTACTTTGGGTACTTTATAGATTATCCGTACACAGTTTAAGAGGCACAGGGCTGGGGCTGAATGTGTGGCACACAAAACAGGCACCGAAACATCCTCATGGAATGGGTGTTTGTGGACTGAACAGATTCCGGGTGGGGGTGGGGGGTTCAAATTTCTAGTGTGGGCCACAGATTGCATCTGCCAGGTTGAATAGGGAGCAGGTGGTTCAGGTAACAGAATCAAGCAAAGAGTTCTTATCTCATTAAAATAATGGCAACAATAGGCATAAAGATAGAGGTAGGAGGGAGAGGACATCCATGGACCTTATAAGAACATAAGAACATAAGAAGAGCCATGCTGGATCAGGCCAAAGGTCCATCTAGTCCAGCTTCCTGTATCTCACAGTGGCTCCACCAGATGCGCCTGGGAGCGCATGAGACTAGATAACTGTCTCCTGATAACACTCCCCTGCATCTGGTCTCACCTTTAGCAAGGAGGCAGCTGGCTGCTGACATTTCCACTCCATTTCTGAGATTTGATTCTGCAGCTCAGTGCTTTGTCCAAGAAGTAAATAACAATTTGCTTGCAGTTTTTTCAGCATTGCCTGCTTTTCTTCCTCAAGCTGGTTCAGAAGGTGCATCTCCTCCTCGGCCAATGCCTGGCGGCGCCTTTCAAACCCTGACATGATGAGAACTCGATGAACCTCCACTTTCTCCTGCGGAAAAGGTCACCAAAAACCAGGGCTGAGCATCAGGCTCCTGACAGCTGGCTTAGGAAAGACCATCAAACAGGGGATACTAGGAACCACTATCACGGTGCTACCAAACTGTCTTGATGTTATGATCTCCCAAATGACCGAGGGGAAATAGAACAGCGCTTTTCAAATACTTGAACGGTTGTCCTACAAAGGAGAGACAGGATCTTTTCTTGGTCCTCCCAGAGTGCAGGGTACATAATAATGGTGTAAAGTTACAAGAAGCTAGAGTTAGGCTTAATATTAAGAGAATAAAACTTCTTAACTGTTAGAGCAGTACAACAACAGAACCAATACCTCAAAAGGTGGTGAGGTGCTCCAATGCTGGAGACATTCAAGAAGAAAAATGAACAATCATCTGTCAGGTTTCTTTTGATTTGGATTCCTACATGGGACAGGATTTGCTAGCTTTATAGCAGTGTTTCCCAAACTGTGCACAGTTTCTCCATGGGATGCTGGGAAGCCCACTTGGGGTACCACAGCATCCTCTCATCCTTCCGCCCACATCCCTTCTCCCCTCTCCACCCAAAATATTTACTCGCAGTTTCTTTGGTGTCCATGCATGGTGGGGAGAGGGAACCCTAGCCCAAGACTGGGTTCCCTGCCCTCCTGTTTGCATAGGAGCCTTCTGTGCCCACCCACCCCATCTCCACCCAAAAAATGCAGGTTCTCATTCATTCTAGAACCTGCTTCCCTCAGAGAAGTCAGGCTGCAAGGGTGTTTCCATGAAGCCACCTGGATAACATAGTCTCTGTTTCTGGACTGAATGTAAATCAAGAGATTTTTATTATACACTACATAGTGATGTCGTCACCAATCCTAAAACTGTCTGTGCTGTCACCAATGCTGCTTTGTAAATGTCCCTACTAATATTTAAGGAATTGTCATGGTCTGCCCTTTCTGCATTGTATTCCATTCCAACCTCATTGCACCACCACCTGTTGTGAAGTTACACAAATGGGGAGAACTCCCCTTAGTGAAGAACTCTTCATAGACTTTATCTGCATGTCGGGTTGCAGCATGACTCCACATTAGAGATGGGCACAAAACTGAAAAAAATCATTCCATTATTTGTTTCATTACATAACAAAACAAATAATGAAAATTGTGATGAAATTGGAACGAACAGAACAGAACCACAAAAATTAGGTTTGTTACGTTTCGTTTTTGTTAATGGCGACGCACAATGAAATGAGAGAATAAAACATTTTTAGAACTTCAAGCTAAAAAAAAGAATTAGATAGTGTAGAATTAGACAAAGTTCAGAGAGATTTAATGTATATGAAGAGAAATTTTTTTGAATTTAGTAATAAAAACTCTAGATTTTTAGCACGGTTATGTCAAGCTAGAAGAGCAAAAATGCAATAGGTGTGATTAGAGATAAATCAGGAAAGAAGTGTAGCTTGATGAAAGAAAATTGCAAATATTTCAAGAATTTTACGAAGAATTATATAAGGGAGGTAATATCTCAAAAGCAGACATAGAAGAGTATGTCAAAGAAATTGTTAAGGAAAAGATACTAGAGACAGACAAGAGGGAATTAGAAAAACCAAATCAAGAGGAAGAGATTGGAGCAATTATCAATAAGATAAAAAAATGGTAAAACCCTGGGTCATGATGGACTAGATTCAGAATTTTATAAATTGTTTAAATCAGTTTTAGTTCCAAGATTAAAAACACTTTCCAATGGAATCTTACAAGGAGACAAAATACCATTATTTTGGAAACATTCATTAACAATTCCTATTCCAAAACCCAACAAGGATGTAATGGACCCTAGTTCATATAGACCTATCTCATTAATAAATCAAGATGCTAAGATTTTTACTGCAATATTAGCGAATAGAATGAATGGGTTTATTACAAAATATATCAAGGAAGATCAAAATGGGTTTCTAAAGGGAAGACAAATGTCTAACTTAACTAGAAGAGTGTTGAATATTATATATGATACAGAAATGAATAAACAGAAGGCTGGTATTTTGTCATTAGATATATTTAAGGCTTTTGATTGTGTGGAATGGCCAACACTAAAAATAGTGATTGAAAATTGGGGGGTTGGAATGAAATTTAGAGGGGTGATAGATCAATTATATTCTGAAAAATACATCTGAGATAATTATTAATGATGGGACTTCAGATCGGATATCTCTAGGCCGAGGCACTAGACAAGGTTGCCCCCTCTCTCCAGTTCTACTTTGTTTAATGATTGAAATGTTTGCGGATAAAATAAGGAATTATGAGTTAATTAGTGGATTAGGTATTGATAATAAAGTAAAGATTGATTTATTTGCAGATGATTCCTTATTGACAATTAAAAACCCACTAAAGAGTATGGATAGAATTAAATACCATTTGGAGAAATTTGGGTTAATATCTGGATTGAGGGTTAACTGGCAGAAATCTCAGGTGATGTTTAATCATAACAAGAAAGAACAAGAAGTGTTTACCCACAACTACGGATGTAAGATAAGTAATTCAATTAAGTATTTAGGTATAGAATTAGTAAAGGGCACACGGAAACTAAAGGAATTTAACTATAGTAAATGAAAGAAAGAAATTAAGAATAAAATGTTGGAATATTCAAGTCTAAAACTTTCTTGGTTTGGAAAGATTGCATTGATGAAAATGAAAATTTTACCAAAGTTAATTTTTTTTATGATGCTTCCAATACAGCTAACTAAGGATGACTTTAAATTTTGGCAAGATTTGATTAACAACTATTGTAACAGTGGTAAAAAAGCTAGAATAAATAAAAAAATATTGGTATATGGCCCAAAATAAAGGTGGTATAGGTTTACCGAATGTTAAAAATTATTATTTAGCAAATCAAATAAGGTTTATTGGGGATATTGTGTATAGTCCAGAAAGATTAATATGGTGGAAAATGGAATCATCGGAAATAAAGGAAGATATTGAAAAATACCTATTTAGCACTATTAAGAAATCAAAGTTAAATGAGATTAATAACCCCTTTCTTAGATCTATGTTAAACGCATGGTACTTACATAAAAAAATTATGTCCCTCAGATTCACCACTGAGATCTGTAACTGAAATGGAGAATTTTCCTATAAATTTGAAAGTTTTAAAAAAAGTATTTAGGGATAAACAAGTGATTAGATTGAAAGATTGGATAGGCAAGATGAGAGAGAAAGTACAAATGAAGGAAATTCTCCAAGGTAGGGATATATCTTGGTTTAATTTTATACAATTAGAGAAATGGACTGATACTTGGATAAAGAAAAATAATAAATGCAGAGAGTATAAAAAATATGAACAATTCTTATTGTTGTACGAGGATACTCAGAAGGAAATTGTAGTAAAAGGTATTATTAGCAAACTATATAAAATTATTTTGGATTTAGATGAAAATGGGGAAGGATCTGGATTGAAATTATTGTGGGAACAAGATTTTTAAAAAGAAAGAAGAGAGGAAGACTGGGCTAAAATGTGGAGAATGAGAATTCTTAGACCTATGTCTGTTAGAATAAAGGAAAATTTCTTTAAAATAAGTTTAAGATGGTATTTGACACCAGTGAAATTGAATAAAATGAATGCAATTTGTTCTAAGTTTTGTTGGAGATGTGATAATGAGATTGGTACCTTTTATCATTTGTGGTGGGAATGTAAAACGATACAAAAATTTTGGAAATGTATTTTTAAAGAACTAAGTGATATATTAGAAAATAGAAATGATCATAGAGCCCAAATCTGAAATTGCTTTGTTATCAATATTTGTGGATAATAGTTATGATGTTAAAACTAAAGAGTTGATTACAAATTTGTTGACAGTGGCTAGATAAATAATTGCTAGATATTGGAAATCTAAATATGAACTATGCTTAGAAGAATGGTATAATGAAGTATGGAATATTGCTTTAAATGATAAATTGACATGTTCTTTAAAGGTTAAAAAAGGAGAGTTAAAAAGAGATATTTTCTATGATATATGGGGTAGATTTATTGAATATGTGCTTGTACAAGATAAGGGTAAGGTTTCCACGCAACAATCAATTTTGTTCTGGAGGGGAGAATAATGAATGTAAATATGAAGAGTAATCCTGTTGGTGAAGGGGTGCACTGTTGTTGATGTGTGTCTTTTTTAATGTAATTTGTATATTTTTAATTTAAAAAGAAAAAAAAGAAATGAGCTGTTTTTTAATGTTAAAAAACGTCCTGAATATCTGTAAAAACCCAGCGATAATTATTCTGCCTGTTAACACCTACCAGGAGGTGGGGGTCCTTAAAACGTGTATTTATGTCTTTTCTCAGATCGCTGTATTTTTTTCCTTTAAGGGGAGTAAGGGGACATCGACCCAAAATGGCTCCCAGATGCCTAATATTGATTTCTTGGGTATTAAAATGCCCTGGACATCCGTAAAAACGCAGTGATAATTATTTGAAATTATTACCCACCAGGGGGTTGGGGTCCTTAAAACGTTTGTTTTTGTCTTTCACCCGTCGTGATGTATTTTTTCTTTTCCCTTTGACACAAAATGGATTCCAGCCACAAAATGGATGCAAGCCATGTGATGGGATCATGTAAATTCTTGGACAATTTCAACCAATAGCATGCGCAGGTTGCAGACTGGGTAGGTGTGGCAGCCACAGAGGGCATAAAAAGCTCTGGCAGCCCCCGTCCTCCTTGCAGTCTGCGGTGGGCGTTAGGGTGGGATTGCTGTCTCTGTGACTCGTTAATTTAGGCCAGCCAGGCAGACATGTGTTTCTGTGTTCCTGCTGGCTGCAGCCTGGCTCTTAGGGGAGAGAAAGAAGAGATTTCTCTTGCAGCCTCCCTGTGTGTGTGCGTACCTCTCGGTGAGTACCCTCCCCTGCCCTGCAGTGCAGTCACTCTGTGGCTGCCTTACGCCCTTGGCAATGCCTGCCGCTGCCTTTGCAGCCTCCCTGCATACCTGGTCTATACTGTGTCTCTGCCAGCACCATTTTTTTAGTGTTTTCCCTCTGGTCTGGGACGTTGGGGGATGCCTGTGCATGGAAATGCTTTAAATCATGCAAAAAGCAGGTAAAAACGAAAAACGAAAAAATGAAAAAACAAAATGACATTTTTTCAATTTGTGCCCATCTCTACTCCACATACAACGGTTAAGTCAGATCTATGGAGATTTCTTAACATACAGCAGCTCACTCCCAGAGGGTGCACCATTTGCAAGCAACAGATTCCAGCCATTGCGTTCATATCCTTTTAGGGATGATTACACTCCATCCATCTGAGGAAGTTTACGTCCGCACCTGCCGATCGTGCACTTTACATATGCCTGCTGGCTGAAGCATTCTGATCTGGCTTCAGTTCTGGTGATGAGGCAATAGCTTCCGTTGCACCTGAAATCAGGTTTGCCTGGTGGGCGGAGAGCAGGCTGTGTGGCAATACACACAGCCGGCTCCTCTGACAGAAGCGGAAAGGCTGGGAATGCAGGAAGGACAAGGGAGGAGTCACTGCCTGGCTTCATTCTCTACCACCTGATGATAAGGCTGGACCTCCACTTGGGCAGGTGTTGTTTGTTTAGTGATGATCAAGTTTTGAGAGGGAAGGAGTACTTTTCCACACCAGCAGAGAGAGAGAGAGAGAGAGAAGGGCTTGTTTAATCATAGTTTGGACTACAGAAATGAAGATTCCTATGGCGGGAAGATAAACCTGTGAATATTCAAATCTTAAACTGTTATTAAAAACTGATAACCTTACACTTCCCCCCTCAAAAGACCAAGAGTTTTCTGCTGCTTGCAAAGTGAGGGGATTTCTGTCCCCTAATCCCTTTAAAGGAGAACAATGCAATGGTGCATTGATTTCATCTTAAACAGTCCTTTTGCTCAGAGTTGATTTGACAAACGTTTTCTTCTGTCCTGCAGTTTGTAGACCCACATTCTTCAGGGGTGGAGGATGTAACAGGCCTCGGGGTGTGCGTGTGTGACTGGTTCCCTTCACTGGGCAACGGCATGATCCAATGACCACTGTGAGTGAGGGCAAGGGAACCTCTGAGAAAGTGCCAAGTGCTTCCTCCTATCACCACATAAAGACACCATTGTCTGTTCTACGGACCTGGAGAACCACAAGGGAAGAACCCCATGGAAACCTACCAGCATTCAAGAAAGCTCAATGAATTGATGGGGCAACTCTGGGGTTTTCCCCCACCTGGTCCAGGGAAATCAGTTCCTGATGACTCATTCACGTCCCAGGTTGTGAAAGACACACGGGAAGCAGCTTGTGCCACCCAGAATAGTACCTGTGCCCTTCTTTCAGTCACAGGGAATGAGGATCCTAACCACCCCACCCACCTGTGTCTTTTAAGAAGGCAGCACAACACACATAGACCTTCAGCAAGCAGGGTTTTCTCCAGCACATATCCTCGTGCCGGGAGGGGAGCTCCCCTCCTTTATAACTTTTGTACATCAGGTTTTTGTTGCAAGAAGGCAGAGGAGCAGTATGAAAATATAAAACTGGCAAGCCTATCTATTAGGAGTGGAGATGCAAGTGGTTCTCCACAGCGTTTTCTCCTCTCTGCTCCTCATGTTCTCCTGCAGAAAATAAAATCTTTTTTAAAAAGCCAATTTATGTTCCTCAGTGCCTCCAGGAGTGACAGTTTACACAATAAAATAGGCCCCTGCCCCTTATACCTCAGAAAATCCCAGTTCCACAAAATTCAAAGTGGAGTTGGACTTTTATCAGCATTCTGTTTTGTTTTTTCACAATTTATTTTGCTCAGTTCCGAGCTGGTGAGCCCCCCACCCCAGCCCCAGCCTAGCCCACTCCATGAGTCCTGAGAGTGTTGTTGAATTAGCCCTGGGCTTTCTGGCATTGCTCACCTTTGCAACTCAATATAACTCCAGTGGTGGTGGCAGCTGACAGTGGCTGTGAGAGGGAGCCAGGACAAGGGTAGACAGGCACAATACAAAAAAGGCTCAAATGCAATGAGTTTGTGCATGATCCTTCAAGTGGTTCTCAGCTACACAAGAAGAGGAAATCCCCACCACCACTGTCAAATTTGAATATATACAGGAATGTGTGCCCGCACATGCGTGCCATGGTATTTGCCTTCTGACTTGCCTCTCGGCATTTCCAGTTTCCTGCATTTTATTCTCCCCTTCCCCATTTCTTGCAAGCCCTCCACAAACAGCTGTTCTTATTTCAAAGAACTCTCAGGAGTTGACCATTTGTTTATTTAAACTGTAATAGTGCTAGATCAGAATTCCAGATAGGAAAAAAGCAGATAGGATTTCTTAGTTCATAACCCACATTTTTGACACCCAACACGTTGAAAACAATTAACTTTGACACAGATGAGCACACATGTGGAAAAGATTCAAACTAAAGTGCATTCACAATCAATATTAAAATAACCTTGGTGGCTTTTTAAATATCATGCTTTTCAAACAAGAAAACATGCTTCCTGGCAAAAAAATAATCTTAGTACTGTAACTATATGGCACAAAAAAGATATTTTAAACCAGTTTTTAGCATGTTAAACCCAACACAAACCCAGGAGTATTCCAATGCGCAATCATACCCTGATTAAGATGAATGATGATTATGATCTTACAAATGCAGTAAGAGGGTCAAGCTCTTAAGGATGAACCAGAAGTGCACCTAAGACATCTTGCTGTTTGAGGCAAGGAACAATAGGACACACACCCTCCTGTCTGTCTGTGAAGATTCTCAGTCATCCAGGTGAGATCATCTGGAAGTTGAGTCATGGCAACTGGACTTCTTTTCTTGAGAGATCGAAATGTTTCGCTGCTCATCCAAGCAAGCTGCTTGGATGAGTAGCGAAACATTTCGATCTCTCAAGAAAAGAAGTTCAGTTGCCATGACTCAACTTCCAGATACTATCCTATGGCACACCAACAATTGGCAATTGAATTTGGGGTCCTCTACCGCTCCCGAGGACAGCTGGCTAGTTTAAGAAGTACAGGGTAGGCCATACACGACACATGGCTCTAGCTGAAGAAGAAGAAGAAGAAGAAGAAGAAGAAGAAGAAGAAGAAGAAGAAGAAGAAGAAGAAGAAGAAGAAGAAGAAGAAGAAGAAGAAGAAGAAGAAGAAGAAGAAGTGGCTAGAAAGATCTTGAGGAATGGTAGAATCTTCCTCCCAAATCTGTACCTGAAGTTATTCCCTCACTACACTTATAAAAGAGCCAGCCTCAGTCTCAACGTTTTCTTGGTTTAAAGGAGTGCAGAGTTCCTTGTTAATTTAACAACCTGACTGGCTCAAGGGGGTTCCCATTTAATGATGTTTTGATTGGCAGAGATGTTGGCCAGCCTTTGGGGTCGAATCCCAAATCCAATTCTCCTTCTTTCATGCCATGTCTCAAGTCCCTATATTGGAAACAACCTCACCCCAGGCCATAAAAAGGGGTGTGGGAGGGTTGTGAGTCAAAAGTTGAGTCCATGTCTTTTTTTGGGGTGGGGGGGAGACAAATCACTGAGGTGACTTAAGTCTGGCTTGACAGCAAGTCCCGCGACTCAAGTCCCTAATCCCAGTGGATTAGGCACCTTACCTCCCACAAAGCTATTTTCTTCTCCTCTTGAGCCTCCAGCTTTCTCGCTTCATCTAGCACTTTTCTGAGCAAATTCACAGCTTCCTGGAGCTTAACCTGTGAAGGACACGACACATCTATGGTACAGCCAGTCATTTAGATTATTTTCTCCAAAGGGGGCTCATAATCAAGACAAAATTGAATTCCCTAGATGGGGTAGCTGATATTGATAGTCGAATCAGGTGGGAGTGGGTATGTGGATATTTGTTAATGTGTAAACAGTGAGAAAGGGGTGTGGTGGTTCAGCGAGCTAGAGCACTGAAACTGTCAGCTGCAAAGTCGGCAGCTCGGCAGTTCGAATCCCGGGTGCCATGCAGCAGAGCGAGTTCCTCCTGTTAACCCCAGTTCCTGCCAACCTCACAGTTCGAATGCATGTAAATGCAGGTACAGTAGAACCTCTACTTACGAGTGTAATCCATTACGGATGCGTGCTCATAAGTCGAACAACTCGTAAATAATTTTTTTTGAAAAAATAAAAATATGTAAGTAGAGCAAACTGCATTTTAAATTTGTAAGGCAGCTGTTAAAACGCCAACAGTTTTTTGCTCTTAAGTCGAATTGCTCGTAAGTAGAGCCACTTGTCAGCAGAGGTACCACTGTAGATAAATAGGCACTGCTGTAAAAAGCAGGAAGGTAAACAGTGTTCTGTCCATAGAAATGCGTTCAGCCATGCTGGCCACATGTCCATGAACTTGGACAACACTGGCTCTTTGACTTGAAAACAGAGATGAGCACCACCGCCCCTAGAGTCGGACACAACTAGCATGCATGTGCAGGGGAAAACCTTTACCTTTACCCTTTTAAACAGTGACAATCTCTATTTTGCACAGTCAATACCTAAATGAATTAATTTAATTAATGTATTGGTAAATCAAATCAATTGATCCACTTTACATGGCTTATGAATTTTTACCATCCTGCCAGGGGCACTTAGCTGGAGAAGTTAAAGAATCTTCATCAGCGTTTGACTTGGTTTCCCCCCGCACTACAACTACCTTTGATTAGCTGATTTTTTTCATTCCTTATTCTCTCTCTCTCTCTCTCTCTCTCTCTCTTCACTTTCTTATTCTCTCTTTGCATTTCACTCTTACAGTAATGGGGAGATTTCTACCATTTGGGTAGTTGTGGGCAAGGAGAGACATGGTATTGGCATATAAACCACCAAATACAGAAAAGGGACTGACAGATACCTGAAAGCTTTCCCCTGCTCTGGTACCATTATCAACTGTCAAGTACGAGGTAACCAGCTCAGAAATCCTGGCCAACAGAGCTAGTGGTGAAGGCTTCTGGGAGCTGTAGTCCAAGAACATCTGGACCCCTCTGAGCATGGCTGAGTCGCCACTGCAGGAACCCTGCTCTGGCAGCCCAGCCATTTTTAAAGGGATCCAGCTGAGCTGTCGTGTGGCGACAGGACCCAGGGGAGCCGTTTCATTTCATTTCATTTCATATGAGTTGGGTTTTTTTCAATTGTAAGAAACAAAACAAAATGAAACAGGGGTGGGCACTAAGCAAAACGAAATGAAACATTATTCTTCCTTTTCGTGCCCATCTCTACTACACTTTCAATGTTTTTTATCTTTACTTAGAAGTATGGGAAGGAATAATGTTATAGAAGGGAAACAAGAAAACCTTTATTTATCAGCACTATAAAGCCACAGCTTTATTTTCAAAACACAGTGAGCTTTTCAATACTTTCTCAGGACTCCCCCCCCACAAACACCCTTTTGAGCTCTGGGTTAAACAAACAAACCAGTTCTCTTTTTGTTTGCTTTCTGAAGAAAGGACGAGTGATAGCACATCGAGCTGCTTGCTATTTAATAACACAACACATTGACTTGAAAAGTTCCCAAGCTTACCTGAATCACTTCATCACACTACAAAAATATATCATACATTAGGACACCCATATCAGGGGGATCAATTCCAACACCCACTACCATGCTGAAAAACATGGATTATATCAAATACAGTCGTCCCCCACCATTTCACATTACATATACTGCAGTCCCAGTATATTGCAGGACTGCAGTATATGAAGAAAAGGGCTCCTGGGACAAACTGTGTGGGCCCGTTTGAGGCCTCCTGCACTTACCCCAGGCCTGGTGCTGCTCCAAACGGGCCTCCGACAGGAGTAGAAAGCCCATCGGATGCCCGTTCGGGGCAGCACCAGACCTCAGGTAAGTGTAGGAGGCCTCAGATAGGTACCCCAGTCCCGACCTGACCCAGCATCCACATATTGCAGATTTGCCTTTATTACGGGTCACGTTGGGTCCCTAACCCCCACAACAGGCTGGGGATTACTGTACTGTACTATTATAATAGTGAATGTTATGCATTGCATCCTCTTGTCAGTTTCATTAATAACATCACAGAAATATATTTCTCCGGCAAATAATACATAGCATGGTCTCTGGTTTTCTCTGGTGACTAGTTTTGGTCCTTTCATTTTTAGAAATGTATACAGTAGAGATGGGCACAAAACAGAAACATAGCACTTCATTTTGTTTCCTTTGCTGTTTCATTACATTAACAATTTTAAAAAAATCATAACAAAATGAAACAATACTATATGGGTCCATTCTCCTGGGTCTTGGAGGCACTGAATTTGGTGGGAAGTTCAAGAGGATGATAAAAGAGGTTTATGGGTAAAAGAAACCAGATATTACCGTGTCCTCTAGACTTCATATGATTTTTGCATGGGATCTTTCCCGATCACCATCAAATCATCCTCCACACCGATATATCTGACAGTCTATCTCTTCCCAGACGGACCACAATATCTTACTGGTACATCATCCATTCTTAGGTCCAATCTCTCTGCAAACAGATTGCAATTTCTAGCTTGCTATTTTGATTCCCTACATTGATACTGGTATGTTCTGATAAAGGAGCATGAAATGTTTTATTTCAGAAACAGAAAATAGCATTTTGTTTCATTGCTTGAAGGAATGCTTGCTGGTGTTTTATTTTATAAAATTGTATAACCTTGTGAAACAATAAAACAATATAGTATTTTTAGGATTTTTGCTTTAATATATTTAATACTTTCAGCCTGTAGGTAAGTGAATCAGCTGATAGTGATCGTAAGGATACAGTGGCCCTGCATGTGTGTTGTGTCGTTACAGTCGTGACCGACTCTTCATGACCCCATGTCCATGGAGTTTTCTTGGCAGGAATACTGGAGTGGCTTGCCAGGTCCTACTCCAGGAGCCTACAGCACCTGGTATTCCCTGGTGGTTTCCCATCCAAGTACTAACCAGGGCTGGCCCTGCTTAGCTTCCGAAGGCCCTACTGTACTAAAAATACAAATAGATTATGGGCTATGGCCCAATAAAGTTGCCAACTTTTTTTTTATTTCAGCTCCATGACATTTAATAGCAGCTGTTTTAATGACATGCAGTAACTAAACAAGCGATATGTTTCCCATCATCTTTATTCCCCTACCAGGAAAACTTCAGCGGCCTCATTTTCCCATGCAAAGTTGTTTTTTAAAGGGCGGGGGAGAGTGCACGTAAAGTTCCCAAAGGTGAATCACCTCATCTCAGACTGCAAGGATGCACAGAAATTGCTCAACAGTTAGACAAACAAAAACACTGCCACTAAGTGTGTGGAATTCTAGTCATAAAAGAATGTTTATGAATGGATTTGTTTTCAAAAGATTGTATCCATAGAAACAACTGCTTTTTCATTCAGAGTATGCTGTGTTTGGGAGTTGGTGTTTCTTAACGTTTAATGGCTTATCTACTAAACTACATGGTAGGTCATAATTCAGGGGTGACCAAAATGTCCAAGCTTTGATTGACTGGTTGATTGATTAAACTTCTATACCACACCACCCAGCAAAATCACTACTGTGGGCAGTGTATACAAACCAATAATAAACAATGTACAGTAACAATACAAGCAAACATAAAACATAAACAACTTGAATTTAGAAAATCCAAAAATAAGACGTTAAAGGCAATCGTAATTAAACAAACAACAAAATTTGACTTTGGGATATCTTTTCATCAAGTCAAAGGTGAATCTTCAGGGTTGTTCTTGGAGTTATGCTTGAAAACCTCATCTAGTGTGCTTTAGAGGTGTGATGAAGAGGGGGAATTAAAATTAACAACGGTATTTAAAAGCTACAATGAGACCAAAAAGTCACAAGTCCAGCTCACCTCCCTTTTAGCTACCATCTTCAGACATTTTGGGCCAGCAGAGGGTTACCATGGGAATAGGGGGCAGTGATCAGAGGATGTGTGTGTGGGGGGTGTCTCACGGATCTCTTTAAGTTTCTGCTACTCTACCCTAATGTAACTGAACACAACACACTCCTTTTGCCGCCCAGAGACCACCTGGTAGTGGGGCGGCTAAAAAATAAATAAATAAATAAATAAATAAATAAATAAATAAATAAATAAATAAATAAATAAAGCAAACTAGTGATCTGGGCTGTTGAGGAGTCAATCTGGGCTACATAAGCGGTGGGCTGTTCTACTTGCATCAGATGTAGTTTCTGAAGCACCGCTACACCCTCCAGGTAGCATTATTTATAACTCTCTTTTAATAAAGTAACACATTAGAAAGAAATATGGAATTTATTTGAGGGATTATCAGAAGATTTTTGATTGGAGCAAAAAACAAAAGGAAAAACCCAATAATCCACTTATTGTCAGTAAAATATCTATTTATTTATTTATTGGATTTTTATACCACCCATCTGGCAGTGAGGTCACTCTGGGCAGTTATGGTTTAGTACATCTGTTTGCCTCAGAATATCTGATGGTATCAAAATTTGTAAACTAAGTGGTAGGGGAAGCATCAAGACCCCTTCCATGACAACTCTTGAGATCGTGTTTTAAAATAAAGAGAGTGGGGTGCAAAGTAAACCATTAATTTGTGCTAATTAAGACTGGAAGCAAAATGCCTAGAAAGACAGAGTAGAGAGATGTGAGAGCTTTCCTAAATTTGACTCCCCTTTTGGGGTGCATATCAGACACACATGAATATCCCATCGTGTATGTCAGGGACAGGAGGACTTGGCCCTTGCTGATCTTTTTGGCCTTCACCTCCCATGGTCCTTCAGTCTTGGCTGGGCTGATTAGGGTTTGTGAGAGTTGTAGAGGGGAGAGAAACATCTAGAAGGTCAGTGTTTCCAGCACAGACAACGTAGAGGAGACACACACACACAAGCATGGCTTCTCCCAGTCACTCCCATGTGCCGTACAAAATGCAGAACCAAGACTCCTCCTTACCTTGTAGTCATGGGCAGCCTCCTCAATGGGCAGGACCATGTGGGCACGATGCTCTCGCGACTTGTCACACACCAGACAGATGGGCTCGCCATCATCCTGGCAGAAAAGACGCAACTTCTTGCCATGCTTCTCACATAATAATAAGGCTTCCCCCCTGGTGCCCTTGCTGGGCTGTAGGGCCAGCTGCTCAATGCTCTCCACAATGTTGGCCAGTTCCCTGTTGGGCCTCGAGCTGCTGAACAAGAAACCTGCTCGGCACTGGGGGCAAAGAGCTGCCCCCGCCACTGACCCTCGCTCACAGTAGTCGGCGATGCACGCTCGGCAGAAGTTATGGCCGCAGTCAATCGTGACGGGATCCCTGAAGAAATCCAGGCAGATGGAGCAGGACCCTTCGTCCTGGAGCTTCTCCATAGGGTCATCCACGGCGGAGGCCATGCCTGCAACCGGTGTGCTCTGTCCTTCTGACAGGGTGGGCCCACGCTCTCCTTCTTAAGGCGAAACCACAACATTCTACCACCGCGGGAGTGGCTAGCATTGGGAGGGAGTTCCGGGTGATGATTTCCTTCTTGGAACCCTCCATGGGT
The DNA here is from genome assembly GCA_029282475.1 of Phrynocephalus forsythii. Taxonomy (NCBI): domain Eukaryota; kingdom Metazoa; phylum Chordata; class Lepidosauria; order Squamata; family Agamidae; genus Phrynocephalus; species Phrynocephalus forsythii. Next base: position 24,967,328 of record JAPFRF010000011.1, on the reverse strand, counting down.
TTCTGTGTGCAGGCTGTTTTCCCCTCCAGACGGATACTACCAACAAAGAAGCACGTCGTTCACTTGCAAGGAAGCAGCCTCAATTTTAAAAAAAAAAGGAAGAGGGGAGGAACCAGGAACACAGCCAAGAGGCGAGGGCGTCGCCTTGGACTGCCTTGTCAACAAAGCAAACTTGTTCTGTGCTGCACCACAAGCAGAGTTTGACTGCCACAACTCCTCTCATGCTTCATATGCTCTGGCACACCTGTGCCCCTATTGGTTACTAGTGTATCTGTGTGCATGTGTGTGACGGTTACTTCACGTCCATTCTCATCCCGGGAGGAAGTTCGTTGCGTGTTGATATCAGTCACAGTCACGTGGTCTTCTTCCAGTTCTGTCCCTGTTCCCGTGTACACACGGGAATGATGGATGATACCGGCATGACTCTTACACGTCCTCGTTCTGTGATGAGATGTGAAATTCCATGCCTTTGTTCTCCATTTTTTTCCAGCCCTGACCTTCTGATTTTCTGAATGCTTCAATGCGTTACGGAGCTAAGTTTGAGGCATTTGTCTTTTAATTTCTGCACTGCTTTGCTGACTCCATAGGGAATGTTCAATGGCATTACTCCTGCCACTAGGTGGAGAATGGCACGTTGCACGGAGCTAAGCTTTGAGGCATTTGTCTTTAATTCTCTGCAGGGAGGGGAACTCTCATCCCACTTAACTCACAGTTCAGGGGCTGGAATGGGATGAACTCCCCTTATCCCGCAATGGACATGCGGTTGGACTACCAGTCCCAAGCGGGACCGCAAACAGTGATGAGATGGACGTGAAGTATCAGCCTGTGTATGCAACTCCTAGATCTCATGCTTCATCGCTCCTGGTATCGTTGTCCCCTTCTGTAAAGCAGTGAACGGACCAGTGCCGGTCCGTGGATGAATCGGCACGGGCCACCGCAGACCCCCCGAGGCCAGGGAGGGGAATCTCTCATCCCACTTAAATCACAGTTCAGGGGCTGTGGTTGGGATGAACTCGCCCCGTCCCACCATCCGCAATGCTGCGACCCCCGCAATCGCCCCTGCCCCGCCAGAAAGAAAGAAAGAAAGTAAGGAGGGAGAAAGAAAGAAAGAAAGAAAGAAAGAAAGAAAGAAAGAAAGAAAGAAAGAAAGAAAGAAGGGAGGGAGGAAGAATAGGGGGAAAGAAAAGAAGGGAGGGAGGGAGGGGGGAAGAAAAGGGCAAGAAAGAAAGAAAGAAAGAAAGAAAGAAAGAAAGAAAGAAAGAAAGAAAGAAAGAAAGAAAGAAAGGGGGAGAAGGAGGAAGGGAGAGAGAGAGAGAAAGAAAAAGAAAGAAGGGAGAAAGGAAGGAAGGAAGGGAGGGAGGGAGGAAGGAGAGGAAGAGGAAGGAACAAAGAAAGAAAGAAAGAAGGAGGGAGAAGGAGGAAGGGAGGAAGAAAGTAAGTAAGTAAAGGAAGGAGGGAGGGAAAGAAAAAGAAAGGGAGAGAAGGAGTGGGGGAGAGAGAGGAAGAAGGAAAGAAGGGGAGAAAGGAAGAAAGAAAGAAAATGAGGAAGAAAGGAAGAAAAAGAAAGGGAGGGAGGGAGGGAAGGAAGGAAGGAAATAAAGAAAGAAAGAAGGGAGAGGAGAGGAGAGAGGAAGAAAGAAAAAAGGGGGGGAAAGAAGAAGAAAGGAGAGTGGGAGGGAAGGAAGGAGAGGAGGAGAAAGAAAGAAAGAAAGAAAGAAAGAAAGAAAGAGAAAGAAAATGAGGAAGGAAGGAAAGAAAGAAGGGAAGGAAGGAGGTAGAGTGGGAGGGAAGGAAGGAAGGAAAGAGGGAGGGAGAGTGAGAGAAATAAAAAAGAAAGAAGGGAGAGGGAGGGAGGGAGAGAAAGAAAGAAAGAAGGGAGAGAAAGAGGAAGGAAGGAAGGAAGGAAGGAAGGAGAGTGGGAGGAAAGAAAGAAAGGGAGGAAGGGAGAGAGAGAAAGAAAGAAAAGAAAAAGAAGGGAGAGGGGGAGGGAGAAAGAAAAGGGAAAGAAAGAAAGAAAGTAAGGAGGGAGGGAGGGAGGCCTCATGTCAAGGAAGGGCAAAGGGTCCCAAGATGTAGCCCGGGGGAAAAAAGATGAGGAAGTAAAAACAGTGTTTCCTTGAAGGACTATCGCACAACACTGGCTCTGTGAGTACGGAGATGAGCACCGCCCCTAGATAGATCTCATTTACATTTTTTATCTTATTCAAAACAAGCGGGCCTGGAAAAATTATCAAGCATTTTGTCCCGGTGATAAAAAGGTTTCTGTAAAGCACCTGAAACCAATACCAGCCTGTTCTCCCATTCAGAGAGAACCATTTTCTCCATCCACACTGTAGCCTGCACACATACACTTTCCCCTTCCAGGCAGTTTTGAATTGCACTCACACTCGCCAAGCTGTGTACAGCACAAGGCTGTTTTTCCTTACTCCAAGCAAGGGATAGTCAGATGTATAGGCAAAGATGAATCATAAATGTTACTGGTAGGTCATTAGTTGAAGTCAAAAGCTACTGGCTTTCCTTAGAGATGGTGGTGGCAGACCTACATGATCATCCTTGTAAATGAAGCTTCTCCCTCCCTCCCTCTGAATGACCCACCACAAAGCAGAGCAGGCTAATTTGCCAGCGGAAGGAGGTCAGCACATGCTGTGAAAAATCAGATATTCACAAATCTTAAAAGGAATTATCTCTGCTAAGGACTGTTACGTGCAATATGCAGTACTTGATCCGATTCCTAACAGCAAATTCATTACTGAGCACTGCTTGTAGAGATAGGCACAAACCTGTGCCTTCGTGCTTCTGTCTCCCCAGCCAATGAACCACTCACCAGTCCAGAGTGTGCTCCTCTGCTTCTCTACCTTCAGGTGTTCAACCAGCCCCCAGCCAGGAGCACCGTTTGGCTCTCCTACCTACTTGTCTGACTGAGCGATCAGACAAGGATTTAGAACAGAGAAGCCCCTGCAACTGATGGAGACTGGCCGAGGAGAGCGACCAAGACCGATATCATCCACACTCTTGTATTTCTGATCACCATAAACGGGCGTAAAAAGGGGATGTGAGGAATTGATTTGTTTGAAGGGTTCTGGAGGAGAGCAGTGTGGATACCCTGGCCTGCCAGGTAGACAGACAAGTGAGTCCTCATTCCAATCAAGCCTGAAGAATGATGAAACACACACTATTCTACTTTGGGCACATTGTGAGAAGGCAGGATTCTTTGAAAAAAGACAATAATGCAGGGGAAAATGGAAGACAGCAGGAAAAGAGGAAGACCAAATAAGAGACCGTTCCTAGAGTAGTTTTGGAGAGGGTAGCCATGTTAGGCTTTTCAAGAATTCCAGGCAAAATCAAAGAAAAGCAAAAGACACAAAACATGTGGCACCTTAAAGACGAACTTTCATATTTTTTAATGTAACGTTTCGTGGACTACACCTCCACTGCTTCAGACATATTGCAGCAGAATGAGGTGTGCAATATAATATGAGATGGGATGTGCATTTCATACCAAATATTCATTGGCTGTAGTGTCTGTAGTGTCTGTATTTGCATGTCAGCCCAGTTGTAAGTACAGTAGCTATAGACAGTGGATAGGGGAGAGGAAAGAGGAGAGGGTTGTAAAGATGATGGGGGTTGTAAAGATGATGAGGGGAAAGAGGAGGAGGGGGTTGTAAAGATGATGGGGGTTGTAAAGATGAGGAGGGGAAAGAGGAGGAGGGGGTTGTAAAGATGATGGGGGGAGGAGGATTTGCCCAGGTTCTCATATTGTTTGTTGACATGATAGGTGTTGTTTTATGGCTCTGTGGTAAATTCCTCAAGAGAGAAAAACTAGACATCAGATCAGAGGGGGGGTGGAAGAAAGGGGGGAAAGGATAGGAATTTTTTTTTACCTTAGAGTCCTGGTGGGAGATAAACTTCCCTGAAGTGACATTTGATAATGACTCAAGAAACCCTGATATATGTTTAATCCATTCTTGTGTGTGTCCATCATGCATATGAATTTTATCTCGGCTGTTTTTCTTTCTATTCTTGATTTGTAATGATTCTGTTCAAAAACGGTGACCTTCAAATCCTTCAAGGAGTGTCCAGTTAAACCGAAATGGTTTGAAACAGGTTTCTGTGTATCATGGTTCCTTATGTCAAAACTGTGTCCACTGATGTGTTTTCTTAGAGATTGTCCTGTTTGTCCAATGTAGAGTGTAGAGGGCATTGTTGGCAAGTATGGCATAGCTCACATTGAATGAGGAGCATGTGAAGTTGCCCTTGTTACTGTATGTATCATTGCTGGGTCCTGTGATTGTGTTGCCAGAGTAGATGTGTGGGCAGAGTTGGCATCGGTGTTTGTAGTAAAGTTTAGTTCCATTGTCCACATTGTTGTTTTGTAATTGTGTGCATAAGTATTTGTTTGGGATTGGGAGGTTGTCTGTAGGCAAGTGTGGGTCTCCCACCAAGACCTTTGGAGAGTGACATGTTCTTGTCAAGGATGGGCTGGAGATCATTAAAGATGTGTGTGAGTGGTCTCATTTGTTGACTGTAAGTGACAACCAGTGGTGTTCTGTCATTTGGTCCTTTGGATCTGTCTTGGAGCAGGTTATCTCTGGGTATGCATCTTGCTTTGTTGATTTGTTCCTTGATCATACAAGGTGGGTACTTTAGTCTGAGGAAAGCATTTTGTAGATCCCTGAGTTTAGAGACTCTATCCTGTGGGTCAGAGCAGATGCAGTTTTATGTAAGGGGTTGGCTATATACAATGGATTTTGTTGTGTGTTCAGGATGGAAGCTTGAAGAATGCAGATATGTATACCAGTTGATTGGTTTTCAGTACAGTGTGGTACTAAGATGTCCATGTTATAGTTTCACAGTGGTGTCCAGAAAGTTCACCTGCTGTGTGGATTGTTCCAGGGTGAGGTTGATGTTTGGGTGAAAACTATTGAAGTCCTGGTGGATATTTTTTTTTTTTTTAGGGATTCCTCTCTATGCGTCCAGATCAGAAAAATGTAATCGATGTATTTCAAATAGAGAAGTGGTTTCTGGGTGCAGTGGTTAAGAAAGCATTGTTCCAGGTCAGCCATGAATATGTTCGCATATTGTGGGGCCATGTGAGTACCCATTGCAGTTCCATTGATCTGGAGGTAGTTTTTATTGTCAAAAGAAAAATGGTTGTGTTTTAAGTACAAAGTCACAGAGTGTGGTAATTATGTTGGATTCTTCCTTGTTTTTGATCGTGTTTGTGATAGCTTGCAGTCCATCTTTGTGTAGTATGTTGGTATAGAGAGCCTCTACATCCATTGTAGCTAAGATGGCATTATCAGAAAGGTTCTATGTGGGCTGAAGTTTCCTTAGGAAGTCTGTGGTGTCCCTTACATAACTAGGTACATTGGTACCATAGGGTTTGAAAACGTTGTCCAAGAATCCAGATACTCCAACTGTGATGGTGCTGATTAGAGATGGGCACGACTTAGCAGTATTCCCGTTTCCGTTTCCGTTACTCGTATCCGTTACTCTACGGAAACGGTAACAGGAATTACTCCACCAGAATTCGAGCTCGAACCGACGAACGAACAATTTGGTCTGATTTGTCGTGCTCGTTACTTGCATCGCGGCGATCGCACAATGCCAAGCGGCACAGAAAAAAAGTTTTTAAAAGTTAAAAAAAAACCAATTCCCGGCCCTAAAAGTAGGCAAAAACTGTCTGAGGGCACCTACCAGGCCAGAAAGGTGTTTTATTTGGGGGGGGGGTTCCCCGCCCCCCTCTCCTTGGCTATTGCTACTGCTGCGCTGCTGGTACCAGGCTGGGAGGGCGCATCCATTTGCCATGCAGTGCGGGGGATCCAAAATGGCGACCGCAAATTTTTTTTTGAAATCGTTGCCCAAAACCCCACCAAAGCACCACAGAAACATGCGAAAATTAGCTATTTTAAATGCTTGAATTTTTACAGTAGCAGCAGTGGGTTTTTCTTGCAAAAAAAAGTCGTTGATTTTATTTTATTTTATTTTATTTTATTTTATTTTATTTTATTACACCTGCACATTTGCAATGATGGGCTCGCCCATGGGAGTGGACCATGCAAATTTTCCACCAATCGTATGGCCACTTGGCCAGGTTGACCACAGAGACTTCTGGGATGTGCCAATCGGGCATAAACAGCCCACTACTCGTAGGCCAAACCCGAAGCCTAAGCCTAAGCCTAACCCATACGCCAGTACACTGTCCTTCTAAGTGGGTCAGAGAGGCACCCAGAGGTGCACCCCAATACTCACCCTAACCTCACCCGTAACTAGCCTAACCCTAGCCCTTGCGCTAACCCGTCTTAACCCTAAGCCAGATCTACTTGCATTGCACTACATGCAAGTACGTAAGACACAGCGGGTGCAAAGAGTCTGCCACTCCGTCACTTGTGGCTCTGGCTGACTCCTGCAGCTCCCTCCAGGAGCCCGCTACCCCCCCAAACCAGTACTAACGACAACGAAAAAACGAAAAAACGAACCAATTTTTGCGAAATTTCGCGAAAAATGGAAACGAGCCGAAACGGACTGCCTCCGACACACGACAACTCGAAAACGTCATTTTCCCTAGTCGTGCCCATCTCTAGTGCTGATGCTTGATGCTATCAGTGGACCAAGGTTACCTTGTTTATGTATTTTTTGTAGGAGATAGAATGTTGCTGGTTGACGTTCTAGAGCAGGGGATTCTCCCCATCACAGCTGCATCTCACCCTGTTCTTCATGCCTTCCAAGACCAATATATCGCACATTTGTTTGTTTGCTTGCTTGCTCTAAGAACAGGTCAAAGCTCTCCTGAAAATTCTGCACTCATTTCTTCGTGGTCAGAAGAAACCAACACCTCAGTGCTAATAAAAGGGAGAGTTCCACTACCAAATCAAGCAACATTAAGGGAGGGGAGCAGACAAGGGTTGGAGACAAGACAGTGAATGGGAAAGGCATGACAGGGAAGTGTGGCATGAGTAAATCTAGATTAATGGGGAGGGGGGCATAGTTCCAAACCATCTTGATCCAAACCAACAGCTTGTCTAGATAGGCCCTAACTGTGTTATCCTGTTGTGTCACATGTTGCATACAACTAATAATCACTCTAATGAGGTTTTCAGATTGTATGGATGTGAGGTTTTGGCAAGCCCCCTCCCACATTTCCAGTCTTTCCTGGCTCTTGAATGGATGACCTGGGCACATTCTCTGCTTTAACAGTTGGCTCTTCTCTGATTTCATCCAACACACTTTTCAAATAACTTGGCTTTCAAAGCCACATTAACTAAAGTCTGTCTGTGAAGATTCTCCATCATCCAGGTGAGGTTATCTGGAAGCCGAGTCATGACAGCTGGACTTCTTTTCTTGAAAAATCAAAATGTTTCGGTGGGGGAAAGGGTCTCCTTCCAGTCTTCAAATACCTCCACCATCTCCTTCTCTTCTGCTCGTACTTCCATTCCCAACTTTCCTTTTATACTTTCTGAGACCGTCTTCTCTAACCAATCTCCCTCTCCCAGGCTTTTTCCTTTCTCCAGGTTCAAACTGACCAGTCCAACTGGGCTTTCACTTGTTGCCTTGCCTAGAGAGGACAGCCCACCAGTGTCCACCTCGGTTCTCTCATCATGGAACATTTAAAGTATATGAAATAGGTAAGGAACATTTTTTATGATTTCCCACCCCATGACTTTCCATGACCGAACATCTCCCAAACCAGTGGTAGCTGCTATCTTTTCACACAGAAATCTCTAGACTTACTCTGCTGCTGCTCAGTGGTTCCCTGAGTAAATGTTCATCAGCTCCAGCAGTCTAACAACATCTCAAGGATCAGAGTCACCTGTCCCTGATGTCAAGGCAACACTGGTACAGCCATTTGCAGAGTCATGCAAGTGAAGAGAATTGTTTATTGTTGAAATCCATGAAGCATTCATTAAAAAGAAAAGAAAACCACGACCATGTGGCAGTGAAACAAAACCACTATTCTAGGAAAGCTTTTTTGGAACTGAGTGTTCATTAGGCATGGGAAACCCAGAAGGGTCTCTTCATTTAAAGCTCTGTGAAGTCCTGGGTTGAACCAAGAGCTGTCACACCAAAGGGACTATCCTGGAGGTCAAACCAGTCAATACAGCTTAGCATAGCTCTGAAGGAGCTGCTCTTTCAAGAGGATAAACTTGCCTCTTTGTCATAGCTATCAGTTCCTTCGATTTGCTTGTCTTGCATTTTTAGTCAGGCTCCCTTAGTGACTTTGTCACTGGAAGGTAAAAACCAGGTTGCTTTGCGATTCGGATTGCTGAGGAATTCCATTCTGAGATTGTATAGGAGAGTCAGAGAAACCTCCTGTACACATCTGGAATCTTTAGGTGCCTGAGAACTTGTTTTTTTTTGGGGGGGTGCTATTGGGGTTGCATAACTCAGACATCAAAACTCCCCCTAGAAAAGTGCCCTTTAGCAACTGGGTTGGGGAAACCCAATCTTCACTAAACTTGGAGGGGTTGTAGAGGATAGTCAAGGGATGCTTCCCTCTAAACCTGATGTCTTTAGGTGCCTCGGGGGACATTTTATAGCCTAGAGACTTGAAGAATCAAAAATTGCTACAAGTCATCAATTTGTATTTAGATGGGAAGCATGGCCCGGGGCATAGAAGAACATTCTGACTTAAGAATCTAAACTTTCGCCCTCCAGATGTTTTGGACCACAAATCCCAGAATTCCAAGCCAATTGCCAATAACAAAGGACTGTGGGAGTTGTGGTCCAAAACATCTGGAGGGCCACAGTTTGGACACCACTGCCTTAGATAGAAACCAGTTCAGGCTACTGATCGTCAACGTTCTTTGAGGACATGGCACTTGAAGAAGAAGTATTTATTGGGGGACTTTCTATATAACCTATATCAGTGATGGGGAACCTTTTAGAGACCGCGTGTCCAAACTGTGATTCAAAACCCACTAATTTTTCACAAAGTGCCAATAGAGCAATTTAACCTGAATACAGGTGGCTGTGAATGGGGTGATGTCGGGTGTCCACAGAAAGGGTTCCGAGGGCCACCTTTGGCACCCATGCCATAAGTTCACCAACATTGACATATATAAAGCAACCCAATTTTGATGAATGGTTGAAATTCATTTTTCAGTTTGTCACCATCTCAACCTGCAGAGTTCAGGACGTGTAATAATCAGTCCAAGGTACAGGAAGCCAGATATAAGCTGAATATCCGGGAAAACACATTAAGTGTTTGAGCAGTACAACAATGGAATCAATTACCTCAGGATGTGGTGATCACTCCAATACGGGTGGCCTTCAAGAGGAAAGTGAACCACCACTTTGACTTGGATTCCTGCATTGAGCAGATGTGGGCGTGTGTGGATTTGATGGTTTTATAGGCTCCTTCCAACATCTGATTCTATGATGTGTTCCTTTGTCCTCAACTCCCATGAAACTCAAGAGAACTGAATAACTTCCACAGCACCTGAAAGTGAACTCCTGAGTGATAGTGTATGTGACCCCCTTTCATACCACATCACCATTTCTCACTGAGAGTAGGCCTTGGCTGGACTGCCAGCTCTCTCTATGGTGGAAACTGCCCAAGCACCATCAAGGATCCCTCAGATTTGCCTCTGGGTGAACCATTGAGTTTCACTCATGCACAGACACATCACAGAAGATTAAAGTGATTAAATCCGACCGTCACCAGGAAGTGATGTGCTCATGATTACGTCAGCCTTCTTTCTGCTTTCATACATGTGTCTCTCCACTCGGGGTCAAGACCTAAGAGAGATTATCTGCTGCTACAGGTACTGGGCCATGGATGACTTGCCACATCCTTGCCAGCATGTGAGCTTTTTGAGATGTTTCCTGACTGACACAACCGGTTAGTGGTGTGTCGCTGCATCTTTGCAGGTGGGTACATGGCTTCAGCGTCAACAAGGGACTAGGTCCACTCTCTCATTGCAACCTTTATGTCAGGCATGTCCAAACCTTGGCCCTCCTGATGTTTCGGACCACAACTCTAAGAATTCTAAGGTTAGATTGCCAATGACAAAGGACTGTGGGAATTGTGGTCCAAAACATCTGGAGGGCTGAAGTTTGGATTGGCCTGCTTTACGTTATCCTTGTTATGGCATGGTTATTTATTTATTTATTTTATTTACTTTGAATATTTTTACCCCACCTTTCTCCTTGGAGAAGGACCCAAGGTGGCTTACAATAATGAGGGACAATATACAGTCCAGAACATTTAAGACATATTCAAGAGCAGGGAATTTGAAGAGGCATCTTAGAACATTAAAAAGGTAACATTAGAGCAAGAAGAAAAGAAAAACCGATTATGAGGGGTAACTCGCCCATGCCTTCCACTCGGAGACATCAGCTCATTCCCCCCCCCCAGTCAACGGGCTAGTATGAATGGGTTAATGCTGATTATTCAAGCACATTCAGCCAACCTGCCTTTGTTGAACCATCCAGTGGAAATAGACCTCTCCCTGAAAAATCTTTAAACAATGAGTTAGGCTGTTCCTCCATCCCCACCCCATGTTTCTTGAAAGCTGGTGGTTTGCATCAAAAACGAGAGAAGTTAAAATGCAACTGCAAAAGATAGCAATAGCACTAGAGAGATTTCCTGGTACTCTATAGTAATAATTTGATCAGATAATCAGATTTGACTATATTATGAATCAATACTATTTCATCCAGATGTGTTCCTTCAGGCTGGATTGGTAAAACAGCACATCCTGTGCATGGCCCATTAGTTTTCAACAGACCCGATACCCAAAGCTGTTGCGGCATTCAATGAGCTGTCCAAGCTGATCCATGCAGTTGGTAGTACAGTATTTAATCACAAAGGAGCAATGCCTGCCACAGCTCTTAAGCCATTCTTGGCATAGGGCACCAAATTCCAATTCCCATGGGGAATGAAGACAATAGATATGTGACAATGAAGATATGTCATGCACATTGTTCATGTATCCTCTTTCGTTTTGGACCACAGAAAAGGTTCAAGGTACTGGTTTTGGTTTGCAAAACCCTCCATGGCTTGGGGCCTAAGTATGTGGCAGATTGGATCTCCCAAAGGTCAGCGTCGACCCAGCCCACCAGAGCATCTTTGGTGTTTTCGTGGCCACCCCTTGAGAGGCCCGTAGGGTTTCTACCCATAATTGGGCCTTCTCAGTGGTGGGCCCTGCTACCTGGAATAAACTTCCATGCAAAATCTGCCAAATTGAGTCCCTCCCTGCCTTTAAAAAAGCATTGAAGACCTTGCTTTTTAAGTTGGCATTTGGTGATCTGTAACCTGTTATGCTGTTTCCCCCATTTGCTGTTTTCCTTCCCCTACCCTTCAGTATTTTTTTCTTTTGAATTTTTGCTGAATCTTTGTATGTTATTGTGTGATTGTCTAATTGGTCTTGTTGCTTTCATTTGTTGTATTTAGTTGTAGATTATTTATTTGCATTTATGTAAACCACCCAGAGTCCCTTCTGGGAAATCGGTGGAGTATAAAAATGCATAGATTCATAGAACCATAGAGTTGGAAGAGACCTCAAGGGCCATCTAGTCCAACCCCCTGCCATGCAGGAACCCCATCACAATACTTCTGACAGATGGTCATCCAGCCTCTGCTTGAATAAATAAAACCAAGAACCCTTCCAGAAAGCTTCCGAATACCAGATACCAAGTCAATTCAAGGATAATTGACCCATTGCTAGGCTTCCCATCTCTTCTATTGCCATGCCCAATGATTTAGCCCATGCCTCTTAAGGTGAAGCTCTACAGCTACCCAACATATCTGTAAGTGGAGAAGAATGATCCTACTCCTAGGACAGTTTAGCTGCAAAATAGGTAAGAAGAGAACAGCATAGGATCAGCCCCATCACACCACAGGAAGAAGCTGGGTTGTGTGGCTATTTTCTTTAATCTATTTGCATACGCTTCTGATAGCGTTTTGAGGAGACTCTTGATAGTCATGGTAAAACAGAAAGCTGAACCCCCACCCCACTCCACCCCCTGCCCTGAACATGATATTGACTACTCTTGGAGAGAAACAAAGGCTTCACTTGAATGGCAACTGATTTAGGAGAGCCTCCGGCAAGAAGTTAGCAGGACAGTCTCTTCCTCTAAATCCAGACAAAAGAATGTTGGGAAAGATTGATGCAACCAATATGGATTTGACCAAACTCCGGGAGGCAGTGGAAGACAGGAAGGCCTGGAATGCTCCGGGGCCATTAAGAGTCGAACACAAATGAACGACTGGACAACAACAATACCAATATGGTCAGTATTTTAGATTGTTTCATAAATTTCGAAGCACATGACACAGGGCCAGCAGTTTATTTCTGGTCTATTCATTTTCATGGTAAGCATTTGATTTCCTTCTATTCATCAAGAGGGTAGTTTTAAATTATACCAATGATGTATTGATTCATTCCTTACCAGTTTAGCATGTGTACATGGTCCTATCAGTTTGTTTCCTTTAAAGATGATAGGTTTTGGGGCACTGTAGCTACTTGATGGCCACTGTGCTTGTAGCTTTAAAAAAATTTTGGACATTTTTATATCAACAACTCTGCAGGTTCTGCCATGTTGTTTTCAAGATCTGGAAAGAAACAGGTTTAATGTGTGGATTTCAAATTGAAAGCTATTTACCTCCCATTATTATTCTGAGCAAAATCCCACAAAAAACAACAGAGAAAGGCATCAAAATTTGCATGCAATATAAGTACATATCCAAGAATGAAGCAATACAGAAATCAAAAGCAAAAGTCAAAAGAGAAAAGTGACACAGAATGTAGTCTGATACTTTTTTTTGGAAGTTGAGTCATGGCAACTGGAGTTCTTTTTCTTGAGATAGAAACGTTTCACTGCTCATCCAAACAGCTTCATTGTGAGCAGCAGAACGTTTCTATCTCTCAAGAAAAAGAAGTCCAGTTGCCATGACTCAACTTCCAGATAAACTCACCTGGATGACTCAGAATCTTCCCAAACATATTCTGAGATACTCTCGTGTTACTTTCCCATACCCTTTTATTGTTTGCTTTCTATATTGTTTCATTCTTGGATATGTACTTATATGAGCATAATTTCCTGCTTTGAACTGTATCTCCTCTTGTTTTGTTTATTAACCCTTTGCTCTTGCAAAGGAGGAGAGAAGGCCTGGAGTCCTATATTGCACCATAGATCAAACGTTCCCAAACAGGAATCCCTTTCCACCCTATTGATGTAACATCTAAGAATTACTTTTTTAAAAAGCTTATATAAATAAAAGGGGCTGCCCCAGGAGAGACAGAAAATAAAGTTGATTCCATGGTGTAGCTGGCAATGACATTTCACATAGGAAGAACTGAACTGAGATTGTTAAAGCAATGGGAATATTCCTACATGATCACAAAAAGTAATTGTATCAATACAGCAGAGGTTTGGAAAGAATCAGTATAAATGGGGTTCTTTTGGCAGGTGTGTTTAGGCTCCAAGATTTAAGACCCAAATGTTGGGCAAGGTCACTAGGGTGTGGGTAAGAATTTTGTTCAGTTTATTGCTTTGGTAAGAACTTGCAGGACTCCTGTAGGGTGGAAACGACTTCAGGTTTGTTTTTGTGTTGTTTTGTTTTTTAACAGAATGCCTGAGATAGAAAAACTGACAAATTAATGGAGGTAATCAGAGGGTTTGCACTGCTTAACTCTCCAATCCTTTGGTCAAATCCATTGTAGATTTTCACAGTGCTGTTTATTGTTTTTCTTCTTCTGACAAGCGTCTCATATTGAACATGTTACCCTGCAGACAAGAACAAAAGGGCCCTCTTTTTCCTGAGAACAGCTGTACTTCCTGAATTTAGCCAATGCAGATGTTGAGAATTAAATCCAGTTTGTTTGTTTGTTTGTTTTTGATTGAAAAAACCAAGCCAAATTCAATTACCAAAATGAACACATTTCTTCACACACACAAATGAAAGGAACTAGAAAATTAGCACAGTCCACACATTTCAGGCATCTCCTCAAGACTTCATAAGGCACATTGGAAAGCAATTTCTCCTCCCTTTTGAACCCTCTGATTTTTGGTGGTGTGTGAGTAAACCCCAGTCAAATGTTACCAGGAAAGCAGCTGGATTCTAAATGGGGAATCAATGTATCATTGCTGACAGCTACATGGAAGGAAGAGGGATACAGGCTGCTTTTACATGACTCCGAAAATCGGCTTCAAAATGTTCGCAGATGCGGAGCACAAAATTGTTTTCCCACCAGGAGTGGACTTTAAAAAAAATAAAATACGACCACGCCCACTTAAGCGCACCCCAGTGCATTTCACAAGTACCTGGTCTGGAGGAGGTAAAATCCTTGTTGCTGTTTTAAAGCATTGCATGCCTGGCCTTCCTCCGCTTTTTGTTTGTTTTTTATTGCCCCCCCTTTAACAGACAGGAATCCTAGTGGGCTGGAACAATTAGCTGCTGCCCACAGCAGGCCAGGCGGAGGTAAGCCTGCATTTTTTTCTTTCTTCCCTCACCACAGACAGAAGCAATTGAAATCAGAGTGTGGGAGGTGGGAACACAGGAAGCAAAACAAAAATCACGTTGGGGGGGATCTGCATTTAAGGGCGTTTATACACGACCCCTAAGCTCCGCCGCAAATGGCTGCAAGGTCTGGACCTTAAAAATGTTTACCCACCAGCTCCGGACTTTGCAGACAATTAAGTGCGACCCCGCCCACTTTAGCGCGACCAAACAGCAGTTTTCTTGTACCTGCTTTTTGGATGTGACAAATATTTGATCCGGTGTAAGGATAGTGAGTGCGGGGCTCTCCTGGCTTCTGTTTGTTCTTCTTTTGCGCCCCGCCCCCTTAAAGGGATCTGAATGCTGCCGGGAACAAAACGGAGGTAAGACGGCATGCTTTTCTTTCTTTTTTCTCCCTCCCTCAGGCAGCCAGCAACCAGGAAGTGTGGAGGGGGTGGGGACAGAGGAAGAGCGATGAACCCCTAAGATCTCTGGTCCGAATTTAAGTGGCCAGCGGATCTTAGGGGTCGTGTAAAAAGGCCCTTTCTTCCCTCACCACAGACAGAAGCAATAGAAATCAGAGTGTGGGAGGTGGGAACACAGGAAGCAAAACAAAAATCACGTTGGGGGAATCTGCATTTAAGTTGCCAGCGGATTTTAGGGGTCGTGTAAAAGCAGCCACAGTAATTCTTTAATTTAGCCCTTAAGGATTTCGTAAAGAAAAACAGCTCTCGGGATATAATATTGGGCCAGAGAAAACGCTTGAATTCTACTATTGCAAATGCATAGATTCACTCACTTGGCGGCAAAAACCTTTTTGCTTTCTACAAGAGCCACATTTTCTCAAGCACACTTTCCTCTGTGCCATCTGTGAAAGAGTCTCCCGCTTTGTCTACGTTAAAAGTCTGAATGAAAATTCATGTGTACCTCTGTAGGCATTTTCCAAAATATATGCCTCCCACCCCCAACCGCAAGCTATTTCCCCAAAGACCTACTTCCTGGGTGCACAGTTGTCTCCCAGGCAGCAACCTTATAGTTTTCCGAATATGATGCATTTTGAGTACAGTATTTTTAAATTGGAAAAGTGCATCTGAAAAGACAGCGTAACATGAAAAGTGAAGGGCGGCAACCCCCCAAAGTGGTCAAAAGGGCAAAGGTGTGACAAGAAAGCTGCTTAGGGTTTTCCAGAGCAGGCACTTGCTCCCGATAGTTTCTCTGAAGTTCCTGGAGTTATTACTGTATTGTCCCCCGCACCCACCCAACCATTCAAAGAACATCTTACCTTGGTCATCCAATGACAGGCCAAAACTTTCCATTCATGGCAAAATGTTTCCCCTGCAAGGCACTTTTAGGGGTTAAGGTTTAACATTACTGTGCTTTTGGGGTCTTTCAGTTGGTTGATGTCTTTCATTTATAAAGACACTTCACACCTCCACCAGGAAGGCCACAGCTAACGACCCACACTTAATGTGTGTTGGGAGGAGTTGCGTATGTGGGACTTTCACGCACACCAGGCCATTGTCGACTTAACGAGCCTATTCAGCCCACTGTCTACCTAACAAGCCTATCCTGACCAGGGGTGTGTGAAACCATGCTAAACTATAAAATGGAGGACTTGCCACCAGCTTCCCTCAGACTGACTTTGAGCCTTTTCACAAGACCCCTAAGATCCGCTGGCCACTTAAATTCGGACCAGAGATCTTGGGGGGTTCGTTGCTCTTATGTTCCCACCTCCTCCGCACTTCCTTGCTCCTGTCTGCGTGAGGGGAGGGAGAAAATAAGAGAGGAAAAAATGCAGGCTCACCTCCGTCTGCCGGTCGACCACCCCGAGCCCTGTCGTCGTCCTGATTCCTGTCTCTTAAAGGGGCGGGGGGCAAAAACAACAACAAACAGAAGCGAGGAGAGCCCGGCACGCACTCCTTTACATCCGCATCAGAGATTTTCACCCCCGGAGAGCAGGTACCTGAAAAGTGCGCTGGGACGCGCTTAGGTGGGCATGGTCACACTTAATTTTCTGTAAACTCCAGAGCTGGTGGGGAAACAATTTTAAGCTCCGGAGCTGGGAGCCATTTGCTGTGGAGTTTACGGGTCGTGTGAAAAGGCCCAAAGCTGCTTGGATGAGTAGCAAAACATTTTGCTCTAACGAGAAAAGAAGTCCTGTTGCCATGACTCAACTTCCAGATAAACTCACCTGGATGACCGAGAATCTCCACAGATATATTCATTTAGCAATACTAATGGGATTCTGCCGCACACCCCCAACCAAGACCTGTGAGGGACAGAAGGGGTGCTAAAGCTATCCAATCCCTGCCAAGTGCAAAATCTGAGACTGGGTGGGGAGGTCAAGGAAGCGGTCAAAGAAGTCCTCTTCTCAGTCTCAGCAATCCGATTCTATGTGGTTCAGGGACGTTCGCCCTGAAATACATCCATCAGCTGTCTAGGTGCCACAACACTGTTTTGCTCCACAGGCAAATGCAGCCACCTTTTTTTAAAATCCATTAAATTCCGTTAGCAATCCCAAAGACCTTAGACCTACTGAATCAAAGGGGTTAACATGCGCGCAGAGGAAGATTCGTGGAATCTGGCAGCTGCTTGAGAGCTGCAATGTTGTTCTTCTTTGCCTCACCACCATTTCTCTCTGCTGGGGAGACAGCAGAATGAGGAACGTCATATCCAGGTGGGGTGGGGGTGGGGGGCTCAGCACATTGGCCACTTCAGGTGTGGCTGAGGACATGGCCCTACTGCCTGCCTTGACGTTGAGAGCCAAATGCTAGTCCCTCTGGCTTCTGTCCGTGGAGTGCAAGAGAGGCAAACACTTGTCCTTGACACCCGCCACCCCCACCCCCAAGGCAACAAAAGGCCTCAAGCCTGTCCTGGGTGTAATTGCAGTGGCTTTGGTGGATCATCGCAGATTAGAACAGAGTCCCTGCCAGCCTTCCAAAAGGCATTAAAAACTCTCCTTTTTCGGGAGGCGTTTGGTGACTAAAGGTTTCCCCCCTTCCCCGCCATCTGCAAACACTACTTTCCGTTGCTTAGCCTGATCATCTGTTTCATCCGTTTTTAATTGTTTTATTTAATTGCTGTTATTCTTATATTGCTATGTTGTAAACCGCCCGGAGTTCCTTTGGGAAGACGGGCGGTAGGTATATAAGCCTAATAAATAAAATAAATAAATAAAATAGAACAATGGGCCTAGGCTTCTGTTTCTCCCTCTGACCTACACCCCTCTTCCCCAGCAAGAACCAGGCTGTGAGGAGGGACATCACACAACAGGTAGTAGCAGCCCACCAAACATACAAACACAAATCTTGCTCAAAAGGCTTCTTCCTTTTTTTTAAAAAAAAAAACATTATCCACATTCCTGTTGAACACTGATAAGTAAGAAGCAGGAGCTTTCACTCCTTCGACCATAAGGCAGCACCAACTGTTCCGTACGACCACCTCCAATTCCCCAACAGAAACTCTCTCGGCGGGTAAATCTTTGCTCTGGCCTAGGCACAACTGGCACCTATTTTCCTGACTCCAGAGAATAAAGATCGAGGGTGCCAGCCAGGGGGAACAAGGAACTCTCCGGTCGCCCTGGATTCCTCCCCGTCCCTAACCCCCATCGCTCTTCAAACGTGAAGTGAGGGCTGTCAAATAAGAAGGTGTCCTCTCAATCCGTTCTTGCCCTCAGATGGGCAATATATACATATTGCGTCCAGTTGCCCTGAACTCCTAATGACATCAGGATTCAAGGTCTCGGGAGAGCCGCTGAAGCTCCTTCTGATTGTCAATCACTCTCAGGTGCTGGATGTAGGCCCACGTAGCAGCCGGGCTCCGGGTGCTGAGCGACTGTTCGGAGCCTGGAAGAAAAACAAGCCTTTGTCAGGGGAGGGCGGCCTCAGTCCTCAGTCACCATGGATTCCATGAGAAGGGTGTAAAATCAGGCCAAGTTATTTATTTAAAATATTTTTACCCTGCCTTTCTCCTTAAAAAGGAACCAAGGTGGCTCACATCATTAAGAGACAATACTGACAGCTAAAAACAGTAAGTTTACAAAGGATCAGAAATGGGAAACAAAAACAATACTAAAATTACATGTAAACAAGCAGGCTATAACTACGGCCTTAGCTACCAGATGGGTGGCATATAACTTGAACGAAATGAATGAGTGAGTAAATGAGTAACAATCCGTTTTAAAATCCCACTCAGGTTGCCAGTCATGGAGGGAAAGCTTGCCTGAGCAGAAAGGTCTTTGCATGCCTGTAGAAAGACGGCAAAGATGGGCCTGGCCTAGCCTCCTGTGGGAGGGAGTCCCAGAGTCTGGGAGCAGCAACAGAGAAGGCTCTCTCCTGTGTTCTTCTAAAAACACAGAGAAGGCCCTCTCCTGTGAAGGTGACAGGATCAAGAGAAAGGCTTCTCCTGATGGAAACAATCTCTGTCCAACTTTGAAGTGCCCGCAGCTCCTTTTGTCCCCCCGCAGGTCCCGGCGGGATCCTTTCAAAGAGTGTGCACGCACACACCACATGCACACTCCTAACCACTCCTCCACCCTGCCAGGCCCCCAAGGTCCTCAGTGCTGGCAGCGGCAGCAGCGCGCATGTTCCTCGCTGCTCCTCCGCCCCTGCCACCCACCCGACGAGGTTCCCGGTGCTGGTGGTGGCGGCGTGCACTTCACACTGCTCCTCCACCCACCACCCCCACCCCCACAAACCAAGGTAACCCGGTAAAAAAGAAATTTTAGTATAAGGTTTTTATTGTTGTTTTAATTATTTATTGTTGTTTGATGTTTTTAACTGTTTTAATTCCTTGATTGTAAGCCGCCCAGAGACCTTTGGGTAGTGGGCGGCATATAAGTTGTAAAAATAAATAATAATAAATAATAAATAAATTATCCCCCAAATATGGCGGCGGACGGGAGGCGGTCAGAGACCTGGCAGGCGACTTCTGAGGGCCCTGTGGGCTACCAGTCACCCGAGATCGACATATTGGGCAGGCCTGATCCATGCAGTTAAAAAGCAAGGATTTAAACACACACACACACACACACACACACACACACACACACACACACACACAGAGAGAGAGAGAGAGAGAGAGAGAGAGAGATGATATAAAAAAGTAGCACAGTGGGATTTCTGAAGTGGATAGATTGCCACGGCTACAAAATAAAATATTTAGAACTGAAAAGGGGCCCTACTTTGGTGTATGAGTCAATTTTTGAGCGTGGCAAGGGAAGCCAAGATTTTAATTTCCCTTGTACTTTGATTTTTAAAACTAAATTTGAGAAGAGTGGCATTTGCAGAGAAGCCTCCCATTACTTTCCTCTAAAGTCCCTCCATGTTTGTTGAAGTTTTGGTGTCTCTAGAGGTTTTGGGGACCACTTTATAGCCCAACAAATTGACAAATCAAAAATCACTAAAAATTCATCCATTTGTATTCATCAGAAGTATCAATTACTATGAGTACAAATCAGTGAATTAGCAATTTTTGAGTAAATGTTGCAGTTTGTTTTTTTATTCCATTACTTATGTCTGAGGAAGCTGACTTGTTCCCGAAAGCTCACAAGAAAATATAGCCATTAGTCCCCAAAGTACCACAATGCTTTGTGTCCTTTATATTTCTATTTCATTTTTTGACCAAAAAGGGAGAGAGACATAATGGGAAGAAATGTAATTTCAACACACACGTAAACAGCACACAAGGACTAGATAAAAGAACAGTGCATTGTGTGATTCCTGAGGTAAGTAACTAGAAAAGTTATCAAAAGGACACATGTAGGAAAAGAAAGCCCCCTAGACATTTGCTCCATAAAATGCATCTGACCGGTCCCTGAAATTTCGGGTTTTCCCCCAACATCCAGGCAATGTAAGGCTTTTCCGGATATGTCCAGTGACAAAATTTTCCAAGCCAAAAATGTCTCCCTCACAAGACAAGGGTTTCCCCACCACCACACACACACACACACACCCCTTTCCAAGTTTGTTTAAGGGGGTGGAGTTTAATATTATGGCACCTTCAATTTACTTCTGAGGTCAGAGTCCACACAAAAACTTTCCACTGTTTGGTGTCTTTCATTTAAAAATGCTAGTGTAATCTTTCCGGCTTCCAAACAAGGAGTGGAGGGCGGGGTGGTGGGGTGGGGTTTGGCAGTACTACAGCTAGTGAAGTTCTGTTGATCAACAAATCTGAGAGCAGGTGGGGAGATCAAGAAAACAGAAGAGAAAACCAGGAATCTTCCAAGAAGTCTCCTTCCCATTTCCTATTGCTTAATTGGGGGCACTGTCAAGATGATAGTGCTACGCTGTTTGCCTTCCTCCCAAAGAAACAACGCGCACAGCAAGACTTCTCAAAGCCAAAACAAGCAGGGGTTGGGGATGAAAGGGGACCCCTTCCTGCCAACCAGGAAAATGGCTCTTTCTGGTGCCACCTAAGATGACCAGAGATCCTTGCTCACCCTCTACTCCTGGCTGCTGGTGTGAGGGGAGGGAGAAAAAAAGGAAGAAAAGAAGACACCCCCCACCGCCACCACCAGATCTCTTAAAGGGGCGAGGGGCAAAAAAAGAACTGTGTGGGCAGTCTGCGTTATACATGAATTTTCACCTCCAGAGAGCAGGTACCTGAAAAGTGCACTGGGCCCGTGCTTAGGTGGGCTTCCAGGAAACTCCGGAGCTGGTGGGGAAACAATTTTAAGCTCCAGAGCTGGGAGCCATTTGCGGCGGAGTTTAGGGGTCATGTACAAAGGGCCTTAGTGTGTGAGAGACACCCCCCAACGCCACCACCCTGTGTGATCTGCTTACATGTAGAGGTACGCATGGCCCGTGCTTCTTCCAGGAGGTGCTGAGGACGGCTCCGCAAGGGGGAAAGTGGAACATTTATTACCAAAAAGAAATGGAAATTTATTTGTTTATAGCCAAATTCCTCCCCCTTTTTGCTACACTTACATTCAGTCTTCCAAATGCTTTCCATTGGGTGACCTTCTGTCCCATAACCTGCCTGCCTGCAGCCAGGCGTCTTTCTGTAATATGAGCACCCTTGAAAAATGTTTTTCCCCTTTTGTTTTTCTTCCATTGGACTTGAGACATGATCATGGCTATTCTCACTTTCCCCCTGATGGCTCTAAATCTAAAGGATGACGCGGTGCAGCCAACTTTGTCTCCCAGATGCTTTTTGCCTCTTTTTGCCTGCACGTCCCTTCTGATTGATTTTGCCTTGGATGCTCAGTTGTAACAATCTGTATTTGCCCTTTATATGACCAGCATGACTCTTCATTCATTTTAAATCATTCTATCACTGGTCAAGCTCTCCATCTCTAATTATTGGCATCCAGTGGAAAATTCACATTTCAAATCTTTCTATCCTTTTGTATAGTGTGTGTGTTTAGTCGGTCACGTAACCCGCATTAAAATTTCTAGAATTCAAAATGCACAACACTATCTAATGCATCTTCTCAAAGACAATTTTAAAGTTTTTTTTAAGTTTCTTGCAAAATGGGTTTGTTCAAAAGGCACAAGACTACAAATGGTCCTTCTTTCTGTCTCTTCTGACTGTATCGGTCCTGAAGTGTGTGTGTGTGTGTGTGTTGTGTCGTTACAGACGTGACCAACTCTTCGTGACCCCATGTCCATGGTGTTTTCTTGGCAGGAATACTGGAGTGGTTTAACTTCCACTAAATCCTCTCAAATGTGCATTTTAAATCAATACGGCTACCTCGATCCTGAACATCCAAAATGAAGTGAGTTAAAAATTGGTAATGCACATTTAAAGGTATATAAAACAACCAGCCAGGTATAATGGCCCCTTCTGGGAGAATGTTGTAGATGCTGCAGTACTTCTACTTGCCCGAGGATTTTGTTCCGGTCAGCAGGTTTAACGACAATGTCTAGCTAATGTTTTACCTCACACCTACTGACCCTTCGCTCCCAACCCTTCCCGCTCTTCCACACTCTTCCACACTCACGGTTGGGGTGGCTCCGACAGCGATGCACGAGACGAACCGCCTTGGCCATCATGCGCTGCATCAAGATACAGGTTTTAATTAGATTCACGTGGTCCCATTCCGTTTTAGTCCCACACAATCCATTTTTGGACAAAAAAGGGGGAGGCATCAACATCTACGTGGCTGAAGAACCCTTGAGGCTTCTCTAAAACTTCTTAACATTTTAAGGGCGATGTGTTTGGGCCAACAGAGAAAAACGACAATTGTCTCTAACCGATACTAGCCTCTTCTCTCAACAACATGGAAGAGCTGCTTTGCTCTTCCTTGGCCACAAGCCTCAACTCACCAGCTTCTCAAAGTTGACAAGGTTCTCCATGGAGGTGCGGTTCCCCTCATGGATGAAGGTCATGTCTGCAAAGGGAAAGGGAGACCATTCATCGCTTGTTATGTTAACCCAAACTGCCTGGACCTAAGGCATTTTGTCCCCCGAGTCTTTCTTTATTTGTATCAGAGCATTGCACAATTTAAAACGGTGGACCTACAGAATACGAAATACAGACAAAGCACAAACAAATTTTAAATGTTAGGATAATTACACTGTTGTTTTTTTTATCAGAAGTGGTCTGCTTCAATAGCATTATCCTAGCCATTTACTAGATTTTGTTCCATATACAGAGTGGGCTAGAAATGGCAGGCACATAAATGCTGCATTGTTTTTTTGCCTGAAGCAACAGGGAAGATCCCTCCCCATCTACCGCCTGGATGATTTCTTGACTAGGGTGCCTACACATCATCCATTTGGATCAGTGATGGGATCTTTCTTCAGACCATCTCCCACTGAATGCAGCAGGCTACCTTGCAGGGGCAGTGAAGAGCAACTCTAGTGACTAGAGATGGGTACGAACTGCTGGTTCGACAATTGGTGCTGGTTCGTTTAGAGACCAAGCAAGTGTTTGGAAGTTCTGGACCCTTCCTTTGCTGACAGAGCCTGGAGGAGGTGGGCAGGGAAGCCTGGTCATTGCCTTTCAATGGGTGCCCACTGCAGGAAGCAGGGCTCAGAAGTGCCAAACACTTGTTCGGCTACTCAACAAACCAACACAGATTGACCAACTGGTGCACAGTTTTCTTCTCCATCACACTGTGGTCCCTTCCGGCTCTCTGTATCGAGAGTAGCTGATCCATTCGGTCTTACAGTAGAATAAGCAAAAGACCTAAGATCTCTGGTGGAAAGAATAAAACACAAGACCACAGCCAGCTAAAGGCTGATCAATGCAAAACTGCTTCAATGGCTTAGTAAGAAAGATGTGATCATACCTTTAAGAAGGAGGGGCATAAAGGGAATCATTGGTGGAGCCAGTTTAGCTATGGCTAACCGGTAGACTCGATGATTCCAAGAAGGATCCTGAAAAGAGGGAGAAATAATGAGTTCTGGGTACAAATGTCTGAGTTTAGCATTAGATCAGCTTATCACCACACTGAAATGCTAGTTCAGCACTAGATCACCTCTGTATGAAGAGGTTGGAAAAACCCAATCAGAAATAGAAACAACTCCATGTGTGTATGTGTTTGTATGCTATAGAGAAAACTGTCTCTTTTCCCTTGTACCTTTCAACAATAAAAAGCCCTCTGATTTTACAATGAACCCTTAAAGGAGAGCCAAGGTTCATCAGAGGGTAGGATCTCTGCATGGAGACGGTGGCACAGATCAAACCACATCAGATTGAGGAACCACTGTGGATGCCGGCACTAAAATAACTTGTAGTCTCAGTGTAGTTACCCAATCTCAACAGAAGAACAAAACACGCTGCAAATCAAGCCACAGCAAAGCCAAATTGCTCCAATTCAGCCTGCCAGGGAAGTTGCAGCCAGAGCTGATACAGGAGAAAAGTTTCAGAAGTTTCAGTTTGAGATAAAGATGGCACAAAAATGCTGGTGCCAAATCAAGCCTACTAATGGCCATGTACTGCATGGGGGGCTCAGTAAGGACCAGGCAGAATATCTCCCCTGCAAGCACTAGAATCAGGGGAGGCCCCAGTTACAGACACTCCAAAGAAATGACACCTTGTCTGGTTGCTGTTTTCCACTTGACTACTAAGAACAGGAGGACTACAAGTCACTGACATACAAGTCTTGTCCTTGTCCTCGTCCTTCTCAGAATCCATCCCCTACTGGCTGAGTCAATACCCACATCCAAAGAATGTTCACTGAACTCCACAGAGGAAGATTCAATTTAACAATGAAACTTGGCCCAAAGACCTCTCAACTTCTAAAGAGGTAGTCATGTCTGCTGTCTGCCATCTGTGTTGTGGCACCCCGGAGACTAATCAATTGATTAGGGCGACTGCTTCCATGACTGCAACATGCTTAGTCAAGCAAAGAGTAGAGCCACTGAAAGAAAGAAACGGACCGACTTACTGCGACCGGCATTGTGGGCGGCATCGGTAGTGGGTCTGTGGGCGCTGGCGGGGCAAGATGGCACAGAACACGTGGGCCTCCAGGAAGGACAAGGCTCGTGGTCACATGAGGCGCCCGGCCAATCCTGGGGCCCCATAATCTCGCGAGGCGCAGGCAGGCATCCGGGGCATGCCTGCCTGTGCAAGCGCACTGGCCCATCCCAGCTCCCTCTTTAAAAGGGTGCAGCTGCCCAGGAGCCTCATTCCCGGGACAGCAGCAGCAGTGTCTCCCACCCACCCACACCTTAGAGCATTATGCTTGTTTATGGTACTGTTGGTTTGTGTTTAAAAAATTGTTTTATTTGTTCTCTTGTTGTTCGTCACGGCACGGGTGTTTGGTGGTTTGGAGGCATTGGGACTGGATCCAAGCCGATGTGGCAGCAGGACAGAGCCTGGGCAGACCACAAACAACACGTGGCGACAGCAGACCCAGGAGGGAGCACGGAGTGTCTCAACTCGGGTAGGACATCAGACGGCCTCTCCACTCAGCTTGGGGGAGGAAATCCCGAAGGACTCTATGCCCATGGGGTTTTGCGGGAGCTGAGAATTAAGGATGCCATCTGGTGGTGCCAACTCACACATCGGGGGGCAGGCGGGTTCCCCCGATGGTATGGATCCGACCCAATGCCTGTCCAGAGTATTGCAGGTTCTTATCACCAATGCCAATAAAGCTATGGCCAACACATCTTTCCCAAGAACCAATGTGTCAGTGTGGTTATTGGTTAGCAGACCCCAAGGCCTAGCGTTAGCCCACAAATGGGACTAGTTGAGATTCCAGTCCGCTATAATAAACAGAATTATTATAGTTTCTTATCATACTACAGGTGTTAATTAACTCTCCATGTGTTAGAACGTTTGTCTTCCCAGCAAACATGATCTTGTGAATGGTCAATGTTAACAATATGATTCTGACAGGAAGGACTTTCTCCATCTTATTATTATTATTATTATTTGCATTTTATTTTTACTAGACTTCAAAAAATTTAATAAATAAAATAAAATATATTTCAGGTATATCATGAGAAGAACAGACTCAGTGGAAAGAATGGAATGCTAGGAAAAGATGAAAAAAGTAGGAAAAAAGGAAAACCCAAACATGAAATGGGTTTACTCAATAAAGGAAGGCACAGGGTTAAGTTTGGAAGGGCTGGGCTGCTAATGGCAGAAGCTTTGGGGGGGTCATTAATCTCTAAGGCCACCATGCAATCGGTTATGACTTGATGGGACATAATAGCAATATAATTTTTAATAAACCTCACTACCTATAAATCTCATCCATAGCCATGGGTGATGTGCATATACCTGGATTTTTAGGCAAAATTTCATTCTTCTGATGTGGTGATGGGTGAGAGGCAACAAACACATTAATTTCAGTGGGTCTACTCTAATGCATGATGAAGTTTGAACCCATCCCATGACATACCAGCATTGTAAACCACCCTTTCTCTCCCTCAGCCCCAGGTCCCCATCTGAAAGTGTGGAAAACTGTATTTTATTTCACAGGCTCAGCATAATGATGAGGCAGCAGAGTACTCTGCAGTGCAGGAAAAGCACATAAAAAGAGGGAGAAAGGAAAACCATGTCCCGGTGTGATGTCACCCCTTTCAGACACTGGGTTTTCAAAGGCACAACCGGGTTTATTTCGACATCCAGCTGCTGTGCCACCAAACCCTTTACATGTGTAATTGTGTTGGAAATGGTAATGCTGCCACCTTTTATTCACTTGGTAATGCTTCCACCTTTTAAAATCGTTGCCTTAGGGACTGGGACAGACTCAGATGTATAATATAAAAATAATAACGAAGTTTATTGAGAAAATAAATATAACAATGACTGAAGTTAGTATGCGTTGCCTTTAACATAGAATAGATTTAATCAACTCTTCAAGCCTCCCTGTCTTTAATAACTAGTAAACAGTAAAGCCCTCACTGCCTGACAGAACTCCAACAGAGTAGTGATATCTCCCAGCACTCACTCAACCTAACTATCAACTCCACTGAACGGCCTCAACTGATTAGGCTCCACCCTTTTTATAGCATACCATTCCCTGCCCTCCTGCTGGGATTGGCTGATGATTTGTATATTCATTACTCCTGTTTCCAGGGTGTTGTCACACCCGGCACCTTCAAATGGGTGGAAAACAGGACCCGTACTCACCAACATTCGTTCCATGGTGCCGTATAGCTTTCGCGTCTTGTGGGGAAGCTTCTATGGCATCAAACAGACAAAGGAAGAGACTGCGTCAGAGATGACTGACAAGTGACTGCAGAAAAACAATTTCACCAACAACCAGGCCAGAACTCCCGAGAACTCTTTGAAGGCAAGGATTTCTGACTCACGACAGTTGAACTGGCCCCAGCATTTACAGTGACACCTTGGTAAAGTGGATTAGTAGCCCCATCTTATCAGGTTTATCTTGGGCTCTTTTAAATAATAATACATTTTCATACAGACAATGGTCATTGTGATGTCACCCATGTTGCCTGAAGACTACCAAAGAGGAAAGAAAGGGTTTAGGTTCCTAGAGAGGGTAGCCCGAATTTCAGGAGGCAGCCGTGATGACCCTTCAGAGCCTATATTGAGCTTTGTTTTTAATCAGCCTGGGACTGCTGTGTCGTCACTTTGTTGCAACTTCTGTCACAGATCTTCTCCCCCATACCCTTTACTCAGCTCATTGCACTGTGATATCAGCTTGAGTTGACTCATAACATTAAGTAGGGCTCTCCTAAGAAACACCAATACAGTAGGACCCCAGTATCCGCTGGGGATTGGTTCCAAGCCTTCCCGTGGATAATGAAAACTGTGGATAAGAGAGAATGCCCAAATGTTCCCCAAAAGTGATGTTTTCTGATATTAACTTGCTTTACAGCTGCTATTTTATAACAGTAGCTTGCTTTATGGCTGCTGTTTTATGACAGTAACTTGCTTTACAGCTGTTCTTTGTGACAGCAGCTTGCTTTGTGGCTACTGAATTATTTATTTATTTTTCCCCTGCCAACCGTGGATAACTGAATCCGTGGATAATGAATCCGTGGATACGGGGGCTCTACTGTACAGTTGCCCAAAGACATCACCATTCTAGAACTTGACATCTGCTTCTGAGGTTTTATGACCTCACATGAGTCTCAGTAGGCAAGGCTTCCTAGGTTTTACCTTCATGCCATGAATTACGTCTCCACTGAGGGTGCTGTAAGGTGACCTTATTAATGCCTCCCCTCATGTTGCCTAGTCTTTTACCCCTTTCAATCTTGTCAGCTCCATTCAGCTTGGTTAACCGTAAGAGCTGACGTAAGATCTTGCTGCCTGAGGCACAGGACAACATGGCTGCCTCCTTCATTCTGTATCCAAAATGGCTTTTGATTCTGTGGGTCCTCGCCTACGTTTAAAAGCAGCTGGCCAGTTTCGGGAGACGAGGCCAAGCGGTATAGAATAAGCAGCACTGTCCTCAAAGACAGCGGTTCCCAATCTTGGACTACATCTCCCAGAAATCCTGGCCAGCACAGATAGTGGCAAAGGCTTCTGGGAGTCTAGCCCAGGTGCCCAAGATTGGGAACCACTGTGCGAAGAAAAAAAGAAAGGCCAAGAGGCTCAAAAAAGTTGGGGATTGCATTGCTCTGCCTAATGAAAGGGCAATCAGACATTTAGAATGTCTATCCTGACTCTCTTCAACAGCTCCCTGAGTCTTCACCTCCTATATCCCACCCTTTAGGGTTACAGATAAAGCAGGTGTGAGGTTGGGCCTTTTCTCACAGGTGTCTCCCCACCAAGTCTGCCTCCCCCCCCCCAAAAAAAACCCCAACAACAATGGGCTGCAATGGCAAAGAAAGGGTGCAGCCGTCTCTTATCCACCATGGTCTACAAAGAACAATCTGGTTTCTCTCTCCTGCAGAGCAGAGACCTACCTCCCAGGTTCGGGAGAGGCGGCTGATCGCAGAGTGGCTCAGTCCAAACATCACGGCAAAGAAAGAATTCAGGTTCTTTTGGTCCTTCAGGCTGAAACCGAAAGGGACACACGAGGCGTTGACTAGAGACGAACCAACAAATCAGGTTCATGTTCATCTCTGGCTCCAACCAAAGAGGGAGTCTTAGGGCGTTTATACACGACCCTTAAGCTCCGCCGCAAATGGCTGCAAGGTCCGGACCTTAAAAATGTTTACCCACCAGCTCTGGACTTTGCAGACAATTAAGTGCGACCCCGCCCACCTAAGCGCGACCCAGCTGTACTTTCTTGTACCTGCTTGAGGTGGGTGAAAATCCCCAGGTCTGGATTTAATCTGGTCAGTGCGGGGCTCTCCTGGCTTCTGTTTGTGTTTTTTTGCCTCCTGCCCCTTTAAGAGAAGAGGTGGGAGGGAAAAAAGCAAGCAGAAGAGAAATGGAAGAGAAATGGAGCTCCAGGAAGCTCCTCCAGGTGAGCTGCATTTTTTCCTCTCTTTCTCTGGTGGGGAGGAAGGAAGAGCAACAAACCCCTAAGATCTTTGGTCCGAATTTAAGGGGCCAGCGGATCTTAGGGGTCGTGTGAAAAGGCCCTTAGACAAGGTTAAGCCTAAATCACAGATGTTTCCATTGTGAATCCCAGGGCAGGTCTGGCTCACATAGTGCTCTGAACTCTCCAAAGAGCAGAGGCAATCTGGATCAGTGGCTATTGCAAGGATGGACGCAGAAGGTATCTCTGCATCTCTCTGGATTATCTGCAGCGGAACATCACTCACAACAACAGAAAACACTTCCTGCAGCTTCCTCTAAATCCTATTGCTGAAACTAAGAAAACTTGCAGGAAACCCAGGAATGGATTTTTATGGGGAACGACTGTAAACAAATTCTGGAACCCAGAAAAAACACAAGAAGTGCTCCTAAGTGTCCTGTTCCTTTATTATGAGCACTCCCCCCACACACACTGTCTTCCTCCATCTGAAACCATTCCTTTTATACCAGCTCTAGTTGGCCAGGACTGTAGTTAGATCTTGGAAAATGGAATATTTTCTAATGATGGCCATGCTGACAGGGGGGACTCTGGGAGTTGGGAGTCCCCAAATCCAGTTTTTCAAGCACTGGTTCTTATTTAAAAAAAAAAAAAAGCAGACGCCTACTCCCAAGTATGAAATGCTGGACCGCCCAGTGGTCTAGGTCTCTGCCTGGGGGGGGGTGGTGGCAAAGGTTGGGAGTTTGATTCCCCACTGGGCCTCCTTGACATGAGCTGGACTCAGTGGTCCATAGGGTCCCTTTTACCTCTGCGGCTCTAAGATAAGGTGATGATTATATGGAAGTGTGTCCTACGCCTAGCGGAATACTAACCTGTTCACCAGACACTTACTGTGCAGCTATTTTGATGAATTTGCGGAGCAGCTGGGCTCTCTTTACCACATCCAGGCACAGGCAGACCTCGGTGGTAACCCAGAACTGCAGCTCATTGAAGCGACGAAGGAAGCGTTCCAGGTTGGCTGTGGTAGCACTTGGGAACTTCCGCGGGCCAAAAATGTAGTAGATCAGCTCCACCTTAAAAAACACAACAGCCGGGAGTGTCTCCGCTGAACTCCAACCTTAAAAATACAAGGCTTTGGCTCAACTCCAATCTAAGAGTCAAGAATCAATCTTTGTTCTGCTTTGCCTTACCCACTCAAGGCAAATCTCTATTCAGTGCCAAGAGAGTCTGAACAAAATCATGGCCAAATTAGAGTGGGAAAACAATATACCCCAAAGCTCGGGTCACTATTATATTCTATACAGAGTGCATTATAAAAAGGCAGAATACCACAAGTGCTGAGAATGTGTAAGAATGCTGGGAAAGGCAGAAGGCAGCGGGAAAAGATGAAATACAAGATGGATGGATGCCCTAAAGCAGAGGTTCTCAACCTGTGGGTCCCCAGATGTTCCTGGACTGCAACTCCCAGAAATCCTGGCCAGCTCAGCTAGTGAGGAAGACTTCTGGGAGTTGCAGTCCAGAAACATCTGGAGACTCACAGCTTGAAAACCACTGCCTTAAAGGAATCCATAGGCTTGAATTCACAAGAGCTGAGTTGAGGAAGTGCTGAGAACATACAAGTTTCACAGCAGAAGGTTTTCATGCTTCCCTGTTTGGATATCATGGTGCTTTGATGATAAGTTTGGGAAGGTAAGCATAGGATTTGCTTCCTACATGGACTACTTTAGTCGTGAAGTTCTGTCGGAACTCTGTCTCCGAAACACTTAACAGAGCTCATCTTCCAATGATGTCTACAGTTTGGTCCCCACCGGTCCTGCTGGTTCATTCCATAGTTTTGTGTTTTGTTTTTTTACTATGAATAAATCTCCTTACCTGATGGATGCTTTTGAAGAGGTTCCAGTCATGCTCCGTCAGGTGACTGGCCAGGTCCTTGGAACTGATGAAATCCAAGCTTTCTGAGGACCCCACAGTGGGCCCCAACTGTTCCGGGTGAGGTGTCTAGGGAACAAGAGAGGACAAAACAGGGGCTGATGGGACCAGACTAGTGTGATGCTCTGAACAATGCCCCACAACCCTGAGTACAAAATGTTAAGCCTGCTCACAAACTAACTAAAGCTCCTATTGCCCCAACCATACACGCACCACACATTTCTATGACATGGCTAAGCCACTTTTTAATTACAGCATTTCCCCGTGTATAAGACTGTATTTTTATCTAAAATTGTTAGACTAAAAATTGAGGGTCATCTTAAACAGGGAGGTAAGGCAAAGAGAAAATCGTCCAGTAGTGAAACTACCCAGTTGTGAAAAGGGGGAGTCATCTTATACATGGGGGTTGTCTTATAGCCCTCAGCTCATAAAGGGAGCTGAATGTTCATCAGCCACAGCTCTCTGCCTTCCTTAACACAGGACGCGGAGGCTCAAAATCCATTGAAAGAAGTCATCATAATTTTAAAAAACGGGGCCATATTTGTTTCTGATGGGCTCCTCTTTGCTCAGCACGGCCAGCTCGCCGGCCCTGCTGAAAGACCATCTCCTGAGAAGTTCCTTCCTCAACTGTCACCACCAGCCATTCCAGAAGATTCCAGGAGTGTTCCAAGTTTTTTTTTTTTAAGGAGTCAGGCCAGTGGACAAACAAACAAATCCGTGGAACACCATGTCTTATTGGCTACTTAGATGTTAGTTTTCAAAATCACCTCAAAATCATAGAATCATAGAGTTGGAAGAGTCCTCAAGGGCCATCCAGTCCAACCCCCTGCCATGCAGGAACCCCCATCACAGTACTCCTGACAGATGGCCATCCAGCCTCTGCTTAAAAACCTCCAAAGAAGGAGACTCCACCACCCTTCGTGGCAGCATATTCCACTGCTGAACAACTCTAACTGTCAGGAAGTTCTTCCTAATGTTCAAATGGAATCTCTTTTCCTGTAGTTTGAAACCATTGCCCCGAGTCCTAGTCTCTCAAGCCAGTCCCTTCTTCGATATATCCTTTCAAATCTTTAAACATAGCAATCATATCCCCTCTCAGCCTTCTTTTTGTAAGGCTAAACATTCCCAGCTCTCTAAGCCACTCCTCGTAAGACATTTCTTTCAGACCCCCTATCATCTTGGTTGCCCTCCTCTGGGCCTGTTCAAGGTTGTCAACATCCTTTTTTAAATTGATGTGCGCAGAACTGGACACAGTACTCCAGGTGGGAATACTTCTGCTTATCTGCAAGGAACGTACACTTACCAAGGTATGAAGTTCCTGGACACTGACAGCAAAGAGTCTTTCGTTCAGCCCCAGTGATGTAAACACGCCAAAGGCCTCCATGGGCAATACTTCTTTATCTATTAGAGAGAAAGACAAATGGGTAAGAGACACAGTGGTGTCCTCATAAAGCCACAAGGAGGCAGCCACACACTTCCTACTGGGCCAACATCAGCCTCTGGCTAAAGCTGCAATTACACAGTCATATACTGTGGGTTTTGCCTTTCTTATAAAAATGGAACAATCCGAATTTCCCCCCACTTATTACATGACACAAAGGCTGGTTACATGACACAAAAGCTGCAAGGAGGTGTTTGGACTCTTTTAGTCCAGTTCATCTTGGGAAGCTTTTAGGAACCAGGATGGGCAAGGAACCAGCCAACAAATGGTAGCCTTCACCTCTCCGAGGATCCTGTCCACACCATCCAGCTGCAGAGGCTAAAACTCACCCATCAAAACAGGGGAAAGCAGGAGCCCTGGTTATATCTACAGGGTCTGTATTAACTACAACATCCAAATCAGAGCAGACCTGAGCCCTTTTGCCTGGGAAGTGCTGTGCGATTTTTTTCACAGCAAGCTCCTGAGTAGTCAGTGCTATGTTCCTGTGGGCCAAGATGGAACAGGCCATGGACCACTTCAAACAGCTCAGCCGAGCTGCTCTGCGCAGGACTCATGAGTCATTTATTTTGGGCTGCCACTCGGGGCTTCTACTTGTTTCGTGCTGGAACAAGTTGCTCCGACTTTTTCTAGTGCCGTGTGCTGTCGCGTGGCCCCACCACTCCTTGCATCTCCTGCCTTCCCCCAAGGTGAAAGGGGGAGGTGTGTGGCACTCACCCCCGGAGGAATTGATCTTGATCAGGAGCCAGTCTTGGTTCCAGCCATGACTCTCGGACAAGGAGGAGAGGACTTTCTGCACCGTCGCGTTCACTGGCAGCACCACAGTCAGGCAAGACAAGTCAGGCCGATAGATGTCATAGGGGACTACAGAAGGAAAAGAGAAGAGGGGGATCAACGGGGAGAATGTGAACAAGAGAGCAGTTGCAAAGCACATTATTGGCACATATCCGTCCTTCTATCTATCTATCTATCTATCTATCTATCTATCTATCTATCTATCTATCTATCTATCTATCTATCTATCTATCTATCTATCTATCTATCTGTCAACAGTCCCTTATATTGTCAATGGTTCCTTGAGAACCTCCTGGGACACACGTGCATGCATGTGCACACATGCACACACACAACCCCAACCTCTAGAGCGCCAGGGTTGGAGAACCTCTGATGTAAAGCCAAGCAATGGCAGTATGGCATCGTACATGAGCTGGGAAATAATGATAAATTTACTTTTGTCCTTGGCTCGGATGGTGTAGCTGCTGTTCAGAAATGGTTCCTCTTGAATGGCAAACCAATCCAACACGTTTTGTGCCTGGATGAGAAACACTTGTTTTTACAAAAAGGAAGATTTTTTTAAAAGGGCAATGCAAGTTTCTAGTCCTTCAGCTTTCAAAGGTGGGCATACACAATGCTTGAGAAAGTTCTGAAGGTTAATATGATGGTCAATAAATTAGAATTTCTAGTTACCAGAGGAGCTTCTCACTGTCCCTCCACATTAATGATAGAAAGCAGACTGTCTTCGAAACAAAAATACAGTATATATGTACTGTATAATTTCTTTCATCCCACAACTGATCCAAATTCAAGGATTCGCATTTCCTTGGGATACCATTTGGTGCCTTGGAGCACCGTGTTGCACATGTGAGCAAAAAGCACACCGTTCGTACGGCCTTGGGTGTGTGAGACAACCTATCATTTAGTTGATGTTCCACAGGTTTCCCTTGTTCTGGACTGCCAAACCATGTTGATTATTCAGGAAACAGCAAGGCTTCCTTTAGGGTGGAGTCCTACACTCAAGAGACTGCTACCACTCTGACTCCTAAACTCACCCACCCAGCCTCTCGGGCAGAAAGGGAATGAAAAGTTGTAGAGCCTCTGGCTATAGCCTAATTGTTTACCTGAAGCTTTGGTGAACCATCATGGTTGCCGTTTTCTAGCCTGTCGTGGGGAGGAAAGAAAGATCCATCAGATTCCAACTGAGGGACGCTACTGTGAATTAATGAATTAATTAATTTTTATTAATTGATTTAATTAATGAATTAATTTTTAACGAATTAATTAATTTTTAAGGGGCTGAAAGATTTGGAGGGGAGAATCCTGCTGCAAAATATCAAGTGCATAAAGGGAATTGTGCTAGAGGTTTTTGCAGGCTTCCACTCCTCTGTTTGACCTTTGGGTGCGCAAGATAGTAATTAATAATAATAATAATAATAATAATAATAATAATAATAATAATAATAATAATAATAATAATAATAATAATAATAATAATAATAATAATAATTTATTGTCATTGTGTGTATATACACAGTATACACATACAACGAAATTCAGACACCCAGAGACCAGATTCAACACACACACACACACACACACACACACACACACACACACACACACACACACACACACACACACACACACACAAAAACCACACACAACACACACACACACACATTAAAAAAACCCTTCAAACACACACATAAACACTCCCCGAACACACCCCCACCAACCCCCCAAAAAAAAAAAACACAAACATCTACACAACAGGCTAGGTAATCCTGTCCAAGTGCTCACTGCTGGTGGTCCTTGAGTTCATTATTAAATGCAATTATAGCTCTGGGATAAAAACTGTTCAGAAGACGTCTGGTCCGAGTTTTAATTGTTCTGTATCTTCTGCCATAAGGCAACAGTTCAAAGAAATTGTGAGCAGGACGAGTAGAGTCCCTCAGAATGTTGTGCGACTTCCTCAAACAGCGAGATGTGAAGATTTCATCCAGGGTTGGTAGCTGCAGCCCGGTAACATTCTGGGCAATTTTAATTATTCTCTGTAGAGCTCTTTGTCCGCTACAGAGCTGCTCCCATACCATGATAGCATGGCATAAGTTAGGGCACTCTCAGTGGTGCTGTGATAGTAAGACAGAAGTAGATGCTGAGATAAATTCATCTTCCTGAGCATTCTCAGGAAATACAGCCTCTTCTGTGCCTTCTTCACAACCATATTGGTGTTTGCAGTCCATGAGAGGTCCTCTGAGATGTAACTGCCCAGATATTTAAAGCTACCAACCCTCTCCACCTCCTCACCATTTATGTACAATGGTAAATGTACATCTTTCTTCCCCCTAAAATCAATTATAAGTTCTTTAGTTTTTTTGGTGTTAAGTATAAGATTATTTTCTTTACACCACTGAGTCAACCCTTGAACTTCTTTCCTATAAGCAGACTCATCGTTCTTACTAATGAGCCCCACCACTGTTGTATCATCTGCAAACCTTGACATACTTCTGTTTGCCACATGCTCCTACATGCAACCTGTGTATGTAGCAGCATGTGGCAAACAGAAGCACTGCGTGCACATGCAACCTCTGGCCACCATGGTGCAATCTCCAGGGGGATTTGAACCTTTGCTCTCACCGCTCTTTGCCCTGGAAGAGGACAAAAAGTCTAACAAGATCTTCCAGCTGCTCTCTGAGAATCTGGGTGGCTGGAAAGGCTTCTAGTTCCCAACTGTTCAACAATCGCAACCGCTGAAATTCTCTCTCTGTGTGCTTCTCCTTCTCACTAAGCAAAGAAAATCTGATTGGTGCAGGTGAAGTCTGATCACTCAGCTCCAATGGATGGATCACATTTTGGAAAAAATGCTCCTACAAGTCTGATGTTTTCCCAGGTCTCACTGAACTGAATGGGTGCTGGGAAGGGTTGCACAGGTGGGACACGCACACAGTCCAGGCCATTGTGCACCTAACAAGCCTATTCAGGTCATTGTCCACCTAATGAGTCTATTCAGACCAGGGTGATGTGAAATCAAGGTGAACTATAAATTGGAGGCCTTGCCACTAACTTTGTTCAGACTGACGAAGCTGCTTGGCTGAGTCGCGAAACAGTTTGACCTCAAAGGAAAAGAAGTCCAGTTGCCACGACTCAACTTCTAGATAACCCCGCCTGGATGACTGAGAATCTTCACAGACTCCACGAATGAATTAAAGAAAAAAAGGCAGGCAGTGCCATGTAGCAGATAAGAGTGCTGGACATGGACTCAGGAGGTTTGGTTTCAAATCTCTACCCAGCCACGGAATCCATGCGGCGGTGGAGAATCAATGGAAGGCAGCACTGGTAAAATCGCTCCTTCAGTACAGTGGAACCTTGTATAATAAAGGGTTTGTATAACATAAAATCTGTACAACATAAAAATTCTGGAGATAGGGGAAATTTGCTTAACAGAATCACCTATGGGGTGAATCTGTACAACATAAAAATGGTATTACTCCGTTTTCAATGCATTCCTATGGGAAATTTGTATAAAGGAAAATTTGCTTAACATAATTTCATTTGGAATGAATTAATTCCTTTATACGAGATACCACTGTATCTCCTTCATGCCTCTCTACTACGTTTGGATATGATGTGGTGGCAAGCAACAAGGGTAACATAAGGAAACAAAACATTCTACCAGCCCAGTCCTCCTCCTTGCCTCCAGATCGTCCCCGAACACTGTGCCCCCTCTGATTTTGAGACACGGTAGGAAACTCACACTCGGTGCTTCCGCCGATCTTGCATCTGTTCCATGAGCAGGGGGGGCCAAGCGACTTTCCTGGGCCACATACTCCGAGATGCGCTGCAGGAGAAGGAGGACCAAAACAGATCAGCCAAAACAGCAGCCTTGGGTTTGAGCCCTGTTCTTGTTTGAGCGCAACGATAGCCCTCCTTGCCAAAAGCGGAGTCAAAATGGAAGAAATCTAGATCAGTGGTTGGAGTTGGGGTTGGGGCTGGGGTTAGGGTTAGAGACTGTGGGGTGGGGGTGGGGGACACCCTCGGCTGCTCCTTTTATATGCTTTGCTCGCCAATCTCAATAGCTATTACCTGCAAGAAGTTCATCGCGCAGGATTCTGCCTGCAAGAGGCGCCCGTACAGCAGCACCCATTGGTTCACCAGCCACAATATCTTCTGCCTCTTGCCCAGGATGTAAGTAGCTCTGTCCTGTTCAGTGCCTTCTGAAGGCTCAGAATGGAAGGTGAGTAGGAGTCAAGGAGACAAAGAGACCCAGGCATCGTACAAGGTGGCCCCATAGATACTGGCTCCAAGTGCATTTGCAAGCAAGGCCTAATTTCCAACCTTGCCCAGCCAGCTATGATATCAGGGGGCACGATGAAAAACTAAAAATTGTAGCTACAGTCATCAGACACTATTTGGTGTAGGGAAGCAGGGAAGAACTGTCAGGAGTGGATTAGTTCAAGGTGCCCATGAATCTGGGATGAAGGTAAGATTGTGATTTGCACGGCTTTCTAGGCATAAAGTACCCAAAAGTGGTTTTACGCATCGGTCTCAACCAAAAACACCTGAAGTTGACCAGCCACCATTCTCTCCATGACTTTGGTTACTAAAGGTACATTGAGGATGGGTGCATTGCCATTCTCTTCCTCTGGGGGGCAACCTATGATCATGCAGGTTGTCCCAAGGCTACACAGGATGGCTCTATTCGAAGGAAGCACCGTGGAGAACTGAACTCCCAGCCTTGGGGTCTGTGGCCAGACACCTAAACCACTGAGCTACCCAATCAGCTAAAAACCGATCAAACCTGCCAAACAGACCATGAAGCCTTAATTAAAGCGTGTCTCTAGATACTGACATCTTTCTAACCCAAAGGTGAGTGACAAGGAGCTGTGGAGTCAAACCAGACCCTGGACCTTGTCTGCCCTAACCTCATTCCTTCACATTTGCTGATCCAGAGGCAACCACAGAGTTGCAGTGCCCCTTGACGGGTATGCAGGCCCTGTAATAAGGCCTTGGTTCCTATGGAAACACTTCGTGTGGAATCCAGAGAAGAGACGACCAAGGAAGGATATTGTTGGAGGAGAGTTCTGCAGAGCTGCGGCGTCGGCATGAACAAATCATGCGTCAGGAGGAAATCTCCGAGGAAGGTGTCTGCAGAAAGAAAGAGCAGAGAGGTTAGTAGGGTGAGAAGCGAGACATGAGAAGACAGCTTTGGTCTACTAGAAGCAGGGAAGGTCTGCCTGAGGCACCCAGGGACATCCATGTGCACAGACATCCCTATCGGTTATCTTCCTTCCAGGGGATCAGGAAGCCACATTAGCACCAAGGGAGAGGAATAAGGGGGAGAAATGCTTAGTGGCTTGGAGGTCTTTGGCATCCCAGGGGGACACAGTTTAACTCGGGCACTGCCCTGTACTAAGACATGCCCCTGCCAAACCTTTTTCAATGAGTCCTTTTTCAAGGAGAAAGGCGGGGTAAAAGTACTCTTAAAATAAAATAAAATAATAATATCTGCTGCCCAGAGCAGGGAAATATTGCTTTAAAAGGGAGTGGAGGGACCCTATGTGCAACTTCTTTCTTACTCTGTTCAGTAAGGAACAAATTACTTGTTCTGCCCCTGTAATGAATCAAGTAATATATTATCAATAAAGTACTCTAAATTATTTCGATTGTTAGATTCATCAGTTTAAATAAATTAAAATCTCAACCCCAAATTCCCTCAGAGTAGCTTTTACACAATAATGAATACCCATAAAGCAAAATTAAATTAAATTGTTTTTGAAAAATGTCTCTAGTGTTCTCAAAACAGTCTCTTTTGTTATCCATTGGAACAACATGACTTTTACTACACTAATTCCAAGCTCTGTTGCGGCTCCAGCTTCTCAGTTCTCAATCTCTTCCTTGAGTGGAGGATGGCCCTGGAGTCTCTCTCTTGATTCGAGGCCAACTAGT
This sequence comes from Phrynocephalus forsythii, assembly GCA_029282475.1. Classification (NCBI taxonomy): domain Eukaryota; kingdom Metazoa; phylum Chordata; class Lepidosauria; order Squamata; family Agamidae; genus Phrynocephalus; species Phrynocephalus forsythii. The sequence goes on along the minus strand of JAPFRF010000011.1, from coordinate 24,928,001 downwards.
CCTGTGCTTCTTCCTCCTCTGTGCCAATAAGCAGAACTCCACTCACCTACTGGGTTGTACAGCGTGGAGTCCGGACGCATGACTTCCAGCAGATAATCGAGTATTTTTTCAGGGGTCCCAGCCATGACTGAGTACCTGAAGGAGAGGAGATGCCGTGGCCTCACAATGAATGGCTGACAAATAGATACAAACCATGCCCGCCAGATGTGCCTAAATCACCCACCACCAAAATGCAACTCAGCTGAGCATGTTCTGGAGCCCTCCCTTGAATCATCAGCTGGTTTCAATGGCTACTCCCTCCTGACCAGTTAGCACAGGGTTACACCAAGCACAATCCTTTGTAAATAATAGGGTTGCAGTTTGCCATGGCCACCCAAGCAGCTACCGAAGATCTTACATCAGGGGTGTCCAAACTTTTTACAAGGAGGGCTAGATTTGGTGAGGTGAAAATGTGTGGGGGCCGACCCTTCAGCCTCATTTGGCCCCCGGGCCAGACTTTGGACAAGTCTCTATAACATGCAAGGAGGCAGGGAGGACGCTGCAGCAACAGAACTGGGGATGGGTAGGCTGGGCAGGTGGCTGGAGGGGGTGGACAGAGGCAGGGAGGGCAGGCAAACCATAAAACTGCAAGCTGAGAACTCCATCTGGTATGATGGAGGGGGCCAACTGGCGGGGATGTGTGCCAGGCAGACGGTGGGGAGAAGAGGCCGCGGGCTGCTCAGAATTTGAGAACAGGCCATGTTTGGCCCCCGAGCCTGACTTTGGACATGCCTGTCTTACATATACATCTTACACTGTATCCTAGATGTTGTTGCCTTAATACATTGCATATGTACTGGAATATATACATGAGCAAAATTTGTTTACAGAAAAGCATCTCGAATGCTTTAGGTCAAACCATATCATCACTGAGATATATCTCCTTGAAGGTGGAGAAGAACAAGGAGATGCTTCTGCTTGGGTTCCATTACGCACACCTTCTAAGAAACACACTGCTGCGCTGAGGCAAATGCAATGCTTAGAAGGCCCTTTCAAGAGTACTTGTGGAAAGAAAGGCTGATCTCCCAGGGCTCTTTTCCCCTTCACATGAAAGACCCAAGAGATGAGAAAGAAGGGCTTGTGGGGCCAGACAGGGAGACCGGTCTGGTCTCTAAGGAAGAGCAGGGATATGCAATTGATAGACCGCTGTACCTACTGCTCCCTGGAGTTCCAGGAAGGTGACCAGAGCTTCCGCCTTGCAAATTCTTCTCCAAAACAAGCACCACCTTCCCGTGCTCCTTCAGCCGCAAGGTGTTGGCTTCAACGTCCTAGGGAGGAAAGCAAAAGCTGGCAAGGTGGGTGGCACCAGCCTGCCCGGTGCCGATTGACTAGGGTTGTCCAACAGCTCCTCACACGCAAGTTCTCTCAAGCTGAGCCATGGCAGGCTTCTTCTTGGAAAGGGTTGCAACCGGAGTCCTCCTTTCGGCATTGGCATTAAGAAGCCGATTCTCACGCAGCATCATTAGCCCCCTCCCAGCCATCTATGGCTGCTTTTACACGACCCCTAAAATCCGCTGCAAAATGCGGAGCATAAAATTGTTTTCCCACCAGCAGCAGACTTTAAAAAAAGATAAAGTACGACCATGCCCACTTAAGCCTGTCCCAGCGCATTTTACAAGTTCCTGGTCTGGAGGAGGTAAAATCCTTGTTACTGTTTTAAAGCATTGCATGCCTGGCCCTCCTACGCTTTTTGTTTGTTTTTGTTGGGTTTCCCCCCTTTTAACAGACAGGAATCCTAACGGGCTGGAACAATTAGCTGCTGCCAGTGGCAGGCGGAGGTGAGCTTGCATTTTTTTCTCTCTCACCTCACCGCATACAGAAGCAATAGAATCAGAGTGCGGGAGGTGGGAACACAGGAAGCAGAACAAAAACCATGTTGGGGGGGGGAATCTGCATTTAAGTTGCCAGCAGATTTTAGGGGTCATGTAAAAGCAGCCTATGTCCCACGATTAGCTCAGAGACTCCACTGTAGATGATTAAAGAGGGGAAGTTCTGGGGTGGGGTGGGGGGCATCTTGTGCAACCACAGGCTATCCTGGGAGTGAAACCTGGACCCATGTCAGCGCGCACACCTGCAATCAAGAGGGATCTGGCTGCTTGGGGTGGTTGTGACTGGGACTTCCTGGCATGGCTCCCTAGGTTCTTTGCAAACGGCATCATTGGCATCCTTCAGTCTCGAAAGACTATGGTATCATGCCTGGAGTAGAGATCCTAAAAACAGCACCTAGTGTGACTAAATAGACCAATTCGGGAATGGCAGTCTCTACCGCACTGGGGGCAGATGTATTCTCTTTCCTGCCTGGTCCTCGAGTTTCGTTCTTTCCGTGCCTGCCTCTTTTCCTGTGCCTGTTGGACAAATGCCTCTTCAAATTTATGTAGACCATGCTGTATCTCTTGCCTCCAGACAGTGCGATGGGAGGTCAGGATTTCCCAGCTGTTGAGGTCCATTCCCAAGGCCTTCAGGTCCCTCTTACAGATATCCTTATACCGCAGCTGTGGTCTCCCTCTGGGGTGCTTTCCCTTCATTAGTTCTCCATATAGAAGATCTTTTGGGATCCGACCGTCATCCATTCTCACAACGTGTCCAAGCCAAATGAAAAGGGCATTTGACAGCAAAACCCAAATCAGTGTTGTAGGGCAGGGGAAGGAAGAGGCAGCCTTCAGGCTTACAGGATCCCCCTTGCTAAAAGACAGCTGAAACCCTCAAGTCCACCAGCGAGACCCAGGTGGACACTAGCCACTCAGAATGATTTGGGAGAACAAGCGCTTCCCATGAACGAGTGGGAGCGTCTGTACAGACAAGGAATTTCACTTCGGTTATCAGAAGAAGACACTTTCTCATCAGTTTCATTTAGAAAGTGGGAAAGGAACATGCTGTGATTCCTCTTGTTAACCATTTCAAAGCCAGAAACCAGTAGGAATCAGTTACAAATGGTACAGCCTCCCACCAGCAGATCGCAATCCACCTGCTGCCCGTTTGTTGATACCTAAATATCAGCCCAACACGATCCAATGGAATGGTGCCATTAAGGGCCAGAGACCAGCTCCTAAGGCAAGGCTATGCTGGGTCTTCAGTTGGAGAAGGAAGAGCACCGCTGAAGGAGGGAGGCTGCAGCCAAGACGCTTGAAGGAGAGAAGAAAGGGAAGCGTAGCCCAGGCACATCACTCTGGGAATCCAAGATCTTTACATCTGTTCTCTCTGGCTCTCCCTTCTTCAGTGCCCTCAAGGCCATGGAAGCCTCTCTGTGCCATTTCAAATCCCGAATGCTTGCACCACCTTTCACACTCGGCAACACAACCGAGGCCCAGGCCTGGGAGAAGTGAGGCATAGCTCAGGAATGGGTTGCACCCAAACCACTCTGTGCCTAGAAGGGATATAACTTGGCTATTTAAGCAGGCGTTCCCTCAAACATCATGCCATTTCAGCGTTCACCCGTTAAATCTTGATTTTTAACTGATTAGCCTGCCAATAATAATGCATTGTTTTATGTCGCTTTTTAATTTTAATTTTTATTTTTATTGTGTTACTATTTTATGGTTTTATTGTATGAATTGTTTGAATTTGTTGTTGTAAACTGCCCAGAGTGACCTCGCTGCCAGATGGGCAGTATAAAAATCCAATAATTAAATAAATAATATAATATAATATAATGGAGCGGTCTGATTTGTAAAAATGATCTGAGCATCGAGGTAGATGTTTGTCTACCTTACTTCTATATGGCATAGATAAAAGTCCATTTCCTTCCTCACTGGTACAATTGTCGTCTTCCTGCTATCTCTTGAGCATGTAAAAAAGTGAGCGTAGCAACCAAAGTAACTTGCTTTATCTACACCAGAGTTCCCATTAAAGATTGGAACATGTGTTTCACTCTTAAGTCGGCTTTGGTCTGCATGCAGAAGCTGGCACACTTCCCCCCCCCCAAAAAAAACCCACCTTTAAGATGCGGTTAAAGTCCCGTTTGTCCACCCGGAGAAAGTGGCAGTGGTCTTCGCGCAGGATGATGGTGGCTGCCCGGGGGGCATCGTTCACCAGCGCCAGCTGCCCGAAGTCATCACCCTCATGGAGAGTGGCCACCAAGCCCTGGAAGGAGAGCAAGAGCAGCAAGCGGTTAGGGTTCAGCAAGAGGGGCTACGCCATCCACGCCTGGAGGCTGCCCACAACCGCCACTTGAAGACTATGGCCACACACACCCCATTCCTTCCCTTTACAATGGTGGCTCCTCCCTCAGAGACACACACCAAATAGACCAGTTTCCCGGGTTAGAATCTGGATGAGGGACAAGGTCCTGTATATGCAGCAAAACAAGCCCAACACAACCTGGGAAGTTGGGAGGGAGAATCACAAGATGGGGGAAAGCACTAGCATGTCATCCCCTTGTTTTTGCCCTGCAAGCCTACCATAGGGCGCTTTTACACGACCCCTAAATTCCGAGGCAAAGGGCTCCCAGATCTGGAGCTTAAAATTGTTTCCCCACCAGCTCCGGATTTTTAAAAAAATTAAGTACGACCACGCCCACCTAATCGCGCCCCAGCACACTTTCCAAGTACCTGGTCTCCGAAGGTGAAAAATTTCTGATGCGGATGTAAAGCAGTGAGTGCCGCGCTCTCCTCGCCTTGTGTTTGTTTGTTTTTTGCCCCCTGCCCCTTTAAGAGACTGGAAGAGATTGGAATGCTTCCCAGGGCAGCTCCTGACAGCAGAGTGGAGGTGAGCCTGCATTTTTTCTTCCTTTTTTTCTCCCTCCCCTCACGCAGACATGAGCCAGGGGGTGCGGAAGGGGTGGGAACACAGGAAGAGCGACAAACCCCCAAGATCTCTGGTCCGGATTTAAGTTGCCAGCGGATCTTAGGGGTCGTATAAAAGCGACCATAGTCTTTCCATGTATAAGATGCCCCTGTGTATAAAACGACCCCCACTTTTCTAACCCCAAATTACAGTTTCGCTACCATGCAGTTCCCTCCTCAGCTTACTTCTGTTTATAAGATGACCCTCATTTTTTCGTCTAACAGAAATACAGTCTTATACATGGAAAAACACTGTAATTCACCCTGCAAGCATTAGACAGCAAACAGACCGCGACAGAATCCTTGATGCCTGCTGCGCAGCGTTCTGTCGTAAGTGTAGTTGTTTCCTTTGCCAGGCACAGATGGACAGACATGCTTCCAGCCAGCCAGCAAAAGGTTTACTGTGATCTTGGGAATCACTCTTGTTGAGAGTCCAGCTGCCAGTCTCGGACTCGGCAGTGTTCTGGTCAATGCCCTTGCTACGTCAGCGAAGATGTCTCAGAGGGATCCTGCTTGTTCTCATCAAAAGGAGCTGATTCTGCAAATTTCACTAGATGTAGACTCCCAAGATGCAAGTTATAATACGAAACTAGTGAGGGGTACAAATCTGCGCCATTTTTTCACAGCTTACAGAATATGTCATTGTAATCTTATATGTGATAATACAGTCTCACCAATGCTTTAATTCTATACAGTGGACCCTCGTATAACGGTTTGTATAACACAGCATCTGTACAACATAAAAAATTCCAGAGATAGGGGAAATTGGCATAACAGAATTGCCTATAGGGCGAATCCGTACCACATAAAAATTGTCGTGATTAGGGATTACTCCGTTTTCAATGCATTCCTGCGGGAAATTTGTATAAAGGAAAATTTGCTGAGCAGAATTTCATTTGGAATGAATTAATTCCTTTATACAAGGTACCACTGTACAATAGGACCCCCGTATCCACTGATTCATTATCCAATGATTCAGTTATCAGCGGATGGCAGTGGAGAAAATTAAATAATTCAGCAGCCACAAAGCAAGCTGTAAAGCAAGCTGTTGTCACAAACAGAGGCCATAAAGCAAGCTACTGTCAGGAAACAACAGTTTGGGGGTAGGTGGGCAGGTGTTCTCTCTTATCCACGGTTTTCATTATCCATGGGAAGGCCTGGAACCAATCCCCAGCAGATACCGGGGTCTTACTGTATTGTTATTCCATCATAACATCATCCGCATTTTAGAACAGCAGAGCTGCAAGGGACCCAATGGATCACTGAGTCCGGCCCCTGTCAAGGAAGGAAGCCTAGTGGAGGAACTGAACACTCAACCGCTGGCTCCACAAGCCAGAGACCTTAACCTCTGAACTACCCAGCAGTTCACTAAAATCCCATCCACCGTATTGAATTATTTTGGCAAAGCTTTTCTTTATCATTCTATAAATCTGTTCCTCAATTTGCTCAATTTCGTTCTTGGATTTGGTCTGGGTTTTATAGCAATTGCTTTCAACAGCTTCTAGACCAGGGGTCTGCAACCTTTAAGACATGAAGAGCCACTTGGACCCGTTTCCGACGTGGAAAAAAAACTGGGAGCCGCAAAACCATTCCGACATTTAAAACAAATATGCTGGGGACCCAGCTTGCACTGCGCAGATGGGGCACGCACTCTCCCCTAGCCGGTGCACACTGTAATCACGCCACTCCTCCACTGTGCGCCCGCCCGCCAGCCTGTCGGCATCTCTATTGCCTGTCACCGGGCGAGCAGTGTGGAGCGGAGCAGAACCTGTCACAGTCACCTCCGGAGCTGCAAAGGTTTTTTGCATGCGGCTCCGCAATTGCGGGTTGCCTACCCCTGTTCTAGACAGTCTTAGATTTGGCTTTTGTTGTGGGGGGGAAAATAGCCTATAGTATTCTAGGCACAATAGTTAGGGTGATGATAATAAAAGGGGCATCAGAGTCCACAGGGAGCAAAGGCAAAGCAACGGTCACGTTGTTAGCTACAATTCTTAGATGCCCATCTCTTAATTTTTAAACACTTGATTTTCAAAAGGTTGTCTCCAAGCCCTTGTAGAAGTTGAGGTATTAGAAAATCTAGAGCTACTATTTGGCCCCCTCTGCCATCAAATAACCCACTCCTGAAGTGTTTCAGGTTTCTGTTTTTCAGCCACCAAATTAAGTCACAGAAACGAATGACACACGCCCCCTCTCTCTCTCTCTCTATCGGGAGAAGGAAATTCCTGGCCGATTTCAACCCTATTGTTTTGACTCCTCAAATAGGAAATGACCCCTACCTTAATTATTTTTTAAAAACAGATTAGGCCAGAGATACTCTCCCTGCCATTCTTTAAACAGTAGAAGCAAATCTGGTGGTACATGTTCAACACAAAGTCACATTTAACATTATTAAAATCTTAGCTCTTCCTAAGACTGCAAACATTTATCGATAACTTGGGCAGTTTGTTCCTTTCATATCCATATTGTTGGAGATGTTGTAGTGACAGAGGGCCTTTTCACACGACCCCTAAGATCCGCTGGTTGCTTAAATTCGGACCAGAGGTCTTGGGGGTTCGTTTCTGTTCCTGCGTCCCCACCCCTCAGCACTTCCTGCTCCTGTCGGCGTGAAGGGGGGGAGGGAAAAAAAGGACAAAAGAAGCCTTTACTAACCTGCCCGTGCGGTCGAAGTTGCCACGAGCCCCGTTACTTCCTGGTTCCTTCTCAAGGGGCTCTTAAAGGGGCGGGAGGCAAAGAAACAACAGACAAGCCAGGAGAGCCCGGCACTCTTATCCGCATCAAAAAATTTCACCTCCAAAGAGAAGGTACAAGAAAAGTGCGCTGGGTCGCGCTAAAGTGGGCGGGGTCGCACTTAATTGTCTGCAAACTCCGGAGCAGGTGGGGAAACATTTCTGAGCTCCGGAGCTGGGAGCCATTTGCAGCGCAGTTTAGGGGTCGTGTATAAACGCCCAGAGAGAAAGTGAGTAACACCAGCCCTGCAAACTAGGGTTGTAGCCATGTTAGCCTGGGCCAGGATTATTGTGCCTGTGTGTGAATTTGTATGCACACAATGATATCCGTAAGGCCAGCCCTGGCATTAGGCGGAGTGAAGCAGTTACCTTATGCAAGGAGGCCAAGATCAGTAGGCATCACATAGCGTGATTATGACCTGAGGTACAGAACCAAATATGCACCAAGGCGGCGGTTTGTGGACACAGAGTATAAAACAGCTATTTTTTAGGGTAGCTTAACACTTTGTGACATGTCTATGGATCAGTAAAATTGGAAGGAAAAGAATGGAGGGATGATGGGGTTGGGACAGCAGGTCTGTTTTTATTATAAAAAAAAGAAAAAGGAATCATGTGATCAGCAAAGAGTTTTTAAGATTGTAAGATTCTGGGACAAATATGTACATTAAATTGTGTATCAAAACAACACACACTACAGTTTAGATCCTGGGCACAAACCTTGTAAAGAAATAAATTTCCCTTTACACCGATCTTGTGTGGTGGTGGTGGTGGTGGGGGCATTCCTAGAAAACCTTAAATTAGACTGACTGCTTAAGTTAACCTCTTCGATCTCAAGTCTACAGATCTGAAATGTACCCACCTTGTCATGTGTGACGACATTGACTGATCCCTTCCAGATGATGTACCAAGAGGTGGCCTTGTCTCCTTGGCTGAACACTGGAAAAAAAAACACCTATATACCTTAGTGCCACAGAACATGTGAGTCAGGGACAGACAGATGGAATACAAAATGATCAGAATGAGCAATGCCATTGAGCAGTGTTTCCTAACCTTGGGCCCTCCAGGGGTCCCTGGACAGCCACCCCCAGAAATTCTGGCCAGCATAGTGAATGGTGAAGGCCTCTGGGAGTTTTAGTCCAAAAATACCTGGGGACCCACGGTTGGGAACCACTGCCATAGAGATAAGGACTTAGGAGGAAGGTGAGAGTGGCTTAGGTTGTTGAGGACCAGGACAGGCCTGAGGGTGAACAGTTTTTCAATGGAGCCAGACGGATAAATGGGCCCAGCTACCACTGGAAGATAAGAGATTGAAAAGATAAGAAGGCATCCCAAAAGAAGATTATTTCCCTTCCAGATTTTACCAAAGGGAGGCCTGTGCTGTGTCAAGTTTATTCTCCTGCGCAAATCGCTGTGTTGATACGAACTGTGCACAACATCCATCATGAACCCTAAGAAGCCCATTCACATTAGTTAGATACGTCTGATCTGCCAGTTGCAAAATCACCCGTGCGACGGAGTGGTCATAGACTTGGAAATGGACTTGGGAAGCCCATGTTCAAATCCCCACTTAGCTCTTTAAGTTCACTGGCAATATTGGGACAGTCATTAGCTCTCAAATGACAGGGCTGTTAAGAGAAAATAGGGAGGAAAACCATGTATGTTCCTTGTAGCCCTTGGAGCAGTGGTCCCAACCTTGCGTAACCCAAGGAAACGTATGACACAGGAAGAGCCTCTGCAAGCCTCCTCCAGGCATGACCAGGGGGTGTGTGTGTGTGTGTGTGTGTTGTGTCATTATAGTCGTGACCGACCCTTCGTGACCCCATGTCCATGGAGTTTTCTTGGCAGGAATACTGGAGTGGTTTGCCAGTTCCTCCTCCAGGCGCCTACAACACCTGATATTCCCTGTTGGTCTCCCATCCAAGTACTAACCAGGGCCGACCCTGCTTAGCTTCTGAAATCAAGCAAGATCGGATGTGCATATGGCATCTAGGCAGCTGGTGGGGGGTGTAGGGAAGTGCATATTTATGGCCAGGCAGTCTGGGGAATTCTGGGAATAGTGGTCTAAAAACCACAAAGAGGGAAAACTCTAGTAAGAAGTGGAAGAGAATGCATCTACACCTACACGCTGCCCAGGCAAAATACTCACACACTGTTCCAGCCTTTGCGTGGGACTCAAACAGCAGGACTGCAGCCAGCTCTCTTTTCACCTGCAACACAAGATGAGACCATCAGTGGGCGTGTGGTTCCTCCTTCCCAGATGCCCTACAAAGATGCCACCTCTGGGCCTTTCCAGAAAAAAAAAACAACAGAAGCTACCGAAGCCAGCAGGTTGGTCCTGAGAGAGAAGCGGCCGCTGCATTCTCGAATGAGTGCTCTATCAGATAAACCCATGAGCAGCCCCTTGCCCTCGATGGCCAATGTGAGGTTCTATCAAAGGAACTGAGGCCTTTCTGTCACTCACCGAACTGGAGAGGTGGGCAACGGCTTTGATGTGCAGCAGCTCCTCAAAGATCAGGGCGAGCTCTTCCTCCGTCCGCTGGGCAGGGCTGGAGAAAAGAGCCCAAAGTAAGAGAGGCAGCACCTGTTCTACAGGCCACGGCCGGTTTTCCTGTTGCTTTTTTGCAGGCTCCCCTTGGCATCCTCAGCCCGTGGGCATGTCCCTCACCTCCTATCAAAGTAAATTAACTGGGCATCCTTTCTTTATTCACCTAGCTGTGGGATGTGTGGCCCTCCAGAGGTGGATCGCCAACAGCAACCAACAGCTCTAGCCAGTATATCCAGTAAAAATTGTTACGGGACCTATCATCTCACCACCACCAGGGAGCTGCATGTTCAGCTCCAGCTGACCCACAACAAAGATCTGAGACCTCTCCATGTCTTCCTCGTGCGCTACACTTACGGTTTGCGCAGGACAGTGGTGAGCAACGCCATAGGGCCCAGCTGGGTGAGCAATGCCAGGGCCTCCAGGAGCTCCTCGCCGTCCCGGTCTTCTGCTCGAGGATCCAGGGCAACAAAGCGGAAGAACTGGGCATCTCGATCTTGGAAATAGGTCTCTTGTCGAGCTGTGTGGGGAAGGGAGGGAGGAAGGGATGCAAGAAGGGATTAAGAGAGAAAGGTGGAAAGGTTTAATTAGGTATTACCTTCCCCTCCACCCCCACCATGGGTCCTGCTTGGCAGCGTTTCTTCCATTGTGTCTCACGGTTTTTGCTCCTTTCAAGAAATGTTGGGTGCCTCCTGCACTTGGCAAGCAGCAACAGTCCCACTGCCTTGTCATTTCCTATCAAGATGGCTGCGTATTCCAGGAAGCAGAGGGCCAGCTTAATAGCATGGCTGTTATGTATGACAAGATAGGACAACGACTGCTTGGCCAACCGTAGGAGGCACTCAGAACTACTTCTAGTGGAAGAAAAGTCCATTTGGAATCCTTGTGGAAGAGATCTAAACCAGGATGTTGGTTCAGAGTGGTGTGTCCGCTCAAAAAAGGTCCACATTCTTCACCCTGACCCTAGACTTGACTCTGATGTTCAGGGACCCATGGCTCCAGATGAAGAACAAATATGTGATACCTGATCCAGGGAAAGGAAAAGTGTGCAGATAGAACGGGCTGAGCAGAAGCGGCTTGGACTGCTCAGTGCCTTGCTTGTAAAAAAATGTAAACAGCCACAGCTTGTCTCTTGGGACTATATCGTGCACGATCGCAACAAAAGCTGGTGGCCAGCATCTGTCTCTCACTTAGTCTCATCATGAGAGAGACTGTTTATGACATCATCAGCAAAGGAAGCATCCCTTTGTGGCCTGGACACTGAGCAAAAGTCATCAACAAGGCAAGCCCCAAGGTTGCCTCGGTAAATCCTGCATTTCTTTCATAGGAAACAAGCTGGAATTGATATGAACGCTCAGGTGAGCTCCTATCCAGCTATTGATTGGACCCAGGAATGCTTAACCTCAGCTACACACCTGTACCATGCCTGCTAATATGTACAATATATATGGACTTACACATTCATACCCACATAGAGATAGAGACTATACCATACATTTTCCTCCAATGAGCTCAAGGCTACATGCATGACTTTCCCCCTCCACAATTGATCCTCACAGCAGCCCAGTGAGGCAAAATAAAGGGACTGGTCCGTGGTTAGTCAGAGAGTTTCATAGCTCAATGGAGGATACAACCTGGGTTTCTCAAGCAGCAGACCAAAATCCTCACTACCACACAGCACTGCCGCTTGCATCCTACCGTATATGTTATTATCTTACCATGAACCAGGACTCCTTCATCCATTAGCACCTGACAAAGCCCAAGGGCCTGGCTGCGGGTCTGCACAGAAAGCCCCGCATTAAGCAGCACATCCACCAGCTCCTTCCCGGAACAGCACTGCCTGAAACGGGGACATGAAACAACAGCAGAGAATTCACACAGAGGTCCCAGAGACCAGGGGACCAAGGAAGCACATCCTTGATGTCCGTCCAGAACAGTGGTTCTCAACCTGTGGGTCCCCAGATGCTCTTGGACTGCAACTCCCAGAAGTCTTGATCACTAGCTGAGCTGGCCAGGATTTCTGGGAGTTGTGGTCTAAGAACACCTGGGGACCCACAGGTTGAGAACCACTGGTCCAGAACATACTCCTTTTGAGGTGAAGGTAGACCTGAGCTTTAGGGGGGGGGTCTCTGAGAAGCAGTATCTTGCTGAGGAATATTGATTGATTGAGCAAACGAGTGATTGAATTTATATACCACCCATCAGGCAGCAAGGACACCATTAATACTGTACATCACTGGACAATGGCGCTATGAGATATGCTGATGATTAAGCAACTCTGGTGGGTTTAAAAGATGAGTAGATGTACAGTATTCATCTAGGGGCAGTCATATGGTACACCAGTGAGGAGAAGCAGCTTGCCTCTGAATACCTGCCCTTGAGGGGGCAAGGGGGAATGCCTTCAAACCCTTGCCCATTGTTAAATCCAGGTCTGAAACCAGGAAGAGGAAAACCTCCAGAGCCCAGCAGGCAACCCAAGCTGACTCCTTGACCTTGGAGGGCCACATTCACACACTACTACCCATCCCAGAATACTTTTTTTTTTTAAAAGAGACACCTTTTTTATAACCCAGGAAGTCTCTGCCATGGCTATGTGATCAGGAATGTTTTCTTCAAAAAGCATAAACATGTCAGAGCGATATGGTGGTCAGGAGTGCTAGGGAACCAAAGCATGGCAGAAATGCTTCCTGTAGCACCTAGAAAGTGCATAAGGAGATTTTAAAGATTTTTTAAACTTGTATAAATTGAAAGGGAGGATTGCTGCTGGAACCATGGGGGTACTGGTGACCACACCTGAGCCCTCAGAGTCCTCACATAACTCACAAATCATACTTTGCCCACCCATATACTAAACTAATATGGGCTCTAGAGAATCATAGGATCATAGAGTTGGAAGAGACCCCAAGGGCCATCCGGTCCAACCCCCTGCCATGCAGGAACCCCTATCACAGTATTCCCAACAGTTGGTCATCCAGCCTTTGCTTAAAAACCTCCAAGGAAGGAGACTCCACCACCTTCCTTTGTGGCAGCATATTCCACTGCCGAACAGCTCTAACAGTTTGGAAGTTCTTCCTAATGTTCAAATGGAATATCTTTCCCTGTAGTTTGAAACCACTGCCCCAGGTCCTAGTCTCTGAAGCCATGGAAAACCAAACCTGTTCCCTCTTCAATATGATATCCTTTCAAATATTTAAATATAACTATCATATCCCCCCTAAGCCTTCTTTTTGAAAGGCTAAACATTCCCAGTTCCCTAACCCATTCCTCATAAGACATTTCTTCCAGACCTTCAACCATCCTGGTCATCCTCCTCTGTACCTGCTCGATGTTGTCAACATTCTTTTTAAATTGAGGCGCACAGAACTGGACACAGTACTCCAGGTGGGGTCTGACCAGAGCAGAATAGAGTGGTACTATCATTTCCCTTGAGCTTACCGGGTATCATAAGATGAAGGAAGGCCTGCCTGTTACCATGTCAGACAATTTTCCTGCCCATCAGGAAGACGTATAGCCAAGGAAATGAAAACAGCACTCCTCAGCATCTATCCCAAACACTGGGACCTCTTTCCAATTGAGACTAAGCTGGCCTCAGCCCAGTCGTCCTCTCTACAGCAAAGTAATTCTTAACCTGGCACACTTTCAGCAACTGTTAGCAGGTCTTTTCCATAGACTTGTGCAGTGCTCTTGTTTCTTCACTTTTTTAATTGATGTTTTCCAGTTGCTCAGAATTCAATGGCATTTTAATGCTATAAATAGTTTACTGGCACTTGAACATAATAATTTTCTGTGTGTTTTTATGTGCATTTGTTTTTTTTAATCCATACTGGTTGAGTCCTAGTTTGAGAGACAGGCATGACATCATTAAAAAAAAGATAAATAAACAGAACAGTGTTGTCTAGCGCAAGTCTCTGTCACAAAAAATATGTACTCTATCACTGAGCTCTGCCCTTTTTGCTAAGGGACTGAGAGCGGAAGTATACAGCAATAAATAAATAAATAAATAAATAAATAAATAAATAAATAAATAAATAAATATTCTATGTAGTCATACACAGGAAGTGGGATTTTCCTGGTTTCAGCCAACCATACAGGAATCAGCAGAGAGAGGGGAGGAAATCAGCCTTGTTTGCAGCTTATTATTCCTTTGAATCCACTCTTCCCCAAACCTGGTGACTGGGTCTGCTTCCCTGCCCCTTCCCTTCCTTTCTGTTTCTTTCCCAAGTCTTTATTTTTCATTTTAAAGGCTTGCTGGTGCCAGACTGATTTGCTAACCCTCTACAACCTAGGTGACCAAAGAGGGAGAAAAGTGAGAAACAGGTAGAGAAACAGGAAAATGTTTTTAGTTCAACATTTGCCCCAGCTTCTTAAGGTAGCTCTGCCTGTCCAGATTTGCAGGAGGCAAGTTATAGAAGCACTGCCTTAAAACATTATCCCGGTCCCCGTCCCCACCCCCACCCCCATCCCAGGATTCCACAGCACAATATTAGCAAGCCTTAACAATTGACAAAGAAGGAACAAAATAAAACAGGAAGGGAGGATGAAAGCAGTTCTAAGCACCAGACATGCAGAGCAGAGGATTACAATGGCAGCCAGTTTCACTGCTGCTGGTGGTACTGACTGAAATAGGTTGAAATACAAGGGCTCCGGGTCAGCTTAAGCCATCACACTGCTTATACTGGTGTGAAGGCATTCGATTCTGAAAAAAGCAGAAACCCCTGTAGTGGAAGAAAACACTATAGGTGGAGTGGAGAGGTACTCCAGACTGGTTCACATGGACTTGAACGTCATTAGGCAATGGAAAATAAATGAAAATCAGACATCGCAATGCCAGAGCATTTCCACATTATTTATCAATGTAGACACACCCTAACAGATTAGAGTGCCTCTATTACCCTCCATGTAGCAATACTTTCCAGAGGGAGACAAGTCTGCTCCAGCAAAAGCAATATAGAGAATTTGTTATCTCAGCAAAACTATCACCTACTGAGGCCATGGGAATGCAGGAATGTGAGGATGCAGAAAAGAAAAAAGGATCAAACAAAGGGTGTTCATCCACTCTTGCACCCATTCAAATCTCACTGGAGAAAAAAATGTCTCCCTTTGGGGTATTTCCCCCTCAGTAGGGCTTATTTCCAGTTTTGGAGCCCAGCTGGAGAAACATAAATCTTTAAAAAGGTAGATAATTACACAAGATAATTAGACAAGTTTTTTTTCCTTCAGCTTTAACAACGTTCCTAATATTCCTTCTCAGTCCCAACCCTATGTTTGTCCTACACACAGCTGTGAAGACTGTGGCCCCCTCACAGTGGGCGAGTGCACCGGCAACCTCAGGGTTCCACTTCCATCGGCAAGATTTTTGTTCTAGCTTTTATTTCAGAAACTCGGACTTCATGCTTCTGCCCTTGGAAACTACCAAGCATTCCCAGGAAGCAGACCTGCCTGTAATTTTCCTGACTGGAAATCAAGAGAAAAAACAGGTAATGCAGGTGACCAGGCGATTTACTCAGGGATTTAAAAATCCTGGAACAGAGGATAACATAGATCTTCATGAGGCAAACATCCTCCGTCAACACTCAAAAGGCATAAAAATTCCGACTGTCATTCAACCCTAGTTAAGAAAAGAGAAATTCACTGCATACCTATTCAACATCGTAACCTGAAACGTACACAGTTTCAGTGACCTGTCACAGAGAGGGCTGGCTCTAGACATTTTCTGCTTGTGGCAAAACCAGAGAGCGCCTTGCCATTTCACCTAAAGAAGCTAAATCTTGCTTCAACGCCAGTGTTGGTGCAAAGGACCTGACAAGCGCCAGCCGCTTGAAATATGCTCCTCTAACTGTACACTGCTGTTCAAAAGGTGTTAACCTGAAGCCAGGAGTGGAGGCAGCAGGCTAGCCCTACCTTACTCCTTCCTGTTCTTGTGTGTGTGTGTGTGTGTGTGTGTGTGTGTGTGTGTGTGTGTGTGTTGCTACAAGTCGCGACCGACCCTTCGTGACCCCATGTCCATGGAGTTTTTCTTGGCAGGTATACTGGAGTGGCTTGTCAGTTCCTACTCCAGGCGCCTACAGCACCTGGTATTCCCTGGTGGTCTCGCATCCAAGTACTAACCAGGGCTGACCCTGCTTTAGCTTCCGAGATCAGTTGAGATAGCTAAAGAGAAGAGGTATTCCTACACCCAAAGAAAGAGGTCCCAGACAGGGTCCCAGATGTTGTTGGGACCGGAGATGCTCTGATTGCTGACTACACCAGTTGGACTTCTAGGAATTGTAGCCCAAGATCATCTGGAGCCCCAAACTTGGGAACCACCAGTTTGGAGTATCTGAGTGTAGTTTGGAACCTGATTTTTTTTTCAGGATGCCTGAATACAAGCAAAGCCTCCACCCACCACCCACCACCACCAATGGTTAGAGACTACTTTCCTCTCCCAAGTTAGGTCTCCATGTACCAGACTGAAAGGAGGCCAGCAAAAGCCTTCTCCTTCCGCTCACGGGTCAGGATGAGCTCTGCTAGCGAACACCTTGATGGGGCTCTGGATTTCTAACAGGGGACAATAGCCAGGAGGCTGCCACTGTTGACTCTTAACACACCAATCAGCAGCTGCCACCTGAGGGAACTGGTACACTCTGCCAAACAACAGGGTTGGTCCTCTGCAAGAACAAGTATGCCTAGGCTGTAAGAACATCCCCCCACCCCCGAGGGAGCTTTCCTTATTTACCAAAGGATACTTCAAAGGGTTTAGAGATTTCTTATTCCACTATATTATGCTGAATCTACAACAGTCCTTGTCTGCATAAAGAAGAACCCCATTGTTTATCTCATAAACACTGTCTCTCTGTCTCGGTACTTTGTAATTCACGACTCCTAGTGCACTTCTTCTGAATCCAGCCTATCTATGTGCTCCTACTGGCCTGAAATGCACAGTTTGTTGAACAAATGATCCCCTTGTTCGGGATGAGACAAGAGGGGAAAGAGATTGGAGCCATGAGGCCCTAATTATATGAGGCAGGTTGAGGGTGACCTCAAGCAAACTGATTCTATCAGCCAGCACCTCCTGCCTGCCAGCCAAATAATAATAATAATAATAATAATAATAATAATAATAATAATAATAATAATAAAATAATAATAATAATAATAACAACAACCTGTTTTGTGGAGGCTTCCCATAGTACAAGCAAAGACTTCCGCATGATAGCAAAAATCAGAAGCCGAACGCCAGAAATACAGTCATTGTTTTAATTAATTTAAGGCAGTCTAATAATTTTTAACCCAATGAACAATGAACACAGTTAACCTGCTTATTTAATTAGTTTACCGCAGCAGCGGCCCGCTTTAATAGTATTAGTTCATCTGTTTTGTTTGGGCTACAAGAAGCCATAAAGGCATGGCAAGAGTCTGAACCGCAGCCAGGAAAAGAAGGGAAGCTGATCACAGTAGCAAAAAGCAGGATCTGCAAGGCATGTTTTGTTTCAGATTCCCTGGTTGCGATAGGAACTTGGCACGACTGGGAGGAAGTAGCCAGGAACAGAGGATAGGGGGTACAGAACATGGTGTACCTGTGAGAGAGCAGGAGGTAAGGAGACAGCACCCATGCCTTATTTACAGAAGTAATGGGGGGGAGACGGAGAAGAGTCAGTTGGGGGGGGGGACAATCAAAAAGGTAGGGGATATATGTTTTCACTTACAGTGATCCCCCGCCTATCATGGGGGGTTAGGGACCCAACCCAACCCGCAATAATTGAAAATCCGTGATATGCGGATGCAGGTCGGGTCGGGCCTGGGGGGCCTAGCTGGGGGCTCTTGTACTTACCCCCAGCCTGGCACTGCCCTGAATGGGCCTGCAAGGGCCTTCTGGAGGCCCCAAAAGGGCCTTCCTGCGAACCAGAAGTCACTTCCAGTTTGCAGGGAGGCTCTTTTGGGGCCTCCAGAAGGCCTGGGAAGGCCCTCGCAGGCCCGTTTGGGGCACCACCAGTCCTGGGGTAAGTACGGGTAGCCTGCAACAGGCCTCCCCCCCCCGCCTCACCCCGGGGGGGGGCTTTTCTTCATATACTGTGGTCCTGCGATATAGCGGGACTGCAGTATACGAACCGCGAAAAGGGCGGGGGACCACTGTACTAACTTGGCGAGCAGGGTTCACTCAGTGGTTTATGGCATCCAGCTGTGAAGCCAGAGTTTTGGGAGCTCAACTCCTCCCATGTTCCTCCTTGAGAGGGGCTGGATTTGATGCTCCATAGGGTCCCTTCCAGATCTGCCGTTCTAAGGTGGTAGCGATGGCTGCTATTTAAGGGACACAAAATTCTCTCTCTCTCTCTCTCTCTCTCTCTTTCTCTCTTGCCCCATTTGATGACCCAGGAGTTGGACTCTTAATTAGGCATCTTGATTCTAAAAGGCTGGGGAGGAAGAAGAGGCAGCTCGCAAGCACCAAAAGTGTTTCTTACTAAACATTCTCCCCTCTCAATATACTGGGTGTTTTTTCCCCCCCTAACCATTTACTGCTCTTTTTGGCACTGCAGTGGAGCAATGCCCTTCAGCTGGAACACAGCCACCACTCTTTATTTGTATTATTTAAAAATACTTTTTACCCTGCCTTTCTCCTTAAAGTGGACCCAAGACAGCTGATATCATTAAAGTGAAAAGCAGTAAACATACAAATACTGAAAAGGGGGTCAAACGAATAGGACACCGAAAGACAATTAAACAAAAGCAACACCAAAAAGATATTCGAAGCAGTATCTATTGGGGGAAAACCCATTCAGACACCTGGTCACTAAGGGAAAGTTTGCCCGAAGAGCAAGGTCTTTGTCTGTTTGCAGAAGGACAGCAAAGCTCAGGCCAGGCTGGCCTCCTGTGGGAGGGAGTTCCAAAGTGTAGGGTCCTTTAACATCTGAATGAACACTATAACATTTGAAGGGGAAGTGAGGAACAGATGCATGTTGGGGTTGTCAGGAGTGGGGGAGAAGGGAAGAACCCTGCAGATTAGTGACAAAGCTTAAATGAATAGGTTTGTTAGAGCCCTGCTTTAGATAGCATTTTCTCTTCTAGTCCTGTAGTAGTAGTAGTAGTAGTAGTAGTAGTAGTAGTAGTAGTAGCAGCAGCAGCAGCAGCAGCAGCAGTAGTAGTAGTAGTAGTCTGTCCTTCTACTTCAAGCATCAAAACACCTTGGAACACACCTTGTTGTTGTGTTGCTGGTGGGGCCTCCGGCAACTTCGCCAGAAGCCCCAGCTACATCTTGAAAGAACAGCCTTTAGGAAGTCTGCTGGCAGCTAAGTGGAAACCAGTGGAGATTCTCAGGAATGTCTAGATGGCACAATCACTTGCCAGCATTTTGATGGTGAGGTGCCCACCCATCGTCTACCAGGCAGACAGCGGGCTGGCTGGTGAGACAGCAGCAACCACATGAGTAAAAGATGGGGAAGGGGAAGAGAAGGCAAGCAGCAGATGAAGCCTTCCCCCCTCTTTATATTTGGGCCACAAAAGGAGCCTCTGCCAGTGGCCAAGGGAGGAAAAGCAACCCCCCAACCAATAAACTACATGGGATAAAGAATTCCATTCAAGCTGTTCTTTTCTATGAGCCTAAACTAGTTTAGCCACTCAGAAGCTCTGGCCCTAATCTAGAGAGGGCTGACACAGCCAGTGACGGGCACCTTCATTATATCCAATTTAGATTTACCCCAATTCATTCTGTGCAGGGCTGGCCTTGAATGTAGTACAGAGACTACGGCTGGAATCCTATCAATGTTCACTCAAGATTTGCATCCCCTGCCACACCTAGTCGACAAGGTGTCCGGGAGAATCGCAGGGGCCCACTGCAGGTCATGAAGGAGCCTCCCCAAATATTGTGAAGACGGAGAGCACATTTGGGCATCTCCTGGTCAGCACCCATGCCCTGGCAGTCGATCCTTCCACTCGGGCAGCACCACTGGGTGGCACCTTACATGAAGAAAGAAGAATGACATGGCTGGGCACGTGACTCATAGTAAGCACTCCAGCACCTCATAAATTAGCTGCAATGAGTTGTGGCCAGCTATACAAACATTAGGTGAACCACCAGCAGGATTCCGGTGCAGAATGGAAGTGCCAGAAAGGAGGTAGGAAGCTTGTGTGCATGGGTCACATTACAGAGACATATTTCCGCATAGGCTACGCTGACTACCTGCTTATTTACAGGTCCAATTCAAATGCCTGGCTTGGGTGGTTAAAGCTTATGGTTTGAGACCAAGGTCATTGCATGGTGCTGTATAAGGCAGTGGTGGTTTTTTTGTTTTTTGTTTTTTGAAATAAAACATTTCAGTCCCCTCTCCCTGGACGTCTTGAGGCTCCTTTCACAATGGGGAAGCCATTTGGGGCCAAGGGGTGTGGAGGAAGTCTTTAATTATCTAAAATTGTCCCTGATGGGATGACTTTACCACAGCCGATTTTCAGTAACTAAAGACTACCTCCTCCTGCCCCGAGGCTCCCAACAGCTTCCCAACAATGAAAGGTATCCTTTGGAGAGAAAAAAACTTAATTTCAAAAACTAACAAACTAAAACAAAATAACCTGCCCGCCACTGGTGACATCATCAGCCTTGCATGGTGTTAATTAAAAGCAGCAGGGTTTAAAGCTATGTCATCTGAAGGGTTATTTGGATCTTAATGAACCCAGCCCAAGCCTCATTCTCTGACTCACCAGCAGAAACAAAGCATGCTGCTTATATACAGCCTGTAGCACTTCAAGCACTCTCTGGGTGGTTTACAATTTAATTATCCAGGGTACACATCGCCCACTCCCTCTCCTGATCTAGGTACTCAGTTTACCAATCTCAGAAGGATGGAAGGCTGAGTCAACCCTGAGATGGCTACCTGAGCCCATAGGGGTAGAACTCAGATCATGAGCAGAGTTTTTGACTTGCAGTACTGTGGTTTAATGCACTCCATCACAGGCAAAACCTAAGAGGCCAGAAGGCTATTTCAGCAATGTTCCTCCACACACCTCTGGAACTTCCTCCCGCTGAGTGGAGGCACAGATCACCCCACCATTTCTACCCTTGAATAAGAAAGCTGCACACCCACACATTTATCCCACTGAGCCTTTGGCACTAAAAACCTTTTAACACTTCTCTGTGTGGGAGCATTTTCATCAGCATGGTCCTTTTCTCCTGATGCAATTTTGCACACCACCCCGTGAAGCCAGTGTTCAGAAAAAGAGCTTAAGGAAATCTTTAAAATAAACAA
Organism: Phrynocephalus forsythii; assembly: GCA_029282475.1. Classification (NCBI taxonomy): domain Eukaryota; kingdom Metazoa; phylum Chordata; class Lepidosauria; order Squamata; family Agamidae; genus Phrynocephalus; species Phrynocephalus forsythii. Next base: position 24,906,700 of record JAPFRF010000011.1, on the reverse strand, counting down.
ATGACAAAGAAATACGGATGGTGGTACCTCTTTCGTTAAAGCCAAGTAGCGACTTGAAAACGGCTCCTGGGACAATAAAAAGAGTCCTTATCCATTTTAGTAGAAGCACAGCAGCCTTGTGGAAGACAAGTTTTTTTAATGCTTTCTTTTTAGCCTGAGCCTCTCCATTTCAGTGGGGCGCTCACAGTCTGTGGACTACAGATGGATCTCCTGTGTTTGCTACCCGCAATGCAGCCCCTGCCATTGGCAAGATTCAGCAACATGGAAGTAGTGGCAGGGTTATTTTAGAAAGCCATGGCCACAACATGTTTTGGGAAAGGCATGCAAGCACCTTACTCTTAACAGGATAAGCACTCCTGGACATTTCTGGATACTCACACAAAGCAGGAGATGGGAGAAAGGTTACATGGAGGGTTTGAAGTGTTGGGAGTCCAAAAGGTATTGTTTCCGAGCCATGGAGGAAGCTACACACTGCTTTTATAACTGGCCACCAGAAAAGGCACATGCCTCATTTACAAACATTTGATTAGTGCGTTGGAGAAGCTCCAAAGGTAGACCTGCAGCTGTTTCCCACAATGGCCGCATCACTGAAAGTTTGGCATCGCGATGGCAGACAGGAGGAGCAATCCAGTCCCTCCCGCCCAATCTATTCCTTGTTGAAGGCATCAAAAAGTGAAGTGATTCACTTTGGGTGACATTTCAGTGGCAAGGAGCAGTTTCATTGGCAAGAATCCCCAAAGGAGACCATACCTATCCAGTGGTTCTCAACCTGTGGGTCCCCAGATATTCCTGAACTACAACTCCCAGAAACGCCTTCCAGCACAGCGAGTGGTGGAGGCTTCTGGGAGTTGCAGTCCAGGAATATCTGGGGACCCACAGGTTGAGAACCACTGCTTAGACTCTCCTACTTATGTGCTCCCTGACTTCTTACTACAGCACGGGGAACTAAAGCTTTGCTTATTTCATCCTTGCAAATGGGAACAAGGCATTTTAAGCACCGTTGCCCTGCTGAGCAAGATTACAAGAGTTTCCACCTATTTGTTCATGCTTTGGAACTCATTTGCAGAAACTGAATGAGTACATAGATTGCCCCAAAGCAGCCTTTTGGTGCTTAAAACATGCGCTTGTCACACGAAATACAAGAGCCTTTGGTGGGGGGGGGGCTCTGTGTGCTCTGTAGCTGTTGTTTTGGGTTGGGTTGTTTTTTCAGCTACAACACAGAACATTTCTCAGTAATGCAGAGGCAGCTGTTGATGGGGTATTCCCCCTCCCCACTCCGACCCTGGTGGAGTCTCCAACATGTCAAAAAAACCTTTCTCACAGATGATGAGAAACAAACTGCAGAGTTCTGTTGCTTCCTCATTACATAATGCCAGGAGTACTGGAGTGGCTTGCCAGTTCCTACTCCAGGCCCCTACAGCACCTGGTATTCCCTGGTGGTCTCCCATCCAGGTACTAACCAGGGCCGACCCTACTTAGCTTCCGAAATCAGTCAAGATCAGATGTGCTTACTCACCTGTAGAGCCGAAGGTGATGCTTGTGATCTCGGATTAGGTCTGGATACATGAAAATTAAGTGGGCAGCAAGGATCCTTCCTGCTCTCTGAATTTTGTTTGACGAAGCCTGTAAAAGAAGCGATCGAGAGCTACCAGATCAGAGCAGTAGATCTTTGCAACTGCTCTGCAGCCGCTCCTCTGCAGTTGCTCCAGCAGAAAGTAAATTTGTATTGCACAGGGCAGGAGAAGAGGGAGAAGGAGATGCAACCAGGAACACAAGCCTCAATTTCTTAAATAGCAGCAATTTGCCACAATGATTTATGCCGTTTGACTCACAACCAGCATATATTGTATAATAGGATTCTGGCTCTTATAACCAGCTTAGAACTCCATAGCTCGAGGGAACCATATTGATCCTGAGGTCCAGGTCCTGTCAAGGAGGCACATCAAACTCCTAAGCCCTGTTGCCACAGGCAGATATCTAAAATGTGAAGTGTGCTAAATGTCGTTTTGCAGCTCAGTATCATATACAGGTATCTGCAGGGGAACTGTGAAAATCTAGAGCTTCACTTATGTTGTATGTTGTCCTTCAGTGTTGTAAGCTGCCTTGGGTCCTTTCCAAGGAAAAAGGCAGGTTAAAAATATTTTAAATAAACAAATAAATGAACAAGGGGATAGGATGCCTTGTGCAACAAACCACTACAGTATTTGTACAAGAATAAAACTGTCAAAAATATTACATTATAGATACAAACACTTAAGCAAATCAATGACAGATCTCTGACTTGAGCTTGCAAAGAAACGTTTCATTCAGGTTCATTAAATTGAAGATACTGATGATCTATCACTCCCATCAACTCTAATCCGTGGTCAAGCAGCCCAAGGTTGATGGTAAGAGGCTTTCAAGAACATCTGGAGGCCTGCATTAGTTCAGAGTGCTTGATAAACAATCATGGAAAGTAAAAAAAGCCCAGCCAGAGGCCCATCTAGACTAGCAATTTTGTTTTCACACCGATCAACAAAATGTGGAAGGCAAGCCCAGAAGCTGGACGTGGGAGCAGCAGGAGGAACCTCCCAATCCCCCCCCCAACAAAAACAGTGCCACACAATCCTAGAGAAGATATATGACCATCAAATTATACTGTAGGCATGGCAACCTTAACCCTCAGAATCTTTATAAATGCCAAACAAATACTAGAGCTGAATGAGTTGTGGGGTATTTACTGCCCCCATAAAAATACCAATGTATTTGACTTAGCAGTAGGGTTAGCACTGGGGTAGAGTTAGCAGAAGGGTCAAGTTATAATGTATTCCCTAAACAACCTCACTGAAACATCTCGTGTCTCCCCTCTTGCCCAAAATGAGGCTGACCCTCTGCTCAATCTGGAAGTTGAGTCATGGCAACTGGACTTCTTTTTCTTGAGAGATAGGAACATTCTGCTGCTGTTCCAAACGGCTTTTGGATGAGCAGCAAAACGTTTCTATCTCTCAAGGGGCCTTTTCACATGACCCCTAAGATCCGCTGGCCCCTAAAATTCGGACCAAAGATCTTAGGGGTTCCTTGCTCTTCCTTCCTCCCCACCAGAGAAAGAGAGGAAAAAATGCAGCTCACCTGGAGGAGCTTCCCAGAGCTCCATTTCTCTTCTGTTTCTCTTCTGCTTGCTTTTTTTCCTCCCACCTCTTCTCTTAAAGGGGCGGGAGGCAAAAAAAACACAAGCAGAAGCCAGGAGAGCCCCGCACTGACCAGATTAAATCCGGACCTGGGGATTTTCACCCACCTCAAGCAGGTACAAGAAAGTGCAGCTGGGTCGCGCTTAGGTGGGCGGGGTCGAACTTAATTTCCTGCAAACTCCAGAGCTGGTGGGAAAACACTTGTAAGGTCCGGAGTTTGCAGCCATTTGCTGCGGAGTTTAGGGGTCGTGTATAAAGGCCCAAGGAAAACAACTCCAGTTGCCATGACTCAACTTCCAGATAAACTGATCTGGATGACTGAGAATCTTCACAGACATATTCTGCTCAATGCAGGAATCTACCACAGCAGATCTGACAGATGGAATGCATCCAGCACTGCAGCGCTTGCCACCTCCAGAGGCAACTGGTTCTACTGTCGTACTGCTCTAACAATTAAGATTCCAAACACACACACAATGTTCAGCCTAAATCTGGCTTCCTGTAACTTGAGCCCACTCTTACATGTCCTGTACTCAAAAATGATTGAGAGCAGTTTCTGCCCCTCCTCTGTATGACAATTTTTCAAATATTTGAGGAGTGCTATCCTATCTCCCCTTAGTTTTCTTTTCTCAAGGCTACTCAGACCCATTTCTTTCTATTATGTATTGGGTCCAGACATACAGCATGCTACGAAAGATTCCTTTACTCCACAGACGAGATGCATAGCAAACACTCACATACCATAAATACCCATAGCTCCACCCCCCCAGTTCACCCCAGGAGGCATTTCCTCATTACCAGGTCCACCTGGCTTCAACTGCGGTAAGCCTTACTCTTAAAATAACCTATACACAATACTCTATACACTACACTTTCAATCTTTCCTCACAGGGCTTGGTTTCCAACCCCCTAATCATCCTTGTTGCCATCTTCCCAACTTGCTCCAGTGTGTTGGCCTCCTTCTTAAAGTTTCATTCATAGCAGTTGTGTGGTATTTTCAGACATTCACACCTTACAGTGTTTTTCTTTTCTTTTTCTTTTCTCTAAAGGGGGGGGGCTTAAGAAGAAGCCGTTCTTAAGATGCAGATTTTTGTCTGTCCTGTTTCAAATTGCTGGCTCACTCTGGGTCACAAATAATACAGAGAAAACTGAGGTAGCAATCAATCAGATGCATGTGTTTATTAAACGAAGCAGTGATGGTTTTCATTTTTTTTCAGCGTTTTTATGGGTCCAAATCAGGGACACGAGGAGATATTTATTACCTGCTTTAGGCTGTGGTCAGGCACCAAGACGGATTCGCTGTCTGGAAGAGGAGTCTGGAAACAAAAAGATCAAGGACACTTCCTTAGACAGTTTACAGAGTGAGGTAAGAACTGCCGGTTGCATGAGCCGCCACAATATAGCACAGGAGGCCCAGCCTCTCCCACACAAAGGAAATGGGACTCCTGCAAAAGGGGATCTGCTTTAACTGAGGAATCTTGACAGGCACCAGGCTGACTAGATGACACAGATGACACATATTGGATAGCAGATATCCCCATGGTCCCAGTGCATCAGAGGAGAAACTTCATCACAGACTTGCCTTTTTCTTAAAAAAAAAAAAAATCTATATCCTAATTTAAAACATGGGCGGAGAGCAGGTGGTTCTCCAGATGTTGACGGACTACAATTCCATAATCCCCCCCTCACACACTGGTTATGCTGGCAAAGGCTTCTGGACACCAGCTGTAAGGCCATCTGTTTCCAGCATACAATCTGAATTCTCCAGCACAGAAGGAAGCTCATCTGATATGCATCGAACAAAGAAGTCCGGTGTTGGCAGCCAAGCTAGCCACAAACAGAAGGCCGTTACTGGAACAGTGCAGACTTTCTGCTAGCTACAGCTCCACTGCCCCTCTGGAGATTATACCACTCTGAGAATAATGGATGGGGGGGATTGCCTTAAACAACAATCTCTGGCATGAGGCAGTGGTAAGCAAAGCAGGTCAGACATTGGGTCGGATGTGCCATTAATAATACAGTGGTACATTTTTATGTTGTACAGATTTTTCCCATAGGCAATTATGTTAAGCAAATTTCCCCTATCTCCGGAATTCTTTATGTTGTACAGATTTTATGTTATACAAACTGTTTGTTATACAAGGGTCCACTGTAATTATGTGCTGTCAAGTCAATTGTTATTAACGGTGAAACTTTCCTGGGCTTCCTACGTAGAGAGTACTCAGACATGGTTTCCCATTTCCTTCTTCTAAGGCAGGCATGTCCAAAGTCAGGCCCGGGGGCCAAATGCAGCACATTTTCACATTCTGAGCAGCCTGCGACCTCTTTTCCCCACCGGCTCAGCCTGTCACGAATCCCCGCCAGCTAGCCCCTCCCCATACTGGATGGAGACATCAGCTTGCAGTTTTACATTTTGCCTGCCGTCCCTGCTTCTATCCATGCCCCCAGCCACCTGCCCAGCCTACCCGCCCCCAGCTCCATTGCTGCATCCTCCCTGCCTCCTTGCATGTTATAGAGACTTGTCCAAAGTCCAACCCAGGGGCCAAATGCTGCTGATTGTTTGGCCCCCACACATTTTCACCCCACCAAATCTGGCCCTCCTTGCAAAAAGTTTGGACACCCCTGTTCCAGGTGCATTTCTGGGAATGTGCGGCTTGCTCAAAGCTACATAGTGGGTGTCTTCTCCTTAGAGACATAATGGGGAACTAAACACCCAACCTTTGGTTCCATTGCCAGGTACCCAACCCCCTGAGCTACCCAGCCCCCTTTAGATGTCAGCCCAAGAGAAGATGCACTTTGGAGTTTTCCATCCCAGGCCCTTCTGGGGCAGGCAGTGGGTTGGAAATGAAACAGACAGGAAGGTTCGTCAACCCCAACTCCGGTTTAGTAAGAGGTAAGCATTTGCTTGGCTGGTGTGTTTTGGAATGTTGAGTGCGGTCATGAGGTGTTAAAATATTTTATCCCTTGAGCGGTTCAGTGATAAAACGTCTGTTTGCCAAGGTATGTAAGTTGCCAACATAAATACACAAGTAAGGTTGACAAGGGCTCTGGCTTTGATCATGAAACTTGGGTTTTAGGATCCGTTCCTTTGTCCTGGTTTCAAGGTGGGCAGTTTAGCCATGCTCAGAAGCATACCTGTCTTTTGGGTTACATCTTTCTCTCTCTCTTTTAATTACCTTGTATGGTGTACACATCCACAGCTATTCCTTGTTACTGGAATGCATATGTTAAAGCCATCACTGCCTGCCTCTCCACAGTAATCTGTCACACATTGCCTCTCTCACACACCCAAATGTACACATTTTGCTATTGTCCCTGAAGGCTCCACCCTTTTGGAGCAGAAACCCTGATCCTTTGTCAGGTCAGATAAAATGGCATCTGAAACAATCCCTAAGAGTTCCACTGGACTTACTAGTAGACCTTCCAAGAAGAAAATCAGAAGCCTATGATTATCACTGCTGGCATTTATCCAAAAAGATTGATTCCAGTGTGAACTAGAACGGTGGTCCCCAACCCCCGGTCCGCGGACCGGTGCCGGTCCGTGGACCGGTCGGCACCGGGCCGCCTGGGGAGGCCGGGGAGGCTCCTCCCCTTTTCCTCCGCCGCCCTCCTCCTCCTCCTCTTCTCTCCCGCGGGCGGCTGGTGGAGGAGGAAGGCTGGAGGAGCGCAGGAGGAGCTGCCGCCTCCCTCCTCTGCCCTCCTCCTCGCCGCCTCCACCACCACCACCACCACCACCAGCAGCCACAGCAGCGGCATCCTTCCCTCCTCCTCCCGAAACAAGGAGCAGCAGCAGCAGCGAGGGCAATTGCGGAGGGGTGGCGGCGGCGGCGGGGACGGGGCGGTGCAGCAGCAGCCACCCCCACAATCGCCCCCCCCGCCACCGCCGCCCCAAATTGCCCTCGCTGCTGCTGCTGCTGTCGGCGGCGGCGGCAGGAGGAGGAGGAGGAGGAACCGGAGCAGGAGCAGGAGGTGGCGGCGGCGGCTCGTTGTTGCCGCGAGGCGCTTCCTGGCGCGGCCGGGTGGGTGGCGCCTGAGCCATGAGCCGCGCGCGGGTCTCGCTCCTGGCGCCGCGCTTGCTCCTGCTCCTGCTGCCGCCGCTGCCGTGGGCCTCCTCCTCCGCCGGGAAAAGTGCTGCTGGCGCCCCGCTCCTTTCCCGGCGGAGGAAAATGGCAGAAACCGGTGCCATCAGAAGACCCACGCGCGGCACCCGTCGCGGCACCAGGTCAGATAAAAGGAGCAGCAGCGAGGGCAATTGCAGAGGGGTGGTGGCAATAATTGCGGCGGCGGCGGCGGCGGCGGCGCGGGAGGGCGGTGCGGGGGGGTGGCTGCTGCACTCCGGCGGCGGTGGCGGGAGGAGGAGGAGGAGGAGGAGGAGGAACAGGAGCAGGAGGAGGCGGCGGCGGCTCGTTGGTGCCGCGAGGGCGCTTCCCGGTGCGGCCGGGCGGGTGCTGCGCGCGGGGCGCGGGGCCAGGAGCGCGCGCGGGTCTCGCTGCTGGCGCCCGCTCGCTTTCCCAGCGGAAAAGCAAGCGGGCGCCAGCAGCGAGACCCACGCACGACTCCCGGCGCCGGAGGAGGAGGCGGGGGCCCACCTGCCCAGGAGCCCCGGGTTCCCCCGCCCGTGTGTGTGGGGGAGTGGCACCCCGACGCCCCAAGCCGGTGAGTGCCGCCGCGGTCTCGTGCCTCCCCTCCTCCTTCCCTCCCATCATTTGCTTTCACCCCCTTTGCCTCCCGCCGGACCCCCTTTCGCATTCTCCCCCCTCCCCCCCCACCCCGGGCCACAGAAAATTTTTAAAAAATTTCCCGGTCCGCGGGGACAAAAAGGTTGGGGAGCACTGAACTAGAAGGCTGAAAAACTATTACATTAATAACTTTCAATTATATTAGCTACATAGGCTGTCTCTCCTCCCTACACCTAAACCACTGAGCCATTAGCATAGGTTTTACAAAATAAATTCTTACCCCACAGCAAAGCCTCTCCTCAGTACATGTACTCTCTCTGCTAACACACCCAGAAAGTTATTTACTGTCCTTTTTATCACTTCTTATCAGCTCATCAACTGTCAACCTGTTTTACTGTTCTAGTAATAGGCTTGGCACCTGATTCCAATACCTTATTACGGAAATTTCTATTAGTTTTGCTAGGGGGTTGTTGGTATGTGCTGTCCTCAAAGCTGACTTACATTGACCCTAATAGGGCTCGGTGAGATATTTAAGGAGTGGTTTTACCAGTTTCACTCCCTGAGGAGTGGGGGAATTGGTGGCTATTTGAAACCGGGCCTGCTGAGTCCTAGTCCTTTACTCTATCCATGGCACCTCACCGGATATCCTACTTGCGAGGGTAGTAAATCACAATACTTGCTATTCATAAGGCTGGCAAGTAGACGTTTAAGCAGATAACAGGTGGTTTTGCTTTGATTAGTCTTACATTGCACCTGCAAGATCCACAGAATACAGCCTCTGTAAGTCACTGAAGGAGTATATATTACTAATGTGGCAATTTACCACATTGGTAAATATCCATCTCTCGGGTTTGCAGATACATTATACAGTAACATTTTAAATAACACGAGCTAGATGTTCTTACGCAAATACTATACAATGGTACTTTGTTTTACAAACACCTCAGTTAAAGTAATTTTTAGTTTATGAATGAAAATACATTGAAAATAATGCCTGTTTACAATTATTATTATTTTGCAATACGAAGCAAATTTTTCCAGGATGTACTGTGCCTGGGAGGTTTATAGAGCCGCCTCCATTCATGCTTCAGTTTATGAATTTTTAACAATACAAAACATCCCAGAGAATGCATTAAATTTGTAAATCAAGGTACCACTGTATCATATCCTGGACATCATTTACAACCTTGCTACTCTTAGCATAGTAAGTCTCAACTGGATTAGGCCTGTGGAATCTATGAAGGACCTGGCTCCTCAGATCCACACCCATTAAATGGTCTGCTCCAATTGTAACTCGCGATGTTAAATAACAAGGTTTCAGCCACCAAGTCCATACGCTTAGGTTTCAGGGTTTAGCCCTTGAATCTCGGGGAGTCGAATGACCTCTCTGCCCTACATTACACCCCTAGTGGCATTTCTACACATCAGCAAACATGGGTCATGGGGCAACGTTCAAAATGGAGGAGAATGACCATCAGGAGAAAGGGAAGAGCAGCAGGGCACTTCTTAGTCCTTTGGCTCATAACCCCCAACTCCAAAGACATCAGATGTTTACACCAGCCAGACCTCATCCAAAATATTGTTCTCCTACTAACAGCAAAAGGAAGATTTTTTTTTAAAAAAATTAATAAATAAAGACCATCAGGCATGATGGTCAAAAAGTGAGATGGACTGGTGGCTGTGTACCTGAGCTAACCCTCTCTCTTTCAATTTAAATAAAAGAGGTTTATGGGTAAAAGAAGTCAGATTTTATCGTATCCTCTTGATTTCATATGTTTTTTGCATGGGATCTTTCCGAATCAAACCATCCTCCACACTGATATATCTGACAGCCCAGCTCTTCCCAGACAGACCACTATATCTTACTGGTACATCACCCATTCCTAGGTCCCACCTCTCTGCTCTTAGACTGCAATTTCTAATCTGGAGTCCTGACTCTTAAGCTACCCATGGCTCTGTTCAAGGGAACAGAGTCATGTAGTATAATGTACCATTTTGTCTTGATTTGTCGTTATAAATTATTTAAAATAAATTATTAATAACAAAACAAAATTACATCTTTTCCTATTTTGTGCCCATTTCTACTTGCAGGATGTAATGCCTCATACATTGAGGTGAGCACAGGAAAGGTACACCTGGGGGCACAGTGAAAATCTGATGGGACCTCTTAGTCCCAAGCACCCTACAGCTGCAACCTTGGCTCAATTAATGGAGGCCCTGCCTTTTGGCCTTCTTGCCCTCTGAGCCAGAAACTGCAGGCCACAGCTACTGTTTTCTAGGTTCTCAGAAAAATCCACCCTCTCAAGGTGCCTTGCCCGCTTGCCAGCCAAGACTTCTCTTTTCCCCCAGCCAGTGTGGAGCACAAACAGCACCCTGCCCTCACCTTTCCTCTGAGTGTTTACATGTCAAATAGCACCAGGGCTGCCAGCTGCCAGGGAGAAGGCCTCGGGGCCCATTTACGCAGTGAAGGAGGAGGAAGAGGAGGAGTGACAGTATAGTAGCACAAGCACACACACGCACAAACACACACAACACAACCCCAGCAAGCCATGTTGACAAAGCCAATTGTCAGGCCTCATATCTGGCACAGGCCTCGCCATGTGGACCTGCTCTCAATCCTTTGTTCGTAGGCCTTAGTGGGCACTGCAGAGCAGCAACCACACCTTGTCCTGAAGCAACATTCTTGTCTAGATGAAAACCATGAAGGAAAAAAACCCAGGTCCAAGGCCACTAGTTAGTACCACCAATTGATTTTGTTCACCTGACCACTGTTGCCCAACCAGCTATGGAGCAAAGGCCCAGAGGTGAAGGATAGAAGAGCAACCTTCCTGGTTGCATACACAAAGGCTAGCTCAGAAGAGAGAGAGAGGTGGGTTTTTCTTTAGCATTGGCCATGGATAAGCCATCCTTCGCTATACACAAGAGGATGATTCAAGACACCCTACCTAGCACCTTCCCTCTGTCCTCCAAGACTTGAAGACCATCCCATTGCAGCATCTGTTGCCTGAGACAGCTTCTCTTTGTTTATCTTCGTGGGAGGACCAGACGCAGAAAGTTTCCATCAAACCAGACAATGCTAGGGATTGGGCCAACAATGAGTACAACCCAGACCCTCTCTCTAGCAATGACTCCCTTCACCCTCTATTTGCTTACTCTCATAAACCCTTGGAGCCAACAGGGGATCAGAAGGTAGGAAAGGAAGCATGTGACACCGTGGCAAAGCAGTGCTTGGTGTGCAGACCGTCCTGGGGTTCAATCCCCAGCATCTCCAAGGGAGTCTAGAAATGACCTTACTTGAAATCTGACATGAAAAACCACTACTGGTTGGTCTTCCCCAACCAGGTTTGTTGGGCTACGCCTTGCATTTGTCCTAGGCAGCCTAGTGGCTGGGCGGTGGTAGATGTTGCAGCCCATGGTATTCGGAGGACACTGGCCAGAGATGGTTCGCAGGGATTTGGTAGCTCCCTAAGTTCTTAAAAACTCCATTCTGCTGAAAGCCTCCATCATATCTCCAGCTTGAACACCTCTAAACACACCGAGGGCACCTTAAAAGGATTCAACCTACTGAGACCTCTACGGTCTCCATTCTCCACCTTCTGTTGCATTCTCTCCCCTCTTCTCAAGTACTATGAATTCCTCTGATGGACTTTCTCCTCTAATGGTGGGCTAACCTGGATATGACCACCAGCAGGAGCCCAACAGTGCTCCAAGCAGCACCACGGAGATGTGTCCACCCTTTCTTCAGTTCCTCATAATGCCCACCACCATCATTATAGGGTTGTTTTAGGCCACTGAAGGAATGATGGCCAGACCCAAGATCACAGAATCATAGAAATAGTGAAGGTGGAAGAGACCTATAAGGCCATCAAGCCTAACCCCCTGCTTCAGGCAGGAATATAAATCAAAGGATATCTGCCAGGTGATTGTCCAAATTTCTCTTGGTATTTTTATGGGGAGCCTAGAACCAAGAGGGTGAAGATGCCCGGGGTGGTTTAGTGGACAGAAAGCTGAACCTGGGCTTGGAAGGTACGATGGAAAGGAGGGGGAAAGCCAAGGAATTCCACCTTGAGCTCACCTGAGGAGAGGTAGGTAAGAAACTTAACAAATGAATAAAGCAAACATTAGAAGTGGCCCACGCTCCAGACTGAGATTGAAATCTGAACCCCAGCTCTGGAAAGGCAAAAGAGTGCTGCTGAAACCATTGTAGACCTGGCAAAGAAACCTGTCTAATCAGCAGTCTCCAAAGGTATTACATCAGCTGGGCAGGCGTGCCAGGTGTTTGTGCCAGGGGCCCTTTATGACGCCAAGATAATCCTGAGAGGGCAAATGGATTATCCCAGAAGCACAGGTGAGTCAACCTCCCGACTGAGGTGCCAACAGAAGAGCCCTTTTTCTGCAACTCATGGGCGCTTCAGCACAGCTCTGCGCTACCTATCGGCCAGTTAACCCACCCAGTCTGCCCATTCAGTTCCAACTGCCAGTAGTGCCTATAGATCAGCACCTAGTGACCAATATGCCTTCTGCAGAAGAACCCAATCCTTACAGAGGTTCAGCTGATCTGCAGTTTTCACAGCATATGCAGGACCTGCAACAAAACCTTGCAGGAAACCCTATTACCACCACCACCACCTGTTCCAAGTGCCTCCAAGTCAGCCATGCCTTTCCCTCAGACTGGATAAGTTAAACTTCCCAAAGCCGGAATGCTTCCGACCTCCTTGACTACATTTCCCATTAACCCCAGCAAGCACAGTCACCTGGAGATTGATGGAAGGCAGGGCCCATCACATCTCAAGGGCACAGACTGAAAAGAGATGACTGGGAACAATATGGAGCTCAGGGGGAAACTGTTTCTTCCACCAAGTCCTCTCTTGCGTCTTTTCCAAGGCGGTTACTTCACGCCCATTTTGTCTCTTTTAGTGTTGCACTTAGGAGCAGTACAAAAATGTTACTTCCCCTCTGTCACGCAACTACTGAAATTTGTCTCGAACACACTCCCAGAACAGGTGCTAAGCTCGACAATACTATACCTGGTGCTGGGGCAGGGTTTTCCCTTGTCCACTCTTTGTTCCCGCTTTCTGTTCCGAGACAACACACTGTGTAGTAAATACTGTCACGCAACAAAACATTTGTTTCTCTCAAAAAACTGTGACTTTTTTTACGTTCCAGAAGTGAAATATCGAAAAAGAATTTTTAAGCCCCCCCCCAAAAAAAAAGCAGAAAAGGAAGCTAGACAAATTCAGTGTTTATCACGGTACAAGACCGTAAGGTAACACTTGTCATGAGACAAGTTATCACAACCATGGGAACACTGAAACAGGGACAAAACCACATGATCGCGACCAACGCTGTCACAGTACAACACTAGTCATGGAACAAAGGATGTGAAGTAACCGCCCAAGTTACTCTTCATATGCATTAACTTCTAAACATACCGAGTTCTTACTAGGATGTGGATGGTGTGTTGCCCCTTTGGAATATTTCTGGAGAATTCACACACACATACACACATATGGTGTGGGTGTGGGTGGGTGCGTGTTGTGTTCCAATGAAGCATGAGGCCAGTTCTCTAGTAAAGGACCAGAATTGAGGCAGACACTTCCCCACCAGTAGAGGAAAGGGTAAAGCAACTTGGATGGAGCCACTGAAGGCCTGATGTTGTGGCCTCCTCCAGGACCACCATCTACCCCTTGAGGTGGCCACCCCACTCTGCCCAATGGCAGGACTCCTCCGATCACCCACCTGTTTCTCAGTGGCCCTGTTCCATCTCCACATTCTGTCACCAGCTAAGTTCAATATGACAGTACAGGAAATTAAATTACTTTTTTCCAGTCAGCCACCCTGCCCTGCTGCATTACATGGCACCTGAAGTAGGCCACACGTTTTACTTACTTGGGACCACCTCGGCTGTCTGTCCTGCCAGCATAGTGTGTGTGTGTGTTGTGTCGTCAGTCGTGACCGACTCTTGGGGACTCGATAGTGCAGGCCTGCCCAACAGGTAGCCCGTGAAGGGTTCAAAAGTAGCCCACCAGCCATCAATTTAGAAAGTGAGGGGATAAGTTCTCCACCCCTACCTCCCCCATCCCCATCCAGCAAAGGTCTGCCCCCACTGTCTCCCAGCAAAGTTCTGGGTCTGCGGATTAATTGATTTTCAATGCATTCCCCCCTGTCTACATTTATTATGAGCATGGCCTCGGAACAGCAGTTCAGAGGTTTTAGTATAGTAGCCCTAATGGCACTTTGGGCCAGACAAAGTAGACCTCGACCTGTTCAAAGTTGAACAGCCCTGCAATAGTGTGTTGGCAAAGGATGTTGCTACAGTGTTGAGTGTCAGCAGACAATGTCCCTACACTTTCTGCTTGAGACTGGCAACAAAGCCAAGGGTAAAGCTACGTGTTCCAGGTAAACCACCATTAGAGCTAGAATCGCATTAGTTTTTCAAAGACATGATTCAGGCAGCCTTTCATGTCTGAGAAATCAGACCTGCAAATACGGACCATGTTTATGTCCTTGTTGAACAACCACAAACAGAGCAAGCTTGCTCTGTACATACTGGGAGCCATGAAACATTCCTTCTGTGACAATCACAGGCAATCAGCCCTTTAGGAACATCTTGTTCAAAGGATAGGCTATCTATAATGTATAGCTCGGCTCTGAGATCTGTGGAGATGGGAAGTAGGAAAGAAAAATCAGCATCTGTCCCCCATATTCCTTTACTTGGTAGAGGCATTTTTATTTATCCCCAATGTAGCCCTGAACAACTGGCAGAACATTTGGGCCAGACAAAGTAGAGTGATTCAAACTCCCCACAATGGTTACGGACCTGTTCAAAGTTGCACAACAGCTCCTTTCCAGATGCCCCTCTCAACAAGTGTGTTGGCAAAGGATGACATCAGGATCCGACCACAGTGAAAATCTGAAGTGTCAGCAGGGAGGCAGGACAATGACCCTGCTTATACTTTCTCCTTACTCCTCACCCACTCCAGTCAGTGGAATGGCAAATACCAAGGGAGGCTCCACGAAAGAAGAGGCTGGTTCTGGCCATTCGGAAACCCCAGAGCTGCCTCCATCCAGCCACATCCTGGAGGGATAACATCTGAAGCTCAGCCTGAAAGGATACCAGTCCGACCTGCTTTTTAGCCAGGAAAAGCTGGGATGGAGCTTCCAAGATTAACTGATTCAGCCCTGCCCCTGGGGCAAAAGACACCTGCGTGGCATCAGCAAGCAACGGATCAAAAATCACTATGCAGCCTAATAACCGCATTTGGCTACCTCTTGACTAAATAATCATAATCACAATAATAATTACAAATGGGAAATGGCAAACTCTTCTTGCCACTGCTCCAAAAAAAAAAAAAAGAAAAGAAACAGAAGGTGCCCTCCTGGCGTTATGTCCTTAACCCACTAGACCCCTTGGCCATGTGAAACTGAGCCCATAAACCCAGTGGCAAGGGAGCGCTGGCAACTATTAAGGCCTGAGTTGCAAAGACCCACAATGCTTCTCTGGGTCTCCAGTCACACAAAGATATGAATTTCAAGGCAAGCAGCAGCGCTGGAAGAAGCCTGACTTTTGTGAGAGTTAGCTTTAACACGCACGGGGACACTTTCCCACTGGTCCCAAAGCTCACTGGCATTCAGTGGAAAGGGGTTTTAATGGGTGTCGGTGTGACACCTCTGCAGCTCCAGCACACCCAAAAGTAGGCGCAAGAGGACACAATTGCAAAGGGATGAAGCACCAGCCCTCAGCCTTGTTGCATCCAATCAGGGAGCAACAGAGCAGGCCCTGGAAGCAAACTCCTGAAGACCTGCAGTTAGTTTTTCCACAAACCACAAGCAGCAGTGAGGGGTATGGAAAATCTCCCCACTTACCACAGGTGCTGTGAAGAAAGCAGTAAAGTATATAAGCTCTTACTACAGTTTTGTTTTGGGGGGTTTGTTGTTGTTTTTGGAGGGTGAAGGTGGGTTTAATTTAAATCAAATGTACTTAAATTTTAAAGATCATTTATTTATTTTATATATTTATATATTTATATACCACCCATCTTTCACACAGGAACTCCAGGTGGTTTACATTTAATACCCAAAAAGACATAAGGTGAAACATAAACAAAAGGCCAAAGCTAAAACAATAAAACAAACCAAGTGGAAAATGAAAGGAGCTTTAAAAAAAAAAAAGAACAAAGAACTGAAAGCAGCCAGCAACTCCAGGACAACAAAACATAGTCAACAAATAAGACAAGACGTCCAAGATTGATTGCCATATGCCTCTCTAAACAGCAAGATCAGATTTTTTTATAATTAAATGATTGATTTTTATGGAATGGGGGGGACCCCTTGGCTCTGAATTGTCAGATTGAACAGTTTAGAAGGGGTTGGCCTAGATTTGGGGGCCCACCAATTTGCAGCCCTTTGGAGCTGATTTCTGTGATGATCAAGAAAACTTGGTCCAGCCTAAGAATGTAGGTCTCCTCCTCAGCTGACCTGCCTGCCAGTTGATGAACCCTGCCAGAATGACTGCAGGGAAAACAGAAAATGAGAGGACATCAACACAACAGTTGTCACCAAGGTGTACAGCCACTCGGCAATCTGCTGTCCGTTTGGGAAGAAGACGGAAGACCCAACCCATGGATACTCCAATCCAGCCCAATCCTGTCACAACTGGATTTGGTCTGAAGTTGAACATGGTGGACTTTTAAAACCTAAGGAAGCACTGGTAAGATCGTGTTCCCTTATGTTTGCTGGTTGCTGGCTTATCGAAGGACGGGTAGCTGGGTTGAAGCTTTTGCTCCTACTAAGGCTTATTTCTCAGCCAGCCACTTATTGGTGCTTTAGGTGAGGGCACAGACCCCCCACACACACACACACAACTGTCAGGGCTGTGCCTGGTAGTTTCAGACTGCCTTAGCCTTTCCATTGGCTAAGGTAGCCATTGTGATACAGATGCCATCACAATTGCCAGAACCATCCTCTATACAGTGGGACCCCCGTATCCACTGATTCATTATCCACTGATAGAGTTATCCACGGTTGGCAGAGGAAAAAATAAATAATTCAGCAGCTGCAAAGCAAGCTACTGTCACAAAGAGCCGCTGTAAAGCAAGCTACCGACACAAACAGCATCTGTAAAGGAAGCTACTGTTGCAAAACAGCAGCTGTAAAGCAAGTTACTATCATAAAACAGCAGTTTTGGGGACATGTTGGCGTTCTCTCTTATGCACAGTTTTCATTATCCATGGGAAGGCTTTGAACCAATCCCCAGCAGATACTGGGGCCCTACTGTATACCTGTCATGTCACCACCAAGCTGCACACATGTCTTCCCCCAGCTGGCACTTAGAATCACCTGGTACAAAACTAAAGATGGCAGACAAGCACATAACCCTCCGGTCACCACCTTCTGCCACTCCACTACCATCTGGTGACACTGGCTTATTAGTTACCTTCCTATCCTACCCTTCTTCCAAGGAGTTTGTGGTGGCATGTTTTGCTCTCCTCTTCCTCCCTGCAGTGTCACAACAATCCTATGAAGAAGGTCAGACTAATGCCACTGGATCAGAGCCACTGAGGTGCTCGCGTTTATCCACTGTCCAGTGCAGACCTGGACTATATCTCTCAAGCCCCAATTCAACACGCCAGGGCCACCATTGCTCTCTTTCACTAGTCCTGGCACTGTTGTGGATATTCCTTCTCAAGGGAGTATGCGTGCACAGACACGTGTTTGCAATTCTTAGGGTCTGCACGCAGTAGACTTTTAAAAAGCTAAGAAAGCATTCGTCAAATTGGGGCAGTTTTCTCCCCACTTTCAGTTTTAACGCAAAGGTGGATGTGGGTACAAAATGGCCTGCTGTAAATGCCCACAGTCATTTAAAAGGGAAAAAAATAGAGATGCCACTCCTGTATCAGGTTTTTCCCTTCATCAAATGTTATTCCTGCAGGTGCAGAAGATTCTGTGATGGGAAACAGACAGTCGGGTTGACTTTCACCAATGCATTTCAGGTAGAATGCACGTGCACACGGACGAGAAATTCAAAATGCAGGTGAACATGCCCTTTCCTGCATGGCCATCAATGAAAAATGCAAGCCCAATTCAGTGGCATGGAAAGGGTCATTTTTTTGCCTTTCTTAGACCAACAGAGGAGGGGGAGGCCTGTCCGTGTCTAGAAAGGAAATACATGAAACGGATCAGAGGGTGAGCCCTCACTGCAAACACCAGGCCCGCCAGCAAAAGCATCCCTTAACTGTGTCACATCTGGGCAGGGGGCATGAACTACAAAGGTCAAGAGGCCCCCATCTAGCTGGTCTGATTTTTCTGCATAGAGGAGAATTTCCCATATGAGGCACTTGGCATTTCAGGGAAGAGATCTAGAGCAGAGATCTCTTTTTGGAAAGGGAATTGCACCCAGAACGTGCGCTCCTTAGGCCGAAGTGATTTTGGAAGCTAGACAGGACAAGATCTCACCCTGAAGCCTCCAAGGATGGCTACAGAGTATTTAGATTACTAGAAAAGCAATTGCATGGGGCTTATTTGTAATTATTTTCTCAGCTATTCATATTCTTACTATCTTGAGAGTAAAGAATGGCATGGCCTCTTCCTAACATGTTCCTGATTTCAAAACGAAAACAAGGATATCTGTGTTGGCACAGAGCAATTTCAAAAATATGTACCTGTACTTATTGTTCTGTGCCACCAAGCCCTCTCTGACTCATGACACACCCACCCACCCACCCACCCACCCATGAATGAGCACTCTTCGCAATGTCCTGCCTGCAGCCTCCTGGCTCAGCTCTTGTGGACTCAAGCTCATGGCTTCTTTTAGGGAGTGAGTCCATCACGCCCTGTTGGGTCTTCCTCTTGTCCTGCAGCCAAAGGGCACAAGAGGTGTGCAAAAAGCCCAAACAACGGTGCCAGACTTTGAGAGGGCACTCACTTGGTCACAGAGACGTGAAAAGCAAGCAAAGGGGGAGAGGGGGAGGCTGGATTTTTGATGTCCTCATCCTGAATCAACATTCCTGATCAAAAGCTCCTGACATACCTCATGGTTGATGTCTTGCTGTTCACTGACTTTCGGAGAGGGAGGAGGGAAATGGCACCTGTGGCACTTAAAAAGGAAAGGTGTGGCATGCTTTGTTTCTCCCTTTCTTTGGTGGTGGTGGTGGTGGTGGTGGAGAGGCATTTTATAGGCGGCGAGGGGGGGGACACAATGATTTATTTATTTTTTTGGAAAGGGAATTGCACTGCTTACCTTGTGACCCTAATTACGGCCAAGAGGTCTCTCTTTTCAGTTAAGTAGAATCTGAGAACACTTTGAAACCCTCCACACCTGCTCCAAACGCTGCAAAGATCTTGCAATGGAGCAGGCTTTCACAACAGCAAGGCAGCTTTTCAGCTATGGTAGTATTCTGGAGCAGTGATTCCCCAGCTGGGTCCCCCAATGTTCTTGGACAACCACTCCGAGAAATTCTGGCCGGCACAACTAGTGGTGAAGGCATCTGGGAGTTTTAGTCCATACACATCCGGGGACCTAAGGATGGATGTCAGTGCTTTAGAGCAGTGGTTCTCAACCTGTGGGTCCCCAGATGTTCCTGGACTGCAACTCCCAGAAGCCTCCACCACTGGAAGGGATTTCTGGGAGTTGCAGTTCAGGAACATCTGGGGACCCACAGGTTGAGAACCACTGCTTTAGAGCATCCAAAGCTTTGCATACATATCTTCTGAGTCATCTTTACAACGTCCTTGCCAGGCAGGCCAGTATTATCATCTGTCTTTCAAATGGAGGCATTGAGCTTAACGAGGATGTTGGAAGCCACCTCATGCCAGGCCAGATGCTTTGTTTGCCTAGGTCTGCCACCTACTATGGCAGGCAGCACCCGCCCGGAGCCTGAAGGAGGCAGGGATCTTTCCCATTGCCAGCCACCTGGCCCTTCTCTTTGGCAATGCCAGGGATGGAACCTGGGATCTTCCGTGTGTGTGGAGCAGATGCTCCAACACTGAGCTAGGCTTCTCCTCCAATCGTTTCCCCAAGGCAGTGGCTCAGGAGGAGGGCAGGCAAAATTTGAACCTGGAAGTCATAGTGGAGGTGCAAACCTCTTGGCTACTGGACCGAACAAGGAGGTGCCTAGTTGTGGATTACAGCCCCCAAGGCTGGGTTTCCACCTCTTGCCCATGGGACGCATGTCCCCGCCCTTACAACTTGCCCCTGAAATAGAACGACACTGCTTAACGTCCTTAAGCTGAATTGCTTTTGCTTCATTTCTGCCTTCGCTACAGAGTTAATGGATAGATTCTCTGTCATCATTCTGAGGCAGGGGGATGCTTCCATCTCTGCTGGAGGGGCACAGATAGAGCTGTACATGTCCCATGGCTCATTCTGCATGCCTATTAGCTCTCAAGTTGGATAGAATAGAAACCTTATTGTCATTGTGCGTGGTACAGTACAATGAAATTGAAAGCTATCCCAGGTTTGAGAAAAACCAAAAACAAAACTAAAATTAGAAAGAAAAAAACATTTAAAATGTAAAAAGAATCCAAAGCACTCATATACATCCATCACAACTCCCCAAGGTCATACTATTTGGTTGCAACATTTAAGATGGTTATGGCTCTTGGATAAAAACTATTTTTTAAAGTCTGTTTGTTCTTGTTTTTATTGCTCTGTATCTCTTTCCCAAAGGCAACAGTACAAACAGACTATGTCCGGGATGAGATGAATCGTGTGTAGAATGTTATTTGCCTTTTTAAGGCAACGGGAACTGTATAGTTCTTCCAGGGATGTGAAGGGTGGTGACCTGATAACAGTATCATAATAAGACCCCGTGCCCAATTTGGTTAACTTGTGCTCCTATAATCCAGAAGCCAGCACGTGGGGGCGAGATGTGCCATCTTCTCTTTTGCTTCAGGCCACAAGATTTTGGGATCAGCCGTGGGGGGGGGAGCATTGACCTATAGCACCACCAGTCCTCTCCTCACTACTGAATGTCTAAGAGGAAGACCAAAAATACGGGATGGACTGATTCAATAAAGGAAGCCACAGGCTTGGGTTTCCCAAGAACTGAGCAGGCTTGATGGCCCATAATGACAACAAGTTAAAGGCCTCCTCCGTTCCTCTGACCTCTGTGACACCCTAAGATTTGCAAATAAGGTACCCAGCAGCCGTCCCCAATCCTCCAGGTAACCCAGGAGGACGTGGTTCCAAATAATCCGCTGGTGGGCCACTTCCTAAGAGGGTTGTCATCTCTTCTCTCCCTCCCTCTCCCTCTCCCGGGCCTCTGTCCCTCCCTCTGGCTGCAGGGGCAGGAGAGCCTGCCTGTCGCCAGAAATCCGGCCGAGGTGGGCAGCCAGCCAGCCAAACGTGGGGCTTCCGTTTTTCTTCCCGGCTATGTTTGGCTACTCGTGTTCCCAACGGGCCACCGCCCTTCCTTAGACCAAAGGGAACAGCTGGGAGTTTCCCTAAGGAGCCTCTTTTCCTCTGGAATGTCTTGCGCCGAGGAGGATGACCGTAGGCCAGAGGGAAGGAGACCAGACCAGCGAGAACGTCGCCCTTTTTATGTTTCTTGCCGCCTGTTTCGTCTGTTTCCAGTTTGCTTTAATCCTTGCTATTTAATTGAAGTTAGTTTGGTTTGGAGCGCTTTGTTATGTTATGCCTATGTTTTTATTGTGCTGTGAACCGCCCGGGGTGACCACTGGTCAGATGGGTGTTATAAAAACCCGATAAATAAAATAGATAAATAGTTCACTCTGGGGTCTTATGGCCCTCTATTGGGCCAGTTTTAAAGGGCACACAGTTCTCTGTGTGCAAGCACTCCATTGAAAAGTCTCATAATCAAGCATGAAGTAAGTAGCCAGATTTTACGCAATGGTATAAAAGGATGATTCTATGAGACACGTCATTTTTCCAAGTTGCCATGAGTTTGAGAAACGCCACAGACACAATACTGGGTGGAGGGGTTGCATAAACATACATTGTGCTGGGAAGCTCATAAAGATTGACTTCAAACACTTCAGATGACATTTCTGTGCAGGAAAACAAATGGGATCGTCAATGACATTGAATGTAGTGGAGGAACCACACTCCTTAGACTACCTCCACCTTCAGCAGTCGGACTCATAGGACTGCACTCCTTGTGGGCCACTGAAGCACCTGGCAGCTAGACCTCAAACAAAACCGTATACAATGTATTGGGATGCAATGGGGGAAACGGTGGTGACAACGTTCCCTTGGCAACATAACTGTCCAAGGCAGAGACACTTGGTCTTGTCATGCTTTCCATTGGGTCAGTGGAACTTGGGGAAACACCTAAGAAGATCTCCTTCATGGTGGCCACCTCCTGGATATGACAGCAAAGGTGAGATTTCCCTTGGCTCATAAGTCCTAAAGGACCCTGGGACCTGTGGTCCCCAACATCTGTAGGGCCAAAAGAGAGAGAGAGAGAGAGAGAGAGACAGACAGACAGACAGACAGACAGACAGACAGACAGACAGACAGACAGACAGACAGACAGACAGAGACAAAGACAGAGGCAGAGAGAGACAGAGAGAGAGACAGACAGAGAGAGAGAAATGAGAGAGAGAGAGAGAGAGAGAGAGAGAGAGAGAGAACACCTCTGAACTTTCACAGATTGATCCTGTCTCTCAGTACCCTGTTGTCCCTGTCATTGAGGATTATAGAAAAGAAGGCTGTTATTTTGGAAAACCATAGCTTCCAGGCAAGCGTGGGTGCTCACTCAACCCCGCTGAGAAGCAAAGTACGGGCTGTATTTATTTTTCCACTTGCTGCTCCTGCCCTTCCTCCAAGGAGCTCTGAATGCCAATTTCAGCCTTGGGACAATGCTGGGAGGGAGCTGACCCACCTCTCCTTCTGGTGCTGCCCTGGGGCTGACAATATTCTACCCAGGGCCATCCAAATCACATCCCCTCTCCGGCCATGTTCCTAGCAGGAAAGGGCCCCACAGGCAGGGAATTATTTTTTACAACCAGTCCCTTTCTTCTCTACTAAATCTTCCGTCAACAGCAGAACTTCCTAAAAACAAAAACATATTGGCTATTAAGGGTGGACACGAGAAAACAATGATATCGCAGAGGTGGGGCAGCCACGGTCGGCTTAAAGTGAGGCCAGCCCTGCTGTTAGGCACAACAGAGGTGTAGTTATCTAGGGGGCTGAGCATAGGTGTTAGCAGGGACAGGGACTCAAATCATGGGTGGCTTGACTTTGGGGCTGTTATTGTTTTCAACAACTTGGACTCAAGTTGTGACTCAGAACCCACCCGCTCTTCTATTTTTGCTTGCTGTTTTAATAAGGACTCAGACCAAAAAGAAACTTATCAAATCCCCTGGTGAATCCTAGAAGACTGAAGATGGGAGGCATCTACAGGGGCATCAAGACCAACCCTCTGCTCAAGTCAGGAAGACAAATCAAAGGCTGTATGCTAGGCAGTTGTCCAGATTTCTCTTGAACCCTCCTGGAGCACTAACCACCTCTCGAGGTAATGGGTTCCACTGCCTTACTGCTCTAAATGTGCCATCATTTGCCCTTCCTCTGCCACTAGGAGACACACTAGAGATCCTATCCCAGTGGTGGTGAGCCTTTGGCACTCCAGATGTTTGGGACCACAACTCCCACAGTCCTTTGTCATTGGCAATACAGGCTTGGAATTCTGGGAGTTGTGGTCCAAAACATCTGGAGTGCCAAAGCTTTGCCACCACAGTCCTATCCAGTCCAAATTGTTCCCCACATGCTGCCGCCACTGCTGGGACGAGGCGAGAAAATATCTTGATGCATGATTCCCAAAGGGTCCTCTCTGACTAAGGCAGGATGGCCATCCAGAGGAGACGTCTTCAGCCCTCTGGCTGTCCTTTAAAGAAATGTAACCAGCTGCCACACAAATTTATGTCTTGTTTCTCTGGTCATGGAAGGCAGGGAAGCCTACAAAGGCATGGTTGCCGCCAAATGGGGAAGAGGAGGTGCCTTCCCCCCCCCCCCGCTCCAAGGGTGTGTAGCAAAGCAGTCCTTGAGGGTTCCGCTGTGGTGATGTGGGGCAAGGGAGGCACAGCCCTTTGGTGGCCTTCTCCAACAGGTGGAGAGTGTTGGCCCAAACAAGACCCCACATGCGGAGGCTTTTTAATCTGCAAAGACAACTATCCTACAGGCAACATCCACCGGACTTCCATGTTCCTTCTGAAAATGGCTGCTGTTCCCACACCAACAGCTGGAGGGGGTAGGGTTAGGGCTAGGCCAGTGGTGTCCAAATTTTGGCCCTCCAGATATTTTGGACCACAACTCCCCCAGTCCTTTGCCATTGGCAATACAGGCTTGGAATTCTGGGAGCTGTGGTCCAAAACATCTGGAGGGCTAAAGTGTGGACATCCCTGGGCTAGGCAGTGGAATCTCCCAGCAAGGATGCTGTTCTGAGCGATCCTGTGGTAATGCACTTTGGGGACCACTTGGTGCTGCTGGCTGTAAAAAGAAGAAGAAGAAGAAGAAGAAGAAGAAGAAGAAGAAGAAGAAGAAGAAGAAGAAGAAGAAGAAGAAGAAGAAGAAGAAGAAGAAGAAGGGAGGAGTCCTCTTGTTGGGGATGGAAATAGCAAGAATAGGAGGATTGTGGATACGGATCAACACAGCGGACTGGTGTTTCTGGACTCCCCTTGGTTGGCACGGCTAATGAATGTCCACACATTAAAATTCAGTTACACCCCTGCTGGGATTAGTACCAGCAAGTGGCATAGAAATTAAGGAGAGGAATGAGACAGACACTGATAGCTTGTATTTCCCTAGGAAATTGGGTCATTGATTGCAGAAATACCATTGGAGTATTTCTGGTTATTTTTTAAAAGGCAAACTTTAGAATCTAAAATAGAGATGGGCACGAACCACCAATGTGGTGGTTCGTGCCAGTTTGTTTTTAGTCCAGACAGGTGTTTGGTGTGTCCCAGCCTTGCCTTCTCTGATAAGCACCCGCTCAGAGGCCATCCCCTGCCTTCCCTGCCCCACCTCTTCCAGGCACTGCCTCCAAGTGGGCTGGGAAGGCCACCTGTGGGGGGTTTTTTTGGGGGTGGGGGAGACTTGCACCGAACCAGTAGGCTGTGCCCATCTCTACTTGAACGTTAATGTGGGTATAAGATATCCTCTTTAGATGGCCAGTCCATCTTGTCACCTTTGGAACTCTCCTCTCATTGATTGGGTGAGGCTGAAGCTACCCGATGCCAAGTCTTCCCTGGATGTCTCAAGCGGGCAGAACACATCTCGGAATATGGTGGGAATCCGGATCCCAGGGCTGTTTAACAACAGGACACTAATTCCTAGTGTTACCATAAGCTGAGAGTGACTTGACAGCCTATGACGACTGCTAGGACCCATAAAGAAAAGCCTGAACCAAGATTTGTCTGCACAAGGATGAGACCATGCCCAGACCAATGGGTGGATGATGAGAGTGGTAGATCCCAGAAGGAACTTTTCTCCGCTCTGCTATTTTTTTGGGGGTTTAAACTGGGATAACCCGGAGCTCCTCATGGGAAGGGGAAAGGCAAACATGGCAAAATAAATAAAGAGCATGTGTGTCGCAGCTTTGACCATTTGCCTCCTACTGGAAAAGGAAACACCAAACAAACAAAGCCGAACCAGCATGACCACAACTCCTGCAGAGACAAGAAGTTTGCAGAGAACGAAAAGTCCAGAGGCAGACAGAAAGAGAGACAGAGACAGAGAGAGAGAGAGAGAGAGAGAGAGAGAGAGAGAGAGAGAGAGAGAGGAGAGAGAGAGAAAGAGAAAGAGAGATGCTAGATGCTGCCACTGGATATGCCGGAGTGCCCTCATCACTAGCCCTGGGCTCGGCAAGACACGCGAGCACAGATTCAGCCAAAAGGAAAAGGTTTTGCGAACTCTCTGGAGCCAAGAACATGCTGATCCCCTGCCCTGCCTGCGTCCTTCCTCCCAGCACTCTCAGGCTGACTCCCAGCAGGCTTGCAGAACCAGCTCCGGCAGAATGGCAAAAGGTTGCTGCCGCTCATCCTGGCTGAACAGGCATGCGTTCCTGAGCTCAGGGGAAGTCCCTCTGCCTCTCAAATACTCCTGCTTGCCCAGGGAAGCCATGGGGGGGGGTAAAGCATCTCCTGGGCTTCCCGACAGCTGCAGAGCCTCCTTACTCACCCATCGGATGCCCTGGATCCTGGGGGCACCACTGCCCACCTGCTCCTCCAGCTGAATCTGGTAGCTGCAGCTGCGGAACAGGTGCATCTTCTTCCAAATCAATTCCAGCAGGGGGCCGTTAGGGACCCGGTCCGGGAGCCCCCCGGGGAGCTGGGGCAGGCTGGAACGGTCCCCAAGCAGAAGCTGGACATGCCACCTTCCTTGCCCACCTCGGGCCACCTGGGGGCAGGGAGAAAAAAAACGAAAGTGGCTGGGATACAAAGGCAGCTACAACTCCTTCGGTAAGACATCCTTGGACCAGCACCATGGGACGTTTGCACTTCCCAATTCCACCCCGGTGGTACAAGAAGAGCAGTGCTGCAATAATGCAGACATTTGTAACATGTAATAAATACTACGGAACAATTGCAACAGGAATTGTAGTATTAGTAACAGAGATAATAATACATCTACACACGGAATGCTTATTGTTTTGTAGCCATTTAAGAGTGTTGGAAGCCCTTTGCAGAGGAGAACCTGACAATTCTTACAGCAATCCTGAGAGGCCCTTCAGAGGCATTAACTCCAGGGAGGTGGTTGAAGCTAAGGCTTGTCTTGATTCCATCTGAACATGGGTTTTCCCTCCAGCCTCCCTGCCCACCACCGCTTGTTTTCTGTAGCCTCCGCAGGAAGCTCTGGGACCTTGAAAGGACCTGGTTTTTTTTGTGCCCTTGATGGCTGGTTTGAGGAAGGACGGCAGCCATGGAACGGGGGTTGCTGGAGGACACCTGGGGATGCCCGGGGCTGGTCCGAACTGGGGAATCCCAGCGCCTCTGCTTTGCTGAAAGGGTGGTCGCTCCAGAGCTCCTGCCCAGCATAGAATCGAACTACATCCCTCCTGCTGGCCGGACAGCCCTTGTGGGCGATGGGCTGCGTTGGGGAGCCCAGGAAGTTCGGAACCTCCCGCCGCTCCCTGGGGGCTCTTCCCACCACCACCACCTCTAACCCCTGTTCACTCCTCGGCCCCGGTTCGGCGCCCATCCTGCTCCCCCCCCCCTTGCGCTTAAGACTGCGAGGCCCCACGGATCCGATGGCTCGGAGCCGGGCCGAAAGTCGGGTTTGGAGGAACCCACCCGCTCACCTTCATGTCGCGCTCCTGCGCCCCATTGGAGAGGGAAACCCGCACAGGGAGGCGGCGGAGGGAAGAAACCTGTAGCGCAGCCTTTGCCCGGCGGGAGAAGCGGAGAAAGGCGTGGGTGGGTGGTGTGTTGGTGGAGGGGGAGACTCTCAGAAGACGACGTGGCCGGGATCCCCCCGCAGGGAAAGCCCCCGAGCGCAGCCCGCGGAGGAGCCCATGCGCTCCGGTGCCGGTTAAGGGCCGATGCGTGCGCACTCGAGGCGAAAGCGTGAGCCGGACTCGGCGCTCCCCACGCACCGCCGGCGGGCACCGGCCCCTAGGAGGAGGAGGAGGAGGAGGAGGAGCAGGAGCAGGAGCCGGCACCAGGATCTTGCTCTAGGCTTCCTAGTCGGACACACACACACACACACACACTCACACACACGTGCGCGCGCGCGGTGCCCGGGAGACAGAAGGAGCGCAGGAAAGGCACCTTTCCCTCTTCTGGGAGCACCAGCGCCGACGGGGGTGGGGGGGAGGGAGCGCGTTGGCCCGGCCGCTGAGAGAGTACCTCGCCTGGCAGCCCCACCGTGTGGCACGTCCCCCCCGCCGCCGCCGCCGCCGCCGCCCTTCCCGGGGAGGGGCCGCCCACCGCGAAGCGAGTGCGCCTAACCTGCTATGTCCGGCCACACGTTCTGGCCGAGCGAGTCGGGAGGAGTTCAAAGCTCTTCGTGGCTGGCCGCCTCCCCCACCCCCCCCCCCAGTTTGGGGCCGGACAAGAGGCTGCCTTCTTGCCAAAGCGAAACGCAACAAGCCAGACTTCCAGGCGCTTCCCCGCTCTCTTCTATCTATTCTATCTCTTCTATCTACTTTCAAATGGCCCAGGTTTTCCACGCGTGCCTTTGTAAGCTCGCCGCCAGACGATCTGGAGGTGTGGGGGAGCTTGGTTCGCCCTTCTGGGAGCCCGGCTGGATTCAAAAGGCTCCCCAACCCGTAGAAGCCAAGAGGCTCGTGCTGATTAAGGTCCATGCACGAGAAACAAGCCTGGACTTCGGGCCTCAGACGACGACGAGGGGGGGGGGGCGATATTCCTTTTCAAAAGCAGCCATGACATGGCGGCTGGACCTGCCGGTGCGGTTATCAAACACTTTCCTTCCTTCCTTCCTTTGATGATGCCATGGGACACCCTTCAGCTTTGGGCCGCCCTTGACCCCACCTGGCTAAGACCTTAGGCTGAAATATTGGCCACTAAAGGTGCCCTTTTAATTTGACTTCTTAGCGCCTTTTCCAGGCCTAAGGCTGCTGAAGGCTGTATTTCAAACAGACCCATCTGACTTGGACCAAGTCTAACCATGGTTCCATCTACTACCTCAGCTTTGCCAAGGATGGAGGTCAAAGCCCTCCATCCCCGCCCCAGCTGTTATCAAAGTACAGGACTACAGCTCCCATCAACCCCAGCCAACATACAGGATGGTAAGGAAGGATGGGATTTTGTAGGGCCACAATTGCCCACAGCTGGTCCAGGCTTTCTGTGTCATTTAAGAAAGGAGCCCTTTTCATGCCTCTTGTCTTGGGGGCTGCCTGTGATTGAAGGGTTGGCCTTTGCATACAATGCAGATACAGTAGAGGGTCTCCTGTCATAAAGGCTGTACCACTTCTAAGGGCAAGAATAACAGCATCTGATTGTATTGGTTTTTCTGTTACTCAGTTGAGTGAAGTTCCATGACCTCATAATGCAACAGGTTCTGTTGCTGTTAAGGTGATCTCTGACTGAGTAGACCAGGAGGGATAACAGAACTATGAGGCACTGCGAGGTCTAACGAGTAGGTACAGGGTATCCTTAAAAAGGGAATACAGTGATACCTTGTATAAAGGAATTAATTTGTTCCAAATGAAATTATGTTAAGCAAAATTTCCTTTATACAAATTCCCATAGGAATGCATTGAAAACAGGGTAATCCCATTTTTATGTTGTATGAATTCTCCCCATAGGCAATTATGTTAAGCAAATTTCCCCTATCTCCGGAATTTTCTATGTTGTACAAATTTTATGTTATACAAGCTGTTTGTTATACAAGGTTCCACTGTACATGACTATTTTTAAAATTATAATTGTATTCTTACTGGGAAGGATTGGCACTTGGTCATTTATGTATCAAAACAACAGAACTGTGTTGTTTTGCCTCAGGCTGTAAAATGTTTTGGGCTGCACCTTCCCATGGGCACAGGTGACACTATTTACCAAAGCAGATGTTAGAAACAGAGGCAGAACTTGTAGTGGCAAGCTGAAAGAACAATTTACAAGTAAATTGATTTGTGATATACAGTATATTCATTTACTGTTATCAGCCTCCCCTGAACCCACATATAAAATATCTGTGCCTATAACCATGTAACATATGCAAAGGGTTTTTTTTTAATGGAAATTCCATGCATTTCCAGTGTCACCTCACTGCTACTGGATTAAATGCAGTAAATTTTACCCAGGATAAAAGAGGGTCTACATCTAAAGCCAGCCGTCTCCAACCTATTGTGTTCGGGATAAATTGAACTACAACTCCCATTCTGGGTTGGAATAATGGGAGTTGTGGTATAATACTAGATTAGTGCAAGATTCCCTCGAGCATATAGAAATTGCTGACTTTCCTACAAGGAAAGTCACAGTAACACCCAGCGCTGCACAGAATCTCGTTTGGTTACTTAAGCGCAGAGGAAACAACCAACCAGACTTATCTTGAGTCGAAATCAAAGAGCCGTTATCATTAATCAGTCACTAGATTCAGGTCAGCAACTGAAGAACCTTCACAAACAAGCTGTAGTCTCACTAAGTTTGACAGATTCGGTCCTTAAAAACCATGCTGAAACTTGCAAGCTGGTGAAGCCGTTACCCTCAAGGGAGCCAATTTTATGCTGAGATTCCGCTGTAACAAAGCAGTTCACCAACAAATTCACGTTTTTAACAATGAGGTTGGAAACAGAATTTGCAGGTCGTGGGGCTTGGTGGGGGCAGGTGATTGAGAAAACGATCCACATACCATTTGGGGCGGAAATGTGCTACTGGAGCTAGGATGTTGCAGTAGATACAGAAAACATAAGGGTACAAAAGCGTGGATGAAGCATTAAAATCATTCAAATAATATTTTGAACTGGGAGCAGGGCCGGCGCATCCATTAAGGCGAACTAGGCAGTTGCCTAGGGCGACAAAATGCAGAGGGGGCACTGGCCAGCCTGCTGCCCCCCCACCACTGGCCACCGCTGCCCATGCCCCCGCCGCCCCCATCCCCCGCCCGCTGCCCCCTGCGCCCATTGCCACCCACCCTCCGTGCCCTGCCATCATCCGCCGGCGCCCTGCTGCCCCACCCCCGCCTGCCCTGCCGCCACCCCCTGCCCCGCCCCCCGCTGCCGCCCCACCCCACCCCTTGCCTAGGGCGCAAAAAAACCTAGCGCCAGCCCTGGCTGGGAGGGAGAGGAGGACTCGAATTCAAGACATCTCTCTTTGGCAGCACACATTTAACAGGGCAGCAAGTCAACAATGTACAAGAAAGATTTAAAAAGATGGTTCTTAGTAGTAGTACTTAGGGAATTATTCAGCCTGACTAGGACACACTTCAAGCTTTGAAGATACTGTATAATGATCCTCTAATCTTGGAACTGCATAGCTGGAAAGGACCCTATGGATCAGTGAGTCCAGTCCAGCGCCTGTCAAGGAGGCCCAGTGGGGGCAACTGAACTCCCAACCTCTGACTCCAAAGCTGGAGACCTAAAACACTCCACTAGTCAGCCGTTCCTCAGTCTGCAGATCCCAAAATATTCCACCCAGTCTGGTAATTAGCAGTGGCTCCTTTCCCCCAGGTAATTCATCACACAGGAGATGAGAATCCCTGGCCTCAATAGAGGAATGGTTGTGGATGCAGCGTCTAACCAAAGACAAAACAGGCAGTGCGTTGGTTTGCAGCAGTCCCCCACCCTTTTGAGCTTCATATACTGGGGTCCCACTATATCGCAGAACCACAGTACAGGGATACCTTGTGTAAATGTCTGTGAAGATTCTCAGTCATCCAGGTGAGTTTATCTGGAAGTTGAGTCATGGCTACTGGACTTCTTTTTGAGAGAGAGAAATGTTTCACTGCTCATCCAAGCAGCTTCATCAGTCTGAAAAAGAAGTCCAGTAGCCATGACTCAACTTCCAGATACCTTGTATAAAGGAATTAATTCGTTCCAAATGAAATTATGTTAAGCAAAGTTTCCTTTATACAAATTTCCCATAGGAATGCATTAAAAACAGAGTAATCTCTAATCACGACCATGTTTATGTTGTACGGATTCACTCCATAGACAATTCTGTTAAGCAAATTTCCCCTATCTCCGGAATTTGTTATGTTGTACAGATTTTATTTTATACAAACCATTTGTTATACAAGGGTCCACTGTATATGAAAAAGGCCCCCTGGGATAAGGGGGGAAAGGCCTGTTTCAGGCCTCCCATACTTATCCCAGGACTGGCGCTGCCCCAAACGGGCCTGCGAAGACCTTCCTGGGCCTCCTTGCGAACTGGAAGTGAGGCCTTCAGAAGGCCCAGGAAGGCCCTTGCATGCCCATTTGGGGCAGCGCCAGGCTGGGGGTAAGTGCAAGAGCCCCCAGCTAGGTCCCCCAGGCCTGGCCTGACCTGCATCTGCATATTGCGGATTTTCAATTATTGCGGGTCAGGTTGGGTCCCTAACCCCTGCGATAGGCGGGGGGGGGGTCACTGTAATTGCATTTCTTTTTTGGCACCATGGGGTGTTTCGTGGGGCACTGTGGTAACTGGGACACCTGCTTTTTTTAAAAAAAAAACCTGAATGAAGAAAAAAATGCACCTCGAAATCCTGAAACCTGGCCACGTATCAATGATTTGGGGCAAAGTAGCAGAATGAAATAGCAAATTGACCAATTACACACACAAGCGCCAGGTTTCATAAACGATCTGGGAGAGTCCTCATTTAGATCTGGCTCACACCAGTTTCTCACCGGCATAAATGAGAACAAGGAGATCGAAAGAGGGAGATTACGATGATGAGAGTGTTGGAGGAAGAGGAGATTACGATGAGAGTGTTGGCGGCAACAGCGACTAAACCTCTCTGAAGCATCTGCAGTGCCGGGGGCAAGGAAAGGGCAAGGAAGTGGGTGTAGGTGCCACCTTCACCGCCGCCACCACCCCTTTCTACACAATGGGCCACTGGATTCATGGCTTGTGCCCTGCATCCCTCCCACCATTTTCTTAACTAATGGTCTGTTGACTGTTTCATCACCCAAAATTTGCCACTGCTCACTATTTTTATAAAAACTTTACTAGATATATCTGCTGGTTATACAGAGGCAGCGTCAAAACATTCACAGGTCCCATTTATCAAGGAGATTCTGTGAAGACACTTGAGCTATTTTTCTGCTTCCCCTGGTCAGTGGCTCTCCATTTTGCTATGGAGCAAATTTTGCCTGGCAGAGTGCTTTCTCGTGGCTTACATGCGGGACTTTCAACTATAGTGGTACCTTTTAAAACAAATTTAATTTGTTCTACAGGTCAGTTTAAGAAAATTTTGTCTTAACAAAATGCGGTTTCCCATAGGAATGCATTGAAAATGGATTAATCCGTTCCAGAGGCTATGGGTCCCTTCGTTTTATGAAAATTTTGTCTTACGAAATGTGGTTTCCCATAGGAATGCATTGAGAATGGATTAATCCATTTTGGAGGCTAGAATAAAGACAAAAATAACTGGGGTTTTTCCACCTGGGTACATGCAGAATGTTTTTTTTTTTTTTTTTGTCTTCCGAAGCATCCCATAGATTTTTTTTTGTCATGCAAAGGGATTTTTTTCTCTGGGATTATTTTTTTCTTCCTACAAGTTTTTTTGTCTTATGAGGCATTTGTCTTAAGAGGTGCCACTGTGTGTGGATTGGAACCTTAGGGCCATGGGCCAAAATATGGCCTATGGAGAGCTGCAAAAAAGCACCTAACCTGCTCCATAAGACCCAGCTCTGGCCCTGGAAGCTATCCTGAAGGGAATCCTACTACCTGTTGGTCACTGATCCCAGACAGCATAATTCCCTTCCCGGTTTTGCTGCTCCCATTCCCATACAGAGACCGGAGCAAAGAAGACTATAAGTGTCTCAAGGGCTCAGGTAGCTCTTGAGAAAGTTCCAGGCCTTTTGACCCTTGGCTACCCAGAACTGAAAGGGCAGAAGCCAAGATAGCCATTCACAGGGTATGATCAGGCAGCTGGAAAGACGTGCCCTGATCACACCAGAAAGGGTGGCTTTATTGGGAATGATCTTCCTTAAAGGACCCCAGAGAGAAAGGAGAAGGGGGAGTGGGAGTCTAGAAAAATACATGTTTCCTACAACAGAGGAATGAAAGTGCCAACTCCTAACCACTGGTAGATCCTAGTATTAGAAGAGAACCATAAATATTAGACATTGTAAATTCAAAGGTAAACATGATGGACTTTATTTTAGAACATCATCAGGTGATGTACAGCCTTCCGGTAATTTCTATTGATCACATGCCATAGGGAGAAGCTAGTTAACTCTTCAGGGTTGCCTGAAGGTAGTGAGAAGGAAGCAACCTAACATTGTTTTGTAGATTGGTAACTATTTCTTTAAAGAAAGCTCATGTCCATAGACTGAGCCCATGTTGGGGTGCAGAAAGTCCTAGGTTTAATCCCCACCAAGTAAAGGTGACAAAGACTCCTGCCTGAAGTGCTGCAGCCGGTCAGTGTTGTAGATCAAGGGTTCTAAATCTGGGCTTTCCAAATGTTTTGGAGTCCATTCCCTGATCACCAGCCCTGATGGCCAGTGCTTCTGTGTGAGTTGACAATCCAGCCACTTCTGCAGGGTCAAGGTTGCAGAAACCTCAGTGGCACACATTTCTTTAAAATGGGGACAGGGTTAAGTGAAAGAGCCCAATTGTGCCCTCTAGTGCCCAATTTTTTTCTAAATAGTGTGTGTGTGGGGGAGGATTTAGAAATGGGGGGCAGGAGTGATGGAGGTGTTCAAAACACAGGACAATTTCCCATACTCAGAGAATGCAACAGAACTATTTGGGCATTCTAAAACATAATTAGGGTGACACGCTGAAGAGTGTTTTTTGGGGGGCTATGGTTTCCGGAATCCTTTTGGGGGAAGCATTATTAGGAACTGTAGCTCAGGGAGGAGGGACCGTCTTGCCATGCTCTGGTCCCCTTACTTGTTCATTTCAGTGGAATATGGATTGCCCTCCAGGGTACGGTCACCCAGGTCTGATCAAGAAGCAGCCTCACTTTCAAATCATGGATGGGAATGTGCGGGATTAACACCAAGACTCTGTGCCACACAAAATAATAGCCCAATAGAAAGTGATGAATGTCACCAGAAAAATCTAGAACTTTTGGAACCTAGTAAAAGAGATGATAGATGCAGATGGGGTGGTGGTGTGTGGAATTTTGTTTGGCCGGTTTTGAAGAATTTAAGAGAAATTCAAACTTCTGTGTCCTACTGAGGATAAAAAAAAAAAGAACTTAAGATGTTAATAATAACTCACATGCAAGGGAAAATTAAAACTGGCAGACTTTCCCATCCCTAGTCCTAACGTACAGGGAAAAGGACATTAAGCAGCACTCATGCTCCTTCCAGGAAAGACAAAACTCCGATCCAAAAGACCCTTTCCCCCAATATTTATGGGGACCCCTGGGGAAAAAAGCTTTCACCCACTGTTTCCGCAAAGGACCTTGGGCGGAGAACACTTCCCAATCACTAGGAGGAAAAGGAGCCCAGACTTACCTGTAAAACAGGCTGGGGTTCTATCGGAAGGGCTGGCTTTCGTCAAGGAACGGCCATACACGCTTAGGTGGGATCCCAGAGGAAGTGGTGGGAGGCCCTGCCCTGATCCCTCCTCCTTAAAGGCCGCTCTCTGGGCTTTGCAAGAGTCGAAAAAGGGCAAAGGGTGGGCTCAGAGGAGCCAGCAGTTCCTAGCGGAGGTGGGAGGTGGAGGGGAGATTCAGGCTCTGTTGACTTTTGTTGGTGTTGTTCTGTTGTTTTAAGAGGAATTCCCGGAGGAGAAGTGGTGTTAGCCTCTGGGTAGCAGAAGCAAGAATAACAATAAAAAATATTGTGGCCCTTTAAAAATCAACAAGGGTTCTTGGGCAGAAACCTTTGCTGGCAGCAGCTTAAGTAAATGGGCTGTGAACGCTTATGCCAAACCCAAACCCAAAACAAACTGGTGTTTAAGATACCCTCAGATCTTATGCAGGTGGGGTGGGGATGTTTGTTTGTTTTAAGAAGAGGGACAGAAGTACTGCTGGCCTTAAAAGTCGCCCCTTCATCTTTTAAGTGCAGGAAATGTTATCAGCAGGTAGATACATACAAAGGGTGGGTGTGCAAGAGAGAGCTGCAAGTCTAGGGAAAAACAAGCGGTAAGAGATTTCTTCGGAAAGCCCCAAAGTTCTGGCCCGCCCCCGCAGGCTTATGGACCCGCAGCGGTTCAGCGAGCTCTTCGGGGGCCTTCCTGATGGTATGACTGGCGCTCCGGCTGAGGCAATGGCCAATCATTGGCATGAAACAGCTGCCAACACCATCGACCGGATCGCCCCTAAGCGCCTTCTCCGTTGCCGAGCCCGGCCCTCCCCATGGTTCACGGGGGAGCTTAGGGCAATGAAGCAGGTTAGGAGAAGGCTAGAGCGCAGCTGGAGAAAAACCCGGACGGCGTTAAGTAAGGCTGCTGTTGATGCCCAGACTAGTCGCTATACCAACGCGATCAGGGAGGCCCGAACATCTTTTAACTCCCTGAGAATTGCTGAGGCCTCGAACCGCCAGGCGGAGCTCTTCCGGGTGGTTCGAGACCTCAACAATCCTAGTCTGGCTAGGCCTCCTCCTACTGAGTTCAGTAGTGAGCAGTTTGCAGCCTTTTTCGAACCAAAATAGAGGCCATCCGTGCCGGCTTTGACCCCGGTTGCAGTGGCCCTGCCCCGCCATCCCCAGTCGCTGGTCCGCCTTCGTCGCCTCGGTTGGATGCGCTTGGGCCTGTTTCCGCTGTCGAGGCCTCCAAGGCTGTGGCGCATTGCCGGCCTGCCTCCACCCCTTTCGACCCTTGCCCTGCCTGGCTAATTAGAGCTGCCAGAGGGACCATGGCCGAATGGGCTTCTGCCATTGCCACCGCCTCCTTCAGTGAGGGGGTTTTTCCCTCTCGTCTGAAGGAGACGGTGGTGAAGCCCATTCTGAAAAAACCTGGCCTGGCGGTGGATGATTTAACAAACTATCGTCCCATCGCCAATGTCCCATTTATGGGCAAGGTGATCGAGAGGGTGGCGGCGGTCCGGCTGCAGTCATACCTGGAGGATCGGCAGTGCCTCGATCCTTGCCAGTCCGGGTTCAGGCCCCAAAACTGAAACAGCTTTGGTCGCCCTGCAAGATGACCTTCTCCGGGCGGCCGACAGGGGTTCCTCTACCCTGTTGGTTCTCCTGGATCTGTCAGCGGCCTTTGATACCGTCGACCACGGTATCCTACTGACCGGCTCTCTGAGGTGGGAATCGGAGGCACTGCTCGCAGTTGGCTCCGTTCCTTCCTGGAGGGCCGGCCCCAGTATGTTCAGCATGGGGGGGAGTTATCGGCCCCTTGGATTCTCCCTTGTGGGGTTCCACAGGGGTCGTCTCTGTCCCCCATGCTGTTTAACATCTATGTAAGGCCGTTGGCGGGGGTCATCAGGAGTTTTGGAGTTTGCTGTCATCAGTACGCTGATGACACGCAGCTCTATCTCTCCTTTAACACCTCTGCTGTGGAAGCTGTGGAAGTTCTCGACGGGTGCCTGGAGGCCGTCCTGGCTTGGACCGGGCGAACAGGCTTAAGCTCAACCCCGAGAAGACGGAGGTTATGTTCTTTGGGAGCTCGCCGTCTGGGTTCGGTGGTCCTTTTCCTCGTCTGGGGGATCCCCTCCAGTTCGCGGAAAGGGCGCGGAATCTGGGTGTGCTCCTGGACCCGGCGCTTACCTTGGAGTCCCAGGTGGCGTCGGTGACCAGGTCCGCCTATTACCATCTCCGTCGGATCGCCCAGGAACTCTCTGAGAACAGTGGTCCAAGCGCTGGTGATCTCGAGGCTGGACTACTGTAACGCTCTCTACATGGGGTTGCCCTTGAATCTTCTCCGGCGCCTGCAGCGGGTCCAGAATGCGGCGGCCAGGCTGGTGGCTGGTGTGCGTCGACACGAGCACATCACGCCAGTCCTGGCCCGCCTGCACTGGTTGCCCGTTGCGGCCCGGATTAGATTCAAGGTCCTGGTTTTAGTTTATAAAACCCTCCATGGCTTGGGACCGGACTACTTGGCAGAGCGTATCGCCCAGCTATCCACCTCGGCCCGGCCCGTTCGGAAGGCGCGAGCGCACTTGCTTCAGGTCGCCACCCCTCGAGAGGCCAGGAAAACGACGAGTACTGTAATCGGGCTTTCTCGGTGGCGGCCCCAGCCTCTGGAACTCCATCCCCTCTGAAGTGCGCTCTGCAGAGTCCCTGCTGGCCTTCCGGAAGGCTTTAAAAACTCATCTATTCCGGGAGGCCTTTGGCGATAGTTATTAATTTCTTTTTTTTTTTCTTCCTTTTTCTTTTCTCTTTCCGCCATCGTATCGTGTATTACCATAATGTTAGGTTTTATGATCCGTTGAGGTGCCTCTAGGCTTTTCTTTTATGTATTGCTGTATTATTTGTTTTTATTGCATACTGTATTTTCTTTGTAATACTTGTACCCCATTGTTGTAAGCCGCTTAGAGTTCAGAGCTGAAGATAAGCGGGATATAAATATAATAAATAAATAAATAAATAATAAAGAAAGGAACCAACAAGAGGCTCCTTCACAGCACCACCGGGAGACGATCAGACTCTTCCTCCATATAGGATGCTGCTTTCACAGCTCTTTCAAGAAAGGAAACCCACATTCCTATTAAGCGCAAATGGGACACAAACACAAATACACTGTCCTGGTGTCCTGATCAGTCTCTGGGGTTGATGATTCAGGATCTTGTACTGAAAGATGTGGAAGGCAGCGGCTCCCTGGTCACAAAGAGGTGGCCTGTGTTTTCCCAGGTCTGAGGGTGCTGACGAAATCAGGAGAAAGGTGGCCAATAAATGACACAAATAGCCATACGAACCATATCTTCCTTACACGCCACCTCTTCTGCAAGGCATATAAAAGAAAGATGATTGATGGGGCTCATCTGGTATGCTATGGCACGGGTGCCAAAGGTGGCACTCGGAGCCCTTTGTGTGGGCATCCAACATCGCCCCATTCACAGCCACCTGTATTCAGGTTAAATTTCTGTACTGGTGAAAGGAATAAGAATTTTGGGGTCCGTTGCCGGCGAGCTAGAGCTTTACAGAATGCAATGAGCAGTCTTTGTAGACAGAAAAGAGATTTATTGGTTGTCAACCAAGGGAGCCCCCACTCAATACAAAATCGGGTGGGAAGTCCACCCAAGAAACGAAAGGTGATATATTTTATAGGGTTTTCCACCACTCTTTTCCCTCCGCCCATCCGAACTTACGTCATGCATATTTGTTACATACATCAAACATTAATTGACATCCTTGGCCATTTATTTTGTATTTCTGACACCAATTAAATGTATTCTTTGGGTCCGTACCTGGGTACGTTTGATCTAACTTACACAGGCTGGGAGTGAGGAGCAGAGATAAGATTTTCTTGGCTGGCTACATGTTAATTAACTGTAAAGCATCAAAGCTACAAAAATAATTAGATCCTTGAATCTTATTGCTGGCTCAGCCAATTTTATAACGGAAGTCCTTTTTTCTTAGTGGTCTGCTTTATGCCGGAAGGCTTGACCAAAGTTTGATTGCAGGACACGAATATATATGTGGGTACAATTGGAGTGCTTATTAATATTACTACTTCTAAATATATAACTTGTGTGGCTTATATTGTGCAGGGTATAGCTTGGGATATGCTGTTTTGAATACATGAGGCTTGTCAATGCCTGGGGGTTACTAAAATAGCTATATATGCTTGATCTATACCCTTCACTGGCACTTTGCAAATAATTAGCGGGTTTTGAATCGCCATTTGGGCGCTAGGTTCAACATCACTGATCTAGTCAATATAGTGTAATGTGTAAATTGGGGTGGGATTTTTTAAAGAATAATATTACAACTTCATTTTCCTATAAATCAATAATATGGTACTTATTCCACAAAAGATTTACAGTAGGACCCCCATATCCACGGGGGATTGGTTCTCGGCTGCCCAGTGGATACCGAAATCTGCAAATAAGAGTGAACACTCTTATCCAATGGTGATGGTGGCCACAGCAGTGGTAGGGGTGAAGTCTTTTGCCCTTAGCACCCCCTCTGCTGGGCTGCGTGAAGGGCCAAGAGCTTCAGATGCCCTCCCTACTCAGTGCACACCTGCAGAGGCTTCCCCTGGAGCAAACCAGCAGAGAATTGGGCCCCTCCATTGGCCCCCGCTCCTCTTCCTCCTCCCCCCCTGCTGCTACCACCCCTGGGGCTGACAAGGACCACGGCCGTAGGCCTCATGTGGGGAAGCTTTGAAGGGGCTTGAGCCGCACCAGCAGGGGGAAAGCAGCTGCACCAATCGTGCTGCTCCAGTTGGCTCTAGCCCGGGCCTAGTACTGCTCCGCTCCGCCACGCTGCCCAGCAGCGGTGGTGGGGTGCCGAGAGGAAAAGCCGCGGTGCTGTGCCATCCGATCCAACACCCGTGCAGTGTGAAGAGCTAGGCCATACATCTTTCACCCCCCAGCACTCCACCACTTCCACCACCTGCTGCTTGCCAACGGCAGATAAATGAATCTGCGGATGGCAAATCAGCTAATACGGAGGTGCTACTGTATTGCAAAAGCAATAAATAAATGAATGAAATGAAAAATAAATAAATAAATAAATAAAAAAAAAAACAAACAAATAAAAAGCAATAAAATAAAAATGTTAATTTTAACATTTATGCGTTTTTTCCAAACACTATGGTATTTATATTTAACAATAATATATTATGTCCTTTAGAGGAGAAATTGTGAGTTGCAGAATTTTAAGTACCCATCATCATTCCTTGGCTTCACTCATGGTTTGTAACACAGTTCCATTTTCTTCTAGTGGTGAGCATGGGGGGGTTGGGAGGGGGCCTCAGAAGCGGAGCAGCCCTAGGGCCTCCCTTCATCTAATAAATCCAGCCCTGAGCGACACTGATGTAAAACCAGGGCAGAAAAGACTCCTCGGTATGGTTAACCCTTCAACATTATCCTTACAATATCAGGTGCTGGTGTGCTTTTGGGGGGAAGGGGGTGATACAAACTCAGAGAGGCTTGCAAATAATCCCATTGTCAAGGGAAAGAGAGACACGGCCAGAGTTTAATCAGAGACCAGCATTCATGTAGTTCAGGTGCCATGGCTTAGCGTTATGGCACCTGAAAGAATAAGGACGGAGGCAGCATTTCTATGCCAGTGCAAAGAGCTAGAGGTTGGTCCCATCTACAGTTGAAAGTTAGGGTTTCAAGAAGGCTGGATCCTAAAGTCTTGTTTCTTTCCACTGGGGGGGGGGACGACAAAAAAATTAAAAAGAGGTGAAAGACATATGAAAGC
The DNA here is from genome assembly GCA_029282475.1 of Phrynocephalus forsythii. Taxonomy (NCBI): domain Eukaryota; kingdom Metazoa; phylum Chordata; class Lepidosauria; order Squamata; family Agamidae; genus Phrynocephalus; species Phrynocephalus forsythii. Next base: position 24,866,023 of record JAPFRF010000011.1, on the reverse strand, counting down.
TGCCATGGATACTTAGAAATAAATAAATAGAAGAGTTTCCAAGCAGAGTTTATGGACAAATGGAATCCCCCTGTTCAAATCAAGCTGGGTTTATTTATATACTTGCTTCCTGCAATTATTGCATTCAAAGTGAGTTCACCGTATGCATGAATACCATCCAGTCCCATAACCGTCTACAAAGGGGTAAACTTGATCCTCAGCTTGGAGTTCAAAAGCAACAACAATAGTAAGTTCTGTAACCCTTAAAGGCTAACACATTTGGGATGGCATAACTAGGTCACGAAGGCAGAATGGCAGAATGAATGTGTCAGGCTTTCAGGCGCCATGGGGCTGTCTTTTGTTTCGTAACCTTCCAGTTCATTGCAAAAGGCCTCTCAGCATCCAAAGCAGTCATGTGTAGCTGGGAACGGAACACCAGGGGAAAGTTACTGTGGCCGTGTCCAGCTTTAGAGGCAGCTGACCTAGGTCCACTGCAGCAAGCAGCCCTGTAGATGTTGTTGGATCTCAACTTGTCAGCATGCTTCACCGTTAGGTAGGATAGCTGAGCCTGATGGAAGCTGTAGTCCAGGGTGGGACACCTTCTGCCCTCCAGATGTTTAGGACCACAGCTCCCAGAATTCCGTGCCTCTATTCCCAATGATAAAAGATGGTGGGAGCTGTGGTCCAAAACATCTGGAGGGCTGAAGGTTCCCCACCCCTGATGTAGTCTAATGACACCCAGGGGTTGCCCAAACCCAAAATAGACCCACTGCTCCAGCAGAGCTTTCCCTAGGTTCTTTTGGAAAACATGACCTTCTGACCTTCCACATCGTTTTGCGGTAGCTGCCCTTGGACCGCAGAGTGAGATGGCAGCTAGAAAAACTTAGGACAACCCACATGTTCTTGGACTACAGTACAACTCGCAGAAATCTCAGCCAGCACAGCTGGGTGTGTGTGTGAAGGCTTCTGGGAGCTGCAGTCCAAGAACCTCTGGGTTGCCCAAGGTTGGGAACCGTGCAGCTAGAAGGTTGAACTGGGACTTTGAGTTGTCTCCACCTAGTGATGTATCAGAACCAAGGCTTATATAGGATCAAAACCCTATTACTTTCTGTTGAGAGACCCTGATATCTCCTATCACCACCGATGCCTTCCAGCTTCCCAGAGTTTAGCTGCAATTCTTCCAGGAGCTGGGGAGAAATAGACCTTTCCTAGGAAACATGTACTATTTATTGCAAGCTATATGTCTGTGAAGATTCTCAGTCATCCAGGTGAGTTTATCTGGAAGTTGAGTCATGGCTACTGGACTTCTTTTTGAGAGATAGAAACGTTTTGCTGCATCCTATAGTCAGTCAGCTTTGACCTCTTGTCACCCTAGTCTGAATTAGGCTCATAAGATGTCCAATGCAGTGAGTGTACAGACCTCTGCATTGGAGAAACTAAACAGCCATTAAACAGAAAGATGGCCCAATATAGGAGGGGTAACAGCTCAGGACCAGAATCAGCAGTACACCTCCATTTGAAGGACAAAGATGAGGATGTACACATATTAGACAAGAAGAGAGGTGGTTTGAGAGAGAAGTAAGGGAAGCCATTCACGTGAGCATCGAAACCCCCTCCCTCAACAGAGGTGGCAGCCTCAGGCATAATCCATCTGCTACTTATCAGGGTGTGCTTTCCAAAGTACCCAGACAAATCAAAAAGCCTTCACCACCAAGGCCATAGCTAATGCCCCATTCTTGATAGGTTTCAGCACCTTAGGCCATTGTTCACCTTAAGGCTATGGATACTATTGTCTCCCTAACGAGCCTATTCAGGCCATTGTTCATCTTATGAGCCTAATTCAGACCAAGATGACAAGAGGTCAAAGCTGACTGACTATAAGATGGAGGACTCGCACTAGCTGTATTCAGACTGATGAAGCTGTTTGGATGAGCAGCGAAACGTTTCTATCTCTCAAAAAGAAGTCCAGTAGCCATGACTCAACTTCCAGATTTATTGCAAGCTGTCCTTCCTGAGATACCAAGTGTTTGGGGTCACCTGAACTGCAATTTTCTGAGCCAGCAATACATTGGCCCTTCCTGTTACTGCCCCATTAAGCAGAATAATTCCCCCATCACCTCCCAATTTCACATTTAGGCACTGCACCTGTGCTCTGCTCTATCTCACACTGATCTGTGCATTTAACTGGCATTTGTTTCCTGTACCTGAATAATAAGTAATCGCCTCATATTTGCATTGACGTAAACATAGGTAATTATGCATATGCTTCCTATTCCAAGCTGTGTGGAGTTTCAGCCTTAGGGTTTGGTTACATGGGGGGGATTCAAAACCGTACTTTTGAATCAGGTTTAGCATATTTGAAATGGATTTCAAAAATTCTGACTATGTGACCCACAGAGAAAGGGTAGATATTTTTGCCCAGAAAGCATGGTTTTTATTTGTTTGTTTTATTTTGTTTTGCTAGAAAGTGAGGCATTTTACTCTGCTGATAAAGGGTTGTTTATTTTAAATCACTTGTGAAATTGATTTATGTTTGAGTCAGTCAGGCATTTGGAAGAGGTAGCCCTGTCAGACTGTGCAAGAATTCCAGGCCAAATGCAAAGAAACAAAACAAAATAAAAGACAGAAACACATGGCACCTTAAACACTTATAATTTAATGTAAACTTTGATGTGACATCTTAAAGACTATTATACTTTAATGTAAACTTTGATCCACGAAAGCTTACATTAACATATACTTGTTAGCCTTTAAGGTGCCATTTTTTTGTCTTTTGTTTTGTTTGGTTTCTTTGAATTTGGCCTGGAATTTTGGCACATGAGTCTATAGCAGTGATGGCAAACCTTTTAGAGATTCAAAACTGGGATCAAGGGAAGTGATAGTGCCACTCTATTTTGCTCTGGTCAGACCCCACCTGGAGTACTGTGTCCAGTTCTGTGCACCTCCATTTTAAAAGGAGGTTGACAACCTTGATCAGGTACAGAGGATGGCGACCAAGATGGTTGAGGGTCTGGAAGAAATGTCTTATGGGGAATGGCTTAGGGAGCTGGGAATGTTTAGCCTTACACAAAGAAGACTGAGAGGGGATATCATAGCTATGTTTAAATATATGAGGGGATGTCACATTGAAGAAGGGACTGGTTTATTTTCCATGGCTTCAGAGACAAGGATGTGGGGCAATGGTCTCAGACTACAGGAAAAGAGATTCAATTTAAACATTAGGAATAGAGATGGGCATGAATAAAAAAAATGGCATTTTGTTTGTCGTTTGTCGTTTAGGGGTGTGTTTCGGTTCATTTCCGTTTTATGCGAATTTTTGCAAAAAATCGTTTTTGTTCTCGTTCATTTCGTTACCGTTTCGTTACCATTTATTTCAATTTTTTGTGATTTTTTTTTAGCATTTAAAGCAGTTCAATGTATTGCCGTAACAAAAACGAAACGGACGACAAAATTTCTAGTGTTTCTGTTCATTTCGTTTCATTTTAGAGACAAAATTCGTTTGTCATTTCGTTACGTAACAAAAAAAAAAAATGAAAACGGAAACAAAAAATTGTTCGTTTCGTGCCCATCTCTGATTAGGAAGAATTTCATGACAGTAACAGCAGTTCGGCAATTTAATATGCTGCCACAAAAGATGGTAGTGGAATCTCCTTCTTTGGAGGTTTTTAAGCAAAGGCTCAATGGCCATCTGTTGGCAATTCTGTGATGGGTGTTCCTGCATGGCAGGGGGTTGGACTAGATGGCCCTTGAGGTCTCTTCCAATTCTATGGTTCTATGATTCTATTTTTTTATACAGGTGGCTGTGAAGGGTAAATGTCGGGTGCCCACAGAAAAGGCTCTGAGTGCCACCTGTGCCATAGATTCGCCAACACTGATCTATAGGATTTATCCTGACAAGATCACACATTTCAGGCTGCAAAAAAGCCTTGTAATCTCATCTCAAAAAAGAGCCAACAGAGAGAGAAAGGTTTGGTGGGTGAGTGGAAATAAGCCATCAGCCAGCCTAGAGGGTGCTGGTCTGGTCACATTCTCTAGTCAGTTTCTCTTTGCCACAGAAGTGTTGTTTACCCAGGAAACCTCACATATTGTATGATTTTGTTTTGTTTTTTAATTAGTGGCCTATAAAGGTATTGCCTATCACCCATTCTTGCATTTGTATTTGAAACTGCCCCCTTTTATTTCAGTAGCTAACTTCTGTTGGCCACTTGGCCAGCAGGAAACCCATTTTCAATCAGCCAGTGGTGAAGGTGGTCAACTAGGGCTTCTTGCATGTGTCAGAATGTGTCGCCTGGGCTGCATTGGAGCTGTTGAATTCCAGCTGCTGGTACTGATTGGCTCCCTCCAGAATGGAAAATCACCATCTTCCTACTTGCCTCCCCCCCTCCCTCCCCTCCCAAGAAATAACTCTGGCCTTGTTCCATTCCCCTGTGACAGGACTGACCCATTGTTCCTGTGCTTCCTGTCCTGAGGGTAGATGCCACAGATAAGGCCTGGGACAGAGCGAAAGCAAGTGGGCAGGGAAGGAGCATTCTAGGAATCAGGACAGAAAGCGGGGGAAGGGCAGAAATTCTCCAGCAACCCAAAAAAAAAAAAGGAAAGCAGAGTCACACAGTCTGAGAACCAGAAGGAGAAAGAGCTTTTCCCCTGTAACGCCCGCTCATAGCAGACAGGCAGATCCAACCTGTTTGTGATGGGCTTGAGTTATACGGCCATAGGAACCACCAAGAACCAAGTGAAAGCATCTGATACAGTGGTACCTTGTATAAAGAAATTAATTTGTTCCAAATGAAATTATGTTAAGCAAATTTCCCTTTATACAAATTCCCATAGGAATGCATTGAAAATGGAGTAATCCCATTTTTATGTTGTATGGATTTTCCCAATAGGCGATTATGTTTAGCAAATTTACCCTATCTCTGGAATTTTTATGTTGTACAGATTTTATGTTATACAAGCTGTTTGTTATACAAGGGTCCACTGTATTGTCAATTATTTGCATCCCTTTCCTCTAAGGAGATTTAAGGCAGTACAGCATCCCTTTCCTCTGAGGAGATTTAAGGCAGTACGATCAAGTAGAATCTCTCCCTCAACCTCTTGTAACCTCACAACCATCTTATGGTGTAGGCTAGGTCTGTCCAACTTTGAACAGGCCGAGGTCTACTTTTTCCAGACGAAAGTGCCTGAGGGCTACTACACTAAAACCTCTACTTGTGAATTTTATCTGTTTCGACCATATGCTCATTAAGTAGAGCAGCCCTTGAACTGCCCCACTCGGCTGAGACAGTAGGCTGGCAGACCCAGGGCTCTGCTGGTTTAGTCGTGGTCCTTGGGGTGGGGAAGGTAGATGTAGAGAACTTATGCCCTCACATTTTTATTGATGGCTGGCAGGCCACTTTTGGACCCTTCATGGGCTACTGGTAGCCCCCGGTCTACCTGTTGGACAGGCCTGGTGTAGGCTACCCTAAGAGATGAGAGCTAGCAAAGAATCACACCATTCTAGCACGAGGAAACCAATTCCACTGTTTCAGCCTCATCCCCTCCAATCCCGGGGTTTGTCAGCTGGTAAGGTAAGTAGAATTCTCTGGTGTGTGTGTGTGTGTGTGTGTGTGTGTGTGTGTGTGTGTGTGTGTGTGTGTGTGTGTGTGTGTGTGTGTGTGTGTGTGTGTGTGTGTGTGTGGCTTGGGGGTAGTTCCATAATTCCCTAGCACAGCAGTCTAGGCATCTCACCAATCTACAAATCCAATCATTCTATAGGATGGAGCCATAACCATAAAACGAATAACAAACCGTATACCCGGTGTGGTGTAGTAGATAGAGTGACAGACAAGGACTCACATGGATTTCTATAGGGTCATTTCAGTTTGGTGGCCCATAACACACATATATAGCCTGTTCAAATTCTTGCCTAAAGCCCTCCAGTGAATTTTGTAGCTGCATTAAGGTGTGACCCACATGTTTTCTAATCCCCAATAATTCCATTTGAACTCACTCTGAAACAAATTTGTTAGTCTTCCAGGACACATATTTTTGTTTTATTTTTTCTTATACCACTGCTTTAATCACAGAGCAGATACGCACTGGATACTGGGGATCACCAATTACAGAAGATCCGTCCATAGAGATGGGCACGAAACAAATAAAAAAGTTGTTTTGTTCTTCGTTATTCATTTCATTATGTAATGAAACAAATAACGAACAATCCCTTCAAAGAAAAACGAAATGAGATGAAGCAGAAATTTCCATTTTGTTCCGTTTGTTTTTTGTATTACCCACCCCACCAGTGTCTCTTACCTGACGTCCAGGTCACGGAGGGGGCTTTGGAGGTCTCCTGCCACCCAGCGCAGCTGCTGCCGGGACTCCGGAAGTGGCAGCGGCAAGGTCATACAAAACAAAATGAAACTAACTGGGGGGTGGGGGCACGAAACAGAATGAACCAAACCATCGTTTTTCTGTTTCATGCCCACCTCTATCCGTCCTGCTTTATAAACGTAGGCAAGTGATTGACTGTGTAGTAGTTCATGAAAAGCTATGGATTGTTCTGAAAGAAATAGGCATCCCTCAGCATGTGAGGGTCCTGATCAGACATGGACACCAATTAAAAAATGAATGTAATTTAAAATAATTAAAAATTGTGAATTTGTCAGTTTAAAACTGTATTCATCTTCCTCCCTAACGAATATGAGTTAACAATTTTAAGCATGTTTAAATTTGCTGATTTATTGGCTATAAAATGTTGTGTTTGTTGTCATTCCCCCCCTGCACTTAGAGGCGCTAAAATCACAAAGAAGCTTCCACTGACTCCTCTACAAGCCCTGCAAGTTTGATGGAGATTGAATGTTGGACATCCAAGTAATGCACACACAAAATGGGTCCTCCTCTCCTTTCAGCTTCAGATGATGGAAGAGTGAGAATGATGCAAGAAACATCAGTACAGTAGGACCCTCATATCCACTGATTCATTATCCACTGATTCAGTTATCCACGGTTTGCAGAAAAAAATAAATAATTCAGCAGCCGCAAAGCAAGCTACTGTCACAAACAGCAGCCAGGAAGCAAACTACTGTCACAAAACTTCAGCCAGAAAGCAAGCTACTGTCAGGAAACAGCAGTTTTGGGGTTTGGGGGCATTCTCTCTTATCCACGGATTTCATTATCCATGGGTAGGCCTGGAACCAATCCCCAGCGGATACCGGGGTCCTACTGTAATTTCAAATATGCATGTGACACCATCTTAATTGGGAGAAAGCAGCAATGACCTGGAATGACTGTGAGTGAAAGTGCAAGAAGCAGGTGCCAAAGCAGGGCTGCAGCTAAATGTTAAGAAGACAAAAAACAACACAACACAGCTTCAGCCTTGGCGATGAAGGCATTGCAATCACGTTTCGCTGCCTTGGTTCAATCATCAATTCCAAAGGGATTGTGTAGCCAAGAAATCAAAAGAAAGCTGAGCTCAGGAAAGAGAGCCATCCAGTCTGATTTAAGTCACACCAGGACTTGACATTGACTTGACTCAGGTGTTATTTTGGTTTCCAAAGGCTTTGACTCAACTTGCATCTTGGGTTGGAATCCACCAACCCTCCCTGTTTTGTTTTGTTTTGTTTTAGGGGAGCTTTATTTTTAATGGGGATTTGAGGCTTGGGATTCAGGACAATGGGCTTGGAACTTTGGAGCTTAGGACTTAGTGCCAAAGACTGGGACTCAAAGCCAAAGACTTGCCAACATCCCTGGCAGCAATGGAGGAAACAGGAAAGAGCATCCCGTGTAAGGGATGTGTCACTGGAGGCCAAGACCACCCACCCTCTTGTATTTCCAGTCACCATGTGCATACTCCTGTGAAAGCTGGGCAGTCAAGAGAGCAAATAGGGGGAAAGTTGATTTGCTTGAAACCTGTTGCTGGAGGAGAGCAACAAGTGGGCCCTAGATCAAACCTAAGTTCAAACCAAGCCTGAGCTATCTTTGGAGGCCAAAATGTTGAAACCGAGGCTGCCCAACTGGAGGCAGATCACAAGGAGGCAGGGTTCTTTGGAAAAGACGAGAATGCTGGGGGAAGGGGAAGGCATCAGAAAATGAGGAAGGCCATATATGAGATGGGCCGGATCCCTAAAGGAAGCCATGGGCTCCCAGTTTAATCGGAGCTTAGAGGGCAGTTGAGGACAGCACATTGTAGAGATCACTCATTCATAGGATTGCCGTGAGTCAGAGGTGACATGACAGCACATGAACTCAACAGTCACAACAAGTGGTTTATAAATAAACAATCTTCCCCCCACATGATCATCTGATCCAGTATTTTGTTTATGTTGTAGATTCAGGGAACATATTGAGTATAATTGGATCCAGGCTCCAACACACTAATAATGTACCTGGGAGACATGGGTTTAAGTCCTACCTACATTAGAGGTGTTTGGGTCTCTTATTTTCGTTTCCTCTTTGAAGGCTAGATGTGATACAATAAGGCACGGACAAGATGTAACACATGGGCAGTGTGTGTCCCTTTGCCTAAGAGGAGGGAATCCCTTGCCAGTGGTGAACTACGCAGCTGGGAAAAGATACTCCATTTTAGGGCGTTTATACACGACCCCTAAACTCCAGGGCAAATGGCTCCCAGCTCTGGAGCTTAAAAATGTTTCCCCACCAGCTCCAGAGTTTACAGGAAATTAAGTGCGACCACGCCCACTTTAGCGCGTCCCAGCGCACCTTTCAAGTACCTGCTCTCTGGAGGTGAAAATTCTTTGATGCAGTGTAACGATAGTCAGTGCGGGGCTCTCCTTGCTTCTGTTTGTTGTTTTTTTGGCTCCCACCCCTTTAAGAGCTACTTAAGAGACTGGAATGTTGCCACGGCAAGAGCGAGAGGCAGAACGGAGGTGAGCCACGTCTCTTTTCTTCCTGTTTTTTCTCCCTCCCCTCACGCAGCCAGCAGCCAGGAGTGCGGAGGGGGTGGGAACGTAGGAACAGCGACAAACCCCTAAGATCTCTGGTCCGAATTTAAGTGGCCAGCGGATCTTAGGGGTGGTGTGAAAACGCTCTTAGAGTTAAAACAAGCAAGCAAGGAGCGTGTGCCTTGTTTTATAAAAGAATCACAACTTGGAATTTGCCCTCCCAAAAGTACAACTCCATTTGAAAGGCTGCAAGTCATATTTTTGTCAGAAAGCACAGCTTTTGGAATGTGCAGTTTGATGGCATAGCAGCAGTAGGATAGAGGGATGACCCACAGTAGGGGAGGAGGCAAACTCTGAGGACCTTGATTCAAATCCCTGTTAAGCCATGTAAACCCACTAGAAGGTGACAATGAGAAACCACTTGTTGAGCATTTCACATGCAATAGGGCCTCCCTAGCCATGGGACCAATATCCACTGATTCCCTTATCCACTGCCTAAAAATATTGAAAGCCCATCCAGGTTGTAGTTACCAGAGCTGGACAATAGAAGGGGCAGAGAGACCATGCAATTCAATACTTCTATATAGGATTCAATACTTCCATGTTTTCCAGCATCCGCGGTGGCACTTGGAACCACAGTCTTACTGTACTTCAAAAACCCTACAAGGATGCCAAAAGTAGGAAGCAACTTGATAGCACATAACAACAGAATAAGAAAATAAAATGAGCGCACCAATCTCTCTCTCTCTCTCTCTCTCTCTCTCTCTCTCTCTCTCTCTCTCTCTCTCTCTCTCTCTATCTATCTATCTATCTATCTATCTATCTGTCTGTCTGTCTGTCTGTCTGTCTGTCTATCATCAGTACACATCTATATAGCTCCAGTCCAAAGCTGTCGTTCTAAGTACACACACACATCCAGTTCACTGGGGTGTGTCCTGAATAACACCCTTATTTGTTTTGATAAATCATAAGCAACGTGTGATCTCCACAGATCTTTTACTAAGCAGGTAGTTCGTGAATGTTACTCAAGAGCAATCATATCAAAACAAGGTGCCAGTAATTACAGCATTGCATGTGGATGATGGGACCAATTACTTCATGGCTCCAGAGGAAGTGAAATGTTGAATCAGCCTCCTGTTGGAACTAGGTTAGCTGGAGCCAGGCTCTTAAGAAACAGTGGTGAATGGTTGCGTTTCACACTTGTAGTGCTTTATGACCCCCTCTTTGGCGTTCAGTTCAGAGAGAAGAATATTTACTAAACTCTCGTGTAGGTAGGCACCAATGGCGATCTGACTGGACTGTGTATCCAGAAAGGAAAGGACAAGATAACACTCCATGTCAGTGACAGGAGAGCCTTTCTTTGCCATGGCACTTTGGCACAGGCAAGGAAATTTCCTTTTGGGCGCCCCTCTCCTCACACGGTGACCCCCAGGAACCCTTCAGACACTGGCACTGTTCAGAGAGCCAGTGAAAATAGGTCCACACTATGGAGACAAGATGGGAATTCCCTGGATCTAAGCTCCCTGCTTAAGCACCACCCCGTGGGTGGCAACGACAACGGAGCTGTGGCTCTCATTCCCCTCCACCTCAGGCGGTCACTGTGCCCTGACTCATAGCCTGGCCAGCCCTGATGCTGAAGGACAGGCCAGCAGGGGTGTCCAAACTTTGGCCCTCCAGATGTTTTGGACCACAACTCCCAGAATCCCAAGTCTGTATTGCCAGTGCCAACGGACTGTGGGAGTTGTGGTCCAAAACATCTAGAGGGCCAAAGTTTGGAGTCGGACACCACTGGAGGGGATAGGTCAGGAAATTGAGCACAAATGCTTCACAGGAAACTTGAGATAAGCGACTAATTCTATAAGTCTAGCAAGCTGAAAGTCAGACAGCAGAAAGGCCACCAAAAGAATGACAGAGCGGTACCCTAAAAATGATTTTTTTAAAATGGAAGAAGCTTTTTCAAGGATATGAGGGTGAAGTCATATTGATTTAGAAATGTAGGTACACATATTGCTGGGGCAGAGGACAAGTAAACAGGGAGGTGATAGAGGAGAGCTACAGTAAATGAGATAATTATTGCTGTCTCTATACTTCACGTATTTCATTTCCATCTCACTTCACTGTTGACATTTCTCCTGCCCTGCCTTTGTGTGTGTCCCTCTGATTCAGCATCACTGTGAGTGATGTTGTAATAAAATGTGTTACAGATCCTGAGCATAAGTAGTTAGAATGCGTTGCTCACGGTCTCCTTTTGCAGTGACCAAACATACAACAGTATTGTTGGATAATGTCACTCCTTTTTCAGTGTACTGTAATGTGGTAAAGTTATTCTTTTGGACTACTCTTTCTAGAATGCCGAGGCCCACCATAATGACCACGGGTGCTACTGAGAAGTTGTGGCTAAAAAGTAACTTCCTTATCTCCTAAACAAATGGACCAACAGAGCTCCGTGGCACAGTGATTCAACTGCAGTACTGCAGTCAAGCCTCCGCTCATGACCTGAGTTCGATCTCGATGGTCTCAGGTTGACTCAGCCTTCTGTCATTCCAAGGTCATTATGGGTTGGGGAGGGAAAGCATGGCTTTTGTAACCTGCCCAGAGAGTGCTTTAGCACTATGGGGTGGTATATAAGTCAAAACAACGATGACTTCTAACAAAAAAAGCAAAAGGCTCTGTAGTTCTTACACAGATTGTCCATGATACTATTATTAGGCCATTCAAACACCTCTATCTCTAGTCATAGGATTATATGTACTTGCTACTTATATGTGTTTTGCACTGTGGAACAGCGGCATGCAGTATTCTGACATCCCTCAAAAAGTAACTAAAGAAACTGCCACTAACCATTTTGAATAAAGAGAAAATAGTGATTTTTCCTGTCGGATACTGGACTTAGAATAAGCATTAACTGCTTTGATGGAGGGTTTGGCACTGCATTGCATTACTTATTAAAATGAATCTCCAAGATTTTCAACATTAGCCTCTAAGGGTGTCACAAAAGCCTTTCTTGTCATTGTATTTCCTGCTGCAAACTCTCAAGGCTCCTTCTCCAAACATGGTCAAAATAATCAAGGGGTTTGGATCATTTTACCGATGTAGGAATGGCTAAGATTTTCTGACTTCTCATTCAGAAAACACAACAGGGAACTGTAACAACTCCTTGAAGGGGGGAGACATCACCGATGAAAGTGAATGATGCCAGCTTGGGGATTTGTAAGAATAAGCATTCCTTGTCTCTTCAAACTAGGAGTCAAATGAGTAGAATAAAGGAAAGAACAAAAGATGCCTCTTCTAATTCCCTGCTCTTAAATTTGAATATGTCTTAAATGTTCTAGGCTGTATATTCTTCCCCATTATTGTAAGCTGCCTTGGGTCCTTTTGCAAGGAGAAAGGCAGGGTAAAATATTCTAAATATTCTAAATAAATAAATAAATAAATAAATAAATAAATAAATAAATAAATAAATAAATAACCAGTCATACATTTACATCTGCACAGAATATTCTGTAGTACAGTGTAGATGAGTGGGGACCTCTGGTGGGAACACTGTGGAATTACCATGTCTACTTTTTTGCAAAAAAAAAAAATTAATGCAGATTAAGAGATAAGGGTTCCTTGTAGCCTTTTTATTAGAGTGTCCATGGTAACCCCCTCCCTCCAGAAAAATGAAGCCAGTTCATGCTAATTTTTCTGGCTTATGTCTGGGGAGAGAGGAACTTCCTTGCTCCTGCCCTCCACCCACCCGCCCTTCCCAATAATCTTATCGCTTCCTTACCTGGTCTTGCCGCCACTGTCTCCACCGCTGCCAACACCATCCTTAAGAGGCAGCAAGCAGGGGCTCCCTTCCCATTGCCATGCCCTAACACAGACATGTCCAAACTTTGGCACTCCAGATATTTTGGGACCACAACTCCCACAGTCCTTTGCCATTGGCAATCTAAGCTTAGAATTCTGGGAACTGTGGGCCAAAACATCAGTAAGGCTGAAGTTTGGACATGCCCGCCCTAACACCTCTGCTCATGCACCCACCCATCCACTCATAGGCAGGTGCATGCAGAGAGGCAGGAAACCATCTCCAGGAATGGAGGCCAGGCCCACTCCCTCTGAGGATGGCAGCGACAGCAGCACGACCAGGTAGGAAGGCAATGAGGGCTGTGGCAAAGGGGTGGGTGGGCATCCCCTTATGCCAAACAAAACACAGCACCAAGGGCGCATGGTGGGGGGGGGGAGCTCAACATGAAGCATGGACCAGCCCAATTCACTGGTTGTTCCAGTTCGCGGTTCGGTTTGTGCCCATCTGTCGTCGCAACCCCCAGTTGGCCTAACGATAGTGGTATCCCTGAACCAAAAATATGTACCGTATATACTCGAGTATAAGTTGACCCAAGTATAAGTTGAGGCCCCTAATTTAACCCCTAAAACTGGGGGAACTTATTGACTCGCCAATAAGTCTAGGGTGGGAAATGCAGCAGGCTCTGGCAGCTCCTCCTCTGTGAGCTGGGAGTGCTTGCCTCGGTGGCTAAAAGTCATTTTAAACATTGTGCGCTGCTTCCCCTGTGATGCGGGGGGGGGGGAGCCAGGAGAAGCAGCATGCGACGTTTAAAATGACTTTTAGCCATCGAGCCAAGCACTTGCCTCAGTGGCTAAAAGTATTGACCTGAATATAAGTTAAGGGCCCCTTTTTTCAGCCCAAAATTAGGGCTGAAAAACTAGACTTATATTTGAGTCTATACAGTAACTTGATTATTTACTGGAACCCAGGACTATTTATTTCACCCATATGACATGCTCCTGCCATTGGCAGCACTCCCCCCCCACCAAATACAGTATGCATGTTTTTAACCGCTGTTGGGAAAAAAAGCCTAGTATATCACTAAATTGCTTGCATTTTCTGTTCCTCATTCCTTCCCTGCCACCGCCAATTTTCTGGCAAGCAGGAAAAGGATCAAAAGGCTGATTCATATGTTAGATGTCCTACCCCATCCTATCAGGCAATAATGTGTCATGTGAGCTGACTTTAACATTATTAGCTGACAGTGAGTTTCACAACCACAGAAACGGGCTTGGCTTGCATTAAGATGTGACCCAAACCAACCCTCCAACTGCTTATGGTAGCCAATACTTGGGTTTAACAAATCTCAAATTTGGCCGGGCAAAACTGACCCTATATCAAGGGGATTTTCGGTGTGTTTGTTTTCTTTTATTGAATTGTTGAACTGATTGGAAAGTGTCCTGAATTTTTCTCTGCCAGCCCCAGCCCATTGACAACATACTCATAAAATAAAATAAAATTAAGCTTCTATTTTGTCTTTGGCATTTCTATAAAGCAGGGTCAAGACAGAACATTGTTTTTCTTCTTGTTTCAGAACAACATAGGCTGGCCCCAACTTCTATGGGAAAAGCCATGCACTTACACTTCTAATGTTTAATATATTTCATAGCAGACTATTTTTATAGCTCTAGGCTAAGCTTTCTCATGAGACGGACTGGTATGCTTCTTGATGCTCAATACCTTAGGGGGACACTCACACGCACAGACGGATTCGTGCCATATCTCAGTGTCCTAGAGAAGTATGGGAACAGACTAGGGAGGCAAGCCTCAGATCCTAAAACTTTGCCAAATGTGGCTTTTCTTTCTATCAAGAAGAAAGGTAAATCAGCTAAACATGTGCAGGTTGACCTAATGACTCGTTATCTTGAAACGTTCTTGGAAAAATCATCTCATTTCTAGTGCACACCAGCTCCACTCCAAAACAGCTGTTAATTCTTGTGACATCTGGTAAACTCACCCGGATGACTGAGAATCTTCACAGACATTCTTGTGACATGTTCCACCATTGTCACTGGGAACGTTTTGATCCCAGGAGGGCACCCCCTTTTATTTTCAGCACCAAAAAACCAGACATGACACAAATTCCCCTTGCAGAGATCCTGACAGGAACACACACCACATGCAACAGGATCAGAACCAACAAGTCATGGAGAAGGGATTTGGGTGCCATGGCGACTATTGTCTTGTCACTGGACTGCATACATCTGATACCAAGACAAGGTCCAGAGAGGTGGGCCACTGGTTGAAGGGGCAGAGAGATGAAGGCACAGAAAGATGGAGAGGGTGAATGAGATGGGAGCATAATGTGTTTACTTGTTTGTTTTTCATGCAGAGAAGTTTCTTTCTAATGTTTCCACTAGGAATGTCTGAGAAATGGGGAAACATTTTTAAAAGCCTTTTGGACAGTCTCTCTTCAGTAAAAAAAAAATTTAAAGCAGGATATGAAAGCATTATTTGGAGGGGGGCTGCAATTCCCAATACTGCCATGGTTGGTGGATTCTGGGAGTTGTAGTCAAAAACTAGTTAACTATTCTAAGCTCGGGTTTCCAAATGGTGTCTTAAAATGTGCAAACTTATGGTGTAAATGTAAGAATGAAGTGATGACCCTCCAATTAAGCTTGACTCTCTGGACTTCAGGAAACGGAGTTGTGAAAGCTCACAGCATAATGGTGCCATCAGGGCAAATACTTTGGAACACAAGACCAGCTTCTTCACTTAGGGAGAAGAATGACTAGGAAAGCTGTCAAGGGAAGCAGGACTGGCTTACCATGTACATCACGCACATTGTTACCTAAACAGCAACAGGCTATTTGTCTCTTAAGGCCAGAGGCTAAATAACATTGCCGTTCTAGCAGCCTCAGTACTAGGGAGTGGCCAGAATGTTGCAGGACTTCAAATCTCATCGTCCCTCACCACTGGTTATGCTACCGTGTTTCCCCGAAAATAAGACACTGTCTTATATTTATTTTTTCTCAAGAAGACACACTAGGGCTTATTTTTAGGGGATGTCTTATATTATAAAAATATAATATGCTTGAATGTCAGCCCTGCGCACAACCTAAGCCTTTGCTCTCCTGTCAGCAATCCATTCACAGAGTTTTCCAGCTCAGGAAATAAAGGTTGTCGACCTGAACCACACTTGCACTTCTTAACATTTCCTCTGTCCACATGTAGACTGAGGTTATTTTATTCTGCCCACCATTTTTGGACCATTCAGATATCCAACTTCTTCTCGTTGCAGAAAGCCGTAAGATTCTTGCGCTGGGAGTCCTCGACAATTCCTTTCTTGTACTCAACAGAATAGCTCTTTCTTTTTGCACTCACCTTGCCTGGGGGTACAGATACTCAGGAAAAGCAGGCACACAGACTGTTGCTGGTTGGTGGGGCTGTCGCTATTGATGTATGAACTCCTTTCCCCTAGCCTTTTGCATGTGCGCAGTAGGTTGCCTGCAACTGTGGTTACCACACATTCACCCATGCATGCACAAACGGCTACGAGAAAGGAGTGATGTGGTTGCCACCCGCACACCCGCACAAGTGTGAATGGCTCGGAGAAAGGAGCTGTGGCAGATAAAAGGTATTCCAGTCTTCCTTACCGCTCCGTGCAAAAATGTATGGGGCGGCTATGCAGTGTATCTGCATAGCCAAGCCCATCACTAGGTCTTATTATCAGGATAGGGCTTATATTTAACAAATGCATAACAATCCTGCTAGGGCTTATTTTTTGGAGAGGTCTTATTTTCGGGAAAACGGTATGTAGTCATGTTGGAGAACTGCTGTCTAACAATACCCGGAGAGGCCCCCCACTGCTGAACATATAAGAGATGGCAGAAAGCGGTACCCAGCCTTCTGTCAAGTCTCATTGATTCACTCAACCACCCCTTGTTTTCCTTTAGTTTAAAAGCAGCAGGGGCCGTAGTCCTCATCTGGTGAAAGTTGGGCTTTGAAATCAAAAGCAAAGCATCTTCTAAAACCTTATTGTCTAGTCACACAAATGGTGTAACTCTTAAAGATGAATCCCCGGAAGTTATGAAATCACCGCAGGCATTATTGGTGCCATAACAAGTCATGCAACTCACTCTGCAGCAGACAACGATGCCTATGGAGGTTGCTTAACTTACAACAACTCAGGCTGAATTCCATTTGTGTTCCAGGATTTCGGACGTTGTCTTGCAAGCAATTATTCACACTCTCTGCAAGATTGCAGGGACTTTTGTGTGGCCCCTGGAGGTCCCCTCTCACGGAAGAGAATAATTGAGAACCATGGCTCTAGTCAACCTTGAGAAACATAACTCTCCATTTAGATCTGGAAATTGAACTATAAAATGGAGGACTCGCCACTAACTTTCCTCAGACTGACGAAGCTGCTTGGATGAGTACTGAAACGTTTCGCTCTCACAAGAAAAGAAGTCCAGTTGCCATGACTCAGCTTCCAGAGAACCTCACCTGGATGACTCAGAATCTTCACAGACATATCTCCATTTAGATGTTACACACACCCCTCTTCTTGTGTAGGCCTCCCATAGCATGTTTTGAGAAACCAGTTCCATGAAAATGGGGAGGGTTGGCTCATAGAAGTGGTGGTAGGGAATGGAATGTATTTGCCCCTGTGGATGCCTCTCCTAGCCCAGTGAATTTCATCATTCCCTTGCCATTTGCCCCCACCGCACCTCGCCCCACCCCTGGACTCTCTTCGTTATTTCTTCCTTTATGTCTGGCTTTCCTTCCAAGCAGCTCAGGGCTGATCTCGCCCCCACTTTCTCCTCACGACAATTTTGTGAGGTAGATCAGAATGAGAGTGTCTGGCTCAGGCAAGCTTCACGACTGAGTGTGGACCCAGCTCACCTGAGTGTTGGTTCCGCTCTCAAATGCAGCCCCAGGCCCAGCCTCTGGCTGAGTTTCTACTGAGCTGTCAGCACAGGTCTCTCCACCTTGTCACTACAGCTCTTCCTGTCCCTGGCCCCACATGAAAGATCCTTTATTTCGGCAGGGGTGTTACAAAGATCAAAAGACCAAAAATTTCCTTGACAAGACTAACTGTTCTGTCACCCCGGTTCCTATAACAGGAACCAGAGGTTTGAACTGTCTCCTTCTCAGTCTAGTAGAGTACTTATTCTTGTACTAAATGCATACATATTTAACATTTGTTGGGTTTTACCGTTGAATCTTTGCATACGATTACCAGATGAGCTTCACCAGTGACCCAAGAGCAGGCATTACACCACCTCTAGTGTAGAAGCAATACATACCAAAGGTAGGGCGTGTTTATTCACATTTATCTACATAATCGGTATAGATACAGTTTGTCCTTCATGACTGTCATCTTAACAATAGGCAATATGTATCCATGTGACTTCTCATGGCCATAGGTTAATGATATGTTGTATTTCATGTCAATCCATACACTGTGCCATGGTAAATTCTAAAGTCCAGTAATTCCTCTTGAAAATTTCCATAAGCACATTCTCAATGAGAGGCCAAATATGCAGTTAGCTATGTTGGTGTGTAGCAAAAGCCCTGTTCTTTCCTCTTTTACTTCAACCAGGAGCAAATCTTATGTAAAGTGAATTGCTCTTTATTGCCTCCTAATGGTACCCAAGCCAATTCCACTATATTTTCCGATCACAACAAGCAATTATTGGCAGAGTGTTGAAATTGGCTTCAAAAGTGGCTTCAAAACTCTTAACTGCACAGTGGAAAAGTTCAATGACCTACAGAGCAGAATTAGCTCAAGGGTCCCCACGGTATACCACTCCTTATTGGTTAGTTATTCTCAACTGGCACTTCCTGTCTCGATAATTCACTCAGAGACACTGGTAAGAGAAAAGAACAAATAGTTCCATTCTATATACAGTTCTTCATAGATCAAAAACAAACAGTATTTCTTAGAAAAATAGTGACTGCTTACATGAGCAGAGCAGAGCTGGCTAATTAGCATCATGATTGATTCACTACATGACTTGCTGGCTGACTACATTGCTCTGTCTTCAGACTCTCTTCTGACCAAAAAGAGTGGGAAAACAAGATTTCCAGTTCAGAAAAATCCTGTCCACTCAAAACCTCTTAAAGGTACCATATGTAGGCTGCAACATTTCCATCATATATTGCTGTCGATCTCCTCAACAGCTTCAAGGGCTGCAGCTAAAGTAATAGGGAACTGAGAAGCTTAAGGGGTGATTTGATATGACAAAATCCTGTTGTGTAAATTATGCCTGCAGAATGGTGATGTCACAATAGGAGAAGGGTTTAGAAAATTAAAGACATCCTCCTTTCTTTCCAAGGCTTCCATAGCTTAGAAACGGAATCTGTTAAGCCACTGGGCAGAAAGAGGAAGTCTTTCCTTACCCAAAGTCTCCACCCTACCCAGCTGCCTATGTTGCCATCCTTCTGCAGACTTAACTTACACAAAATAATTTTGGCCAGTGCTCCAGGTAATTGGAAAGCCCTTGAGCTTTTATCTTGAGTGCTCTGGTTCCACTAAATAAATAAATAAATAAATAAATAAATAAATAAATAAATAAATAAATAAATACAGCACTGGAGGAATGTATTGGGTGTCAGTTTCAAAAAAAGTGACCCGACGGCGCATAATACAGCCAGGTCAACAACGAAGAGTTTATATCCAAACTTTCTCTCTCTCTCTCTCTCTCTCTCTCTCTCTCTCTCTCTCTCTCTCTCTCTCTCTCTGTGTGTGTGTGTGTGTGTGTGTGTGTGTGTGTGTGTGTGTGTGTGTGTGTGTGTGTGTGTGTGTGTGTGTGTGTGCCCGTTCAAGAAGCATTTCTGCCCGTCGCGGCAACTCCTAAGGCAAGCTTGTGGTTTTGCCTCCCTTTAGCGTCGCCGCGATCAGGAGACGGCATTAATTAAACGACCTAAAGCCCACCCACCCCCGCACCCTTGGAGGATTAGAAAAAAGACGGACTAGACATGGGGTCTAAATAGGCACCTGAAATGTAATTTGTGGGGCGTTCCACGTTACCTAACCGGCTTGCCCGAATCGCTTGGTCTCTCTCTCTCTCTCTCTCTCTCTCTCTCTCTCTCTCTCTGTGTGTGTGTGTGTGTGTGTGTGTGTGTGTGTGTGTGTGTGTGTGTGTGTGTGTGTGCGTGCGTGCGTGTTTACATATTTATGGGGGAGAAGTTTTGGAAGAGATAGCCGTGTAAGTCTGTGCAAGGTATTCCAGGCAAAAATCAAACAAAAATCGCAATAAAAAATAGAACAAAAGCCCCCTCCCAAAACGTGCCGCCTTAAAGAGAATTAAGATACAATACCGTAGTTAGACTTTTAAGGGCTCACCTGTGGGGTCTTTTGTTTTATTTTTATTGGTTTGTAGGGGTGGGGGAGGCGGGTGAGTGTTTTCCCCGCGTGACCCAGGGCTGGTGATGGATCCTCCCGGCCGCCGCGGGGGCGCCGCAGAGGAAGGGCCAGCAAGGGAGGAGGCGGGCGGGCGGGAGCGCGGGCGGGAGCGCGCCTTAAAGACTCCTCCTCCTCCTCCCCGGTTGCCTCCGCCTCCCCGGCGGCCTCCTTTGGGGTCTCCCCTCTCCTTCCTCCCCCCGCCTCCTCCGCCGCTGGGCTCCTCCGGGGAGGATGATGGCGGTGACGAGGAGGCTAGCGGTGCGCTTGGCCTACGCGGCGGCCGGGACGGTCTCGGGGCTGTCGGCCTTCCTCGCCTGGAGCCTGGCCCCGAGCCTCCGGCAGCCCTGCACCGCCGCCCCCGGGGGACTCTCCGGTGAGTGATCCCACCCCACCGTCCCACGGCCGAAAGGGAGGGGAGCGGGGGGGAGAGAAGGGTTATGGGGCCCCGTGGGTGGACGCGGGCCGGGACCCCTTGGTTTTGGGGGTTGCCCAGTTCCTTCCCGCCGCCGCCTTCCCGATCCCGCGTAAGAGGTGTGGGGTGGGGGGCGCACGGCTGCCGGGTGTGTGTGTGTGTGGGGGTTACCAGTCGGGAGTTTGGGGGCGCCTGGGGCGGTGTATGAAACGAGTGGCCTTCTCCAAGCACAACCCTGTTGGGTACAGAAGAGGACGCCGTTGGACACACACAGCACACGCCGGGGGGGGGGGGGAAGAGCACCTACCGCGGGTTAAGTGATGAGAGTAAAAAAGGGGGCTTATAAAGAGAGCTTAGCGGCGTCCCCGAGAGGACGCGCGGCAGGTCCTGCTGCTGAGCCACTGAAAGAAGAAGGGGCAAGGCGAGGACGTTTGGCTTAGACAACATTTTCCTTAAAATGTTTATCTGCCAGTCACCCTTCGACGTAAGTGTGTGTGTAGGTGTGTAGGTACACCCCCCCACACACACATGCACGCACGCGCGCACTTATTGAGAGGCAATACCTCCTGAGTGTAGTGGGACAGTGTACCTTGGCAAGGGTGGCCTTGCCAACAGGTACACAAAGCACAGGGTTCTTCTTCACCAGGTCTTTAATATTGAGTGGCTGCCCCTGCCTGTGTCTCCTTGGTGTAACATGTCATATAATGAGAGAGAATTCGGTTATCTCTGCTGGGAACATCATTTTTTGCCTGGAAGAAGAAGAAGAGGCGTTGAGAGCACTCTGCGCTGGGTTTAGG
This sequence comes from Phrynocephalus forsythii, assembly GCA_029282475.1. Lineage (NCBI taxonomy): Eukaryota > Metazoa > Chordata > Lepidosauria > Squamata > Agamidae > Phrynocephalus > Phrynocephalus forsythii. The sequence continues at coordinate 24,844,776 of JAPFRF010000011.1, read as the reverse complement.
CATCATGCTTCACTGCTTATTTATCAGTTGCAGGCATGGGCAGAGAGAGAGAGGGAGATTTGGGCTGCTGCTCCCAGAATTCCTCATTATTGACTGCACTGGCTAGGGCTGATGGGGAAGGGTAGGCAAAAATCCATCTGGAGAGCCACAACGGCCAGGCCCCGATCTCTTGGCTTTGCAGCAGGAACCGCCAGGATCATAGACATGAGATCTTTCTGAAAGGCGTCATCTTCCTGCCACCTTCAGACGTCCAATTGCTGCAGTATTTAAAGTAGCCATTGATTCACGGTGCAGCTCTCCTTGCTGTGAGTAGACAGAAGTGATCATACCATGGCCACTAAGAGAGAGATGAGGCGTTCTGATGGCTTTATGAAATGGATATCCATCTTTCCCTCCAGGACGCTCTCCCTTTCCACATAAATTGTACAACAGCCCTGTGAAGAAGGAGAGGTTGCAGAGTGGTGAGTGGCCCAGAGACAATTATGTGATGATTTCATCAAGGATCTTCCATCCTTATTCATTTCACCACTCTAATATGTATTCGACATCCAAAGAGTCCAGGACCAGCTGACCTAGCCCCCGCATCCTATAGGCTCATATTTGGTGACTTGGTCACTTGCGCCTCCATTAGCATGATGCTGTTCACCCTTAGTGACTTGACTCCCCCCCCCCAATTATGAACCAGATTGAGGTGGCCTTCTTTGAAAGCTAAAGGACAACATATGCTGATCCATAGCCTTATTTGTAGCTTGGTGGTCTAGGTCTCTGGCTTCGGAGTCAGAGGTTGGGAGTTCATTTCCCCCACTGGGCCTCCTTGACAGAGGCTGGACTCAGTGATCCATAAGGTGCCCTAGTTTTGCAGCTGGAAGATGTTTTATTTCTTTATTTCAGCCACTGATGGTGATTAACTTCACCACTCTTAAGGAGTGTGTGGAAGGTTCACATTACTGCTTATATAACTGAAATAATTACTTGGGGGCAAGACATAAGCTCACAAGAGGTCAGCAGTGCATCCAGTGTTTAAGATCCAGCTGCCCATAAAAATATTGCCTTGCCAGTACAGTGGAACCTTGACTTACGTCATTAATCCATTCCAGAGGTCTAGACATAAGTCAAACATGACTTAAGTCAAACAAACTTTTCCCATAGAAAGTAATGGGAAAGTGGATTAATCTGTTCCAGATGATGAAAAAGACCCCCGAAAACAGCAATTTAACACAAATTTGACTGGGACAGGAGATTCCTTCTGGGGATGTAAATGAAATGTCTCTTCAAAGAGAGGGGGAGGCAGTGGAATTATAGTCCACAAGTTATACGCCTCCACTTTTTAATGTTCATAGCAACAGTGTCTAACATTTAAGTTTTACTGATTTTAACCTGACGTTCCAAGTTCTGAAAAACTCTATGCTTACCATTAAAGTCCCACAACTGTACAGCTCCCCAACTAAAATGCTTCCATTGTGGACCAGACTTCTGCAGCCAGATTTTTTACAAGACTGAGCCGACTGTCTAACCAGCAAGGCCAGCCCCGAGCTCCCAGCCCTTCTTCTCCTCCAGCGGCAGCGGGGGCTTCGGTGAGGCCGAGGACCAGCTCCAGGTGCTCTGAGCTGGCCTCGCCGAAGCCACCACTGCCGGAAGAAGGCAGGAGCAGTTTGGAGGCGGCAGCCGCAATGCTGGGTTGTGGCTGCTGCCAGATTCCGGTGCCTTGTGCCGGGGCTCCGCGCTGTAAGTCAAAGCCTGCGACTCAAGTCAAACAGGCCCCTTCTTGCTGCAAGTCAAATATGATGTAAGTCAAGCAGCATGTAAGTCAAGGTTCCACTGTAGTAAAAATCTTGCAGTGTCAGCAGCAAATTGCTTGCAGCTTGAGCAGTCAATTCACTCATCGATTGTACCGACAGTTGTTTCTAGCAGAAGTTCTCTGGGCAACCTACAAACAAATATAGCATAAAAAGATATAGCACAGCAAATGGTTCTACATTGGACCCTCGTATAACAAACGGTTTGTATAACATAAAATCTGTACAACATAAAAAATTCTGGAGATAGGGGAAATTTGCTTAACAGAATTGCCTATGGGCCAAAGCATAAATAAAGCAACATAAAAATGGCCGTGATTAGGGATTACTGTAGTCTGTTTTCACTGCATTACTGTGGGACATTTGTATAAAGGAACATTTAACAGAATTTCATTTGGAATGAATTAATTCCTTTATACAAGGTACCACTGTATTTTTCAAGGCTTCGGTGGACAAAAAAGATCTGGCATTGAGAAGAGAATTAAAAACAGACCAGCCTCTTGGGCAATAATGACCACCTGTGACCTTCCAGACTTTTGAATAACAGCACCCCCCTTCCACCTCCCGAATTCTTTCCACTTGTTGGTCATGGTGTCTGGATTTTCTGGCAGATAAAGTCCAGAGGATCTGGAAGGCTGTGCCTACTTTCTGGACAGGCTGTGCTGCAGATTTTCTGGGATTTCCCCACCCCCACCCCAACATCTTTGTTAAGATGCACAAGAAGGCTTGTTTCAGCGACTTCTACAGCTGCGTAGAAGAAAGGCCAGCCCTCCATTTCCCTCATTGGCCCCCCAAGGGGTATTTTTTGGCGGGGGGGGGCTCCCACCACACACCAGAGGCCCTACAAACAATTTGGTGGCACGTGCCCAGTCTGTTTGCTCAGAGCTGGGATTCATTGCATTCAGTGGACCTTGCTCCCTACTGGGTATACTTAGTGCTGCAGCTTTAGCCTAGCTTGTCCTTGTGTGTATTTATGCTCATGTGCATGTACAGTACCTGTGCATGGGTGCACACAAGTACATACAGTACATGCAGTTGTGAAACCCTGCTGGCTGTAGCAAAACATACCTCTGTGCAGCCTTTCTGTGGTTTGCTTATATTTTCTGCCATGGAAAAAATATCATCCGATGTCTTTTGAGGCAGCTTTGTTCTAGCCTTCCTGGCATTGTGATTCTGATTGCCCTTTCCCCCACATTGCATGTGTTTTGCCTCTTTAAGCCATGGCAGCGTGGGCAAGCCACATGCCTCATAAGAGTAGTCATGGGATGAGAATCCAGCACCATTTCTCCCGAACATTTGCTGCAGTTGTCAGGGCAACTGGCACCCTCTCTTTAGTATGTCCACGAGATGCGATCTTTTAATTCTCAATCAATTGCTGAATGTGGTTCTGGGAACATCGGTAGCCAGTGGCGAGAGAACCTATGTGAAATTGGGGTTATTGCTGAATTTGGGCCTTGGACCTCAGGCTTGCCATCAAGCTCAGCTGGTGTTGTTTGGCAGTCTGGTGGGTGATGTAACTTGGCATTTTAAAGGATGGGACAGGGAGGACCCAGAGCCTGCCTCTGCAGCTTAGGCATACAGGTATTTTCCTGTCTCTGCTCTCACAGTCCTGTTAGGAAGGTTATGAAGTCAAATGAGAAGAGTAGTAAAGCAAATTGCATAGTAATGTAAATAACTGACAGTCAGCTTTGCAGGAATGATGACTTGGCTTATTTAGAAAAATGCAGTTGTGGTGTAATGACATATGGTGTTGTATACGCTGAGCCAAATGATAACTACCTTACTCGTAGAGGCTAGAGCTTTCCAGAGGCTCTATCAGAAGTCTTTTCCAAACCGAGCTCCAATTATTTGCCATTCCCAGTGCTTGAACTAGGAGGCCTTTCGTATGCCAGGAATCTGTCTGAAATAGAAATTATTGCTGAATTCTCTTTCTGTCTCTCTCTCTTGTTCTTAGGATCATGTCACGCTCTAGAGCAGTGGTTGCTAACCTTGGGTGGGCAGTTGAGAAATGCCAGATACCCTACTGCAGTGGTTCCCAATGTTGGGTTGCCAGATGTTCTTGGACTGCAGTTCCTAGAAATCCTGCCAAGCGCAGCTAATGGTGAAGGCTTCTGGGAGTTTTAGTTCTAAAACATCTGGGGACCCAACATTGAGAACCACTGCAGAATATGTGGCCTTCCAGATGTTGTTGCTCAATGACTCCTCTTTATCCCCATCCATTGCTCATGCTGGCAGGCAGGGTGCTGATGAGAGAAGCAGTCCAAGAGTGTCTCAAGGGCCTTGCACTGTCCATTCCTTTTGCAAATGTTGGACAGTGCCAGGAGAGGGCTTCATCCTGACCCACAGGATAGACACACTGTATTTTTCCATCAATAAGACACCCCCATGTACAATACCCCCACTTTTCCAACCCAGAATTATAGTTTTGCAACCGTGCAGTTCTCTCCCCAGTTCAGTTCCTTGTAGAAGATGACCCTCAATTTGTAATCTAACAATTTGAAACAAAAATATATTCTTGCTGTACTTTGGCATCACATGCGTGTTTAGTGGTAACAGTGGTAAGCAGGAGGAAATAATGTAGGACAAATACTAAGCATGTAATTTTTGTTACAAATTCTCTAGGTTATATTTTTGTACAAGAAGCATAGAGATCTCCTGTTGGTCTACAACTCCCATCATCCCTCTCCATTGGCTGGAGTTGATGGTAATGGCAGTCCAGCAGTATTATTTATTTATTTATTTATTTATTTATTTATTTATTTATTTATTTATTTATTTATGCATTCCACCTTCCAGAAGGAACTCCAATACAATAAATAATAGCAATACAATAGAAATAATTTAACTAACACAATAAGTAAATAAAAAAAAACAAAGGAGGGCCACTCGTTCTCCACATCACCTGTAGATCAAATGTTGGATCATCCTTCTTATGCATCCCTCCTGCCCTCCTGCTTCAGGTACCCTGGTCGCCTTTAATTGAGTTAATATCAACTGTTGCATGTTGCTACCTTTGTGCCTGACAGTTTTCATAATGCTAATAGGTTTTGATGTTTTTGTTTTGTTTTTGGAAGCGGCAGACCTGTTGTATGGACATTGGGTTACTGGGTAGGGTTGTTTGGGAGTTGAAATCCAACAATATCTAAAGGGTGTTATGCTTCCAAGATCCCCAAGCAAGCTGGCTATAAGTAAAACATTTCATCCAGGCGATCCCCAGTTGCAGACCAGAACCCATAAGAAAGTGCTACTTTCCACCCTGCATTCTTCTTGCTGAATTACAGTACAGTCACCCCCCCCCCGCCATTTTGCGGTTCAGGTACTGCGGTCCCACTACATCGCGGGATCGCAGTACCTGCACCTCGGAGCCGCGGGGGGGGCGGCAGGGGGCGATTGGGTTGCTCCGCCCCCTCCTCTGCGCTCCTCTGAGAAGCCTCGGGCCGTGCGGGGGGGGCAGCGGGCTATTGGGTCGCTCCACGCTGCCGCCCCCCCGCGCTCCTCCGAGAAGCCTCAGACAGGTGCGCGATCGCCCCCCAGGCCCCGCCCCACCCGTTTCCGCATATCACGGATTTTCATGCATTGCGGGTGAGGTGGGTCCCTACCCCCCCATTCGGCAGGGGGTGACTGTAGTGATGTTATGATTGTAACTCTGTTCCTTCACTTACATATTGTTTGAGAATTCATCAGAGCTCCACTGTTCTCTGTCAGCAATGTATTTGCATCAGATCTGCCACTGAGTGAAGAAAGTGCCATAGCTCCCTCTGATAGCAGACTTTTAGGTATTATCAGTTTTTGAATGTTTCATATGTTTCTTATTTTGATCACTTAGTGGCACATTCCGGTTTGTTGGTTTGAGACGTGTTGCAGGGTGGGGTACTCTTGGACACCAAGCAGTCTTAAGCTGAATATAGGCATGCTTTGTTTATTAACACATTTCACTGTGCTCTAAAGTTCTTGCATAGGTGGGCAACAAATATTATTATATACATATATGCATGTATAGGATGTTTAACTATGGCTCCCACATATGCTAGCCATCCTAGCAATTAGTGAAGGATGATGGGAATTTTAATCCACCAGTATCTGAAAGGGCTGCATGTGTTCCAGCCATGATCGAAGAAATATTAGAAGCCAGAACGTCTTCCCCCATTGTCATCTGGCCAACCCACTTTCCAGGCCACGCTTGTCTGAGTGGCCACCCTGATGGAGGACCGGAAGTCCTTCAAGGTTAAGTGTTCTTGATCCAGAACGACTTCCCAATGGAGTTATGCTTGGCTCCCTCCCTGCTAACATTTAGAAGGCAACTCAAATGGTTGCTTTTCTGGAGGGCGTTCCAGAGTGAGCCTGTTTGATTTTGATTTCTCTCTTCCTTTCCTGCCATTAGATCATTGCCCTTCATGCTGCTTATTTTCATTTTATTAATGTCTCATTTTTTTCTACAATTATGATTTAGTATTGTATGCTTTATCTACTGGTGTAAACCTTCCAGAAAGTGCACTCATGGGGTGGTAAGCAAGTAAGCAAGCTGCCTTGGGTCCTTTTCCGAGAAGAATGGTGGGGTAAAAATATTCAAAATAAATAAAATACATACATACATACATACATACATACATACATACATACATACATACATACATACATACATACAGTACTAGTAACAGCAAATATTTACAGTGAAGGCTATAAGCTAATGTATACTGATTTTGCTTTGGGGCACATCTCTCTTCCAGAATGACAGAGGCCTAATGCATTTTATGCACCAAGGTCAATCCATGGTGCTGTGATGCAGGATTATGAAGGCCTTCTCCTTAGAAAGGAGGAAGTAAATGTGTTTTTCCCCAACTCAGAGGGAAAAAAGAGAGAGTGAAAAATATGCTTTCCAAATGTGAAAGAAAGAATAGGGTCAGGAGGTGGTGTTGGTTATTGTACTAAAATTCATCAGCAGAGCTCACCTCTACTTGGGTGTCCTGTGGGAAAGCCCCTGTTGTTCTACCCTCGTTACAGTCCCACAAAAATTCTGTAGTGTAGGAATGCTATTTACATTATTTGTACTTATTTTTAATCTTACATTCTCTTGCCTGGTGTAGTAAATTGCTAGAGTAGGTCTGTTCAATCAGGGGAAGATTTTGTGAGTCAACTCCTGCATTTCCATTGATTCCAATGGGTTTGCTCTATTTATTTTATTTATTTATTTATTATATTTATACCCCGCTTATCTTCCTTGCGGAACTCTAAGCTTTTATTTTTATAACTTTAATTTTATAACTTTTATTTTATAACTTTAATTCAGGCATTAAACTTGGTGACACTTGTGGAAGAGTTCACTCGCCAGATTCCCACGGATTCAGTGGTTTTTCTTGAGTTCAACTTGCTACACAAAGCAAGAGGTTTTCAGTCATAACAATATAAATATTTGGAATCAAATTTTAGTGTTATGTATCATATACTGTAGGCACATGTAATCCTATATATTACTCATACAATATACTGTATAGATTAATATAATGTCTCTGAATATGCACAAATTGATTACAAATTATTGTGCAAAGAATGGAAGACGAATAGCCCTAAATGTGCATTTGAACATTTTATTCTCAGATTCAGGGGTTCCTGGGTGAGCCAGATTATATGGATCCATTTCAATCTGGCTTTGGAGATTGCTTTAGTTCCCTCAGCAACTGGCTGCCCGAATGGTGTTGTTAAACACATTGTTGTGCCTTCTTGATTTCAGTGTGGGTTTGGTGTTGGTTTTTGTTTTCCCTGTTGTAGTGGAACATTTGACTCTTTTTAGTATTTGTATACTTACTGTTTTAAACTATCAATATTGTCTTTTAATGATGTTAGCTGCCTTGGATCCTTTTTTAAAGAGAGAGGGTATTTTAAACCAAATAAATCAATACATTCCAAAATAGACTGCTGTGTATGTGTATACCATTTTTTAAAATGTAAGTGCTGAAGCGGTTTCTGGAGTTGAAAGGGTCAACACAGTATGGGAGTGAATTTGAACGACAGTGACATTTATTCTTAAAAGGATTTTTGCTATATTTAAGCCAGGCAGGATGTCCAGGCTATTGGATAAAGCAAGGCTTTGGATTAAACCATCTCTGGGCAACTCAGTTACTGAACAAGATAAAAGCATGCCATGGGAGTGAAGGACTGCCACGGTTGGTTGTGCTTTGTGAAAAATGGAAGGAAGGCAACGCACCCTTTAATTTTTGTCCCTGCTGTGCTGGACTCTGTTTCATATTCATGTGCAAGTCCGTCTGTCCCTCCCATTCAGGTTCTATTGCGACCATAACAAAAATGGCCGCAATGGGTGCACGGGGGTGAAAAAGCCCTCTGTGGAGGGAGGTGGAGGCATGAATGCTTGCACACAGAGGGAATGTCTTCCTAGAACAGTGGTGTCCAAACTTCAGTCCTTCAGATGTTTTAGACCACAACTCCCACGGTCCTTTCTCATTGTCAATCCAGGCTTGGAATTCTTGGAGTTGTGGTCTAAAACATCTGGAGGGCCAAAGTTTGGACACCCCTGTCCTAGAAGATCCAGCCTGCACAGCCTTGGGCAAGCTACAGAATCCCAGGGTGCCCCCAGAAGAAGGGAATGGTCAACTCCTTCTGAGTACTCTCTGCCTGTAAGAAAAATAAGTCAAATTTGTTTTGATACCTAAACTACTGAGCTATCCAGCAAGCTAAACAGATACACAAGGAAGTCAAGGAAAATCAGTTGTATGAAAATCTTATCACTGACTTTGCTATGATAACATTATTGACCCTGGGAGCCATTCACAATACCGTTGCTGATAATAACTACCCAGACACTGGATCTGCTAATCAGATTAGGACCAATAGCTTGATCCAATATAAGGTGATTGCATATGTCTTGATAAAGGTTTAATCATCACAGCCGAGCATGAAACAGTTGTGCTTTAAGGACACAGGTAGACTTTGCTAACAAAGAAAGACCAATGCTTCCAGGAAGCACAGCCTTCGGATCACATTAGAGAAAAGGAAGTAACTGTTGCCTGTTTCCTTCTGGCATGTGTGGCATTTATTTGGGTCTGTAATGATGTGGCCAGAATAAATACAAGGATGAAGTTGGCATCTGGATTTTTGTAGGGGTTGGTTCCTTGTATCTGTATCCTTGACGTGTGACCTGTTGTTGCTAGTGCAGTGATGGCAAACCTATGGCACGGGTGCCAAAGGTGGCACTCGGAGCCCTTTCTGTGGGCACCCGACATCGCCCCTTCATAGCCACCTGTATATAGGTTAAATTACTGTATTGGTGTTTTGTAAAAAAAAAAATTACTGGGTTTTGAATTGCAGTTTGGGCACTCGGTCTCTAAAAGGTTCGCCATCACTGTGCTAGTGCATAGTTGTTTATAGTGTGTGGGGGGTGGGGGGTGGGCAGTTTGCTTGTAGGCAAGTATATGCACTGAGCCTCGTGGCGCAGTGGTTAAATGCCTGTTTTGCAGGTAAAACTGTGCTCACGACCTGGGGTTCAATCCCAGGTAGCAGGCTCAAGGTTCACTCAGCCTTCCATCCTTCCGAGGTCGGTAAAACGAGTACCCAGCTTGCTGGGGGGGGGCTCAATGTGTAGCCTCCACACTGTAATTAAAATTGTAAACCGCCCAGAGACTACTTGTAGTGGTATGGGGCGGTATATAAGCAGAACACTTTGCTTTATTACTGAGGCCTGTAACAGGGAAGCATCATTATCCAGAATGGGCTGTAGCAGGTGGCAGCCATATTTCAATAAATTCAGCTCAGACCTGTAGGTAGCAATCAAATATATTCTGTGATTTCTCTTTTTGGTCACTCCTGTAATAAATTATTTTTGGGTGCCAGTTTGTACTCCTCAACCACACATCCTACTTTCCTCCTGGTATATTGATGTTTGAGCAATGCCTGCTACAGTATATACTTTAAGACAGGGGTTCCCAACCTTGGGTCTCCAGATCTTCTTGGACTACAAGCCCCCAAAACCCTCACTGCTATGGTGGCCAGGATTTGGTAGTCCAAGGACAGCTGGGAACCGCTGCCCTAAGGTGGTCCAAGACTAATCTAATCAACTTGAGCAGATGTGGTTGCATCATATGACAAGGCTAAAAACTCCAGGCTTAAAAACGTGGTGCTTCAAGGGCCAGATGCAGGGGACTGGTATCAGGAGACAGATATCTAGTCTCGTGCGCTCCCAGATGCATTTGGTGGGGCCACTATGAGATACAGGAAGCTGGACTAGATAGGCCTTTGGCCCGATCCAGCATGGCTCTTCTTATGTTCTTAAGCTAAATCTTGAGTGATCTGGAGATCACACATACCTGGACACTGGAGTGTCAGCCACTCATTTTATTTCCTCCCGCTTCAAAAAGCCCCCTTTATTTCCTTAAATAAAATTTAAGAAATTATTTGGAAAGTAGAATTTGGCAGAATTTCCTGCTATGCCCCTAGACTGGGAGCAAGGGGAATTTGCAAACATATCCCTCCCCCCAATATGTTTAGCAAACATTCTCAGGAGATGTGGGATTGCTGTGGGAATAATTGGGGGGGGGGGGAGACAGCCTTTGGGCCCTGCAAGCTACATGCATCCCATGGACCATGTCTTGCATACGCTGCCTATAGACAGTGGGTTTTGTGCAATGTTCTGGCTGGAATCTGGATGCAGCCGAGCAAGTGTATGAGTCAGTAATTTTTCTGATGTACTACATTAGCAGGTTTACAATAACATTTGGTCAAAAGTGTTTCTGTGTGTGTGTGTGTGTGTGTGTGTGTGTGTGTGTGTGTGTGTGTGTGTGTGTGTGTGTGTGAGAGAGAGAGAGAGAGAGAGAGAGAGAGAGAGAGAGAGAGAGAGAGAGAGAGAGACTGCCTTAGAAATGCTCCTTCTGTGGGAGAGAAATCTTTTCTCAGAAGCCACATGGGTCAGCCACACGCTTGGTCATTCGACAGTGTGCAGTGGAATTAATCTGTGGGCTTTGCTGCCTAGACGTAATGTGTTCTTTGGAAATGGATCTATGAGATTGCCTTTCTAGTGGCTCCTTCTTGGGGGAGGCATTTCAGTTTCTCATGTTCAGTTGCTTGCAAGTAACTAGCTGAACCTGTTTCTGAGCCAGGCGCCCTAATAATTTGGGCCAAAGCTGTTAGGGGTGACATGTAATGCACAGATTCATGTGTTTGGTGTGCAACCGCCAGAATTTCCCAGGCAGTGCCCTCGCGCTGGCAAGCTGGGGATTCCGGACACACAAGAACTTTATATCTAAGAGTGCTTTCCTGGCAAACCACATCTTTTGCCATGTTTGGACTTTTAGTACTGTACATGCTTTGAAAAAGTGAGTATCGCCCACGAAAGCTTGCAATGATTTTGTTTTTTTGATGAGTAGCCTATAAAGGTGTCATCTATAGCCTATTCTACATTTGTATTTTCTAATACCCCCCTTTTACATCATAGGGATTACGTCATAGGAATCTTGAAGAAGCATTTGTTTTACAATTGCATTGCGGATACGTCAACAAAGAATGTTTGTGCCTGGCCTAGTGAGCAGAGGCAGCTGCATTTTGATGCCATTCTGTGTCTGGAACACAGACCAAGCCTTTCTTGCCCCCCCCCAACACTGAATCCAGATGCAGGGCTTGGGCTGGATGTGGGTCAAGAGGAGGAATGCCTTTAGGGACAGGGATCACGGGGTCTCTTAGTCATATTCTCTCCCCCTCCTAGGTTAGTGGATGAGGTCACTTTCCTCCTCCCAGCAGGGCAGAGAGAGAAATAATCACCACGATGGAAGAAGTGTTGTTCAAAACAAGCACGTTGGTTGGAACAGCCCCACCGAAGCAGCCAAGGATTTTGTTTGTACTGGATCTAGACCAGAGAGATCATGCTCAGCTGGGCCATCTTCTCGCAGTTGCTTGTTTCTAGTTGGAAGAAGGGGGTTGGGAGGGGGAGATGGGGAACAGAGAAGGCAGGTCGGCTCCACCAAACATGCCCCACACTTTTCATAGCGCAAATGCGGCCTCTTACTTCAGGAGGGTGGCGTGCAGAGGAGAGAAGGTTGCTGTGCCCGGAATCGTTTAAAATTCCTGAAAGAAGTTTCTAGCCCTCATGGATTCAGTGCTTTTTAAAAATCGTGATAATGTTCGTGCAGATTCGTGCCAGATGAAATCTAGGTCACTGCACTGAGATTTCGAGACCCTCCCATGGATACTGACTGCAGTTTTCATCCACGTTGGCATGAGCATGCTCCCTTGCTCTCACATGCACTAATCCTGACTGAACAACACTTCCCCTGATCCCAGCAAGTACAGCCTGGAATTCAGTTGGCTTTTGTGGATAGAAGTGGTGTCCAAACTTTGGCCCTCCCGATGTTTTGGGCCACAACCCCCACAGTCTTTTGTCATTGGCAGTCTAGGCTTGGATTTCTGGGAGTTGTGGTCCAAAACATCTGGAGGGCTAAAGTTTGGACATCCCTGGTGTATAGACTGAGGAAAGGGTGGGTCTCTGTCTGCCATTTTTGGCCTTAGGATGGGCCTGGTTTGTAAGTTTGATCATTTGCACATGATTCTAAACTAATATGTAAATCAGCTGCATTTTGCAGCAACTTCACTCTGGCTTGGTTCCCTCACTTTGTGCTAGCGGGTAGAAGATATGGTAATTCCCAAGTGACCTTTGAACCCAGTGTTGTGGATGAATGAACACAAATAGAATTTGTGATCCAACAGCAAACCTTGGTTTAAAGCTGGCTATCTACTCTGTTTAATTTGGGTGTGATTAACCAGGGTACTGGATGTTGACATGATGCAGCGTTGCCACTTTGCTGTGTGTTGTGCTCCCATACTGAAATGGAAGAGTGCAAAGGGAACAAAAATCGGTTTATTAGACCCCAGTATTTGACTTACCACTGTACTGAAACACAGTAAAAGCCTTCCATTTCTTCTTTTCTTTTAAAATGGTAAAGGGAATGGGATTCTATTTAGGTCTCCCAGCAAAGGGCAGGATCTTACAGGGTAATTTTACTGAAATGGCATTGGTGACCAGGAAATAGACCATTTGTTCACCCCCAAAAACCTACTCCAGAAAGCTGGGAAGTACTTTGGAGTAGAGATGGGCACGACTAGGGAAAATGACGTTTTCGAGTTGTCGTGTGTCGGAGGCAGTCCGTTTCGGCTCGTTTCCGTTTTTCGCGAAATTTCACAAAAATTAGTCGGTTCGTTTTTTTGTTTTTTCGTTGGTCGTTAGTACTGGTTTGGGGGGGGTAGCGGGCTCCTGGAGGGAGCTGCAGGAGTCAGCCAGAGCCACAAGTGACGGACTGGCAGACTCTTTGCACCCGCTGTGTCTCACGTACTTGCATGTAGTGCAATGCAAGTAGATCTGGCTTAGGGTTAAGACGGGTTAGCGCAAGGGCTAGGGTTAGGCTAGTTACGGGTGAGGTTAGGGTGAGTATTGGGGTGCACCTCTGGGTGCCTCTCTGACCCACTTAGAAGGACAGTGTACTGGCGTATGGGTTAGGCTTAGTCTTAGGGTTCAGGTTTGGGCTACGATTAGTGGGCTGTTTATGCCCGATTGGCACATCCCAGAAGTCTCTGTGGTCAACCTGGCCAAGTGGCCATGCGATTGGTGGAAAATTTGCATGGTCCACTCCCATGGGCAAGCCCATCATTGCAAATGTGCAGGTGTAATAAAATAAAATAAAATAAAATAAAATAAAATAAAATAAAATAAAAACGGAGACTTTTTTTGCAAGAAAAACCCACTACTGCTACTGTAAAAATTCAAGCATTTAAAATAGCTAATTTTCGCATGTTTCTGTGGTGCTTTGGTGGGGTTTTGGGCAACGATTTCAAAAAAAATATTGCGGTCGCCATTTTGGATCCCCCGCACTGCATGGCAAATGGATGCGCCCTCCCAGCCTGGTACAGTCAGCAAAACCTGGCCATGCGATTGGTGGAATGGCTCCAAAACTTTGCATGGTCTACTCCCATGGGCGAGCCCATCATTGCGAATGCGCAGGTGTAAAAAAATAAAATAAAATAAAATAAAATAAAATAAAATCAACGGAGACTCTTTTTTTGCAAGAAAAACCCACTGCTGCTACTGTAAAAATTCAAGCATTTAAAATAGCTAATTTTCGCATGTTTCTGTGGTGCTTTGGTGGGGTTTTGGGCAACGATTTCAAAAAAATATTGTGCCATTTTGGATCCCCCGCACTGCATGGCAAATGGATGCGCCCTCCCAGCCTGGTACCAGCAGCGCAGCAGTAGCAATAGCCAAGGAGAGGGGGGCGGGGAACCCCCCCCAAATAAAACACCCTTCTGGCCTGGTAGGTGCCCTCAGACAGTTTTCGCCTACTTTTAGGGCCGGGAATCGGGTGTTTTTTTTTTAGCTTTTAAAAACTTTTTTTCTGTGCCGCTTGGCATTGCGCGATCGCCGCGATGCAAGTAACGAGCTCGAATTCTGGCGGAGTAATTCCCGTTTCCGTTTCTGTAGAGTAACGGATACGAGTAACGGAAACGGAAACGGGAATACCGCTAAGTCATGCCCATCTCTACTTTGGAGTATGAGAGGAGTGCAGAGAACAAAATAAGAGACGAGATTTACATCAAGACTTTGAATCTGTTGATTTAAATCACACTTCAAATAAAAATGTTGGAAATTTATTTTAATGGTTTAAATACAAAATATGATTTAAATCTCTTTGATTTTTAAAAGTATTTTTTTAATCCACCCTGGGTTGATCGAAATCAAGTACAGTGACATTGGGGATCAAATATTTCACTTCAGCTTCTTTTGAAAATCTGGGAAAGCTTCTCAGCTTTTACACTGCTTGTAAACCTGATGTGGGAAGCTTTTTGAGCTGTGGACGTGAATATATGACTCTCCAGGTGGTGTTGGCTGCACACCTCCCAAACAGCTTGCGTTAGATAAGGTGGATGGGAACTGATATTGAGCAAATCTATGGGAAACTGGAGCTTCCCAAATCTGGTCTACAATTTGTCTACAAAACTTGACATACCTGCTGAATCAGATCCCTGCTATTAAAAGGTGTGTGTGTGTGTGTGTGTGTGCAGGCATTCTGTTTTCTGCCAAGTCATTCTGAAGGCTTCTTTTCTGAAGATTCTCTTGCTGAGTACTGTTTGCAACAGCCAGTGGCCCTGCCACGAAGAAGCTGCTTGGAGTGCTGAGTCAGTTTCTGACATGTGAGGCTGAACCCTGGATCACATGTGTCCTGGTGGGACTGAAAAGGTGACTCAGCATGTTTAAAGCAGTGGCTATTATTTTTAATGTACTTCCGAAGCCCGTGTTTCTGGGGGATTTTCTATTGAAACTGGCCTCTGCAAAATGGGAAGTTCTTTTTCTTTGTGGCTTTGCAAATACAGTACATATTATGTTTCTAGTTTCTTTGCAACATCTGAGATGTCCCCAGATATCGGAGTGGGGGTAAGGGTTATGGTTTAGCAGTGTAAACCTATGATTCTTTTACTGTAATCTTCCAGTTTAGAGTAGACTTTACAATTCAGCCAGGTCTGTTGGCATTCTTCCTTCCACTTAGCTGCCATTTCATCTTACAGATCGTATATTTAGACTGAAACCAGTACAAATTTCCCGGGGCCACCCTTGTTGCTGTGGCCCTCGGGTGTTGTTGGACTGCTCCTCCCATCATCCTTCACTATTTAAGCTATCCTGGCTGGGGCTGATGGGAGCATCAGTCCAACCACGTCTGAAGGGCCCTGCCTTTCCTTTCCCTGATGTGTAGAGTAGCTGGCATGCTGGGTTAGAAGCTGTGGGTTAATCTTTTCATACTGCAGTTGACTGCATTGGGATACTTTGGTGGGCATTCACGAGGTGGTGCTCTTCCCTACATGAATCTCTATTTTAGAAATCCAGCAGCAGAAGAAAAGCTGCATAAGGCCTATGAGGTCATCAGCATTATGCTTCATAAGTCATGCAACAGGATTTCAGCCATTGTGCTAAGATGCACAAACACTTTGTTGGACTGATATGTGATGTGCCATGCATGGAAATCAGGCTGTGCTGCCACTACCCTGGAAAAATTGCTGCGAACACCTTTGTTCATTTGTGGGGGTGGAAGTGAGTCCACATGGAATGCTTACACGCTCCCATCACTATGTTTAAGCAAAACGCCTTCATGCCTGGTCTGTCTTATTATGTTTCAGGATTTTCTAGGTTCAAAGTACTCATATATGTTTGGGCAATACTGCTTTCTGGTGGTGCTCTGAGACCGCGCAGGTCCACACAGGTGACCTTCAGCCCCTGAATACTCCACCCCACCGAGCTACAAAGCACTGCATAATTCCATGCAGTTCAGTCCAGAAGTGAGCCTCAGGGGACAGATCTCAGGATTGCAAATCACATCCTACTATATTTTTCTGTGTGTGGTTAGAAATAAGCCCCAGTGTCGCTGCTTTCAGGACTAGGTCCTCTAAGGACATACTGTGGCATCATCAAACTACAGCAGTGTCCAGAGAGTTTGCTGAGGATTTCTAGCAGCACCAGATCCAGGGTCCTGTCCGAGAGGAAAAAAATCTCAAAACAGAGACACCCTTCTCTTAGAAAAATTACTACAAGCAACCCCTTGTGACCAGTTCTAAATGCTTGTGCTTCTGTGCCCAATTTACTGCAGTGCTGCTGCTGCTTTTTCCTTAAGTGGCTTATCTCTCCCTTCCCTGGGAGTTGCTCTGCTTCCAAGGGAGAGGAAAACCTGGAGTCAGTAAGCCAAGTAAAAGCAAGGTTGCTGGGCTGCCCTGCCCATGGTTTTTTTACCTGTTTCACCCCTGCCTTTGCTTTCCTCCTGCTTCCAGGGATGCCAGACTCTCTCGCATGCCCTTTCACCCTTTGGGTTTTCCCACCACCACCATGAAAGCACATGCCATTTGCCATAGACCAATGTTGTTGCTGGCAGTTGCCTCTGGCCAGTCCTAGCCGGCATTGCAAATGGAGATGGAACATAGGGTGCTTTTACACGACCCCTAAAATCCGGAGGTAACTTAAATTCGGACCAGAGATCGTGGGGGCTTGTCGCTCTTCCTGTGTTCCCACCCCTCCGCACTCCATTGTTCCTGTCTGCGTGAGGGGAGGGAGAAAAAAAGGGAGAAAAAAATGCAGGCTCACCTCCGTCTGCCGTGGGAGCAGCCCCGAGCCGCCCCGTAGCAATTCCTGTCTCTTAAAGGGGCGGCGGGGACAAAAAAACCAAACAGACGGCGAGGGAGCCCAGCATTCACAACTTTACAATGCGCATCGGAAGATTTTTTTACCTCCTGGAGGCCAGGTACTTGAAAAGTGTGCTGGGACGTGCTTAGGTGGGCGTGGTTGTACTTAATTTTTTTAAAGTCCGGAGCTGGTGGGAAAACATTTTTTAAGCTCCGGATCTGGGAGCCCTTTGCCTTGGATTTTAGGGGTCGTGTAAAAGCGCCCATAGTAATCCCAGCCTTACCACCAGCTGGAGAACCACAGTTATGCTAAGAGTCTTTGCGCAGGACTGGAGAGAATTGGGTTCAAATCCCTGCTCGCCCATGAAGCTCCTTGGCTGATCTTGGCCTCATCACTAGACAGCCTAAACTACCTCTAGTAGGGCAAAAAGTGCAAACATCGTTGCAGTTCTTCATTTTAAAAAGCTTAAAGTCAGAGGATCGGAAATGTGATACTTCCAACTGAGCAGCATATTGTTGTCGGGTTTTTCCCCCTTTTGGAAAAGTCCTGGGGTGAAGAGACGGATAATTAAGAGGCATGTGGAGATTATACTACTGTATATCCAGGCATTAGTCTCTTAAGGACTCTGTGTTGACTTTGGTACAATAGCTGGCATTCCTCTCGAGAAATAGTTATATATCATGTGATCCTGATGTTCCAGACAGAGGCACCTCCTGTGAGTAAGCCCGTGCCTCAGCAGTCCTTGTCGAATCTGCAGGTGAACTTCTATGAGAGGAACTGTCCTTCTACATTCCAAAAATGTTCCCTGCCCACTGAAAGCAAACAAATCAGGGGGAAGGGTTGTCACCAAGCCTTCGCCCAACATGCTGGTTCTCGAGGTGCAAGGAAAGCAAGAATATTTCCCCCTCAAAGAGCCCACCTGCAGCCTGAAGCAGCATATAATTTAGGTCTGTGGCAGGTCCAACCCTGGAAGTTTACGGTGTTCTTTGCTCCGCTATTGACTTTTTATTCTTGTTTTTTTTTCTCTTGCTCACGCAGGTGTGCTGGCTCTCTGGGCCTTGATCACACATGTGATGTACGTGCAGGATTACTGGAGGACTTGGTTGAAAGGCTTGAGGTTCTTCCTCGTCGTTGGAGTTCTCTTTGCAATTCTTTCTGTGGTGGGATTCGGCACATTCCTAGCCTTGGCCATCACACAACACCAGTGTAAGTATGGGTTGGGTGTGTGTGCGCGATTGTTTCGGAAGCCTGATCCGTGGCTTCATTTGTACCTGGCATTTCCATAAATAATGCAATTCGCAACAAAGTGAGATGAACCAGTGGCAGTAACAATAGCCCTAGTCCCCTAATAATGCACCCCTATGGAAGTGCCATTGCAGTGATTTCATATGACGTATGAAAGAGATCAGCACCCAGGTAACGTAACATAAATTATCAGTCACTTGGTCAAGGAAGCAGGACAACAAGAAAACAGCAACAACAGTGGACTCATGATTTCCTTGCTGGCTTTAAAAGGACAGGTCCCGCTGGCCTTGCTCGTTAGCAGGAGGAGGGAGAGGAACACGGAGGAGAAATAATGGCAGTGTGGAGTGGCTAGCTGCCAATTCTCGGCGTGGGTGAGAAGACAGTGGAATCACACTCAGGCCTGGAGTTGCCTCCTTGGAGGAGAGGGACGAGATAGCAGCACAACACTGCAGACAGTGTGGCCTAGGCGGAGGATGGAGGGTCACCCTCTGGTCTACATCAGAAGCAGAGCGGCCTCTACGGTTCCCAATGGATTGGACACCTTTTTCTGCTCCAGCTGCTAAGATTTCAGTAGGCAATCCCAACTCCCACCATGACCCTTCCAACATTAATTTTGCAAGTGAATGGTGTGGAGGGGGAAGACCAATGGCCCTGCAGGTGTTGGACAAGGTCAGGGGTGTCCAAACTTTTTGCAAGGAGGGCCAGATTTGCTGAGGTGAAAATGTGTGGGGGCTGACCATTCAGCCGCATTGTGCCCCCGGGCCGGACTTTGGACAAGTCTCAATAACATGCAAGGAGGAAGGAACGATGCTGCAGCAACGGAGCTGCGGGTGGGTAGGCTTGGCAGGTGGCTGGGGGTGGTGGTGGACAGAGGCAGGGAGGGCAGGCAAAACATAAAACTGCAAGCTGATGCCCATCCAGTATGGGGAAGGGCCAGCTGGCAGGGATGCATGACAGGCTGAGCCGGTGAGGAGAAGAGGCCACGGGCCTCTTGAAATTTGTAAATGGGCCGCATTTGGCCCCCCGGGCCTGACTTTGGGCATGCCTGGACTAAGTGTTTAATTTATTTTACATATAACCTCTTCTTCTGCCCGCAAAGGCATTAGGGGAGCTAAAGACACTGGGGAGCTGCAGATGAAAACCCCAAAACCTCAGGAAGAACACAACAAGGAAATTAAAGATAAAGCAAATATATAGACAGCACCTGAACAGTTAGGTCCCCTTTAGCTGCAGATCAGCTTAAAGCAGTCCTGACAAGAAATGTCTGGAATAGGAATAGGGTGGAGCTAAACCTCGCTTGTCCCACGGTATAGGGTTCCAGAGAAGCTACTGAGAATTCCCTGTCTAATTCCCATCAGCTCATCGTCTGTGGCCACGGGTTGGAGGAGAGGAGCATTTTAGCCTGATAACATCAGGATGGATGCTGGTGTCCTCTTCGCAGAAAAGAAAATTAGGCTGCTAAAGGGAAAAGGAGAAGCCTCCAGTGCCAGCTGCAGTATTGCACCCTTGGAGTGACCACACTCAAAGTGAATAGACCATGGGATGAAGGTGGGACTGTTGATGGTCCTGTTCCTGACCAGATAATGAATTAGTGGACAAATTAAATTAAATTAAATTAAATTAAATTTCATTTTTATACCGCCCATCTTCCAATATGGAACTCTGGGTGGTTCACAAGATGGTTGTGCTTCTTTTGGTTTCTTCATCTTACTCAACATGGTTTCTCTTTCTCTCTGTGTGTGTGTTGGCTCCTCTCCGTAGCCCTGACAGATCCAAAGAGCTACTACCTGTCCTGTGTCTGGAGCGTCATCTCCTTCAAGTGGGCCTTCCTTCTCAGCTTGTACTCCCATCGGTACAGGAATGAGTTTGCTGACATCAGCATTCTCAGTGACTTCTGAGGCCTGGACCTCTGATATCCCACCCGGGGAAGCCCTGAGGAGGACGGACACTGGACCAGATCTGCTTGGTGCCCCTGTCTTAACACAAAGGAAGGGAATGGCGCTGAAGAAGAGGCCCACAGTGGAAAACTCACCCCACCACGACCTCTTGGCTGCCAGCTTCGTTACGGACGCTTGCTTTTGATCCAGTCGCCTCTTGTTTGGGCTGGTCCTGTCAGTCCTTTTTGTGTGTGTGTGTGTTGTGTGTCCAGAAGAATCTTGTCCTTGTTTTGAAGGATTGTTGGGCGCTAACAAGAACAGACTTCGTGGGCCTGAGGCCTTCTATGCCTCGTGTTTGTGTTTTCTTAGTTTCTCTCCTTCCCTTTCTCCCTCATTCATCCTTTTTAAAGAGCCTGGAGTTAAAACGCAGACGGCCTAGAGAAAATGGCATCCTTGACCCAGGGCATGCTTTCCGGCCTGTTCTTTTAATGATTTAGACTAGCCTCCCCTTTCATACACCCCACACACCCAATTTTTTTGGCCTGCAAAGTCCTCAGCAAACACGGACGAGAGGTGAAGCAAAGGTTGGCTTGGGCTCCTTTGGTAGAGATGTGTATTTAGATAACAAGGCACACGAAATGCTGTTTGGATCCGTGTTTTGGTCCTTCCCACCCCCACCATGCACTTGGTGGCGGTTGATTATAGCAACCTTTCACAGTTTTAGGAGCAAGATCTCTGTGGGTATTTCTTGCACATCACGGTCGTCTGACTCTCACGTTTTCTCCCCCGGAGCGTTGAAGTGGCTGAGTTGGGTTTTTTTAAGCAAGATTTCACCTGGGACAAGGAATGTTTGGCTCCAACCCGAATCGGACTCCAATTCCCAGGAGACCCAGGCACCTCAGCCAGTAGTAAAGGGATGTGGGAGCTGTGGCTCAAAACATCTGGAGGGCCAAACGGTCCCCATTCCCGTTTTAGGGAAGGCTAAATAACTCTATCGAAACTGTCCTTGATGACTCTGGAAGATGAACGCAGGATGCTCCCCCCCCCCAGCCTTCCTCCCCCTGCAAAGATCAGCTCCTAACACCAAGAGGGATCTCATTTTCTAATCCAAAACTGTTACATTTTGCAACATTAGCAGGCCTATATGATGGATTCTGACACTTAGAGCAAGGGAGGTACTTACTCTGACTCAGACCTGAGGTCCACCATCTTGTGTGGATCAAAGCTGACCCCTGTCCGTGGTGATTCCTTAGTCGCACTATATGTTCACCTCTCCTCTTCCCCCTTTATAGGAATTAATATCTTCCTTGGGAAGAAGGATGGGCAACGTGGGGCCCTCCAGATTGTGTAGGATTGCAGCTCCCGTCAACGTAGCTAGTGATAAGGGGTGGGTTGGTGTCGCAGCCCCACAAAAAGGGCCTGTATTCCCAACCCATGATCTAGGAAGAGGGATCGGGGTGGGGGCGGGGGCAGGGTGAACTGTTAGCTGGTGAAAATGAGCGAGCCACTGGTTACAATAAATGGTCCCTTGTCTGTATGTTAGTATTTTGCAGCTTCTTGTATTTTTTTTAAAGCTAGCTGTTGTGGTTGGTTTTCAGTTTAAGCCATACCTTTGTGTGTGATTTTAATCAGAAAATTTAGCATTTTCAGATGAATGGGATGGGAGCACATTTGAAGAAGTGAGGTGGGCACTGGACGCTCAGAATCACCTTGTTCCACCTAGCTGACCCAAAGTTGATTTGCTATTATGGCTTCTGATGACAGAAAGATGGGTAGGGGAAACAGGAGTCCTTCTGTAACACCTGCCTTATTTCCTTTAGGCTCCACCAAAAACACAGTATTCTGCAGGACACCGGACCATGCATATGGATGCAACTATCTTGCCCTGCATTCTAGGTGCTCATTTTGATGGTCCATGCACCCAAATCCAGCCCTGTTTCACTCTATAAGCAGCAAATTTGATGCTCCTGTTTTCTCTCTCTCTCTCTCTCTCTCTCTCTCTCTCTCTCTCTCTCTCTCTCTCTCTCATATATATATATGAGACGACTGCACCATCTACTGCGGCACCCCACTCCAGTCACCACATGGAGCACACTCACACACCCCAAAAAAACATTGGGAGACCACAGACACGTAGCCAGACCAAAATGAATTCACAAGACACAGGACCCCACTCCACCAAAGCCCAGGATACTGCCAGAACCCACCAGCCATCTAACCCACCAGCATCTAAACAGCCATCTAAACAGCCACCAGCAGTTAATCCCTTAATGATCGCCTCAGCCACACAGCAGATCACAAAAGAACAAAGGAACAAAGGAACCTGCAATCAGCAACAAAGCAAGCAAACCACACACCCCCAGCAGTATTTATAGAAGGACTTCAACTGAGACCACGCTTTGCTTCAAGAAGAAAGAAGCCGGAACACCAGCCTGAAGATGACGAGTGAGACCTCGTCGAAACGTCGCCAAAACAACCAGATTTCTACACGGGAAGAAACCCGAATCCACCCTAACATGCATACCTATACCCGTGAAAATCTACGAAAACATATATATATATACGGCTTCTTTCTTCTTGAAGCAAAGTGTGATCTCAGTTGAAGTCCTTCTATAAATACTGCTGGGGGTGTGTGGTTTGCTTGCTCTGTTGCTGATTGTAGGTTCCTTTGTTCCTTTGTTCTTTTGTGATCTGCTGTGTGGCTGAGGCGATCGTTAAGGGATTAACTGCTGGTGGCTGTTTAGATGGCTGTTTAGATGCTGGTGGCTTAGATGGCTGGTGGGTTCTGGCAGTATCCTGGGCTTTGGTGGAGTGGGGTCCTGTGTCTTGTGAATTCATTTTGGTCTGGCTACGTGTCTGTGGTCTCCCAATGTTTTTTTGGGGTTTGTGAGTGTGCTCCATGCGGTGACTGGAGTGGGGTGCCGCAGTAGATGGTGCAGTCGTGGTTTTGTTATTGGATGGTGGTTTCGTTTCATCTGTGGGAAGGGTCTAGGTTTGTGTTTGGTGTGGATGGAAGGTGGTGGCATCTTGTGTCCTTTTGGACCTGGTGTCAGTCTTTGTGACAGAGGCTCGTCTGTTGACCAGGGCTAGTTTCCAGATGTCAGGCAAGCGGGAGGTGTCATCACGTTTATTCATGTTGTTTGGGTGTTTCTCTATTTCAATGGCTTCCATGATTATTCGACTGTTGAAGTGTTCAGTTTTGGAGATGAGTTTGGTTCTTTCAAAGTCAATTTCATGACCTGTTGTTTTTATGTGTTGGAAGAGAGAGGAAGATTTTTCTTCTTTTTTGACTGCGTTCTTGTGTTCTGCGGAAAAAACCACCAAAGCCAAAATAAAAGCCTCTCCCTTAAGTGAAGAAATCAAGCCAAGCATCATCCCCAGAGAGAAATCATCCAGATGCCCCAAGCTCTACGGCCTCCCCAAGATTCACAAAGAAGGAACACCTCTCAGACCCATAGTCAGCTCCATAGGCTCACCTCTACAAAACCTCGCCAAATTTCTTGCCAAACAACTCCAGCCCTATGCAGAATCCATCACTTCATACGTACAAAACTCGTTCCACTTCATAGAAATTATAAAGAAACAAGACCTACAACCCAATGACCTACTCGTGAGCTTCGATGTTGTTTCGCTCTTCACACAAGTGCCCATTCAAGAAGCCTTGACAGCTATCCACAACAAATACAACCCCCCCAAGCACATCCTAGATCTGACCAACCACTGCCTAACCAACACATACTTCATCCACAATGGACAAAGATACAAACAGATAGAAGGAGCACCCATGGGATCACCCCTCTCACCGGTCATCGCAAACCTATATATGGAACACTTTGAAACCAACGCGTTACAGAAGTCCGAACATAAACCCAAACTCTGGCTCAGATATGTTGACGACACCTTTGTTATCTGGCCACACGGGAAAGATAAACTGAACAACTTCCTCACACATCTCAACAGCCTACACCCCAAAATACAATTCACTATGGAAATAGAAGCCAACAACCAACTTCCCTTCCTGGACGTCCTAATCTACAAAAAACCCGACGGCTCCTTAGGACATACCATCTACCAGAAAAAAACACATACAAACCGCTACTTAAATGCACAATCACACCACCACCCTGCACAGATCAACTCCGTAGCAAAAACCCTCATCTCCAGAACCAAACGCCCGCTGACAAAGACCACCTAAAAACTGAATTACACACTCTCTCGAATGTTTTAATTGCGAACGGATTCCAAAAAACACCATCACCAAACTAATCGAAAAGGAAACACCCCCAAGAACCAAGAAACAGAAGAGAACAACGGCACCGCCCTCCTCCCTTACATCAAAGGCACCACAGACAAAATCAGCAAAATTCTCCACAAACACAATATCAAGACAGCCTTTTGCACCGACCAAAAAATAGCCAACATTTTAAGAAACCCCAAAGACAAGATTGAGCTAGAAAACCAAGGAGTCTACGAAATACCATGCAAAGTCTGTCCAGCCACATACATCGGACAGACAAACAGGAGAATAAGCGCACGCATCGCAGAACACAAGAACGCAGTCAAAAAAAGAAGAAAAATCTTCCTCTCTCTTCCAGCACATAAAAACAACAGGTCATGAAATTGACTTTGAAAGAACCAAACTCATCTCCAAAACTGAACACTTCAACAGTCGAATAATCATGGAAGCCATTGAAATAGAGAAACACCCAAACAACATGAATAAACGTGATGACACCTCCCGCTTGCCTGACATCTGGAAACTAGCCCTGGTCAACAGACGAGCCTCTGTCACAAAGACTGACACCAGGTCCAAAAGGACACAAGATGCCACCACCTTCCATCCACACCAAACACAAACCCAGACCCTTCCCACAGATGAAACGAAACCACCATCCAATAACAAAACCACGACTGCACCATCTACTGCGGCACCCCACTCCAGTCACCACATGGAGCACACTCACACACCCCCAAAAAACATTGGGAGACCACAGACACGTAGCCAGACCAAAATGAATTCACAAGACACAGGACCCCACTCCACCAAAGCGCAGGATACTGCCAGAACCCACCAGCCATCTAACCCACCAGCATCTAAGCAGCCATCTAAACAGCCACCAGCAGTTAATCCCTTAACGATCGCCTCAGCCACACAGCAGATCACAAAAGAACAAAGGAACAAAGGAACCTACAATCAGCAACAGAGCAAGCAAACCACACACACCCAGCAGTATTTATAGAAGGACTTCAACTGAGATCACGCTTTGCTTCAAGAAGAAAGAAGCTGGAACACCAGCCTGAAGATGACGAGTGGGACCTCGTCGAAACGTCGCCGAAACAACCAGATTTCTACACGGGAAGAAACCCGAATCCACCCTAACATGCATACCTATACCCGTGAAAAGTGGATTCGGGTTTCTTCCCGTGTAGAAATCTGGTTGTTTTGGCGACGTTCGACGAGGTCTCACTCGTCATCTTCAGGCTGGTGTTCTGGCTTCTTTCTTCTTGAAGCAAAGCGTGGTCTCAGTTGAAGTCCTTCTATAAATACTGCTGGGGTGTGTGGTTTGCTTGCTTTGTTGCTGATTGCTGGGGTGTGTGGTTTGCTTGCTTTGTTGCTGATTGCAGGTTCCTTTGCTCCTTTGTTCTTTTGTGATCTGCTGTGTGGCTGAGGCGATCGTTAAGGGATTAACTGCTGGTGGCTGTTTAGATGGCTGTTTAGATGCTGGTGGGTTAGATGGCTGGTGGGTTCTGGCAGTATCCTGGGCTTTGGTGGAGTGGGGTCCTGTGTCTTGTGAATTCATTTTGGTCTGGCTACGTGTCTGTGGTCTCCCAATGTTTTTTTGGGGTGTGTGAGTGTGCTCCATGTGGTGACTGGAGTGGGGTGCCGCAGTAGATGGTGCAGTCGTGGTTTTGTTATTGGATGGTGGTTTCGTTTCATCTGTGGGAAGGGTCTGGGTTTGTGTTTGGTGTGGATGGAAGGTGGTGGCATCTTGTGTCCTTTTGGACCTGGTGTCAGTCTTTGTGACAGAGGCTCGTCTGTTGACCAGGGCTAGTTTCCAGATGTCAGGCAAGCGGGAGGTGTCATCACGTTTATTCATGTTGTTTGGGTGTTTCTCTATTTCAATGGCTTCCATGATTATTCGACTGTTGAAGTGTTCAGTTTTGGAGATGAGTTTGGTTCTTTCAAAGTCAATTTCATGACCTGTTGTTTTTATGTGCTGGAAGAGAGAGGAAGATTTTTCTTCTTTTTGACTGCGTTCTTGTGTTCTGCGATGCGTGCGCTTATTCTCCTGTTTGTCTGTCCGATGTATGTGGCTGGACAGACTTTGCATGGTATTTCGTAGACTCCTTGGTTTTCTAGCTCAATCTTGTCTTTGGGGTTTCTTAAAATGTTGGCTATTTTTTGGTCGGTGCAAAAGGCTGTCTTGATATTGTGTTTGTGGAGAATTTTACTGATTTTGTCTGTGGTGCCTTTGATGTAAGGGAGGAGGGCGGTGCCGTTGTTCTCTTCTGTTTCTTGGTTCTTGGGGGTGTTTCCTTTTGGATTAGTTTGGTGATGGTGTTTTTTTGGAATCCGTTCGCAATTAAAACATTCGAGAGAGTGTGTAATTCAGTTTTTAGGTGGTCTTTGTCAGCGAGGCGTTTGGTTCTGGAGATGAGGGTTTTGCTACGGAGCTGATCTGTGCAGGGTGGTGGTGTGATTGTGCATTTAAGTAGCGGTTTGTATGTGTTTTTTTCTGGTAGATGGTATGTCCTAAGGAGCCGTCGGTTTTTTTGTAGATTAGGACATCCAGGAAGGGAAGTTGGTTGTTGGCTTCTATTTCCATAGTGAATTGTATTTTGGGGTGTAGGCTGTTGAGATGTGTGAGGAAGTTGTTCAGTTTATCTTTCCCGTGTGGCCAGATAACAAAGGTGTCGTCAACATATCTGAGCCAGAGTTTGGGTTTATGTTCGGACTTCTGTAACGCGTTGGTTTCAAAGTGTTCCATATATAGGTTTGCGATGACCGGTGAGAGGGGTGATCCCATGGGTGCTCCTTCTATCTGTTTGTATCTTTGTCCATTGTGGATGAAGTATGTGTTGGTTAGGCAGTGGTTGGTCAGATCTAGGATGTGCTTGGGGGGGTTGTATTTGTTGTGGATATCTGGCCACACGGGAAAGATAAACTGAACAACTTCCTCACACATCTCAACAGCCTACACCCCAAAATACAATTCACTATGGAAATAGAAGCCAACAACCAACTTCCCTTCCTGGACGTCCTAATCTACAAAAAACCCGACGGCTCCTTAGGACATACCATCTACCAGAAAAAAACACATACAAACCGCTACTTAAATGCACAATCACACCACCACCCTGCACAGATCAACTCCGTAGCAAAAACCCTCATCTCCAGAACCAAACGCCTCGCTGACAAAGACCACCTAAAAACTGAATTACACACTCTCTCGAATGTTTTAATTGCGAACGGATTCCAAAAAAACACCATCACCAAACTAATCCAAAAGGAAACACCCCCCAAGAACCAAGAAACAGAAGAGAACAACGGCACCGCCCTCCTCCCTTACATCAAAGGCACCACAGACAAAATCAGTAAAATTCTCCACAAACACAATATCAAGACAGCCTTTTGCACCGACCAAAAAATAGCCAACATTTTAAGAAACCCCAAAGACAAGATTGAGCTAGAAAACCAAGGAGTCTACGAAATACCATGCAAAGTCTGTCCAGCCACATACATCGGACAGACAAACAGGAGAATAAGCGCACGCATCGCAGAACACAAGAACGCAGTCAAAAAGAAGAAAAATCTTCCTCTCTCTTCCAGCACATAAAAACAACAGGTCATGAAATTGACTTTGAAAGAACCAAACTCATCTCCAAAACTGAACACTTCAACAGTCGAATAATCATGGAAGCCATTGAAATAGAGAAACACCCAAACAACATGAATAAACGTGATGACACCTCCCGCTTGCCTGACATCTGGAAACTAGCCCTGGTCAACAGACGAGCCTCTGTCACAAAGACTGACACCAGGTCCAAAAGGACACAAGATGCCACCACCTTCCATCCACACCAAACACAAACCCAGACCCTTCCCACAGATGAAACGAAACCACCATCCAATAACAAAACCACGACTGCACCATCTACTGCGGCACCCCACTCCAGTCACCACATGGAGCACACTCACACACCCCCAAAAAACATTGGGAGACCACAGACACGTAGCCAGACCAAAATGAATTCACAAGACACAGGACCCCACTCCACCAAAGCCCAGGATACTGCCAGAACCCACCAGCCATCTAAGCCACCAGCATCTAAACAGCCATCTAAACAGCCACCAGCAGTTAATCCCTTAACGATCGCCTCAGCCACACAGCAGATCACAAAGGAACAAAGGAACCTACAATCAGCAACAGAGCAAGCAAACCACACACACCCAGCAGTATTTATAGAAGGACTTCAACTGAGATCACACTTTGCTTCAAGAAGAAAGAAGCCAGAACACCAGCCTGAAGATGACGAGTGAGACCTCGTCGAAACGTCGCCAAAACAACCAGATTTCTACACGGGAAGAAACCCGAATCCACCCTAACATGCATACCTATACCCGTGAAAATCTACGAAAACAAATATCCGACCTCTATGGGGAGGAAACCTTCCAGCTGACCAGAACCTACGAGAAACTAGAAGTCCGAAGAGCCACCATCTTATGTGACATTGCATTCCTACGCAACTGCCGAGACAAAAATGTGATCCCCACAAGCTTCCAACTGAAATTCCACTCAAAAACCCCATCCAGCGAAAGGATCCTGAAAAGAACAGAACTAGCCCTAATCAGAAGCGAACTACACAGGAAAAGATACCTACTAGATCAAACCAACAGAGACCTACTCACTCTCCACCTCAAACTCAGCAACAAAATCCACCCAACACTCTGGAACAAATCCAAGCAACTCGCCGCCTGGAGAGCTGAAACAGAGACCTCCCACAAGACAGACACACACACCAACAAACTCCACAAACTGGAAAAACGCCAGAAGCCCACCCCCCCCACAACAACCCATGAAACAAACAGTTCACAACATATCAGACAGGACACTCACCATCGCAGAGACCAAAGTCCTTTCCAAAGGATTCAACTTTGCAGTCGCCCCAGACACATCCCCACCGAAAACATCATATGCGGAGTGGAAGCCAGCCTAACCAAAATCAACCCAGATGAAGCCAACAAAATCAGACTCGAAGTCACCAATGTCCTCTGCTCCAGCAAACCACCCAGAAGCAATTTACACAAAGAAGAACAAAAAGCCCTCACCAACCTGAGGAAAGACCACAACATAACCATTCTCCCAGCAGACAAAGGCAATGCCACAGTGGTGATGAACACATCCGACTACCAAGCCAAATTATCCAACCTACTACAAGACCCTGCTTACATACCTTTGAACACAGACCCCACCACCTACCTGGAAAAAACCACCAAAGCCAAAATAAAAGCCTCTCCCTTAAGTGAAGAAATCAAGCCAAGCATCATCCCCAGAGAGAAATCATCCAGATGCCCCAAGCTCTACGGCCTCCCAAGATTCACAAAGAAGGAACACCTCTCAGACCCATAGTCAGCTCCATAGGCTCACCTCTACAAAACCTCGCCAAATTTCTTGCCAAACAACTCCAGCCCTATGCAGAATCCATCACTTCATACGTACAAAACTCGTTCCACTTCATAGAAATTATAAAGAAACAAGACCTACAACCCAATGACCTACTCGTGAGCTTTTTTGATGTTGTTTCGCTCTTCACACAAGTGCCCATTCAAGAAGCCTTGACAGCTATCCACAACAAATACAACCCCCAAGCACATCCTAGATCTGACCAACCACTGCCTAACCAACACATACTTCATCCACAATGGACAAAGATACAAACAGATAGAAGGAGCACCCATGGGATCACCCTCTCACCGGTCATCGCAAACCTATATATGGAACACTTTGAAACCAACGCGTTACAGAAGTCCGAACATAAACCCAAACTCTGGCTCAGATATGTTGACGACACCTTTGTTATCTGGCCTCACAGGAAAGATAAACTGAACAACTTCCTCACACATCTCAACAGCCTACACCCCAAAATACAATTCACTATGGAAATAGAAGCCAACAACCAACTTCCCTTCCTGGACGTCCTAATCTACAAAAAACCCGACGGCTCCTTAGGACATACCATCTACCAGAAAAAAACACATACAAACCGCTACTTAAATGCACAATCACACCACCACCCTGCACAGATCAACTCCGTAGCAAAAACCCTCATCTCCAGAACCAAACGCCTCGCTGACAAAGACCACCTAAAAACTGAATTACACTCTCTCTCGAATGTTTTAATTGCGAACGGATTCCAAAAAAAAACCATCACCAAACTAATCCAAAAGGAAACACCCCCCAAGAACCAAGAAACAGAAGAGAACAACGGCACCGCCCTCCTCCCTTACATCAAAGGCACCACAGACAAAATCAGCAAAATTCTCCACAAACACAATATCAAGACAGCCTTTTGCACCGACCAAAAAATAGCCAACATTTTAAGAAACCCCAAAGACAAGATTGAGCTAGAAAACCAAGGAGTCTACGAAATACCATGCAAAGTCTGTCCAGCCACATACATCGGACAGACAAACAGGAGAATAAGCGCACGCATCGCAGAACACAAGAACGCAGTCAAAAAGAAGAAAAATCTTCTCTCTCTTCCAGCACATAAAAACAACAGGTCATGAAATTGACTTTGAAAGAACCAAACTCATCTCCAAAACTGAACACTTCAACAGTCGAATAATCATGGAAGCCATTGAAATAGAGAAACACCCAAACAACATGAATAAACGTGATGACACCTCCCGCTTGCCTGACATCTGGAAACTAGCCCTGGTCAACAGACGAGCCTCTGTCACAAAGACTGACACCAGGTCCAAAAGGACACAAGATGCCACCACCTTCCATCCACACCAAACACAAACCCAGACCCTTCCCACAGATGAAACGAAACCACCATCCAATAACAAAACCACGACTGCACCATCTACTGCGGCACCCCACTCCAGTCACCACGTGGAGCACACTCACACACCCCAAAAAAACATTGGGAGACCACAGACACGTAGCCAGACCAAAATGAATTCACAAGACACAGGACCCCACTCCACCAAAGCCCAGGATACTGCCAGAACCCACCAGCCATCTAACCCACCAGCATCTAAACAGCCATCTAAACAGCCACCAGCAGTTAATCCCTTAACGATCGCCTCAGCCACACAGCAGATCACAAAAGAACAAAGGAACAAAGGAACCTACAATCAGCAACAGAGCAAGCAAACCACACACCCCCAGCAGTATTTATAGAAGGACTTCAACTGAGATCACACTTTGCTTCAAGAAGAAAGAAGCCAGAACACCAGCCTGAAGATGACGAGTGAGACCTCGTCGAAACGTCGCCAAAACAACCAGATTTCTACACGGAAGTGCTTCCTCCCCCAGAATAGGGTACACTTCAGGCAAAACCAATTTAAAAGAAGTCATTCCATGTTTTATGCAAATGTTAAAAATAAAATTTTTGAAATTCAGATTAGAGAAATATTTAGGTTTTCCAGTCTCGGGATGGTTTAAACCTGAAGTTTCAGAAAGGAGAAATCCAGCGAAATGGGGATTGGCAGGATCCATCCATTCTTTAGCTTATTGCTATTGGGGGGTATGGGGTGGAGGTGAGGGTGCAGCTTACTGCTTTGTATTTAATGGGGGCACAAGGCGGAGGTGTTTTGTCTTGCACCAGAGTCCTGCCTTTGGCTATTGGGTGGGGTTGTATGAATTATTACAGTCTGTTGCACACACCTCCTAGTGATGGGAAACTGAAGTCTTTGAACTCCTTGTGAATAGCGCCAGAGAGGGAAGATCTAAGGGTGAGTCGTAAACTGAGCTGTCTCTGAATTATCTGATGATCTTAATTAGAGGAGTGCTGGCTGATCATCTTGCAGACTCACGCCCTGTGCCACCTGCTTCCGATTCTGTTGGATTTCTGGTTTCAGGAGGCGATGAGTGTTCCCTGTTGGTTGAACTGCCGCCTTTCCTCTTCTCGTTCACGCCATGCTTGGACAAGCAGCGAAAGCGAGACCACAAGCTTTAGCATTTGACTTGTGACTTGAGTGCTACTGTAGGCTCCTCACACATGGCCCCGAGTGCTGCGTTTTGTGCACATGATCCGCATGTGAGCAAAGGGTTGGTGTGGAGAAGGCTTTACCGATCCCTCTCTTGTTTGTTAGTTTGCTTGTTTTGTTAAACTTGTACCTCGGCCATCTGGCCATTCTGGGCGGCTTACAACAGAACTAAACAAAAACACATGTCAAACAGAACAAACCTATAACATAATAAACTAAAATAACAAATTAATAATTACAGTATTTCAACACAAACATCAATCATAAGCTGCATTACAAATCATTATCAATAGTTCAATTGAACTTACAAAAAAATAAAAGTAGAAGCAAACTAAATAAAAATCTAAAAAGTAAAAAGTAATTTAAAAAGGAGGATACATCCAAGAACAAAGTCCACCAAGGTCTGAGTAGTGCACATGCTCTCCATCCACACCGCCTCAAGTTGTCACCTCAGCTGCCAACGCTAAACTTGAACCCCCTTGTGCCGGCCAGCCGTTCTAGCGTTCTTGAATCCATTGACTACAGATGAAATGTGGAAGGTTCTTCTTTGGACTCCCAGCTCCCAACAAGCCCCTAGCCAGGACAATCCACAGCCACGCTGGTTGAAGGACTTGGAGTTGACATTTTCCAAACAGTGTTCGGAACACTGGGAGGTGGGAACAGTACAAATTCCTACTGAGACGAGTAATAATTATTGCCTGCACAATCTTCCTTGTATCTGCTAAATCTCTCTCTCTCTCTCTCTCTCTCTCTCTCTCACACACACACACACACACACACACACACACACACACACACACACACACACACACACACACACACACACACACACACACGGGAATGGAAAGTGAATTGAGATGGAGTTTCAAAAGACCCATCTTGGGACACACACCCCTCACAATCATCCTTGTACTTACTGTACAGTGGTACCTCGACTTACGAATTTAATCCATTCCAAATGCATGCTCTTTAAGTCAAACTCTTAAGTCGGGTACCTATCTAAAAAATTTTTAAGTCAGTTAAAAAATAAAAAAATTGCAAGTCGAGCAGACCATATCTAAAATTTGTAAGGCGGCAGTTAAAATGCCAGCAGTTTTCTGCTCTTAAGTCGAGCTGCTCTTAAGTCGGGGTACCACTATCTGCTAAATCTCTCTCTCTCTCTCTCTCTCACACACACACACACACACACACACACTCTCTCACACACACACACACACACACACACACATGGAAATGGAAACAGAAATGAATTGAGATGGAGTTTCAAAAGACCCATATTGGGACGCACACCTCTGCTCTCCTAGGTTCATGTTCTGCAATAATACATAAAGGTGACTTTATAGCCACCTTAACACCTCCCCTCTTGCTGTTCTGCCCCAACGACTTGCAGCCTTTTGTTTCCGCTCGGTAAGGAGTATTGCCATTAAAGCGGGACAGAAAACAATTGGTTTAGAAGATGCTGCCAGGCTGAAGCCTGTTTCCAGTCTAAGTTGCCGGGCTCTCGGCCTCCGCGTTGGCGTGTCGACAGAGCAAGGCGTGGATGTTTGTTTCCCCTCATCTGTGGATTTTTGTCAGGGAGCCAGGGAGTCAAGAGAGATGCTGGTGGGAGGCCTTGGTAATTGGAACATTTGGTATGAATTTGGATCCAAAGAGCCAGGACGGCCTCTCAGCTTTGATGGAGTTCCTGGAGCAGGCCATGTGCCAACGCTCCAGAGCCCTGCGGTGAAACACCCTGGTCATGCAATTCTGCGGCAGCCAGCTGCAGTCTGGAACCAATTACAACAGGAGTGAGCTGGGAAGAGCTTGGTCGAAGGCTGTCCCCCCCCCCCACGAACACCTGGGCCATCTAAGGGGTTTTAGTGTGTCTAAAGACTTTGCCCATCAGCACGACAGGGAAATGTCTCCAAAGACTCCCAGGTGGTTAGAAAGGGTGGTGGTGGGTGGGGCTGCATTCTAAGAAGAACATGGTCCATCAGGGTGCAATCTCCGCCGCCGCCGCCGCCGCCGTCCTGTGGTGGGAGTGGCACAGGAGAGCCCAACCATCTTCAATGTGCAGTCCTTTACCACCTGTTGGACAGCGACCCACATTTGTGGGACTTCAAATCCTGTCACCACTTGACATGCCCACTTGAGACAATGGTAGTCCAGCCACACTGAGGATACATTGGAAAAGGCTGTTGCAGAAAGAGAAAAATAAATCACACCTCCCTTACTGGTTCTCTCCTGGAAACACAGAATCCTGTTTTCAGAAAGGAAGATAGATACCCAGACCTTCTCTAGGCAGCAAATATCAAGTCTTCTGTATTTTCCCCTAAAGGTTAAAATATTGACTAAGATGTCTTGGAAGACCCTGACTAAGAGAACTATAGTTTTTCACTCACTGTTCTTGCTTAGGTTTTTAAAAAGTTTGTGTTTGCTGCCATTGTTTCATAAAATGAGCAGAAGTCATTAGTTTCTCTTCACTTTTAATAAACATGTTAGGATTGTATGAGCTGTTGGCTACCTGGCTGGATTACCCAGTGGTTTAGGTATCTCATTGGTGCCCAAACTTTGGCACTCCAGATGTTTTGGACCACAACTCCCACAGTCCTTTGTCATTGGCAGCACAGACTTGGAATTCTGGGAGTTGTGGTCCAAAACATCAGGAATGCCAAAGTATGGCCACCACTGAGGTACCTGGCTGCAACGCCAGAGAGGTGGGGAGTTTAATTCCTCATGGTGCCTCCACGGAGAAGAACCAGCCTGTGTGACCTTGGGTAAGCTGCACAGTCCCAGGGCCACCCCAGAAGGAGGAAATGGTACTTCTCAGCATTCTGTACTTGGAAAATCCTGAAAGGGGATTCCATGTCAGCATTGCCTTGGCAGCATGTTATGATTAGCATTACAAAGTACATCAAGGTAAGGAAGTAATATATACTCTACTATACTACAGTAGATTATTCATTGCTGTAAAAATGATGAGCACGGTTACACCATGAAAACAACATTGCTGTGGAGTAATTTAATCACCTATCTGGCTACTGCAAAAGGGAAGTATACACAAGTAACATCTCATTTGTAACTAGTTACTTCCAAAGCTGTTTTTCTGAGATCCTAAACAGCAACAGCAAATCAGAGTAGTTAATATTCAGTTTAATGGACAAATATCTGACATCATATAGAACAGTCCTCCCCCCCCCGAATTATTTTACTTTACAGTGTTTGATTTCATTTTGTTTAATTTCATGGTCCGCTGGTAGCTGTGGATCATCATTGTTCTTTGTTTTCAATCTGTGGATCATTATTCCTCTTTGATTTCAAATCTGTGTTCCATTTTTGGCTGTCTCCATGTTTTAGATTTTCTAAATATTTTGACTCTAGAGTGAATCTGACTCTCCCTTTTTTATAGAGGAGCTTCAGCGCAACTCTGTTTAAAAACATGTTCTTATTTACATACATCCATATGTTCTCACACTAATGAATGTTTGCAAAATCAAAGAGCTGTGATAATGCAATCTTATGCAGAATTAGTATTTATAAATATCGAATTGAGTTACTGGGATGTGTTCCCTGGTAAGTGTGTGGGATATTACTGCTCCATTGTGCTACGATTAACCAAAATAAGGGTGATTGGTGCATACACTACTATTGGCAGAACTGGGTGCCAATTGTGATGCTTGGGAGCTACAGCAGGAACAATTGCAACCACTTTATACAAATGTAATAAACAGATCATCCAGCAGAGAGCAATCGTTACAAAAGTCTACTCTGAAATTCCTTGGTGGCCATCAATTAGAATAAGATTCGGTTTCATTATTAAGGCAATGTGAATATTAATATTAATGAAAGTTAATCTAATAGTGAATTTTGGGGAAATGAAAGGGAAGACCCACTAGCCCTCTTCTTCTTCTTCTTCTTCTTCTTCTTCTTCTTCTTCTTCTTCTTCTTCTTCTTCTTCTTCTTCTTCTTCTTCTTCTTCTTCTTCTTCTTCTTCTTCTTCTTCTTCTAGTTTTTGAGGGACACCACATTGTCCTCTTCCTTTCTCATGGGGTAGTGGTGGTGGTTCCGGTGCATGCTTCAGTGTGGGTTGGTTGGGAGATAGTGCTGCTTGGCCTAGCAACCAAAATGGTTAGTTAAGGTTCTGACTTAGAGATAAAACAATACTGAACCTTTACGTATTCAAACCACATGTTCTACTGTAGTTGTATCTCCCCATCTTTAACAATATAACACATGTTTCTATTTTTGTATAGAACTGATTCAGCAAAATGTCCCCCAAAAGCTGCTACTTTGGGTTTGCTCAGAACACCCTTTGACCAGAGTTTAGACATAAGCAAAGGAATGTTGCTAGCTGCTTGCTTGATGGCTCCTTGATAGACAAGGCAGCTGAAAAGGAGCTGGACAACTTTCTTAGATATTTTGAACTACAGATATCACTGGCATGGGAAAGGTGACTCGTCCTTCCCCTTCTCCAGAACAGCAGTGGTAGTGGGGTCTGTTCTAATCTATGGCTAGTTGACAAAATAAAAAGAGAAGCAAATTTGGAGGAAACAGAGGGCGCTTTTACATGACCCCCAAGATCTGCTGGCAACTTAGGGCGCTTTTACATGACCCCTAAAATCCGGAGGCAACTTAAATTCGGACCAGAGATCGTGGGGGCTTGTCGCTCTTCCTGTGTTCCCACCACTCCGCACTCCATTGTTCCTGTCTGCATGAGGGGAGGGAGAAAAAAAGGGAGAGAAAATGCAGGCTCACTTCCGTCTGCTGGTGGGAGCAGCCCCAAGCCGCCCCGTAGCGATTCCTGTCTCTTAAAGGGGCGGCGGGGACAAAAAAACAAACAGACGGCGAGGGAGCCCAGCATTCACAACTTTACAATGCGCATTGGAAGATTTTTTACCTCCTGGAGGCCAGGTACTTGAAAAGTGTGCTGGGATGCGCTTAGGTGGGCGTGATCGTACTTAATTTTTTTAAAAGTCCAGAGCTGGTGGGAAAACATTTTTAAGCTCCGCATCTGGGAACCCTTTGCTTTGGACTTTAGGGGTCGTGTAAAAGCGCCCAGAGAGAGAAACAGAGAAAAAGCTATAGACCAGTGGTTCCCAACTTTGGGTTCCTAAATGCCTCACTTGGGCTGGTGTTTGTAGCGTTAACATATCTTTATTAAAACTGCAAAAGCCCATTACCTGCATGGAGACTTGTTGCGCTGTTGGAAATAATTCAAATATATCTTCAAGACTACTACTATTACTACACAGTTTTCAAAAATTATTTTATTTAAAATAGTTTTACTCTGACTTTCTCCTTTAAAGGACCCAAGGTAGCTTACAGCATTAAAAGAGATCTTTAAAAGACATAAAGAGCATGTGTGGAAATATGAAAAAGCACTGAACAAATAACACACTAAAAGCAATAAACTATCAATGCCAGCAACAGATTCAAAGCAAAATCATCACCAAAAACCGATTCCAAGCCACAAGGTACAACACTCCCATTTAAGGACTCCCGACAGAATGTCAGTTGCAAAGGGAAGCATACCTGTTCACAGCTTTTTGCTGTGTTTTGCAGGAAACAATTGCACAGCACTCTGCTCAAGGAGGAAAGGATGTGGGTGTCACACAACCGGCAATGGCTCAGCCGATCTCACCTTCCACTCATTTCATCCTTGTTAGCAGAAACCTTGTGCTTAGAAGACAGAAAGTGCATCATCGACCAGCAGAGGGCAGGAGCCACAATGAAACCTTCGAAGGGTGGGTGTCATTGTTGAGGCTCCAGCTAGTTGGTTGTTTTCACAGGGAGAATCTAAACAAGCCTCCCTTTTCCTCCAAGAAGTGCACATTTCAGAATGTCTTGCCTAATCTCCTGCATTGTTGTTTGTAGCTGCCATTAAGTTGGAGCTAACTTCCAGGAACACTCATAGGTTCTTTGATGCAACTGATTTAAGCTGCCAGTTCCACTCCAGTGAGTTTCCATAGCTGGATGGGGATTCAAACCCAGGCCTAAATCTAGACCTTGACCCTATCCACTATACCACACTGGCTACCAGGCCTGCATTACACAAACATTTTCAATACATGTTATAAAACCTCAAACCTCTAATTCTATGCACAGCTACCTGGCTGTGTCCACACATCCAAATTGTCTGCACTTTCTTTTGGTTCCATTGCATTGCATGTCACGCAATTCAGTCACGTGACTGATATCGCATGGCAAGAGTTCAGATGCCTAATGGCAGTTTTGCATTTTTGAACCCACCTTGCTCTGATGCTGCACCTATCATGCAATACACTTGTGGCACAGTGGTTAAATGCCTGCACTGCAGCTAAAACTGTGCTCACAACCTGGGGTTCAATCCCCAGTAGCCGGCTCATTGACTCAGCCTTCCATCCTTCCAAGGTCGGTAAATGAGTACCCAGGTTGCTGGGGTGTGTGTGTGCAATGTGTAGCCTGCATACTGTAATTAAACTGTAAATCGCCCAGAAAGTACTTGAAGTGGTATGGGGCGGTATATAAGCAGAACACTTTGCTTTTGCTTTGGTTTCACAAGTGTCATTTTCCATCAGCCCTTGCCCCGCTTTTAAAAAGTTACGGCGATAGGAAGACACTGATTTGTTGATGAAATGTCAATGCTGTCCAAAAATACAGATTTTAGGCAATGGTGGAAGGAGCCCCCCAGCCACTACATTGCCCATCATGATGCAGGACTGGTGGGGCGAGGGGGTCTGTTTGTTCCAGGCTGCACCCTTCTCTCTCCTATGATTTCTCTGATGTAGTCTGTGGATGTGGGGTCAATAATTTGTTGGTGGTTTTGCAAGATTCCCCCCCTTAAAATCCTATGGGATCATGAGGATGCTTTCTGGATTTCATAGATCCACCTTTTACTTTCTTTCCACTATACTCCTTCCAGAAAACCTAACACAAGTCATCCATTAGCATAAAAAGGAATCCACACAACGCTTGGTCAGTGATAAAAAAATGAAGAAAAATTGGGACCAAAGAATTAGCAGCAGCTGAAAAAGAGAGAGAGAGAGAGAGAGAGAGAGAGTGCATGCGTGCATGCACAATGGCAATGTAACAAAGAAATGTTCTGGGACTCTGGGTACACAAAGAACCCAAAATCAAAAGCAATGCAGGGGAGATTGTGGAATAAAAATAAAATGTATGAGGTCCCTGGCTGACAGGATTCGGAGCAGATTCAGCATGCTTTGGGGGGGGGGGAGTGGAGGGATACCAGGTAGAAGGTGTGTTGTCTGAACCAGGAAAACAAAAACAATCTGAGATCAACGAGGAAAAGTGGAGAGATATTTTGGATATGTGAACACAGCCGAAGCTGTTGAATGCAGAACAACTACCTTCTACGTGCAGTATATACACGTTTCTGTACTTCACAGCTAGAACCCTGTGCACACCAACCTGAGAGTAAGCCCCATTCAGGACAGGATGAATCATCTTTTAGTAAAATGTGTGTAGGATTGCAGTCCAGTCACAAGTAAGTAATAATGTGGTCAGTGTGACTTATTTTAGGGCTGCCCCTTCCCCTTAGAAAAGGGTGTCCTCCTCAGCTAAAAAGAGTGTGAAGGATGGCAAGTTACACCCTTCTCTCTAACAGGCTGCCCAACAGCGGACATGTAGATTTGTGGGGTTAGCCCAAGTCCCAAACCCTTCACTCCTAGAGACTGCTTAGAGCAGTGGTTCCCAACCTGGGGGTCGGGACCCCTTTGGGGGTTGAACGACCATTTCACAGGGGTCATCATGAGCCAGGGAACAAAAAAGGCACAAACGGCTTGGGTCTGGAGGAGGAAGGGGGGAAAGAGTGAGTTACAGCTTGATAGGCTGGAGGGGATGTCAGTCAATGGCACTGGAGGCTGCGATTGGCTGAGGTTGCCTGTAGAGGGAAGTTCTCTATGGCCCCTGCAGCAGTAGCCTGCCAAAGGGGTCTTGTGGCCTCTTCCAAGCAGGGCAAGGGGTCACCCCAACATGAGGAACTGTATTAAAGGATTGCTGCATTAGGGAGGTTGAGAAACCACTGGCTTAGAGCAAGGCACTGTATCTTGGGAGGTGACCTCAGCAATATAGTTGATCTCCCAGGCCACTATGCCCTGGATGCTCTGAGGAAGGACCCTGAGTCAAGAGGCTGGCAGCTGGGCCTAGGTGGCTCTACAGAGGCCAGGTTACGGGAGAGCTTGTGAAGGCACCAGTTTATTTCATTGAAGTAGATTGTTTCCTCAATGTCATATATTTTAGCAGAAACAGGAACTAGGTAAAAACACTAAGCACGGTCCCATTCTTGCTATAAATTCAGTCAGCATCATTATCAGAGAGCTCAGTTGGTTCTAGAGCCTAGCTGCCGAGTTAGAGGTTGGTCGTTGGGTTCCCCAATGAGGTGTATATTTTGTAGCATTCAGTTCGGGCTGTAATTCTAATGTGTTATTGTTTGTAATTTGAATTCATTGGAATATTTTATGTAAAGAAAATACTGTAATCCTATAGAACCTGGAGAGTGTTACACTTCCGAGGAGAAGAGCCAGCCCGTGTGGGCTTGGGCAGACTTTGCAGTCCTAGGGCACCTCAGAAGAAGGGAAGGACTTGTTACATTAAATAATTGCATTAATCAGTTGTAATACATGGGAAATATGTTATCAATGTAATAAATTATTAATTTAACTTTTGCCCTCAGAACAATTGCAGCCTTACATGGAAATAAGGCATAAGGATTGCAGTGGATCTTATTTTGAAGGAAGACATCAGAATGACATAGTCTGGTCTGAAAACTAA
The DNA here is from genome assembly GCA_029282475.1 of Phrynocephalus forsythii. Lineage (NCBI taxonomy): Eukaryota > Metazoa > Chordata > Lepidosauria > Squamata > Agamidae > Phrynocephalus > Phrynocephalus forsythii. The sequence continues at coordinate 24,803,736 of JAPFRF010000011.1, read as the reverse complement.
GGCAGCACCCATGCATAACAGTTAATTCCAAATTCTTGCCTGGATGCTATGTCATCCCAAAAGATGGGGAGAGGGGCTTGTGCTTCTTTTGATAACATTTTTAAACAGGAGCATTTTATCCAAAGTATAAATGATTATGGACTATTTTTAAATTTTGTAGTATTTTCTTTTTACTAAGCAAGGGAGTATCTGAGAAGAAGAATCTGGAGTAGCATGGGTGGGCAAACACTGCTAAAAGTCAGAATTTGGTCTGATTTATGAGCTCAGCTCAATGAAAAAAGAAACCTCATAAACTCTGAGGATTTAAATCATGGCGGAGTTTAACTCATGTGTTACCAATGTGCTCCTTTGGAAAGTGTGATGTTTATTGCTATATTTCTTTTCTATCTCTATTTATTATTACAGCAAGCATTACAGAACATCTAAATCTCTAAATGCATTTTACCCCATCTCTTTCATTTCCCAAGATACTATTCAGAGGGAGGCATGGAGGATGTTGAGGGTTAAAATAGGCAACAACTGAGCATATACAGAGATAATACACTACTGCAGTGTTTTTCAACCACTGTTGGGTTGGCACAAACAGTGCCAATTGCTAAGAGATTGCCTTGTGCCATATGGGAAAAATTGAAAAATTACTTTATATATAGTCAATATAGGCACAGAGTTAAATTTTTTAACATTTTCTAATGGTGGTGTGCCTCGTGATTTTTTTCATGAAACAAGTGTGCCTTTGCCCCAAAAAGGTTGAAAAACACTGCACTACTGGCTGCTCTGATCTGCTTAGGACTTGTATAGATGGGTTGAAGGCTAAACAAGGCCAATTGCTATCAGTCAGATTGATTTGGCCATATGGGCTGGATATAATAATAATAATAATAATAATAATAATAATAATAATAATAATAATAATAATAATAATAATAATAATAATAATAATAATAATAATGTACAATCCTTGCACCCATATATACCTCAAGTGATCCTGTTTGGTTTGGCTCCTTTAAGAGGCTAAAACCCACCTGCCCCCAATTACAATCTTGCCTTCTCCTGTCACCAGCTGCTTTTGGGAAGAAGCTTAATTTACCAAAAAAAAAAAAAAAATCTTTAGTGATGGCAGTGCATCAGCACAGCCTTCATTGATTTTTTTAAAATACTGCTTTGGAGGAGCAGGTGAAGTTTTTTATTTCCATATTTAGCATACCTTGGTATGTTGTGTGATAATTAATAGAGACTTGTGTGCTTCACAGACATAACTATTTTATAACGACACTAAGACTTTGGTTTAAGAATACAGTACCTTGGTTTTAGAACGTTTTGCAAGACAAGCAAATTTTCTTCTAAATTTTGCATTGATCAACGAGCAATAGGGCTACACATTGCATGTAATTATTGTCACATTAAAAACACAGAGTAAAATCCAGTTGTTCGTCCCAAGTAGAGCAGATTCCGCAGCCAGATACATAAACCGTGGTGTGGATGTGGAATTCTAGCCAACTTTTTTTGTGAATTTTGGCATTCTGTGAGTACAGTATGTGGTCTATGGGACCCTAGAACAACTAATCTGAGTTTCCATTATTTCCTATGGGGAAATTTGCTTTTATGTAAGAGTGTTTTTGGTTTCCAAGCATGTTTCCAGAACAAATTATGCTTGAAAACCAAGGTATTACTGTACTCTTAAAATATTTGAGCAAGTCATAGACAGACAAATCCACATCATACTGCAACTAAGTGTCAAACAAGCTGGCTTCATCAAGGACTGTGGAATGATAGATGCAATCTATGCTGCCCAGCTGGTCCTTGAAAAAACCAGGGAAAAACAGATACCAGTGCATGCAGATTCCTTGAGAAAACATTCAACTGAGTCCCACATGATGTCATTTGGTATGCATTGGAACATCATGGAGTCCTAGAGGAACTTGCCAGTTGGGTCAAACTCCTCTATGAGTTGCCGAAGAGTTGTGTACAGGCCACTGCTGGTACATTGAAAGATTTTTGTATCACAGTTGGGGTCCATCAAGGATTGGCACTCACCCTGCTTCTTTTCATTCTGGTTATGGATGCTGTCACTCGTGATCTGCAGAATCCGGTGCCCTGGACACTCGTTTATGCTGACGACATCATGATTGCATCAGAGAGTAAGGCAGATCTTAAGTGCTAAGCCCAAGTATGGAGTGATTGTTTGGCGAGGTTTGGCCTGAGCCAGAATGTGAGGAAGATGGCATATTTGACGACTTACCCAAATGAATGTGGTACGATCCAAATCAATGGTATTGACCTATTGAAAACTGAGGAGTTTAAATACCTCTGTTCCACAATCACAGCCAATGGGAGTCTGAAATGCAAAGTTGCATCAAGGGACATCAAGCGTCACATGCGACAAAAAGATCAGCGACTGTTTAAATTCAAATATCTGTCGCACCATTATTCCAACCTGCTGAGCTCTATGGTGTGGAATATAGGCCAGCGACTAAAGAAGTCGAACATCACTTTGGTGTCAGATGGACCTCCAGCCTCACGCGAAACGATTAGGTGCACAATGCTGAGATCTGATCAATATGGCATTGATATCACTAATCACTGATAAGAGGCATGAAACCTGATTGCAATGGTATGGACATGTCTTGCATGCTGATGAGGAAACTCTGGCAAAAAAGGGTCTCACCTTGGAAGTCTGCAGATCTCGACTGAGGGGACAACCAAAACAGCGCTGGATGAACAACCTTAACAAAGACATAAAGTTGTCCCGGGTTCACCCAGACCTGGCCTGCAATCATGCCAAGTGGAAGGCAAAAACCAGAATAGCGGACCCACCACCAAGTGGAACAGACGGAAAAAGAATAATGCTGCACATTCTCAGTAGTCATCAAATGTGCTCACAAGTATAATGTATATAGTTAATGAAAAAATTAAATAAGCTTCCTGGCAGAATGTAGATGCAGTTTTTAATTACACACTAACACACGCATGCACACACACACACACACACACACACACACACACACACACACACACACACACACACACACACACACACACACACACACACACACACACACAGAATAAAGGCAAAACCAAAAGAAAAAAGAAAAAATAATTAAAAAACCACATGGTTGCACCTTAAAGATATAAGCTTTCATAGATCTTTGCCCTCTTCTTCAGACATACTATATTTTTCTATCTACAAGATGCCCCCATGTATAAGATGACCCCCACTTTCCAACCCAAATTTATAGATTTGCATCCACACGATTCTCTCTTCGTCTTACTTCCATGTACTATATAAGACAACCCACAAATTTTAGACTAAAATTTTTAGTTACAAATGTAGTTTTGTGCAAAGAAAAATATATGTGGTAAAAATACAGAGATCACACAGTAAAATATTCATGTCCAGCTCTAAGGGAGTATAGTTGTGTTTCACACATGCAATGATTTACAATCTGTTTCGTGTTCAGTTCTTTTGAAGTCTGATTCTGTAAATATCTCAACAAGAGACAGAAACTATAAACAGCTATTAAAGGAGACAGCACAAGAACAATGTGTTTTAATACACAGAATATCAGACTTTACCTCCTAGTCTTTTTTCAAAGATGAGTCTGATAGTTGTGAAGGAAAATAACAGTAAATAACAGTATAATTATTACAACTGTTAGTGCCCATCTCTAGTCTGATTGCTCAAATCTGGTCCTGGAAATGGACTAATTTTGTTGTTGTTGTTGTTTGCTTTAAAAATGTTAACTATATAGGGCCTTTTTACACGACCCCTAAGATCCGCTGGCCACTTAAATTCGGACCAGAGATCTTAGGGGTTCCTCGCTCTTCCTCTGTCCCCACCCCCCTCTGCACTTCCTGGTTGCTGGCTGCCTGAGGGAGGGAGAAAAAAGAAAAGAATGCCCGTTTACCTCCGTTTTGTTCCCGGCAGCATTCAGATCTCTTAAAGGGGTGGGGCGCAAAAAAAGAACAAACAGAAGCCAGGAGAGCCCCGCACTCACTATCCTTACACTGGATCAAATATTTGTCACATCCAAAAAGCAGGTACCTGAAAGCTGCTCTGGGACGCGCTAAAGTGGGCGGGGTCTCACTTAATTGTCTGCAAAGTCCGGAGCTGGTGGGTAAACATTTTTAAGGTCCGGACTTTGCAGCCATTTGCGGTGGAGCTTAGGGGTCGTGTATAAATGCCCTATACTCAATTAACTACAACTGGTAACCAGTGGCTGTGCCTGGTAGCAAAAATGAAGGTCAAGTGTTTAAATATCCATCTGCACTGCTATACCCAATAGAGTAGACCACCATTCTGGGCAAGCCACTGTCTCAGCAGTCCTTGCCTGTTGGAACATTTTTGCTTGTCGACTGTGCATGCCTCAGGCTCCTGGCGGGGATATTGTGGTATACAGAGCTCCCCAAGGGGTGTGTGCCTGGACCATGTGCAGCAGCACAATGTGGAACATGTTACCAGGGAAGGGAAGGTTGCCTTTGAAGTATCTCCCTTTGATCTCTCTTTATCACACACATAATAAATGGAACCTTATTTTCTCTCTCAGACAAAGGGAAATGTCCCCGCTCCACCAAACCCCAGGCACTAAAGTACTCCCCTCCCCTCCCCTCAAATGCCAACCTGGCCAAACTAATCAGGAGATACAGAGGGGGCCCTGCACATGGTTTCTTGTTTCCTTGGGTGAAATCTCCCGATGCTAAGAAAATGCTTCGGGGAAAGAGGACTTCTTGAAGTCAACATGCTGATTGTGTGCATCTAGATGTCTGGATAACTCAGTTTTGTGAGAGGTAGTCGTGTTAGTCTGTGCAAGAATTCCAGGCAAAAATCAAAGCAAAATAAAAGACAAAAACACATGGCACCTTAAAAACTAACTACCGTATTTCCCCCATCTATAAGACGCCCCGTGTATAAGGTGACCCCCAATTTTCCAGCCTGAAATAACCATTTCTTTACTGTGTGATTCTCTCATTGGCTTATTTCTCTGTATAAGACAACCCTAAACTTTTAGTCTGGGAAAATATCATATTTTAATGTAATCTTACATAGGCACATCCGTGTCCTCAGACGTATGCCTGAAGAAGTGGGCATGTTCACGAAAGCTTACATTAAAATATCATAGTCTTTAAGGTGCCAAATGTTTTTTGTCTTTTATTTTGTTTTGATTTGATATTTTCCTGGTTAATTCAGTGGTTCTGGGACCCCCCGCGGATACAGAAATCTGTGGATAAGAGCTAAGGCTTTTACCCAGGGTAGCAGTGGTGACAAAGAGGGGAGGTGAAAGGAGGTAGCAATGAGGACTGGGGAGGGGTTGAATGAGCAGCAAAGGGCCATCCCCCCCCCTGCAACACTCATCTACCCCTGTCCTTACTGCCAGGCCAGTACACGGAGTCTACTTAGCAAGGAGGAGGGAATCTCTGCGGCAGTTCAGGGTGGGTGTCCTGGGGAGTTCACCTGGGACAACTGGACTCTGCAGCCAATGCTGCTGTGCCCCCCCCCCGAGCTGGCACACTGCCACCATCCCTGCCCCCCGCCACTTGCCATCCCCGGATAAGTGAATCTGCGGATGGGGAATCAGAAGATATGGGGGTGCTACTGTATTTGCCTGCTGGGCCCGAGGTGGGGAGTTCAGTTCCTCACTGTGCCTCCTGAGAAGAGCCAGCTTGTGTGGCCTTGGGCAAGCTGCGCAGTCCTCCTAGGGCATTTCCAGAAGAAGGGAATGAGAAAGGACTTCTAGGTCATCTCTGCTTGAAAAATCCTGAAAAGGGTTGCCATAAAGCAGAACTGACCTGATGGCACATGATGATGATTATATTTATTATTACCAGAAGCCGTAATATATTGCAGGGCAGCTTAGTTGCCATTCTCAGTGGTCTAGCGAGAAACGAGACAGTTCTGACCCACAAAGCATAGTCCTTCTCCTGTAGGCTTTTTCATGCAAGCTCCATCAGATTAGACAAATGGTGTAGTATATCATGTGATGGACCAGAACCTGTTTGGAATCCCCCTTTAGCCATGGAAATATCCAGCAGCCCCCTGAACTGCTAAACCCACCCCTTAAATATCTCGCCTTCCTTGAAAGCCCTATTAACGTTCCTACAAGCTGGCTCTGATCTCATAGCACACACACACACACACACACACACACACACACACACACACACACACACACACAACCTAAAGAGCACCACTGAGGTTTTAACATCATGCAGCCCTACAGGTGGTTCCAGAAGTTGGCTTCTAGGCTTGTAAGGGATATTTTGGCACATTTTAAGGACTGTAAAAAACACCCTGATGGAAAAAGATACAGCAATCTCGCCAACAGCCAAATCTAGGAGCAACTGACTGGATTTGTCTCCAAGGTGGGAGAGATTACCACCCTCAAGTTGGCCTTTTTAGCCACGCTAAAGGATACCTTTATTATAACACCCTTGCTTCTAATAAAAAGATATGCATTTTATTTTGTTTCCTGCATTATTTCATTTTTAATATTGTGTTATAAAATAATTCGTAACAAAATAATACAAAATGACCCATTATACTACTGAGTCTGTTGCACTGGGTCCTAAAAGCACCCAGTTTTGTGGATAACTCCAGAATGATAGAAATGGGTTAGAACAGCCATGTCCAAAGTGTGGCTCGCGAGCCGGATCCGGCCCATCAGGCTATTTAGATTGGCCTGTGAATGGCTGGCCTGCCCCCTCCCTTGTACGGAATGACCAGGCTCTTCCATTGGCTCTTAGTCTCAGGCTGAACCATTGTTCTACTGAGACAAGACGCTGCATTGTTGAAGTCCCACTTTGGATGTCCACAGACTGTAAGTGCAGTGTTTGCATTTTGCACTATGTCTGCTGTACCTGCAGGTATAGGAAATTCTTCAAAATATTCCCAAATAGAGTCCCTTTTATGACCTGCTGCCATTATAGGCTTTCTCCTCCTGGGACCTCAGGCTATAGAGTAGGACCCCGGTATCCGCTGGGGATCAGTTCCAGGCCTTCCTGTGGATAACAAAAACTGTGGATAAGAGAGAATGCCACACCCCAACAGTTGTTTTGTGACAGTAGCTTGCTTTACGGCTGCTTTTTTATGAAAGTAGCTTGCTTTACAATTGCTGTGTGTGACAGTAGATTGCTTTGCGGCTGCTGAATTATGTATTTAATTTTTTCCTCTGCGAACCGTGGATAATCAGTGGATAATTCATTGGATAATTCATTAACCAATCAATGGTTAATGAATCAGTGGATAAAGGAGTCCCACTGTATACAAAAAGATTCAAAAACTTGTGGAGTATCCTGCTCAATAGGTTTCAGCTTCATTTTTACTACTGGCCCTTCCCTTCTCTCACTTAGCTTCTGGGCCAGATGTATTCCACTCCCAACAATCTTCTTCTATTAACTGATTTAAAAAAAAACACATTACAAATGTAGCACTTCAGAGGTAAGGCTTTGATTCTATATGCACAGATTTAGAAAGGAGCTATGGGATCAACGACTTTTTGTCAACTCTGTATGATTATTTTATAACATTTACGCTGTGAAAAAGAGCCATGTGATTTCTACAAGCACAAATCCACAGGTTTGAAAGCTGTAGAACCAAGCATCTGTGACAATATCTTCTGGACAGAAAAATGCCCAATGGCCATACAGAAACCTCTGGAAGAGCATGACGTTGTCAATGGCTTAATGGAATTCATTTGCCCAAAAATTCAAATATTGTGCCAAAATACAGCCTCATGCTACATAATTAAAAACTGGTCTTCATTGCATTGCCTTTGGGCTATAATGAATCTTACAACAAAAACTATTTTTAGATATAGTTTTCCTCACAAAGCATTTCATTTAAAAAATCCAATATATTTTAAAAACTCCCATTTGAATTTTAAAAATCCATATGGGGGGATTTTTCAAAACAATTATTGATTTTTCTTAACCCACCCTGTGAATTATCCAACAAAAGGCTTTTCCTTCCCATAAAATGAAAGGAGCAGTAGCCGGGAAATACAAAAAGAAAAGAAAACAAGCTCTCTCTCCCTCACACACGTACATCCCTCAAAAAGAACCCAAAGTAAAGACAAAAATATTTAATTTGCCCATTCCTTGGAATCCTATGGTTCCACATTGTAGCCGCAAAGTTAACGAGGGTAGCAGTGCTGGCCGTCCACAGATTAACTCATCTCAGCTTTCATTGGTTCACTTTCTGATGGCACTTTTGTACTGCCATCAGCTGCATAAACGCAAAGAGCTGTGCCTTTTTCCATGGACCGCTACTGTCCCAGCAGTGGCTAGTGACCTGATATGCACCCACTGTGAAGGTGAAAGTTGAAAGGTCATGGAAGCAGGCCCCTTCAACAATCTGCTGCCTTTGTAGCCAAATCACTCTAGGCCACAAAGGCCAGCTGGCAGATCCCCTCCTACCAATGGTGTCTTGGGTGAATTTTATGTTATGTTACTTTATTTTGATACCTCTTTGCTGCTGAGAGCCGAACTCAGAGCTCTAGCACAGGAAGTCTATGCCAAACATCTGCAGTGGGTTTTTCACATGTGATGCTAGCTTTCACCCCGTATCTATACAGTGGTACCTTGTATAAAGGAATTAATTCGTTCCAAATGAAATTCTGTTAAGCAAATTTTCCTTTATACTGATTTCCCATAGGAATGCATTGAAAACAGAGTGATCCCATTTTTAAGTGGTATGGATTCACCCCATAGGTGATTATGTTAAGCAAACTTCCCTTATCTCTGAATTTTTTATGTTGTACACATTTTATGTTATACAAACTGTTTGTTATACAAGGGTCCACTGTATATACTGTTGGAAATAACCAGCTGCCTGAGACAGGTTTCACTCTTTTGCACTTTAATGAAGATTCTGCGAACTTCCACCATTTGGACATAACTACCATTTTTTCTATAGCTGATGTCCCCTTTTCGTGAAATGAAGGCTGCAGGTTATTCCTCACTTTCTGCTCTGAGCCAATATCAGAGCCCTGTCTACCTCAGCCAAGGCAACAGAGAGTTCCACGGGGTTCAACTCAAGCTCCCCCTTCAAGATAGAGGAGAGACTGTCGTGTAAATGGATAGTTGACAACTTTGTTGTACAGGGACTCTGTTTGTCTTGCTTTGGAGGCAGCCTCCATTCAGGAACACCAGCAAGATTCTTGGGGTGGGGGAGCATTTCTCAGAAGCTGCACATTTTACACCATCGACTCATAAAGAAGAGCTTTGGAGATCCTGAAAACTTTCATCATCTGCAATGTATTATACGTTGAACACCACCTCTGTGAGCATAGCTGGCTATGTGCGATGGAAGAGTAGCGAGGGCTACTTTAGAGCAAAGAATGCAGTCCTGGAAGAGGGAGGGAGAAATACAGCCCTACCCAACTCAGAGGACTTCGAGAAATTTTTGGCTACAAGTCTCGTTCAACCCAATGGCAACTGCCAGTCCATGTGGGTGAAAGGGGTTGTCTTCCAAAATACATCTGCATTTGCAGACTGTAGAATGCCAGTTTAACTCTTCCCGCTGCCCCATTTCCCAATACATATATTGAATTTCACCTCCTTGAAAAGCAACAGGAGATTCTTCATATAGAAGATTCAGAGAATTCATCAGGGATCCTCTCTATCAAAGTATGGCTTGTACTTCCTTAATCATTTGGTGCTCAGTCTGATTTAGGAGGCAACTGTATGCCCTGGGGAGAACCCTGAGCCCAGCTGGCATCCAGTTGGCATTCTTGCCCTCCCCACTGGGTGCCAGCAACTTGGGGCAGCAGCAGCAGCAGGGGCAGCAGCCCTTCTCCAACTCATCACTATGCTTGCATATATTAGTTTAAATTAACATATGCAAATTGCAGCCTGTAATACAATTACCTTGTATGGGATTTGGGGTGACATTTGTCCTCCTTTTATGTTTGATTGTACCTATTTCATTTGATGCTCATGTTGGCTGCTCAGGGCCCCCACACTGCCATTATTATTTATTTATTTATATTTTAGAGTATTTTTACCCCACCTTTCTGCTTGGAAAAGGACCCAAGGTGGCTTACAGTAATGAGGGACAATATACAGTCCAGTACAATTAAGATGTCTTCAAGTTTGAGAACAGGGAATTGAGGGACATCTTACAGCATTAAAAGACAACATTAAAGCTACAAGAGAATGTGAGCAGTTAAAAGAGTAAAAATTCCATGTAATCATGCATGGCAGACCATCCAAAAAGGAGATACACTGTAAACACAAAGTTATAAGTGGTTATAAACACAAAGTCTATGTAATCATGTATAACACATAATAGGTAGTCCCTCATTCAGGGAAAGGTTGACTGAAGAGGAAGGTCTTTACCTGCTTTCAGAGATGGGGCAGTCCTGGCCTCCAGTGGGAGGGAGTTCCAAAATCTGGGAGCAGCACCAGAGAAGGCCCTTTCATGTGTTCTTCTGAGATGCACCAGTAAAGGTGGTGGGGATTTAGAGAAAGGCCTCTCCTGATGAACTTAGCACCCAAGCTGGTTCATAATGTGAGATTTGAACTTCGAGGTAGCTTGGACCCAGGTCATACAGGGCTTTGTAGGTTAAGGTCAGCACTTTGAATTATGCCCAACAGCTGATTGGGGGAGCAAGGCAAGCTCAGGGCATAATGTGAAAGACTATACAACATTCTGGCTATGAGGACATGCTGGCTACCTGGAAGAACATCTGGTGGCCCACAGGTGGCCCATCCAGGGCCGGCGCATCCATTAAGGCGAAGTAGGCAGTTGCCTAGGGCACCAAAATGGACAGGGGGCGCTGCCCAGCCTGCTGCCCCCCCACCGCCCATCCTGCCACCGCCCATTGCCCCCACCCGTTGCTGCCACCCGCCACCGCCACCTCCGCCGCCCAACCCCCCACCGCCACTGCCGCTGCCCACCCCCCAACCCCCGCTGCCACCGCCACTGCCACTGCCCAACCCAACCCCGCCCCTTGCCTAGGGCGTGAAAAACCCTAGCGCCGGCCCTGGGCCCATCCCTTCTAGGTGAGTTTAAGGTTCTTGCTGAACAAAGCAGAAAACCCTGGCCTGCTGTGGTCATAGGAGCCCTCAGCCTGAGATGGAGGTGTTCAAGACCAGATATTGCTGAAAGCCATGTCTTTTGTTAATGTTGTGGGTTGGAGTTCTATGGAGATGTCAACCTTGTATCATTGCTTTATTGCAAAACTACTGCCTTTGGAGCATTCCGGAAACAGGATCCCCCCCCTTCTCCTTCCTTTTTTCCCCTTTTCAGTGGAAAGCATCAGGAGGGCTAAAATATTATGAGGAAAGGCTAAAACATTTGGGGCTCTTTAGTCTGGAAAAAAAGGAGCCTGAGGGGGGATATGATTGAGATGTACAAAATAATGCAGGGCATGAGTAAAGTGGATAGAGGGAAGCTCTTCTCCCTCTCACCAAATACCAGAACTAGGTGACATACACTCAAATTGAGGGCTGGGAGAGTGAGAATAGACAAAAGAATTTTTTTACCCAGCGTGTTGTTAGTTTGTGGAACTCCCTGCCACCGGATGTGGTGATGGCATCTGGCCTGGATGCCTTCAAAAAGGGATTGGACAGATTCCTGGAGGAAAAGTCCATCACAGGTTACAAACCATGATGGAGATGGGTAATCTCCAGGCTTAAAACCAGGGTACTTCAAGAGCCAGCCAGATGCAGGGGAGTAGCATCAGAAGATATCTAGTCTTGTGTGCTCCCAGAGGCATTTGGTGGGGCCACCGTGAGATACAGGAAGCCGGACTACATGGGCCTGATCCAACATGGCTCTTATGTTCTTACATCCTTGAGGAAAGTGACATATGGTCCCGTGGCTGCCTCTTTGCCCAATCCCACCCTAAGAGATGCATGCAAGGATCCCTTGGAAAAGCATCTGCTTCAAAGGTAAAGATGTTCTGTTTCTGTTTAGGAGCATGTCAAGAAGATTCCCTTCTTCGGCTTTCCTGCTGAGCTGCTTTTCTTTTCAGACAAAGCAACCAAGAGCATCTCCAGAGCTCAGTTCCAGCTGCGTTTGCTTCTCCTCCGTGTCTCCGGGTACATTCATTCAATAAAGATACACACACACACTTCCCATTTCCCACATTGCTCCACTCCCCCACCTTCTCCCTCCCACATCAAACGGTGTACTTGGATGAGAATTCCCTCTGGCAAAAATCAATAAAATCTGTTGCTCCTCTAGCAAAGCAACAGCATGTCTGATCTGAAGACTTCAATGTTTTCAGCTACTTTTGGGGGAGGGGGTGAGAGAGAGAGAGAGAGAGAGAGAGAGAGAGAGAGAGAGAGAGAGAGAGAGAGGCCTCCTAAAAGAGTAGGAAAGGTGAATGGCTGGACTAGATGCCGCTACTTCCAACTGTCCATGAAACACTCAGGTCATCTTGGCCTCTAAAGGAATGAAGAAGCTAAGGAATTTTTGTCCGATAGGTAAATTTTTTCTGTTATCGAATGCCAGGGGTAATTTTTATTTTTAACCATTGGTCATCGCAATCTTGATTTTAAAAAAAACTTATAAAGTTACATCCGCTACAAATATAATTAAAACTTTTAAAAACCCGTGTGACATTTGCAGAGCAATATAGTCCTCCCAAAGTTAGAGGTTGACCCGAATTTTCATAGCTGCCAGTGCAAACTTTGCAACTTGCTGTGTGACATACCTGTCTGTACCGACAAGTAGCATATTAAGTTGGGCTCCAGGGGACCTATCGACCAGTGAACTAATAATCCCACCAAGGAATTTGCCTCTGGGTTGGTCGTGAAGGGGGCACCTGAGCTAGTAATGGGACACGTCATCGACTTCACCTGAGCCACAAGGGCAAAGTCTGTCCGAAACAAGGATATTATCACGTCTCCCCTCTAAAAAAGCAGAAGGCATGGTCTGAAAGTGCAGGGCTGTGAAAGCTGTCCTCAAGGGAGCTGAGGTTAAATTGTGGAAATAGCTTTCCAGCCCAAAAGATGTTTTATACAAAGGATAATAAAGGGAGAATGACGATAATGAGACCGCAGCCAATTCCTTCCATTTGGAACATAAATAAATCTTGTCTTTGACCAATTTTTTGATACTGGGGGAGAGAAAAGAGGGGATAGATTCAGTATTGATCCCATAAAGATGTAATATGGGTCTGACTAGCTTTGCCCAGGACTCTCGCAAGGGGTGTTGGAGTTGTTCTATATAGCACTTCTTTGGCAAGTGGGAGTCGCTCATGGCGGCCAGCTTCAACCAGTACATTGCCAAGGCAATGTGTACGTGTGTTTCAATAGGAGTTAGCCCTACTTCAGCTCTTACATATGCAGAGGGTGTGCCACGGGGTACAGCAAGGAGAGATCGGATAAAACAATTTTGAACCACATCAAGGTGTGGTATTTTAGTATACCCCCAGATTTCAGCCCCAAAGATAGGTAAATTAATAAGAAAATTCCAACCTTAACACCAAAGCTTACAGCGAATGGCCATCTCCCATGAAAAAAGATAAATAATGTAAAGAGAACTAATATAATGAAACATAGACCCACTCAATTCTGTAGTAAAATAGAGTATTTGTATTGTTTGACAAAAAGAATTTACACATCAAACAGAAATTCACAATGCTTGACACTCAGCTCTATATAAACAACTTAAAACAGTTCTATACCTGCATATGCTCATCAATCCCTTTCATAACACAACGAAAGAACCCAGAACTGTAACTTACACTTTAAGTGTATACTACTAGTAAAGTATAGCCCTCAATTTTAACAAGTATACAGCATAAATAGTAGGCTGAATAACACACAACAAGCAAACAGCTCATGCAGAGCTAGCAAGTTGGTGTGACTGAATCCAAACCAGATTCAGTAAAGTGTAATACCAGAGCCTTTCCTTAAATACACTTTTGGCTGCTAGATTGCCTACAGCTGCCTGAGGCAGCACAGAACCTCAGCTTGATTGCCTCACCTGTATTGCCACTCCCCAAACACTCCTGTAGTGCCTTCCAGTAAGGAACAGGTAAGTCAACATTATTCACAATATTTAATTTATGTTTGTTTTATATTTTATAAAAACTCGACAATGTTGCCTAGAAGAAGCAGGGAATACTTGAAGTTGATGGAGTGGAGTGGCTAAAGCTCTGATCACAGGACCAAAGCAGTACAGCTGTCCCTCCTGGCATCCTCCCCAACCAGACTGAGCTGCCTGCAAAGGACTCAGCTCCTACAACAAAGGAAACCTATATGCATATGAATTGTGTGCACATAGGCTGTTGGCAAAGTCTTTTGACCACTCCAGGAATGTATCTACTTGCCCCGCAGTGCCTCCAAATGGATGCAAACAATTAAAATGAAAGTACCCACATCTTCCCTTTGTTATTGTTTTGCTCTTTTCTTTACATTGCACATGTTGGGAAACTATCTAAGGGTGTTTATACACGACCCCTAAGCTCTGCCGCAAATGGCTGCAAGCTCCGGACCTTAAAAATGTTTACCCACCAGCTCCGGAGTTTGCAGACAATTAAGTGCGACCCCACCCACTTTAGCGCGACCCAGCGCACTTTTCTTGTACCTGCTTTTTGATGGTGAAAAATATTTGATGCGGAGAGTGCCTGAGCTCTCCTCGCTTCTTTCTGTTGTTTGTCTTTTGCCTCCACCCCTTAAAGAGGAACCAGGAAGTAAACAGAGGTCGGAGCAACCTCCACCAGCACCGGAGGTAAGAATGCATTCTTTTGTCTCTGTCTAAGGCTTTTTTCCTCCCTCCCCTCACGCAGACAGAACAAAGAAGTGCGGAGCGGGTGGGGACGGAGGAACAGCAACGAACCCTCAAGATCTCTGGTCCGAATTTAAGGGACCAGCGGATTTTAGGGGTCGTGTAAAAAGGCCCTAAGTGTGTGAATGTTTAGAGACAGCTCACCTGGCTTCAGAAGTAGCTGGGCCTCTTTCTCTAAAGATGAATGAGAACCAAACTACAAACTGAACCATAAACCAGTCAGATTTGGGTGGGTGGGTGGGGGTTGGTTCGTAGTTCTATTCATACCCATCTCTAATACTGAGTTCTAAGTTTCTTAAGTTAGTGCAATTCACCTTCAAAAGGCAAACCATTTGGGTAGCCACACAAGACGGTTTTGGACAGTGTCTTTATCTGATATAAGTGAAACCATGAATTGTCGGGGGCATAGGCCGTTTGCCTTTTTGTGAGACAGGCTTTGCAGGAGGTGTAGCCACTGATACGAAGCAGTTAATCTTTGGGCCTTTTCACACGACCCCTAAGATCTGCTGGTCCCTTAAATTCGGACCAGAGATCTTGGGGGTTCGTTTTGGTTCCTGCGTCCCCACCCCTCAGCACTTCCTGCTCCTGTCGGCATGAGGGGGAGGGGAAAAAAGGACAAAAGAAGCCTTTACTAACCTGCCGGTGCCGGTCGAAGTTGCCACGAGCCCGTTACTTCCTGGTTCCTTCTCAAGGGGCTCTTAAAGGGGCGGGAGGCAAAAAAACAACAGACAAGTGAGGAGAGCCCGGCACTCTTATCCGCATCAAATTTTTTTCACCTCCAGAGAGAAGGTACAAGAAAAGTGTGCTGGGTCGCGCTAAAGTGGGCGGGGTCGCACTTAATTGTCTGCAAACTCCGGATCTGGTGGGGAAACATTTCTAAGCTCCGGAGCTGGGAGCCATTTGCAGCGCAGCTTAGGGGTCGTGTATAAACGCCCTTTGTCCCTGCTGCAATTTATCTCTGGAAGTTCACCTTTTCTGTGTGATCGCACTGCAGAAGTTACAAGGAGCTCACACTGAGCCAGTTGTGATTAAAGGATGAAGAGTCGTAATGGAAGAAACAATCATAATAAACAATTGGAGCAGTTCTGAGATTTCCCAGAACCACTGGCCACTGCTCTACACCATCACAAGCACTACATTTGAAACCCGGTCCAAATATTCCATTCCGTTCCCGAGATATCGGGAAAAATACATTCGCCACCATTTCTGCAGACTGGAGGCATTGCTAGCGAAATCCGAGACTTGGGCGGCAAAGGAAAGCCACTTTGTATCAAAATTGCAGGTCTCCACTTAAGCAAGATAACAGCGGCAGTTCATTTCCGCAGGGAGCCCATAAAACAGCAGGGGTGCTAAAGGGATTAAACGACCACGCCCTGCCTGTGCGCCTTGCCCAATCAGCGCGCCCCCTCATCCATCATTGTCTCGTTAATTACGAGACCAGAATGGGGTGCTCATCCGGAATAGATTGAGATAGATTCAACTGGTAGACCACTACACCAAATTTGCTCCATGGCCCTGGACCGTGGGAATTCCAAACTCCCAACCGGTCCAGACTTCCAGAGAGCCAGCTAAGGTCTGGCAACACATACGGTATGGATTTGCCTCCCCCCGGCCACTTCAGAGCTCCATAGACCCAGCCGAAATCAGGAAGCTAGCACCGGTCAAATCTCCTTTTCCCTGCCGTGTTTCAGTTCCATAAGGATTGTATCTTTTGCCGGCAATGCTAACCTATGATGGTAGACCACTCCGCATTTCGAAAATGAACAAATAGGACCAGTCCTCTTTGTGGAAATCTTTGGAAACTCATTTTTCCTTTTCCAAAGGTTTCCACTGAGACATGGCCAGGGTCCCCAACTGGTAAATTTGGTTAACCCCTCCTTGGCCAGATTGAATTCTATCTCCAGAACATTTAAAGCAGCCAAGATGCACAATCCAGGTTGAATCTCCCTGAATTAACAGTTTATCCCTACTGTGGTCATGATCACAGATAGCCATCTCCAACCCCGGGGACACCCCTTTACATACAAAGCTACCTCCGTTGCCCCTCCATCTATATGAACCTAGGTTTTAGCCATAGCCAGCCTTTCCCCCCTCCCCCCTTCTAATATATTCCCCCTTCTCTCTATTCTCTCCCCTCTCTCCCCAACCCACCTTCTCTGAGTCTGCTTAAAACGTGTTCCTACACTGTCTTGCACTTCCTGGACCTACATCATCTTGGGCAAGGCTCATGGCAGGGGGAGAAGGCAACATGGCGACTCTGTGAGAAAGCTGCATCTTCCAGAATAAGACTCCATTCGCCGATATGGACTCCAGCACATACCACACCAGCATGCTCCACAGATTAACTTCAGCCTGGAGGCTCCCTATTGTTTCATTTCCACATCTACCAGGAACTATGTATGGCAGCCTTGGGACTCTTCCTATTGACTTTCCAGCTCCCCCATTGACCTGTTGATTACCCAGAGATTACCCAGACCCTTGGACAATGCCCAGCTTCTTCCTTTCTATTATCACACCCCTGATGGCCCATTAAAGGACAGATATGGCCCAACCACACCTGAGCAGGTATCCGGTTCCAGAACATCAGGAACGCCCAGGACCTCCCTCTGGACACTTCTGGACTGTTTCCATTAGATGTCCCCAAAGACCACCCCTTGCCTGGCCCAGGGGAGGCGCGCACCCTGTGGGAGGGAGGGGGAAGGAAATAAAAGATTATGTCTTGCCTGTTTTGGGGGCCGACGATCTTGCACTGCCTTGCTGTGGGTTTGTTGGCCTTACCGTCCTTTATTAGGCCTAATAAACCGGTAATTTCTTCTGGACCTCTCTGCGTTGGATTTCTTTATTGGACTTTGGGGAATCCAGCAGTGTACAGTAGGGTTAACTTACTGAAAACTCAACAGGATGAGAATGATGATCTAAGTTCAGATGGTAAAAAATAAAATATAATTGCAGTTTCCTTTTCCCTTCCAGAAGGAGATTGTGACTTCAGCCATTGCTATCCTGCTTTGTATCTTGCAAGCTTCTGCCTCAGATTCCCATCTGATCTTTATGTGGCCATTCTTTTTCCCTTCATTTCATCTTTCCCATGGTCACTCTGGAATCTCAGCTATGAATGCTGCTTTTCCCGAGCCCATTTGTTACTCTGCAGTCTGTTACTCTCCCTGCAGTTTTTGCAGTGGCTTTTTCACAAACTGCTCTGTTACCAAATCCCGTATCTTAATATGAGGAGGAATCACCCTGAAGAAGAGCTATGCTGTGAATAGTGAATTATGCCACCTAGTGACTGACTATGGTACTTCAAGCTATTGATACTAAGCTGAGGATGTGTGTGTGTGTGTGTGTGTGTGTTGTGTCGTTACAGTCATGATGAAGATAGACAGACAGACAGACAGACAGACAGACAGACAGACAGACAGACTTCCTGAATGTGTGCTACTTAAGTCACATGGGAAAGCAAAAAAGCTGAAAATCTTAGGCATCTTAGTAGGAGTTGCCTGTGCCCAAACTCACCTCAACTTCTATGTGGAGAGATATATGAGAGAGCAATTCTGCTCAAGCCAAGGAAGCAGGCCTTGAGGTGGTAGCCCTTGAACAGCAAGCTGCCCGTGACGGGAAGGGACCCTCCATGACTCTGCTTCCCTACTGCCTCCCAATCCAAACAGCCCTTCCTTTTTGGCAAAAATGTCCACACTTTTTTTCTGTGTCAGCCTCATGCTGAGCAGGAGGGAGGGAGGAGAAGGAGAGGGACCGAGCCTTGAGCCAGCCCCTTTTAAGTTTTCATCCACATCCAGAGAGAGAGAGAGAGAGAGAGAAGTTCCAAGGAGGTGATGTCACAATGACAAGGAAATGAATTGTGAGGCCATCATCGATCAGGACTGGAGGCGCCAGGATCAAAGGGCTGCTGAGCGCTCCAGTTCCCGTTTACAGCTCCCCTCTCCGGGATCCTGCATGCCCATGTTCCCCAGGGTTACCCAAGCAACAGCATGTTCCAACGGATGCTTTGCATTTTTATCCGCAGCACACATGTTTCCACTCTGGGAGAGAAATAATAAGAAAAACCTGTGAACCCAAATCAGCTCTACTCAACCTTCCCTGCCATACATAACCGAGTCATCCCACCCTGTCCCACCCCTACCCCCAGCCCCCACTGGGCCAGAGCTATTTCGGGCTCCTTTATGTTCACGCCCCCCAAACAATTAGGCAGCTCAATCGCCGAGATATGATTTCTAACTCCCTCACTGTGCATACCTACGTGCCCTGGTTTGGCTGATCCACTCACCACCATATCCCAGATGGATCGCTAGGAAAATAAATAACCTGAAGCACTCAAGGCCTACGTGTTTTGCAGGAAGGCTTGGGTAGTAACCCACTAAAGCTCACCGGGAAATATATGTGTTCATCTTAAAAGTGCCGCACTAATTCTGTCCCTTTTGCTTTGGTTTTGTGGGGGTTACATTTTTGTACCTCTTGAGAACAGCGGAATATGAAGATGCCTTCAAGTGCATCAGGCCATTTATCCATCTCACTCAATCTTGCTCCCACCAGCCTTTTCCATGTGGGCCCCTTCATAATGTGGCAGACCAAATGGCCATCATGCGCAGCCAAAGCCGCATAGGCTGGAGGTGATGGGGATGTGAAAGAGGCCAGATTCAGGCAAGGCTAGTCTACATAGAATTGTGGCAGCATCATCTGGTTCCGGGCATAAGATTTCTCCAGCCAAACCTGGAATTGTTGGAAACTGAACCTTCAAGATGTATAGGTCCACCAACGAGTGACGGGCCCTCCTCAGATTTGCAAGATGTCTAGACCAAAATATGAGATCTCTCAGGGCTTGGGTATGGTTTCACCCCTTTAGTCCAGAGGTATTCTGAGATTTGCAACCTTTCTGTCTAGATCAGGCATGCCCAAACTTCGGCCCTCCAGATGTTTTGGACAGCAACTCCCAGAGTCCTTTGCCATTGGCAATCTAAGCCTAGAATTCTGGGAGTTGTGGTCCAAAACATCAGGAGGGCCGAAGTTTGGACATGCCTGGTCTAGATGCATCTGTGGGCTGAGTCCAGCTTTTCATGGGGATAGGGTGGAATGTGGTACAGTAGGAGCTCTGACTCAGAGTCCAATTGCAGGAGATGTCCAGCTCACATTTAACTGCTAGTACCCCTCTAGCAGCTTGGTTCTCTCTGACCTGCTTGCCTGAGCAACCAGGCTCACCAATGAAGCTGGTGTTGACCTCAACAAAAAACTAAGCTGCAAGATGAAGCAAGCCAATTTGAATAACAGGAAGGCTAAAAGGGGGGCATTTTTGTGACAAGTATGTACTACGGGGAGCTCCACCTCTAAATGCACAGGGGAACCTCATGGTACAGTTCGACCATGAGTTTAAAGGAGCAAAAGCTATTCTTTCTCCTTTGGCCTTGTTTAAACTAAGAGAAAAGCTGAAAACAAGGCCAGTCCTTTCTGTCTTTTCTTACTGCAGATGAAAAGAAACTCTCAAGGCTACAATGTAATCTTTATTAATACTATAACTGACTCCATATTGCTATTTTATTTTTAGGGTTGTATGTTTAATTTAAAGATTATTAATTTTCACTTTATTTGTTATGTTCGTTGTTTAGAGTTTCTATTGCGTTATATATTGTAAAGTCCCCAGCGCGGTCCTTCAGCTAGATTGGGCTGTATAAAAATTAATTAATTAATTAATTAAAAATATTCTCTTGAAATTGCAATCATCGCTGGGACTTGGGAGAGGGTTTTTTTTAGTCCCCCACTAGGCCATACAACTCACAGAATGACCACAGGACCATTCACCCTTGACCTGGGCTACCTTACCCAGTGTCTGTGAGCATGAAGTGTTGTTGTGTGCTGGAAAGACAGAACTAACTGATACGAACCCTAATGTAGTTCTCAAAGCAAGTGAGGTATTTGAGGAGTGGTTTTACTAGTACCTCACCACCCAGTGAGTTTCCATGGCACAGTGGTGGACTCCAGAGTCCTAATTCATTACTCTTGCCCCTACATCTCACTGGGCACCGACCACACAGTAAGGAAGAAGAAAGCCCTATATAGCATTGTGAAGAACAGGACTTTTGGGCGTATGGCCAAAGTACCACACTTTGCTCAGTACTGCCTCACTCTAGCACAGGCCCCCAGTTGTCTCACGGACCATTGACCTGTACCACTGAAGTCTCGGGTATCACTGCCACCATTCAGGGTATCCCAGTTCAACTACTGACCAGATGTAACGTGGTAAAAATAAAACGTGTGTTTATTGAATACAGAAAGATGATGAAATCAGGTTCACACCAAGCAGTTCCCTCAAATACTGATATAATTCCCTCACTCAAACTTGACAGTTCCCTAACTGCCCTGTCTCTTCTCTATCTCTCCAGAATCCAGATGGATGTTCCCTAACTGAGTCTTTCTCACTCAGGTGGAGCTATTTAAGCACTAGGGCTCCGCCTCCACACTCCATATTTGGGCATAGGCATTAACTCTTTTCTCTCTCCCGTATAGTAACCCTTTTACTGTGTATAAGTGTGAACGCTACAAGCACATTGAGATGAGACATAAATGTAGCTTCTTTAACTCTTTCCTCTTCTATCAAATGAGATTGTCATCAAAGCTATTTTGACCTTAGATGAGCAGTTCATTGTGACATATCTAGCCTATGTCTTCGGCCAGGAATTTTTTTTCATATTCCTGCACTTCTTTTCCTATTTACTGCAAGCTGGCGCCTCTATACAGTATGGGGAGGGGCCAGCTGGCAGGGATGCATGACAGACTAAGCTGGTGGGGAGAAGAGGCTGCGGGCCACTCGAAATTTGAAAATGGGCCACATTTGGCCCCCGGGCCTGACTTTGGACATGCCTGCCATACATGATTGCATTGCCTGATTTCATAACAACACCAACGTTTTCCATGGTACTTTTCACCCCTCATAATGGATTTTTCTTTTCTTTTTGCGTGCTCTTTGTAGCTTTACTGTTACCTTTTAATGTTCTAAGATCCCTCTTTTAATTCCCTGCTCTTAACATGAATATTTCTTAAATGTTCCGGGCTGTATATTGCCCCTCATTATTGTAAGCCACCTTGGGTCCTTTTCCAAGGAGAAAGGTGGGGTAAAATATTCAAAATAATAAATAATAAATAAATAAGCATCACAGAAAACCCTGGATCCACCTCTTTAAGTGTGGTGCTTCACCAGTACACAAGAGGGCATGTGGACAAGCATGGCCCAGAAGAATCTTGGTGCAACAGCACATGCCTGACAGCATGTGTTCCGTCTGTGTTCCATGTGGCCCAATTGGTAGGTGGAGGGAGAAATGTAAATGAATTAAAAGGACAGAGAGCTTAGGCAACTTGTGCATACCCTGGCTTCTAAATTTAATGGTTAGGAGTTTACCTAATTAGCTGGAATATAAAAGAACCTAAATGCCTGGCTCAGTAAACTAAAGGATTTAACAAAAGAAATGGCCCTAGCAGAGTCTACAAAAGAGATAGGAAATGATTGGGTCTTTTTTTTTTTAATGGACTGTATCTCCCAGAATCCAACAGCCCGCCTGGCTACTGGGAGTAGTAGTCTAATACATGTCCCAAACATCGCCACCCCTGATCTAAGATATCAAATAAATCCCTCTCCCCCAAGTTTCCCATGGCATCACTAAGCACGTTGAACACCACCCTGTTGTTGTTGTTCAGTCGTTCAGTCGTGTCCGACTCTTCGTGACCCCATGGACCAGAGCTTTCCAGGCCTTCCTATCTTCCACTGCCTCCCGGAACACCACCCTACTGGCTGGCTAAGGGAAGCCCCTATCTCGCCCATCAGCTGGGATGATGACAATGCCTTCCAATGACATGTTTCTGATTCCCTTCTGACCAGGAGCCCAGGGCACACAACAAAAATCTCCACATGACTTCTGAAAGACAAGCAGGAATCATGGCTGGTACCCTGTGCACACCCTTGGCCCTTAACAAATAAATACATAATAAAGTCTCCACTGGATTTCCACATCCTGTCACTGCCACCGACTATTATGTGACCAGCCCAATCTAGCTAATCACCTTTAAACTGTGCTTTCCTTTCCCTGCAATAGCCTTAAGCCTGAATAATGACAGCCCAGCAGTTTTAAAACTGGGACATAAAAAGAAGTTATTTGTTTAAATAGAACAACAGTTCAAAGGGACACTCTTTTACTTGAAGTTACATGTATTATAATAATAAACTTTCCTACACCTGAACTCACTCTCTACACAAAGTCATTCTACACTCCCATGGAATTCCCAAACTCTTGTCCTTTTGCTGCAATTCTTCTCTATCATCATCATCTCTCCTCAGCGCCTCCTCAACTTTTCTTTTTGTAGCACCTTCAGGCATCTCTTGCTGGGCTCTATTCTCTGACGTCAGGTAAAATAGGTGAAGGCTCCATCACCCACCCTACCCCAGGCAGGGGGCCCATATTCTTCCATATGTTGTTGGATCCCAGTTCCCATGAGAACTGAAAACCAGCAACATGTTCCTATTAGTGCAGATTGACATCTACTCCCCCTGGAGGGCTTCAGGCTCTCCACCACTAGGCTCTCTCATGGCTAGTCCCATGGGAAGATCTCAGAGCTTGTCTTCAAACCTATTTGGCCTTCAGCCCTTTGGGTTACAGGAGGGAATGATGGGGTAACCTTCAACACTCCCGTTCAGGACCCATTGGCCTTACTCTGTAGAGTGCCACCAAAAGGATGATTGAGCTGGGTTCTGGATAAGACCCCCCCCCAATACCCGCCCCCAGGCCGGTCATCCTAAATCCAGTGTTATTTTCCATTATTTCTTGTACAGGGGGGAAAACCCACCTTAATTAATCAGCAGGTCTGCCAACTGAAGTGCATTTATGAACATCTTCAGATCATTTCCCACATTGCTGTGTTTTTAAAAATGGCAGGGGTCCTCCTGAGGCCGTTTCAATTTTAAAAATGGTTCTTCCTCATTGCTTGCCATGAAGCTGAACAACACAAGTGCAACAAGGTGGTGAGTTTCCTTGCGAGAAGAGATGGGTGGAAACGAGGAGAGGGCTTACACAACATCTGTTTGTTTCAAAGGATTCAACTTGATCACGGGTGGAAATTAAAGCAAAGGGAAGCATGAAAACATTTGGACATAAAGCTCTAATTTTTAAAGCCACTTCAGTAATCTCATGGAGAACAAGGGTATCAATAGCTATCATCATTATGGATGCCTAAGGAAAACCTCTGGGTTGAAGAGGTAGACAGGCTATCTCTCAATGCCATTTGCAGGGAATCATAAGCAGGTGAAGACATCTGCTTGGGAATACCCTGAAGCAAATGGTGAGCCGCTGTATGAGACAGAATGCTGGACTGGATGGGCTGTAGCCCTGTTCCAGCAAGGCTCCTCTTATGTTCTTATGCCGAAGTATGTTCTTGAAGCCCACCAACAGATGCACTTGTTACAGGCATGAGAAACATGTGACTGTCCAGCTGTTCTGACACTCCAGTTCCCATCCACCCCAGACAGTATGGTCAAGGGTTTAATATCACGGTTATTATTATATTGTTTCAATATCCTGCTTGTTTAATATCATGGAGGTGGCTGTCCAGCAACATTTGAAGGCCATAAGTTACAAAGTTTGCTGAGCAAAGCAATGCAGATAGAGAGGATTCATTCTGACATCGGCTGTTGCAACCATCACAGAAACCACAGGATTCCAAACCAAGAGGTGCTGCAGCTTTCAGAGGATGCCAAAAGGTCAATGGCTGAAAATCTGTGACCTCTGTGAAAAAGGGAAGGCTGCACAGAGGCTGCAAGCTCTTCCTGAAGGTCCAGAGACACCCCCCCTCCTTAGTCCTGCTGTGGGTCAGCCTTAGCCAGCTGTGTCAGCTTTACAGGCCAATATCCAGCTGTGAAAGTGTGGCTGCTGGAATCACACCCTTCTGCT
The DNA here is from genome assembly GCA_029282475.1 of Phrynocephalus forsythii. NCBI lineage: Eukaryota > Metazoa > Chordata > Lepidosauria > Squamata > Agamidae > Phrynocephalus > Phrynocephalus forsythii. The sequence continues at coordinate 24,779,061 of JAPFRF010000011.1, read as the reverse complement.
TCCCGGGCTTCTGCTGCCATGAAGGATTTTGCTCCAGCTCTTGCTCGCATGTCACCTCCTAACCTGTTCAGATTCCCCCCTTTCTTTCCCCCTCCTTTTGAATTGTAAAAACAGAGTTGAGGGGGATGACTGCTTTTGGAGCATCACTGTTAAAAACACCCAGGAACTTTTTTCAAGCTCTTGAGTAGAAATAACTAAAGGGGACCAGATGGAACTACTGAAAAAATGGCAAGTACATTTCATTTGGAATGAATTAATTCCTTTATACAGGGTAGCACTATATTCTTAATATTCTTTGCTCTCCGCTATTATAAACCAGCACAGGCATTCAAACATATTAGGAACCTTTGGTTAAAGGAGGCACAAAGAACACTTATCCATGTTTGGCACACACACACACACCTGGTCTTTATTGTCCCAAGTCCCAACCTTAGGAGAATTCTAGCTAGGGCAGCCATTCATGCTTGACCAAAATAAGAGAGGGAGAGAGGATGGGTAACAATCCATATTCTCTAATATTAGCTGATGAAGGCTTAGAGACAATTGTTAGTATTCAACACTAGAGATGGGCACGACTCAAAAAAATGGTGTTTCGTTTGTCGTTTGGTCGTTTAGGGGTCCGTTTCGGTTCGTTTTCGTTACGGTTTTTGCAAAAAAAATCATTTTTGTTTCGTTAGGTAACGAAACGAAAAAATGAAAACGAAAACGAAAAATTGCTGTTTCGTTAGCATTCTTTTTAGTTCAATGCATCCGCTGCAACGAAAACGAAAAACACGACAAATTTGGTCATTTCAGTTTTCGTTTCCGTTGTTTTAAAAAAATTTGTTTCGTTTTCGTTGCGTAACGAAACGAAAAAACGAAAACAAAAACGAAAAATCGCTCGTTTCGTGCCCATCTTTATTCAACACAAATACTTTGTGTCTGTCTTGATCATTGGGCAAGTGGTGATCAGGCAATGTGTTTTACCTGCTCAGTGTGCTCTTCAGGCATTAACAAACAGCACCAGCAAAAACCTTGAAAGGGGTCCCTTTCTAAGTCTCCTTCCCTTGAAACTAGACTTGGAATGACAGCCCTTCAAAAGAGATAGGCAGGATATCTAGTCTCAATGCCATTTTGCAGGGAGTCGTAAGCAGTTGAAGACATCTGCTTGGGAGTACCCTGAAGGAAATGGCGAGCCACTGCCCCCTGTGCGGCCTTAGGCATGCTGTGTGGTTCCAGAGTGCTTCCAGAAGGAGAAAGTGGTAAATTACTACTGGGTACCCAGAAAATCCCGAGGGGAAAAAAGGAAATCAGAGTCAACCTGACATATGATTGAGACGTACACAATAATGCAGAATGCTGGACTGGATGGGCTGTGGCCTGTTCCAGCAAGGCTGCTCTTATGTTCTTATGTTCGTATGTTCTAAGATGAAGAAGAGAACTGCCTTCTGTACAGTATGACTCATGGCCGCTGTATGTCTAGCTCCATGCATGCAAGGATATTTGTCATAAAACAGAAAGAAGCCATGTGCAGGGGTAGGGGTAGAGGTGGAGGATTGGTGTTGTCAGGCACCTGCCACGTGTGATATCCCATGAAAGCCCCCCCCCAGCCTCTAATTGGTGGCTAGTTCCGTGGCTGCTCCTTCCTCTTGCCAGCTGTTCACTTGCTTGCCTTCAGCAAGGAAGCCACCCAAAGCAAAGGCAGCATTTTGCTTTCTCCACTTCGGGTGGTGCTGGGGATTGGGCCCAAATAGCAGACACATGCATTGCCAAGGGATCCATGAAGGGATCTCACCTAATGGCTCCCTAAAACAGAGATGTGGCACCACAGATGTGGCTGTAAGCCAGAGGCAACCTTTGTGACTAGTTATACCTACCACCCCACCATTACAGTCATGGAGTAGTTTGAGACCCCACATACATTGTGGAGAACTCAAACTAGGAGTTGTTTAATGTCTCCCGTCATTACATGCTTAAGAACATAAGAACATAAGAAGAGTGATGCTGGATCAGGCCAAAGGCCCATCTAGTCCAGCTTCCTGTATCTCACAGTGGCCCCATCAAAAGCATCTGGGAACGCACAAGATATCTGTCTCCTGCTACCACTCCCCTGTATCTGGCCTTTGAAGTACCCTATTTTTTAAGCCTGGAGATTCCACAACCCCATTGTGGCTTGTAACCTGTGATGGACTTTTCCTCCAGGAATCTGTCCAATCCCCTTTTGAAGGCATCCAGGCCAGGTGCCATCACCACACCCTGTGGCAGGGAGTTCCATAGATTAACAACACAATGGGTAAAGAAGTATTATCCTTTGTCTGTTCTTACTCTCCCAGCCCTCAGTTTGAGTGGATGTCCCCTAGTTCTGGTAATTTGTGAGAGGGAGAAGAGCTTCCTTCTATCCACTTGACTCATGCCCTGCATTATTGTGTACGTCTCAATCATGTCAGGTTGTCTCTGATTTACTTTATTTCTCTGCCGATTTCCGGGGTACCCAGTAGTGATTTACCAGTTTCTCCTTCTGGAAGCACTCTGGAACCACATAGCATGTCTAAGGCCACACAGGGGGCAAGGCAGTTGATGGACCCCATCAGCCACATACACTACCCCTAGTCTTAGCTGGCCCCTCTCCCAGAAGGCACAGTGAGGTTTTGAACTCTTGGCCCATGGGCACTCTAAAGCAAAGCAAAAAATGCAAAGTGTCCTGCTTATATAGTGCCCCATAGCACTTAAAGCACCTTCTGAGCGGTTTACAGTTTCATTACGCAGGCTACACATTGCACACCAACCCACCCAGCAAGCTGGGTGCTCATTTTACTGACCTTGGAAGGCTGGAAGGCTGGGTGAACTTTGAGCCAGCTACCTGGGATTGAACCCCAGATCATCAGTAGAGTTTGGGCTGCAATACAGCAGTTTTAACCACTAGGCCACAAGGCTCTTATTCTAACTCACTTAGCTATACCAGCAGTCTCCCTTCATACTGTGGATGTGCTTTGTATATCCATGAGAACAACCAGGTTTGATTTTTTTTTCCTTTCATGCAGGGAGTGAAATGTAAAGGCTGGCCAGAATCCCATTGTTTATCAAGAGTAGATCCATTGAGCCCACACAGGGCTCTGGTGCGTCCACTGATTTGTATGTTCCATTGATTCAAAGGGACACCCTCTAGTTGTGACACAGCATGTGAAAATAAGTCACAGTTAAAGTATGTTCTTTTGAATCCTTGGAACTTACAGAGGTGTTGACTCACCAAATCCCCATTGATTCAATGGGTCTACTCTAATATGATTTATTGTGCTGACCAACAGGACTTTGTGACCCCATGTCCTTGGAGTTTTCTTGGCAGGAATACTACAGTGGCTTGCCAGTTCCTACTCCAGGCACCTACAGTGCCTGGTATTCCCTGGTGGTCTCCCATCCAGGTACTAACCAGAGACAACCCTGCTTAGCTTCCGAAATCAGGTGAGATCAGATGTGCTTAAGGCATCTAGGCAGCACGCACTTTCTTATTTCACCAAAAAGAAAAGAAAAGAACATTTTATGTTGGCCCAAGAGCTTATAACACAGGGCAGGATCCTTTGTTATGATTAGAAATAATGATGGACTATATGAGTTCCCATCCCCAAGTGGTTTGCAGCATATGAACAATTAAGCAAGACTAGATGTGCCTGCTCACATGTTGGACTTCCCCATTCTGAAAGGCCAGGGTCCAAACTCCTGATGCATCCCATTGATGCGTGACTGAGCAACCTTGGTTGCTGCTTTGTTTCAATCATACACTTCTTTCCCTAAAACAGGGAGGGTGCCGTATGTTCTAGAAGGGACCCCTCTGTGCTAGAAGGAGCCTCACCTCGACCCGTTTCAAGCAGTCAACTACCGATACTCTTCATAAATTGCCGAAGTAGAACATCATCCATCAGCAAACTCAACACATTTATAGCAGGCAAAAGGGCTGATTTAAAAATATCAGTGAGTTTTGCAGGCCCTTTAAAAAGCCCCAAAACTGATCATGGCATCTGTTTTGACAGACTAGAACCTCCCGCAGAGGTGTGAGGAGAGTCTCACGGGTGCCTAGTGGGTCACTCAGGCTCTTGTTCCACAATGTTTGTTCAATAGTAAATTTAGCCGACTCGGAGACCTCCAGGCGCAGTAGACTAAGAAGGCAGCCCCTCTGAATATAAAACTTTGAAATATTTATATGCAGTCTTCCTCTTTAAAAAGGACCCAAGGCAGATTACGATGTTTTTTTTAAAAAAGAAAAGAAATAGATTAGATTCAAATCACATAGAAATGTGGGACTGTGAAGGTGCTTTACCTCTGTGTAAGACCAGAAAGGGTGAGAAACAGAAGGAGAGAATCAATGCATACACTCAGCTACACAAGGAAAAACTTGGCTGACTCAGCAGCCTTGGCAGAGAGGGGGGGGAGGGAGGGGGGAAGGAGAAAGAACAGTCCCCATAAAAAGGGGGCACTTCAAATAAACCACAAACTCAACAGAACAGGCCCAAAACCACCCTATTTGTATGGTCTCCTTCAAAGCTTCATTGAGTTCCATTTAGGGTAGGGGTAGGGGGAGAGCTAGCAAATAGCAATACATTTCTATCAGTGTGTGTGTGTGTGTGTTGTGTGTGTGTGTGTGTGTGTGTGGAAAATCCCAGTACAGGAGGACGTGGTTCAAACACTACCACCCCCGGTGCAGATACTGAAAAACGCAGATTATATGGTCTTCGGCTTGCTCTCGTGGCCAGTTCTGGTAATGAGCTCATGGAAATATATCTCTAGCAAACACTATACTTCGCTTTATCTTTATAAATATATGTATTTTTGATTTTATCAAAAATTTATGATTTTTCTTTTAATATTTTAATATTTTCCAACCGTGGCTAAGTGAACCAGCGAATAGTGATCCCATAGATCACTATTAGCTTATATAGTGACTCAAATCACTTAAAACATTCTCTGTGTGTTTACAAGTCACGATGCAGGCTACACATGGCTCTCCCAGGGAGTTAGGTACTCATTTTACCAATCTCAGAAGGATGGAAGGCTGACTGAACCCCGAGCCAGCTACCTGGGACTGAACCCCAGGTCATGAGCACAGTTCTAGTTGCAGTGCATCAATTTAACCACTGTGCCACAAAGCTAAAGGGGGGGGGGCAGAGATTGTACTGTTAACCCCAATCACTTTCTCCAAATCATCCACTTCTGCATTCCACAGAATTGCCCCCACAGAATCTCCTGTCCCCCTCTCCAAAAAGGAAAAGGAAAGTAGTAAAAGTCACTAGTCCACACAAACATTTTAGTGGTCTACCTGTCTGCCCTGATTGATTGATTAATATGCCTGCTAATGATTGGTGGCACACTGATGGCACATAGCAATAAACTGTTGCCACTTGTAGCCATAGCCTTCCTTGGTCGCCTGGAACTGATTCACGCTTGCTACAGGCAACCAAACCAGAGGCCTGTCCTGTGTTGAATCATGGTCCAGAATCCCAAACATCTGCCACATTCTTGTCTCACAAAAAAGGCAACCACAGGCAGGACTGTTCCTACTCATCCAGAGTGACGGGTGCGGGTGGGAGGGTGGGGAGAAGTCTCTCTCCAGTATTGTGATTCATTTAAATTTAGGCCCATCGAAAAGCATTGATCTTTGCTTCAGCAGAAGGGCACAGGAGCGGCTTCCTTGGTGGCGAAATTAGCCCTGCTCTACAGCTGGAAAGGAACTTCACATTAAATCAGAGACTTTATACGAATTTATCCAATTCGTGGCCTGCGAAATGATTAGCAAAAATATGCATGCATCTTTCCGTTTCCTCTTGGCAGGAAGCAGCAAAGCTTGGGTCCTTTCTTTCTCATACTACACACTCGTGGTTCCCTACCTTGGATCCTCAGGTGTTCTTGGACTAAAGCTCCCAGAAGTCTTTACCACCTGGGCAGGATTTATGGGAGTTGTAGTCCAGAAACATCTGGAGACCTAAGGTTGGGAACCACTTGTCTAGACAAATGCACACAGCTAAGGACCAAAATACTTCAGAAAGAGAATTCTCTGTTAGAAGCTCAACTGACCTAATCAATAAAGAGCACACAATTATCCCCTCATGACTTTCCTAGTTTTGCAAGTTTCAGTTTGGCCTGCTTTGTTCTACAACTGGTCATTTTTCCTGGAAGGAAAAACGAGCTCTGTTTATGTTTTGATTGTGTAAACTTGGAAACTCTGAAGAATACATCTCTGGAAGAAGAACATTTTTCTCTCCTCCTCCTTGCTCCTCAATGCAAAATGGCTTGCCTTGTTTGGTTTGGCCCTAAAAGGTGCAGCTCTGAGAAGAATCCACCCGAACGCATGGAAGAAATGTGTGCGAGTTCAAATGTTAGGGAAAGTCCCTATTCCAAGTGCAGTATCACGTTTCCAGGTTAGGAATAGAAATCTGCTTTGAAAAAGGGAGCTTGCTCCTGAAAGCTCAGCAACTTTTTCAATTTTCTTCTAGCAGCCTATGAAGGTATCACCCAGGGTCTTGTTTTGCTTTTGTTTTAATGGCTGCATGGCTCCAAAACTCTTTTTTTCTTTTTTTCTCCCCCCCCCCCCCGCAAATCCAGTTATGCAGCTCCTGGACAAAATGTGACTGGCGTGAAAAATACTAATGGTGTGGGGGGTGGGGTGGGGTGGGGAGACTCAATGGAAAAGAAAGAGAGAGATTTCCCCATCCTGCTCTGTTTGCAAGGAGCAAAAGGACAGGAAAATTGGTTCTGCCACACAAATAGATCTTATCGCAAGAGGACAAAAAAGAAAGAAAGAAAGAAAAGGGGGAGAACAATGTTGGCCTTACAGATCTTAATAAACATGGCAATCCACCTAAGACTGGAAGAAGGTCATATCTTTTCTCTCTGCAAATGTACCCTGTTTCCCCGAAAATAAGACCTCCCCAAAAAATAAGCCCTAGCAGGATTTCTATGCATTTGTTAAATATAAGCCCTACCCTGATAATAAGACCTAGTGATAGGCGTGGCTATGGTTGTGTGCAGGGCTGACATTCAAGCATATTATACTTAATAAAATAAGACATCCCCTGAAAATAAGCTCTAGTGTGTCTTCTTGAGAAAAAATAAATATAAGACAGTGTCTTATTTTCAGGGAAACATGGTAGGACCATCTGCAGTGGTGGCATTCTTCTGCCAGAGTGGCTGGATCCAGCAGGCGTTGACGGGCAGACACCTCAACCCCAAGGTAGCCCCCCACCACCACTGCCCTAGTGCAGCCCGGCCACCAGATCTGGATAGTTAGAACATCTTCCAAAGATGGTGTTTAGGTGGTACGGAGGACTGAAGGGGGCAAAGGAGGAGTAGAGTGAACTCACCAACATTTTTGATTGATTGATGATGTGCTCTCCTTCATATGCAGCCAGAATTTACAGGGCTAGATTTTGAAATGGGAATTAAAGTGACAGTAGGGAGAGGTTTTTCAAGCTATTGAGACTTCGAACCCAATGGGTTTCCATTGCCTTGCCTTTAGAACAGTGCCTAAGGCTACAGGCCAAAAGGTAGGCCATGAGGCTGTGATGGGTTCTGGAGTATTCTCATCCCACCCAGGAAATCCTTGAGATCCTCCTGATTTGTAAGCGTTTAGAAAGGCTTTTATGTCAGGGTTGGTCTTCAGTGGGCATTCGACAACAGATGAGATTTAACCAAGCCTTCCAAAATGCTATGTCTTCTATATTGCTAATTAAGGATGTGCCTTCCCTCCCCCACCTCAACCACAAACTCAGAATTCTTCAAGACTTCCCCACCTGCAGACACCGACATCTTGCTCACCGACACAGTGGCTGAGGCCTTCTTTCTTGCAGTTATGTTTCCAGGGGGTGGTGGCTCTTCAAGAGGTGGCTTCTAAAGAGCATAGAGAGTGATGAGACCACCACTCCCAGGAAGCAATGAATCAAAAAAGAAGGTCTAGAAGGAGGCCTTTCTCCAGGTGAGCAAAATGCAAAGGCCTGCTCTGCAGGTATGTGTTTCTGGGCTGGAATTCCAGAATTCTTGCAATTCCAGAATTCCAACCCAGAAACACACACCAGCAGGGAATTCTTGTAGATTTGGGATCCAAAAACCAAGCAGTCAAAAACTGAAACAAAGCCCAGTCACCACCACCACCACCACCACCATCTAGTTGGAAGAGCCCTCAAGGCCATCCAGTCCAACCCCCTGCCATGCAGGAACCCCCATCACAGTATTTCCGATAGATGGCCATCCAGCCTCTGCTCAAAAAAAACCCTCCAAAGAAGGAGACTCCACCCCCTCTGTGGCAGCATATCCTACTGCTGAACAGCTCTAATTGTCAGTGGTGAGCTTACAAATAGACTTTGATTCGGGGACATTTACTGAATTCAATGGGCCTCAAAACGGTCTGGACGGAGTCAGGAGGAGACGTTCCAAAATCTTGAATGAGCCTCCAAATTCTTTTTGGGGAGTGGAGCACAGACCGCCTTAGAAGTAAAGAGTTCAGTCGGGTTTCTTCCCAGGGAAGTCTAAAGCGTTGACTGATGAAGTCTTGTATATACCCATTTGAGTCCTGTCGAACCGGGTGGGGCTCGACGTTTCTGGAATGGCACTGAAATGCTTATTCCTCCAAATGTGTCGGCCTATGATTTCTATCAGCCCCACCCTGCAAGACAAATGGAAAAGAACTGTGGAAGTGGTAGTCAGAAACATCTGGAAGTCTGAAGCCCCTCGCTCATTTACTGGATGTTTCTTCACATCGCATGGGAGACAAGCAGCCACAGAACCAAGCAACACGCTTCTGAATTAGATCAGAGTCCCACTGCTTCTGGTTCTAGTGCAGAGGTAAGGAAATGTGGCTCTCCAGAAATGGTGGGCCGGCAACTCTCAACATCTGTAGCCAGCAAGGCCAGGAGGAAGGATTCTGGGAATTGTAACCCAAATGCTTTTGGTGGGCCACACCTACAAATGACTTAGGTATCTGGCTGCAGAGCTGGATGTTGAGAGTTCGATTCCCCACTGTACATCCCAGAAGTGCCAGCCTGGGTGGCCTTGGGCCAGCTGCACAGTCCCAGGGCAACCCCTCCCCTCAGAAGAAGGGAATGGTCAGCCACTTCCGAGTGCTATCTGCTTGGAAAACGCCGAGAAGGGTCACCATAAGTCAGAAATAAGTTGATGACACACATTTATTATCTCCCTTTCACTCATAAGTTTGCCCTCTCCTGCACAAATAAAAGCTGATCTGACAAAATGGCACTATACCTACAACTAATTCTCCCAGGTCCAAAGAGGGTAACTGCTCCTCTCCCCCCCCCCCCCCCCCAACATCTATGGGGCCTGCATTGTTTTAACCTCGGCGCCTTAGCAATAAGTAGCCAAGGAGTCCTTCCAGCAGCCAACGATGGTATCGTTTATCTTTGATTAACAACAAAGCCCCCACCCCCAAATGCAGTCGCAACTGCTTTGCAAACTTCCCTAACAGGGTTGTGAGCAGGGGTCAGCCCAGCAGACCCCTGTCAATTATGACCCGAGAGGGAAACATCCTCTGGTATCCAGGCGGCTGATGAGAGCATCTGTGCCTCAGGGCTTTGATCAGGGTTGGGGGGGGGGGAGAGAGAGAGAGAGAGAGAAAAGGAAAGGAAGGCAATCTGGAACCCATAAGCTCTCTTGATGTTTGCATTATTGTGAACAGTTGTACTGGTCTGCGCAGGGCCCCTCCCCTTGTGACTCCTCACCCTATCCGTAAAGGGCATTCACAAACTTGGTTAACATGGTCCCTCCTTTCTTAGGAGCCTTCAAGGCGGAGGTGTGCGTGTGTGTTGTTGGTGGTGGTGGTGGTGAAGAGGAGGGTGAATAAACAGATCGCTGAAGGTTGGAGTAACTCAGAGAAGCTTCTGAAGCCCTCGCAACCCTTGGGCGTCCCATTGGTGAATCTGCTCTGCTTGGGACCTCCAGCCCCTTTGGCCTTGGATGTGCGGTGGTGTCCTAGTGGCGGTGGCTCTGCCAGGCTTTCCGGCGTGCGGGCAGAGAGGGTCCGAGAGCTGGGTCCGGAGACCATGAAAGAGGAGAGCATGTGCCCAGACTCTCCAGAGGGCAGCCTGGTGACCAGCGAAGAGGAGGGCGAGAAGCAACCAAGGAAAGGCCTGCGCAAGAGGGGCCCCTTGGGCAAAGGGTTGACCTTCTCGGCCCCTCCGCCTCTCGAGAGCGGCACCCCCTCGCCCCAGGGCAAGCGCAGCAAGCGGAGCCCCGTGCCCCAGACCTTCGAGGACATGCACACGCAACGGGTCATTGCCAACGTGCGGGAGCGCCAGCGCACCCAGTCGCTAAACGACGCCTTCGCCGAGCTACGCAAGATCATCCCCACCTTGCCCTCCGACAAGCTCAGCAAGATCCAGACCCTCAAGCTGGCCGCCCGCTACATTGACTTCCTCTACCAGGTGCTCCAGAGCGACGAGCTCGACCACAAAATCTCCAGCTGCAACTACCTGGCCCACGAGAGGCTCAGCTACGCTTTCTCCGTGTGGAGGATGGAAGGAGCCTGGTCCATGTCGGCATCCCACTGAGGTCCGGAGGGAAGGTATGTCTCCCGCCCAGGCCTTTCTCGTGCTGCTCTGGTCATCGTTTGTGCCTGTCCCAGGCTGAAGTCAGGGGCCCAGTGTCCAAAGAGTGGCCTTATAGGGCCAGATTTTCTGTGGGAACAGCATAGCTATGTAACATGCAGTAATGTAACGGATGAAGGAAGGAAGGAAGGAAGGAAGGAAGGAAGGAAGGAAGGAAGGAAGGAAGCTGTGGTATGGGGCATGTGCAGAGTGCCATGCCATTAGCAATAAATAACTGCAATTAGCTGCCACATTGTTCTATGATTCCAAGATGGTATCAAGAAACAATGGGTTTCCATAGAAAAACATGATCTCCAGCTGTCGTGCAGACTCAACAAAATTAGTTTTCAGAGAGATAATTGTTACTGTTTTTAAGAGAGAGCTGAATGTAGCAGAGGTGCCTTTTTCTTTTCTTTTCTTTTTTTCACTTGCTGTCTGGCATACTGTTCTTGTACATGACACTGAGGGCCGTTCAAAACCTCCAGAGCAGGAGAAAAGTGCAAACCAAGAAGTTAGATCTATTGGGCGGCGGGGGGGGGGGGATGATGCCTCTCTCCTACCCCCTTTTCCACCTCCACTGCCACCTCCACCAAGAACCTGTATTCATTGTCTCCAGTCTAAAATGACCAGTCATTAAGACCTTGAGATAGGATTGTAAGCGCACGTATTTTGAAAGTAAGTCACCTTCAAGTCCGTGAGGCTCATTATTTGCAAATGTAGAGTAAGAAAACACGGAAGCTGATTGACAGCTAATTTGGTTTGTTTGCTTTTTAAAGATTTTAAGTCTCAAACTCCATTTCCTTACATTTTAATCCATTTTTAGTTATGCTCATCTTGGATTTATGAATTAGGCCCCAATAGTAATTGAAAGCAGAAATAGGAATTTCTTATAAATACCATGAGAAAGGAGTTTCTTCAGTCTGGAAACAAGTTTTGTTTTGTTTTATTTTATTTTATTTTAAGACCAATCAGTTGTGCATTTTTATGCTTGTGAGGTATCTGCAACAAAATGTTATCAAAGGCATCCTTACAAGGACTACATAAATAGCATCTTTTAAATATACTCTTTATATAGCTCTCATGCAGAAGCCGACAGAATTTTCAAGCGTCAAATGCTGTGTTACTCTACATGTCTCATAGAAACATAAAAGCTTTCACCACTTGTAGATTTGATTCTGCTTCCTGACCTCGCCACCCTCTTCCACATTAAATGGCACACCTCACCTGACCCAGAAAACAAAACAGAAAAGGATAACAAGAGGCGCTAATATAATTTGCAATATTGCTCACAACAAAATCCTGATGCATGGGTGATATGAGCTGCTCTTCTCTTAGTCTGTGCACATGTGACAGAAGCTTCCAAAATGCCCCGTTTTACAAACGTGGAAATGAACTCAGCACAAAACAGCAGCTTTCTAAAAGGTCTGCCTTGATCAAGATTCCCCTGTGAGACACACAGGCCCCTGATACTTACAATGTCCTGGGATTCTAAATAGGATGGATTTGGTGCACTCTGGTATGGAGACCAACGATGCATTCTACCCTCAAACAGGAACTAGAGATTTATTCTAAAGTTCTGTAACTAACACTTCCGTCCTCATCAATCCAGGTTAAATCGCACACTACCAATAAACCCACACCAGGGCAGGTAGAAATATTCAAAGCCTAATTTTTCTTACCTCTGATGGAGCACCCACCCAAGGCATTTTCCCACTTGAAAAAGGAGCACCTAATCACTGCTGTGCGAACCCCTTTACAAAATACGGTAATATATCTCCCTGGGTTCCTCTGTTGTTTTCACATGGAGGGCAGTGATGCCCCCAAAGAAAAGATTTTGAAAAGCATAACGATCCTGGGAGAATGCCATTCCATGATGGTGCCTAGCATGAGTGGCACAGAAGGGCCCGCTCCGTCACAAGGCCGTTGCTGCTGTAAATGAGCACACCGATCGGACAGCAATTATAGTATCATCATATGTTCATGGGCACAGAAATACACACACACAGAGAGAGAGAGAGAGAGAGAGAGAGAGAGAGACAGAGAGACAGAGGAGACGAGAGGTTCAGTAAAGGCATATTTGATGTTTAAGGGGTATTCAGCTTTGCATTAGAGACAGGCATCTATCTCTGGTTCAGAATGGAGGGTGCACTTCACAGTGAAGCCGGACTCAGATTATAGCTGATACATCCCATATAATGATGACTGAGAGCCACATAGCAAAACCCGTAACTTTGCCACCCTAGCCAGTGGTAAGGCAGAAATACAGGAATGGGTTGCACACATAGTTACCAGCTGAGATACTTGAAGAGGCTTCTGTGCTTAAGAAGGGTTCCTTTCACAGAAGGGGCATTTCACTAGATGCGTCCTCACTTTCCCCCAAATCACAATGGAGCAATCAAGACGAAAGCCACTCTTGAAGGAATTCTCCCCATCCCTGTTACAGAATGCCAGGGAGAATCTGGTAGCTATAATGAACTACGTAGGGTGTCGCATGTTCATATGAAGCACGTTACAATGACATGTACATTAAGCTACCCCAAAATTCTGTAAGAGGAGAAAAAAGCTTAATTCTGCAACCAGCTGAGATCATGTAACTTCCTTTATTCCCCTTAATTTTACCTGATTTATTCTATTTTTGTTTTTACTCCCCCCCCCCAATAAGTCTTGTTGCTTTTGCTCTGCAAGGAACTGTTGTGGCGCGGTGAAATGCAGCCTTCCCGGTAATTCAGGATAACACACCTACCTTTGCAACAACAGGGGCTAGAAACTTTTGTAAGCCGGTGGGCTGTAGAGCAGTGGTGAAGGGTATGCAGAATTCTGTCCATGGTGCCTCTAGACCAGTGTTGGCTAACCTATGGCATGGGCGCCAAAGGTGGCACTCCGAGCCCTTTCTGTGGGCTCCCGACATCGCCCCTTCACAGCCACCCATATTCAAGTTAAATTGTTATATTGGCACTTTGTGAATAATTAGTGGGATTTGAATCACAGTTTGGGCACTGGGTCTCTAAAAGGTTCGCCATCACTGCTCTAGATCAAATAAATCCTGCTTGGCACTCTGAAGAGGCTCACCATGGCCAAAAACACCACCAAAGTCAAGGTACAAATGTTATCCTTTGGTATAAGATGGCTTCCCAGTCTCAGGAAACCAGCACGCATGTGGCTCAATCCGATCGCTGTTTAAGAGAAAGTAATTTGTGCCGATGAACCATGCTAGCCTTAAGATGAGAGTATATGTCACCTCCAAAATCACGGGAACGTAATCCGCATGGAGAGGGCCTGAAGTGCTGCAGCCGATCCTCCTGTCATGTATGACTGGAGCACCGGTACGTGCAGCGTTGTGACGCGCACACAAGGTAGCCGTCATTTTTACAAGACAACAAGCAGCTTCTCAACCGCTCCGTTTCCCGCTGCATTTCATGTCGTTGGCTTTGGACCTTGCCGTTTTCCACAACTGCTCACTGCTTCTTTAGAAACAACATTTCATTCCATAGCCCAAGGAACAACAGCAGGTGCTTGCATAAATTCTTAGCACAGCAGAGGGGCGAGAACAGTTTATTCCTCGAACCAAAGGCCGCGACAAAATGCACGGGACAAGGAACCCACGTGTCCAGATGGTCTTTGAAATGTAAAGTCCGCATCTTGGCACAGGCGGAAGGGATGCCCGTATTTCTGATTAAAGTCAATAGCTTACTGCTGATCCTGACTGAGAACAGATCCACAGAATCCATTGCTAAATGATAAACCAGCACTTATGTATGTCCTGTCGTGGTAATAGCTTTACTGTAGTTGGGGCTAGCGACTGGATACTCAGCCTCTAAATTCCTGCAGCAGCTTAGAGGCTAAAAGCGTCATCCAGCACCGTAACACATAGACCTCCAGTACCTTTCCTCACTTACTTCCGAAAGCCTCAGTCTAATACAAACCCAGTGGGCCTCCCTCCTGATGGAATTTCATAAACAAGGAGCCAACCTGGAAAAAGTCAACTCTTCCTTCCCCCCACCCCCACAGCTCGGTAGAGCCCACCAAAGAGCCTCCATACCCAGAAGGCTCCAAGGTCACACATTGGAGCAATCTTCCTGCCTAGCGTTCATCCCATCTTTTGTCAGAGCCCTGGGATGGGACGGAGACAGCAAAAACGGGGACAATTAGGTGGAGGGGAAAAGGTGACGGCTTTACCCCCAGGCAGAGTGCCCCCAAAAGGAGCTGTGTTTCAAACCTGGCTTGATCTTTGACCTTGTGGCGATTCTTTCCTCTGGGAACCGCAGGCTCAAAAAAAAAAGTCTCTCCTGATGCCCCCCTCCCCCTTGTCCTTCCCCCCTTGTGGAAATAATGACAGCATCAGATTTTGCTCATTTCCATTGGTTCTAAGGTTTACTGATGGCTCTGAGGCCAAGAATTGGTACAGCCCATCCAAGTGAAGAAGGGACAAAACCATCAGTTGCATTTGTTATTCCCATTCTTTCTCCTGCATCACCACCAAAGAAACCTTTGTAGTGAAATTGTAAAGGTACATGTAGATATTGGTGAGGTCTTGCAAAAAATAAAATAGGAAGGAAGGAAGGAAGGAAGGAAGGAAGGAAGGAAGGAAGGAAGGAAGGAAGGAAGGAAGAAAAAGAAAAAAGAAAGAAAGAAAAAGGAAGGAAGGAAGGAAGGAAGGAAAGGAAGGGAAAGAAAGGGAAAGGAAAAAAAGAACAAAATGAAATTTTCTCCCTCCCAATAAATTCATCTTCAAATTCCATTATTCCAGTTGTACCTGCTGTTACAAGTAAAAATCATGTCAGGGAAATATAAATAGGTGCTCAGTCTTCTTTAACACCTTCAACATGGCTCAACATGGATGCATACACAGAGATTCAAAGCCCCGTTTCATAAAGCTAAGCACCCAAAGCCCTTTACCTGGATGAATCAAGAGGGCCATAAAGGAATTAATTCATTCCAAATGAAATTATGTTAAGCAAAATTTCCTTTATACAAATTTCCCACAGGAATGCATTGAAAACAGAGTAATCCCCGATTAATCCAAAAGAGGATGCAGGGTTCCATTTTAAAAAAAAAATAGTGTCTGCTAGTATATAAATGCAGGTTTGGAAATCATGTGCATACAGTAATTTGAAATAGGAGGGCAGTACATTTCAGCTTATTGCAGCAGGCGGTGACCCCCTGAGCAAGTGACCTGCCTGCCTGCTGCTGAGTTGGCCATCCTGTTGCTGACTGCTTGTGGGTCCTTTCGGAGCCCCTGCTTCATCTTCTAATCATGCTTTCTCTTTCTTTCAACTGGACTTCGACCAATCAACCATTCCAGCAGAGGATTGTTTGCCTCTAAAATAAAGTAGACAAGGCCACCCCATCCACCTCTAATTGAGCCTCAAGATACAGCCCAGTAGGTCCAGTAGGGCTTGTTCACAGATACCCAGGTCAGGACTGTGACATCTTTCAGCAAGATGACAAAAAAAAAGTCATTGTCTCCTCCAGCAAGAAGGGGTGAGATTTAGGACTGACAACCTATGACAGAATCGCTTCTCCTGAGCTTTGTCCATGATAGGTTCTTTGACCTCCTCTGGGTCTGCAAAAAGATCACAGAATGCCCATGCATGTTGGAACTATAATCCCCGCAGTGAAGTGCCATTTGTCGGCCCCGTGTGTCACTCTCCGGTTGAAATCGATGGAGTTCGGAAAGTAATTTGATTCTTGCACTTAGCCTGCGAGCCAGTCTGAGGCCTCATCCCTGCTGAGATGGTTGTGCTGAAACGCATTTGCCAGCAAACGCGACCCGATTGGAAACCAGGCATTTAACGCTGAGCCGCACGTTCCTTAGGCTGTCCCCTTTGTGCACAAAGACACAAACCACTTCCATGTTTGCAAAACACAGAGGAGAGGAAACACCCAAACGTGACCTGAGGCAAGGAAAAGTCCGTGCAATCTCAGCGTTGAGCAGTTGCCTGTTTCCTTTTGTCGGCTTCACGCTGGCACGGGCTGGATCTACAGCAGGCACCGGAGATTTGTCCTATATGCAAGTGGCATGAAAAGGCTTCCCCTCCCCTCCCTCTCAGATTTTGACCGGGCCCCTTGCCGGCTGGAGATGGAAATGCTTTGCGTCAAAGCAGGTTTCGGCGGCGGTTGGCAATTGTTGAGTGAAATCAGTGCAACAGTTTGACAGGGTAGAGGATCACTCCCTATGTTCTCACTGATACCAACTCCCACAGAAGAGTCAGAGTGAGACAACTGCCTCAGTTTCAGATGTTTGTGTATGTGTGTGGGGTGGTGGTGCTCTTTATGGAGGACCCTGTCCCATCACCAGTGCTGAAGTTTGATTCAACTGCCAAACTGCTTTACCTTTTGCCTATAGATTATAGATAGATAAAATTATAGATAAGTCTTTATTGTCATTGTCCTGTGCAGAACAACGAGACTGAAAGAATCTACATCAGCTTTTACAGGACCTGACAGTACAAACATACATAAATATCTATCACCCACCCCACCTACATACATTTAACCCACTAACACACTTAAAAATTCTAAAAACTCTTTAAAAAGCTCTAAAAACTCTAAAAATAAAGGAATAAAGATGGTGGTGCGGAGCAGGAGAAGAGAAAAATCATCTTTGCCCCAGGCAGCCACAGATCATGGACTGCCCTGGTTCTCACCTCCACTTTCAATTTTTACAGAAATTTTCCACGAAGGAATTCCCCAGCAGAAAGTGTCCCCTGGCCGTTGCCTCAGTACCAACCCTACATCTCTTGGTTTGTTTCTTTCTGACCATTTCCATACCAGGACAACCCAACGACTTAGGGTGCTCCTCAAGAAGGAAAGTGGGCCACTGTTCTCTGGTGCTGCATTGTAGCTTTTGAAGGACACACACGGGAAATGGACACCACCAGAACGGTGAAAATCAGTATATGACTTAGCGCCATGAAGTCCCCTGCTGCAGAGGCCGCTAAAACCTAAGCGCAAACAAGGCATTTTCCCATGACCATCTGAAGGGAGGAAGGTTTACATTCCAGCACAATGTTACTTGAAGGCACAAATGTTCCGGGACAAGTTTGTGGCAGTCCTGCTCCACGGAGCCTGGGAGAGATGAACTAGGTTGAGTCAGATGATTGGCGTAATCGAGCTCAGTGTTGTCTCCAGTGACCAGCCTCTGTCCAGGATTTCACATGGTCCTGGAAGCCCCTGGAGGTGCTGAGGAAGGGACCTAAGCTATCTAGCGGTAAAGCCTGTGCTGCATCACTGAACTCTGGCCCTTCTCTATAAACACTAAACATATGGCATGTTGGTCACAGTTCATAACGTGAATGAATGAATGAAAGATATTGATTCGACCTAAGACCGATAATCTCATGTACTTAACTTGGCATCTGTCAATGGTTCCTCTCCGAATAAACTGGTTTTAAAACAACAGCAAAACCAAGAACAATATATAGATCAGTGAGTACAAGTCATCCAATTTGCTTTATAGGCCAATATGATGTTTTGGAATATACTCCTGTTTTGTAAGCCATTATTTCTATCCCTATACGATTTGACTGACCCCAGGATCCCAATCCACTTGTAAAGCGGTAACACCCGTTTATTTGTTGGCATTGGAAAATTAAAATATTTATCAACCAAAATAGCTATACGGATCAACAAGAAACTTAGAAATATAATAGATGCCAAGAAAGGACTGAGTGTGCAAAATTTCAGGCCCTTGATTTTACAGGTTTGTATACCAGGAACTGTTTAAATTTGAGTATTTCCTTAAATAAAAAAAACTAGTAGGCTGCAGCAACCTGTGCTTATTCAGCTCTGTTTGCGCTTCAGTTTTATAAATGTGTGTTATTTTACCAAAGCAAAGCGAATTTCATTTTGATCTGGAGTTAATCAAATTGGTCTGAATCAAGCTAATTTAGCTGAGAATTTGTCTGGATCTGATACATAGTTCTAGCGTAAATGTAAGTTTGTACGCATGTGTTTAAAAAACAATAACAACTTGTATCTGTGTTTGTGTATATATGTGTGTATGTGTGTGTTTCACATCTTGCAAAAATCCCCAGAATGGCTTATCAGTAACATATGTAGTACATTCACCATAAACCTATGCCTTTCTTTCTTTCTTTCTTTCTTTCTTTTCTTTCTTTCTTTCTTTGAATGTGTACTGCATTTCACTATGTTCAGTGAGGCTGGTAGTAGTAGTAGTAGTAGTAGTAGTAGTAGTAGTAGTAGTAGTAGTAGTAATAATAATAATAATAATAATAATAATAATAATAATAATAATAATATATTGAGCTATTGCAAGAAAACTGCTCAGACTGATTACAAACAGCATCATAATGTAGTTGCTTAAATGGCCCACTGGAATTTGTGTCACAACTATTATCTGCCCATAACAAAGAACTGGTGGGATCATAAGCCTGAAAAAGTGATTGAAAATGAGCATGCAAAATTACTTTGGGACTTCCGAATACAGACAGACAGGGTTTTGCAGCATAATACCCTGGATATTGTGATTCTGGAGAAGAAAAAAGTGTGGATCTTTGATTATGCTATACCAGGTGATAGTAGAGTCACTGAGAAACAACTTGAAAAAATTAACCGATACCAGGATCTGAAAACTGAACTTCAGAGACTCTGGCATAAACCGGCACAGGTGGTCCCAGTGGTAATCGGCACGCTGGGTGCGTTGCCTAAAGAGCTAAGCAAGTCTTTAGAAGAACTTGGAATTGACAAAGTCACCATCAGTGACCTGCAAAAAGCCACCTTACTGGGATCTGCTCGCATAACTCGCCGATACATCACATAGTCCTAAACGCTTGGGAAGCGTTCGACTAGTGATTTATATTACAAAATCCAGCATAGTTAGCTGTGTGGTTAATAATAATAATAATAATAATAATAATAATAATAATAATAATAATAATAATAATAATAATAATAATAATAATAATAATAATAATAATATGCTGCCATGACTTATGTGAACCTTTTCATGGTTTTCTAGGTAGAGGGTGTCAGAAGTGGTTTCCCATTCCTTTCTTTTGGCAGCACTTCTGGGATTGTGCAGCTTGCCCAAGGCAATGCAGGCTGGCTCTACTTGCAGGAAGCACAGTGGGGTATAGAACTCCCAAACCATCGAGCTGTCCAGCCAGTGAGGCCTACTCACAAGAAAATGTAGACACAATTGTAACCTGAGAAGGCAAAACCTGTTAGTTTCTTTTTCCCTTCTATTTGGATGATTTGAATCTTGGAGTTCTTTCCATTGAAAGTATGGAACAAAATTCTCCTTCACCCACATTGGCCATGTGGAATAGATGCAGTTTAGGGAACCTCGCTATCCTACAGATGTTAAAAATAAGCAAACTCTCAGGGGGTTAGAGAGAGAGAGAGAGAAGAGAGAAGCTGGTAGCCCTAATTCAACACAAATGAAGTTGGCCATATTTTGAGGATTTGTTTAAAGCAATAGTTTCTCACGTTTTTGTGCACCAAGCTTTTTTTTTTTTTTTTTTTAAAGCAGGGCCTTTAAGAGCCTAGTGCTCCATGGCAGCATCTGGACGGGCAAACCAGTCAGCTACATCTTCTCTCGTGTTCAGATTTCTACCTCTCAAGTACTTTCCATCACGTATATGAATCTACTTGGGGATTTCTTAGTAAATTCATAGATTTAAAACAAGCGCCCCAATAAAACTCTCACCCATCACAAATCGCAAGTGTTAGTTGGAAGTTTAAAGTGGTTGGATAGCTTGGTGGTTTAACCCATCTGGCTGCAGAGCCAGCATTTGGGAGTTCGATTCCCGCCCGGTGCCTCCTTGACGGGCACTGTCAAGAACATAAGAAGAAGAGCCATGCTGGATCAGGCCAAAGGCCTGTCTAGTCCAGCTTCCTGTATCTCACACTGGCCCCATCAGATGCGTCTGGGAGCACACGAGACTAGATATCTGTCTCCTGATACCACTCCCCTGCATCTGGCCTTTGAAGTACCCTGGTTTTAAGCCTGGAGATTACACATCTCCATTGTGGTTTGTAACCTGTGATGGACTTTTCCTCCAATCCCCTTTTGAAGGCATCCAGGCCAGATGCCATCACCACCACCTCTGTCCAATCCCCTTTTGAAGGCATCCAGGCCAGATGCCATCACCACATCCTGTGGCAGGGAGTTCCACAAACTTGATGACCCGATAGGGACCCTTCCAGTTCTAAGAGGAAGATTCATTTTCAGGAAGCACCCACGCCTCTTGGAAGGCCAGGCCCCTCTCCAAGAAAGCAAAGAGGCTCCTGCTGCCTTCAACGGAAGGGAAGTATCGTAATCCCCTAGTTCTAGGCAGCTGATGGTTGTGGCCACTTAAGACCTCTGCTGCCAGGATGCTCCAGTCATATACAGTGCACGGATTGTGTCCTTACTGGAGGCTGTCTTGATTTTCACTTGGTCTTCCCCAAGATAATGCAAAGCATTTTGCCCCAAAAGCAGCAATGGGTTCCACTTACCCCAAGCAAAAGTGCACTGTGAAGAAAGCCTGTCAAATAAATCAAAACACAAGAAAACACACCTATTCATCTCTCCCAATTTCTTCTAGTGAAGCTGGAAAAATAAAAAGTGTCTAATCAACCAAAATCGGCTACCTGAGCCTACAGACTCATTCCGCCTAGATTTATATCTTTTAAAATATATAGATCTGAATTCTGAATTCTGTCTTCCCCACTGAATAACTGTGCTTTGTAAAAAGAGTTGGACAAAAGCTTTGGCTAAATATAGGGCCTCATCCACACAATACAGCAATGAGCAATTTCTTTCCATACGTATGGATGGTTTTTGTTCAGCAGCAAACATTCAACTGAGCAGCCAAAATTGCTATTATGCAGATCTTTATGAAGCAACCTTCCAGAAATATTGTGATGGGGGTTCCTGCATGGCAGGGGGTTGGACTGGATGGCCCTTGAGGTCTCTTCCAACTCTATGATTCTATGATTCTATGATAGGCAAATGTGGCCAATAACATGCACCTGATATGAATTGTACTGCCTTTTTCTGCCTTATGCCTAGGAATGTCCCTTAACTGGTTCAATGGTTTATCCACCAGTGTGTCAGAGTTCAGATATATTTTTTTCGGCAGCAGTATTGCCGAAAATTGTCTCTCTTCAACCCCCAAAAATGAAAGGATCCAAAGGGAGTCTTGAGACTTTGCAGTGGAGGGATCAGAATGGTTTTTGATTTCCAAGAAATTGCCAGAGCTGATGGCATCATCAGCCTTAGGCAACACATGTTGCACAACAGGATTTCAGCCAGTGTTTCTTTTCCATGTAGTCATATTCTTGGTTCCATTGGTGTGCTGTAACCTTCAACCTGCAGAACCTCTCCCAAGGGAATGCTCCTTCATTGGCCTTTAAAATATGCTTCTGGACTACTTGGCTGTATCTCAGTCACCTGGCATATCCTGAAGGTTGCTGAAGGATCTTTCTGCCCACTATAACATCAAAGGGCACTGTCCCTTGTGACATCACGGGAGTTTGTAACCAGCACCCAGGTTTTGGCTCTGAAATTTCAGGGATTTCAGACCTATAAAGCAGCTAGGAGCAGGCCAGGAGAAGGTGACTCAAACAGTGCACTTCCAGAACCAGGGTGGATTAAAACAAAATTGCCATGGGTCATCTGAGGAAAAGGAATGAAAGACCCAAACAAGGGAGATCAGTTCATCTCCCTGTACAAGGTGAGTCGGCCACAGGAAAAAGGTTAGATCCGGATAGTGACCTTGGAGATGATCCATCGGCTTGGGGGTGGGCACCTTCCAAGGATCCAGGAACTGCCTGTACCTACCCTGGATCTTGTGGGAGCAAGCTGTAGGCTTAACTCACTCCTACAACCCGATCACCTTAAACTCTTTTTCTTTAAAAACAGTTTTTATTGAAGAAGAACATTCGCACCCTCTAGTGGCAAGAGATTTCTGAAAAGTAAGGGTGTTTTCACACGACCCCTAAAATCCGAGGAAAATGGCTCCCAGATCCGGAGCTTTAAATTGTTTCCCCACCAGCTCCGGAGTTTACAAAAAATTAAGTGCGACCACGCCCACCTAAGCGCGTCCCAGTGCACTTTTCAAGTACCTGCTCTCCAGGGGTGAAAAGTTCCTGATGCGGATGTAACCTAGTGAGTGCCCGGCTCTCCTCACTTCTGTTTGTTGTTGTTTTGCCCCCCCCGCCCCTTTAAGAGATACTAAGAGGCTGGAATGCAGAGCGAGTTGGCAGAACGGAGGTGAGCCGGCATTCTTTTCTTTCTTTTTTTCTCCATCCCCTCACGCAGACAGCAGCCAGGAGTGCGGAGGGGGTGGGAACACAGGAACAGCGACAAACCCCAAAGATCTCTGGTCTGAATTTAAGTGGCCAGCGGATCTTAGGGGTCATGTGAAAAGGCTCTTACAATTGGGCTGGAGTCAGAGCATTCGGAGTGGACCAAACACGGCAGTATTTTCCTCCACTCCCTCTACTAAAGGGTAGAAGGGTCTTTTCAGGCAATGCTCTTTTTTCTCTTAAAAACAACTTTGATGTATGGTGGACTCTGCAGGCATAATTTACTGAGCTGTCAGCTCTGAAAAGGTTACTACTAATTGGGCCAAATAGATTACAATGTCTACAGGACTAATAGGGAAAACTACTCCCAAGTAAGGTTCACCCATCCTTTGACATCCTACAAACATGATTTTATTTGTGGAATTTCCACAAAAGTTCCATATTCAGGGGCTTAAACCCAATTGACCCGTCAGGGAGGTGGATAGATAAGAGGAATTACGTTCTTTTCTCACGGCGGCTACTTGTATCGTAAACACTTTTGGTTGTGTTGTATATTAAGCCACGGTTTATTATATTAACCCTAGTTTGTTTCTTGAGTCATAAATTGTTCAATAGACAACCTAACAAACTGGCTTGTTTCTCTTCCAGCTCTTTAGTCAACTCCTTTGTCAGAATTGATTGATGGTGTGTGTGTGTGTGTGTGTGTGTGTGTGTGTGTGTGTCTGTCTGTCTGTCTGTCTGTCTGTCTGTCTGTCTGTGTTTGTGTGTGTGTGTAAATGTCAAGGAAAGCCACAACGGCAGGTACTGATAACATAACAAGTCATGATTTCAACAAGCCAAAATGTGGAAGCCAACAACAACACATGACTTCTGCTTGTGGTTTGTGACTGGCCAACAATCTGCAATTTCTTTGTGGGGCTAAATTTAGACTCAAAATCCCAGGTATTACAACCAGCCTTGCAGTAAAGTGCAGCCAATGTGTCACCTGGATGTTCAGGACATCAGGTATTTTCTTAGGGTGCTTTCACACGACCACTAAAATCCACTGCAAAGTGCTATCAGATGTTTGTGCAAGCAGTGGACTTTAAAAAAATTAAGTGTGATCATGACCACTTAAGCATGATCCAGCACATTTTACAAGTACCTGGGCTGCTATCCCATGACCACTAAAATCCGCTTCAAACTGCTCAAAGATGTGGTTAATAAAATTGTGTCCCTATGTCCAGCAGACTTGAAAGTGAAAAAAAAATCCACATTTTACTTTGATCCGGATTTTCTGACCAATGGATAGCAGCCCTGGTCTCAAGGTGGTAAAATCCTTGTCAGTGTTCTGATGTGGATTTTAAACTGTTACTCGAGTCTGTGGGAATATGGAAAATCCACACCAAAATATTTCCACCCCCATTATGGTGTCTTTGCTGCAGTTCTCAGTCGTGGTTTCAGATTTTCAAAACACAACCATGGGAACATCCGATCCACAACGTCAACCACCTGACCGCTCTGGGGTGTGTGTGTGTGATCCAAATCAAAGTTTGCTGCGGATTTTAGTGGTCGTGTGAAAGCAGCCTGTCAGATTAACAGCAAACAGAAGGTAGACTTCAGCCAGTCAGCATATCATTCTGGTTTCTAGGATTCTTGCCAAAGATTCTAGACAAAGTGGGCTTTGGACTGCTCTAGCCAGTAATGCTGTTTCTTTTGACCAAGAATCCAGAAATTCAGGTTCACTTAGTCCAGACTGCGTGCACGTCACATGTTATAGTATCCTGAGTACACACTCTGAATACATGTGGGTAACTAGAGAGATCGTAATGAGTAAAGATGGTAAGAGGAAGTGCTGATCCTGTAGGGATGGAATGAAGCAATCCTTGTTCTCACTCACTCCGTCCTGATGCAAATTTAGAAGTAAATATCCCGTTGAGCTTCTGCTGAGCAGAAAGTCCTGCCAGCATAATGGACACCCCCCATACACACACACTGCTTGCACACAAGAGCCAGCAAGGTCAAAAATAAGGTGGGTTTCCATCATGGAGGTTGAGATGGGTGATTGCGTGATCCGATGTGACCACACTGGTAAGATGGCTCTGCTGCCTGTGCTTTCCCCCTGTTTCAGGATCAACATCATGACACTCCTTTGTCCTTGTTGAATATTCTACTGGCATTTCTTCTTGAGCTGCATGGTCCAGTTCAGACTTTTTCTATTCTGGGATGTCGGCGTCAACTTTTGAGGCAACCCCTGTCCTGTGAGCCATAAGGGGGATGCACGAATGATTAGCTTCATGTCTTTTCTGTCGCTTTATCTGTTGGATGGTTTTGGAAGTCGGTAGCTGTATCCTCCTTCTCCCCAGCACCTTGCTGTGAGTCTTCCGCTGTAATATCTCACATTTTCTATAAGTGTGCTGTTGTTCCTCGCACATGCAACGCCATTCCATAGTTTGACGCTGTATTCCCTGCTCATTGAGTTAGTGCTGTGCTGCTTCAGAGAGGAACTGTCTCGTTAAGTGGCTTTTCTCCCCCCTCTGAAGTTTGGGAGCTACTGCTGAAACACACCTTTTAAGTCAAGTCAGCGATTTGACTTTTGTACTTCAAAAGATCTATCATCACTGCACCTCTTGGCAAATCATAAACAGTCAGTCTGCATGTATTTTCTCCTTGAGGTGCTTCTGGCCTTTGGAGCACAATCTATCAGCTCTCGGGCATGTTTCCTCTTCCTCTCCATTTCCTAGTTTGGAAGCCTGAGTCGGGTTCCTTCGGCTTTACTGCAGGCATGGAAAAGCAAAGTGGTTTTCAAAGCGCTCGCTGGGTGGTTTACAAATGAAGGGTGGGAGGGTGAGCCAACCTTGAGCCGGTTTCCTGGGTTGAACCCTGGTTTGTGGAGCACAGTTTTGGCTGAAGGACAGCAGTTCAACCACTGCGCCACAAGGGTCCCCTACCTTCAGTTGTGGAGGGTGCAGCCTCCACACCTTTCCCCTCTTTCAGTTCAGGAATATCTGCATCCAAGCCAATGGTGACATGGACACGTGCATACATCGTTGGCCCAGCCTTTTACTGTGTGATTCCATTTCTGCATCACACTTTGGTCCAGTGTTCTCTTTTGTGTCTTACAACACATCCTGATCTCCTCCTAACTATCTATCTATCTATCTATCTATCTATCTATCTATCTATCTATCTATCTATCTATCTATCTATCTATCTATCTATCTATCTATATAATTAGTTTAGTAAGCATTTGACAAGCAGTCCCATAACAGCGAAAGCCAAGGCAGAAACAGCACTTGTACCTGCCCATGTGCTGCCAATTTCTGTGTTCTCTCTCTTCTTTTCATGGTCACTGCAGCAGTGCTGGTTGACTGAAAGTTCGGGAGGCTTTCCGTGCCTTTGAGCTGGAAACTTTTAACGGGGTTTTGGAAGGGATCCAAGGAAAGCTGCCACTCAGATCTCCCCCCCCCCGAGTTCTGCTCAAGTTCCAAGAATCAAGTTAAGTGGGCTTGGAATAAAAATTCTTCCTCCACCCCGATGTTGCAAGTGATCTAGGCTGAGGTGAGATGTGACCCCTTTTTATGGGCTCTATTTCAATGCCTCCCCTTTCGATTTGAAGGATTGTGCATTAATTCCACCAAGATGGAATCTGTTGTTCGGAATCGCTAAATAAATTATGGCATATTTGACATTTTGGTGATTGGCTTCCTGCTTCTTCTGGCTTCTGGGTCAGCTGGAGGATCTCTTTGCTATAGCATGCCGGCGTTTTCTTCATTGGACCTGTGTCTGCACATGAAAGCCCACAGGGCACAGTTGTTGTCCATTGGCTTGTTGTCCATTCTTGTTATGACATGGCAGCTTTAGGTATCCTCCCCTGTTCCCTCATCTCTTCCTTTTCTCATTGTCCTGTCCTGTGAGCATTTTCTTTTGCTTGCAAATATGACGGTTACTTCACGTCCTTCCTCGTTCCGAGATTACGTTCATTTTGTGATAACGTCGTTCGTGGTCACTTGGTCTTGTCCCGGTTCTGTCCCTGTTTCTGTTTACCCATGGGCATGATTGATGGTATTGTGACAACTGTTACTTCACGTCTTGTTTCGTGACAATATCTGTACTTCCCTGCCTTTGTCCCCCCCTGGTTTTTTTCTTTCTTTTTTTTTTGGTCTGACCTTCCGTTTTTTGATATTTCGATTCTCCGTAACTTTGCCTTTCATGAGTTAAGCAGCAAAGTTCGAGGTTTTATGCCTTCTTATCTCTCTGTGATGCATAGTTTACGCTGTTGGGATTGTACTGGAGAATGCAATTTCACACTCTTACTTCACGGGCTCTCGTCTCGAAACAAGAACCGAGACAAGAAGATTCCCGAGGCCAGGGAGAGTTATGGCTCATCACGCTTAAATCCCAGTTCAGGGGGTGTGGTCGGGATAAGATTCCGCTGTCACGCAATGGACGTGGAGTAGCATTTTTTCATACCGGTCCCAAGCGGGATGGTGAACCGCGATGAGAGGGATGTGAAGTAACCGTCTACAACTCTGACCTGGCTGTTGCTAATGTTAGTTCTAATGCGTTTCAGCTTCCTGGTAGGGAGAAAGGGGAAATCTCCACAATGTTTGCTGTTCCCACTAGAACTAACTTGGAGGTGAAGGATGGGGGAGCTTTTCAAAAGTTTTTGGGCTGCAGGTTCTGCTGTCACTCTCCACTGACAATGCGGTGACCCTTCAGATGGGGTTGGACTGCACGTCTTCTCAGCGTTGGCTTTGCTGGCCGAGGCTGATGGGAACTGTAGTCTGACTGTCTTGGGTAGGACACCTGTTTCCCACCTCGGATCCAACAACCTAGAAGTTGGAGGGATAAATTTGAAAACAGTCTTCCAATTCATATTGGATTTCATAACAATAAAAGCAGCAGCAGCAGCAGCAGCATGGGCCACAAACTCAACATTGTCTGTGTCATGGCCATTGTCTTCTTCTGAGAGCACCCTGGAACAGTGCCTTTCTCCTGGGAGGCATTGTTGGGTAGTGAACTTCCCATCTCTGGTTCAGAAGCCGGATACCTATCGCAGAATATCCCCTGAGTCTATTTCTCAACTTAGAATTTTTATAGTATTCCCTTGTGAGGGATGGTCTTGAATGAAGCAGACCGAGATGAGTAATGCACTTAGGGCTGAATCCAGAATTGGGGGGCAG
The DNA here is from genome assembly GCA_029282475.1 of Phrynocephalus forsythii. Taxonomy (NCBI): domain Eukaryota; kingdom Metazoa; phylum Chordata; class Lepidosauria; order Squamata; family Agamidae; genus Phrynocephalus; species Phrynocephalus forsythii. The sequence goes on along the minus strand of JAPFRF010000011.1, from coordinate 24,751,082 downwards.
GGGGCAAACTTAAGTACTTAATGTGAAAAGTTAGCCATGAAAAATAACCCCTCTTTAACATGAGACTCAGGGCCTTTTCACACGACCCCTAAGATCCGCTGGTCCCTTAAATTCGGACCAGAGATCTTGGGGGTTCGTTTCTGTTCCTCCATCCCCACCCCTCAGCACTTCCTGCTCCTGTCGGCGTGAGCGGGGGGGAAAGGACAAAGAAGCCTTTACTAACCTGCCGGTGCCGCCGGTCGAACTTGCCACGAGCCCCGTTACTTCCTGGTTCCGGCTCAAGGAGCTCTTAAAGGGGCGGGAGGCAAAAAAACAACAGACAAGCCAGGAGAGCCTGGCACTCTTATCCGCATCAAATTTTTTTCACCTGCAGAGAGCAGGTACATGAAAAATGCGCTGGGTCGCGCTAAAGTGGGCGGGGTCGCACTTAATTGTCTGGTGGGAAAACATTTCTAAGCTCCGGAGCTGGGAGCCATTTGCAGCGCAGCTTAGGGGTTGTGTATAAACGCCCTCAGAGTGAAGTGCAAACTAGCTGTGTCTGGATCCCATTCTTTCAGCCTAGTCTTAAACATGTCCAGACTGACATAGCCATATAAAGGGGGCTTTCTCCCAGGTAAGTGTGCAAAAATTTGCAGGGTTGGGCATCATAGTTTGATCGAGAGAGGGGATAACATCAGGTATCTTTAAGCAGTCAATGGTATGTCTGAGCAACAGAAAGACGGGGCTGTGGAACAGCTGCTTTTAATAGCAGCAAGGTTGTAGAAAACAGGACCATGTGGCCTCAAGAGATATATTAGTCCTGCAAATTTTCGAGAGCTGCTGGCTGGGTAGCTCAGTGAGTGAGGCACCTGGCAATGGAGCCCAAAGGTTGGGAGAGTTCGATTCTCCACTGTGCCTTCAGGGAGAAGAACCAGCCGGTGTGGCCTTAATGGGGAAGCTTCACAGTCCCCGGGAATAGGAAACCACTTCTGTATATTCTCTACTAGAAAAGACTGGGAAAGGGTGCCATGAGTGAGAATCGACTTGATGGCACTCAATCATTAGTATAAGAAATGTCTGAGAATAAACTCCCATTGAAAGTACAGGAGCAATATAACAAAACGTAACAATTTAAGTACAAGCATTGCTAATCCCCCCCCCAAGGAAGCATACACTTTATTCTTTTTAAAAAAGGATTCACTGTTTCATCAAAACTAATTGTAAATGCTGAATGAAGAAGGCTTATACTGCTGCATGCCTTTTTATTTATTCCCCACCTTTCTCCTTGGAAAAAGACCCAAGGTGGCTTACAGTAATGAGGGACAATATACAGGCCGGAACATTTCAGACATATTCAAGTTAAGAACAGGGAGTTAGAAGAGGCATCTTACAACGTTAAAAGGTAACAGTAGAGCTACGCAAAAGAAAAAAAAATCCATTATGAGAGATGGAAACTAGCATGGAAAACACTGGTGTTCTTATGCGATCAGTCAATGCAATCATGCATGGTAATCCATCTAAAAGTCACATAGTAGGTAGTCCCTCATTGAGGGAAAGCTTGCCTGAAGAGGAAGATCTTTGCCTGCTTTCAGAAAGACAGCAGAGCTGGGGCAGTCCTGGCCTTCAGCGGGAGGGAGTTCCAAAGTCTGGGAGCAGCAACAGAGAAGGCCCTTTCATGTGTTCTTCTGAGACACACCTATGAAGGTGGCGGGATGGACAGAAGGGCCTCCCATGATGATCTTAGCACCAAAAAAATAAATTTCTGTGGATCCCTCTGCTGTATGTCCTGGTCATAAAGCATTAACCCTTTTTCAATGTCATTTAGAGTCCATTGTGGTTGGTGGGGAAGAAAGAGCAGCAGACCATGCTGGGTTGAGCCAAAAGTAGCAAACGTGTTCTGCTTATATACCACCCTATAGTGCTTAAAGCATTCTCTGGGAAGTTTACAATTTAATTATGCAGACAGATTACACATGGCCCCCCTTCCGGCAGCAAGCTAGAGTAGGTACACATTTTACTGATCTCAGAAGGATAGAAGGCTGAGTCAGCCATGAGCCAGTTACCTGGGACTGAACCACAGGCTGTGAGCATATTTCTAGGTGCAGTGTGGGCATTTAACCACTGCGCCAGGAGTCTCCTCCAACAAGTTGGTGGCAGAGCCAAGATGACTGGTGGAAAGAGAGCAATGAGCAAGTAAGCCTTCACGCAGGCAAGCCACGGTAGAAAGACACACCTTGAGATAAGCCTTGGGCTTCATGCCATTCATCGGGTCTTCAAGTCAGTTCAGATTCTGGTGGAGGTCCAGAGGTACGCCATTTGCCTACCAGTTGGCCTTGACCCAACATCATGAAGGGCGACTATTTAGACAGGTTTGTAAATAAGCGCACTGGACTCACTTCTCCTTGCCAAAGGAGGAGAAGAAACAAAAAGGGAACGGACCTGAGTTTGGTAAACTTAATTGCCACATTTGGTGTTTCAAGGGTAAAATAGTGGCCCACCCAACTTTGATAGGATCGAGAGAAGTTGGAAGAGAACTCTAGGTGTACAACAGGGGATTGACCTCTGGCTGTCTCTACATACGCACAAACACACGGAAGCCAGCTGTGGCTTCTCCTGGAAAAACTCGGTTTGAATCTTGAAATAATGTCAAGCAGATTTTTAAAATGGTTTCTGGTACATCCCAAGAACCAGCTGCTAAGAGAGAAAATCTGGTACATGCTTGGCAAAAACTATTAATAGGAAATGAGAGGGGGGTGCTGTGTTTTTGGGAGAGGAACAAACAGGTAGGAATCTAGGCTAAACGACAAGGGTTTAGAGCACTTGAGTTACTGTCTAGAAAACCTTCTCTGCTTTAGAGAATGTTCAGTACTACCATTCACAAATTATTCTGGCTGCAGGTGGCTTTATACCCCTTCATACAGTGGCAGACGTAGGGACAGAAGTGCGTATGATGAATAAATAGATTTGTCTGTGGTGTGGTGGTAAAATTTGCATTAATATTTTGTGCCAGTTTGCATTTAGCCACCTTCACAAGAGGGTTCCAGAAAAAGATCAGCAATACAGAGCATAGCACCCATTTCGATCACTTCCACGCTCCTCCTCTTTGGATTCGGCGCCACCCGTTGTGCTCCAAGCGGGGCGAGAGATTCCCCTGCCGGAGGCCGGGAATCTTCTTCGCTTCGCATCCCGCTTCGCATCCAAAGTCATGTGTGGCCAGTTAATATATATATATATATTTGTTTTTTAACTTACTTTTTCTCCGAAATGCCGATGCATAGATATTTCGGTTAACCCGTTCTTTTGATCTTGGCTTCTGTACACGGGGCAGGGGCAACAGAGGGGGGGCAAGCGTCCCCGGGTGACGTGAGCAGAGCCCCTCCGCTGGCAAGGGATGGCGAAGGGCTGCGCAGAGGGGGGCGGGGGTGTCGGTGCCGCCGCTGCAAGACACCCCCGCGCGCGCCCACCCAGAGAGCGGCGGCGGGGCACACAGGGCGATGAAGCTGAGAGAAGCCTCTCCCCGCCCCGCCCCCCCCCAAAAAAACCAACCCAGCTGCTCTGCTTCAGGGAAACACGATGGCCACCCACAAGTCCTCGGGACAACTGCAGGGGCCTTTCCTGGCTTGTGCGCCTCTGACCGCAAATGACAGCCGGGTATTGATGCATCGACGTGGTAATTTTTAAAAAAAAATAAAAGAAAGCAGAAACCGGACGTTGCAAGTAAGCTTCCGAATGCAAGGAGCACGTGAGGTAGTAATGGATTCGAGCATGGTGAGGACAGAGAAAGAGCGGTGGGGGCGAAGGGAGACCACGTGACCGGCTTCGCATTCAAAGCGAAGGCAATCCCGCTGCAAAGCGAAGTACTTCGTGAAGTAACGGCCCTAGTCTCAGTTGATGGTCCCTGGATAGCAGTGGGCAATGCGGTGCTTCACATGTCGGACTCTGGTTAGAGAGACCTGCCTTTCCGTGGAAAAGAGGGACAGCCGTAGGGTAACACCATCAGCTCTCCATGATCCGCTCCTAGGTGCAACACTAACAGAGGCAAAATGCACGTGAAGTAACATGTTTTTCTCATCTGTTTAATACAAAGCATTCTATTCTTTCCCTCTTTTACCTACTGGATCTGCACTGACTCTTCTTTTATGTTTACCTTTGATGGTGTCTTTACATCATGCGTTAACATTACATGTAACCCAGGGAGGAACGGAGAGCAAAAGAGATTAGCATAAGTAGCTGTACCGGTGAGTATTTAGCACTCCTTAGGAGCAGTTAAATGTTAAAAGCAAGATAGAATTACACAGACTTGCCTGAGTGATGCAAAAAAAAAAATCTGGTTTGTGATCTCTGGAAAGAACAGGGATCTCAGCTGCTTTCATTTAAATCAAAAAGGAAATGCACTGCAGTTCAAAAGCATCTGCTCTCTCATCTCAAAAGGGTTTTATGCCCTTAATTTCCTTTGAGGGTATTTGTGGGGTGGGGGGAGAGCAGGGGAAATGTTGCAGAAGTGTTCAGGAGGGGAGGGGGAGAAAAGGTAACAAATTCAACCCAGCACAGTCAATCAAAAAGGTAAAACCTTTCAACTTTGGAAAGTCTGTAGTCATTTAGCAATAGAACACATGTGCTGTGTGTGTGTGGGGGGGCAGTCTCACACATGACTCCGGGCAGATTCCAGTAGGGTTGACAAAGAGCCTTGCCTGAGAATCCAGAGCGCCCATGAAGCCCATTCTAGGGGCGTTTATACACGACCCCTAAGCTGTGCTGCAAATGGCTCCCAGCTCCGGAGCTTAGAAATGTTTCCCCACCAGCTCCGGAGTTTGCAGACAATTAAGTGCGACCCCGCCCACTTTAGCGCGACCCAGCGCACTTTTCTTGTACCTTCTCTCTGGAGGTGAAAAATATTTGATGCGGATAAGAGTGCCGGGCTCTCCTCGCTTGTCTGTTGTTTTTTTGCCTCCCGCCCCTTTAAGAGCCCCTTGAGAAGGAACCAGGAAGTAACGAGGCTCGTGGCAACTTCGACCGGCACCGGCAGGTTAGTAAAGGCTTCTTTTGTCATTTTTTCCCCCTCCCTCCCCTCACGCCGACAGGAGCAGGAAGTGCTGAGGGGTGGGGACGCAGGAACAGAAACGAACCCCCAAGATCTCTGGTCCGAATTTAAGGGACCAGCGGATCTTAGGGGTCGTGTGAAAAGGCCCTAGGTTTAACCCATGTGTCAGTCCACACCTGCTTTCCATGTTCCCATCTGGCTGATGCCTTTTGACTGGAATCCTTTCAGTTTATTATGCCATTACGGAAGGCTCTGTTGTGCCTCAATCCATGGCTGGTTGGCACCATCACTTGCACAACCATTCATGTGACCGGCTGTGGGATGGGCAGCCTGAAAAAAAAAACCCTCAAAAATTTCTTCTGCCAATGTCCTGACGCTAAGATTTCAGCCTGATTGTGGTCTTTAGGTTTTAGTTTCTGAAGCCACCTTTAAAAACACATGGTAATTCTGGGCAATTGTGTGTTATTTTATGTCAGAAATACTAATTTCCCTTGAATTGCACCGTTCTGAGCACTGCGCTCTTGGTTATACATAGATAAATTAATGACTCAATAAATACATGATAAATATATATTCAGTTAAACACAGTACTGATCTTTTTGTGTTGAGGAAGGGGCTTGAGAAAGGTGGGTCTCCGACTTATTTATTTATTTAATTTATTTTATTTTGGGGTATTTTTACCCCACCTTTCTCCTTGGAAAAGGACCCAAGGTGGCTTACAGGAATGAGGGATAATATACAATCCAGTACAATTAAGACATGTTCAAGTCTTTGAGAACAAGGAATTTAAGGCCCCTGTTACTGGCATTGTGGTAGCCCCTGGTCCGATGGCAGCAGCCCAGCTGGACCCCCTCTCCTGGCATGGCGGCTCCATGTGGCCACTGATAAGGTTGTTGGGGCATGTTAGGAGGCTGAAATGAGTTGGGGAACATCACCGTCAATACTGTGTGTGAATCAACTGTTTATGCTTTGCAGCTATGGGAGGGTTGGAGGGGGATAAGAGTTACACGTGGGATTTGAACTACAAGAGGGTCTGGTCCCCTAATCCCAGCAGTTGAAGGGTACAGTGTGTTGCTTTTGTTGTGCTTCTTCTTATTGTTTGTATATTGTACCTGCAAGGCACCTTGGGTATTTCTATTTTGTTTTACAAGTGGTTAATTGCTGAAGTGTGCATTGATTATCTCTCTTTCAACATGAGATAATGATGAACTCACTGTCTAGAAAAACCTCACATGCCTGGTCACGTCACTTGGGCTGAGCAGCCGAGGGCAGCTGGTCATGGCTATCTTTGTCCTTACCCAAAGCCCTGTCACCTTTCAAACATATTCTTGCAGTGCTTTGCAGAGAGAATTACCATGACCGTCAGGACCGACATAAAAGGACTAAGACAGTTACTTCACATCCTTCCTCGTTCCGAGTTGACGTTCGTTTCGTGATCATGTCGCTCGTGGTCAAGTGGTCTTATCCCGGGACTGTCCCTGTTCCTGTGTACCAACGGGCGTGATTGATGATACCGGGATGACTGTTACCACACGTCCTTGTTTCATGATAAGATGTGAAATTCTCTGCCTTCGTTCTCTTTTTTTTTTCAGTCCGACCTTCCGTTTTTTTGATGTTTCGATTCTCTGAAGCCTTGCCTTCAATGCGTTATGGAGCAAACTTTGAGGCATTTGTCTTTTAAAATCTCTGAACTGCATTGCTAACTCCATAGGGAATTTACTGGCAAATGTCACTTCCCACTCCTGCCACTAGAGGGAACGAGCTTCAATTGGCACTCGTTCTGCGACGAGGCTTACTTCACGGGTTCTCGTCTCAGAACGTGAAGCGAGACAAGCAGATTCCCGAGGCCAGGAGGGGAATCGCTCATCCTGCCTAAATCCCAGTTCTGGGGGCGTGGTTGGGATGAGATTCCCTCATCACGCAACGGATGTGGAGTAAGCTTTTTTCGTACCGGTCCCAAGCGGGACTGGAAAGGGAGGATAGGAGGACGTGAAGTAACTCTCTAAGATAAGAGGAGAAGAGAGGAAACCAAGTAACATTGAGGTTTCAGTTCTTATAAGAAATGTCTGGATGGGAATGTGGAAGAGAGGCTGTGGCCATGGAGAAACTGACTCTCAGATGGCCAGTCCCTGAGGGAAATCTTGTCTGGAGAAAGAGAGAAATGTCTCTGCCTGCTTGCGGATGGACAGGGAGGATTAATTGCTGTGTTGCGGAGAAAATTTAATTTGCACTTGATGCATTTACTTTTGGTATTGATTGTTTCACTTTTTGTCTTCCCTCGGTTCTTATTTCCCCAGGTCCGCTCAGGGGGAAGGCCGCTGAGTGGCATGCTTCTGCATCGGCCCAGAACAGCAACAGACACGGACTGAGAGCAGCTCAGGGCAGCCGCTCCCCTGCTTCTCTGTCGCCATCTTGGAACAAGACCAGTGCCACCATCTTGGGGGACAGGGGTGAGAGGAGAACAGAGCCAAGCGCTTGGATCCAGGGTGGAGAATCTTGGCTTTCCCACCATTGCTCAGAGAAGAGCTGCGGACAGAATGAGGCAGAGAGCCTAAGGAGGCGTGGACTGCTACTTTGCTTGCAACTAGCTGGGCTCAACACGTCAATATAGAAATCTTTTGAGGAGCTAATTTATTTTGATTTGCAGTTTTTTTGCGACACTCCCCCCTATTGTAATTATAATTATTTTTACGGCAGCTTTCCGTTGGCAGCTTCGCAACCCCTTCAATTTCCAAGGGAACTGAACTCATGATGGCTTTTCAGATCCCTATGTGGATAAGATTTCGATAAAGTATGGACCCAGTTAAAACCATGGGCCGAAAGGCTCCCCTCTCCTGTGTTAACCCCAAAAGGAACAACTCCATAGTTTTTCCCTACTGTAGTTGGGCGTTGATCCCAACAATTGGGCCATGGGCTGAATCCAGCCTTTTTGGGGGGGGCTGTGCCTTCTGCCTTCTAGGGCATTCCAGAGCCCCATGCCTCTTCCCTTGATAACATCATTTGTCTGGTTCCCTTTCCTTTTTTTAAAATGGATCCCGCACCATGAATTATGAAAGGCCAAAATGGTAACTCTTGAGAGTAAACGCACACAAGCAAAATCTCAAGTGAACTCCAAGAGTCCTAGGTTTTTGCATGAAAGGCAGATGACATCATCAGCTGTGGCCATTTTCCATGAACAATAAGTTTCTGATCTCCCTCCCTTGCTACAGGTTCTGAGGTTCCCTTTGCATCCTGGGAAACGGTTAGTTCCTGGGAAATGGCCGTGGTTGATGATGCTTTCAACTTCACATGGTGTAACTTCAATGCTACTGAATTTCAGTCAACAATTCCATTTCAGTCAACAATTCCATTTGCAAGATGTAGCAAGACCGTAGAGTATACATTTTACTGCTGTTGTAAAGGTAGAATGTAAAGATGGTGGTTGAAAAGAACAGAAGTTGGGTTCCCAAGTTCACACCAGCACAACTAGCTAGTTGGAAAAGGTCATGGATGAAAAATGCCTGGCACGTGAGGTCAACAGGAGGTGGCCCACCTGCTGGAGAAAATGTTACGAAAAACCTAGACCTCTTCTTTGTCCCACTGGTGTTCCATGTGCCACTGGTTGAGACCCTCTAGTCCAGTGGTGGTGAACCTTCAGCACTCTAGATGTTTTGGACCACAACTCCCAGAATTCTGAGCCTAGATTTCCAATGACAAAGGACTGTGGGAGTTGTGGTCTAAAACATCTGGAGGGCCGAAGGTTCGCCACCACTGCTCTAGTCCATGTTATACAGCTTCTCCCTCGTGCTACATGGCAGCCACAGTGCTGTGGTCTGAGAAGACCAGGTAATGTAATGAGGCTTAATTAGCAGCACAGATGGGCAAGCAAGTGGAAGAAGTCATTTCCCTCTTTCTGGAGAACCATTAGTTCAGTGAGGATTTGGATGTGTGTGTGTGTGTGTGTGTGTGTGTGTGTGTGTGTGTGTGTGTGTGTGTGTGTGTGTGTGTGTGTGTGTGTGTGTGTGTGTGTGTGTGTGTGTGTGAGTGAGGAAAAAATATTTTAAGATGAAATTCTTAATACCCTCTCAAACACTGCCATTCCCAGGATTCTTTCAGAGAGGGGAGACACGGCTGTTCGTGTGAGTCCGATTCCAGTGTTATAGAATATGGTGGATTGAACCTGTTCAGGGAAAGCAAAGTGTTCTGCTTATATACCACCCCGGCACCACTTGAAGTAGTCTCTGGGCAGTTTACAGTTTTTAATTACAGTATGCAGGCTACACATCCCCCCCCCCAGCAAAGTGGGTACTCATTTTACCGACCTCGGAAGGATGGAAAGCTGAGTGAACCTTGAGCCTGCTACCTGGGACTGAACCCTCCAGGTTGTGAGTACAGTTTTACCTGCAGTGTAAGCATTAAACCACTGTGCCATGGGACTCCTTAGCTAGGAAAAAAGTTGGAGCCGGTAAACTGGAGCTTCCTAAAGTCCCTTGCTTTCGGGTGTTATTTGATTACTGTAACAGATCATCATCCTATCATGTTGGATGGTTTTAGGCTGAAAAGGGGTCGTATATCCAGTAAATGTCACATATTTGTTAGTTGATTTTTTTAAAACAACAACAACAACCCAAACAATTCTACAAGTTCTTGTCTGCTTTATTGACATTGTAACCTAACCACAAAATATAGATCTATAAAGAAGTTTGGGGAATTACCTGCCATAGGAGGAAGAGAGAGTAGAGACTGGGACAGAGGCCCTTTAGGGACCACCAGGACAATGACTGCCTTTCTCAAACAGAACACAAAGTGTTGTTGTTGCTCGTCAGGTACTGCTGCCTTGGTGCTCCCATGATCGTTCACTAGTGGCAATGTGAGGAAGAGATGATGGACGTTGTAGTCCCCCCCCCAGCACCTGGAGGTGGTCACCCCATGACGGAGGGGGGCAATTCCCAACCTTGGGTCCCCAGATGTTCTTGGACTACAACTCCCAGGACTCTTTGCCAGCAGGACTAGTGGTGAAAACCCCTGGGAGTTTGTACCCAAGAACATTTGGGGGACCCAAGGTTTGGAACCCCTGATCTATGGAAATCAGCAAGTGTGGGCAAATCCTTCTCCAGCAAAGAAAGCAAGATTCTAATCTGCAGTTACTGGCTGAAATCCAGTTGGTGCAGCCGTGGCATGTAAATGAGGATGATGCCATCCCTTAGTGATGTTAATCTTTATTTTAATTTAATTTAAAACATCCTGTCCGTCCTGTTCAGGTTCCAAGCCCCCCCTCCCGGACCCACCCCCGCCGGGACTTCTTTTGTCCTGGAGGGGCCTTTAAAGGTTGGAAAACCACTGCCGTTCAGAAGTCGGTGCCAGGTCGGACCACTGGCACCAGTTTCTGGATCTGAAAGGCTGTCCCCCACCCCACCCCAAATCCTGAGATTCCCTAAAGGCTTTTCCAGGAGAAGGAGAGAGAAGAGAGAGAGAGAGAGAAAGATCCCTGGGCAGCCTCTGTGTGTGTGTGTGTGTGGGGGTAATTAGGAATGTTTAAATTAAATAAAAATATGGGGGGGGAATGCTGGATGATGATATCATGACCATTGATGGTCCGTGTTGTAGGATTTTGGCTAACATTTACAAATTCAGTTTAAAGCTCAGGAGTAGAGGTGGCTTGCAGGATAAGAGGAATGTTATCGGTGCTCTCTTTGGGTTTCACGCTGCGTGCAAAACTGTGTGAGGAATACCTGCCTCCGTCAATGCTTCGCTCTTTCTGGGGGGCAGGTGCAAGGCACCAGGGACCCTGGGAACTGTGCCCATAATTTGTTCATACTTTGGCAGCCGGTGAAGCAGGCAGGGAGGTCTCCCAGCCTTCCCCGCTTTCAGGAGATGCTCCAGATTATTTGTAAAATTATTGCAGTTACAGCGACGGTGTCTAAATTTCTGTTTAGCCATAGATGGGAGAATTGACTTTTTTCCCAGGAGGACTGCTCTGAGCCACCAGCTGTACTAGCTGTAGAATTCTAGTGGGTACAATTTAATCAGAGAGTGTTTGTGGGTGGTAGGAGGATCTTTTCCATTAGCTGTGGCCTGTACATGTACAGATTCTAGTTTTTGCGTGCTGCCTCCAACTTAGAGCAACCCCATGAATAAGCGATCTCCAGAATGGCCTGTCCTCAGCTGCCTTGCTTAGCTCTTGTAAACTCAAGTCTGTGGTTCCTTAGGGAGTTAGTCCACCTTGTATTTGACAATCCTCTTTTCCTGCTGCTTTAGCACATGTTTCATCCAAATGCTTCATCTTCTGTCTCCTATTTCATTTATGTATTTCTCTTTTTTGTAATGTTGTGATCTCATATTAATTTTATGGGGCCGTAGGTGAACATATCAAACATTCCTGTGCTCAGATATCTATATGGAGAAGGGGTGGTGGTATTTTGTATACCTCTTGCCTCAATACAACTTGCTAAGTTTAGGAAAGAGAAACCAATACGTATATTTGTGAACTGCAATTCGAACTGTTGCTCTTACTTCCTCTTTAACGTTGGTTTGAACCAGAGTTCTGAGAATTTGCTCAAAGCTCTCCACCCCAAAATTTAAGAATGGTTGTCCTATCCTCAGAAAAATCTCAAAGGATGCCCCCGCTCCTATACACATTACCAAAAAATAAGCCCCTGTATCATTTTCATAACCCACTGTAGATAAAAACCATAATACCTTCACTCTAGATGGGTAAAAAGGAGGTGTTGGGCAGATGAAAACATTTAATCCAATGGTTCCCAAACTTGGGTCTCCAAATGTTTTTGGACTGCCACTCCCAGGAATCTTGACCACCGCCAACTGGTGGCAAAGGTTTCTGGGAGCTGCAGTCCAAGAGCACTTGGTTCTGGAACCACTGATGCAGTCACAGTTTCTATACACAATGTGTGTTTCAGTGGGAGGTTTGGCTTCATAGGTGCTTTGATGCCCGCACACACATTTAGACGGATGTAAACCCAAACATCTGCAAACTATTTGATGATATTTTGTTTGGACTTATAAAACATGTCCTAATTCAGATGTTGGGATTTTTCATATAGCTATCCTGCTGCTTTTCGGATATTAGAAATAATTGCTTAATTGCAAATTAATCCCTCCCCCTTTTGCTATTGTTGCAAAAAGTAAGGCATTGTGCCACAGCTGTAATGTAACCGTGTGTCACCCCATCCTTTTTCAGTTCCGCTGTAACTGGTTTAGTTATGTTGTACCAGGTCGGTATGTTGATATAGTTTTATACACCAAGCTAGTCACTTCCATTTTGATCTGTCTTAAAAGAAAAACTAAAAATTATTCATTTTCCTCCTGTTGAACAGTGAAAAACACAATGTCTTACTTTTAAAAGTGCATCTGTAATGGTAAATAGCTACTTTGCCGTTTGACGTTCTGCTTTTTGTGTGTTGTTTCCAAAATTCAAAACCTGACTAATGCACTTGTACCAAAATAATATTGGGATTAAGTTAACCATGGTGTTGGCAATTCTTCTTTAGGAAATAGACTGGTTCTCCCCCCACCTCTCTCTCTTAGCAGCCTGACAGATAAAACAATGTTTGTAAAACTTCTATATGGAAATAAAGTGATTGGAAAAGCTTTCTTTCCCTTCCTCTTCCTAGCATTTCTCACAGGTAGGAGGGTTTGCTTTTTGGGTCCATCAGTGGTGAAAGGTCCTGCTCTGAGGACATGCCCATATAAGATCAGAGATAGCTTTCTCTCTTCTCTGTTATTGATACCACAGCTAGTTGCTGTCAGGTAGTATCATTTGTGACATGGTCAGGTAGGGAGATGCCTAACAGTCAACACACAGAGCATACACATTTCCATGGCATGGAGGTGGATCTCTCTCCACACTGTTGCTGCCTAGCATTCTGTGCATAACGGTGCCACTAGGCGGTCAATCGTTTTTGTAAATCTTGGATTTGAGATGGATTGCCGCTTGTCTGTTGAAAAGCACACCTGTACGTTCTCGCCATTGCAGCCAGGTCACATTCAACCATGCTGATGCCACCATCGCTTTGGAGATGGGAGCCAAGATACTGGTAGATATACACCTTCTTTAGGTTTTGTCCATTTATTTGGAGTATTCCATGGGTGGTAAACAGTCTCTAGGTGCTCAGTTTTCTTGATCTTTAGGCAGAGTCCAGAGTGGTTGAGGTGGTCCTTCCATATCTGAACTTGCCACTGCAGTTTGTTCCTAGTGGTCATAGCAAGCATGCCTTTGTCAGCACAGAGCTTCTTCTGCTGCAGCTCTTGTGTGATGGTATCCATGACTAATGCAAACAAGAGTGGCAACAGAGCGGAACCTTGGTGTGCTCCAACTGCCACGGAACACTGCCAGCTGAGCATCACACATCCCACTGCTGGTGTTCTTGTATAGCATTTTGACCCAGTCGACGAGTGGCTCTGGCACTCCATGGTCACAGAGAACATACCAAATCAAGTGATGTGGGACACAGCCAAATGCCTTCTCCAAGCCATGGAATGCCATGTGCAATGGTTGGGCCTTCTCTCAGTGTTCCTCTACGAGCTGAGCTTCTAAGATGCCATCGGTCATTCCACATCCACATTGGTTGGAGGTGAGTTGATCAATGCTGTGAATGGGCTGGTCCAGAATTTCCTCAAAGATCTTCATAGTGTGGGACAGGAGGCAGATTGGGCAACAGCTGGCACAGTTGGCTGGGTCACCCTTGTTCTTGAACACAGGTGCTGTTATGCTCATCTGCTATATATCTGTATGTCATGCTTGCTATCAAGGTGTAAACGCTGGGTACCAACATATATGCTGCAAACACAATGGCAGAGTCGTGCCATAATGTTGAATGAGCACAGAAAGACAGACATAATGGAAAAGTCAGTCTTTAGGCAGTCATCTAATTCTATTCCTAAACATGGTGAGGGCAAAACTAACTCTTTGCAATGCCTTTGTCATCTGCGTTCAAAATAATTTACAGCTTTTTTTTTGCTAATTCCTATATTAAACTGCTAAATAATCAAAAATAGGCAAGCTTTCAAGTTCTGTAGGACTCTTCTTCAAGCCAGTTATTGTAGACCTTAGGGGGACAAGGAGCAGGGATGTGCAAAATTTAAACAGGACACTTTGTCCAGCCTCTACAGCACCCAGCCTGAAGAAAAGTCTTGCAAGACTTTGAAGCTCACTTATTTTTTGCAGTTTTTGGTACATTGCTAAGGAATATAGGGTAGTAACTTTTACATCAGACCTGCCCAAACTTCGGCCCTCCAGATGTTTTGGACTGCAACTCCCACAGTCCTTTGCCATTGGCAATCTAAGCTTAGAATTCTGGGAGCTGTAGTCCAAAACATCAGGAGGGCCGAAGTTTGGGCAGGCCTGTTTTACATGATTCCCCAATGACTGCACATGTACAACCAATGCAAACCAACCTGGAGCTCTCTCTCTCTCCCCCCCCCATCTGTACTTTTCCCTTCTGTTGTTGGAGTTTCTACTTCTTTTGCAATTGAATATGTTTGCATTGGCTCAGGCAGAGTGATTGTTAGGGTCTCGCAGCTTCTCAAGATGGGGAGATTGGAAGCAAAGGGACACTGATGACGAGATCAGTTTCCCTTAACCAAGCACCCCTTGTCTCCATACCAACCCATCCATCTTAAGGAATGATGCCAGTACTGTGATGCTAGAGCACCTAGGAAAGGGTTGGCAAACCTATGGCATGGGTGCCAAAGGTGACACTCGAAGCCCTTTCTGTGGGCACCCAACATTGCCCCTTCACAGCCACCTGTACTCAGGTTAAATGGCTGTATTGGCACTTTGCAAAAAATTAGTGGGTTTTGAATCAGAGTTTGGGCATTCGGTCTCTAAAAGGTTCACCATCACTGACCTAGGATTATATCTTCACTTTGAAAAGAGAGACCAGGGAGGAAATTGGGCCTTGTTTATAAGGACCAACTGGTGGAAGTCCATTTACTTTATTTTGCTGACCATACAGGAGCTGTGACACCAACAAATCTGAACGGCTGCACTAGAAGCTGCCTTAACAAGCAACAGGCAAGGGATGGTTGCCGATTTTGTCCACTTCTAATTTTTGTCTGGTTGGCTCAAGCGAATTCACTCAGGGAAATCCACATTCCTGGCTGGGAATCTACAGCGGATCGTGCACATTGTCCCCATTGTGTCATCACATATTTAGTCATTCTTGTTTCTGTGCATTCTTGTTTCTGAACTTTGCATGAGAACCAGTGGCTCTTTGTTTTTTGTAAGCATTGAGTTTCCCTTTAATTAAAAAAAATTGGACAAACCAAAAATCTTCTGCAACTAGTCACTCTCCCATCAGAATTTAAAACCCAACTTCGACAAGCCTGAACATTCAGTCTTGCTCAGCTTTTGTTGAAGCTTCCGGCCAAAAAACTGCTGATGAATTGTGACATGGCATTTCCCAGAACAGGGTCATAAAGATCCTTCATGGAACTTTTTCTCTCCATTGCTCTAAATAAAGCTTGGTTCATAACAGAGTTGGACAGCTTAGCCTTTCCAGATGTGTTGGGCCTACGATTCCTTCATAATTGGCTATGCTGGCCAGGACTGCTGGAAGCTGTGGTCCAGAAACACCTGGAGGATCACAGTTCCCTACTCCTGGTCTACACGCACCATTCCATCAACCAGTTGTGAGATGCAACAGCTCAATAGTGGAAGAGACTCTAGCTACTGTACGTCAATAAGATAGCTGCTTAACTCTCCCAACATTTCCTGCTAAAAGGACCTCAGCTCACATGCCAGGAAAATGTCTGTGTTCTTGGGCCAGAGACAGAATAATTCCTGCTCTGCTTAGAGGGACCCCCTGGTCTTGAGCACAGGGCAGCTGCTGAGCTTCTCTTTCAACTGCAGTTCTGTTGGGCGATGGTGATATCAGCTCTACAACCCCAATCATTCCAGATCATGCCTGTGAGTTAACCACTAGGAGATCACCCTCCACCTTACACAATGAGGTGGCTGAGCACCCAAGGATGGTCACAACAGGACATCCAATGGTTTTCTCCATGCCACGTTTCTCAGGTGCCATGCGGAAGTAGGCACAGTGGCTTCACAAAGGGATAGACAGTCTAGGGCAGTGGTGACAAACCTTTGGCACTCCAGATGTTTTGGACCACGACTCCCACAGTCTTTGGCAATGCAGGTTCAGAATTCTGGGAATTGCACTCTTATTGGGGAACATGTGGCCCTCCAGATGTTGATGGATTGCGTGTGTAAGGGGATGATAGCAGGTGTAGTCCAGCCAACATCCCAATAGCTGCTCTCTTCCTATCCCTGGATTAGGCAACCTGGAAACACACACACACACAGAGTTACAGAACACATCGCGCACTGTCCGCATGCTTAAACGGATGCCCCTCTTTTCTTTGTTGTGAGCTGGGAAAGGGTCCCAGGCCAATATTTCCCATTCCCAGTGGCTTTCCTCGTCACGTCTTAGAATTTCTATTATGTTGCAAATGTGTTGACTTTGTTATAAAGCCACCCACTTTTACAGACTGGGGCAGGGGGTGAGTTATTGCACTTAATGGCCAGCTATTTTAAGCTCATCACGCAACACCCAAACAGTTCTGATAGCTAATCATCTGGAATCCATTAATGGCCTCCCAATTCCTTTTTGCATCACATTTCCGGTGCCTGGCCTTGTTCTCTCTTGAAAGGCTGCCACCTCGCCCTTTCCCATTTCCCCAAGAACGGGACTCTAATGTGGTGTGGCATGCTGCACCCCCCGCCCCTCATGAACCTTGTAACCTCTCCCGACCTACATCCACTCCAGACTGGACATCATCCGTGACTCGGGGACTGAGCTCATTGATGCTGGCATGTTCTGTCTGGCTCAGGAAAGCCCCCCTTTCCCCTCCTTTCAGTATATCTGACAAGTTTCATTTATTGAACCCTGTGGAAAAAATCATCTCAGGGGTTTCAACACAGTTGGGGCCAATGAGGCTTTGCTATGGAACACCCAACATTTAGAAGTACAGATGGGCACGGAATGAACATTTTTTTCGTTTCCGTTATCGTTTGTCGTTTCCGTTACGTAATGAAACGACAAACGAAAATTGTGATGAAAATGCACCGAAAAAAACAGAACCACGAAAATGGTGGTCGTTACGTTTCGTTTCCATTAATGGCAACGTGCAATGAAATGAGCTGTTTTAAATGTTAAAAAACACCCCGGACATCCGTAAAAACGCAGCAATAATTATTTATATTATCTGATAATACCTACCAGGGGAGTTGGGGGTCCTTAAAACATTTGTTTTTGTCTTCTCCCATCGCGATGTATTTTTCTTTTCCCTTTACAATGGATGTCGCCACCAGCCACAAAATGGAGGCAAGCCATGGGATGTGGGATCATGTTCAACCAAGAGCATGCCCAGGTTGCAGACTGGGCGGGCAGGTCTGGCAGCCACAGAGGGCATAAAAAGCCCCCATCCTCCTTGCAGTCTCTGGTGGGAGTTAGGGTGGGATTGCTGTCTCTGCGACTCTAGCTTCAGTCCTGCAGCCTCCCTGTGTGCGTGCGTGCTGCATACCTCTCGGTGAGTACCCTCCCCTGCCCCGCAGTACAGTCACTCTGCAGCTGCCTTGCACTCTGGGCAACACCCACCGTTGCCTTTGCAGCCTCGCTGCATACCTAGTCTATATACTGTATCTCTGCCAGCATCCATTTTTTTTAGTGTTTTCCCTCTGGTCTGGGGCGTTGGGGGATGCCTGCGCACGGAAATGCTTTAAAAATCACACAAAAAGCAGGTAGAAACGACAAACGAAAAAACGAAAAACGGTAACGAAATTTTTCAAAAAATTTCCGACAAACGGAAACGAACTGAAACAAACCTCTCAACGACAAACAAAAAACCAAAACACTATTTTTCTGTTTCATGCCCATCTCTATTTAGAAGGCACCGCAATCTAGAGGTGAATGCTACAAAAATAGATGGCAATATGTGATTTACTACATGACTTTTATATGGATTACCATACATCAGTCTTGGCAAAACTATGGCACGGGTGCCAAAAGTGGCCCTCAGAGCCCTTTCTGTGGGCACCCGACACCGCCCCTTCACAGCCACCTGTATTCAGGTTAAATTGCTGTATTGGCACTTTGCGAAAAATTAGTGGGTTTTGAATCACAGTTTGGGCACTCGGTCTCTAAAAGCTCCGCCATCACTGCCATACATGATTGCATTGACTGAATTTCATAAGAACACCAGTGTTTTCCATGTTGCTTTTCACCCCTCATAATGGATTTTTATTTCCTTTATGCATGCTTTTTGTACCTCTACTGTTACCCTTTAATGTTCTGAGATGCCTCTTCTAACGTCCTGCTCTTAACTTGAATATGTCTCAAATGTTCTGGGCTGTAAATTGCCCCTCATTATTGTAAGCCACCTTGGGTCCTTTTCCAAGGAGAAAGGTGGGGGTAAAAATATTCAAAATAAATGAATAATAAATAAATATCTGTCAAGTAATGTAGTTTTGACAAAATGTCTGTAACATGGTATTTAACAAATTCATAAAATGGTTTCTGTGTAAAATGCCTAGTAATTTGCTAGACACAGGCGTATGGAATAATCACATGAAAAGGTCAGAATGATGATTATGTCCAGGTGCCATGGATAATCACCCAACACTCACATGATGGGTCTAAACTATGTTGCCAATGTGTACAAAAGGCAGCCTTGAAATCCATTTACTTTGGGACGGCTTTTGGTGAGACAGCAGTTTCCCAATGCTCTTTCTGTATAGATGCTGTGTGTCTTATCTTGATGTATATTGTGTAAATATGTAATATAAGCTTTTATACAAAATTCATTTGTCTCCCAGCTCCAATCTGTATATTGCAATTATCTTTCCACCACTACTGTGAAACTCTGCTGGTTTCCATAAAACACATTTAAACTTCATTCATTTATTGTAACAATATCCCTCCCCCACTGACACACACACATACATTCACCTTGTTTTCTTGAAAGCACTATCCTCTTTCTTTGAGGGGAGCAACATGTTCTTTTTCTCCTTTTCCATGGGGTTGGGGCTTGCACCCATGCCTTGAGGTTGGGTGGATGTGAGAAAAACACTTATTGCCCCCCTTCCCTGGTGCCCAACCATGTGCCCCTAGACGCGCTTGGGCTGCATTTCCCAGAAGCCTCCGCCATCAACTGTGCTGGCTGTGGTTTCTGGGGGCTGCCGTCCAAGAGTATCTTAGGGACCCACGGTTGCGAACCGCTGCTCTAGTTACAGTCATGGCGTGACCTCCCCAGCTGGTTATATGAACAGCTGCTAGGGAACAAACACACCATGGTTTACGGCCCCATTGTGATGGGGAGTCCCTTCCCACAATGCATTGCCAGGGCCAGTGCTCGATGCTGTCATCTCCAAGGAGAAGCTCAACTAGCACCTGATGCTGAGGAGATCTTGGAAGAAACATCTTCTACCACCCGTGCAAAGCTCCAGGGGCAGGTTGAGAGAGAGAGAGAAACACAGACACACAGAGGTCACCAATGGTAGCACTCGTGCGCCACGCAGCTCATCTCACTCTTCAGGACCTCTTCAGGAAATGACAGAAATCCTCCCTAATCAACTTGCTAGGGCTGGTGGTGAACACGTGTCCCCGCCTGATGTTTTTGACGCCATGTCCCCGCAATCCATTCAAGGCTTGGCTCAAGGGATCAGAACTCCTCCTGGAAGTTGAAGTCCAACCTATCTAGACAGCAAAATCTTCTTTCTGTGTATATGCATCTCAAACAGGGTGATGGGAGACAAGCTGCTTAGCATATTGTGAGTTGTGCAAGTGATAAGGTCAGGTGAGCCAGTGCTAGATCGTGTTCTAAATTGACAGGGAAAACTGAGGCAGAATGACTTGCTGCTGATTCCATCCAGGTATACGAGCCCTTTCCAACTCCTTCTGCTTTCTTAACTTCAGAACGGCGGAAGTGATGGGGTAAAACTTAGCTGCTTGCAGTGTTGAGGAAGAGAGTCTATTCAGTCATGGATCCTGTGAACTCACAGGTAAATTTGCTTCCTCCTAAGTAAACAGGCACAGGGGTGTAATGTGATTCACTTCAATTCTTATATCTAATAAATATCATTTAAAACTCATTATGTCTATTTAATCCCAAGAAACTTTTGATTTGTTCTACTGTCCTCCAGCCGCTCCTTCCCTCCCTCCGTGGAGGCAGAAGAATCTCGTTATGCTTTCCAAACCATGAATAACAACCTACAAAGCAGAACTAGATTTATTAGGCAGCATTGCCATTTTGTTCACAGTTGGGGTTTCAAACAGCCTTTATTTTTGAATAAGGCCAGCAGTCTTGGCTCGGCGTGGAAGTTGGCGAAAGATGGTTTGTAAATCAGGCTAGGAAAATAGATTATGATTATAAAATGATGGGTAGGTCAATTACTGACCTCCACTGGAGGCTAGCTGGGAATGGTTTCGGATGTGATCATCTGCTGGCCGAGGAAAGCTCTTCTCTGCAAGTCTGGTCTGCTTAGACACAGACCTGTTATAGATCTATGGCCACGGAGCTTTCCCAGTGACCCCCACCCCTGATTTGAGCACACCAGCGAGGCTTTTCCAGTGGTGGAAGGGTCTGGAATAGCTTGCTCCAGGTTTCTGTGGGAAATCTGGACCCCAAACTGCTTTGTTTCCCCAACATGGCACTGATTAACTCTGCAGCTGGCGTTACCCATTTTGCATGGGAGAAAAAGGCATCCCTAGCTCTTGCGACAGCTGCGGGGGTGGCCTTTGGACAGGGTGAGGCATCTAGCATGTGGCTGTGCGCCCCCCCGCCCCCGCCACCATGAGATTGCCCTGAATGAAGTGACACTTTGCCAGTAGCATTCTTAAATGGGTACTATATAAAATGCAGTCCCAAGGGATCCCCCCCCCCACCTGAAACAGAGTCCAAATGACCTTCACTCATATAACCATGGTCTGGGGTAGGTCACATCCTGGTAGGTGTGGGATGCACGAGCTCTCCCAAACTATTCAGAGGCTGATATGTCAAGATATGTAAAAGTTGATAAAATATATGTTATGTATATTTAACAGATAGTGGAAAGAGAATTGTAAAATGGAGGCAGTTAGATTCTGCAGACTCATGATGTTAATTCACAAGTGTAAGAGATAAGTAATCACAGGCATGTTATGTGATGAAGCACAGGTGAAAGAATTTATAGCATCATGATTGTATCAGATTGCATCAGATTGTAATTAGTGATGACTCACATCTGATGGGTACTGAACTGTATAAAAAGCACTAGCTTTCCATTTGTTAGGTGGGTCTGTTATGGTGAGAACAGAACCCCACACTCTGTTTGTCTGTTGTTAATATTGCTTGGTTGTTATGCTGTATATATTTTTGATGTATATATGAATATATGGAGTTTTTACTCTACCCATTGTCATTGTCTCTTCATAACCTAACTCTGCAATACTTTATATCAATACTGACATTTTATCTGCACGCTACTGCTGCACTGCTCTGTGTCGAGCACAAGTAAATATTATATTTGTTGCTTAATTTGTTGATAGTCCCACCCCTATGGACATTTGGCAGCTGTTGCTGAGGTTCTCTGGGGCTCTCGAGGTGATCAGAATGCTTTCCGATACCCCAGAATCCTTCAGATTGGCAAGGCAGAAGTCGGAGTTGGTAGCCCCCATAAATTAAGCTGACCGGCAATGTATTATTTCCTCCAGGGCTAAGCCAACTTCTTTAAAGAAGCATTTTGGTACCACCCAAGACTCCAATCCTTGCCAGCGTCCTTTATCACTGCCCTTCTCTTAGTATTCTGCTTAATATACTGCCCCATACCACTTCAAGTAGTCTTTTTTGGGGGGTGTTACAGTTTTAATTACAGTATTCAGGCTACACATTAATTGCCCCCCCCCCCCAAGCAAGCTGGGTACTCATTTTACCGACCTCGGAAGGATGGAAGGCTGAGTCAACCTTGAGCTGGCTACTTGGGATTGAACCCCAGGTGGGGAGCACTATTGTAATGCTGCCGCCTGCCTGCCTGCCTGCCTGGCTGGGACGGTCTTGAACGGAGATCCCGACCCAGGTTTGGGATGTCAGAAGGCAACCCAGCAAAAGGAACAATGGTCTCAGATCCCAACGATTCCTCTCCTGCCCAAACAAACACGAAGCCAACACTTCCAAGCTGCAGCAAAGGCTCAATTTACTGGCTGGTTTAAATCCAAAAGCATTTCTATACATGGTCTGTACACTGCATCCTGCCCCATGTCTTGGCCAGCAACCCCCCAACCCCACCCCCACCCTCCCACTAGCAATGTCCATCTGCCCTTCAGCACCGGTAGTCAGGGCTGGGGGCCTCTCCAAACATGGCAAGTAGCCTGTGTGGAAAATACAAGAAAACAATTTGTGATATATATAAAAGCCAAATTATTTAAAAAAAAGTTTTACCACATGGCCATGCAAGTTCACCGTGCATCTCCTTTTTTGGACGACAAGGAAGTGCCTCTGATTTTCCTGCTGTAACATCTGTCACACTGGGAGGTCGCTTGTCCTACAGCTGTGAAGATACGGCAGCCATGTAGGGCCCCCACACACCCCTCCTCTCACATGACTAAGGGTGGATCTGCAAAGCTACAGCCTGAGTATCCCGAGAGATGTCCAAACTTCGGCCCTCCTGATGTTTTGGACCACAACTCCCAGAATTCTAAGCTTAGCTTGCCAATGGCAAAGGACTTTGGGAGTTGTGGTCCAAAACATCTGGAGGGCCAAAGTTCGGACATGCCTAGGTGTGGATTTCTTTTCTTTCTTTCTTTCTTTCTTTTTTTTTTTTTTGATAAATGGGCACTGGGAAAAACAACAACCACCACATCCTCCAAATAGAAAGATTTACAGGAAGTCAAATTCATAAGGGATGGCAGAGGGCCAATTGCCTGGGGGCTTCCTTTCTCTCCCCCTGCCCCAAGCCCTCCCTGCTTCTGGCCAAAGCCTGCTGTTTGGAAGAAGGCCACCTACTCTGATAGATCAGAGCAAACCTCACAGGCCCAGGCAATGGGGAGCCTTGCGCTGACTTTGTGCCTTGATGCTGCAGGGGACGTTCCGCTCAAGGACGTGGGTCCGGGAGGAGGTGCCCTTTGTTCTCCACCAAGTCCGATGGAAAGCAGACCATGCCTGCGTCTGTAACAATCTGTATATAGTGCAAATTAGAGCAGTCCTAGACCCCTCCCAAAACAAAGGGGGGGAGGAATAGGTTTGGGTCAGTGGTTAAGCAGGAATTGGGCAGGGTCACTCCACAAAAGATGCGTCCTCGGGCGGCTTCTGAAAGCTCCCCTTTTACACAGCCTTGTTCCCCCACCCCCACCCCCCCTTGGTGAAGATTGATGTCCAGAAGGAGACAGGTCTCTCCTTGAGAAGGAGAACATCATCCTGGCCATGGGGGTGTGTGTGTTCCTGCATGGCAGGGGGTTGGACTGGATGGCCCTCGAGGTCTTCTTCCATGATTCTTCCCCCAGCAGGATCTCTCTCTCTCTCATTCTCTCTCTCAATCTGTGGGACGTCTTTGGTTCTGGAGGGGCACAGTCACCACCCCAACGTCAGAGCAAACTCTCCAGTTTATAGGTCCGTTATCCAGTCACCCTGTGTCCCACTGGGCAACATTTGTGGTTCCCAAAGCAGAAGACCATGGGTCTGGGATGACTCCTGGTCCGGTGGGGGTTCCACGTATGGGCAGGACCCAGGGGGGCAGCTACTAATCCCGGGTGTGTTCTGCCCTCCGCCCCATCTACCAAGTCCCTATTGGAACTCTGAGTCAGTTTTCCAGCCTTGTGGCTCTCCAGGTATTGTGGGCAGCACAGCCGGCAGGAGCCGGACTAGGACACGGGGAACGGGCCGCCGAGGAAGCCACGCGTTCCTGTTGGGAAGACGAAACATGCCTTCACTGGTTCATGATGGGCTCTTCTTCCATCGGTTCATCCTGTCGCCTAAAGCAGAGAAAAAAGCCCAGAGAGAAGAGTTAGGGTGATAGACTAGGGAAGACACCAGGTCTGTATGGTCCCAGTGGTTAATGACACAAATGGACACAGCCATATTCACGGGAATTCTCTTTCTCTCTAGGAAAGCCTGACACCTGCGGTCTTGTGAGACAAACAGGAAATCAACAGTATCCCCACCACCACCACCACCACCACCACCACCACCACCAGGGTGCCTCTCGCCTCACAGCCCAATCACGCATGCACACGTCACTTCAGAGATAGACTCCCACAGCACACTCTCTATGGGACTCCTCTTGAAGACGATGCAGAAGATCCACAAAGCAGCAAAAGCCTACCACCCTCCTTAGGGCAGGGGACTGGGCAAAGCACATGGACACGGTTTGGACTGCAATGTGCAGCCGGCTTAATTAAGCTGTAAACTGTCCCGAGAGTGTTTTAAATGTTATGGGATGCTATACAAGCAGCACACTTTTTTTTTTTTTTTTTAAAATACTTCTATTGGGGGTAGGGAGTACAGCAACCCTGAGCAGGTTGGCTGAGACCGGCGGCACATTAGTCAGCCATATCTGTTCCCTGTCTTCTGCAAAGAAGCTCTGGCAGCATACCAGCAAAACCTCATTTTATCCTTGCAACCACCTCACCAAGTGGACCCAGACCAAGGCCACCAACACAGATCCACCGAGGGAGTGTGCAGAGCAACCGGCATGTCCCAGACCACCTTTAAGCACAATCACCTACTCTATCGAGAGCATGGGGAAATTATTATTATTTTTTTCAGTGACAGCTCCCAGGATCCCCTGGGGCCCTGCTGACAGGAGGGTTCTGGGAGCTGGTGGGTTCTGGCTTCCCCCACCGATTCTCCCCCAAGTGGTGGCTGCCTCTTCCAGCAGCAGGTCTCTTGTGAACCATTGTTTCAACGAACAGGAGCCATGAAATGCTCCGTCTTCGCAAAAGGTGCACTGCAGCTTCATGTGCTGGGATTGTTTGCACATTGAAGAGACAAAGGTGTCCGTGGTGGGGATGTATTTTGCAGTTGGAAAACATGTCCTTCTTCCTGTCCTTCCTGGGAATCTTTCGGAATTGTAGGTTTCTAAGGCCAATCGATTTCTTCTAAACAATAAATGCCATTTGGCATTTGGCAAGGCAAGGTTCTTTGCCTGAAAATTGCCTCTGGAAGAAATTGTCTCAATACTATGAAAGATGGACAGAACTTGCATTTTTGGAAGACGGCTTCCGGAACACCCAGGCTGGCATAAAAACGTAACATGTCACCTCTTTTCCGCCATCACAGAAAGCGAGGCCAGTGCTGTCACCGTCTCCACCTCTTCTGTGTCGTGTTGTTGGGCTTCCATGAATGAGTAGCCAACCTTTGGACCAAAGCGTCGCACCGAGCTCCAGTACTGGCCTAGGAGAGAAGGGACAGGATCAGCGTTGGGCCTCTCGCATAGGAACCTTGTGGCACGGCAGTTCAACTGTTGAGAGTGAAGGAGGGAGAACTCATTTTCTTGGTTGGAGGGGATTTTCTGGTGTGGTGTTGGGAAGATGTTTGTTAAAATACAAGGGAACAGCCCATCACACAATCTTTGCCTCCAGTCTGGATCTACTGTGACTCCACTTTCCCCCCAAAGTTATGAGGTTGGCAAATATGGTGATCTTTCTCCCTCACATCCCCATGGTGGATGTTAGGGCTGAAAGTGTGGCAGGGCGAGATGCGCCATTTGTTTCCCTAGAACGGTCCACTCTTGCCTGGCAGACAAGACACCTACAGACACCTGGGAGACAGTCCTCCACTGGGAGGCTCTGTGGCTTGGCTTGTAGGCCCAGCTCCACCTAGCTTCTTGTTCTCAGGCAGTGCAGGCAGCTAGCTGGAGGCTGCAGGGGAAAGACTGCGCTGATGCGCAAGTGAGTGGCCGCTCATGCAACCTTGGATTGATATCCAAGACAGCACCCTGCCTTAAAAGGCTGCAGAAGGGGAAAAAGTGGGAGGATGAATGGATTCAGTCCTGGAATCCTTGGCCCAAGAGACGGGTTTTCCGGTGCTTCTTCAGTGCCGCAACAGATGGAACCCATCTCAATAGCGATGGGGATGGAGTTCCATAACCAAGATCCTAGCTTTAAAACAGGGGTGGGGACCCTTTTGTCTCTCCAGGTGTTGGGGACCGCAACTCCCAGAATTCTGATCCTATATTGTCAATGATAAAACGACTGTGGGCACTGTGGTCCAAAACATATGGAGGGCCCATCCCTGCTTGAAAACAATGGGTAGAGCCCTTGGAAAGACACTAAGTATGTCAGAGGGAGAATTCCCATGGGCCCTCCTACCTGGCCTTTAGGCCAGAGGTCTTTCTGCCCTGGGTTATGGGAAGAAGCACCTGAAGTACAGAAAAAGTTTTGCAGTGTACTCTGTGCACCAGGAAAACCTGTCCGTTGAACATATCCTTTGCCTTGGAAAAACAAAACAAAACATCAATGGCCCCATCTCCTTCTGCTCATTTATTTATTTATATTTATTTATTTTTGTACTTGTTGACTGCTCGATTTTCCCTCAGGAACTCTGGGCGGTGTACAACAAATTGCCAAAAATAAACAATCTGTCCAAATAAAACCTCCATAACAGAAAATCACAGCACTGATAGGCTGTGACCAATGCCAGTTTTAGGAAAACTTGCACCATGGCCCCCTTTCTCATGAAGCAATCAATCGAGGAGAGTTTTTACCCCTTTGAGAGACCAAACGGCGCCCGCTGACACAGGCCCTCCTGTGGACAGGCCCACTGCTCGTGCCCACCTCCAGGTCTTTCTCCCTTTGGCGCTCAGGAAGGGCCCTCTCCCCCACTTACTTTGAACCTGGATCACCATCTCCAACGAGCGGACGGCGTTGCTGTTGGGTTTCTGCTGGAGGGTCTCTTCGGGAAAGGGCTGCAGCTGTGAAAACACAAACAGGTTTAGGGATGTTCTTTGTGGCCTAAAAGGCATGCCTCCCCACGAAGTCACAATGGGCCCGACTGAGTGCGCTACGGTAGACCACAGGGCCAGACAGACTTGGGAGGCTGTATGTATCACCTCTCCCAAGATCCTCTGCGGACAACGCCAGCCTCCCTGGACAGAACTAGATGTGACTTTCAGTTGTAGCTTTTGACCAATCCTCTCTCTCCCCCTCTTTATTTTGTTTGTTTTTGGGACGAGTGCTGCTTAAACAAGGTGTTCTTGTCGGCCTCTGCCCTCCTTTGTGACCCCTGGAATGACCTTTGTAGGCTATACATGGTTCGTGGGCTGCAGGATTCCGATTCCTGCCACGTACATTTCCTTGAGAAAATAAAGAGTGCACTTGTAGATAACCGCCATGCTTCAAACAGGGACCACGTAATGTGTCTGACTCTAAAGGACTACGTTACGGTAGGTCCCACACACGCAACCCCACAAAACTGAATCTGCCCTGAGTCATAAAAAAGAACTCCTCAGTGTTATTGTGGATGCAAAAGCTACAAGGTTGGAACTGTCCTGTCCTCATGTGATGCGGAAAGGGGAAAGCAGGCTGGCCATGATTCCCTCCGTCGCTGAGCAGAAATCCCACCCACCCACCCCCCGTGTGCCAAGTGCCAGCCGGAGCCAGAACCAAATGAGCAGCCACATTAATTGCAGGGGTGCGGCACCAATACAGCACTGAGCGGCCGCACAGCGTGCAGGGTACGTTTCCTGCTTCCGTTCAGGCTTGAGCGGCACATGATCTGTTTGTGCAGCAAAGACGGAGGGGTCTTTCAGTGCCGTCCAGGTGTGGGAAATCCAAGGCCACTCAGAATGTCTTCCAAGGGAAGCTCTTTTGAGTTATGCCACAAGAAGCATTGTTGTTCTGTTGATGCTGCCTGATGCTCTTGGATTTCCTTTGTAGAACTTCCATGGGTTCATTTACTAATTAACTTCGTCAGATGCTAGTCCAGTGGTTCTCAACCTGCGGGTCCCCAGATGTTCCTGGACTGCAACTCCCAGAATTCCTGGCTAGCTCAGCTAGCGATGAAGACTTCTGGGAGTTGCAGACTAATCCTCTCTCCAGGAACATCTGGAGACCCACAGGTTGAGAACCACTGTGCTAGTCCATTCCGGGGATGGATGTGATGCGTTGGCATTTCCGAGTGAAACTCCAAAGGGCTTGGGCCGCCCCGATGAGAAGGACCACATTCATCCCAAGTTACCTGTCTCCATTTAAGGGCCTTATTGGAAGGAGGGCTGTCCCACGTGTTGCCGGCAAGCAAAATGGATACAATAGATGCTAAGGAGAAGGCCTCCACCATGCTGCTTTCCCTGGCTATGGATCTGCCTTCCGGGAGAAGGCTGCCTAATGCTGTCTTTATACTCCTTTCTGTGCCAGGTGAAGTCCTTTTTTAAAAAAACTGACTGAAGCCTTTTAAATATTCCTAGGATTCTTGCGGTTTCAATGAGTTTTTAAAAAATCTGAGCTGATTTTTATTGCCTTATTGTCTTCACTGGAAGACCTTTTTGAATGCTGCCTTTTGGCATTCCTTGTTTTCAGTTATTGGATCTGGTGCATTTGCATTGTTCTCTCCACTGCCTGCAAAATATTTGCTGACGGTGGCTGCAGATATGTAATAAATCACATATCGGCCAAGTCCAAGGATGGGCGAGTACTCTGAATTCCAGCGGCTGGGATGGAGGAGTGGAAGAGGGCAATCTCTCTCCTGTCCCGCACCCCAGAGACATTCGTGGGCAAATACAAATAACAGGATACAGCGGATCTTTTCCTGCTTTTTTATATTCTTTCTGTTGTGAAGCTGACCGGCAGGCCTGGGGAAGGTCACTTCTCTGGCTGAAACTACCTCCCAGGGCTGTTCTGGGAACAGAACAGATGGAGAACATCCATACCACCTTACATTTCAAGGGAGAGCAGCAGCATGGGGATGGGAAAGGCACGTAAGGAAGGCTTTGTGGAGAATATATATATATTTTTGCTGCCAACCTCCCAACAAATACCAAGTCAATCCTGTTTTGCATGAGAAAAGTAAATGCAGGCATCAAGAGCAACTCAGGCTTTATTACGCTCTAGTCCTGAGGAAGAGCTCGGGAAAGTTACTTTCTTGGACTACAAAACCCAGATCTCCCCCACGCATCCAACAGCCTGCTCTTTGTTGGCATTTCAGTTCTCTGGTGCTTTTGAGTTTTGCCTTGTCTCTTTCCATCCCTTTCACGTTCTGTAGCATAGGCAGCTTTCGCTGAGGTCTCATGAGTAGAGACGCTGCATTTAGACTGCCCGTGTGAGCCGGCAGTGGGCCCTTTCGTGGGAGGAGAACCAAAGCATTCTACACACCATCCGTTATTTTGTCACAGGCTCTATGGCTGAGGCGTGGTAGCGGAAACAAGCTCCAGAATAACATCCCACCTCAGAACGAGGCCTGGAGGCGCTTCTTTGGTTTGTGAAGCACGGCCCCCGACTCACCTCGTTCCCCAGCAGGGCAGAGACACAGGCTTCTGAGGCGTCACAGATGGCGGTCAGATCATGGCCTCCTTCCAGGGCAAGGACGAGGGCACCCCCAGCCACATCCATCAGCTGCCTGGTCATGTAGCCAAAACCTGCAGAGAAAGCCACAGGAAACCAGAGTGTTAGCCCTTATGGAACTCACTGCCAGCCAAGGCCACTGCTTCCCTCAGGCACAGTGTGGCAAATTCTCTCAGGGGGCAGATGCCAAATCTCTGTTCTTTCCTCTCTCTCTCTCTCTCTCTCTCTCTCTGTGTGTGTGTGTGTGTGTCTGTCTTGAGTTCTGTATTTCACACATCCCCTATTCTAGTGGTGGCAAACCTTCAACACTCCAGACGTTTTGGACCACAACTCCCAGAATTCCAAGCCTGTATTGCCAGTGACAAGGGACTGTGGGAGTTGTGGTCCAAAACATCTGGAGCGCCAAAGGTTCGCCACTACTGCCCTATCTTATGCCCCTGAAAGCTAGGTTGCTACCACTTTCCACTAAATAGCCCCATTTCTAAGTCCACTGAGTATTCTTTGTCTCTCTCAGATGACCACTTATCTAAAACAGAAGTAAGGCTGATTCAGAAGACAAACTTTGAAGGCCGATTCTGTCTTTGGCGGCTGCTATACCAATTCCAGACAGAAGCGCACAGGGGGATTAAGCGAGGCATCTGAGCGCAGCAAATCCAAATTCAGTATGTGTTTCCAGCTCTGCAAGTAACTGCACTGATGCCTCTGCCTTTGCATTCTAAGCAGGCATCAGTAGTCCTTTCCTGCACAAAAGCTACAGCTGTGTAAATGGGCTGATTTCCTGGATACCTTTTGAGACACAGATCCACATTCTGGATCAGGCCCCCAGACTCTGGCTGATTGTGACAGGGGCATCATGCTCAACAGAGCTGGCAACAGCAATTGCCCTAAAGGCATATGTCTATCTCCTCCTGGTCCCCTGAGCTAGCGGCTCGTGCTGCCTGGATGTTGACCAACCTGTTGGGAGCGAACCCTGTGTTCCACCTATCTCCCAGGCTGCCGGCTCTCCTTCCCAACCAGTCCCCTCGGCACAGATCCTGAAGAGGCCTTACATTTGGCTGAGACTTTGTAACCGCCTAGTGGAGGAGGATGGCCGTCGGCTGCATCGAAGCCTGCGGAGACCAGCACCACATCGGGCGAGAACTCGTGGGCAATCGGCATCACGACTGTTCTGCAATGAGAGAAGCCAGGCGAAGCCAGATTAGTTGGAATCTCAGATAGCCAGCCTCAGCAAAGTTACTTTTTGGGGGTGGTGGTGGTGGTGGGAATCACAATTTCCAGAATGCTCTAACCGCCGTGCCTAAGAGATCTGGGCAGTTTCAGTCCCAAACTGTCCCTAACTTCCCTGTGCTTTTTTGATAATGTGCTCCAGAGCAGGGGTCCTCAAAGTTTTCAAACAGCGGGCCAGTCCACCCCCCCAGACACCACTGGGGGCCGGATCACAGTCCCAAAAAAAGGCCGACATGGAAAAAAGGGGGGCTGCACCGGGCGTCCCGACCATCTGGGAGGTGGTTGGGGTGAGTGGGGGAACTTGCTGTAGCCCTCCCACTTTGAGTGCCCCACTAGCCAGCATGCTGATTATCTGGGTGGTAGTTGGGGGAAGTGGGAGAAGCGACATAGCCCACTGCTTTGAACTGCCTCAGCAATAGAAGCAGCTGCGGAGGCTGGCTTGCTGGCAAAGCAGGGGGTAGGTGGGGGGGGTTGCAATTGGTCCCGGGGGCCGGATTCAGGACCTTGGGGGGGCCGCATCCGGCCCCAGGGCCTTAGGTTGAGGACCCCTGCTCTAGAGCGTGGAATGATGTGGCTTCCACCTCCAAGTAGGAAGCAGAACCCCCCACAGCCACCCTGATGGTCCAGGATTCTGCTTTGACCCCAGTGAAACAGGCTGCCAATGGGAACCCATGGCCCGTCTCCATCCACAAAGTCACATGATCAGGTATGCCTTTAAAAAAAAAATCAGAGTTACAGCCCAATTCCCAAACTACCCAAATTATACAAGATTGATCGTGATCATGTATTCTGAGAGGAGGGAACTGGAATGTGTGATCCATCACTGCATTCTTGTTTCTGTCGCAACCATTAGTTTCATTTTTTGCGGGGGAGGCAATGAATTATAAAATGTGTGGGCCGTTGTGGCCCAGCAGATGTTTCTTGATTCCCACTATCATCATCCTCAAGAATTGGCTATGCTGGCTAGGGCTGATGGCAAACATCTGGAACCACAGCGGTCCACTTTTTTCTCTCTGCAAGGGGAGGCTTTCTTAACACAGCAAGCATGCTGAAGCTTGCTATGTGGGAAGCTTATCTTACAGTCTTAAATAGGAAAGGTAGATGTAGTTCTTCACCTTCTCCTGACAACAATCCTGTGAGGTAGATCAGACTGAGAAAAAGCATGACTACCTTGAGAGGTCTGTGACTATTGCTTCTTGGCTCGGTGGGGAAGAGAAACGGGCTCTGCCAAGTCCCAGCCCATCATTCCAACTATACTGGGTCTCACTGTACATACAATTTACTGCATTTATCTAGTTTGAATCCTACTTGCTCCTTCTCCCTGTACAGGGAATCAAAGAGGATGACGATTGCTTTTTAAAAATGCAAATGTTAAAACATCTGCAATTTTTTTTAAAAAATAATAATCATTCTGTTAAAACAATTAAAACACGTTAAGGATTAAAAGACGCAAATTAAAAACCCTGTTAGAACCGCTTGCAAACACATTTTAAAAGGACAAAATAACAATTCCCCCTCCAAAAAAATAAAAAAAAATCTCCTTTCTTCAGCAGGAGTTGAGAAGTGCACATATTAAACGGTCTTTGCAGGCCAGCAGGAGGAGGTGATCAGGGGTTACAAGTCTGCCCCCTAGAAACCGGCTTGAGATCAAGGACCTCACCTGTGGCCTGCTTTAAAATAAAAATGAGCCAGGGGGTGGCTGTCCAGATGGTGACCCCCAGGATCCTTCACCAATTGGCTATGCCAGCTTGAGTGGAGGGGGGTTGCGGTCAAGGAGGGCCACCCTTTGCACAAACGGGGCCATTTTGAGAGTCTCCACCCGCCATGTGAGTCCACTGGCATGGGGTCAGAGCATGGGGAGGACTGCTCTCCAGCAGCTTAATTAATGGGCTCCCTTCTAGTGCGCTTTTGCTGCTTCCTGTGGAAGGGAGTTGCATTGCCTAGAGCAGTGATGGCGAACCTTTTAGAGACCGAGTGCCCAAACTGCAATTCAAAACCCATTAAATTTTTTTTTCAAAGTGCCAATACAGTAATTTAACCTGTATACAGGTGGCTGTGAAGGGGTGATGTCGGGTGCCCACAGAAAGGGCTCCGAGTGCCACCTTTGGCACCCGTGCCATAGGTTCACCATCACTGGCCTATAGGAACAGCCACGGAAAAGGGCCTCTCTGATGCCCACCCCAAGCATGCCTGGGAGGGCAGTACGTCCAAGGGAAAGGCCTCTTTCATGCAGGCGAGAGCCACGTTGTGTACCATCACGCTGAATTGTGCCCAAGAGGGGATCGGGGAGCTAGAGAAGCTGTTGTTACAAGGCCTACTGCATCTGTTCTCCTTGTAACCAATCGTGGCCTGGACTCAAGCTGCAGCAGACTGGAGCTGCAGAAGCTCCCAAAGACCTTCCCTGCGTAGGGCATGTTACAGGGATCCAAATGGGATGTTGATCCAGTTTTGTCCCTTTATGTGGCCCTTTTCCACAACAGTTTGCCTTTTCTGCCATCATGGCGCCTAGGAGGCACCTTCACTGGCTCCTCTTCTCTTTCACGGGCTTCTCTCATTGCTCGCCTAAGAAGCCCAGAGCCTTTTGTTTCCGCCGGGAGAGTCTTCTTCGGCACTCTCTGCGTGACACAGAGAGAGGTCCAAGGTTTGGACCCCTTCCCAGCCATGGCAAAGGGGAAGTGGGCTCTGGCTCATGCGGCTCTGAGCGACACCCCACTGTGCGAGCCTTTCCCAGCCCTCTTCCAGAGAGCCTGACAGCGACGTCCCCCCCACTTGCGCAATGGGATAAAAGCCCCGGCCTCTTCCAAAGGCCCATCCATCAGCCGGGCTGCGCTTGGCAAGCGCCTCAAAGAGGCACGATCGGCCCAGGGGGCCCTGGGAGCTGCAGTTCTGCGTTGCAGCCAAAGGACCAGGGAGAAGAGGGGGAGGACTATTTATAGAGGCCTTTCAAGTGCAATCAAAGCACATATGCCGGGCAGCTGTGGGAGGATGGCCTCTCGCCAAAGCCCTGGCTTGGCACAGATCGGATGTGCGATTCCAAGCCGGGCGGGAGGGGGGGGCAAGCGCCGTTGGCCTGCTTCGCGGAGGCCCGAGCCCCGGCGGTGCTGGCTCGGGCCATGTGGCAAAAGCGCACTGGAAGGAGCCCCGTTCTCACGGTCTGGTTGCCGTGTGGGATTGGG
The DNA here is from genome assembly GCA_029282475.1 of Phrynocephalus forsythii. NCBI lineage: Eukaryota > Metazoa > Chordata > Lepidosauria > Squamata > Agamidae > Phrynocephalus > Phrynocephalus forsythii. The sequence goes on along the minus strand of JAPFRF010000011.1, from coordinate 24,717,192 downwards.
CTGGTGCGCCGCCCCCTTGCCGTGCTGTGAAGCTGACCACGTAGAGGTGGCACGGAGCGGCCGGCGGACCCTCTCAAAATGGCGCCCTCCGTGCAACGAGCAGTGGTGCGAAGGGCCCTTTGAAAAGCAGGGGGCTCAGGAGAGGGTGGCCCACCCACGCTAGCTGGCACAACCCATGGTGAGGGATCATGGGGGGGGGCAAAGGCCAACAACACCTGGACAGCCACCCCCCGGCTCATCTTTGTTTAAAGTAAGTAACAGGTGAGGTCCCTGACTTTAACTCTCTGGTCACACAACCCAGGTCAATGGCTTCACATCAACTGAGTGTCTTCAGAAGGAGAGGTTCCATTCATGTCAGTGGAAGCCTTCCTTCTTTCTGCTATTAAATCACTAGGTAGTTACTCCTTTTTCCAACACAGGATCCGTAAAAACCAGCCAACCTTACAGAGTGGTTGAAAGAAGCGTAATGAGTAAAGAGATGCCAACACTTTGGAATCTCTCCAAAACCTGGAAAGGAATGTTTTGTCTTTCAAGTATTCGGGGGGGGGGGGTTCGGGCCATGCAAGAAACTGAGGCAAGGTTTGCATGGAGGGGCCTCCAGGACCCGGGGCTTTTGACACAAATCTCAATGTTAAGGGATGAGCCCAACTCTAGCAGTTCTTTCGGCACCAGGCCTATGCGAGCAAGGGATGCTCCAAACATTTTTGGTTTTTCTTATGGCTGGGATAGGAAAGTTGAACTAAGCCTCTGCGCATTTCAGGTTCTGAGTTCTGATGTGCACAGCTCCTGCTTGGCTTAGTACCGAAGGATCTGGAATGTCTCAGCAAGGTCCTGGAGGAAGATTCTCCAGCCACACCGCTTCAGAAAAGAGCAGAAGCCTGTTTGGCAGGAGGGAACCTGTGCTTACTGGGCTTGCCCAGGAGGTGAGGTCTGCAGAATGCCCTCCTTCTGTGATTTCTTCATCTTGTATTTCTTGCCTCCATCTGGTGTAAGGCCCTTGGGGGAGGGGCACCAATTGCAGTACCAACCTATCCCCTATAAAATGGGGATCTTGGTAGGAAGCAGAGAAAGAAGCTGGGCCCCACCACCCCATCTAATGGAGAGTCCCAGGCCTGAGAAATGGTTATGAGGTTTCTGTTCCCTCTGGAGAAAGGCTTTTGGTGTTTTTTTTTTTTTTTGCCCACATGTAAGCTCACTATGGGCGCTTTTACACGACCCCCAAAATCCAAGGCAAAGGGCTCCCAGATGCAGAGCTTAAAATTGTTTTCCCACCAGCTCCGGAGTTTAAAAAAAATTAAGTACGACCACGCCCACCTAAGCGCATCCCAGCGCACTTTCCAAGTACCTGGTTTCCGAAGGTGAAAAATTTCTGATGTGGATTGCTAAGCAGTGAGTGCCAGGTTGTCCTCGCCTTCTGTTGGTTTTTTTTTGCCCCCCCCGCCCCTTTAAGAGACTGGAATGCTTCCCGCAGCTCCCGACGGCAGAGTGGAGGTGAGCCTGCATTTTTTTTCTCCCTCCGCTCACGCAGACAGGAGCAAGGGAGTGCGGAGGGCTGGGAACACAGGAAGAGTGACAAACCCCCAAGATCTCTGGTCCGAATTTAAGTTGCCTGCGGATCTTAGGGGTCATGTAAAAGCGCCCTATTTCCACCAAGCCATTTGCAGAACTTCTCCGGAATCTATCTTTTGCTCCTCCCACTTGTTCCCAACACAACCAAAAGGTTATTAAGAGGTTTGGGTGGATTCAGCAAGAGAGATCCATCAGAAGTACTGGCACTGTAGCCCAGGAGCTGATGAGAAGACTTACCGAAAAGCAGCCAAGTACTCTGGGTCTCCCATAGGGGGATCAAGGCCACCTGTCCAAGCCACATTGACGGTGAAGCCCTCGCCAGCACCGGAACCCACCTGGAAGAGGAGGGGAAATAAAGCATGCCTCCTTAGATGGAGTATTCCTGTTCTGGTCCAGCCTTAAGGCAGGTTTCACAAGAAATAACAAGGTGCGAGGTTAGGGTTCAAATCATAGGCCACTGTATTCATGGTTGCATGATGGTTTTTAATAACTATGTTGTTTAATAGTTTTAATATATTGTTGTACGCCACCGAGAGACCACTTGGTAGTGGGGTGGCTAAAAAATTCTTTAAAAAATAAAATAAAATAAAATAAAATAAAACAAAAAAAAAATAAATAAATAATGAGCATCACCCAGGATGTGACTTTATATCTAATTGAAAGGTGAAAAATGTAGGACCATCCCAACACTACTGGACTACAATGCCCATCAGGCCTACGTAGCATAGCCGGTTTGGGGGGGGGGAGATGATGAGTGATGCAAGCCCATGACCTTCTTCTCCTTTAATCCAAACAGCATACTGTGATAGTTTTACAACTTAGCTCTGAAAAGGTTTTTCTATTGTCCATAGCAGTGTTTCCAAACTTAGGCCCCCAGGTGTTCTCGAACTAAAGCTCCCAGAAGCCTTCACTACTAGCTGTGCTGGCCAGGATTTCTGGCAGTTGTAGTCCAAGAACATCTGGGAAACCAAAGCTGGCAACCACTGGGCTTGACGAGTTTTGATAACTACCAATGTGTGGTGGTGGTTTGTGGGGTTCAAAGGACCCCTTCAATCAAATCTGATGTGCAACCTAGTTCTGGTGCTTGCTGATGTACAAGATAACATTATCTGTGGTTCCAGACAAAGGCTGGTATCCTGTCAAAACTGGAGAGCCTGCAGACAGCTCATAATCCCAGGAAAACAGGAGCAGGACCTATTTAACTCATGGATGTGTCCTTAAATCATTTTTATGGACTCCGCTTCTGTATGATTGTATCACAACGGCTTCCATGGCATGCATCCAAAAATTAACTTTTTTTTTCTTGCATTCCTCCAAAGACAGAGGAAACTCACAGTGTCCTAGGGGGACGGCTGACAAACTGAGCAGGTCTTTATGGCCCTCATCATTTTGGAGGATATGGTTCACATAAACACAGCCACAAGATGTATGGATGGACTGCAACTCTGGAAGCTATCCTCCCTCCCTCCCTCCCTCCCTCCCTGGTCTCTGTCTCCATAAAAGCCCATTTCCAAAATAAGATTAGGTGGTGTTGGAGCTAAAAGACAGAACGAATGATGGGACACCACCACTGAGCAGTACTGACTCCCAGTAAGGGCAGGGAACAAGACAGACACTGTCCTCAGGCAGATATGGCATAGAGAGTGACAAAATCCTGTTCCGTCAAGGGCACCTTGGTTCCCATTGTATGCTGGACTGATGGTCTCAATTAGGTTTTGTCAGCACACACCAAGGTAGTGTCATACTTCAGTACTAAGGCCGGTAAAATGTACTTTTTTGTGGAATTAACATCTCTCCTAAAATAATTTTTTTCAAGTTCTGGTGGAACGATTAGCGGGTTGAACCAAGACCAGGGAAACCCAGGTTTCGATCCACACATGATTCCTGAAGCAATCTCGACCTGGGTGCCCTTGAGTGAGTCACTTCATCTTGCCCTAATTCATACAGCAGTCCTAAGTTCCTTGGAGTAAGCAGGAGATACGCAATAATGCAAATTAAATGTATACATTCATCCTGCGCCCAAATGTTTGGGATTTCTAAACATTTCAAATTGAAACTGGCTACTTCCTGTTTGCGGCTCTCATTCAAGGGTTCGGTACAAATATCCGTGCTAAGACAAAACAAGACTTCCAAAACGGCTTTGTTCTCTTTCAGAATCAATCAGTAGATCTTTGGAGACTGCTACTCAAGAGATTCTACAAAAGTAGTTTTGTTATGCAATGCAAAACAAAAGAAAAGCAAAGGGCCACCGCAAGGGCAGTGAGGCCGGGAGGATTATTTTAAGAGTTAATCCTAACTCAAGCAAGGGTAGGCTGCGGGGGAGTTTAAAACAGGGAGAACCCCTCTTCAATCAGCAGAAGTCCAGTTACAGTATGATGGCCCAAATGCCCCGGACAATCTTCCACCACTGGCTGCTCTCAGATATCTGCCAGGAGGACTGCTGCGATGGGTACGATTTGCCAGCAGACAAGGTGTGTGTGTGTGTGTGTGTGTGTGTGTGTGTGTGTGTGTGTGTGTGTGTGTGTGTGTGTGTGTGTGTGTGTGTGTGTGTGTGTGTGTGTGTGTGTGTACGTACATGCAAAATAGAGGCACAGGAGTGGCTGAGAGAGTGAAGATCTGAACTTCATTACAGAGGCACAGGCATTAACGCCAGCTCAAAGTTAGTCTGGGAGGGTTTAGGACTCAGTGCAGCTCTCATTAGTCCTCAGCTATCTGGGTTAGTTAGGATTTGGCTGTAAACCAGAAAGTCTTCACACGATGCCTAAGGCATTGAGGTGACTGGATGGATCTCTGAATAGGATGTTGTGCCAACCCAGAAGAAGACCCCAACGCCTTGGCCCTTCTCCAAAGGAGAGTAAAGCATTGCTGAAGAAATGAGGAGCTAGGAAGGGTTGGCCTGGGGACACAGGCCATGCATTTCACAGCTCTCAATCAGAGCAGGCTATATTCCCATATAAAGGTGATCCAGAAAGCAAGATACAATTCTGAAACGCAGGGCGGATGGTTAAGAGTGTGAAATACAAAAATAGTGGTACATGAAGTTCTCACAAAGGATTTTCCCCCTTCACCTTTGCGTGACAAAAATCCTTGTGTATAGGAGTCAAATGGGTTTCTTTTTGCCAGCACAAATTGGCTTCAGTTGCATATAGTGGAGATAAGGGTTCAGCTCTCAACTAGTGCACCTACATTTTTTAATTTTTATGTATATCCAGCCTTTCTGCCAAGTAAAGAATGGAAGATGGCCAACAATAATAAAATACAGGTTTATATATATTCTTGATTAAAAACATAGCAGAAATGTAAATTAAAAACACAACAAGAGGAGACATCATGTTGGTTTCAGGGTGGCGTGTACGTGGTTAACCTCTTGACTCGCATACTGTCAATCTAAAGGAAGCAACAAATCTGAAGCATGTCCCAGCTTCCAACATTTTTATTAGTGTTCAAGGAGGGCAAACCAGATCTGTGACTGGACCAGAATATGACTCTAATGTTCACTCTTACAGGGAATGACAGAGCATGAACGAGAAACGTCTCTAGTAGCAATCCGAGTTGTATGCCTCAATTCGAGACCTAGACCTCAGCGTTTCCCATTTTCCTTGGGAAGTCGTTTTGCAAACTTTTTTTAAAAAAATACAGCCCCCCAGTAATAATTTCTCTTAGTCCTCCAAACCAATCCCAACGAGAGCAATAAAAATAAAGATCGAATTGGGCCTTTATGTGTGGTGGCAACCACCCTGCCCAGGTGGCACTAGACAGGACTGGAATTATGCATGAGGGGTCAGGACGGTGCATTTTCCATGATAGGCAGTGGATTTAAAAAAAAAAGAAAGAAACTGGGCAGGGTGGGGTAGAAGGTGACCATCTTTGAAGTGCTTCCAGATCATGTAAAATATGCTAGCCGGGTGATGGGGTAGGGGGTGGGGAGCAAGCAAGTACGAGATCCACACCAGAGGCCCTGAGAGTTCTGCTCCAGCCTTCCATTTCGACAGAGCTAAAACATCAAAATAGACAGTGGGGCTGACGAAGGGGGTGGGAACAGCTCATAAAGGGGTGGTTGGAGGGGGAGGGGAGGGGGAGGGGGAAGGGTGGGAGCCTGGAGTGATAGGCGGCAGTCTCCCAGGGATGCAGGCACAGCCTCATAAACAATCCCTAGTCAGCTCCTTTGATATCTCTTGCTCAGAAGGACAGATGAGAACCAGATGAGGGGCTGCCCCAGTCCTGGCCGTTCTCAGCGCTGCTAAAGCCCTTTGAAAGCAGGTTATAAAACATGATGGAGGTGAAACGCCAGAGAGTTCAGCCCCTGCTCCCTGGCTGGCGGCCCTTCCCCAGGGAGAAGGAAACACCACCATCTCCAGCTTTGGCTTCATTGATTGCGCCCCCCCCTCCAAAAAGCTTTCAGAAGTAGAGATAGCCCTTTGGGGCCTAATGAGATGCTTTGCTTTGTCAGCTTGTGAACAGGGAGGAGGTTTTGTGAAAATGCGGGAGAGACTCACGGCTCCAGCTCCAAGTTCCAAGAGCTCCTCCGGCAACCTGCAATATTTCTTCTAAGACGACAATTCAACCAAAAGCCACTAGCAAGTGTAAACCCAGGGTCCAACCCCAAAAGCAAATTCGCTGTAAGGCTAATGGGCAAGCTGCTTTTGAGAAACATACAGCCCCCGAGGGCAAAAGTGGTGCTGAGTCCTCCAAACCAACCTCCAACTCCAACTTTTAAAAAGAAAGAGCTATCTGTTAATTTTGATTTTAAAACCACCCTCTCCAGGTGGCACTAGACAGGACTGGAATTCTCTCTCTGTGTGTGGTGTGTGTGCATTTTGTGTGTGTGTGTGTGTATTTAAAAAAGAAAGAAACTGGTTAAGGGTGGGGTGGAGAACCATCTTTGAATCCTTCCAGTGAGGGACCTAAAGGTTGGAGAGCCCGGGTGCAAAATGGTGGTTGAAGGCAAAGGATGGATCCACGCAGAAGAAGACAGGGTGTGTGAGAGGATGCTCACACTCCAGCCTGATTCTTCCCTTTCCCAGGGTCCCAAAACATCAAGATTGTCCCAATGGCCATCGCGAAGGGTTGTTATGCAGCTTTATAAAGGTCTCATTTCATTCCAAGAAAGGAAGGCCTGGGGGAAGGGTGGGAGCCTGGCAGTGACAGGTGTCAGTTAAAATGCTTTTGCATAACAGGCCTCTCTAAACAAGTGTTTTTCAGCTTTTTTGAAATCACTTGTTTCATGAAAAAAACAGATGAGAACCAGAAAATGTTAAAAATTTAACTCTGTGCCTATATTGACTATATATAAAGTAATTCTCTTGAATAGAATCAAATAAAACATGATGGAGGTGAACCTTCCAGAGCAGTTCAGAATCCTGAGGGGGAGGCTGGAAGGATCCCTACCCCCACCCACACCAGGGAGAAGGAAACACCACCATCTCCACTTTTTGGTGGCTCATTGGTTGCCATCACCCTCTGCAAAAAGCTTTCAAGCTGCATTTTTGCACTTTGGGGCCTCCACATGAGATGCTTTGCTTTGTCAGCTTGTGAACAGGGAGGAGGTTTTGGGAAAATGCGGGAGAGACTTCCCGGCTCCAGCTCCAAGTTCCGGAGGCACCTCCGCCGCCGCCTGCGGGCTTTGGGCTAAGCTGACAATTCAACCAAAAGCCACTGCAGCAGAGGTAAACCCAGGGTCCAACCAAAAGGGCCCATCTTAAGGCTAATGGGTTGAGCTGCTGGTGAGAAACACCCTAGCCACTCCGAGGGCAAAAGTGGTGCTGACACTTAACCGGGGATCAACTCCAACTTTTTGGGGAAAGGAGGGCTATCTGTTAATTGGGATTTTAAGGTCAGGTGGTCGAAGAGTCTCTCTCTCTCTCTCTCTCTCTCTCCTCTCGGGACCTCTCTGTGTGTGTGTGTGTGTGTGTGTGTGTGTATAGGTAAGTGAAGAATATAGGTTAAAACTAAGGAGTGGAGAACCGGCTTAGTCAGGAATCCTTGCCAGTGAGGGACCTAAAGGTTGGAGAGCCAACTAGCAAAATGGTGGTTGAAGGCAAAGGATGGATCCACGCAGAAGAAGACAGGGTGTGTGAGAGGATGCTCACACTTTAGGGCCTGATTCTTCCCTTTCCCAGGGTCCCAATGGTGGCCCCTTCGGGCTTGTCCCAATGGCCATCGCTGGGTTGTTATGCAGCTTTATGTAGGTCTCATTTCATTCCAAGAAATCCAGAAGGCCTGCCCTTAACGCTTAGGTACTGGCAGTAACAGGTGTCAGTTAAAATGCTTTTGCATAACAGGTTCTCTAAACACTGGCCCCAGGTATCACCAGAATTGGACCCCCATTATATTTTCTGATACTGAATTTGGCCCTTGGACTGAAACAGGTGTTTTACTTTTCAGATGGAGGAACTTGAAGGCAGGGCAATTGGAAAAGGAGTGGAGGACCACTAGTCTCCTAGATGTTACCCGGCTATTGCTCCTATTGTCTCTGCCCACTGGCTATGCTGGCTAATTAATACTGGGAGGGCAACACATCTCACACCCATCCCTTCAATCGAAGCAAGGTGGCTGCAGCAGATGAAGGAGAAGAGGGGACATGAGGTTCCCAGGGCTGACCTTGAAAAGAGCTCCTGTACCTTTAAGATCCACGCAGAAAGAAAACTCCTGCCAGCTCTGGCTCCTATCTTCATTCCAATGCCTGAGAGGCAGTGAGTGACAAGAAGGATCCAGCTGTCTGGTTGAAGATCCAAAAAAGCTTCCTAATTGCTAGAGGAGTACTGTACCATAATGAAACCAATGACCTTGAGAAATGGTGAATGCTTTAACACTAGAGGCAATCAAGAGTAGAGATGGGCACAAAATGAAAAACAATGTGCTATTCCGTAAGGTTATGAAATGAAAGAAAACACAAAGCAGCAAGGACCAAAACACCAATTTCTTTTTGGGAAGTGAAACATTTCATCTTCCCTTGTCAAAACAACCCAATACCATCCTAAGAACTCAGGGCAGAAAGATGAAAAATACCATCTATATTCAGAGAGGTGGGACCTAGAAATGGATTATGTACTAGTAAGATACAGTGGGACCTTGTATAAAAAACAGTTTGTATAACATAAAATCTGTACAACATAAAACATTCCGGGGATGGGGGAAATTTGCTTAACAGAATCGCCTATGGGGCGAATCTGTACAACATAAAAATGGTTGCAATTAGGGATAACTCTGTTTTCAATGCATTCCTATGGGAAATTTGTATAAAGGAAAATTTGCTTAACATAATTTCATTTGGGATGAATTAATTCCTTTATCCAGCTGCCTAGATGCCCTAAGCACAGCCGATCTCGCCTGATTTCGGAAGCTAAGCAGGGTCAGCCCTGGTTAGTACTTGGATGGGAGACATCAAAGGAATACCAGGTGCTGTAGGCGCCTGGAGTAGGAACTGGCAAACCACTCCAGTATTCCTGCCAAGAAAACTCCATGGATATGGGGTCACGAAGAGTTGGTCACGACTGTAACGACACAACACACACACATAGTTCCTTTATCCAAGGTACCACTGTATAGTGGTCTGTTTGAGAAGAGATGGGCTGTCAGGTATGTCAGTGTGGAGGGTGATTTTATGATGATTCAGAAAGATCCCATGCAAAAATCATGAGATCAAGAGGATACAGTAAGATCTGGCTTCTTTTACGCATAAACCTCTTTTATTTAAATTTAGAGAGGGTGGATTGGAGGCATGTAGCCACCAGTCAATCCTCTATTTACACTTAAATAAAAGAGGTTTATTGGTAAAAGAAGCCGGATCTTACCGTATACTCTTGATTTCACATGATTTTTACATGGGATCTTTCCCAATCATCATAAAATCATCCTCCGCACTGACATACCTGATAGCTCATATCTTCCCAGATAGACCACCATATCTTACTAGTACATCATCCATGCTTAGGTGTCTCTCTGCACATAGATTACAATATCTAATAGACATGGGCACGGAGCGGCGAAATTCCCGTTTCCATTTTCGGTTATCGTTATCGTTATGTAACGGGTAACGGTAACGGGAATTACTCCGCTCCAGCTCGAACCCAACCCGATAAAGATAAATTGGGTCTGATTTTTCGTTGTCGTTCATGGCATCGCGGCGATTGCGCGATGCCAAGCAGCACAGAAAAAAAGTTTTAAAAATAAAAAAAACCCCAGCAGGCGAAAATATGCCTGCCTCAGTGAGGGCACCTACCAGAAAGGGGTGGTTTCTGGGGGGGTCCCCGGCCTCCCCCCCCTCCTATCCTGGGCTGCTGGTACCAGGCTGGGGGGGCCATCCTCGTCGTCTCCATTTGCCATGCGGTGGGGGGGGGATCCAAAATGGCGACCACAATATTTATTTTTAAATCATGGTCCAAAAACCCACCAAAGCACCACAGAAACATTTGAAAATTAGGTATTTTAAATGCCTGATTTTTTTATAGTAGCAGCAGTGGGTTTTTCTTGCAATAAAACGTCTCCATTGATTTTATTTTATTTTATTTTAATTTTTATTTTTTTACACCTGCGCAATGATGGGCTGGCCATGGGATGGGACCATGCAAATTTTTGGACCCATTCCACCAATCGCATGGCCAGGTTTTGACTGAGACTTCTGGATGTGCCAGAGGGCATAAAAAGCCCACTAACCCTAACCCTAACCCTAACCCATACGCCAGTACACTGTCCTTCTTAGTGGGTCAGAGGCACCCAGAGGTGCAGCCCACTAACCCACCCTAACCTTAACCGTAACCCTAAGCCTAGCCCTTACCCTAACCCCAACCCTAACCCAGATCCGTACGCAAGTACACTTCCCTTCTTAGTGAGTCAGAGGCACCCAGAGAGGTGCCTCTGCCACTTACCCCCAACCCTAACATAATGTATGGTATGCGGCGGCTACGCGAAACACTTCCCTTCCCTTCTTAGTGGGTCAGACGTCAGAGGCACCCAGAGAGGTGCCTCCCAGAGCCCATTTACCCCAACCCCAACCCCAACCCCAACCCCAACACAAACGACAAACGGAAACGACAAATTTTTGAAAATTATCGCGACAAACGGAAACGACCCGAAACGGACCCGTCCCGACAAACGACAACTCAAAACGTCATTTTTTCTGGTCGTGCCCATCTCTAATATCTAACCTGTTGGCCTGAATTTAAATTTGCACAAAACTGCCTCTAGGACCCAGTTATGTTTCTTTAAAAATTATTAATGATGAAACAAGATGAAATGGTATTTTTCTGTTTTGTTCTCTTCCCTAATCAAGAGTAACTTGGACAACCACCTGAACGATCTCCTTTGGTTTTTAATTCCTGCATTGAGCAGTTGGTTGGACTACTCTATAGCCTTTTGGGCCCCTTCCAGTTCCATGGTTTCTTCACATTCTGGCTTGTTTGGCAATCACCAGAAGCCCAAGGACTACAAATGCTGATCCCCAGAACTGGGATGGCAGCATCTGCTCCTGTGACCCCCCCCACCCCCAAAAAACGATTTTCTTGTAAAAATGGTGGATTTTCACTGACAAGTTACATGGTGCCCTCTAGTGGCCAGCGTAGGAAAAAAAATGGGAGTGTGCAAGTGTGCAAGAATTTTGGGAACGAACATTTGGGCCCCTAGGAGCTACTATTGGTTCATGATGAGATGCAAGTTGTCAGCCTGTAGCTTCTCACTGCTCATTAAAAAGTTCCTAAGATTTAGTGGTGCATCCCAGTTCAATGGGTCGGCATACGGGGGGAAATCCAAATGGGGACAGGTTAATGGCCAGCAAGAAGCCACTGTGGTTTATGGCGCTTGCCTTCTGCAGGTACATTATGCAGCAAGCCCTCCCCCACCCCAAGGTTGCACCTTTCATGATTATGCTTTGCTTGCAAAAACTCAAGGCTTTGGGGACGAAGGTGTTTTGAGACAAAATATGCTGCCCCCCTCAATTGTTTCAAGCCCTGCTGAACAGGGATGTCGGTTACCTCCTTCAAGTCCAGAGACAGCTCCTGTTCTTGAGAGCCGTTCACTCCTGCATGTGGGTGTCTAACGCGGAAGGTGGATAGCTCAGTGAATTCAGTGCCTGGCTGTTGAAGCCAGAGGCGGGAGTTCAATTCCCTTCTGGGAATACCAGCCTGTGTGGATTTGGGCAACCTGCACATTACCAGGGTGTCCTCGCACCCCCTGAAGAAGGGAAGGGTAAACCACTTCTGAGCACAGTGGTACCTCGACTTACGAATTTAATCCATTCCGAATGTATGCTCTTGAGTCAAACTACTCGTAAGTTGGGGTACCTATCTAAAAAATTGAAAAAATAAGTTAAAAAATCAAAAACATGGAAAAATATTTTTAAGTCGAGCAGACCATATCCAAAATTTGTGAGGCAGCAGTTAAAATGCCAAGAGTTTTCTGCTCTTAAGTTGAATTGCTCTTAAGTTGAGCTGCTCTTAAGTCAGGGTACCACTGTATTCTCTACCTGGAATAACATGGGAAGGGCCACCCTCAATGGAACTGGATAATGATTATGATGACGACAATCGGCAATGTCTAGGGCTCTGGAGCGTCTTTCAAACCTACTGAGAGGATCACACTACCACGCCACCAAATTTTGCTGCTATGGTGGAATGGCAAAACCCCTGGAATTTCATCAGAAAGAAACACGCCTGGGGAAGAAGGCAAATTCATTACTCTGGCCATCAATTAGGAGCCCCATTCTACTTTCACAGAAGCTATGTGTCCCTCTACATCAGTGGTGGCAAACCTTTTAGAGACCGAGCGCCCAAACTGTGATTCAAAACCCACTCATTGTTCGCAAAGTTCCAATACAGCCATTTAACCTGAATACAAGGGGGGCTGAAGGGGTGATGTTGGGTGCCCACAGAAAGGGCTCTGAGTTTCGAGTGGCATCTTTGGCACCTGGCGTGCCATAGGTTCACCAACACTGCTCTATACCTTGTTTTAAAGGGAAGTCTTAAGAGAGAGAGACAAAGAGATAGAGATAGATAGAGATAGATAGAGAGAGAGAGAGAGAGAGAGAGAGAGAGAGAGAGAGAGAGAGAGAGAGAGAGAGAGAGAGAGAGAGAGAGATGGGAATGTATTTGGTGCCAGAGGTTGGATGTCTCTGTCTGATTGCCCCTTCTTGTTTTAAGGAAGAAAAGGGAGACTCATTGAAAAGGCACTCACCTCATCAGCAGCTCCACTTCCAGGAAAGAAGTTGCCGTTGTCATGGCGATGCAGAGAGATATAGAGGACATTTGGATCCCGGTAGAACACTTGCTGTGTTCCATTGCCGTGATGAACATCCTGAGGAGGGAAAAAAATCAGGGGAGGGAACATGCCAGCCCTGTCAGATAGTATATGAATCCCTCCGTTGCCAGCATCACACCCTCAATGCCTCTGCCCAACGTTTACACTTTGGCAAGAGTCGAGAGGAGGTCAAGGAAGAGGGTGAACAGAGGGAGAAGGAAATCTCTTCGGGAACAGGGACCTACCCAGTCCACGATCAGGATCTTGTTGATTTTCCCTTTCTGCTGGAGCTGCCTGGCTGCAATGGCCACGGAGTTGAAGAAACAGAAGCCCCTGGCCAGATAAGGAGAAGAGAAGAGGAGCAGTCAGCATGGAAAGCAGCCATCAGCCAGGCCTTTGGAAGTTTCCCTACGACAGGTTGTATTTTATTTCTGTGTGTTCTGTAGTCTCATTTTTATCTTAGACTCCCCTCCCACGAACTCAAGGCGCTGCCCACGGTTGCCTTCCTCCTGCCTTTAACCTCACAAAGAAGCCTGCGAGGTAGGCTGGAAGACACCGACCGGCCTGCGATTACCCAGAGACCATCACAGCTCGGTGAAAATCTGACCCTGAATCTCTTTAAATCCCAGTCCCATTAACTCTACACACACACACACACACACACACACACACACACACACACACACACACACACACACACACACACACACCACAACGCCTCTGTGAGAGATTTGCTCTCTCCCTTGTGTAAACACCAGCCTTTTAAAAACAAAGGCCCTTTTCCTTGCAATCCACTACTTGCAAGCGGCCAATACTATAAACGCTTTGTGGACGTAATAGTGCCAGTATCATTCCATTATTATTATTTTTACAACCTTAAACAAAAAAAGGATGAAAATCCCACCAATGTTTTTGTAAAACCAGCAAACCAAACTCATTGCATAAGAACACATGCTTGACTTTTCTAAACATGAAAGGAGGACTAAATGTCACTGACGTGCTCCTCGTCTCAGAACAAAGTTGCCGAGTTACATTTGATGTGTCATTTCCAAGCCCTGAAACTCGAAATAAGAACATCTCCCCCCCGCAAAAAAAACCCACAGAGGGGAAGAGCTTGGGAAGACACGAAATCTGTTGCTCTCTTTCAGTTTTGAACCTTAGCTGGACTTGGAGGAGCACTTGGAGGAGACATAGTGGAACTGGAAAAGGTGCAGAAGAGAGCGACTAAAATGATTACTGGGCTGGGGCACCTCCCTTATGAGGAAAGGCTAAAACATTTGGGCCTCTTTAGTCTGGAAAAAAGGCGCCTGAGGGGAGGGATATGACTGAGACGTACAAAATAATGCAGGGCATGAGTCAAGTAGATAGAGGGAAGCTCTTCTCCCTTTCACAAAATACCAGAACTAGGGGACATCCACTCAAATTGAGGGCTGGGAGAGTAAGAACAGACACAAAATATTTTTTCACCCAGCACATTGTTAGTCTGTGGAACTCCCTGCCACAGGATGTGGTGATGGCATCTGGCCTGGATGCCTTCAAAAGGGGATTGGACAGATTCCTGGAGGAAAAGTCCATCAGAGGTTACAAACCATGATGGAGATGTGTAATCTCCAGGCTTAAAACCGGGGTACTTCAAGGGCCAGATGCAGGGGAGTGGTATCAGGAGACAGATATCTAGTCTGGTGCGCTCCCAGAGGCATCTGGTGGGGCCACTGTGAGATACAGGAAGCTGGACTAGATGGGCCGTTGGCCTGATCCAGCATGGCTCTTCTTATGTTCTTATGTTCTTATACTTTTGGGGGCTGGGCCAGAACGAGAGAAACTGTTCCCCACCACCACCTAACCACCCACCAAAGCCTGAGTTCAAGAGTTGACTGCCAGTACTTTGAATCTGGCCTCGCTCTTCTGGAGTCACAGGAACGAGGGCTGGATCCCCCCATCACCCTTGTGACTTTACAATGGCAACATCAGGTGGCAATCTCCATGTGTGACTGAGCAATCCAAGATCAAACACTAGAAACCCAAGCTATGAGCAATCGAGAGAGAGAGAGAGAGAGAGAGAGAGAGAGAGAGAGAGAGAGAGAGAGAGAGAGAGAGAGAGAGAGAGAGAGAGAGAGAGAGAGAGAGAGATCAAACGCCACCAGAAACAAAGCTTTCACATCACCTCCAATGCAAGGCTTTTAACAGGAGTCACTTGCTGCGTTAAACTGAACGCCAACAGATGTTCTGCAGTGGAGTGATGCCCATGCATATCTGAACTGGTGCCAAGGCTTTATATAGAAATGGAATACATAAATCACAGTCTCATAGACTAACAGCAGATTCCTTTCCCCCCTGAGCACAGGCCTTCATGTAGCCAAAAACTGCAGCATCCACGCTCACAAGGTAGGTCTCAACAGATCCCAAGGTGCGCAGAGGCACAAGTGTCTTAAGAAGAACCCAGACTTAGCAAGGTGGGGACAGATGGAGAGAGGGAAAGATTTGTCATGTATCAGAATGAGAAGACAAGGAGCGGTGCTGCCCTTACATAGCGGTTGAGGGGTCTGCGTGGTGTCCCGGGGGGCGTACAACAGCAAAACCGTTCTGCAAGACAGATAATATACATTTTGTGTATGTTACACATTTATTTTCTGCTTTATCCTTGACTTTAGAAAACACACGCCAAGAGAGACACGCTTATCTGTGTGAAACAAGGTGACACAACGTTTTGACATTCTTGTTGTTGAGGCTGTGAATCATGGTCTAGAGTTGCAAACCTGGCCGAATCCCAAACCAAATCAGGACCACTCTGACTGATGTATACGGGACTCTTCCAGAACAGAGTGGAATGGCTTCGAATTGCTTTGGGCTGTTTTGGCAGTTTGTCAAATGCACAGAAGCCAGCCAGTACACTTCTAACATTCTGCAAGACAGAACTATATAAGGAAAAACACCGGGGTGGTGTGACGGGAAAGTGAGGTGGGACTTCATGGCTCTTGCTTGCAAACTTGAGCAAGGATCTCACCCGCCCTTTCGAATCACAGAGATTACACCACGGGGCTTCTACGATGTCCCTGCAGTTTTAGGCACAGGTCTGCCATGCCGCTTTTATTCCATGTTTCCGCTTTTCTTTACATGTCACTAGCAGATAACAGAAAATACGAGGGTGATTGCATGCCATTTTGCTGATGGCATACAGAGTGGTCTCTTCGCCAGATGGGTGGTATATAAATCAAATAAATAAATAATACAGTTCAGATTAGCCTGAAGAGCTGCCTCTTCACTTTCAACCCTTTTGTTTTACTAATCTGAATCGTTTTAACCTAATGCTCACCGTGCCTTTTTTGTTGATTTGTCTTTTTAAGCAGTAACCCTACTGTGTGTGTGTGTGACTCTTTGATTTGTTAGTTAATGGCATTCCCCTTTCCCTTCATCCTCCCCAGCTCTCCTGGGCAACCATTTCCACTCACAATTCAGGAAAGACCTTCACTGTGATTTGGTGGCAATTTTGTGTTTACTAGAGCCGGTGTTTGTCCTTTGTCCACTGCACCAGGGCTCAGCCTTCTGTCCTCCTTGCCTAACTCTTTCCCAATGCCGTTCCCTCGTCTTCTGTAATAGTAGCTCGTTGGAACGAATCTGTATGTTGCACAGCAGTTGCCAAGAATCAACAACTCAGAAGGAGCTAAAAGGCCCTATCTAGACAGGAAGTCCCTGGGGAAAAAACTAGTTCACACATTGGTAAAGACTGCAATGTGCTCTATGTGGGGTGGCCTTAAGGTGGTACAGAAGCTACAGGAGGTGCAACACAGAGAGGCTAAGGGCTAATGTTGTGGATTTCGAGATGGGATCACATCCTGGCTTGATTGAACAGGCTGCCCCTCTGCTTCTGTGTCACAATGAAAGTACTAATGTACTCATACGAAGCCATAAATAGTTTGGCACCTTGCTACCTGTTGGAGTGCCCAATGATCAACTATCCATCTTACAGGTGGCCACCTCAAGGGATGTCAGGGTGTCCATGAATAAGATGCAGGCCTTCTCAGTGGTGACCACTCCATGACGCAAGACTCTACCAGTGGAGGTTGGTCAGCCCCCTTCCCTTCTAATATTTAGAAAGTATTTGAAGCCATTGCTTTTCAGGGAGGCAGTTCACGGACATCCTCCATTAACAACCCTTTGTTGTTTATTTGTATATAGCAATCTTTGTAGACCTTATTTTGTTCCATTTTTGGGTTTTGGGGGACTCTTCTCTTCCTTTTTACATGTTTTGCAGTCTAGGAGGGGGAATGATTATTTTCTTTTATCTTTTTCTTTGTTGCTGGAAACCGCCCACAGTAGTGGCCTGCCGTTCGATGGTGTGCTATAGAAGTTTCCTAAGTAACTATTTGAAATTCATGCTTGTGTGCAACATCTCAAAAACATCCCTGGCTATTTTAAAGGTTAGTCGAAAAGAAGATAGCAGTCACTCTGCCCTCCATACGTGTCTGGAATTTGGCAGGAGCAATCAAATTCATGGCATTAAATAACATTTCAGATTCCTAATACAGGTCAGCATTTAAACGTTGAATCAGGCCTGAATTCATACCTTTGAACCGGGGTTTCCAAGCAGAATCAGCAATTCCTGCCTTATCACTTGTGTAGCTGGTCTCTTTATTAATACATCGTATGCATTAAATAAAGCATGTGGTAGAAATCTGAACATCTGGTATCTGATTATATGTCAGCTACTAGATTAGTCACCAAATGTGGTGTAGTTTTTTTTTTTTCAAAAAAGTGGAGCTTGATTTGAATCCAGTCTCAACAAACAAGGGTTTCAAGTTGAGTAATTTAATGCCGATCTTCATTTTTCTTTTCTTTTCCCTCTTGATCATATTTTGTCTTATATGATGCGGCTGTTGTTGACCTATTGTGTAGAAACTCACTTTCCTAACTTATAACGAGAACAGAGGTATCTATCAATTTAGGTGGTCCATTCCACATCCACAAAGTGGGATTCAGACCATAACAGATGTATAGCAAACATATTTTTTCTTAGCAATGTCCCCCTTTCATTGCACCTCCCATTACGCATGGTCATTAGGGGCAACAGAACAAAGCATCAAGAGTTGCAAGGGGGGGGCTATGAGACCTCCACCCCTATCCCATATTTTCCCCATCTCAGGCCTAAGAGATGCCAAAAATCTCTTTGGTAGTTTTCTTTGCTACCGCAGACAAATGTAGCCGTCCCTCTGGGTTAAGGACCTCTAGGGCTTAAGAGAGCAGCCGTGTCCAAGTCAACCTTTTATCAGCTTTGACTCATTGCCCAGATTCTCCCCTTTCTTGATGAGACTTCCCTGAAAGCAGCTGTGCATGCATTGGTGATTTCCCGGATTGACTACTGCAACACACTCTACATGGGGTTACCCTTGGATGTGATCCGTAGACTGCAATGGGTACAGAATGCGGCAGCTAGGCTGGTGGGTGGCGTGAGCAAATATGACTGCATCACTCCCATACTGGCTCACCTGCACTGGCTACCAACTAGATCTTCTTTAACGTTGGCACTTAGGGTGGCCACTGGCCACCCCTGGGGAAGCCTGAAAAACTGTTACGAGGACCTGGGCTTTCTCAGTGGCCGCCCCTGTTCTTGAGAACAAATTGCCAGTTGACATCCGTTTAGCTCCATCTGTGGCCAAGAATTCTTTGAAGCCCTGGCTCTACCGTGAAGCTTTTGGCCATGCTGCATGTTGCTCACCACCTACCTGACTCCCTATTATGATTTGTTTGTTCTATGTGTTTATTATGTTTACTGAATATATGTAAAATGCTCTTTTTAAATTTTATTTTAACTTTACTTGTACACCACCTGGAGTTGTTCTCTGCATTAAACCTAGTGGTATATAAATCCATAAATGAATGAATGAATGAATGAATGAATGAATGCATGAATGAATGCATGGATGAGTGAATGGATGGATGAATGGATGAATGGATGGATGGATGGATGCCCAATTCAATCCTTGTCATGTGGCAGCTGAACTGGTAGATTTAGGTCATGTTTTCATCCTGTCATGAGATTTTCAGGATTCTAAAGGGTGCTCATGTGCATGTGCCAATGTTGCGCCAAGCTCCTTCCTGTGCTGTTACAGAAATGAACCCTCTTGACCCCTTAATGCTGGTTCTTACCTTGAGCTGCCTGCTGGCCACCTTGAAGGCCAGTTCAGTGACACTTCCAGCTGCCCAGCGTGCAGCGTTGCTCGAATGGAGCTCATTCCAGATGGTGTCACTATCCACCTGGGCCAAGGAGGAGACAAAAGGGCTGATTATTCTCTGTTGCATTTCACAGGTGTGTGTGTGTGTGTGGGGGGGGGAACGACCCACTGCCACAGTTCTAAACCCATCAACTAAATTCCACAACTATCTCCTGCCAGTATATGTATATTCATGCATGCAGCCCCCCAAAAATGGAATGGAAGGCTGCGGAGCCCAAGGAAAAAAAATATATCCCTAGATTTGGCCTCATTTTTTCAACCTAGGAAACTTGTGGGCCAACATGTACCTATGTTACATTTAATTGAATGGCAGTCATATTTCATTGAATGGCTTTCTTTAGGCCATCTTTCACATTCATTTCTCTAGCTGTAAAAATGTAAACTTAAGTGCTAATTAATGCCTGGCAAGGACAGCAACACCCCCACCCACCGACCCCCACCCAAATACACTGGCAATATATGCACATCCTTCAAGGCATTAATTGGCAACACGTGCTAATGAATGGCCACCAAAGGGCCCAGAAGGCAAGACTGTCTCTGATCTATCAGACTACCACGGGGCTCCACCGATGTGAGGTCCAAAGTCATGGTCTGATGTAGGGATGGACCTGAGTCACAGGACTTGCTGTCATGACCGACTTACAGTGTGTCTCACTGGTAACTTGATTTGGATTCGACTAGGGAACCCACTCACCCTCTCCCGTTTTATTTGTAGGGAAGAAATTGTTCTTAATAGGGACTGGGGCTTGGTTTTTGGTATCAAAGACTTGGTACTCGGATGCAAAGATCTGCAAACATCTCTGTTCTGCCCGTACTAATTGTCCCTGGTATACCGCCCCCCCTGCCGCCACCTTCCAGGCAACGACTGGATCAAAGCAACAAAAAAGGAGGTGGCAGGAGGAACTCATTCTTTTCACCTTCTTGAGTCTATTGGGCTCCTCTCCCCCCACCCCAAACATCTTGGTTTGATCAGGATCACGTCATGGGCAAAGAAAGAGCCGGAAAACCTCAGAGATTCTCTTGTGATTAACTCCATGTGTGAGCCGAGAGCGACACCCCACCACCACCACCACCACGGCCAGCCCCCAGTTTCTGCCTTACCGATCCAGGCGTGTGCTTGTTCTTTCTTTCCGGGCGCAGGGGAGCAAGGGAAGGAGAGGCAGGAAGGCCGACCAGGAAGGAGAAGGACAGAAGAATGGAAGAAGGTATGAAGAGCAAGACCAAAAGAGACCAGAGGTTAAGAGAAGGAGAACAGGGATGGGTTGGGAGGCAGCATCCTGGAAAAAAAAAGAAGAGAGAAAGAGAGGAGAGAAAGAGAGAGAGAGAAGAGAGAGAGAGAGAGAGAGAGAGAGAGAGAAGAGAAAGGCACGCAAGAAGGCAGTGAGCGAAAGTGAACATGGCCAAGAGCCCAGAGTGGGGGTTAGGGAGACCAGAGGCAGAGAGAAGGAGGGACCGAGGAGGTTTCTCTCAACTTAGCCTTACTCCCATCCTAAAGGCAACATGGATGCAAAGTCCACCCTGGCCAGGCTTTAAGATCCAGAGAGGGGAAAAAACCCTTCATCCCCCCCCCTCCCCAGTAATGGTGGGTGGCATGGCCACCCACAACCTTATGGATCATCGTTGCATCACCACTGTCTTTTCCCAAAGGGTGGGACAGAGGCCTAGCTCTTGGCAAGGTGGGTGGCACAGCTGCACCACGTCTGATTGCAGGCAGGGGTTCCCATGAGGCGAAATGTACCTTTGGGGCCAGAACTAAAATAAACAAATAAAAATCCTCCACAAAACCATTGGGTGACTTCCTGACTCTGGTAGCTATTCATGGTCTAGCCAGGCTCTGGAATTTCTGGATTTCTGGAAATGGATTCTAAGCCGCACAGGTGGATTCCTGGGCATTAATGAGGTCACTGTGACCTCACAACAACAGCCTGGATAATTTTGAAAAGAATATGGCAAGGGTTTAGGCCAGGCATGTCCAAACTTCGGCCCTCCAGATGTTTGGGGCCACAACTCCCACAGTCCTTTGCCATTGGAAATACAGGCTTGGAATTCTGGGAGTTGTGGTCCAAAACATCAGGAGGGCCAAAGTTTGGACGTGCCTGGTTTAGGCCCTAGTAGTGGGAATTCCTCAGTGAGGCCTGACGGGGCCCCTTCTGTGCCACTGAAGCCTCCAAAATGCTGAAGAACTGTCAGCGGGAAGAGGCAGAGCACGGCATAGGCTAGAACGGTGGTGGCGAACCTTTGGCACTCCAGATGTCTTGGACTACAACTTCCAGAATTCCAAGCCTAGATTGCCAACGACAAAGGACTGTGGGAGTTGTGGTCCAAAACATCTGGAGCTCCGAAGGTTCGCCACCACTGGGCTAGAACCATTGGGGAAAGTAGCCATGCCACCACAGAAATGGCCGACCGCTGGCTCTCCCTGTTAGTTGTGCCTCTGTTTATGACAGGGGCTTCCTCAGAAGTAGTAGCTGCCTCCTAAAACAGTGCCACTTATGTAAGGAGGGCCTGCTTGGGAGCAAAGCCAGGGAAAATGAATGGGTCTAGCTGCAAACCAACCTATACACGGCTCGAGAAAGGAGCTGTGTAAATAACACACCTCCCCTCAAAAATGAAGCTCAAGGTTTATTCCACCCCTTATTTGCACCCTAGTCCTGCGTTCAGTGGCTCAGTTGCCCTGATGGTGGTTAGATCTCTGGTGATTCTGGTTATAAGGAGGGAGGCTTAAGCCATCCAGGGGTCCTCTTCTATATTCCGGGCTGGTACTTTCTCCGTTTCCTGCCAGCCCAGTGCATGGAGCCTGGTCAGTCATCCCCTGCCCTGTCTTCCCAACAAACCGGCCAAGGAATGCCTGACTCCTACCCAATTCATCACCATTTTCTCTTCAAAGAGAGCGATGGGCAAGCCGAGGTCAGGTTCCTCCCGGACCCCAGTTTCCCAAGGGTCTGTCTCATGTACAGAGTGCACGTGCAAGGAGGGATCGGAGGAATGTTGATGCATCACTTTCCAAATGGAGGAAGTGACCACACTCAATGGTCTGTCTGTGGAAGTAGCGCCCGAATAAGGGCAAACTGGCTCCACAATAAGAGACCCCTGGTTGTGTGCATTTCCCTATCCCATGGGGAAAAAAAATCTGCCCTGCCAGAAAAGAAACTTACCCCGACACCACCACAGGGGAGCATGACAAACATCCGCTGGGACAAGATTCCTGCAAGAGAGGGAGAAGAAGACCAGGATGGACTTGTTTGCTTCAAATGAACTTTTTGTCTGTTGCGCTGATACAAAATGCAAAATTAGGCCCACCAGATGTATTAGGGCGTTGCCAAGCCCTGACTACTCACTTTGCTATAGGGGCCATAGTCCCGACTCCCGAGGTTCCCACCCCAACAGTGTGAGGTTGGGAATGCATAAAAACGTTGGGGAAAGGTCAAAACAGCAAAACTCTCTGTCTCTCTCTCGAGAAGTTATGATAAAGCAGTGCAAATTCTGGAGCAGAAGAAATTATGCATCTGGTGC
Organism: Phrynocephalus forsythii; assembly: GCA_029282475.1. NCBI lineage: Eukaryota > Metazoa > Chordata > Lepidosauria > Squamata > Agamidae > Phrynocephalus > Phrynocephalus forsythii. Next base: position 24,694,651 of record JAPFRF010000011.1, on the reverse strand, counting down.
CCCTTGGACAGAACAGGGCTTGGAACGTTTCTGATGGAATTAATTGCCAATTTTTTTTTTTAAAAAAATAGCTAGTCGTTATAAGCATTCACAAATGTAGTGAATTGCGGGGTTACATTTTATTGAAAAACTTCAAAGGTTCAAAAGAGAGTTCTGATTTAAGCAGAACAAGTTGCTTTCCTTTTGTGAGGTATGCCTTCTAAATCCAACTGTCTAAGATTTAGTGGGTGTGCTTCCAGACTCAGTGAAACCAAATGCCCCTCTCTCGAGTTTTGCAGCTTCCACAAATGTGTGTCTGGACTCCAGTAATCTTGTCAGTCTGCTACTTTTGGGCCTGTGATAGAGCGGCATTAATGGCATGTAACAACAACAACGTTTATTGGCATATGACAGAACACAGATATGTAGTATGTCACAGTGAATATCCTTTTTAAAATCAAGGGTTAAATTTCTTTTTAAAATATTCAGGACTATGACAAGGACTAAAACATGGATTTGTTGCAGACATAAAATAATAATAATTATTATTAATACCTTTGTTTAAAATAGATACTAGAAAGTATCCTGAGCACGAGCTGTGACAATCGCCGATAAAAACATAGCTACTTTTTCAGTTATAAAATCAAATTTGGACACAAGTAGATATCAGATTTTATCCTGGTCCGACAACTCTTTTAGCTTCCTTAGGACTTGTTCCAAAAAATTCTCATGTGGCTCATTTTGAAAAGGGGCAATAAAAAACATGTGGGCAAGAGTTTCCACACTGTAATGGCATGTATCTGGAAGTGCCCTGGTGGTGTGGGGCAGGGCTGGTATTCCTTGTGTGCCTGTGGGTCCAGGTAGAGAAAAGGTTTCGCCACGGGGTGGATCTTTTCCTCTCTGGTTCTCCTCGGTCTTGCCTGGGTGGGCAGTGGCTTGAAAAGCCACTTGGCTTGGCTTCTCACCTGCTAGTTTCCCATTGTCCAGCTTCAGGCGACTTAGAGGGTTGGTGCCATAGAGCAGCACGTGCCGCTCCGTGTGAACAGACTGCAGCTCCTCCAAAGTGGCCTTGCGCCCCCGGAGACACTGGCGGAGAGACAAAACGGGTGTCACTCGAGAGACCAGAGACAAAGCAAGGGTGTCTGCCTTGGCCTCCCCTCACCCTGGCCTGCCTTGCAGAAGGAATACCCCTATAAGGGCTTAGGGAGGTGGACGTTCTCTGCCTCCTGGCCTCGACTCCAGAGGACGATATTAGGGCGTTTTACACCACACAATATCTTTGGATATTCATCCCTTCCCACCAAGAGGCAGGCCTACTTGAGGCAGCAGATTTGGGGCACCTTTAGAAGTCAACAGGGGAGGACCAGAGAACTGTGAGTCATGCGATACAAATTACAGTGGTACCTTGTATAAAGGAATTAATTCGTTCCCAATCAAATTATGTTAAGCAAATTTTCCTTTATACAAATTCCCATAGGAATGCATTGAAAACGGAGTCATCCCATTTTTAGGTTGTACGGATTTTCCCCATAGGCGATTATGTTAAGCAAATTTCCCCTATCCCTGGAATTTTTTATGTTGTACAAATTTTATGTTATACAAGCTGTTTGTTATACAAGGGTCCACTGTACTTAGAAATGTCCCGAATTAGGCCTCATGGAAATGTCAGTTTTTGCGCAAGACCGACACATCAAAACACCAGAGCTGGCCATGCTCTTCACTGATACACCTCCCTACGGCCCCACCCAACTAGTGAGCTTGTCTACATTTAATCCAGCTGCCCTTCTACCTCAACACAAGCACATGCCCCACAAGGCCACCATACTTCAACACTGGTTAGCATTCCCCCCCCCACCCGCCGGTTTTATGAGACGGAGAAAGCACCGCATTGTTGTTGCTTAGCAACAACCACAAAGCAATACAATCGGCCATACTGAAGTTTTCAGCTGCCGCTTCACTTTGGAACTCCGGAGCTGCGATTGGGAGCTTTCCTCCTTGCCTTTAAGAGGCAAACGAAGACCCATCTGCTTCTGCTAGCCTTTCGCAGCCTTTCCCCCAAATTAATTAAAATTAAATGAATTTTAATTTTAAATTAAAATTAATTAAAGTTATGCTTCATTTCATTTCATTTTATATTCATCAACTTCTCTCTGCTGGCTGCCTATTTGTCATGTAATTTTACGGTCTTTTGAAAGCTACTGCATTGTGAATAATGCCTTCATGGTATTTCCACTGGTGTTTTTATTATTGCATTTTGTTATTTCATTTCGTTTTGTTAGCTGGCCAGATTAATGGCTCTGCCACAAGTTGGGAGGGAGGGAGAGAGGGAGAGAGGGATAGATAGATAGATAGATAGATAGATAGATAGATAGATAGATAGATAGATAGATAGATAGATAGATAGATAGATAGATAGATAGATAGATAGATAGATAGATAGATAGATAGGTTACCATTTCTAGACAGCCATGTTTCCCACTTTGCTCACTTGCCTGGAAAATGTGTTTTGATGGGAAGTAAAGTTTTCTTTATAGCAAGTGTCTATCTAGCAAATCTTCTGAACTAAGTTAGAGCATACAGGAGGATAATTTAAAAGCCTGTCTCACAGTTGCTACCAAACAGAGAAGGGAAAAAGGGGGAATAAAGACAGTCACCTATTTTAAAATATGATCTATAGGGGGATCTAATTGATCTAAAAGGAAAATAGCTGTACATAAATTTCTTGAGATGTGCAGATGCTCTGTGGTGAAACACATCTGTCAAGCATCTGTGAAATGGGCGTCTTAAAAAAATTGCAACACTGATTTACAGGGCAGGGTTTATAGGGGATGGAGAAATGTTTGCTGCTCTCTGAGTCAACAGCCTTTGAATTAACGACGCCATCCGGCGACACTTGTAATTGTTTTACATGTTTACTCAGGAGCAAATCATCTCAGCTGGGGAAATATGCAAGACTGTTAAAAGAGCATCTTTTGTTCCTTGCTGGAAACCATGTGATCAGGAAGAGAAGGGTGCAAATGTTCAGTGAAACAGGAGCCCTAGTAAGGAACAGGGGGGACAGAGGACATAGGCTGCTTTTACACGACCCCTAAAATCCGAGGCAAAGGGCTCCCAGATGCGGAGCTTAAAATTGCTTTCCCACCAGCTGCAGACTTTTTAAAAAATTAAGTACGACCACGCCCACCTAAGCGCGCCCCAGTGCATTTTACAAGTACCTGGTCTCTGGAGGTAAAAACATTTCTGATGCGGATTATAAAGCTGTAGATGCCAGGCTGTTCTTGCCTTCTGTTTGATTTTTTTGTCCCCGCCGCCCCTTTAACAACCTGGAATCCCTATGGGGCTGCTCCGGCAGATGGAGGTGAGCGGAGGTGAGCCTGCATTCTTTTCTCCCTTTTTTTCTCCCTCCCCTCACCGCACACAGGAGCAATGGAGTGCGGAATGATGGGAACACAGGAAGCAGAACAAACCCCCACAATCTCTGGTCCGACTTTAAGTTGCCAGAGGATTTTAGAGGTCGTGTAAAAGCGCCCATAATGAATCATTTTAAAACCTCTGCCCAGAGAGTGAACTTTCTGACTCTTCTCTTTACTTTGGTTTCGTCAAGATACGTTCTTAATTTGAGGGCCTAAAAGACCTGTTCATCCCACCTTTGCTACCTTTCTCCTTCTATAGTTCCTTAAGGATGTTCTCATACAGACGGTACTTTGCGCTCGGCATTTGGGAAAAGTTACTCTTTGGACTACCAATCCCAGAATACTGAGTGGCTATGAGGACCAGAGGATTCCAGGTGCTGTAGCCCAAAAAAGAAGCTTTCCCAACTCTCATGCTACTGATCAGATCAACCAGACAGACTTGGCACTCTACACGTGTTCTGTGCTGTCTTCTTGACCTGGGAAGCAGATTGCAAGTCTATTTCCATTATATAGTTATAGGTCTTTTGATATTTCCACTGCCTTCATTCTATGAGATCCTGTGGCAAATAAGGAGGCAGTCCTCGGCTGCAGTGACCTCATGTTAGGGGGAAACTTTTGGCAGTGGTTAAAGTGCCTTAATGCACCCAAAACTATGCTCACGACCCTCAGGGTTCAGTCCCACAAAGCCAGCTCAAGGTTGACTCAGCCTTCGATCTGCTTTGCAAGCTGTTCCCTAAACTGTAGTGTACAATTCTAGGGACCTCATCAATCCATAATACCCAAGATTCTTTAGGACAGAGCTGTAGTAGTTGAAGGGGCACCAAACAGCTGCAGTGGTGTAGCACAGACAAACTCTGAGTCAATCTCTCTCCTCTTTGTTCAACTGGTCAATGGTTACTCAAGGACTAGGATTGATAGGATCAATAAATGACAGGCAGTTTGAATTTATTTATTCATTGTTTGCCTATTGTAAAAAAAGTTTAGAATTCATTTAAAAAATACAAGCTCATATGTTTATTTATGTAAATAAACATATGAAAAATATGCTAAATAGCCATCCTATTTCCTTTGAAAATCTTGGAAAGGGTACTGGAGGTGTCTATTTCCAGCCGTTTCACCAAACTACAATTTGTAGACTTCTTCATGGGCACATAATGTATTTCAGTTTTTGATGCCATTATATGAAAGAATTATTAAGGTTCACATTAATCAAACTATTTCATATATTAACATGTTTTATAGTTTTAATGTATTGTTGTATGCCGCCCAGAGACCACTTGGTTGGTAAGTAAGTAAGTAAATAGTTGATTAATATAAATTGAATATATAATTACTTTGTATTTGTGACTTCTACTGCATTTTTTTTGCTGAGATGAGAGTTGAACAAAGAGCTTTGCAAACAGCCAGCACTGTTTTGAAGTTGTCCTACAGCTTCAAGCATTGCTTAAGAGGTAAGTTACTTTTAAAAAAAGTATACCTAAAAGTAGCTTGCTTTTCCAGCATAAGGGGAAGGGAGGGCTCCGGCGCTTCATTGTCCCCCCATTCCTCAATGTTTTTATGGTGATCTTCTGTGATCATCTGAAAATGCATTAAATAATCATTGGTGTTTCCCTGACTGCATATTTTTGAATTCCTGGTCTCAGTTTTCTCACTGTGCTGGAGGTTTTCAGGAAAAGTTTGGGCAGCCATCTGATTGGGATGGTATGAGGTCTCCTGCCTTGGGTGGGTGGGGGTGGACTAGAAGACCTCCAAGGTCCCTTCCAACCCTATGATGAGTCTATGATTCTATATGAAAGCTGTTTCGTCTTCCCCAGATAATACAATAATGCCTCTTGCTCTAAGCCGGGCAGAAGTACTGGTATAAAGAAGCAATGGGTGTCTTGATGTATAGATTGCAAACTTCAAAACACTCAAATTCCTGGCTCTCGTGGCTACAGAAATGTCCTGCTCTGTCTGCCACTTCCTTCCTTACAAATATACTTATTTCCCCTATTTGATTTGATAATATTGGATTGGCATTATCTAAAAACATGCACTTCATATTCATGGCTTCCACTGCATTCTGTCTGCTGATAACCTAATCTAGCATAGTCATACCAACTTCATAGCAAAGAGCCAGATACGCTGGGCTTGGTGGAATGGTGAAAATGTCCAAGATACCAAAATGAGTGAGTTTCTTCTCACAGCTGATTAGTCATCTTGATGACCTACTGGGGCTTGCAATAGAGCAGGGCTGTCCAACACTGAACCACAGCCTGCGGGCTACTTACAGCCGCAGGATGTTCCTGCAGTCCACTTCCTAAAGCGCTGCACGTCCCTGTGGGCTACTTTCAGAAGTGCGCGCGTGCTTCGCTGGTGCTCCTGAGTAAGAGGGCGGAGTCTCCTACCGAGGAGCCGAGTGAGGGGGTGTGGCATGGTGGTGCCAGAAAGGAGGAAGGGAAGAAATCTGGACCAAACATCCGGATGGGCAGGTGGGCAAAAATATTCCCCCCCCCTTGAACCCGCTACCACAGGCGGCATGTCAGGAGGCTGGTGGGGAACTGGCGGGTGACTTCTGACAATGCCGTTGGGTCACCAGTCGACCGCGGTCAACTGGTTGTGCAGGCCTGCAATAGAGAGTACAGTGGTACCTTGTATAAAGAAATGAATTTGTTCCAAATGATATTATGTTAAGCAAATTTTCCTTTATACAATGTTCCCATAGGAATTCATTGAAAACAGAGTAATCCCTAATCACAACCATTTTTACGTTGTACGGATTCGCCCCATAGGTCATTCTGTTAAGCAGATTTCCCCTATCTCTGGAATTTTTTATGCTGTACAGAATTTACCGTATATACTCGAGTATAAGTCGAGGCCCCTAATTTAACCCCCCAAAACTGGGGAAATGTATTGACTCGAGTATATGTCTAGGGTGGGAAATGCAGCAGGGCCTGGCAGCTACTCCTTTGTGAGCTGGGGGAGTGGTGTGTGATATTTAAAATGACTCTTAGCCACTGATGCAAGTGCTTGGGTCAGTGGCTAAAAGTTATTTTAAACATCGCGCACTGCTCTCCTGTGATGCAGAGCGGGGTCATGAGAAGCGGCACACAATGTTTAAAATGACTTTTAGCCACCGACCCAAGCACTTGCCTCAGTGGCTAGAAGTATTGACCCGCATATAAGTCGAGGGCCCCTTTTTTCAGCCCAAAATTAGGGCTGAAAAACTAGGCTTATATTCGAGTGTATACAGTATGTGATACAAACTGTTTGTTCTACGAGGGTCCACTGTACTTGTCAGCTGAAGGACAGACGAAGAGAGTTGAAACAAACCATGAAGCCCAACCGATGCCTGGACTCCTGATTTGAACCACCAGCGAGGAAAAAGCCCTCCCCTCCTGGCTGCTGGCCTGCGCTGCCGCCTACCTCACACTGGCTGCGCAGACCACGCTCCTGCAGGCGGGACCAGATGCTCTGGATACGGCCTGCGTGCTCGGGGTGGTTGCTGTTGTCCCCACAGGAGCACTGGTGTTTCAGCATGACCGAGTCATAGACGATTCCTACGATAAAGAGAGACAGCCAAGTCACACAGCCCTCGCCTTCCCTGGTCCTGTTTTCTTCAATACCACAGAATGTTCCACGATTTCCTACTGCCTTTACGCCATTTTGTAAGCCTTTCTATTGTGTTGTAGGCGGAGCCTGTCATCCTTATTAGGATCCGACACCGGGCTTGGCGAGTGCCATGATCTTATTCAGCAAAGCATCACCTGCATGCGCCCTTTGGGGATACGGTGCAGCCTGCAGAGCAGCAATTTGTGTGTCTGAAGGCCTGCTCACGTCAGCCATTTTGCAGACGGATATGATTAAGAGACCGTATTATTGCCTTGTCAGTAGTCCCAAAAGCCTTTGCACTGATGGCTTGCAGGGAGTAAATATGGCCATCAAACAAATGATGAGAAAATTGAATGTGTTATCGAAGGCTTATCATGGCCCGCATCTGAGAAGTGTTGTGTGTTTTTTCAGGCTGTTTGGCCGTGTTCTGGAAAAAATAATAATAATAACAATCCGGCAAACCACCGCAATCAGCCCGACAACAACAAGAAACGACTGTTGGAATAACTTGCAGATTTAACAAGCTAAGAGAAGTCATTTTGGTTGAGGCTCCTCCCAATTCAATTTTTTAGCCAAGGATAGACAATTTGTTCCCTTTTAGGGTGTAACCACATGGGCTACAATTCACAGCCCAAGGGCTCAGTCAGATGTAATGACAGTAGACCGAACCATCTACTCAAAGCGAGACTGACCTAAAAAGATAGATTTGAAGGGGGCGAGAAAACTGGTGGTAGAAACTCTGGAAAAATTCCCTAGGTTGACATTCGTTGACATTTTGTAATTGCGGCACTGATGGAGTCCAGGAAATAAGACAACCCGCAGCAGTAGGTACAAGGCTGCCTACATCTATTCCCCCCCCCCACACTTCCTGAGCTTCAGTTTTTGAAAATGGGGTTCCAGTTTTGGATTTCAACTCCCAGGAAGCCCCAGTCAAGATGGCCAATGGTCAGGGGTTATATGGGAACGGTAGCCCAAACCCCGTATCCCTGGATTATGGGTATATTTTTATTTATTTTATTTTAGAGTATTTTTTTACTCCGCCTTTCTCCTTAGAAAAAGGACCCAAGGCAGCTTAGAGTAACGAGGGATAATATACAGTCCAGTACCATTCAGACATGTTCAAGTATTTGAGAACAAGGAATTGAGGGACATCTAAGGCTTGTGATACCGGTGGTGAAGTGTGGCTTGGGCGACGGCTCTTGCACTGGGAGAGGGATGGCCTTGGAAGACGTGTCCTGGCTGGGTAAGGAGGCCGTGGCTGCGGAGGGTGAGGAATGAGCTCTGGAGAGTGGCCGGTGGCCCCCGCGCGCCACTGGCATCAGCAGTGGGTCGACTGGAGGCTGTCTCCGGAGGAGCTGGTGCTGCTGGATACGCTGCTGCTGCTGCTGCTCCCAGGCGTACTGTGCCTGCTGGGGGAAAGGAAAAGGACACCGCGTCATCACCACCGCACAAGAGGAAACCCCATGCCTGCTCCACACAAGGGGAGAGTTGCTCCCACCCCACTGCTGCTCCTGCAATCCAGAGGAATGAAGGGTGCATCTCAGGAGCTGCGGCCACTGCTGCCCTCTAGGGCAGTGCTCCCCAACCTTTTTGTCCCCACGGACCGGTAAATGTTTGATGATTTTCCGTGGCCCGGGGCTGGGGGGGTGCGGAGGGGGCAGATGGGGGTGGTGCGGGGGGTCGGGCGGGGGGAAGGGGAGGGGGGGGGGTGGGGATGGGGGGGGAGGGAGGAGGGGAGGAGGGGGTGTGGGGGCTTGGAGCGTGTGCCTTGCGGGGGCCACGGGAGCGGCGGCGGCGGCGCGCGCCGGCTGGGGGCATCGGGCGTGCCGCTCACCCCGCGTGCACGGGCAGGGTGGGGGAGCCTGGGGCTCCTGGGCGGGCGGGCCCCGCCTCCTCCTCCTGTCGGCGGCCGCGGCGGCCGCCCGCCTGGGCCGCCGCCGCCGCCGCCCACCTCCGGCTTCGGCCTTCGGGCGGGCGAGTGGGAGGGGGAGGCGAGGAGGCTGGTGGGGGGTGGCGTCCCCGCGCGCCCCCCGGAGAGGCCAGTGTCCTTTCTTCAGCCCTCCCACACACACACACACACACACACACACACACACACACACACACACACACACACACACACCTGGCCACCTCTCAGGGAGGCGGGCAAAGCTCATCTCACGCCGCGCGCACCCTCCCCCGCCACCAAGACTTGCCCCCCCTCCCGCCGGGTCTCCGTGCCGAGAAGGGGGAGCCCGAGCGCCTCCCGCCGCCGCCGCCGCCTCTCTCACCTGCTGCTGGAACTTGTCTGCTCTGCCGGGGAGGCGGCGAGGCGGCCGCTGGGGACTGGCGGAACCCGCCCCGCCCCGAAGGGGCTCCAACGAGGGCGGTAGCGCCTCCTCCTCCTCCTCCTCCTCCTCCTCCTCCTCCCGCCGCCGCCGCCGCCGCCGGAGGAGCAGCAGCAGCAGCTGGGGCGATTGCGGCGCGGGGGTCGCAGGGGCGGCGGCGACCGCGGGGGGTCGCAGCGGTGGCGAAAACACCCAGGCCGGCCCGCGCGCCCCGCCCGACCCCAACACAGGTGCGGTCCGGCGGCGGCGGCGGCGCTCCGCCCTGGAGCGCGGCCGCAGGGAGGGGCCAAAGGCGCGCGCCCCAGGGGGAGGAGGAGGAGGAGGAGGAGGGGCACCCACCTCCTCTTCCCGACTGAGGGGGCCCCCACGCTGCTGCGGCGGTGCGTGCGCGTCCTGCCAGTGCCTCCCGCGCACGCCCCCTCCTGCCCGCCGGCCCCGCGCACCCGGCCCCCAGCTTCTTGCTGCTGCTGCTGGTGGAGGGTGAGGAGGAGGAGGGCACGCGCCGCTGCCGCCGGCGGGCAGAGGAGGGAGGCAAAGGTGGCGGCGGCGGCTCCTCCTGCGCTCCTCCAGCCTTCCTCCTCCACCGGCGGCCCGCAGGAGAGAAGAGGAGGAGGAGGAGGGCGGCGGAGGAAAAGGGGAGGAGCCTCCCCGGCCTCCCCAGGCGGCCCGGTGCCGACCGGTCCACGGACCGGCACCGGTCCGCGGCCCGGGGGTTGGGGACCACTGCTCTAGTGCATTCATGGGGCAGAGGAGGATCCGTGGCTTTCCAGAACCACAAGTTTGGCTGGAGAAAAGGGAAAAGGCACAGAGACGGAAGGAAGGAAGGAAGGAAGGAAGGAAGGAAGGAAGGAAGGAAGGAAGGAAGGAAGGAAGGATGGATGGATCTCAGTATATTCAGGTGCATAGTACATGGTCAGATACATTCAGGGTATAGCAGAAGTCATTAAAAAAAAAAGAACATTACCGCTGCAGACCTGAAAGAAATGGGAGAGCTGTAAAGCAGTAATATAGCCTTTCCAAACCTGGGGTCCCCGTGTGTTGCTGAACCACAACTCATATCATTTTTGACCACTGGCAATCCTGATTGACTGTGATGGAAGGTGTAGTTTTTTTTATATAAAAGGAAATTAATGGGGTCAAAGTTGGGGAATACTTCCTGGCCAAGGGGTTCCCAAAGGTAGGAATTTAAATGGTAAATTTCCAGAAGTAGCTTGCCGTATTTGTTCCAGGGAGACTTAGGGCCTTTTTACATGACCCCTAAGATCCGCTGGCCACTTAAATTCGGACCAGAGATCTTAGGGGTTCCTCGCTCTTCCTCTGTCCCCACCCCCCTCGGCACTTCCTGGTTGCTGGCTGCCTGAGGGAGGGAGAAAAAAGAAAGAAAAGAATGCCGGTTTACCTCCGTTTTGTTCCTGGCAGCATTCAGATCTCTTAAAGGGGCGGGGCGCAAAAAAAGAACAAACAGAAGCCAGGAGAGCCCCGCACTCACTATCCTTACACCGGATCAAATATTTGTCACCTCCAAAAAGCAGGTACAAGAAAACTGCTCTGGGTCACGCTAAAGTGGGCGGGGTCACACTTAATTGTCTGCAAAGTCCGGAGCTGGTGGGTAAACATTTTTAAGGTCCGGACCTTGCAGCCATTTGCGGCGGAGCTTAGGGGTCGTGTATAAACGCCCTTAGAAACTGCCCTCATATGGGAGCTGATTTATTGTCTGGGGTGCTTGCATGTCTACAGAACAGAAGGAAGACAGACGATGGACAGAGAGACAGACAGGAAAGAGAGCATACCATTTTATGCATTGTTACTTGGGATCTAGTTGGCAAGTGTCCAGGTGGTTTCACTGACCAGAGTGCTTAGGATTGCAACCATGATTCGAAAAGTTACATTTTAACAGATCAGAGGTTCTGGAGCTGATGAAAAGGAGATAGAGGGTCTTCCTGTCTACTGTATTTTTCACTGAGCACCATCTTCACAATCACATAGTGGAGAGATGGTTCCTTCTCTTAGAGAATAAAGAAAATACAACACCCCTCTCCCAACAACGAGAATAGTTTAAAGAGCAGTCAAAGATGTGTGTGTGTGTGTGTGTGTGTGTGTGTGTGTGTGTGTGTGTGTGTGTGTGTGTGTGTGAGAGAGAGAGAGAGAGAGAGAGAGAGAGAGAGAGAGAACACTGAAAATTGTTGAGGCTGTCCTCCCAAAAGTGGCTTCTAAATCTGGAACTTGGTGGAAGCAAACAACTATAGGGTTCTGAGAACCAAAAATCTGAGTACAGTGGGCCCTTGTATAACAAACAGTTTGCATAACATAAAATTTGCTTAACAGAATCATCTATGGGGCAAATCCGTACAACATAAAAATGGGATGACTCCATTTTCAATGCATTCCTATGGGAAATTTGTATAAAGGAAAATTTGCTTAACATAATTTGATTTGGAACGAATTAATTCCTTTATACAAGGTACCACTGTATCTTATCCGGTGTTACTGCAAGTTTAAACTATAGACAAAAGTAGCCAACTCAAGTCGATCTATGAAATGTATGGGATTTTTTTTTTTTTATCATTCATTCCCCGTTCACTGTTCAGAACTGATTCAGTGGGTCTATTCCAGTCGGGACCCAGTGCAGTGCAGTGGTTAGACTGGTTGTCCAGGACTCAGGGGCCTGGGTTCTACTCTCAGCTTGGCCATGGAAACTCCTTAAGGTGGTCAGAAGTGGCAAAACTACTCCTTACATCTCTCAAATCCCTTGAAAGACCCCTTTTTGGTTGCCATTGGTCAGAAACGACTCAACAGGGCAACAAATTCTGGTGGGGACAAACAAATCAGGTTGGTTTCTGTGTGCAGGGACCTTGGGAAAGTCCCCCCCCACTTTTTTGGAACCCCAGTCTCCCTGGGACCCGTGGCCTAAAGACCACGTGGCCTGTGTCCCTGATGTCGCCCCGCGTGCACCCAGCCCGTCTCCCACATACCTGATGAAGGACATGCTCCTCCGGAGGCGGGCCCAGCCGGGAGCTCCTCTCTGTCTCTTTGCAGGCCGTCCCGGCTGGCGAAGGCTCCCCCTGGCTGGAGAGCAAGGCGCCGGGATCTCCGCCTGCTTCGGCCTCCATGTCTTCCGAGGAGGGGATCTGTTGCAAGCGAGGCTTCTCACTGGACTTGGACATACGCTGGGAAGGGGAGGGATGGGGTGGAGGGAAGGACCAATCTGTCAGTTTGGGGTTTCTCCTCTGTTTCTTCTCTCCCCCACCCCCCACCCCCAGTCCTGGACTTCATTCTCCCCTAAGCTTTGGAGATACCCAGGGTGATGCAGTGGACAGATGGGCTAGAACTCAGGAGACCAGGGTTCCAATCCCAGCCCAGCCAAAGGAACTCACTGGGGGCTGGACTGTTCACGCCACTCCTTCAGTCTCTCACTTACTGTATCTCAGAATAATAATCATCCTAAAACTTGCAGAACTGGAAGGGACTCTAGGGATCATCATCCCCTGTTGAACTTCCAACCTCAGGCTCCACAGCCAAAGACCTAAACTGTTGACCTATCTGGCAGCTGGGAAGCCCTATGAGGGTCATGATATATCAGTTCTGACTTGCTGGCACATAAAAACAAGTTTGAGCCATTTTGTTTAAAAATGCACCAAAATCCTCACGTGTTATGCACATTTCTTCAAAAAGACATACATTTTTGTGGGCGCCATCCCCCTCCTCCGAGAAGCCTCGGGGCCGCTGGGGGGCAGCGTGGGGTGATCACACTGCCCCACAATCTCCACTGAAATGCATTGCCAATGCATTTCAATGGATAAATTTTCCCCATTGGAATGCATTGAGCCAATGTTTTCCAATGGGGGAAATTTTCTCCATTGAAATGCATTGGCAATGCATTTCAATGGAGACAGCCCCGAACGAGAAGTCTCGGGGCAGTGCAGGAGGGGTGGCGGGGGTGATCGCATAGTCCTGAACCCCCTCCTCTGAGAAGCCTCGGGGCTGCTGGGGGGGGCGGTGGGGTGTGATCGCATCGCATTGCGCCCCCCCCTGCACTCCTCCAAGAAGCTTCGGGGCCGCTGGGGGCGGGGTGGCGGGCGGCGATGGCATCGCCCTGCGCTGCCCCCCACTCCTCCAGAAGCCTCGGGGCTGCTGGGGGGGGGAGCAGCGGGCAGCGATCACTCTGCCCCGCAATCTCCATTGGAATGCATTGCCAATGCATTTCAATGGAGAAACTTTCCCCATTGGAATGCATTGGCAATGCATTTCAATGGAGACGGCCCCGGATGAGAAGTCTTGGGGTGGTGGGGCAGGGGGCGGCGGGAGGTCAGATCCCCTGCCGCCGCCGCGCACCACTCCAAGACTTCTCGGACCGGTGCATGCTGGCAGCGGCAGGTGAATCGGATTGCCCCCCCCCGACCCGCTTCCGCATATCGCAGATTTTCAGGCATCGCGGATCGGGTGGGTCCCTAACCCCCGCGATAGGCAGGGGGTTACTGTACCTCGGTTTACGAATACCTCAGTTAATGTAATGTTTGGTTCACGAAAGGAAATCTGTTGTAAATAATGCCTCAGTTCACAATTTTTTTCTGCAATACCCTGGTTTACGAATTTTTTCATAAGGCATTGTGGAAAAAAGTACCCCTGTGCGTTTCAGGTTTACAAATTTTCTGGAATACAAAACGTCCTGGGGAACGCATTGATTACACAAATTGAGGTATGCCTGTACTTGAATTCATGCATTGGTTTGACAGTGCCAAGTCAGTGGTCTTCTCTTAAATTGTCACCTGGACAAATTTCTAAGCTGTCCCTTCTAGAGTGAGACGCGAACTGAAAGAGGATGCAGAATGCATGAAAGTCAGACCTCTATTGGCCATGCAAATTAAGGCAATTTGCATAAGCTCCCATATTTTTTACAGATTGTTTCCAACAATTTCTAGTCCCACATCGTTTGCCATCTCCAGCTCGAGAAACTTTTTTTTTTTGCTTTTTCCCACCAAGGTTGCGGCAATTTGCACAAAACGCCTATGTGCAAAACTCATTTCCTTTCCTCCTGAGAAGCAAAAGACACACATACATGCAGCAAGCCCCCAAAAGCTTGGGTGACTGCCCCCCAAGACGCAAACAATGCATCCAATGCTTCTAATGTTTTTGCAATTTGTGCAACAAAACAGAAGGCCGTTTTGCACAACTTGTGCCATTTGGCGCAAAAAACAGCCTCACATGGGGAAGAGTAAAATTTCACAATGTCCTCTTCTCCTTGATGCAACTAGACAAGCAAGGGTTTAGATCCCCGACGTACACACGTGTGACACATCGCCCCGGAGGAGAGCAGAGTGGGCGCCCACCTTGCCCAACTGGGTCTGCTGCTTCAGCCGCTCAAGGAAGAGGGTGTGGTATTCTTGGTAGGCCAGCTGTTGCTGCACAGCTCGGGACGGCAAGGGCTCCGAGCGAGTCCGCCCCAAGGGTTTATGGAGGGCAGGCATCGAGAGCCGCTCCGGGGGAAGCACCGAAGGTCCGAAATGAAAAGGCACCGTTCCCAAACCTGGAACTTCGAGGAGAAGAGACAAGAGGGTGAAAGGAGGGCTGGGCAATGCCAAAGAAGAGTCAGGGCGTGCTCCCATGCGCCCACCCACCCCCGGGCATGGGTCACTTGTCAGTGCTGATAAAGGAGGGGAGAAAGAGAAGGAGAGCCGCTTGTACAATCCAGCACTGAGCGTCCATCCCAATCAGGCTCTTGATCCACATTATGAGTGCTGGTGGTGGTGGTGCAACAAAGCAATGTCAGCATTAGTTTGCAAAGACAACCCGGTCCCATGCGTCTAGCCCTCATGTTTTTTTTTTTAAATGAAACCAACCCCTGGGGAAAGGTGGGAAGCTTTTGTAGAACCCTTAGCAGTGGTTCTCAATCTGTGGGTCCCCAGATGTTCCTGGACTACAACTCCCAGAAGCCTCTACCACTTGCTGGGCAGGAAGGGGTTTCTGGGAGTTGCAGTCCAAGAACATCTGGGGACCCACAGGTTGAGAACCATTGCCTTAGAAGCATTCAAGGTCTGGCTGCTACTTGACTCGACATGGGCCATGCTTCTTCCCCCACTCTTCTTCTCCTCAAGCCATCCAGAGATGGGCCATGTTTTGAAAAAGGAAGGGGGAATCAAAGGCAGAACAGGATTTTTGGGGGAGGGGGTTGGTAAACAACTCAGAATTATGAACTGATCAGCCCACTAAGAACGTAACCATTTAAAAAAATCTACTTCCCTTTGATCTTGACTGTGGACTGTGCTGACGACTAGCTACAGTTCTTAGCAAGCTCTGTTGTTCTCTTTTCTTATAAGATTTTCCCATTACATTTCTGTGTGTGCATGTCTCTGTTGTGTGAGAGTCTGCACTGCAATTTCATTTCATGTCATCTTTATTTTTCCTTCTTACGGTATGACCTAAACAGTCATGTGGAGCTTGCATTTCATTTACTTGAATGTCCCTCCCCATGTACACACACACACACACACACACACACACACACACACACACACACACACACACACACACACACACACACACACACACACACCTTAACATAATCATCTCCACCCCCTTAACCCCCTTCTTCTGGAAAGGGTGAAGTATTTAGGTTTTAAAACAGGAAATATTAATTTAAAACCCTTTCTTCAGGAAGGGGAATGGGGAAAGAATTAAAAATCAAGAACAGCTTTGGTGTGTGTGGGGATCCTAAACAAGACAGGATGAATTTTAATGGACCATAAACACAAACACAAAAATGAGTGCAGGTCCGACTAGCACATCTTATATGTATCTACTCAGGAGTAAGTACCAATTAATGCACAGAGTCTTTACTTGTGGAGGTGCAGGACTGCTATCTGAAGGAAGGACAATGCAATACCCTACAATGCGAGTTCCTTACAGAGGGACTTACTCAGGCGGACTTAACCCTATGTGTGCATTCACAGATGCACTGAAGAAGAACTGTATGGCAATCCCACTTTGGCTGAGGGATCCTAGGACATGAAGTCCAAAAATCCAAGCTAACCCCAATACTCCCTAAATTCTCATGGCCAAGTTGATCTAGTCCTGGAGGACATCTGCCCCATGGGGATTCCCTGGTGAAGGCAGCTGGATGCTCTTTAGGGGTCCAGCTCTCCAAGGGGCCAAGCAAGCAGTAAGCAAACCCATGGGTGAAACACAACCATCATGAATGTATTCTCAAAGGCTTTCGCGGCCAGGATCTGATAGTTGTTGTGAATTTTTCGGGCTGTTTGGCCGTGTTCTGGAAGTTTTTCTTCCTGACGTCTCACCAGACTCTGTGGCTGGCATCTTCAGAGAGCAAGGAGCTCAGGGAACAAGGATTATCACAACCATCATGAGTTTAGCCCAGCTGGCAGCAGCCGACAGAACCTGCTGGGGTGACCACACCCAAGTGGCCCATGGCTCCAAAATGACAAAAGTTACTGTTTTGGATGATGTAACTTGCAGAACATTTTAGCCAGCATGGGAGATTCTGGAAGATAGGAGTAAACCCCCAAAAAAAGGTAACATTGACCATCTGTGATAAGGCTGGTGTGGAAATAGAGCCACTGCCCACCTCCTTCCCTTGTTCCGCCATTTATGGAGGAGAGGAAAGAAGCCCCCAAAGGACTGGATGGGCGAAAAACCACATGGGGAGGGGACTTTGGTGATCCAGGTTCAAATCCCCACGCAGGTACAAAATTCACTGGCTAGCCTTTGATCGGCCATTCTGTTTTGCCCAAGCACAACTCACAGGACTGTTGTGAGCAAATGGGGATTTTGGAGGAAACAGCAAATTCAAAAATTAGTGTAGGTCCAAATAAATTGTGTCTGGGGGATTGCCTGCATGATCACTTGCCCCTCCTCAATTATCCTCTTTTTAGGACAGCCAAATGTGAATCTCTGCTGCACCCCTAAATATGGCCTTGATGCTTTGTTGAACCAACTGTTGTTGCCTTCTTTCCCGAACGCAGGGGTCCAGTACCCACCTGTCACCAGGGGAGAGTGGGCGAGGGAAGGCTCCAGGATGATCACCGGCTGGAGCCGAGGGGACAGAGGGCTGCTGGGCTCATGCTGCTCCAAGCTGGCGGGCAGAAATACGGGCGCATGGGTGCTGGTGAGGACGGGCAGCTTGTGCGCAAGTCCAGGGAGCGACCTAGGGTCTCCTTCGCCCTATCGGAAGAGAAAGGATCAAGACCAGCTCTTGAGGCCCAAGCCATCTGTGCTTCTAGCAAACCTCTCCAGAAAGGAGCCAGATGGAAATGCAATATCATACGTTGATTGTGAACCAGCACTAGGCCCATGGGAGAAACCCCAAGCAATTTCTGGTCTTAGCTCTAAGTACCAGCTTGATTACTGGGATTTTAAAAATATATAACAACTCTTTGTTCTAATCCAGAAAGGTATATATTATGTTCTCAAGTAGACATGGTCACAAAACAGAAAAAACGGCATTTCATTTCGTTTTGTTTCCTTCGCTATTTCGTTTCCAACAATTAAAAACACACTCATAATAAAACAAAACAATACAAAACAATTTGTTATACTATATGAGTTTGCTCTCCTGAGTCCTAAAGGCAACAATTTTGTGGGTAGTTTAATATCAGGGTAGCAGATTAGAAATTGCAATCTATGTGCAGAGAGGTGGGTCCTAGGAATGGATAATGTACCAGTAAGATACAGTGATCCATCTGAGAAGAGAGGGGTTGCCAGATATATCAGTGTAGAGAGGATTATTTGATGGTGATTAGGAAAGATCCCATGCAAAAATCTTATGAAATCAAGAGTATATGGTAAGAGCTGTCTTCTTTTACCCATAAACCTATTTTATTTAAATTTAAAGAGAGAGGATTGATCAAGCACATAGCCACCAGCCTAGCACAGCTTGGGGGTGCTCCTGGACTCATCCTTGAGCCTAGATGCCCAGGTCACAGCTGTGGTCAGGAGTGCATTTGCAAAATTAAAACTAGTACACCAGTTATGCCCGTTTCTTGAGAAATCTTCTCTGGCCACTATGACCCATGCCGTAGTGACCTCCCGTAATGCACTCTACGTGGGGCTACCAATGAAAAGTTTCAGGAAACTTCAACGGGTCCAAAATGCAGCAGCCAGATGGCTGACTGGGGTGGGTTGCAGAAATCACATTACACCTGTACTAAAGCAGCTCCACTGGCTGCCAATCACCTATCAGGCACAATTCGAGGTGCTGACCTTAACCTACAAAGCACAAAATGACCTGGGTCCCAGGCACCTGAAAGATTGAATCTCGCAGTATGGACTGGCTCGAGTGTCATGGTCATCAGGAGAGGCCTCTCTCTCCATCCCCACCACCTTCACAGGTGTGTTTCATAAGAACACATGAAAGGGCCTTCTCTGAGGGAATTCCTACTATGTGACTTTATATGGATTACCATACGTTATTACATTGACTGATTTCATAAGAACACCAGTGTTTTCCATGGTACTTTCCACCCCTCTTAATGGATTTTTCTTTTCTTTTTGCGTGCTTTTTGTAGCTCTAATGTTATCTTTTAATGTTCTAAGATGCCTCTTCTAACTCCCTGTTCTTAACTTGAATAAGTCTTAAATGTTCTGGATTGTATATTGTCTCTCCTTATTGTAAGCCACCTTGGGTCCTTTTCCAAGGAGAAAGGTGGGGTAAAATATTGTAAATGAATGAATGAATGAATGAATGAATGAATAAAATTGTGCTGTGTCATGTGTCATCAGGCCCCTTGGAGATAAAAATCTACTTCGAAAGAGCTACATTCCAAGCTTTTCCCCCATCATTTGCAGCACAATGTCTGCAATTTCTCCTCTGAAGTGGGGTGGAAGAGGGGGGGGAGAAGCTGACACCTCACTTCCTCCTGCCATGGCACCTTCAGATACATACCCTGGCAGATGCTGCTGACGTGGCTGGCAGCCCAAGGGTGAGGGCTGGGAGAGAACCAGTTGTCTGGAGCGCAAACTGGGCCAGCGAGCTCTCCTGCATTCTCAGGCGCTGAGCCAGAGGTGTCTGCAGCAACGGAGAAAAGAAGGGGGGGGAGAGAGAAATCAGACACCTAAGAACCAGTTCTCAAACTTTTGGAGCTGGGGGTGAACCCATTTCACTCTAGCTTGTACCGCCAAGGAAATCCTCGCTGCGCTTCTGGTGCGGGACCACTGCCTCATTGCCAAAGACTCCGGGAGTCCCCCGCAGGGCCCACTTGCTTCACAAGGGCTCAGAAAACCCTAATGCATCATCAGGGGCCAAGATCTGAAGGGGTTTCTCCATGTTTGCAACACCTAACGCTCTTCTATGCCCCAGGTTGCCTGGGAAGGCTGGGCATGTGACAGAGACTCAAGGAAACAGATCAGACTCTTTGTGGGGCTTCCCTCCCACTTCAGCGCCTAGGATTCTGTCCATTATCCGCATCATTGGGGTGGAGGTGGGGGCAAACAAGGAATGTTTCCCAGAATGTTCTGAACGCAGGAGGTTCCTTGGCAGACGTCAACGTCAAAGCAACTCCTTCAAACCTGAGAGGAGAGCATACAGTGGAGTCTACCTTTGGTCTGCGTCGAAACCTTCAGGTTCCCCCTTTCTACTGTTTGATATAGTCCCACCCTGTGCTTCTGCTAAGTGCTGCCAAAAAGTGCTAAAGCAAAAAAAAAAAAAAAAGGGGAAAGCATGGAGCTTAAAGTTCTTAAAGCACTCCCTGTTATGCAGGCCACGCACTGCACCTCCCCCCACCGCCACCAATCGGCATGAGGACCTATTCACGGGTGCCATTTTGCTTGCCGCTCGTTCAAGTACGGACTCTCACCATACCTGTGCTCTCCACTCCAACTTCCTGCTCCTTTCATTTCTCCAAAACAACAGAGAAGCTGCCCTATTTTTCTCTTTAGGAATTTCATTCTGCCCTTTCGCTAAAAAAATGTACAAGGCAGGAACAAATTAAAGCCCCCACAGTAAAAATAATGTCTACATGGGAAGGTGCTTTCCAATGGGTCAGACCATCAGCAAACCAGCTGTTCAGGCCCACTGGAGAAGGCCCAGTGGACTTCCGGCAGGAATGGGGGAAAGTGCATCACTCCAGATGTTCTTGGTCCACAACCATCGTTAGTCCCAGCCAGAGCAGTCAATGGTGAAGGACTGTGGGAGATGAAGTCCAACACTGGGAGTTCCCAGTCCTGCCTTAGAAATGTAGGAAGCTGCCTTCGCTCAAACCTAAGGTCTGTGGAAGCCAGTACTGTCCACTCAGACTGGCAGTGACGGCTGTCCAAGGCATCAGGCAGCATTCTTTCATCCAGATCCAAACCAATGGGTGGATTTGATTTAAATCATGGTTGGTTTAATTCATGACTTTGGGGGGGGGAGGTTTTCCTTGACTAGTTAAATAAAATATTTGATTTTTAAAATTTATTTTTTTAAGTCTTAAATCGTGATTCAAAATAATTTGTTTGTTTTTTAAAAAATCATTGATTTTTATTCACCTTGAACAAACAAGGAGAGACCCTGTTCGGTTCAGAATTCAGGTGAGATTAAGTGTGTTCGGAGCTGTTGTTGCTGTTGTGTCATTACAGTTGTGACCGACTCTTCGTGACCCCATGTTCATGGAGTTTTCTTGGCAGGAATACTGGAGTGGTTTGCCAGTTCCTACTCCAGGCACCAACAGCACCTGGTATTCCCTGGTGGTCTCCCATCTAAGTACTAGCCAGGTCCAACCCTGCTTAGCTTCCGAAATCAGGTGAGATCAGATGTGCTTAGGGCATCTAGTACAGTGGGCTTATTAGAACAGGGGTCTTGAGCCTCGTGGCACAGTGGTTAAACTGCTGTCCTGCAGCTAAAACTGTGCTCATGACCTGGGGTTCAATCTCAGGTGGCTGGGCTCAAGGTTCAGTCAGCCTTCCATCCTTTCAAGGTCAGTAAAATGAGTACCCAGCTCACTGGATGGTGGTGGTGGTGGTGGTGGTGGTGGTGATGGTAATATATATCCTATACTATAAGTAAACTGTATACCCAACCAGAGAGTGTTTTAAGTACCATAGAGGAGTATATAATCAGAACACTTTTCTTTGCTTTGATTTTGCAGTTTGTCATCTTATGGAAAGAGCTTCAAACATTAAGATTTTTGGACTACAACTTTCCAAATCTCCCAGTGGATTCTGGGGGCGGGGGGGTCTTAACTCCTGGAGAAAATAGCATTTGCATGCTCTGCTTACCGGTCCCACACACACAACCACAGAAGTTTTGGGGATCTTTCCCTGTCTACAACGCCATGGGGTCTGTACCTCTTGCGCGAGCCCTGATGCCGGCGGGAGGGCTCCGTGCTCTGTCACCAGGCTGTCATTTGGGGAGCTGCAACCTGACACTGGAGTGCTGCTGCTGCTGGGCGAAGAATCTGCAAGGGACAAGCCACACTCAATGTTCTGGAGAAGGTATGGCCAAGGGGAGCAGAGGAAGGAGGGGAGCAGAAGGGCCAGGGAACACGGGAGGGAGTGTGATATGGAGATGACTAATTGGGCCGTGATATGGCTGAGATGCTAGCCTGAAATTGGAAGTGCAAACTGTTCTGGGACAGGGCTCCAGACAACGAATCTGGGCTTGGTTTCAAATAGATTTCTTAAATCTCTTCTCAGGCCCAGGAGAAAGCCCCGAAACAGTTCCAAGGTTGGCCGATACCTACCCCAGGCAACATCTAAGGCTCACTAACCAGAGGATCCCAGAAGCCATGTCTGCTCCAGACCAGCTTTCTCCTCCCTTCCAGCATCCTCTCAGTGTCTCAGGTGACAACCCGCATCATCCCTGGCCAGCCTAGTGGAGTTGGGGTGGGGTGTGGATTATGGAAGTGCAATCCAAAAGGACCTGGAAGAGGCCTTTGGGTTGGAGGCAGCTCCTCCGGGACTAGTCAACAGCCTACTGAACACAACACAACCCAACCCTGCCTGGAGAGAGGGGATCTGCTCACCAATGGCTTCTGTCGGTCGCCTCTTCAAGGACGGGGGCGCACTCTCCTTGCGGGTCAGCGGGTTTTTGCGCCGTTCGCCCGACTTCTTGGCCTTATAGCGCAACTTCAGGTTGGGCTCCGACGCTGAAACCGAAAGCAGAGGAGACGGAATGGGAGAGATGGCCGCACGGATCTGAGCAAAGCTGAGCTGCCTGGATCTGGGCGAGATTCCAGGCCCACAGGGGACCCTGGACTCTTTTTGGCCAGGAAGCGCCTGTGCTGAGCCCCTCGTACGGTCCCATCAGTGGCTCCGTTTAGCTCAGTTCCGCCAATTTGGGCTGGACAGCAGCACTCTGGGATTTCCTGGCAGGAATCCTTCCCAGCCTCCACCTGGAGATGAACCTGGGGGTTATCAGCATGCCAAGCATGCATCCTGCTGCTGAGAAACATGCCTCCACTCTCCCCATGCTGAGGAGGAGAAAAGGCAGGAGCAGGTGGTCCCTGTCTCCCATTCAGGTCTCCCTCCGCTGGCAGGCATCTGCCCTACTAGCAACAGGTGGCATAAGACCCACTGGAGAAACTGCATCTGAACTGAATGCTGGTTTGGAGTCCAGATTGTTTTAAACTTTCTCGCCAAGCTGAATTATCCCAGGGCTTCCTGCCCAATTCGGATTCCCACCTGCCTGAACTGCCTAGGAATGTCCCTGACAGCACTCTGATAATAGCAGTTGCAGTAGATCGCGTGGATCCCTGTGGCTCCACAAACGCTTTCTCCAGGCGATATCTTTCAGCAGAGCAAACCAAGGGGTGGCTCAGGACACAGGAGAGGCAAGGATGGTGTTTCCCTCTTCGGTCCTTGGGCTACCCAAGAAGGCTCTCCAACCCACCCACCCCTTCGGCCTCCTCACCTGTTTTTCTCAGGGGAAAGTGCTCCGGGGAATCCCCAGAGCTGTTGGGTATAGGAGGAAAGAAAGTGGGAAGCGCAGTGGTGGTCGTGGTGGCGGTGATGGTGGTCGTGTTGGGTCCTTCATGTTCCATCGGCTCCAAGGGCCTGCCAGAGAGAGGGCAAAGAGGACTTAAGCCGTAGCACCTAAGACAGTAGTGGCCAAACTTCAGCCCTCCAGGTGTTTTGGACCACAACTCCCAGAATTCCAAGCCTGTATTGCCAATGACAAAGGACAGTGGGAGTTGTGGTCCAAAACATCTGGAGGACTGAAGTCTGGACACCACTGTCCTAAGAGGAATAAAGCTATGAGCCAGGAAGTCTTCCCTATCTGTTTTCCAGCACAGAAGGCCATCAGTCACTGTTGCCACTGCATTCACATGTTTTTACTGCAAATGGCAGGGTGGATAAAGATCAATGGCTTTATATATACAGTAGGACCCCCGTATCCACTGATTCATTATCAAATGATTCAATTATCAATGGTTGGCAGAGGAAAATATAAAATAAACAAAGCAAGCTACTGTCACAAAGAGCAGCTGTAAGGCAAGCTACTGTCAAAAAACAGCAGCCGTAAAGCATGCTACAGTCACAAAGACCAGGTGTAAAGCACGCTACTGTTGCAAAACAGCAACTGTAAAGCAAGTTACTATCCCAAAACAGCAGTTTTGGGGACATGTTGGTGTTCTCTCTTATCCACATTTTTCATTATCCACGGGAATGTTTGGAACCAATCCCCAGCAGATACTGGGGTCCTACTCTCTCTCTCTCTCTCTCTCTCTCTCTCTCTCTCTCTCTCTCTCTCTCTCTCTCTCTCTCTCTCTGTGTGTGTGTGTGTGTGTGTGTGTGTGTGTGTGTGTGTGTGTGTGTGTGTGTGTGTGTGTGTACAATGTTTTTTATTTTGAAATTGATTTTATATATATAAATAAATCATCAAAACATTTTTATGGCTTTTAACATTTACACTGCAATTTAAAATTGTGATCAGTTTCATTCAAATCGAAGCCACCCTGGCCAAGAGACGGTCGTCTGCAGCGTGAGAGGTGGCTGTATTAAGGGAAGGAAAACCCCCGCAAGCCTTCTCTTTGACCTTGGCTTTCCCCATACTGGTTGGGGATGGTGGGAGATGTCGCCCAATACGTTTTGGAAAGGTACCTGATTGGGAAAGCAATGCACTTGGGCGTACAGCCACCCTATACGCAGTTGGAGTCACAACAGTCAATAGTCACCTATAAGGCATGATGGGAGCATGGGTCCTTTCCAGTGCTGCCTTCTTCTTTTTCCTGATGACCTCAGCCAACTTCTGCTTCACCACCGTACTGGCCACAGCACCTGGGCGGGGGGTGGGGAATGTCAAAGAAGAGAGCTGGTCAGAAGTGCTTGTGTCAGATGCCACCACTAGCAAGCTTATCCTCACTTTCAGTAGCCCCAGCAACAGGGACAAACATCCCAGCCCAAGCCACAAGCCTGGAAATGCCAGCTGCCTTCTAATGATGAACCCTGTCAACTCAAATGCAACCAGGGTTGGGTGGGTGAGTGGGGGCCGAGGGTTGGAAGAGAATCAGTTACACCCAATACCATGGCCGAGCCTTCTGCTATACAAAGAGGACTTCAAGGCCAAACCAAACCCATTGCAATGAATAGAACATCTTAGATCAAACACCTAAGTCCCACTGATTCTTGGTCTACTCCAACAGCTGAATTTGGCCCAAAGAAACCAAGACTAAAAGAGGAGATTATGTTCCTCCATCCTCTCTGCTAAGATCTAAAATTATTGCAAGCACAGTGATGTCCATACTTGGGGCCTCAGACATTCTTTGACTTTGTCTCTCAGCCAGCATGGTCGATGGTCAGAGCTTCTGGGGAGCTGCAGTTCAAGAACATATTAGACTGCAATTCCAAGACTGGGAACCACTCTTCTCGCTGGAAGTTCCAACTAGCACCTGTGAGTCTGGCTCTCACGGGTCTACTCCATTTTCTTGGACCCTGGTTCTGCTTGCTAGGGAATGCCAGGAGCTGTAGGCTCAACAATGGATTTTGCTGTCGTAACTGATGGATAGATGCATAGGCCTTTTGACCAGCATGCTCCTAGCTAACTCCTTTCCAAAACCATCTATGGAAAAGCCCAAACTGAGCGAATTCCAGAAATTAAGTACTTTCTCTTTTTTAAGAGCAGTTGCT
This sequence comes from Phrynocephalus forsythii, assembly GCA_029282475.1. Classification (NCBI taxonomy): domain Eukaryota; kingdom Metazoa; phylum Chordata; class Lepidosauria; order Squamata; family Agamidae; genus Phrynocephalus; species Phrynocephalus forsythii. The sequence goes on along the minus strand of JAPFRF010000011.1, from coordinate 24,669,288 downwards.
TTGCCCCTAGTCAAGACCTTTGGTTTACATAGCATAGGATCTTTCGGTGGGACCAGGAAACATTTGTAGAATGAGTTTTGCCATGGTACTACAGCCCTGTCTCAGTTCAATTCTACCAATCAATCCACCTGAGACAGACAGACAGAGAGAGAGAGAGAGAGAGAGAGAGAGAGAGAGAGAGAGAGAGAGAGAGAGAGAGAGAGAGAGAGAGACTTTTTAGAACAAGGTTTTTCTGAGACCTCATGTCTTCTCTTCAAGACAAACCAAACTCTGGAAATTTTGTGAAAGAGAAATGCTGATTGAGAATTACAGGTTACTTCATTGCATGTCTTTTATAGGGGAAGTGGAAATTTAGTGGTGTTGGCAGTACACATTTTCCCACAGTTGTCTGTCTTAAATCATGACACTTCCACAAACCTAAGAAGCCCTAAAACAAGAGTATGGTATGTATGTCTTTCTGCCTAAGAGACAACTTCATCCTACAGAATGCCCAGATGCTAGGGTTTTCTTATGCTCTCCTTTTCTTCAACAAATGCGCACACACACACACACACACACACACACACACACACACACACACACACACACACACACACACACACACACACACACACACACACACACACACACAGAGTACCACCACCATAATTTATAAGAAAATGGTATGTAAGGTTGCATATTATTTTGAACATTCATGTTACAGTGTTAAATTAACAAATGACTTTTCTACAACCCAACAGTTTACATCTTTCCTCACTGAGTTTATAATATGCTGTATTATATATATATGTTATAATCCATACCTAGTTATACCAATTTGGAACAGTGGGGAAACTGGGAAATTTCCACAGATGAGCAAAATAATGGGTCTTGATACCAGGTTAACTAACTATAAGGTCTTTGCGGTGAACAGCATCTTTAAATTAACCAAAAAGAGCAACTTTAGAGACAATTCTTTTTCACATCCTGTCATTTTCTCAACACTTCCTGCCTAGAAATTCAGAACAGGGCCCAATAATATATAATAAACCCCCAAGCAGTATATGACACTTTCAACACTGATCATCTTACAAAGACTCACATGTTGTAAATGAACGCTCTCCTGCCAGTAAGTCAGTCTTGGGAGAACTGTTTCAACTATTTAGCATGGGGTGGGGAAAATCCATTCGGCAAACTAGGAAACCACCAAATGATGGTGCCCGCCTGAAGAAGCAGGGTCAGATCCTTTTCGGGTGTTGTGTGTGGGATGTTGTGTGTGGAATCCAGCCAAGGTTCAGCAGACTCCGCTTGACAGATATAAAAGGTTTCGCTTTTGCTCATCAGGGGCATGGTGGCACAGCGGGCTAGAACACTGAAACTGTCAACTGCAAAGTTGGCAGCTCAGCAGTTCCTCGCAGAGGAGCGAGCCCCCGCTGTTAAACCCGGCTCCTGCCAACCTAGCAGTTTGAAAGCATGTAAATGCAAGTAGATACATAGGTACCGCCATAAAAACTGGGAAGGTAAACAGTGTTCCGTGCATAGAAATGCGTTCACCCATGCTGGCCACATAGCCACAGGCTTGCACAACACTGGCTCTTTGGCTTGGAAACGGAGATGAGCATTGTCCCTAGAGTCAGTCACAACTAGCACACATGTGCAGGGCGAACCATTACATGAGGTCAGCACCTCTATGATACAGACCAATATTCTTTAATAATAATAATAATAATAATAATAATAATAATAATAATAATAATAATAATAATAATAATAATAATAATAATAATAATTTTTCAAGAGTGGTTTACCAGCCATTCTTTTCTTCTAGGTATCCCAAAGGCTACCAAGACTGATTCTGCTGGCAGGAGGCACTGTGGGGAAACGAAACTCCCAACTACAGCCAGATTCTTAAACCACTGGACGATCCAGGGGACAGGGCACTCTCCAAAGGCTGAGATTTCCAACCAGATCCTCATCGCTATCAATTACTGGCCATATGACTCCACCAGATAACTCTCTGTGCTGGGCGGGGAGGGGGGAGGGGGCTACGAGCCACAGTAGCTATGGCCCCTTCATGCATCATAACGGAGAGATGGAAATGTGGTCACAAATAAACACGGGCCACTATGCTTTGATCACTGAAACTTGATGTAGGTGCTAGTTACCTAAGAAATATAATCAAGGGACAAGACTTATCATGTTTTCTTTAGAGCAGCTAAAATTAGTGGAAGAATAAGGAAGAGGGGAGAGAGCAAAGACTTGCTGGGTGTTATGAATGGGGCCAGCCCTACTATTAGGCAGAGGGAACCAGAGAAGGTGAGGGATACAGAGTGCTGTGTAACCACGTGATCCCCCCTTCCCCAAAGCTAGGCCACTGGTCTCAGATGCAGTACATGACGTTGTCCTAGTTGTCTTTTAGAGTATGGCTAGGCAAGCCACTCCAGTATTCCTTGCCAAGAAAACTCCATGGACATGGGGTCATGAAGAGTCGGTCACGACTGTAACGACACAACACACACAGAGACAAACTCCAGAAGTTCTATTGCCTTCAATGCTTTTATTTTTCAAAAAAAAATATTTAAAAAAACCTGAACTCTTGTGCCCTCTGGTGATCAAGATTCTGAAACCCAAAGAACAAGAGAGATTTTTGCCTTTCCTAGCCTTTGAACTGCAGTGTTGGGAGGGACCATGGAGCCCAGCTCCTCTCAAGGAGGCAAAGTGGGAGAACTGAACTCCCAGCCTAAGACACTGAGCTATCTAGCAGTTCTTACTTTTTTAAAAAGTAATTTCAAAAAAATCAAATTGGGGTGGTGGTGGTGGTGGTGGTGGTGATGGGATTGCCCCACATTCTCCAGAGTTCTTGGGCTTAACTTTAGCCCTGGGGGCTACCTGCCGCTACCAATTTCCCCCCTCCTCTTCAGTTAGCAGCAGTACTAACATATTCACTTTAAACTATCAAGGAAATCTAATTTGTTTGACCTTAAAACAGCAATAATGTTGCTAGTTTAATTCAACATGAAACGTGTGAGATTTTTAAACTGTAAATGATGCTCTGGAATAATTGGTAATGGCTTGAACAGGCTGGCAGAATGGGGGGGGAGATGAAATACTATCCTGGAGGGTGGGGAATAAAAAAAATTGCTACTGAAAAGTTTTAAAAAATAATTAAAATAATGAATTAAAATTATACTATATTAATTTTAGACCCATTCTCTCTAAACTCTCCATTTATTTATTTATTTATTTATTTATTTATTTATTCATTCATTCATTCATTCATTCATTCATTCATTCTTGGACTTATAAACCGCCTGATTTTCCCAGAGGGAACTCTGGGCGGTTTACAAACATGTCACCCCAGGCGACTAAACAATACAATCACAAAGCAATCCCCAGCGAAAATAAACATCAAAACCTAACAAATGCACATCAAACATCCAAGTACCATTAAAAACTACTAGCAAATACTAAAAATAATACTTCTATCTTCCTTAGGAATCTTAAGACAAACTCGTGCTTTGGGCTTTGATGAATTCATCCTTCCCAGGTTTCTCTAAACCAGTGGTTCTCAACCTGTGGGTTCCCAGATGTTCCTGGACTGCAACTCCCAGAAATCCCTTCCAGCACAGTGAGTGGTGAAGGCTTCTGGGAGTTGCAGTCCAGGAACATCGGGGGACCCACAGGTTGAGAACCACAGGTCTAAACTAAGGAAGAACATCTGGTGGTTTACACATAGCATGTGAGATGTGCCATGCCACTCTGCTGCAGGGGCTGCCAGGTGTGGGGCGCTGGTCAAAAGGTTCTGCCTGAAGGGCCAGAACCAGAACAGATCACTGGGGAACCAGACAGTCCATGCTGTGAACTGGCACAGCATGGGGCCAAGATGGTCTATGTTTACAAGGCTGTAAAGATGGGCTAACACAGTGGGTTGGAGTGTCTTGCTGCAGATCCAGGGGCTGAGGGTTCGATTCTTCCAGATCACACAGAAGGTATGTCCCTTGTTATGGTCATGGCCCCCGCTATCACCAGTGTATCCTTGGACAAGCTGCACAATCCCAGAGGACTTCCAGAAGGTTTCAAAGTATATTATCAAGCGGCCATTTAAACAATCCTCAGACAAATCAAGAATACTTCACACCTCCACCAATGGGGCCATGGCTAATGACTTATACTTTATGGGTGTTGGGAAGGTTGTAAAGGTGTCCCATGTCCACCTAATCAGCCTATTGAGCCTACTGTCCACCTAAGGAGCCTGTTCAGGCCATTGTTCACAAGCCTATTTCATACCAGGGTGACAAGAGGTCAAAGTGAACTATAAAATGGAGGACTCACAACTAGGTTTGGATGAGCAGTAAAACATTTTAATCTCAAGAAAAATAAGTCCAGTTGCCATGACTCAAACTTCCAGGTTCAAAGTATAGTTCTCAGCAATTTATTCATAGAATGCTGGGGGAGAGTCATGTAAATCAGGACTGGATTGATGGTGCATAATTATTATTAAACAACACAATTTTTAAAAAATGAGTTTCTCCCACTTTTGTTTCACTGAGGATGAAAATTTTAATAAAATATACCTAATATTATTTTCCCCTGTATAAGACTATATTTTTATTTAAAATTGTTAGACTAAAAATTGAGGGTCGTCTTATACACAGAAGTAAGCTGAGGAGAGAACAGCACCATTTTGGGTTGGAAAAGTGGGTGGTCGTCTTATAAACAGGAAAATGTGGTGTTTCGTTTCTGATCACTAGGAAGAAAACACAGGTGGGAACTGGAGAACCAAGACAGGAAGGTCTGCACATACATGGGGTGGTATATAAATGAAATCAAATAAAATGAATCAATAAATAAACTTAAACCAAAACAGTGGGTATGACTTTGGCCAACTTCAGAGTCTTTTCAGCCTCAGTGACTCCTTCTGCTGGTAATATGAGCTTGCCGGGTTCCATGTCTTTCAATGGTCCTTTTAAAAAAATTTAAAACAAGATTTGCCACACCCTAGCCCAGTGATGGCAAACCTTTTAGGGATCGAGTGCCCAACCTGCAATTCAAAACCCAGTAATTTTTTAGCAAAGTCCCAATACAGTACAGTAATTTAACCTGTATACAGGTGGCTATGAAGGGGCAATGTCGGGTGCCCACAGAAAGGGCTCTGAGTGCCACCTTTGGCACCCGTGCCACAGGTTCGCCACCACTGCCCTAGCCTCATCATCTGAATAATAAATTAAAAGAACAACTCTACTCGCATCCACTTAAGAAGGCACAGGTATGCTCAACTCACGCACCATAGTTCTTTCTATGGACCTATTTTAGGACCCCCATATAGCTTTCATTAACACAACCGTGGCTGGAACCCTTTTGGCATCTAGGAGGGTGACAATATCACCAGCAAGGGGAGATTGTGAGTACTGTAATCAAATACTTCCACCTTCTCTTCCGCAGCTTATCTTCTTGCCAGTAATCCACTTCATCACATATAGAAAGCCATGGGAGCCTTGGGACAGGAGGAGGTAGTATAGTGGACCCTTGTATAACAAACAGCTTGTATAACATAAAACCTGTACAACATAAAAATGGGATTACTCTGTTTTCAATGCATTCCCATTTTATAAAGAAAAAATAACATAATTTTCATTTGGAATGAATTAATTCCTTTATACAAGGTACCACTGTACTTCATTAGCAAAAAATCTCCCCATGCAGGAAAGTATCAAGTGGCAAGAATTTTCAGTATGTAAAATTAGTATCTGTCTAGATAGAAACAGAACCAATAAACCAGGCCATGCTTTGATTTTTTTAAAGTTTTCTGATTTTATGGAGATGCTGCAATGTTCAGGACTAAAATCCACATTAAACACCATAACAACACAGCAAATAACTTTGGGTGCCACTCCCTCACCTAAAAAGCTGTCCGAAGTTATAATGGTCCTGTGATAATATCCTTGTTCACAGGTACGTACATGACTCCGGGAACACACCAGCAAACGCATCCACAACCTATGCCATCTGCCTGATGGAAGGCATGAGCCCGGCCAGCCTTCCAAGTTTGGCAAACAGCATTTTAATCTCGGTCACCCTTGGCTGTTAACATTTGTCTCATTCTTAAGAGGCAAACCGTGAATGGTCCCTCACTCAATAGGTGGAGATGGGGGCTCGCTGTCTAGTAAAAGCAACACTGCTCATTCAGAGTCAAATGCCACACACCCTATAGGCTGGAAATGAGATTAGAGCAGAGGTTCTCAACCTTCCTAATGCCATGACCCTTTAATACAGTTCCTTATGTGGTGATGACCCCTTGCCCTGCTTGGAAGAGGCCACAAGCCCCCTTTGGCAGGCCACTATATGCTGCAGGGGCCATAAAGAACTTCCCTCTACAGGCACCCTCAGCCAATCGCAGCCTCCGGTTGCCATTGACTGACATCCCCTCCAACCTCTCAAGCTGTAACACACACTTCCCCCGCCCTTCTTCCTCCTCCTTCGCCAGACCCAAGCTGTTTGTGCCTTTTTCTTCACTGGCTCATGGTGACCCCTGTGAAATGGCCGTTCGACCCCCCCAAGGGGTCCCGACCCCCAGGTTGAGAACCACTGGATTAGAGTGTCCAAGGAAGGCTGCTTGAGAGAAGGTGGTAGTACGCTGGAGGTGCCAAGAGATCGTTGAAAAGAAGCAGCTCTAAATCTGGACACTAGATGGCAGAAGGTGCTAGCATATGGAGACCCAAAGCCATCAGTAATGTAGCAACTCAGGTCTCCCTGTTGAATGGTAAAACTGCAGAAATACAAAAGCCAGCCAGCAACGAGCCATGGCCACCCATTCGTTGGCTGCAGACTGACACACAACTTTACACCCTATGTCTAGGGAAAGAGGCCCCTCCAAAAGTGGCTGAAACTCCATTGGATCCAGCCAACACAGCCCACCGTGACAACAGCTCAGGGTTGTGAGCTCACCACATCTGGAGACCCACCCTTGCTTGCCCTTGGCTCATGCCTCCAATCCTGACTTTCCATGGAAGTATGCTGGGAGGATTTCTTAAACCAGCACTGGGGACTTGAAAACGAGCCCCTCTGAGCAGGTGCCAATTGCCAAACGATGAGAAATCCTCCAAACTTAAAAATACATGAGCCGAATCAGGATTTTAGTATCATTAGTATATAGGAGCTGGGACTTTTGATTCCCTATGGTGTCTCCTCAGAGAAGAGCCAGCCTATGTAGCCCTGGGCAGCCTGTAGAGTCTGAGGGCACCCTTAAAAGAAAGTAAAGCACTCCTCAGTACTCTGGACTTGGAAAACCTTAGAAAGAGTCGCCATCAATTGGGAATCACTTGACAGATTGTGAATATTATTGGCCATGTGGCTGGCCTCCTCTGCACTCTGTCCTCACAATGACCCTATGAGGTGGTTCGGACAGGAAGAAGGGGGGCTCATGGTCATCCCAAGGGGTTTTTATGAATAGGACTTGGACTCCCATTGTTCTTACACAGGAGGATTTTTTTTCCAGGATGCAAATTTTGACTGTGTCTACCATGCTAGTTAATGCATTGCATTCTTGAATGTTCTACCAACTTCAGTTGCTTTGAATTCATTGAAGGTCTTTGCTTGAAAGGGTATCTGAAGGAATTGAGGGATAACCAAAATGTTCACCTGATAGGAAAGACTCTTTTACAAGATAGACAGAGAGACGTATTCAGCCCACCAAGAACCCAACAAGATATGACCGGGGTCCCTCTCCACCTGCCACTTCCATAGCTTGATCCTTTCAAAAATGAATCCCCTGGTGTGAAGAAACCGAGGGAGTGAACAATGAGGCTTGAAAAGGTTTTATTTTTTAAGATCTGGGAATAATGATCCAAAGAACACAATTCCCCATAGTCTGCACTTGCCCCACTTGTCATAGGAAGGAAGATTCCATGGGTGGCAGTGGAGGTGCGCCAGTTCAGCAGGGGTTCCTAGCCGATGTGTGATAAAACCTGCCCCTTCCCCACCACCACCACTTCAAGACTCCACTCTCTCCCCGATACCCTGGACCAATCTCATTCCTTCCTTCCTTCCTTCCTTTCTTTCTTTTTCAAAACAGCAAGCAGCAAACCAAGGGGCTCAAGAGTTATATTTAGTGCGGCCCTAATTTCAATATTGTCTGCCTAGATGCCCTAAGCCAGTGTTTTTCAACCTTTTTGGGCAAAGGCACACTTGTTTCCCTAGGCACACCACCACCTGGTCTCGTCCGTCTCCTCCTGCATCGGTTCCTTTTGGTGACTCGAGTCACGGCGTCTTCTTCTCCTGATTTCAGCGGGAAGGAAGTCGGAAGATGAGTCCTCTGTGATAGGTCCAGGCTGGGGTCTTGACCAATTGGATGTGGAGGGTGACCCCCTGAGGAGCGGAATAGGCGCCCCTGCCAGGTGGGGTCAAAAACCCCACTCCTTCATACCCAGGACACAGTCCAGCGCCCGCCTAGTGGGTGACAATTCGACATTTTTAAAAAAATCTTTCAAATTTTTCAATTTTTCCAACGGCACACCAGGTATTCTGAACAGTGGTTGAAAAACACTGCCCTAAGCACACCTGATCTCGCCTGATTTCAGAAGCTAAGCAGGGTCAGCCCTGGTTAGTACTTGGATGGGAGACCACCAGGGAATTCCAGGTGCTGTAGGCGCCTGGAGTAGGAACTGGCAAGCCACTCCAGTATTCCTGCGAAGAAAACTCCATGGATGTGGAATCACAAAGGGTCAGTCACGACTGAAATATACCAACAACATACACACACAATTTCCATATTACTGCAAATGCAGTTCTGGAAATGAGTCACAGAGAGGCAAGGGAACCAACACACTATATGCTTCATTCTAGCAAACCGAGGGAGGGTGGCCTTCACCCACACATCCCAGGCATGCCTCCAGCTTCGGCATCTAAGCCAGCTTTGGTGCTTCCCGGCAAGGGGACAAAAAGTCACCGTAAAACAATCATCCAGGTCCAGCTGAGTCTGAAAGCAAGGACTCCATGCAATAAACATTGCTTTGCAAAAGGATCTCTTCCGTGGCTGACAGATGAACGTGTTTACAAATGACAGCCCAAACGAAAAAAATCCAAATTGGAAGGATAGTGAAAGAATTGGTTTGTACTATGAAAAACGTTGCAGCAGGTTAACACGACCAGCAAGGCTGATTCAAGTACATGAGAAACCAAGCAACTTGAACCAACCACAACCAGCTGGCTTATTAAGTGTTAGTCAAACTTAAAACTGCTTCTTGTCGTTGTGGCAGCTCGCCAGATTTTGATTTACAGGAATCGCAAAAGCACTAGAAATTCCCATTCTAAATTTTATGACTGTGTGCCTAGTCCCTGTAAAGTTACTGCTCGGGCAAAAGTCCGTTGCTTGCAGTTGAAAAAGAAATGTAAAACATCTGAGAGAAGTATAAGCACAGGGAAACAAACAACACATGCAGTAATGCCTTGAATTACTAACGCCACGAACAATGAAAAGCTTGAATTGCGAAAGGAAATCTGTGGGTATAGGGAAATTCCCAATTATTAAAAAAAAAAGTCGGGTTTTTTTTTGAGTAGTGAAAAAAATTAATTAATAGTTATCCAAGGCATTTGTACAGGAAGCCTACCCCGACTGAGCAAAGCAGGGGAAGAGCGTCCCTCTTTTGCTGGGTGGGTGGAAAAGCCGCTCAGTCAACTGGCAGCAAAGCTGTCAAAATCACCTGGCTGTCGGCCGTGATTTTGACAGCTGGGAAGGCACAAGGCTTTCTCCTTCAGTGGGTGGACATCAGCCAGGGGAACATCGGGCAGGCGGTGAAGTCACCACCCACCCAATCGTCCCCTGGTTGAGAACAGGGCAGGCAAGTTTTCCCTGAATGATGCACAACCATGTGTATTTTATATGACTCTATAGCAGGGGTCCTCAACCTAAGGCCCCGGGGCCAGATGTGGCCCCCCAAGGTCCTGAATCTGGCCCCTGGGACCAACCCTGGTTGCAAGCAAGCCAGAACAGGCAGTTCAAAGCAAGTTTTCCTACGGCCCAGATGATCAATGGTGGGGCATTCAGACCATGGGACCAAGGTCCCCTGCCCCCACCCACTGTAGTTTTGGACTACTGTTTGAAAACTTTGAGGACCCCTGCTCTATAGGTTCACATAGACTTTGTGTTTATAACTACTTAGAACCTTGTAGCATTAATGGAATGTTGTCTATTAATGCTGTTAAGAAGATGTCGCTCAAGTCCTTGTTCTCAAATACTGTATATACTCGAGTATAAGCCTAGTTTTTCAGCCCTAATTTTGGGCTGAAAAAAGGGGTCCTCGGCTTATATGGGGGTCAATACTTTTAGCCACTGAGGCAAGTTTGAGCCAGTGGCTAAAAGTCATTTCAAACATTGTGCGTCACTTCTCCTGAAACCCCCATGTTTAAAATGACTTTTTAAAAGGTCATTTTAAAATAATGTTTAAAATGACTTTTAGCCACCAACTCAAGCACTTGCCTCGGTGGCTAAAAGTCATTTTAACCATCACACACACACCCAGCTCACAAAGGAGGAGTTGCCAGGCCCTGCTGCATTTCCTACCCTAGGCTTATACTTGAGTCAATAAATTTTCCCAGTTTTGGGGGTTTAAATTAGGGGTCCCGGCTCATACTCGGGTCAACTTATACTCGAGTATATATGGGTACTTGAACATGTCTTAATGGTACTGGACTGTATATTATCCCTCATTACTGTAAGCCACCTTGGGTCCTTTTCCAAGGAGAAAGGCAGGGTAAAAATACTCTATAAATAAATAAATAAATAAATAAATAAATAAGGTTGGATCAGCCAGACCTCAGCCAGGGGTGGGTGGTGAAGTCGCCACCCGCCTGATCCTCCCCTGGCTGACGTCGGCCCGCTGAAGGAGAAAGCCTTTGCATGACACGGGTGGGTGTTTTAAAAGGATCTTTGCTGTTCCAACTCCAGCTTTCAGGGCAAGATCGTTTTAAAAACACCTGCCTTTGCAGGTTAGCACTCAATCCGCTTCTCAGAGAGGTGGATGGGGTGCTACCCTTCCGTCAAGCAAGGATCGAAGGGCAGGCTTTTGAGGAGATTATTAAGAAATTATTTTTACTTTAGATATTTTAAGAATGTTGATATTTTAAGAGCTGTATTTTCCCTTTTCAGTGTTCCTTTTTAGACTATAAGCTCTTGCATTTTAGAAGGTAATTTGGAGTATTTTACTGTACTTTTTGTGTTCTTGTCTTTTAAACTGAATTCTGACTTAAGTATTTGCCCGTAATTTAAATTTAATTTTCATGAATTTTTAAGCATTTCTGCCAACAGTTCCCCTTAGCTGTAAGATTTTTGAAAGACAACTTTGAAAGATTCCTACGCATACAGAACATAAAAGATGTAGAAAAAGTTTGTAGAAATAGACAAGCTGATGCTACCTAGAATTGTTGCAATAATGAAAAAAAAATATTGGACAACCAGATGAATTCAAATATAGCAGAGTAATCCCCCCTCACTGCAATTTAGTGAAATAAAATGAATAATATCTGCTAAGGACAAGCACCTGCTCACTTTATGCGGGCACTCTTTTCATATCAGATTATCTTTCCGCTTGTCTTGATTTTGTTGCAGAATCTTCTGCCTGATTCAGAGGGTCGCTGTATTTTAAAAACAAGGTTTGGGCAGCAGTTTAAAAATGTCACTATAAAGCAATCATCCCACTTCAGCTGAATCTGTGAGCAAGGGCTCCGTACAATAACACTGCCTTGTAAAAGATTCTCTTCCACGGCTGACAGCTAAACGTGTTTACAAAGGACAGCCCAGAAGGACCCTAGTGGAGATGATAATAGCTAAGACCTTGTTGCTGAGTGTAGCAAGTTGCTCTACCGTAGACCTTCTGAATTGCTGGGGATTTAGCAAGTCACCCCTTGCGTAAAGTGCCTAGATTCGTGATGAAACTTCATCTTGTGCTTAGTCACACAATCGGAGAAGGCGCACAGGAATCAACAGAACCTACAGAGGAGTTTCCATACTTGATCCTCACTGAGTTAGGGCCTTTTTACATGGCCCCTAAGATCCGCTGGCCGCTTAAATTCGGACCAGAGATCTTAGGGGTTCGTCGCTCTTCCTGTGTTCCCACCCCTCCGCACTTCCTGGCTGCTGGCTGCATCAGGGGAGGGAGAAAAAGAGAAAGAAAAGCATGCCGCTCACCTCAAAGTAGCTCTTAAAGGGGCGGGAGCCAAAAAACAACAAACAGAAGCAAGGAGAGCCCTGCACTCACTATCGTTACACTGCATCAAATAATTTTCACCTCCAAACAGCAGGTACCTGAAAGCTGCGCTGGGATGCGCTAAAGTGGGCGGGGTCACACTTAATTTCCTGTTAACTCCGGAGCTGGTGGGTAAACATTTTTAAGCTCCGGAGCTGGGAGCCATTTGCCCCGGAGTTTAGGGGTTGTGTATAAACACCCTCAGTGGGCCTAGCTTAGTGTGACTTACTAAGCTCAGCAATAGGATGGCAGCCATTAGAAAACTTGACAGGACCCTAGTGTGGCAGGGATGGAAAAAATCAAGGGACAATAACGGTTTTCTATGCCGTGCAGCTGTTGCGCAGCACACAGCCACGAGCTGGATAGCAACTATTTGTGAGCCTCTGCATGACATCACAGCGATGAAATCTGCTCTTCTTCAAAGAGCTCTGATCAGACTGGCCTGGCAGGGGGCACATACCCTGTTTCCCCGAAAATAAAACATCCCCTGAAAATAAGACCTATTTACAGTTTTGCCCCACACTGAAATATAAGGCATCCCCCAAAAATAAGGCCTCACCATAATAAGATAACAATAAATGTGTACTGTATTTTTCTTCATGGAAAAATAAGACATCCCCTGAAAATAAGGCCTAGCGCATCTTTGGGAGCAAAAATTAATATAAGACACTGTCTTATTTTTGGGGAAACACAGTACCTACTCCCCCTCCAAGACAAAACCCACGGGGATGGATCTAGCTCAGATTGGGCCATAATTAAGCTTTGGAAGCCCTCGGGGGGGCATTTCTCAATGCTTCTGGTAGCTTTGCTCGTATTCAGTTTTGCTTTGTTTTGTTTTGCTATGCAACAACATCCATACATTTAAAAAAATAAGAACAAGAAGACGACTTGCACGTACATATACACACACGCACAGAGCTGGAACAATGATCAGCCAGCCTTATCGGGACTCCCGCATGCCAGACGGACAGGAAGAGATGGAATTGAGTGATAACCTCGTCTGAGAAAAACAGCACCGAGGGAAAAGGGAGGGCCATGGGCTCTTTTCCATTTTCTCCCCGTTTCCTCATTTAACCCTTCTGTGCGTGCAGAGAGGTAATGAATACTGAAGGCCTATTTTTAAAAAGATGCAATCCCTTGCCCCTCCCGGTCCTTAACTTGTACCACTTCCTCTGCAACAAACCTTATTTCCATTTTCCCCAAGGTTTTTATTTACTGCTTAACTCTTACATGCTCAACTGATTAGCAGCCGTGGAAAGTGACTCTCATGTCAATAAATACGGCCTTCAAGACCAGCAGATTCAACAGCACAAGTTTGGATGGTGGGACTTGAAATGGATCATTTGTTTTATTATGTCATTTACATAGTGGTACTGTTTGCCAGAGACGCTAAGGAGCTATGGTTTAACAAAAGGCACAGTATTGGCTGGGCTGATTTACTTACTTACTTACTTACTTATTTATTTATTACAACTTATATGCCGCCCACTACCCAAAGGTCTCTGTAAGTTCTATTGTAAAATGATCCCCCCCTCTTTTCTTGTTAGTTTTTTCCTGTTATGTTTGCATACTATGGGATTGTTAATTTAAAAAAAAAAAAGAAACAGATTCCTTACAATTAATTATAATGGGATTAATTAAAAATTAGTTTTCATCTAATGTTAATCAAGCCTGATATCAATTGCACAACAGATATCAAAATGCTTCACAACCAATCCTGTCACATGTCTTCAGGGGCTGGGGAAAAAAGGCTTGGACTACATACAGTAAAGCTACATTTCTATCCAGATACAGATTGATTGTGGCACCAACTTTCCTGGGCATCAGATGCCACTGACAAGCAGAGCCTTGCCTCCAAAAGCTTATAAATGTGTGTGCCTGTGAAAGATCACTAGATGGGAGACCTTTGTTTCTTAATGACACCACCACATCAGGGCACATTATTTCCACGTGCTATTCGTGGTGTGCAGAACTTTTCTTCCCTAGATGTTTTTCCTTTGCTACAGGCACATGCTACGGTTTTCCACACCCTTCCCCTGAAAGAGCTGAAATATGTTTTCCACCTTGCAATGCAGATCCTAGTTGCGCTCATCCTATGTTTATTCATGACTTGATCAGTAACTTGACTTTTTGCTTTCTCTGCTCCTGCTGATTGCCCAGCAGGCATCTCGGTAGCCTCAGGCTGGGAAAATCTGCAGCCGTCCAGATTTTGATGAATTGCTCCTCCCGCCTCACCTCAGCAATGGCAACATCTTGTTGAAGGCAGGTGGAAGCTGTAGGGCAGCAATGCCAGGAGAACCACGGGTTCCTGAGCCCTGGTCTACCTAGTATGCTTACCCCAATCATGGCTGCCTCTGTGACCAACAGGCCCTCTGCTATGAACAGACACGACTTCTTCCCAGTTGACGGCTGAGAGCCACTAACAATATTTGCAGAGGAAAAATATATGGCTTTCACTACAGCCACCATAAAGCCCATGACCAATACCTATAGATATTCACATACCGGGGTAGCTACTGTATAAAGGAATTAATTTGTTCCAAATGAAATTATGTTAAGCAAATTTTCCTTTATACAAATTTCCCATAGGAATGAATTGAAAACAGAGTGATCCCATTTTTATGTTGTACAGATTTGTCCCATACGTGATTATGTTAAGCAAATTTCCCCTATCTCCGGAATTTTTATGTTGTACAAATTTTATG